>OX243898.1:2400000-4800000 GCA_945859665.1 Anorthoa munda | reverse complement strand
AGTCAGGCCGGTCTGCCTGCAGTGGATCAGCTGTCTTGACCCAACTCCTCTGGTTGGCTACACCGAGCATCGTACCGGAACACGGCTAGGCCGCTTGGCGGTACGTCTTTGCCCGGTGGGTGGTCGCAAGCCTTCGGCCAAAGCCTACCACCACTTTGGTGTCACCTGATTTGCACCACCCGGGGACCACGTGTAGGAATTCATGAGGTACCCACCTTTCAAGCTTTTTCACTTTCCCAATTTACTTCAAGTGGATTAAATCAGTTTTATCACTAACACCGCAGCCTGCAGCTAACTCGGACGTGGTTTGCGATGGATCCGCTTCCACAATAGCCTTCAATTCTTCATTATCAACTTTGGTCTCCGGCCGTCCACGAGGCTTGTTCTGCAGGTCGAAATTTCCAGAACGAAAACGTTGGTACCAAAAACGCACTGTGTTTTCTTTTGCGACACCGTCGCCATACACATCATTAATCCTTCGAGCCGTTTCTGCAGCACTGGTGCCACGATGGAAGGTGGGCTGCAGTGGTGAAGCTCATTTCCATTAAACGGAAACGAATGTAAACAGAATTGTCGTTTTTAGGGCAACAATAATCCTAAACTTTAACAAGTTAGTAAGTACTCCTAGAAAACCATAGCATCTCTTAACAAAGAAGTCATAATCAAAACTAGAACATTTTTTGCTAACGCGAAACGGGAAACCTTCAAAAGGCGCACGGACTTTTACGGAAATGGTATGGGCTTTTTACCCTCACGAAAACCACCCCGGTGATCACCATCAGCATGGTCGTATGACCGTGTACCGCCACGGAACCCCCTCTGTACAACGCCTGTTATGTGCCCTAGCACATTCCCAGGGATACAATGCCTCGCCTAAGACTAGCTGCGCATGGCAACACGTGATCACTGTGCCACCGTCTTGCCTGGATTCACTTGGGCAACTTCCATAAGAATTAGACGTAACAGAAACCACCGGGCGATTCAAAACTAGAACCTCACCTGTACTCCAGCCAGCAGTTGATCCTTATCCAGCCACAAGATGGAGTTCAAGTCGCTGGTATCCAACACGAGGATCGGTCTGGTCTCCAGAGCGGGACAGGTGACGGCGCCCGAAACGGAGGTGCCTCCGCCGAACGGGATGATCACGAAATTGTGGCGGGATGCGCATGCTACTATTTCTTCTACCTGCAAAGATGACCTATGGATAAAGAAAATTGCAGGTTTCCGAACATTAGTAGTAGTATGTGCAACAGTGCCTTTACGCTTCGATAAATTGTAGTAATGTAGAGAAACCAAAAGATGGGTAAGACCTGCATAAATTAAGAAAGTCAATCAATCTGCCTAGCCTTTTCCCAACTACATTGGGGACGGCTTCCAGTCTTACCTACTACAGTTTTACATGGAGCGACTGCCTATCTGATCTCCACAACCCAGTAACTGGGTAACACTATACCCCTTGGCAAGACTGGTGTCAGATCTCAGACTTCTGACTACCCGTAACGACTGTCAAAGATCTTCAAATGACAGCCGGGACCAACGGCTTAACGTGCTTTCCGAGGCACGGAGGAAACTCGGAATGTTGAAATGGTCACCCATCTACGGACCGACCTCGTCAAGCGTTGCTTAACCTCGATCGACCCGTGCGGCTGTTATTATTTAGCCACGAGCTCCTCACATAAATATATTTACATACACACATAAGCATAAATTAAGAAAGTATGGAATAAAAAGGAGACATACACTAAGCAATGGTTGGAACAAAGGTCGCAGTAATGATAACCGGCTCTTCTGTTGCTTGTCACCAACATAGCGAGAACATTCATCAAATCTGTCTGTGTAAGTAGGTTATTGAGCAAGTTCAATTCGATTCGAAATTCCGAATTCTTAGCTATTTTTTCACTAAACGTTCTTCGATTTCTTACCTGTTCATGGATTTCTGGCCATATCACAGCATCAGGGATCCTCGGAAAGCTGTTGCTTCTAAGCTGGCTCATGTCCTTCAGAGTCTGCCCATGTGCCCTGATCAGTCTGTCCATACCATCGACACTGACTATCGCGATGTTTTCCAGTTCTAACCGGATCGGCTCTGGTAGTCTGCTGTCGGGAAATCTCGTGGGTAGCTCGGGTATCTTCGGCTCTCGTGATGGGTCTATGCCGATGGTATCGAAGGCCCATTGTCGTAAGTGTGGTAGGTTTTGTCCGCCGATGGAATATCTGTGACAGAAATAAGTTTAAGATTAATGGTGAATCAAATCAAATCAAATTATTTTATTTCAACTAAACCATTTATCTCAGATGAAGTACCATATAAATACTTTCGAATTGTCAAACAAAAGATGAATCTAGTTGCACATTCGCAAGCGTCAGTAGGTCTCTATGGAGAAGAATATGTAAGAATCTCCACGGACACTCCTTTCCATCAGTTTTAATTACAAGTATTTGGTTACATAATTCTAAAAAGACGTGCAAGTAAAAGCGTCTAGAGTAAAACCAACAATTCAAAAATACAATAAGTAAGCATAATTAACTGAAAAGACAAAAACAAGTACTAGGTACAAAAAGAAAAAAAAAACATAAGAAAAAAAAGGTATAAAATAAACATAAAAAAAAAATTATATCAGTTTTTATAATATTTTATTGACAGATATTGGTACAAGCAAAGTCATTAGAAAATATCTTAAAAAGCACCCCCCGCTTTTTTACAATAAATTTTCTACTTTTTCGTTTGGTTTTCTATAAAAGCGAGTTTTTTTAGTTTTTTAAACTAGTATTTTTATTTAATTTTTAGTTGAATCTCTAATCCTGAAGATGCTGGTAAGGATAACGGGACAAATTATTTAAATTATTGCATTGTCATCGGTCCTTAATAAGTGTGCAAAGTTTAAAATTAATTCGATGTTTTTAATGGGGTGAAAATCACGTTCAAAGATTCCGTTACATAGATTCATTGATACATAAATACCAAGCTAATAATAAAAGCGTGTTAATATTATCAGGTGCTGCTAGTCAGACGCGGAGCTCCGAAGAATGGCTGGCGTATCTTAAATATTTTTTTCAATTTTCTTTGAGCAATCTTAAATTTTTATCTTGTTTCAGAAGAACCTGGAAATTTTCAGAATTTTCAATGGGATTCTGCGAGGTATACACTGTCTCTACCTATACCGGATTGGACGATGCGTGATGCGGCTTGTATAAAAACCTGTGACAATTACTAAAATAAAACCACTGAAGACCTCACCATATTTTATTCAAACATACACAGGTTGAGCGCTTGAACCTGTTTCTTGAAGGCGGTTTCCGAATGGGGCGATGCCAATCTGGATCAGTTTCAATGCTGCTAGAACCCAGGCTCCATCTTTTTGAGGTGTAACCGTGCCGATAACGGACCATCTTGAGCTTCTTGGTATAACAAAACTCGGCTGACTGCCAAAAAGTTGGGGATCCTTTCAAAGGTGAGACGGTACTTTACGAACAGCTGTTTTGTTGTTGCTGTTTTGTGTTCGACTCTTCTTCTTTTAGGCATAAAATACAATAAGTACTTAAAATAACTACTATTAATAGTTTCGAAAAATTAGGTACCTAAAGACGCAAATAAAATGAGTATATCTTTATTTTGTGCTTTTGCATCTTTTTAGCAAGCGAAATAGTACATTACTGCAGCGGCCAGCAAAAGAGGCATTGATGGACGAACGCGTAAATATGGGCCGAGGCAAAGCCGAGGCACACAAACGTAAGTCCATCGATGCCTAGTTGTGGCCAAGGCTTGTATACTTTTCTCAAATAATGCGCGGAAATTAAAACTAAGTAGAACGTAGAACTCATTTTGTCAAAATCAATGACGAACATCAATAATAAAATTGTTCCCGCGTTAAAGTGTTCTTTTGTTTTTTTTTTCAATAAACAGTGTTCTATTTGCAAGCCAGTTCGAAAATTAAATAAAACCTTTTATAAGTTATCTCCTTGGTTGCCATGTTTCGGAGTAAAAGATCGTTCCATTTTTAAATAACACGACAGATATGAGTTTACTATGTTATTTATTTGGCCACTATACACGACAGATATGGATTTTCATACAACTTTTGCCGGCCGCTGCTCGCATGTATTTGGCCATATTTGGCCAGTACAGCAATTTCGATTTATCTCGAAGAAGGTTGTCAAAATAATGCTCAAATTTCCAAGCATGTTTGAGAAAAAGATATTTTTTACAAATTTACTGTGTAAAATAGCTGCGTAAACTTATGTTTCTGAATAAATTCGAATGTTGAAAGTTCAAGTAAATTCCTGAATTTCATGACGTAATTTGCAACAACCTGACGACTCAGCTGGTATATCATGTGTCAAAATCTTGACGAGCAGACTGGCTAAGCAATCTAACAGCTCAAGTACTCAAGTACCACGAAAGTGACAGATGTACGCAAAATAATTGGTATGAGTTGAAACATAATGAACAAATATTTATCCTTATGGATAAATATTTGTTGATTAACTATTTAAAAATCGTTATGTCTACTTAGATTTTTCTAGAATAATATTTATCTATACAAATATTATAAAGAGGAAAGATTTGTTTGTTTGTTTGTTCTTTTGTTTGTACCGAAAAGGCTCCGAAACTACTGGACCGATTTAAAAAAATAGAAAGCTACATTATTCCTGAGTGACATAGTTTATTTTTACCCGACTGCCGAAGGAGGGTAATGTGTTTATCAGTCTATGTATGTATGTATGTATGTTTGTTCCCATGTGGCGTTCTAGAGACCAAACGCATGGGCCGATTTTGATGATTCATACGTCAATCGATTTGTCTTAACCCTGCGAGTGTCACTAGCTACATTAAAATTGGAAAATAGAAAAATTACGGATTTTGCGCGCCATATTATGGGGGACAAAAAAAAATTTCATTATAAAGGGTATCAAAATAAAAGGTTTTAAGAGGTGATTCCAAAAATATATAAGACTTATATGTTTAAATGTATCTAAATAAAAAAAAATAACTAAAAAGTTATAAATAAAAAAAGTTAATTAAAAAATTCAAAAAACCCGACTGCTTAAAAAGCGAACTAAAAAGCCGTAAACAAGAAGAAAATCATGCTGTGCAGTCGGAGGATACATCTGGTGTTGGTCAGCCAGCTCGCGAATACGTATCCTCCGACTGCACAGCATGATTTTCTTCTTGTTTACGGCTTTTTAGTTCGCTTTTTAAGCAGTCGGGTTTTTTGAATTTTTGAATTAACTTTTTTTATCCCGGTAACTGGTCCTGTGGGGTGGTCCACGGGAGTGAAGCCGCGGGGAACAGCTAGTATTGAATATAATGGTAACTGAGTTTTTCCGTTTGGAAAAAAAAATAAGTATAGCAAGTACACATTATTACTCTCATCATTTATTATCGCACTCACCACATACTATATTATATGAAGGGTACAGGCAAAGAACAGGGAATGTCACAAGTTTTAATTTTTCTAGTTTTTATTGGCAAGCAAATCTTTATCTATGGTAGTTTTATTCTCAATCACTAACTTTTTTTAAAAGTTAACGTAAGACGCCAAAAAGACGTTTTTGTTTATGGCCGAAACGAAAAGAACCGGGAATGTTCATGACATACCGGTACATACCGGTAAAGAATAGGGATAAAAATTACACACTTCGAAATTTTTTACTGCGTTATACTCAAAATTTATTAATTAGGACATGTCCTGTTTTTGGCCTGTATTTCTGCCACATCATAATATATTGGCGCACGCTCAAGTTGCTGCTATCTCCATTGAATGTCGTGCTTACGAAAGATATTACTATTGATTGACCCTTGCAGGTTTATAACTATACATTTTTTTTTATTTATATTTTTTTATTTTGGTCTAAGTTAACATAACAGTATCTAATACATAAGACAGAACACATATCTAAATGTATATATTATTGTTTTGAAAAAGGGGAGTAAAAGTCCGTATAAGCGTTAAAGTATTAAATTTTTCAATTAAATGCATCATAAAATACTAGAACGTTTTTATTGCAAAATAAACTAAATAAAATATAAATGATTAAATGATATTATTTATAAACCTTACAGTCATTTTTACATTGCTTTTAAGGATAGTGAAAGACGTTGATCATGGCTCTGTAACCTCGTCGAATACAATAGTCGTTTGGCGGCCCGATGCGTATATACATATATATATATACGCCGCCAGCGTAAACAACACTCCATGCAGTAACTTTGAGCGGGTGTAAACACTCTTCCTGGATTATACGCGGCTTTTCGGTGCCACAGAAGTGTTAATTTTGCTTATTCACTGAGCTTGCTTACACAAGCAAACTTATCACATGTGGCAGCCGGATTCCATAAAGGCTTCAGCACCGTAGACCACATACATACGCTGCGGCAGGTTATACAGAAGACCGAAGAGTACAACCTGCCTCTCTGTTTAGCGTTTGTGGACTACGAGAAAGCCTTCGATTCGATCGAGACTTGGTTGTACTGCAGTCTCTCCAACGGTGCCAAATTGACTACCGGTACATCGAAGTGTTGAGGTGTTAGTACAAAAACGCCACCATGTCAGTTCGACTTCAGGATCAGACCTCGGAACCCGTGCTTCTGCAGCGACGTGTGAGACAGGGAGACGTCATATCTCCAAAACTGTTCACCGCTGCACTGGAGAATGTCTTCAAGGTTTTGGACTTGAGAGGGCTAGGCATCAACGTCAATAGCGAATACATCACTCACTTTCGGTTTGTCGACGATATAGTGGTCATGGCTGAGACCATGGAGGACCTCAGTACTATGCTCGATGACCTCAGTAGAGCTTCCGAAAGAGTGGGTCTTAGGATGAACATGGATAAAATCAAGGTGATGTTGAATGCCCATGTTACACCCACTCCTATCAAGGTTGGAGACTCTACACTCGAAGTTGCGGGCGACTATGTCTACCTGGGACAAACGATCCAGTTGGGAGGGGCCAACATCGAGAAAGAGGTCAACCGTCGAATCCGACTCGGCTGGGCAGCGTTCGGGAAGTTGCGCGGTATCTTCTCGTCCAACTTGTCACAGTGTCTCAAGACGAAAGTCTATGACCAGTTTGTGTTGCCAGTGATGACATATGGCTCTGAGACGTGGTCGCTCACAATGGGCCTCATCAGAAAGCTTACAGTCACCCAAAGGGCAATGGAGAAGGCTATGCTCGGAGTTTTCATGCGTGATCGAAACAGAAATGTAGAGATCCGCAAGAGAACAAGGGATACCGACGTAACCCGAAGAATTGTGGCAGTGGGCAGGGCACATAACCGAATGATATCTATAGACGAGGCATTCTGACGAAAATTTAAAAAATAGGCCGTTCAACTTTTTTTGCGCTGCGGAACTGCAATTTTGACATTCGAACGAACATTTTTTTTTTTATAGATTTTGTTTTGTTTTGCTTCCATTTTGTAATGGCGTATCAAGAACAATTCGATTTAAGCTTACTTTTGGAACAAAAAGAATCGAAATTTAGCTCTATAGTTGTATGATGGTGAGAGGTACTTACCCAGACAGACAAATACCTTCCAGAAAAAAATCGCGAATGGTGAAAAATCTAGTGAATATAGGCAGTTTCAAAAAACGTTTAGAACGCCCACAATTATTCAAGTTTCAATGTCTTGCTAGGTAATATTTCTATTTCATGTTTACGTGTCCTTCATGTTAGACTTTATGATAAAATAATATTAATGCAAATTTCATGATCTTTTTTATTTCTAAAACCAAATATATATTAGAGGGATTTTATTCTGAACAATAATCCTATTGATTAGTAGAATAACATATATAGCAAGTGTTTATATTTTTTTTATTTTTAGCTGGTTCCATACCCGGTTTAGGTAAGCTTGTCGAGAAATCTGTGAATGCAGTTTTGTTTCTTTTTAAAAATAAAGGAATGTTTTCTTTAAATAAAATAATCTATCTTATGGATTTAAAATGGTTTGAACTATTTCATTACCAAATAATAACAAAGACTATATGTTTCGAGATTCCAAACAAACATTTACGTCATTTAATTTTGTAATACCAAACATTTACATCATTTAATTTTGAAGGACCATTTTAACCACAAGAAACTTTATTAACATCTGAAAGTAGCCCAATTCCCCGGTCTCTCCGTGAGGCCATGGTGACGCATTTGAACTTGTCCTTGCAAGCAGTCTCCGAATGGGGCAATGCCAATCTGGTCAAGTTTAATGCTGCTAAAACCCAGGCGTGTCTTTATTCCGCTAAAAAGAGCCACTTTCACCCGGCTCCAACTTTCCGTAACCATGCCAATAACGGACCATCTTGAGCTTCCTGGCGTTATGTTGACATCGACTCTCAATTTTGTCATACAGTGAGGCAAAGGCTCAGCTGGCTGCCAGAAAGTTGGGGATCCTTGCGAAGGTGAGAAAGTACTTCACGCCGGAACAGATGCTCAACTTGTATCAAGCGCAAGTTTGATCGTGCGAGTACTGTTCTCATCTCTGGGACGGATCTGCCGAATACCAGCTTGATGCATAAGAGTCGATCGAAAAGCTTGCCAAGAAACTCATCGGCAATGAGGCACTGGTCAAGTCAAAGCTCCAGAGCCTTGAACCCGTGCTTGAACATCGTCGCCGAGTTGCCAGCTTGTCGGTTTTTTATCGGTTACATTTCGGGGAGTGTGCGTGGCAATTGCATGATTTATTAAAATCCAATCTCTCACTGTAACGGGTTCAAGTAAAACTTAGTAAATAAAAAAATATTAATTAGTTTTAATTTCTTTAGAAATAAACATGACCTATGTACGTATTTTCGCGTTCCTTTCTTCTTAGTACATAAACTGTTCAATAAATAAAAAATACTGTTTTACAGAACTTACCTATTACCAGTGAAGGAAACAGTGTTGCCGTCAAATTTGAACATGGAGTCCTTGTAGCCCCAACCGTACCATTTCAGCAGGTCTTGTCTGGAAATAAATATTTTCTTCTAAAACCCTTGTTTCACAACAATATAGTTTATTTTTTACCCGATTACCGAAGGAGGGTAATGTGTTTATCAGTCATGGAAATCGAATAGCGAAAGGCTACATTGACGATTCTTTCCATAATAAAAATAAAATTTCAAACAAATTAACTCCCCAATTCGAATCAACCAACTACCTCGTGAGTATCTCCGCCATGGATTCCACCTCTAATCAAATACCAGAGTCTCCTACTTTTAGATATATGCAGCACAGCCAAATTTCTCATAATATATCAAACTGCGTAAATATTCCAAACAAAAATTTAACAGCATAGTGGGCACACCAAAGGATGTACTGCCGTTTCAATCACCGGGTATATATAAAATCAACTGCAGCTGCGGTAGTTCCTACATAGGCCAGACTAAGCGAACTTTAGCTGAAAGGGTCAAATACTATATTGCCGCTGTAAAAAACCGGCTGTTCAATAAGTCGGCGATTGCAGAACACCTATTAGAAGGCGACAGCAATCACTGTATCAAATTTCATCGTCCACAAGTCCTCTCCACGGAACGCCACTTCTATTCATGAATTGTGCGTGAAGCGATTGAAATTAAAAAACACAAAACGTTCAATCGGGATGACGGTTACAAATTATCCGCGGTGTGGAATCCAGTTATTCAAAAAACATTACCTCGTTTTGTGCAGTCGGCGAACTTACAGAATAAGGACACGGTCAGTGTTGTGTGTAGAAATGTGAGGGTAGAGGAAGAATTTTCTGCCCCAACGGAGCCAGTACACCGAGACACCAGTCTACCCGGGACCACGGTCGATGCAACACGGCCGAAACGTCGGGTAAAATAGGTAAATAAATAATCTAAATCATCGCGTTAAATTCCCGTGATATATTGTTTTTCAATTATCAATAAATATGTAAGATTAACTACTATATTTTACTTTCCTTATATTCGCAAAGAAATGTAGAGTGTTTAACACGGGTGAAAGTCCCCAATTCATACTCGGACTATAAATACCGCGTATAGGAATTGATTCCTTTCGACCCTTGTATAATAATCTACTATTTTTGTGTAAAAACCTACTACAGCTGCCAAATCCTTCAAAATAGCCGAAAGAGATGCGTAGGCATAGGCCTTTAGCAAGCGTAGCCACATCAACCGATCCTGTGTTTCATGTATCCAGCAGACTCCTGCGGGCCCTGCCAGATCATGAACCTACTCGTACGTTGTCGGAAGCTTTCCGAATTTCAACGCTACATGGGCAGGTACGAGGTCACCACAACATAATTATTAATGATTGCTTACCATCAGATAAGCAGGAGAGATAGTAGTTAAGCGCGAGCCCAGATATAATAAAAATAATAATATAGGGCTAGCCTAAAAACAGACTATTTGGTGGAAGTAGCTAGAACGAATGCAGTAGGTGCTGATCCCGTAAGTTCTAACGTGGATTAAGGTTTAGAAATAGTCGTCTAAAATACTTCGCATTAGGTCGTACCTTGGTTTGAGATGTCACTATTATGTGTTCAATAGGTAGGTAAACCTAGGTTCAAGAGAGGAAAATCAAGGATAAGATGCTGAATCAACATAAATATTATGCACGCGTACGCATGGATTGAATTAAGAAGAACTGGCGTTTTTTACCCGACTGCCGAAGGAGGGTAATGTGTTTATCAGTCTATGTATGTATGTATGTATGTATATAAGTAAGTATGTATGTATGTATGTATGTTTGTTCCTATGTGGCGTTCCAGAGACCTAACGCGTTGGCCGATTTTGATGATTCATACGTCAATCGATGCGCCTTAACGTTGCGAGTGTCATAGGCTACATTAAAATTGGAAAATAGAAAAATGGCGGCTTCTGGGCGCCATATTGTGGGGGGGCAATTTTCTTTTTTCTTCCGAACCCATCGTGTGGGGTATCAAAATAAAGGGTTTTAAGAGGTGATTTCAAAAATATATAACACTTATATATTTAAATGTACCTAATTCGAAAAAAATATTAACTAAAAAGTTACAAATAAAAAAGTTAATTCAAAAATCAAAAAACCCGCCTGCTTAAAAAGCGAACTAAAAAGACGTAAACAAGAAGAAAATTATGCTGTGCAGTCGGAGGATACATCTAGTTTTGGTCAGCCAGCTCGCGAATTAACTTTTAATAATGTAAGTAGTTTGTTTACCGATTATTATGCACGATGTCTAAGGTTATTGTTATTGTGTTGATAATTTCAAATTATTATGAATAAGGCTAATTTATAACTTACTATTGACATAGGTAAATTATAATTAGCACCAGTTACTGAAATGAAAATTATCGCAATTTGACAAATTATCGAACGGGCGTTAGCTGTTGGTTGAATGATTTATCTATTACAATTGCATCATTTTTAATACAATATTCTTTAATTCAAAAAAAATATATAATCAGTTGTAAAATAATCAGAAATATAAGGATATTTTCGTGTTTTTTACCTTCTGTTTATATTTATAATGATTGCGATTGCTTAATTAACTATTATAGATACCATTGACATGTTTTAGATGCATGATGTAAAAGAGTAGAGAACGTACAAACAGTTTTTCAAAATATTTTTCACAAATATTAAGGTCCCTCATGCTCAATCATCCACTTTTGCTTAAGCTACTCAACGTGCTTAAAAAATTATATTATTTTAATACTTCATAATGTGAGAGGGGTAAATTAGGTTTAATTTTTTAGGGTTCCGTACCCAAAGGTTAGAAACGGGAGCCTATTAATAAGACTCCGCGGTCCGTCTGTCTGTCCGTCTGTCACCAGGCTGTATCTCATGAACCGTGATAGCTAGACAGTTGAAATTTTCTCAGATGCTGTATTTCTGTTGCCGCTATAACAAAAATACTAAAAACAGAATAAAATTAATATAAACAAATATTTAAGTGGGGCTCCCGTTGCCGTTTTTTGCGAAAATGGTACAGAACCCATCGTGCGCCAGTCCGACTCGCACTTGGCCTGTTTTTTTTTCTTGATACTGTTATTTAAAACAGGAACTTGCATAGAGAAGAAGCAATTCCGATCGATTAGACTCAGAATTCATTGGTATTTTCGCCGACCTACACGTATTCACAAGAGTAAACAATGTGACCATTAGTAAACACACTCTTTATATAATCTTTATCAATTTTATAATATTGTTGGCAAAATTCAGGCCCTTATATCCTTCAGATAAAAATACGATGAACTCCTTGCCAGACATTTCATTTATAACCGCATTTCCTTAGCCTAAAACGTACAGGCAAAAAAAAAAGAATTGGCGGGAAGTAAATAACACAAACTTTTAAAAGCAAACAATGCAATATTTTTCTTTAGTATTAATTAGACAAAATAACTAAATAAAAACTCTAACATTGCTTACTTATGTATTTGATTTTATGACACGATATAACTTATTAGTTTTGTATTTATGACATTGTATAACTTATTAGTTCTGAATTTATGACATTGTATGACTTATTAGTTTTGAATTTATGACGTTGTCACATAACGTAATAACTTAAATTTATGACGTTGTCACATAACGTATTAACTTAAATTTATGACATTTAATAGAGTATTATTTTAACATGATATTGTATAAAGTATTAATTTGAATTTGCGACATTGAATAGATAGGATATTAATTTATGAGATTTTATAAGCTATTAATTTGAATTTATGAGATTTTGTTGGGTAATAATTATGAATGTATAACATTGCATATGGTATTAATTAGAGTTTATGAAATTGTATAATTTTAATGATAACACAGTGGACTACGCATTCACTTGACATCTGGAAATGTATGAAAATGTACTGTGTTGAGCAATAAATATTTGAATTTGAATATTTGTATTCGCAGATATTTTCAGACCGCGTTTGCATGCTCAGGAGCATTAAGGGTGGACACATTACATTTATTTTAATAAAATGAAATAAACTGGCTGAACTGCAATTAAAGATTGTGCCACAGAAGCCAATAAATAAATAATAGCTTACCGTCTTCGTGGAATAACACTCTTTACTTTGATAGCCGTGCTGTTGTTTGCGGTAGATTCACTCTTTTTATTTTTAACACCAAAACTTTTATTTTTAACACGATCGACTGTCCTTATAATACTTTTGTTATCATTTTCCGCCATATCCATTTTTCTATCGGAGCTGCTCGGGAATACAGCTGACATTTTTACAATGGGCGACGATTATCGATTTGTGTCGGATAGCATTTGGTACAAAGAATATATATATACCCTGAAGACCACTTCCGCGCGCGCGCACTTTTTGGCAGTGATCTACATAGTTCGAGCCGGTTTATAAGTCATTGAAATTGCAAGTACAAATGCGGACTTAATGCATTACGCTTTTACTACCAGTCGACCGTCGACCGAGGTGGTGCAGTGATAAAACATGACAGGGGCAACTAAATGAAAAAAAAAAAAAAAAAATAATAATTTATTTCATCAAGCCATACAAAAAATGTTTACAAATAAGAAACACACGAAAAGGCGAAATACAAATGATGGAACCCTGACTTCCAAACTAGGCAGATGCCTGTATCTTAGAAGTCAGTGTCCCTCCAGGAAAGAAAATTACAAATATTTTTACACAAAATAAGCAGTCATTGCAGAAAATAGAAACAAAAACTAAATCCAAGTAAACCTTAAATTAAAGAAATAAAATGAAATTAAATTAAAGTATTAAAATTGAATTAAATTCAAAAATTAATTAATATTTCCATTAAAGTAGGGTTCCATTTTAATACTGTATGAACAATAAATTATAGAAATATCTAACTTAAAAAATAAAATTAATTACATGGATTAATTAATTGTAAAATTATTTACATTAAAATTAAAACCATAATTAAAATCAAAAACAACATCAAAATTATATAATATTAAAATTCGACCAATAATTTCCACGATAACAATATTAAACTGTGGTCAGAAACAGTGTTTCTATTGGAATCAGCGCGTGTGTGTATGTGTTCATTGCGTGAGTTGTGTAGGTAGTGTGTAGTTCGTGTGTGTAGAGATGTGGATGTATGTATATATATTATGTCTGTCAGTATAAATGTATGTAGGTGTTTTATTTGAGTTTTATTTGTTCAGCCAAGATGTCCTCTGTTTCATCGTAATTGAGGCCGACCAACCATGTCTGCAATGTATATTTGCAATGAAAGTAACTCAGGCCGAAAATACCAAGGTGTCTGTTGATGGTATTGTATATCTTAGAACTAGCTATAAGGTAGTGACGACTAGCAAAAGTAGTTCTGTGGGATTCCACCGAAAACACCCTATGTTTTACTCTACCTGTTGGAGCTTCAAGCGGACGAACTAGATGTTTACGCAAAACACATTTAAGGACGTATAACTGTCTAACCGACAGTATTTTACAGTCCTCGTATAACTGGACAGTAGGGTATCTGAACGGCTTGCGTAATAACCTTCAGAATCGCACGCTGAGCCCTCTCAACTTGAAGAAGACGGGTTTTTGCTGCACCACCCCAAACCGGAAGACAATAAGAGACCATTGACTGGCACAGTGCATAGTAGACTGTTTTCAAAATAAGTGGATCAGCGGCATTACGCAGTTTCTTGAAAACAGCTATCAGCCTTCGCATGCGTGAAGTAAGGCTGTACAAATGCTCGCGCCAGTCAAGGCGTTATCCGATAAGAACACCCAAGTATCTTACAGTAAGAGCCCTGTTTATAGTTAGGCAGGCGCAAACTTCCGAAGAAGAAGCGCATGTGTGGGCTCTTAATATGTAATTATCAGGTGGGGAATGGTTGGATATGATCGAAAACGGTACGTACTGTGTTTTGGCGATGTTGAGGGTTAGGAAGTTAGAGTTCAACCACGCCATTACAATAGTGAGAGTAGATTCAGCGTTTTTGTATGTTTTCGACCAGTTGTCTCCCTGAATAAAAAGGGCCGTGTCATCTGCATATGTATAAATGCTGCAATTGGGAAGGTCCAGCTTACATAGCTCGTTGATGTATATTAGGAACAAGGTTGGCCCAAGAATACTGCCTTGTGGGACACCATACCTAGTCCCAACCTCTCCACTAACATATTTTCCGACTCTAACAGACTGGGTACGCTCTGCGAGGTAGTCCTTGAATATTTTTAGTGGGATTTCTCTGACTCCGACATTTTCCATCTTCCTGAGCAAGATGGGAACAGAGAAAGTATCGAATGCTTTGGATAGGTCCAGAAATATAGTAAAGCACTTTTTTTCCCATCCAAGGCCCGAACCGTACCACGCAACAAATCCCTCACCGCATCTTCAGTACAAATACCTGATCTGAATCCGTATTGATTCGGGGCTAAAATTGAGTTAGCGGTGATGTATTTTACCAATCTATTGTTCAAGGCACGCTCAAGGATCTTTGACAACGCCGTTAGCACAGATATGGGCCTATAGTTGCTAATACTGTCTCTGTTCCCTGCTTTGTTGATTGGGTAGACTATGGCTTTTTTAAATGCTGTAGGAAAAGTACCAAATCTAATGGCGAGATTGCACACATGAGTTATTACCGGCACCAGGGTCTCGCCAGCAGATCGAATAATTCTGGAAGATATCTACGACGAGGGTAATGGCGAGAGTGTTGGTCTTTATTAGAACATGATCGAGGCAGTTTTGCAAACGAGTGGGTAACGTGGGAGATGGTACAAGCCCGTGAGAAGCCATGCAAGTAAGGTACTCGCCAGAGTGTTGATCGTTATTGCCCTCTTTGATATCTATGTTGATCTCACCAATAAGTATAGTAGTGCGACTGCTTTCAGCCAAAATCCCATTCAAACTATCGACAAAAGAATCTATTGAACTGTAACTAGGTGATCTGTATACAGCAATCAGAAGCAAATCATTTTCGAGGCGGCAAGTCAAGAAAAGAAAAAGTCACCTAGAAACACCGGCTCCGACTCTCCGAGATTTTGTGTTTAATACTTGATCTAATATAGATCGCGCAACCATCATTCTGGTTTTTTACATTAGAAGTGTAGTAGGAGCTATATCCACTGAGAGTCGGAAGTGAATTAACTTTGCTTAGCCAGCATTCTGATAGGACTAGTATGTTCATTGGATACCTATTATTTGCAGGAGAGCGGTGAGTTCATCAAAGTTTTTGTTAATACTCCTTATATTGATATTCAGGATTTTTAATCCCTTATTATTGTGAGGAAAATACGAAAAACACATATCGGGTGCGCATTTGTGGGATTTGAACTGATACAATGAATCTGATTGTTCTCCTAACAGTTCATCAATGTTAGCCATTGGAGAGTGTAAAACACAAAACTGGTATTGTAATAGATGTCGGCTTCAAAACGTACTGAATGTGGCTGTAGGTAGGAGTAGTTGAAAGCAAGATACAGAGTGACTCAAACCAGTATGGACGAGCAAGTTGTTCAGGGTTGTATACTGACTGCATATGATTTGTGATGAAGGACATGTAAAAAAGTTTTCTTTGTGATGTGAGGGTCTTGCGTAATGAATTGTGAGATGTAATCGTGCTAGGTGTGTGTACTAAATAGGAGTGAAAGCTTGCTAAGAATAGTAAGACAATCTTTACAGTATAAAATGACAAAACAATACATTTACCAATTAACTTAACAGTTACGAATAACGATTGAGTAGACTCGGGTGTCAGTCATTGACAAAAGTCGCTCAGACATTGTTCCGATTTGATAAGCAACTGCTTGGCGCCGACGTCCATTCGAATGAATATTCTACCATTTGAAATCCAGCAAAACTTAAATTCTTTCTCCTTTGCAAACTCTCGCGCTGTATGGAATAGTTTCCTGGCTGACGGCGGGAGAAATTATATATGTTGTTTATTAAATTGTATATGGGTTTCTTATCAGTTAGTCCAATCGCTGTTGTATTCAGTTTTTCATTCGATTGACAAGCATTATTATAGTTGCGTACAGAAGATAACAGAGTGTTCTTGGTCTGGGCGGAGTTAAACTCTGCAATTATTGTAGTCCTTTTCGCACCATTCCTGCCTGGAAGCCGGTAGATATCACGGATGTGGGATTGCTGAATTGGTAGTTCGACTGTAGACGCGATTTGGGTAAGCGTAGTGCTTAATTGGGATTGGGTCTCATTTTCTTTTGTGGGTATGTTCCGAATTTCCACACTAGCTGACCGTGACATATGTTGCAGATCATATATCTTGGTTTCAAGACTTTCTATATGATTTTGAAATACCTTACGCTCCTTTTGGAGGTTTTCCAGCTGTTTCTTGGTGTCTTCAAAATTTTTGTTCAAAAACTCAGCTGATCTCATTATTTCGGCATTAGATTGTTGAATGAGAGATACTTGAAGTTTTAAATCGGACATGACGGTTGCCAATTTTTTAAGGACTTTGTCATTATCGCCTTTCCAGGACGTCAACATGGATCGAAGTTCTTCAATTTGGCTGGTTTGGTTGGGGTCCGAATCCTCAACCTCAACATCCGGCCGCATACGCTTCCTCATATGGACATTTTTGTCACCTTTGGTCGTAGCTGGGGTGGTTGGATCCGGTTCGGCGGAAGCCGCCTTAGAAGATTTTTTGTTCGGAGACTTAGCCTGAGGCGAGCGCTGCGATCGGTGCATTTTTGTACGTTACGGATGGGAAGTAAGTAGACCGAAGTAGGCACCCACTCTACAAGGTAACCTTACAACAGCACTCCGTATAAGGGTCACGAAAAGGTACTTCACACCGAGCAAAAAAAAGTGACAAAATGTTAAAATAAAAAAAAATAAAAAAACTTAAAAAATTAAGCAAATACCACTTTTGTAGTTCGCCGGGCTCGAACTCGGGCCGCTGGTTGGTGATCGTGATTGCGGTAACTAAAGCCACTTAGCCAAACGCGCTGACAATAGCCTCACTTTTTTAGAGTTACAAGTCATTCAGCACAACACTACACTTTTGTTCCAGAAACTGTTTTAATGATTTACACGTGAAAATAAATGATTATGCAGAGTATTGAATTTACACTGGTATAATCGTTCACAGATTTGTCCGTAGGATTTTGAATGTTTCGTGGTCGGAAATTGGTTTTTGACTTTTTTCTGAATTAATAACTTCGGGAGCACACAAAGCACGACTGCTCGTCGCGACGGTCGGGCGGGGGGGACCAAATGAAAGAGCAAATAGAGAAAATATAAATATATCATCATCATTTCAGCTGAAAGACGTCCACTGTTGAACATAGGCCTTGCCCAGGAGCAGTATTGCGTAAGTGCGCAAAGAAGTTGAACTCTATCCAACCAACCAAATCGGCCAATCACACAAAACGGACGCGTCATTCAGTCGCCACACTGATCGGTCCTGTGCTTTTCGCATCCACCGTACTCCCGCAGCCTTGACCAGGTCGTCATTCCACCTAGAGGGAGGCCTTCCAACGCTGCGTCTTCCGGTACAGGGTCGCCACTCCAGAACTTTACCGCTCCAACGGCCATCCGCTCTGCGAGCAATGTGCCCTGCCCACTGCCATTTATGTTTGGCAATTCTTCGGGCTATGTTGGTAACCTTGATTCTTTTGCGGATGTCTTCATTTCTGATTCGATCACGCAAGAAACGCCGAGCATAGCTCTCTCCACTGCCCTTTAGGTGGCCTTCTGATGAGGCCCATTGTGAGCGACCACGTCTCTGTCCCGTAAGTAATCAATGGCAACACACACTGGTCATAGAATTTCGTCTTGAGACACTGTGGTAACTCTGACAAGAAGATACCGCGCAACTGACCGATCGAGCGCGGGAAACCTCAAATTTGGCGGACGTGGTTTTTTTCGATTGTTTTATAAATTAATTTATAATATTGGATTGGATTAAGTTTTTGTATATATTTTATCTTATTAGTTAGTAGTTTAGTTAGTTTTAGTGTTTTTATTTGTATTTGTAGTTTTTAGCCATGGATCCTCCGGACGACCCCGGAGGAACACCACCTTCAGAGATTGGTCATTATATTACAATCTCAAATAATGATACCAGTGTTGATACCGATAGTTCAATTAGTTTAGCTAATAATTCTAAACGTAAAAGGGTTCTGCTCGGCCCACAATTTGCAAACATTGCAACAAAAAAAGGCGTAAAAGTGGCGGGAAACGCCATAATGATTGTGATTGTGGCGAGGTCGAAATGGAGACTGAAACCAAGGATCTTCCACTTACTTCTCCATTGGCGGCTAGAGTTGATGGGGTGAATGGGTCACCGCATCAACCAGTTTCTAGAGTTTTATATAATTCCTCGGATGCCGCTCCGTTTTTAGTCCATATACAAAGAGAACAAACCGCTTCCAATGAGAATACATATTTAAATCCGATTTCTTTTGGGCGATTTTAATAAGGAATTCTTTTAATTGTATTGTGAATGGTAGTCTTAAAAAAATAGGCCGTAACAGACTGGTAATATCTTTCAGTAATTATCAAGATGCCAACTCTTTTATTAATAGCAAGTGTTTGGAAAAAGAAAAGTACAAAGCTTTTGTTCCATCATTTTCCGTCACTCGCATGGGTGTCGTCAGAGGCGTACCAATGGAGTGGACGGATGATGAAATCTTGGATAACATCTCCGTCCCAATTGGTTGTGAGAGGATATTGAAGTTGAGGATAATTAAAAGGAAACTTTTAGTGGAGGATAAGCCTCAGTATAAAAATACTGAAACAGTAATTTTATTTATTTATTTAATTAGACTTCATGCACAAAAGGTACAAAGGCGGACTTAATGCCTTAGGCATTCTCTACCAGTCAACCAAGGGTGATGCAGAGATAACATGGCAGGTGCATTTTTTATAATAAAAATAAACCAGTTATTATATAACATACTAAAATAGGTAAAATACACGTACATATATATATTGAAAATAATATATACTTATATAAATATATATATTTATAATTTAACAGAAAAGAAGAAGGTGAGATGACTCTGCTTACTTGTTTTGAAAATAAATCCGCAATTTCCGCTTGAATGCACACCGACTGGTCGTCCTGATCTCGGGAGGAAGCGCATTCCAAAGAAGAACGGACTTTATATGAAAGGAAGAGTGAACAAAATCAGTCGAATGAGAAGGACAGAGTAAGAGGAGATTATTAGATGAACGCAGATTCCGAGCATGTGAAGAACATAGATATTGAAAGTTAGACATAAGATAGGAAGGAGGGGTGGGAGAATTGAGTAGGGAGAAAAGTGTGGTCAAAGCACGTAGACATCTCCTCTGGCGAATGGGAATAATTTTGACTTTCGATGGGAAAATTCTTCCTAAGCGTGTGTATAAGTGCTATACAGCACTTTCTGTGGACCTCTATATTTACCGAACAATCCAGTGCTTTAATTGTTGCAGATATGGCCACATGAAAAATCAATGTAGGTCTAAATCTAGATGCTTTAGGTGTGGACAAGGTCACTCTGGGGATGGGTGTACTGTCTCTGGGGACAATTTATGTTGTTTATGCAAAGGATTTCATGAGGCTACAAGTAAAAAGATGAAGATATGAGAGGCAGAAGAACATTAAGGAATCAATGGCCAAATCTTGCATCTCATATGCTGAAGCTTCAAAGCTACATCCCACAGTTTCAAAAATATCATATGCTGATGCCTTACTATCCTTACCATCAATTTCAAGCCATATAAATGCTTCTGTTCCTCAGGATTTCTCTCCTTCAAAACCAAATAAAACTTCATCATATAAAAAAACAGTTTTTATTAAACCTCGATCCCCACCTCACTTTTCTAAAGGTTATGATCAGCAATTCCATCAGGACCTTGTCAGGGGCATGCCTCAACCAAAAGATGGCTGTGCTCTCTTCCCTAGAGATGACTTGTCTGCTGTATGTGTAAGTGAATTAATCATTGCTTTAATAAAATCATTAACTCAAACTCATCTTCTTTCACCGTCCATCGCTGCCACTGTATTGAACGCAGTTAATGATACAAATATTAATAATGGACAACAAAGCCAAAGTATTCCAATGGAATTGACGAAGCGCAATTAGTAAAAAATCTGATATAATATATCTTGTAAATAAATATAAACCTTTTGTTTTTGCTCTTCAAGAGACATGGCTTAAACCAGGGTCTTTGTTCAAGATCCCTGGTTATGCTTGTCTTAGAGAAGACCGCTCTGATGGGTATGGCGGCGTCGCTTTACTCATCAAACATCATCATTCATTTTCACTTTTCACAATTCCACCTCATAATAATGAATGTTCTGTTATTGCAGCAGTTGTAGATAATATTTGTTTTGTTTCTGTATATATTCCCCGTCCATCTGCTGTAATTTTTAATGAAATTGTATATATTTTTTCTATTCTTCCTAAGGATAGTTTTAGGAGATTTTAATTCCCAGCATGAAGTCTGGGGTAGTTCGTCAACATATAACTATGGTAGCACTTTAATAGATATTGTAGATAACCTGAATCTTTGTATATTAAACACTGGGTCCCCAAATAGACGCACTTCTCCAAATGAAGGTGTTAGTGCACCTGACCTGTCATTATGCACGGATAAATTAGCTTCGCGTTTGAGTTGGGAAGTTATGCTTTCCTCTTATGGTAGCGATCATTTCCCTATAGTCTTATCAGTTCCTCACAGTCAAAAACCTAATTCCAATCGCCCTCCGCGGTTGAAGTACAAACTGGCGGACGTTAACTAGCATACTTTTAGGGAACACTTAGATGAAATAGTTTCTGTCCTTCCTGAAATTAAATATGATAATGAAAAGTCCTGTGCCGATGCTTTATCACAAGCCATGATAAAAACAGGCGATAAACTCTTTCCAATGAAATCGTTACAAAATAAAATTCCTTCTCCACCATGGTGGGACAACGATTGCACAGATGCAATATTAAAAAGGAAGCAGCACAGGGAAGCAGTGTGAAATAAATTACCTTGAAAATTCTACCGAAGAAAATTTCAACATTTTGAGCGTAATAGTTTCAGAAACTAAAAAACTATTTAAAAAAAAGAAATTTGAAAGTTGGAGGTCATTTTGCTTCTCTATTTCTCCAGATGTTCAACCATCTGTTGTGTGGCGCAATATCAGAAGGGTTAGATCAGCATTCACAGAACCATCGAGCGCATTTCTTCCATCTCAGTTAGTAAATAATTTGCTAAATAAGTTGGCTCCCGCATAAGTCCCAGAATATTTTATTACCTATTCCATTCTCCGTTCAATGGTGGATTCTCTTTGTGAATTAAATAATCTATTTACCCTCGAAGACCTTAAAACGGTTGTATGTCATATGAAGGACTCTGCACCAGGTTCGGATGGAATTCCTTATTCTTTTTTGTCAAACATGAGTGATCTAACTCTTTTGTACTTCTTGGAACTAATAAAAAAAATTATGTTAACCGGAAATATTCCCAATTCCTGGAAATCCCAAGATATTCTACCGATACTCAAACCTAACAAAAATTCATCTAGAAGCACATCCTACCGACCCAAGCGTCTTCAGTAATGTTAAAAATCACAGATCATTTAGTTAAAAATAGGTTAGAGTGGCATTTAGAAAACAGGAAACTACTTAGCGACAGCCAATTTGGTTTTAGGCGAGGTAAAAGTACTTTAGATAGTTTGAGTATCTTTGTCACTGATATAAGGTTAGCATTCTCTTCGAATCATTCCGTAGTTTCTGCTTTTCTAGATATAACTTCAGCTTATGATAATGTGGAAATATCAACAGTAATCAACACTAAAATATAAACTTCAGCAGCTAGATGTTCCTATTTTACTCACAAACTTCATCTAAATATATAAAAGAAGAAAGTGACTGACTGACTCACTCACTCACTTACCATCAACGCACAGGCCAAACGGCTGAAGCTTCAATCATGAAACTTGGCACTTAGGTTTCTTTGGTAGTGTAGATGAGCACTAAGAAAGGATTTTTGGAAATTCCACCCCTAAGGGCGTGAAATAGGGGATGAAAGGTTGTATGAAAATCCATATTAAATCCAATTTTTTTTTTTTTTTCATAATATCCTTCTCCTAACAATAACAAACACAACAAAAAAAGAATGAGCGAAATTGGATCAAAATTGAAATAAGCATAAAATGAAATGCCATCATGGATGGTATTAAATGAAAATTATTTTGTATGAATCATATTGAAACAATCCAAACCATCCATTGGTTTTTCACCGCAGATTCGATTGTTGTAAAATGGTCGTAATAAGGTCTACATCTCTTTCGGGTATCTCTGAACTTGTGTTTTGGCTTTCTTTGTGCATGGAGCCCACCCTCCGCTGCAGCGTCATCGGGTTGATTATCAGTGCTGGGCTTGCTAATCATCTCTTTTATAATTTGTTCCCGAAATTCTAAAATACTTATTTTTTTTTTCCTTTTCCAAATTTTTGGTGAATAACCCAAGCATTTACAAACATTGTGCCACAGACAATCTCAATGATCAGCTTGCGGTACCACTTTAGGGTTTTCTAAGGCTGGTATAGTACGACGCCGTCTAATCAGAAATATCTACCCCCTTTTTCGCATTATTATAATCCAAAACAAGAGAGAGAAAGCATAATTCCTGTCCGTGTCTACCGGTGGCGCACCCCGTCCGGGCAAGACTTTTGGTTCATGGGGCGGTGATGTACCACCGGTAGCCAAATGAAGATTTGCGCCGTAGGATACCAAGTACCTACTCATGAGGTGCCAGTCTGAACGTGTTCATAAGGCTCAAGGACAAACTATGATATGCGTATGATTACTTATTATTAGTCATGGATAAACACAGAAATAGTGAAGGGATAGGGACGGGACAAGGATAGAGCGTATTGATGATAAAGTAGGTAAGTATAAGTCTGTCCTAAGAAACACTTTCGCATTACATATTTTTTTACTTTTTCTCTACATAATGTTAAAATAATAATATGATAAGGAGAAGCATGTAGTCTACGCCTGCGAAGCCGCGGGCAACAGCTAGTTTTAAATATTTTATCTGAGAGGTGTATAAATGTTATACTCGAGGATTCTAGGTGTGAATCTAGACTCGTGTGGAAAGACCTCCCTCAAGGATCAGTTCTTAGTCCTTTATTATATGACATCTACACTCATGATCTTGAATCCTCTTTGAACAATCAAGTAAAAGTGCTACAGTACGCTGATGATCTTCTTTTATATTGCCCTCATAGCTCTATTGCAGCGATAGATTTTTTCTAGAATGCGCTTTCCTCCTCCTGTTTCTGTATATTATGATGATGCTTCCATTCCTGTAAAATCATCGGTGAAATTTTTAGGTGTGATTTTGGATAGTAAACTATCTGGGATTCCACACTGTGAGTATATAGCGGCAAGGTGTGAACAAAGATTGAATATATTAAGATGTTTATCGGGGGTTTGGTGGGGTGCCCATCCCTTTTCATTAAAATTAATCTATAATGCAATAGTTAGAAGTGTTCTTGATTATGGAACTATTTTATTAGAACCTGGTAATTCGGCCGTATTAAAGAAATTGGATAGTATCCAGTCCAAAGCATTGCAAATAGTGACGGGAGCTTTTTTTTTAATTTTTTTATTTTACATAGGCCTACATGGGCACTTATAAAACGTCGACAAAAGGCGCACGGTTCGGGTTAGTCGTTTCCTATGGAGAAGAACCGGCAAGAAACTCCATGGTTACTCTTTTAAAAATATGGTTTGTTTTTACAATATTTCCATGTTACAGCATTACTTAAATATGGGAGGACAACGTAGGCCCGACAATAAAACTTTAGAAACTAAAAATAAAAAGCAAAACGAGATATAAAGTTATCAAATGTTATCAAGCATCTAGGAATCTAGAAGGCCTACAATGTTCACACATTTACAAAACAATCGGTAAAAGCATCTAAGAAACAAAGGTAAAAAAATAAATAAAAAAAAATGTATAACAAGACTAAATTAAACATGTGGCACAAATGTAGTTATCAAGTGCTGTAACTATTCTTAGCAAAGGGTTATTATGATGATTGAAAACCATTGTAAAAAGTCCAATTAAAAGAAGAGAAAAAAAATAAAAATGAGATTGAGAATAGTTAGAGACATCCACATATTTGTACCGTAAGTTACCAGGGAAGCCGCATGCGCAGAAGGAGCTAAAATTTTTATCTTCAACGTAGTCCTTGATTTTATAATATGCTTTTTTAATAAGGGCACGTTTGATGAAGTTTTTGAACTTTCCATCGGTCAGTTCTATAACTGACTTTGGCAACTTGTTATAGAAGCGTATACTGTTTATAAGAAAAGACTTGCTAGTTTTCGTTAATCTGATTTTGGGTATTACAATTTCGTGCTTACTGCGTGTATTTAAATTATGGAAGTCGCTTCTAATTTTGAAAAGCCCTCGATTTTTGCGTACGTACAAAATACATTCTAAAATATAAAGTGAAGGTAGAATCAGTATATCGATCTCTTTAAATTTTTCTCTGAGGGACTCGCGAGGACCCATTTTATAGATCGCGCGGATTGCCCTCTTTTGTAAGACGAAAATTGAGTCAACGTCCGCAAGGGCGGATCCAGGATTCTTTTCTGGGAGGGGCACAAGGGGCGGACAGGCAAAAAAATCAACAATAACTGTCAGAAATAAACTTGAAGTATCATACTTCATGTTTATTTCTACAAGTTCAAGTATGTACAGGAAGGGTTATGAATGACAGAAAACAGTTTCACTCGTGTTCTTTCTGTTCATCATCATCATATCAGCCGAAAGATTTCCACTGCTGGACATAGGCCTCCCCCAAGCGTCGCCACATTGATCGGTCCCGTGCGTCCCGCATCCAGCGGATGCCCGCAACCTTCACCAGGTTTTTGGTCCACCTGGTGGGAGGCCTTCCAACGCAACGTCTTCCGGTTCGCGGTCGCCACTCCAAAACTTTTCTGCCCCATCGGCCATCTGTTCTGCGAGCAATGTGCCCTGCCCACTGCCACTTAGTGTGGCAATTCTTCGGGCTATGTCGGTAACCCTGGTTCTTTTGCAGATCTCTACATTTTGATTCAATCACGTATAAGTTCGAACAACATTTGACCGAATTTCATTTCATATATTTGACCGAATTTCATTTCACCTAAAACTTATCAACTATTATCGTTTCGTTTTTTTTTTACTTCATCGAAGTCACGTCTGCCACTGTCTCTGTTAACCTTTTATCAATTCGATTTTTTTCGTTACTCCAACGTTTTACTTGGTCGAAAAACTTTTTACCGAAGTTACACTTAGCCGATATAACATTAGTCCGAAATATTTATATTACGCATATCAAAATAAAAAGTGAGAGAGAAGCAGTGGGCGAATACAAATGTATACAACAGCGACCTGAAAAAAAAAATGTCAACGTAGCCCCGCTCCGCGGGGCTCCTATTTCTGTCTGCAGGGTCTAAAGTAACCCTACACGAAGGAGATGACTGGAGCTAAGCTCGCTTTGCTCGCTCACTTCACCTCCCGTCATCCCCTTCGAACCTAACCTATCCGTGTCGGGGTGCCCTAAATTCCCGAGCTCGCTTCATTCGCTCTTGGACAAATTCTTTGAAATAATTAATTAATAAAAATTTCTGATGCATGACAGCTATTAATTAATCATTTGCATGAAAATACGTTAACACAGACAAGACTGCGTGAAGTCGATTTTGCAACGATTCGTTTTTACCAACGTAAGGAAAGGGTTATGTTTTTCGCGTGTTTCTTGTATGTTTGTATGTATGTAATATTCTTTATTACCTCATATATTTCAAACTACTTGGCGGATTTTTATAATTTAGACATCGTTAGATAGGTCTTGACCGCCCAAGTGTTCTTAGCTAAGTGCCTTTAAAAAAAAAAGGAACATGGTGGATTTTGGGCGCCATATTGTGGGGTGGGGTATCAAAATGAAGGGTTTTTAGAGGAGATTTCAAAAATATATAATACTTATGTATATAAATGTACCTAATTCGAAAAAATATGTTAACTAAAAAGTTATAAAATCAAAAATATTTCAAAAAATCAAAAAACCCGCCTGCTTAAAAAGCGAAGGCGCAGTCGGAGGATAAATCTCATATTAGTCAGCCGGCTCGCGAATATGTATCCTCAGACTGCACAACATTATTTTCTTCTTGTTTACGTCTTTTTAGTTCGCTTTTTAATTCATTATTCATTTATTAATTTGTTAACATAGGTACAAAAAAATGGTTGTTATAAAAAAATACAAGCGCGCTATGTTATGCCAGAAGGCGTACAAATATTCATGGATATTAAAATTTATATAATAATTACATTAGTTAATTGCAATAGATTCTTAAAAAATATAATAAAAACAAAACACTGTTAAAATATATTACAAAAATGTCAAAAGGAAAAATATAAAATAATGTCAACAAAATGAATATTTTGATTTTTTGAATTAACTTTTTTTTTGTCACTAAATTTTGTAGCTCAACATATTGACTTTTATGACACTATTTCAATTTTTAATTGACCAAGTAACCGACTATATATTTGTGACTAAATAATATTCCCTAACATGTTGTTTCGGTTTGGTGAAAATATGGCAAATGAAAAAAGTTCAAAAGAGGCTTCGGCCAAAAGCAAAAAGTTATTTTCTAGATCGGCGAAATGTAGTTCGGTAAAACATATGCCACATGATACTTCGATGATCTGAAAATATGTCAAATAATGCATATAGCAAAAAAGACTTCGGTCAATAGTTTTCGGTAAAATGAAATTCGATCAAAAAATATTCGGAAAAGTGATAGGTTCCCCGCAAGGACAACTCGAGCCTGGCCCTCTCCATTGCCCTTTGGATGAGTGTAAGCTTTCTGATGAGGCCCATTGTGAGAGACCACGTCTCAGAGCCATAAGTTCATCTTGAGACACTGTAGTACGTTGGACGATAAGAAACCGCGCAGCTTCCCGAATGCTGCCCCGCCGAGTTGGATTCGACGGTTGACCTCTTTCTCGAGATTGGACCTGCCTAACTGGACCGTTTGTCCCAGGTAGACATGGTCGTCCACGGCTTCGGCTGAGCCACCGATCTTGGTAGGAGTCGGTGTGACATGAGCGCTCAACATCATCTTGGTTTGTCCATGTTAATTTTTGGACCCATTCTATCGGAAGCTCTACTGAGGTCATCGAGCGTTGTATTGGGGTCCTCCATGACAGCTTTATCATCGGCGAATCGGCCTCTCGAGTCTAGAACCTTGAAGACATCCTCCAGTGCAGTGGTGAATAGTTTCTTTCTGTTATTTTATTCATATATTCTAACAACTCTGTAATTTGATTTGCTTCTAAGTATGTCTGTGATGGAATCTCCACAGTACACAAAATACCGTCTGGGGGGGGCACGTGCCCCCGTGCCCCCCCCCCCCTGAATCCGCCCTTGAACGTCCGCTGCTGATCCTCACAGCAGAATGCCATAAGACATAATACTGTGGAAGTAAGCATAGTAAACCAGCCTAGCCGTAGCTACATCGGTCAACTGCCTTATCTTCCCTACTGCATACGCAGCCGAACTTAACCTACCCGAAAGAGTTCTAATGTGCGCGCCCCACTGCAATTTAGAATTGATTGTAATCCCCAAGAATACAGTTTCCGTTATAACTTCAAGATTTTTGCCGTCAAGATTTAAATTTAGGTCACGTTGAGGTACATTTGGTAAGTTTTAGTCATTTTGTTTTTTTCGCATTCAGTAAAAGATTGGTTAGCTGCAAACCATTTTGAGAGAACAATTAGACTTTCGTTGACATGTAACACATCCGTATCTTTCCTACCTATTTTAAAAATTAGCGAAGTACCATCAGCAAATAAAATTATATCCGATAATTTGGCCATCATAAAAGGGAGATCATTAATGTAAACAAGAAAAAGGAAAGGGCCGAGAATTGAACCTTGGGGCACGCCCATCTTGACTAGAGACCCGGAGGACGTCGCCCCATTTACATTTACTTTTTGCTGTCTGTTTGATAAATATGAAAGCACAAGATCAACAGCTTGTCCTCGAATTCCGTAGTGTTGTAATTTACAGATCAGTGTGTTGTAATCGACGCAGTCGAATGCTTTTGAGAGATCACAGAAAATGACAATTGCATCCTGGCACTTCTTCCAAGATTCCATGATTTGGCTGATGAGTTTCACTCCCGCGTCCGTTGTCGACCTACCTTTCGTGAAACCAAACTGCTGACTATGCAGGATCCCATTTAAATTGAAGTGAGACAACATCTGGTCCAGCATGATTTTTTCATAGATTTTACTCAATGCTGGAAGCACGGATATAGGTCTATAATTAGAGGGATCACTCTTACAGCCTGATTTGAAAATTGGTACTACTTTACTGTGTTTCATTAAGTCAGGAAACGTGCCGCTGTCCAAACATTGATTGAATATGCCTGTTAGGGCAGGAGCGATTGAATCAATAATATCTCCAAGAACCCTAACGGAAATCCCCCATAAGTCTACAGTATTTTTTATATTCAGACTTTTGAACGCGTTTTTAATTGAATCAATACATATAGGTTTAAATTTAAAGGTTGGTACGTCTTTACTAAAGTTTTCTTTAAGAAGAGCTTCAGCTAATTTAGATGAGGAGGGAAGTGACTTCGTAACCTCTAACGGAATGTTGGTAAAGAAATTTTCTAATGTCTCAGCGACTTCTTGCTTATCAGAAATGGTTTGATTAGATATTTTCAAAGACAACTCATTCTGATCGCGTTGTTGTGTCTTGCCAGTTTCTCTATTAATTACTTGCCACACAGTTTTTATTTTATTATTAGAAACTATAATAAAATAAAAACTGTTAAAATTTTATTATATGAAAGCTATGAAATCAAGCCCAATAAATGCCCTACAGGTTGAAACTGTAGATCCTCCTCTTTCTCTTCGACGTCAGTATCTCTCCGACAAATTTCTATTCCGTTCGTTACAATTTTCCAACCACCCTTTACGTGCAAAACTTTCAGTCACTTTTAGATAAAACCAATTCCTCTAACTATTGGTCTCACAAATCTCTTCCCTGTCTTGTTGTAAGTTATAAAAAGTTTTTAGCTTTTCAAGCCCCAATTTACCAGTCACTTGCATATCCACTCTTTAGTCATTTTTATGAATCATTGGTGTTCACTCCGGATGTTATCTTGAATTTAGGTATTAATAAACACGATGATTTCGTAAAAGAAATATTTAACTTTTTCAAAGACTTGCATTGTGAGAGTTGGCATCATATTTATACAGACGCCTCTAAACACTCTTCTTTAGGAAATGTTGGAGTTGGAGTTTTTCACTCACAATACAACATAGTGCAAAAAATTAAACTTCCTCCTGAGTCATCAGTGTTTACTGGCGAATGTTATGGCTGTTCAAAGCCTTAGAATATATTTACATCATGAAATTGGGAAAAACAGTAATATTTACTGACGCTTTAAGTGCATTGCAAGCCATTAAAAGAAATCCTTTTAAATGTAAACCAATATTTCCTATAGTTATGTTCATTAGAAGCCTTTTGTACAAATGCGTAAAATTCGGTCTTCAAATTTCTTTCGCTTGGATACCTGGCCATAGTAATATCACGGGAAATGTTAAAGCCGATCATCTGGCTAATGAAGCTGTAGACTGCGGTGATTTGTTTCCCTACATCTACTTTAGCCATGACTTGGCGAATCTGCCTATGAACTTTCTTTGGGAAGCTTGGAGTAAGTCGTGGGCGGATAGCAGCGTTACCAAAGGAAATTATTATGCACGTGTTCAGACATATATTCCCAAAAAACCATGGTATTCGAAATTTAACTTCGGTAAGGCTGCTACCAGTTGCCTTATTCGCATGAGGTTGGGTCATATCTGCTCCCGAGTCCACCTTGCACGATTGCAGATCGTTTCTAGCGACCTGTGCGATTGTGGTGAGGTCGGTGATTTAAACCACATTTTCTTTTCCTGTCCTCTACTCAATCATGATCCTTTTATTATAAGTTTACTTTGCTATAACATCTTTGCTTTCCTACGTCTATCTCTGTTTTACTTGCATCTAATGATTAAAAAATATACATGTATTTATCTTTATTTATCACTCTTAATAATATACGTATTTAATAGTTATTTTATTTATAATATCGTTCCTAATAATCTTGTCCAATATCGATCCAAATTCCGTATCCTAAATTAAATTATATTTACTACCAAGTTTCCCCGTTTTTGTATGTGGCATTGCGCAAATAGCGCCTTGCCAAAATTTAAAAACTTAAAAAAAAAAAAAACTGCCCGATCGCTGCCCATCTGAGTCGGATTCGACGTTTGACCTCTTTCTCGAAGTCGGACCTGCCTAACTGGACCGTTTGTCCTAGGTAGACATAATAGTCCACAACTTCGAGTGTAGAGAACATCACCTTGGTTTTGTCCATGTTTATTTTTAGACCCACTCTTTCGGAAGGTCTACTGAGGCCATCGAGAATTGTACTGAGATCCTCCATGGTCTCAGCCATAACCACTATATCGTCGGCAAACATAAGGTGAGGGATGTACCCTTCATTGACGTTTATGTCTAGCCCTCTCCAGTCATTATCTCCAGACCTTAAAGACATCTTCCAGTGCAGGAGAGAACAGTTTCGGAGATATGACGTCTCCCTGTCTGTGAGGTTCTGAGGTTTGACCCTGAAGTCGGACTGACATGGTGGCGTTTTTGTATAAACACTTCGACTCCTCGATGTACCGGTAGTCGATTTGGCACTGTTGGAGAGACTGCAATACAGCCCAAGTCTTGAGACTTGCAGAATCGCATGCTTTCTCTTAGTCCACAAACGCTAAACAAAGAGGCAGGATATAATGTTCGGTCTTCTGTATAACCTGCCGCAGCGTAAGCTTGTAGTCTACGGTGCTAAAGCCTTTTCGGAATCCGGCTTGTTCGGGAGGCTGGATATCATAAAACTTGCGCGCGAGACGATTCGCTATGAACCTTGAATACAACTAGTAGACATCGCTAAAAAGTGAGATGGGCTTATAATTCTTCAATTCTCTGCACCATGCCTGTGGTGTTTAATAATGAAATAATTATAATTTGAAAACATTAGAACAAAATCAATTTATGTCTATGGACCTATTGGTTGACTTGATAAACAAAAACATTAAAACTCAAAAGAAATAACTAATAGTAACATGGGTAATTAAGTAATACATGAGATATAATTACAATATCTCATTAGAGAAATACAAGATATAATAACTGAATCTATAATTTTATTTGATTAATTAGATAAGATGGTATCAATATTATATATTTATATATTTTAAACGATAGACCTAATGCTTTTCGATTAAATAAACATTATATCCCATAACGTTATATGAAAAAAGTTTTAAAGTATATAAATGTTATATCTAAAGAAATTATATCAACAGTTGGTATAACTCACGTTTTTATCTTGTGGACGTTATTGAAATGAAAATATACCAAATAACTTTATATGATATGATACGCATCCAAGTAACATAATACGGTTTGAACATATTGGAAACATAAAAAATACAATCGTTAGGTTAAGTTAATCTTTATAAATAAAATATATTTCATGACGTAATTTACGAATCTTAGATAAAGTACCTATAGATTAAGCCTTAAAATGACCTTGATTGATAGAGCGAGATGGCTAATTGGCAGCTCCATGTAAATGATAAGGACAAAAGATTATTTTTTGTCTTTGTCACCGTGGCCGGTTTCTGTTGTTTGTCAAACTCTAATACAATGGCAGGTTTGACAAACAAACTCGGTTTTGTTTGATTTTCTATGATTTCGTGGTATTATGTGTTAATTGAGAAGGAATTTGGGTTATTTATAGATAATAAGTGTCAGTGCGATGGTGGGTTGTAGTGTTCTTGTTCTTGTTGTAACACCAGAACTAACTATTGCTGTCTCATGTGCGGCCACGCCAGTGCTTAATCTATAGGTACTTTATCTAAGTTACGAATAAACACACTCGACAATAAGAAAAATAAAGATACCTACCTATTTACGTTAGATAAACAAAATGGAATGGAAATAGAACAAAAGGTAATGAATATGCAAGTACATAATTTAAATACATTCATAACTTAGAATAGGTAAACTGTGAATCTATCTTGGATTTATTACAGCCATGTAAATCATAGGATGAATAAAATATGTGGTAACAGAGATAAAGTAAATGTTTCAGAAAAATATGACACCTTGATATTATTTTCTTGCATATAAATATCTAGCTGTCCTGTCCCACGCGGCTTCGCTCCCGTCAACTGGCTACTTACCCATCTACCCTACTTACCCTGCGCTACTTACCCTACATACATACATGAATGTTGCATCACTTTAACCGTTTACGCAGCGCACGCAACGGAAGCTCTCAAAAAGAATAAATTTTCCACGTTTTTAGAACATTTTTCATTAAAGCTCCGCTCCTATTGGTCGTAGCGTGATGTTATATAGCCTATAACCTTTCTCAATAAATAGACTACCCAACACTAATATAATAATTTTTTAATTCCAACCAGTAGTTCCTGAGATTAGCGCGTTCAAATGAACAAACTCTTTATAACATTACTAGCTGTTCCCCGCGGCTTCGCTCCCGTGGGCCACCCCACAGGACCCGTTTTCGGGATTAAAAAATAGCCTATGTTACTCAGTAGTTTCGGTAGTTTCGGAGCCTATTCGATACAAACAAACAAAAAAATCTTTCGTCTTTATAATATTAGTATAGATATAGATTAGATAAAATTAATATATTGATTACAATTAAATATGTTTATTATATCTTATATGTCTGTAAGAGGTTTTGTCATAATAATCTCACTATCAGGACACTGATATAAAGGAAATAATATACCAACCAAGGGACCACTATGCAGAGAACTTGGGTGTCCTATCATGCATCTTTTACAAGGTACAATCAGCGTTACTGAAAGCATTCTCTAGGAATACTAGTAACTACAACCTTCGTAGGAAGGACGTAGAGTTCAATGTGGGAGATATAGTCCAGAAACGTACGTATTACCAGAGCGATAAGGACAAATATTTCAGCAAAAAACTGGCACCTAAGTTTGTAAAATGTAGGGCATCAAAAAATCTGTCTCCACTGGTGTATGACTTGGAAGATACACAAGGAAAACCACTGGGTACCTAGCATATCAAGGGTCTAAAGTGGAAGAATCCGCAGTAGTCCCGTAGGCCTAACTAGCGTTTGACTCACACCGGGTTAAACGATGCCAAGGGACTACTACCACCACATCTCGTAGGAGGTCAATAACCGACAGGGGTTTATCTATTTAACTATGGCTGCAGGGGTCCTAAGCTCCTTTGGTACCTAACTACTGGTCAGTTGGTGATCGCACTGATGACATCCACTAACAGTAACTAAGGTTCTTGCCTACAGAGTTTGCGTGAGTTCGCTTGTGAGGGGTTTCTCAATTAAAAATAGTCTAATCAAAAATTTATCTATTCGTTAAAACGGCGTTGCCATAGAGAATGCTGGGGACCCCGAGGGGTGTTTACATTTTGATGGCATAGTAGGTCTCTATGGTAACTACCCTTAGCTGTTGTGTTGTTATGTCGTGTTCAAAAAAGAACATCTTAAAGACGGCTCCTGCAAAAAAGGTGACCGCAACCAGATTATGCAGGTGCGTTCATCTATAACTACTAAACAATAATTAATCTACTACGTTAAAATGGCGTTGCCGTAGAGACTACTGAAGACCCTACAGGGGCGTTACTTATTATTGCCAGAGTTCTTTATTGGTCTCTGATCTGGGTTCTTTATAGATTAAGCCCTGGCGTGGCCGCACATGAGACAGCAATAGTTAGTTCTGGTGTTACAACAAGAACAAGAACACTACAACCCACCATCGCACTGACATTTATTATCTATAAATAACCCAAATTCCTTGTCTCAATTAACACATAATACCACGAAATCGCAGAATATCAAATAAAACCGAGTTTGTTTGTCAAACCTGCCATTATATTAGAGTTTGACAAACAACAGAAACCGGCCATGGTGACAAAGACAAAAAATAATCTTTTGTCCTTATTATAGAGATAATGCAATGCTCCATGTAATGGAGCTGCCAATTGGCCATCTCGCTCTAACAATCAAGCTTATTTTAAGGTTTAATCTATAGGTACTTTATCTAAGGTCTCTATCCTTAATGTTTGTGTTGTACTACTTGTCATGTTCAAAAAAAAACCAACGAACATCATAAAGACGGCACCTACAAGTGAGGTGACCGCAACCAGATTGATAAACAGCCAAACTACAACTACAAAAACAATCAACAACAACAACAAACAATATATTTGCTATATTTGCTGAGGCCAAATACTCCAGCAAACATTAGAATGTGTTACATCCATTTTCTAATGCAATACTGTTTTCTAGAGGGACTTCCAAAAAAGCTAAAAACCCTTGTTAAATGCCTTCGTAGCCAAGTCATTAAATTCCTAAAAAAAAAGTCAATGTCATGTCAAATCTGTCAAACAAACAGTCAAATTCTTGCTGTCAAAGTTGCGTTTTGTTCCGAGGTTTTGTTTGTTGAATTTGTGTTTGTGACTCCAAACAATAAAAAGTTGAGTTTACAGATCTATAATCAGATAATTACAATGCCGAAAGTCCGTCGCAGTCGTAAACCTCCACCAGAAGGATGGGAGCTCATTGAACCTACCTTGGAAGAACTGGAACAGAAAATGCGAGAAGGTAACTAACCTAACAAAACAGAACTGGTTTCACTGTTAAGTTTCTCTAGTTTATTGTTTTCACGTATCGCTTCATTAGTCAGGAACATCTAACTGTGGTGTGTATAAAATTTACAAATTTTGCTTTTAGCCGAAACTGAGCCACATGAAGGAAAACGCAAGCAAGAATCTCTATGGCCGATATTCAAGATACATCATCAGAAGTCCCGTTACATCTACGACTTGTTCTACAGGCGTAAGGCAATCAGCAGAGAGTTGTACCAGTACTGTTTGGATGAGAAAATAGCTGATGCCAACCTCATAGCTAAGTGGAAGAAAACTGGTTATGAAAACTTGTGCTGTTTGCGTTGCATTCAGACCAGAGATACTAACTTCGCAACCAACTGTATATGTAGGGTCCCCAAAAGCAAGTTAGAAGAAGGCAGGATAGTAGAATGTGTTCATTGCGGATGCCGGGGATGTTCAGGATAAATGTTGTAGTTTTTAGTATAACCTCATTATATAATTTAATAATCATGTGTTTCTGATTTGTTGTTAATGGTATAAGAACCTATAAGTAACTGGAAACAATTGGCACCAAATCCCATTTCTAAAAGAGTTAAAAAACCTCATGTTTATCTGAAATCAAGGAAATAGTAATTTCACAATAATTGGTCTGTTTATGAAACCATTCCAAACAATGGCATTCATATGACATTAAAACTATATATAAATGGATTATATTATTATTTTCTACAAAATAAAAACAAGGTACGATTTTATTCATAAATTTTATTTTATTACAAATTATAATCATCTTACACTTGAGAAGAGATCCTATCGAAAGTTAGATGTTAGTACTAGTTGTTCTTGTTAACAAATATACATTTTAAACAATAACAATCATTTAGAAAGAGTATTTATAATTGTAGTTAGTAATCCTACTGACAAATACCCTGTATTTGATCTTCATTAAATTTAACAATTTACTCTTGTGTCATGAATAAACAAAATAATACAAGTACCTAAATAATGAAAAGAAATAAAAACTTTTTAAACAATGATAACTCAAGTTTCTTTACAACCTTCTAGAAATTAAATATACTAAACAAAATTCTTTCTTATAGAAAGATTTTTTCTAATTATAGAATAATGAGATTTTTTTTTATACATTAAACATTAATTTAATACTTCAAATTAATAGTATTTATACCTATTTAATGATATTAAATAAGGCACTTTTCCTTATATTCACATAAGTATACTTAAACAATACTATGTACTGTTTTTGAGCAATAAACTGGAGAAAAATAATCGAGATTATAGGAAATATACTAGTGAATTATAATTCTTTTCAAGTATTATAATGAAAAAACAGAACCATAACACTGGATTATTAAATGGTAGCTTTTTCTGTAAATTTTTAACTTGAAGATAGATTTTTTTTTTGTAACGCAGCTATATCAACACTAATGAACACATGCTGTTGATGGTACCTCAAATTGAAACACAATCCACTAGCATACCCCATACACAAAAATATTTATAAAGTAATAAAATAAAGACTAAGCCATAACAGTTTTATGCTCTAACTCTTTGGATAGTTCCACAATCAAATCTTTATAAATGATAGGGTTCATGTTTTTGCCCAGCAAGTACAGAATGAACCAGTCTCCGTAGCCAAAACGCTTCACGATTCGCGAAATCATGCTCTTCTTCACGTATCTCAGTTGACCAGCAATCATTAGCGAGCGAAGCGGGCGAAGAGATAGCACGAGAACACGAAACAAAACGGACAAAGTGGAAACAAAGGCTAGAATGATTAGCCAGAACCAAAGGATCACAAAGATTTTCTCGTTAACTATGTTCAAAGGCAGAACACAGAGGCGGTCTTTGTACTGCATGGTGCCAGAAGGACCGTAGTTCCGGAACCAGCATTTGGTGAGTTTGGGGAAGAATTGGTCCATGGGGTTGACGGAAGCAAAGTCATTCATATCCTCAGGGACGCGCGGAATGTGCGTGAAGGACGCGACCGCCGCTCCGTAGTTACGGAATGCGCCGCCCAGGAAAGCATCCAACAGGAATATTTGACCAACCTGGAAATAATCAACATTTTATTTTTAATTCTTTTTTTTGCATGTTGCATGTGCAAATTATCTATTACAATCAAAGCAGGGGCAGGGAATTAAATATCCCTTATATAGAGAAGAAGAAAAAAGCTACTACAATGAATAGGAAAACTGTTAATAGGCCTTTGTCCATTGTTCAGGTCTACACCTGGACATAGGCCTAGTAACAGTTTTTCTATGTGACTGCATTTTTTTATGAAAGTTGTCCTTTGCCCTTCACTATCAAGTATTTCTCTTGCATTATGGACACACACTCACGAACAGCCACACTCAGATTCACTACTTGCAATAGAGCCATCGAAACAACTTCTTCACAATATAAAATATTTTAGTTGGTTACAGTAGACATACTACTCTTTACTCGCAACACTCCCAATGGTTTGTGTACCAGGGGCACAGAACTCTGGAGTAGTTGTAATCAGAATGGACCCGTTCTTCATAAAACCAAATTAGTTCTTAGTAAATAAATGTACTTACCACATTGATAAGGTTGAGAATCTCGCAAAAGGCATAGCGCAGTGCATACATGTTGTGTGTATGTATGTTAGTGTAGCTCAGGTACGAGACCAGCTCCCCACGACGGAACTCAGACCAGTCTTTAACTACCATCGGGCTACCTGCAATAAAAACATGTGTTACATAATCTTAGCAATTTAAAATGAAGACTAGCTTCTAACAATCTAGAGTAGACAAGTGTCTGATTTGAAATCTGCTAGAAAATCTTTATGAAATGCTGATATTTTCTTAGACGAAAATATTAAAATTAAGTATAAAAATACTTAATTTTATTTGACTTATTTATTATAGACAGAATAATACTAGGATAGGATAGATGGACCCGCTTTTCCGCACTTACAACCACCATTTAGTCCGTTGTGTGGTAAGCCTACTCTCTGTGTGTAAATAATGGCTCAGTGGCTAAGATCTCGCCTCTTGTGCTTTAGGATGTGGATACAAATCCGGGCAAGTACCAATGTGACTTTCAAATTCATGTGTACTTTCGAAGTTTATCTTGGACATCAAAGGCAACGGTGAAGGAAAACATTATGAGGAAACCTGTACTTATATAGTTAATGTAAGTCTGAAATAGCCAAGTCAGAGGCCTGTGGGGTTCCCAGAGGTGGCTTAATTAACTCTGACACCAGAGGTGGCCACATCCTCACATGAAAAAGAAATATCGAAATTAAATTATACATACTCAAATCCGCTGCCAAAGCCTTAAGTCTTCCTCCTTCCCATATCTTCCACAAGTATCTTGGAGTGTAGAACATGACCGCCTGGCCAAGCAGTACGAAGCACACCCACTGGTAGTAGGAGTGCTTTATCTGTTCGTCATTGCCCGATTTGCTGGGTCCCACTCCTGGGTAGGCAAAGTGCACTCCTTCCGTACCTGTAGGAAAAGTACCATGATGGTTAACTCATAGTTAAATATATAGTATATTAACGCGTTACATTATTATGTTGTATATAATATTTACTTATTTGCAATAATTAATATTGTACAATAATTTTAATTGGGTTGAAAAAATATGACGCACATAAAATTTTCCTTTACTTTCCTCGCCCTTCAGAGATAACACCGTTCGGAATGCTGTTAAGTTTTATATTGAAGATTAATGAAAGCCAGGCAGTATAATTTTAGATTGCTAAAGAAATGCTAATTAATACCAAGAAAAAAATGGAAGATCAAATTATAAAAAAATGCATCTTCTCATACAGAGAAGGCATGAGCATCATGCTTCAATAAGTGAGGATGTGGTTTTACGTGGGAAGAGTTCTTTGCCCTGTAGGTGGAAACTAAAAAAGCTGGCATATTATTTACAGGAAAAAATGGTTCCATACTTATTTAGGTGCAAAGAAAAATCTAAAAGACGTATCGATCTATATCCAAAAATATTTATTTGAGATGCATCTAATCTAACCAACATTGGAGACAGCACGTAGGTACGGCAGATAGCTCCCATCAGTTTTGGAATGAAAACAGCTAGGACGCTAAAAGTTTTGAGATATTATACTAACCGGACATTTGGCTCTTCAGTGAGTAAGTGCCGTAGATCCAGCAGTAGCTGTTTAAAGCATCCTTGTCGACTTCCTTCTCGCCGTTGGTCATGCAGTGGATCGGCTCCCCGAAGAACTGCTTCGAAGTCACCAGCAGCGTGAACACAAGCAGCATTATCACCGTCACCTTATAATGCATGCGGAAAATATTGTTGTCCGTACACACATTTTCGAACTTCAAGAAAGCCCGAAAGGGCATAAATAGATCAATCATGTTTTATAAAGTTTAACGCCACGCTATTGACCGAGAAATAGAGTAGAATACTACGATGAATAGAAAATTTAAATACCCGCGAACTTTTTTTATACTTTTGATTGACGCGTCCTGTCAACCCAAGCAATGGTCAGAATATGACAAGATTTTTTCATGAATGGTGGCACCGTTGGCAAACAGGAAACAATAATAAATTCGTCTAGAGACATAATAATTATGTTGTTACTCATTACCTGATAATATTATACTTTGTTGGGCATTTCCAAGGGTTTCACGCGAAAATACCTATTTTTGGTAAGCTGCTTTATTAATTTTAATTATGGTGTAAGTTAATCTTTGGTGTAACTGTAACACAAGTACCTTTTGATAAACGCACGTTTGAGTTATACTGTTACTTAGATTATGTAAAGTACTGTTATTTATTATTTTCTGGGATAATTTTAGTCATACCTACAATTTTTTTTTTTTAGATGGTTTGTTTTTAGGGTTCCGTACCCAAAGGGTAAAAACGGGACCCTATTACTAAGACTTCGCGATCCGTCTGTCTGTCTGTCTGTCTGTCTGTCTGTCCGTCTGTCCGTCTGTCCGTCTGTCTCCAGGCTGTATCTCATGAACCGTGATAGCTAGACAGTTGAAATTTTCACAGATGATGTATTTCTGTTGCCGCTATAACAACAAATACTAAAAACAGTATAAAGTAAATATTAAAGGGGGGCTCCCATACAACAAACGTGATATTTTTGCCGTTTTTTGCTCGATATTAATAACGGCAACAGGTAGACGCTTGAAATATTCACAGAATGTTAAGTTGTATATTTACTTCAAAAAATAATAATTAATAAATTAAAATAAAATAAATTAAGGGGGGCTCCCATACAACAAACGTGATTTTTATGCAGTGTTTTGCGATAATGGTACGGAACCCTTCGTGTGCGAGTCCGACTTGACTTGCACTTGGCCGGTTTTTTTATTACTGATACAGACGGAACTTGTACCTATAGGTAGGTACCTATTGTGTCAGTCATCATCAGTTGCCTTTTAATGTTTCCACTGCTGGGACACAGGCCTCCTCTCTGTGAGAGGGAATGGTATGTAATCCACCACGCGGGCCCGGTGTGGTTTGGTGGATACGGCTACCTCACGATGTTTTCCTTCACCGTTTTGAGAGCAGTGGTGATGAAATAATTTACACAAAGTAAAGCGCCTGACTGGGTTCGAACTCACGACCTACAACTTGTAAGTCGCGGCCGCTACCACTAGGCCACCACTGCTCTCATTACCTATGTCAGTAATAGGTAGTAGTAGCCAACTTCAGGGCGGCCAAGAAGTTTGGCGAGAACTATACTAGGTTCCTTAGTACTTTTCTATTGTGCAGTGATACTTTATGTATTTGGTCAAAAGGAGGGCTGTTAAAAAAATACATTTATAACCCATTCGCTGCGGCGACCAAAATTACGCTTATTAGCCAAGTGCGGGACGGTTTTCGTCGAGAACGCCGATGGGGGTCCTCCGCACCTGATAAGGATATTATAAAACGCTGATCGGCGTTTTCAGCACAGTTTAAAGAAATTGTGATTTTTATACTAATATCTTAGAAAAACTACTAATACGCCAAACGTGTGATACATTTACGATCGTATTTGGTGTAAAAAATAAATCAATTAGGATATTTTTTTAGTTAGATTGTTAAAATTTTGAGAATACGGCGACAAATGGTAAGTAAATTATTTGAATTAAATAATTGTACTTCACTTTGAAAGTACAGTCTCATATATTTTAGTTTCAAATGATATGAATGGCTAAATTATCAGTATAAATTAATATCAGAGGTAGCAAACCTTTTTTTACTTTTATAATACCTGCTACTATTATTTATTTACAGGCCTTAATTTTATAGACATCTTTTTTAACCTGAAAATTAGTATCAAAATGAACTTTTGATGAAAGAATTGATGCAATTAGTTGACACTATAAGGATTACGGACAAGTTTTTACTTGTAAAAATTTTAACTCCGTAAAAATTTCTATAAAAATGAGTAGATTAATTCATCCATAAATAAATAAATAAAATTAACGAAATATATTTAGGAAATATTGCAAAAAAACATAATAGGAATCAAACGTTTGTTAAACACTGGAAAACGCCGTGAGGCGTCTTCTGCACCTAGGAGGGAATTCACAATTTTTCAGAAAGTTAAAATATAAGTACTTTTAAAAGAAACGCCGAAAGGCGTCCGCGTTTATTACTCTGTAACATCGTACTTATGTTTTGAAAATGCGCCTGCTTTGGGTGGGTATATTATACTTGAAGTTGCAGCATTTAAGTATTTGATAGTTTCGGTAAAATACGCACACCAACGCAGACAGCAGCTGACGCTGCAGAAGCAAGATAACGTATAAAAAAATTGGATATGTACCTAGCAAATTTTTCATTGGCCCTTCAGACGACACTTATTTTATTTTTAACCGAGTTACCAGAAAAGGAGGAGGTTCTATGTTCGACATTATGTATGTTTTTTTTTAATTTTTTATTTATGTTTACCGATATCTCCGTCAATTGTGAACCGATTTCGAAAATTCCTTTTTTGTTTGAAAGAGTATATTCCGAAATTGGTCCCATTTTAATTTGGTGAAGATGTGATGAAGAAATTCGGAGATATACAACAGAACTCTTCAATAAATAACGGCAAATCCATCGGAATTGCTGCAATCGCATGTCTGTTTATTGTTTATACCATTTCATAACATAACATCACGCCAGTACGCTCGAAAGGGGTATGCAGGTCTCTCATTTCACCGGTTATATTCAAGTTTCATGTTATTCGGGTAATCTATTCTGTCGTTATAGGTACTTACGGTACTTACTTAACTACTTCCCTATTAGGTAGGTACAACAGAAATGTGAAAAATAAAAAACTTTTTTCAAAAAAGTACTACTGACTTCCAAATAAGAAAAGTAGAAAGTGAAAATTAATTTTATTTTTGGAAGTCGGTGTCCATAACTTAAAAAATTGGTACCTACCAAAGACACCGACTTCCAAAAATAAAGTTATTTTTCACTTTCTAGTTTTCTTATTTGGAAGTCGGTAGTATTTATTTGAAAAAAGTTTTTTATTATTTATAGTTTTCATAGTACAGTATTCATTTCTAAAACAATGTTTTACTAAGAGATAATAAAAAAAAACAGTTTCTCGGTAACACAAACTTTATTGTTATATCAATGAAATCACCCTCATTATGTATAGGTACATGGCAATCATGTTTCTAATTTATCACAAACCCCATGCTTATTATAATATTAATCTAATTAAATAAACTGAAACCTTAGATAGAGGAATGTATTTTATGAATAAATAATAAAAAATAATTTTACTACTTACCTTTTATAAATACACTAAAACATAATTGAGCAATCTATGATATAGATGTATCAATCAGGGTCATTTATTTTATTGTAATTACATGAGTAAATATTTATATGATGAGATGTGCAAACCTAGGTCTCTATTTTATTACCAGGTTTGTACGCCAGTAACTTTATAGGGAGGTACTCCAAAGGTACTATGTTACCATTTTACAAAATGTGATTAAGTACTTTCGTTTTAATCAGCGATATCCACTACATACAAAATAATTATCATAGAAAGCTCTGATTTCTGACATTTAAAGCGTAAATAAAATAAAATGGCTTAACATTTTCGTGGAAAATGAATGACAACCGAATTAGTATAAGAATACTAATTTCTTAGAAATCATGTTGGATTTGTTGTCATGGAATGAGTACGTAATACAAATATTTTTAATCAATATATTTTTTTGCAAAAACCAGTAATATTTTTATATTTGCTTAAATCGAAATTGAAGCATTCTTAACGATTTGTACACGATTATCCAAGTTCCAAACAAACTAAAATGACATGGCACATCAATAATTAATATTAATTCATTATTGTGATTAAAAAGTATCACAATAAGATGTGTAGGTATTGTGTGACAATAAAGTGTGTTATTTTCTGGAAAATTCTTTGGCTTCTCTACAATCTACATAAAAAAAAACTTAATGGTATGGCATTATTCTCTCGCTAAAGAAAGCTTAAGTAACTAATTGTACAATACATAAAATCTAGATTTAGAATGTGTTTAATTAAATCACAATGTACGGTAAAGGCACAGGCTTAGAAACATAACTTTATTATTCATACATAGGTAATTTGTTAATCATTTCACTTTCTTTTAAATTCATAATTCCTAGCGTACCTTTCAAACATACATAGTGTTTTTAAAATAACGAGGTGAAAGATAACGGAAATACGGGATTCATACCAATGTCCAACCCTGGGAGTACTGGCTTATTGTAATGTTGTTATTTTTTTATACAAACACATATTGTTTGCGACGGCAAAATAAAACAGTTGCTTCAAAATCTTAAATTGATTTGATATCTCAAGATAATTGAACAGCATTCACCATTTTTAAAGATAAAAAAATTAAAATTTAATTTTATGTAGTTTAAAAATGTGAACGTTAGCGTGAAGATACTTGTTGATTTAAGTAACTTGTTATAGGTCCCATCCCAAGCCTAGCATATCACTACAAATTTAATCTATAATCATAAAAAAGTATAAAAGCAGACTGCGCAATTTGCTTTGAAACGTTAACAATACAAATTTATGAGTGTTTGTGACATCTTTCAATCTTATACTAAACTTATATCTAGTTCGCCAAATTATGAAATCTTCGATTGGATGAAAGCGAGGTTCAACTTTTTGTCGAAATTCAACTCGATTTGACAAATGTCTATTTTAGAACTTTTCTAATGGATTTAAACCAAACACACATTTAAACAAATATTTATAATTTACTCCTCACTTCCGTGCTGTTGTTGCTATGTTCTTCAAATGCTATATTTCCTAATGCGAAAATGTTGTCGGGATCTAGTGCCTTTTTCGCAGCGAATAATAACTGCTTCCCAGGCTCACTGACTGTGTCCGCGTACCATTTCTTACGAAGCTTTCCAACTCCGTGGTGATGCGATATTGATCCTGTCGAGCAAAACAAACATGAACATCTTAATATTTTTTTTCAGAATTATTCGTTGTTAAGTAATTGCAGTAGTCGTAGTGCTTAGTAAACTATTATAAAAATGTATTTTTTTTTTATACAATATTCCCTTACACTGACTTTACACAATTTTTATAAATAAATTACAAGGTAAAACTGGGCAAATCGCTGTGAAATCTGATAGATTATTTCATAACGATTCTAACAACATAACATTCATACATGGTTCCTATACAAAAATACCGAGAAATATCGGCGTTTACTGAGTCCGGGTCGATACCGCAAAATGTCCCGGACATTATTCGGACAATGTTCGGCCCCCAATGGACACCTGAGCGGATAATAAAAAGTAATACAATGCACATTGCATTGCACACAGTATAACTCCAGCGTTTACCGAAACGATGGTATTTGAAATCACTCAATTGACTTAATTTTTGACAAAACAGTGATGCCAACTTGATAGTCAAGAAAAATTAGGCTTACCACCACAGGCAATGATCTCGTCTCGTGCAGCCTCTTCGATTTCTTCGTAAACAGATACGGGGTCCGGGCATTTTCCAATATTGTGACCGAAGTAGAAATAAATGCAGCAGCCTGCGTCATACCTGAAAAACATTAGGTGTATGACACAATTATTCCTTCTAATGAATGTAAATACCGCAAAAATGATTAAAACACAATGTGGTTTTTGTTGGTAATTTCTAAATGCCAGAACCATTAGGTAAGAATACCTAGGTTTTAAAGGATAAAAACAACATTTTGTCTTACGCAGTAATGCATCCAGTTATTTTCATAAACTTTAATGTCCTATACATTAAAGTTTATGAAAATAACTGGATTCCTAACTGATTGACCTATTATTTGGTATTACTTGTACTTTTAATTACTCTGTGGTATAACTTTTATGGATTGTAGGTACCTTATTGATAGGTAGGGGTTATGTAATCTGTGGCTTTGGATTATTTAATTAGCTTTTTAGGGTTCCGTACCCAAAGGGAACCAAAACGGAACCCTATTACTAAGACTCCGCGGTCCGTCTGTCTATCTGTCACCAGGCTGTATCTCATGAACCTAGACAGTTGAAATTTTCACAAATTATATATTTATGTTGCCGCTATAACAACAAATACTAAAAACAGACTACAATAAATATTTAAGTGGGGCTCCCATACAACAAACGTGATTCTTTTGCCGTTTTTGGCGATAATGGTACGGAACCCTTCGTGCGCGAGTCCGACTCGCATTTGTTTATTTTTGTCAGCAGAACCACGGAGCCTAGATTATGCAGCGTGACACCCTCCTATCAAACAAGGGAGTTCATAAAAACTTACGTAATAAAGTAGGTATGGTAAAATGAGGGTGTATTAAACAACCTTTACTACAGGCCCAGCCTTTTCACAACTTTATTTGGGGTGCATCCTTTATAATTGAATGCAGCCAAATACTAGCCATTTTGGAGTGTTTGCCTATCAGACGAAAACCTAATTTACCTACAGGGCAACATAAAGGTGATACAGGCAACACGATAGGTACCATTTTGCAATCTGGATGTTAAACTTTCTGGCTTATGACGCCCGTAACGGCTCTCAAAGATCTATGAATGGCAGATAGCTAAAGAACTCACGTTTGCGTCAATCGATGCGATATGAGGTACTTGTTGATGCCGCGTTTGGCGCACTCGTCGCGAATGCGTTGCTTGACGTTGGCGCAGAGAGCCAGGGTGCGGTCCCAGGGCACGGAGGTCTCGAAAGACTCAGCTACCACATCGTATTCTATGGCTACGTCCTGAAAGAAACAATTAGGTAATGGATAATATCTAGTTAATTGACTGATCAAAATGGAAAATGCATTTTTGGACGTTAAAGACATAAGACTTCTACTAGAAGCACCCCTTATTATCATCATAATCAGCTTTTTAATGTTCCCATTGCTGGGACACAGGCCTCCTCTCTGTGAGAGGGAATGGGCCGTAATCCATCAGGCGGGCACAGTGCGGGTTGGTGGAAGTCACTTGTCTTCGAATCTGTCACCAGGCTGTATCTCATGAACCGTGATAACTAGACAGTAGACATTTTCACAGATTATGTGTGTCCGTTGCCGCTATAACAACAAATACTAAAAATAGAATAAAGTAAATATTTAAGTGGGGCTTTCATACAACAAACGTGATTTTTTTGCCGTTTTCTGCGATAATGGTACGGAACACTGCGTGCGCGAGTCTGACTCGCACTTGGCCGGTTTTTTAAATATGATCACACCATTCCATTACACACTGTGTTACAGAGCAGAATGTCTGCAACTGTAGCAGAAGCTTCGTTAAACTCTAGGACTGTTGAGCGAGGTTTGGAGCAGCGCCCGCTAATTTTGGAGAACTGTGTCTAATTAGCCAAGTTTGAGATATTGACCCAGAATTTTACGAGGAATTTGGGTGGGTACACGAGATAGGTTTGAGGCATTTTACTTTCGCATAACTTGTGTGAGTAAAGATACGAGTTAGGTATACGTTAGAAAACGTAAGTCTCTAGGGATGAGCTCTTTTTTACGCGGTAGGTAGTACTTATTGCATGTAATGATGTCATCTGTCATATTAGGGGCCAACCACGTATTGGAAGGCTGCTCACTAGGACGACCGATGATCTAGTAAAGGCCACGGGAATCCATCCAGTCGTAGTTGTTCTGGTCTGGTTGTTTGTGTATGTGAGCACCCACGATAACGGCGAATCTCCTAGTGTGGGGCGAAGTTTATATATAAAAAATCTCCCGTGTGTGTGATTTAGAGCTTCGTCATTCCTATACCACAGATAACATAATGGCTGGAGGTGGATCACTGTGTTGCCCAATTTCTCAGAGGACATGGTAACTTTAAAAGTAAATTATTTTCCTATATGATCTACATCTGACTGCGAATATGTACAATCTGCACATCATATCTTATGGGGGTGTTATTATATTATATTCTGCATTTCTTGGGCAGAATTAACGCAATATAATGGTGAATAATGTACAGGCTGCATCAGGAATTGTTTACTATACGGACCTTGTGGAAACTAGAACAAATTTCCGTGCGTTCAAGCGTTTTTGCCATACCTATTATTGGAATCAAATATAATAGCTCACAATGTTAGGACTCATTAATCTTAATTTTTATCCGTGGTGCTAGGCAACTGGTCTTATAAAAGTAGTAAACGACCCTTTGTGCCTATTGGCCTTGTTTGTTCTGTCTACTGCTTAATAACTTAATATGGAGTGAAGTGGAAATGTACATCTTTTCCTACTCCTCCGTTATTATTTTCTGATTAATTTCGTTGCGGGATCCAATAAGACAGTTAAATTCATTCACCGGGACTTCGTCGAGCTTCATTGTCTCGGCGCTTTTCTAGTGGTCGCCACTGCTGATTCTGGCTTTCAGGAGTTGCAGTGGTTTGGGAATAGTGCGGTGGGATTGCCCCAAAAAAAAAAACCTATACCACCGAATAAATCCTACACCTACCATTCTACGTTGTGCTATGATATTCCCTAAAAGTCATACATACGTGAAGTAGGTATTTATACCTAGATGTGTTTGTTCATTGTATGAGAAATAACAAAGGCAAACTGCCATTATTTATGCCTACGTGACTGCGTGCGGCAATAAGTACGCACGTATCACAATTTTGTTAGAATATGTGTACCTACTGCTTACCTAACTGGACGGGAAAATACAGCTCATTCGTTGAAATAGATAACTGCTTTGCTTTTAGGGACACTTACCTCATCAACAGGAAAATAAACTTCTTCATTTAAATTGCATTTCAAAAACCATGGCGTAACTAGGTAGGTACTTATGTGAATATAATTATTATGTTAATATGTTGAGCAAATAAATATATCAAAATGTTAACTAAAATGAATATTCCTATTATTTTCGTTATAATAAAGGTAGGTTTATTGCAAAGCTTGAGGAAATCCAGACTTCATAGGTTTATCCCATAGTTAATTAGGTATAATATAGCTTCTTACCTTAAGCCGATTTATTTCTGTATGTTTGCGTGTTACGGTTACGGCTCACAGCTGAATATAAACAGCTGAACCGATTTGGGTGAAATACGGTCAGAGGCGGATTCAATTGATGTCGAGAGCGCCTTAAGCAAGCAGGTAGGTATCTCATCGGCGCCTCTGTAGCGGCCATATATTATGAACTAGCTGCTGCCCGCAACTTCGTCTGCGTAGCCTATTTTTTTATATAGCACTCGGAACCCATCGAGTGGGGTATCAAAATTAAGGGTTTTTAGAGGTGGTTACAAAAGTATATACCACTTATATGTTTAAAGTCATTCGACAAAAAAGTATAACTAAAAAGTTATAAATAAAAAATGTTAATAAAATCAAAAAACCCGACTGCTTAAAAAAACCGAACTAAAAAGATGTAAACAAGAAGAAAATCTTGCTGAGCAGTCGGAGGTTACAACTAGTTTAGTCAGCCAGCTCGAGAATATGTATAAAAAAAAACCGGCCAAGTGCGAGTCGGACTCGCACACGAAGGGTTCCGTACCATTATCGCAAAACACTGCAAAAAATCACGTATGTTGTATGGGAGCCCCCCTTAATTTATTTTATTTTAATTTAATAATTATTATTTTTTGAAGTGAATATATAACTAAACATTCTGTGAATATTTCAAGCGTCTACCTGTTGCCGTTATTAATATCGAGCAAAAAACGGCAAAAATATCACGTTTGTTGTATGGGAGCCCCCCTTTAATATTTATTTTATACTGATTTTAGTATTTGTTGTTATAGCGGCAACAGAAATACATCATCTGTGAAAATTTCAACTGTCTAGCTATCACGGTTCATGAGATACAGCCTGGAGACAGACGGACAGACAGACAGACAGACAGACAGACAGACAGACAGACGGATCGCGAAGTCTTAGTAATAGGGTCCCGTTTTTACCGTTTTCAACGGACGCGGGAGTAAAACTCATCAGCCACATCTTGGAATCTTGGGAGAAGTCCCAGGATGCCATTGGCATTTTCTGTGATCTCTCGAAAGCGTTCGACTGCGTCGACCACAACACACTGATCTGTAAATTACACCACTACGGAATTCGAGGAAAATCTGCTGATCTTGTGCTTTCCTATTTATCAAACAGACAGCAAAAAGTAAATGTTAATGGGGCGACGTCCTCCGGGTCTCTAGTCAAGATGGGCGTGCCCCAAGGTTCAATTCTCGGCCCATTCCTTTTTCTTGTTTACATTAATGATCTCCCTTTTATGATGGCCAAATTATCGGATATAATTCTATTTGCTGATGACACTTCGCTAATTTTTAAAATAGATAGAAAAGATACGGATGTCTTACATGTCAACGAAAGTCTGATTGTTCTCTCTAAATGGTTCGCAGCTAACAATCTTTTACTAAATGCGAAAAAAACAAAATGTCTGAAGTTTTCCTTACCAAATGTACCACAACGTGACCTAAATTTAAATCTTGACGGCAAAAATCTTGAAGTTATAAAGGAAACTGTATTCTTAGGGATTACTATCGATTCAAAATTGCAGTGGGGCGCGCACATTAGAACTCTTTCGGGTCGGTTAAGTTCGGCTGCATATGCAGTAAGGAAAATAAGGCAGTTAACCGATGTAGCCACAGCAAGGTTAGTATACTATGCTTATTTCCACAGTATTATGTCTTATGGCATTCTGCTGTGGGGATCAGCTGCAGACGTTGACTCAATTTTCATCTTACAAAAGAGGGCAGTCCGCGCAATCTATAAAATGAGTCCACGAGAGTCCCTCAGAGAAAAATTTAAAGAGATCGATATACTGACTCTACCTTCTCTTTATATATTGGAATGTATTTTGTATGTCCGCAAAAATCGAGGGCTTTTCAAAACTAGAAGCGATTTCCATAATTTAAATACACGCAGTAAGCATGAAATTGTAATACCCAAATTCAGATTAACGAAAACTAGCAAGTCTTTTCTTATAAACAGTATACGCTTTTATAATAAGTTGCCAAAGCCAGTTATAGAATTGACCGATGGAAAGTTCAAAAACTACATCAAACGTGTCCTTATTAAAAAAGCATATTACAAAATCAAGGACTACGTTGAAGATAAAAATTTTAGCTTCTGCGCATGCGGCTTCCCTGGTAACTCATAAACGGCACAAATATGTGGATGTCTCTAACTATTCTCAATCTCATTTTTACTTTTTTTCTTTCTTTTAATTAGACTTTTTACAATGATTTCAATGATCTTTATAGCCCTTTGCTATGAATAGTTACAGCACTGATAACAACATTTGTGCCACATGTTAAATTTAGTCTTGTTATATATTTTTATTTATTTTTTCCTTTGTATAGATTCTTTTACTGATTGTTTTGTGAATGTGTGAACATTGTAGGCCTTCTAGATTTCTAGACGTTTGTTAACATTTGTTAACTCTCTCGTTTATACAATTTTTTTTTTTTTTTTTAGTTTCTTACGACTTATTGTCGGGCCTACGTTGTCCCCCCATATCTAAGCACTAATACTGTAACGTGGAAATATTGTAAAAACAAACCATTTTTTTTAAAAGAGTAACCGTGGAGTTTCTTGCCGGTTCTTCTCCACAGGAAACGACTAACCCGAACCGTGCACCTTTTGTCGACGTTTTATAAGTGCCCATGTAGGCCTATGTGAAATAAAAAACATTTGATTTTGATTGATTTTGATTGACCCTTTGGGTACGGAACCCTAAAAAGCGAACTAAAAAAGTTCGCTATTTTTTTTTGCAAAAATGGTACGGAAACCATCGTGCGCGAGTCCGACTCGCACTTGGCCGGTTTTTTAATTGCCGCGCACGCGGTCATTGTAACTTCGCGACCTTAGGCACGTGCCTAATTTGTCATAAGGATAATCCACCTCTGAATACGGTTAAATGATAGGGTGATAATTTTAATAAGGTCATTATGTAACCATACTTTATTATAAACTAGCTGACCCGGCAAACTTTGTTTTGCCATAAAAACACCAAAAATTCATCTACCCTACCCACCCTACCTACCATACCTACTCTACCCTACCCTACCTACCCCACCCTACCCTACCTACCATACCTACCCTACCCTATATACCCTAAAAAAATCGGTTTCATATACTAGGTAAATATAGCCTCACCACTGACACGATTCCCCCTGAGTCACTGCCTACCTTCCCCGATTATCTACGTCAATGTGTCATAATTACGTCCACTAGGCCGTATTAGGAAGTATGGTTGCGATTAGATTCCGTTGCAAAAAGACATGGTGATAGATCGTCATGTATTGCACCATGTCTCACTCCTACAGAAAATAATGTGATTATAATTATTATCATATCAGCCGAAAGACATCCACTGCTGGACATAGGCCTTCCCCAAGCGTCGCCACACTGATCGGTCCTGTGCGTCTCGCATTCACTGGCTTCCTGCAGCATTAACCAGCACCCTAATTGCGTGAGTGAATTCTGCAAAGGAAACAAGTCGATTCTTTCAAAGAATCAGAATCATTTCTTTCAACTTTTTCGGTATTGCGAAACTAATTTGGAAAGCTAGCGTTAGCTTTCCAAATCCTCCTTTGAGTTGAACCCAGACTACTTAGATTAGAGATACTACGGAGTTGAAGATATATGACATTTGCATTACACAATACCAATAGTGAAGTTTTATCTCGATTCTTCCGCTTTCATTCATTCTTTTACAATCAATTCTACGTCAAAATATTGGTAATGAAAGGAGCATAACCTTTCCGTTTCAGAGTGTAATATGCAATACGAAAAGTCGTTTTTGGGAAGGTTCCAACTAGAAAAGCAAACAGCTTTGCAGAATTCACTTACGCAATTAGGCTGCTGGTCATCGGTCCATCTAGAGCTTAAATAGGTACTTTATCTAAGATCTAGAGGGAGGACTTCCAAAGCTACGTTTGCTGGTAAGCGGTCGTCACTCCAGAACTTTTCGGCATCCGCTCTGCGAGCAATGTGCCCTGCCTACTTCAGTAAATCTGTCATTACAAATATTATTCCGTATAGCAAAAAAAATAACTTTTTTTTTTTCAAAAAAAATCCTCTGACTTTCAAATAAAAACACTACAAGTGAAAAATAACTTCAATTTCGGTAGTCGGTGTCAAAAAACAAAGAATCAAAAACTAGAACGCTGACTGCCAACATTTTAAGTTATTTTTAGGGTTCCGTACCTCAAAAGGTAAAAAAAGGAACCCATATAAGATCATTCTCTTGTCTGTCTGTGTGTCACCACCGATTTTCTCAGGAACGGGTGGACCTAGCAAGTTGAAATAGATATATAGATAGTCAACATGATAAAAAGATATGGGCAAATAATTTACCTTAATTTTCCCTTTACTTGTGCCTTAAGACCTTGCTTCTTAGATCTTGATCAAAGTCTAGGTCTATTTAGTGTTATCCAGATCGACCACAGCAGAGTGTGCCCAGGTGGAAGGCTCTCCGATGGCCCGATGAAATTTTCAGCGACTGCCTATCCGACCTCCACAACCCAGTAAATGGGTAACACGGTACCCCTTGGCAAGACTGGTATCAGATCTCAGGCTACTGACTACCAGTAACGCCTGTCAAAGATCTTCAAATGACAGCCGGGACCAACGGCTTAACGTGCTTTCCGAGGCACGGAGGAAACTCGGTAAGTGGAAATGGTCACCCATCCACGGACCGACCTCGTCAAGCGTTGCTTAACCTTGATAATCGACCCGTGTGGCTGTTAATACATGAGACTTAAACATAACTCGTGCAATGTCGGTGGTGTGCTATAGGTGCACTTTGTCTAACCCTTCGGGGACCCGTCGTGAAGTTATGTAGGTATGTGTTATATTATATAACACTTACGCCCACTTTCACAAAAAACTTAACTCAGAGTTAGTTGCTAACACGAGGTTAAGTTGACAATAACTCTGCCTTTCACGAATACAATGAAATGTCGGCCATCAGGACGGATGAAAGTGACGAATGATCGTGAAGCAAATCTTATCTGCTCCTACAGAAGTCACTACGAGATGATCATGATGCTATGTCAAGAGTATCACGACGAAGAAGACTCCACGTACCTAGGTACCTTTAGTACTCTACTCTAGGTTACTCACCCTAAGATAAGCAATGACAAAAGTCAGCGTGTATCTGTTCTCCCCATTGGTAACGCCTGCAGGGATGCCCCCGAACTGCGCGGCGATGTTGTTTAGCTTGGCCTTACTAACAGACCTCTTCAGCCGACAACTCCATGAGCAGCGTGATCACGGACCGTTCAAGTATTACGTAAGCACTATAGGGAGGGACGGGGGGTCTATGCCTTGGTTATTTTTGATGACATGGGGGGCGGGGTGTCTAGATGGTGATTAAGTCAGCAGTAATTATTTACTTTTTACCCGACTGCCGAAGGAGGGTAATGTGTTTATCAGTCTATGTATGTATGTATGTATGTATATATGTATGTATGTATGTATGTATGTATGTATGTATGTATGTATGTATGTTTGTTCCTATGTGGCGTTCTAGAGACCAAACGCGTTGGCCGATTTTGATGATTCTTACGTCAATCGATTCGTCTTAATCCTGCGAGTGTCACTGGCTACATTAAAATTGAAAAAAACAAAAATGGCGGATTTTGGGCGCCATTTTGTGGGGAAAAAAAATTTTTTTTCTTCCAAACCCATCGTGTGGAGTATCAAAATAAAGGATTTTAAGAGGCGATTTCAAAAATATACAACACTTATATGTTTAAATGTACCTAATTCTAAAAAAAAATAACTAAAAAGTTGTAAATAAAAAAAGTTAATTAAAAAATCAAAAAACCCGACTGCTTGAAAAGCAAACTAAAAAGACGTAAACAAGAAGAAAATTATGCTGTGCAGTCGGAGGATACATCTGGTTTTGGTCCGCCAGCTCGCGAATATGTATCCTCCGACTGCACAGCATGATTTTCTTCTTGTTTACGTCTTTTTAGTTTGCTTTTCAAGCAGTCGGGTTTTTTGATTTTTTAATTAACTTTTTTTTTTACATATACGGCAACCCACACATTGTCTATGCTTAAAAACGAAACTATTAAAACATATTCGGGGATTTCCACAATTAATGAATAGGTTTAGGTACTCGCTTTTAGAACCGAGTAGGGGAATTACCGCGTGCTATTCACTTGTCAAAACTTCCGTCAATCTATTGTTTCGTTTCGGTACGAGGGCGAGTACCTCTTGTGGTACAGCCACAAGAGGAACTCACCCTAAGATAAGCAATAACCGTTCTCCTCATTGGTAGCGCCTGCAGGGATGCCCCGAACTGCGAGACGCGATGTTTTTCAGTTTGGTCTCCCTGTCGGCCACCTCTTCAGCCAACCCCTCTATGAGGAGAGTAACCACGCACACTGCTTAGCTTGGTGGGGTAAAATCGCTGACCTTGGGCACAGATAATATAATAATAGCATACAGATGCCTCATCCCATACAAAGAAACCGTGCCGACGTAACTAGCGTTTTTCATCTGATTAATCTTGTTATTTTTGTAAGTACATCAATCGCGTTCGATCCCGTTTCACGGCAATAGATGGTGTTAGCAGCGACTTGCAAGTAAAAGGGTTTACTAGGTTCGTGAATATTTTTTCTACATTATACAGTGACGGTTCGTTTTATAGTAGTTTTTTTGCACCAAAATGTGTTACAATGCTAACAATCGAGTGGAATGCATCAGAAATTTAAAAATGCGCCATCTATTGGCATCTATTTTAAATGATCCGTTCAAATAATCTTTGAAATGTGAATTAAGAGCCCAATATTCCATAATTTTGTACTTAGGCGAGTTGATTAAACAAGAACATACAATTTTATATTCAATGCCAGAAAATGTTAATTTTACACACAATTCAATAGAATATATGTCGCTAATACATATCGCGCCATCTAAAGAGATTTATTTGAATCAAATTTTATTTCTTAGCAATGAGACCCGTGTCTTGGGTTTGCTGCATTCTGGAGGTACAGCTTCCTGTCTTATATTATCTATGACAGAAAACTTACCCTAAGATAATGACAAAGATCAGCGTGTATCCGTTCTCCCCATTGGTAACGCCTGCAGAGATGCCCCCGACCTGCGCGGCGATATTGTTCAGCTTGGCGTTCCTATCAGTTACCTCTACAGCCGACCTCTCCATGAGCAGCGTGACCACGCACAGCTTGAAGAAGAAGACTTTGCCAAAGGAGTTACTCACCCTAAGATAAGCAATGACGAACGTCAGCGTGTATCCGTTCTCCCCATTGGTGGCGCCTGCAGGGATGCCCCCGAACTGCGACGCGATATTGTTCAGCTTGGCCTCTCTGCCGGCCACTTCCTCAGCCGAGCCCTCCATGAGGAGTGTGACGACGCACAGCTTAGTGGGGTCGAAGCCTTTGATCTTGGTGATGTAGAGGCGCTTGAGTCCGTCGAGGAGTACGCCCCCCCAGGTGTTCTCGGTTTTGAGGGCTTGGCCGAAGCGGAACTGTGGGGAATAAAAATGTTGATTACTTTTTGGGTGAATTTTATTTTACTTTATTTAGATTAAGTATACTTAATAAAGGCGTTGCTTGTAATATTGAGAATTTGATATCAAAAAGTCTGGTTCCTAGTGAAAACGCATTAGCAATCTGTAGCGCAACCGCACTCCCAAAGTTTTTATCTATACTTACTGGCCTCGCTCTGTAGGAATCCTAAAAAAATACAATGACAAGAACAGAAGTAAACATAATTTCTCTTGCAGGGCAAATCTTTATTTTTCTTATTCTTCGTGTAGTTCCTGACAGAGCGGTCCTCACGATAAATTTTGTCCGACGGCTGGCGTCACACGGGCCGTACGTCACTAGTCACCGTAGTTCTCAAATTGTTCTATTTAGTACTTTCAATGAAAAAAAGTATAGACCTCGGCCTTTTAGTTTTCCATTTTTCATTGATGGTACTAAATAGAACAATTTGATGACTAGGTATATCCTCACAAAATTTTTACAAAATCGGAGACTATAGTGACGTACGGGGTATGTGACGCCAATGGTTGGTGTTCTTGTCACTCGCCTCACGATATTCATTTCTCTTCTATGGTGTTACCTGTTCATTATCCATAAGCCGTATGCTGGAGGGCTGCAGGCGCTGGCGAGCCACCTCCCTCTCGAAGTAGAAGCCGCTCTCCCAGTCCGGGAACACTAGCGAGCCGTAGCGCACCACCGGGGGCAGCGGCCGGATCTTTATTGTTACCTAGAATAAACTTAAGAGTTTTAAAATATGAAACAGATAAGGAGCCTTTGGTTAATTATTTAAAAAAGAAATGAAACGCCTTTTAGATTTTGCTTAGCAATTATGCGTTGAGGTTATATTGCTAATTTGTTGACTCAGGCGTTCAAACAAACAGACTAATCCTAGGTCGCGTCCACACCAAATCTATAGTCGATTGTCATGTCCCAAGAAATAAATGATCAATTGTTGGTTGTAGGTAAACAAAACGAGCTAAATTCGCGAAAATGTGAATATTCAGTATGGATGCATTGAACTGCGTAACGCTCGCGGCGTTTGCGGTTGACAATACGTTTAGAGTGAATACTGCCTTAAAACTGTTATACTCACCTCAGTAACAACTCCGAAACAGCCCTCGGAACCCATGATGACATGTTCCCACTCGGGCCCGCACGAGATGCGCGGCACACGACAACTCTTCTCGATAACGCCGCGTCCTGTCACCACCTGCAAATAATAATAGGTTCAAGCTTTTGCACCGGTGTATCAGTTACTATTAAAATTAGTACACCATCAGTCAAATTAAAGTCCATAGTAAGACTTAGACCTCTTCCAAATATAGCTGTAACAAGTTGTGCCTAGCAATCGTGTGTCTAGCGGCTCTAACGGATCTCTGCAACCTTCACTAGGTCGTCGGTCCACCTTGTTGCAACAATGTCAACTTTCCGGCCTCTGCATCCTATTGTAAGCAAGAATCAACCAGCAGTGGGTATCATACAGAAAACCTCAAGATTGCTTGATGTTCGGGGAGTTCCAAAACTACCAAAGAATCCAAAGAGACTTGAAATCTAAAAAACCGGCCAAGTGCGAGTCGGACTCGCGCACGAAGGGTTCCGTACCATTATCGCAAAAAACGGCAAAAAAACATGTTTTTTGTATGGGAGCCCCACTTAAATATTAATTTAATTCTGTTTTTAGTATTTGTTGTTATAGCGGCAACAGAAATACATCGTCTGTGAAAATTTCAACTGTCTAGCTATCACGGTTCATGAGATACAGCCTGGTGACAGACAGACAGACAGTCAGACAGACAGACGGACAGCGAAGTCTCAGTAATAGGGTCCCGTTTTTACCCTTTGGGTACGGAACCCTCAAATCAACTTGTGTAATATGAAAAGAAAATTAGATTAGAATAAATTTCATTTTACCTTTGTGTTAACAATGAGGTCCTCGATATTACCGTAGGTGTTCTTCTTCATGCCGCTGGCTCTGGTGGCCACCCATCCGCCTAGCGTCGAGAACTCGTACGAATCAGGCTCGTGGCCCACTGTGTAGCCGCGCGCGCGCATCTCTCGCTCCAAGTCCTGGCCTACTATGCCAGCCTGGAATATGGACAAGGTTTATGTTATTAGTGACTTTTTCGCATTTATTAGTGATATAATATATATATATTTTTATTATTATTGATAGACTCGCGCTTGACCACTATCTCACCTGATGGTAAGTGATGATGTGGTCGACGATGTAGCACGCTTACCTAGAAGAAATCTATTCACTCTTGACTTAAGGACTCCCAGGTTATAGCTATCAGGAAATACAGACTCTGGCAGGGAATTCCACTCCTTAGCTGTACGCATAATGAAAGTACTCCCAAAACGTTTGGTGCGTATGGGTGGGATGTCCACCATGTACCGATGACGCATCGCCGTACGTCTTGAAGTCCGATGATGGAACGGGCTAGGAGGAATTAGTTCATGCAATTCCATCGCATATATTAATCATCATCACATCATCAGCCTATCAATGTTCCCACTGCTGGGACACAGGCCTCCTCTCTGTGAGAGGGAATGGGCCATAATCCACCACGCGGGGCCAGTGCAGGTAGGTGGATGTCACATGTCTTCGAATTTTTGGTTCTAGGACATGCCGGTTTCCTCACGATGTTTTCCTTCACCGTTTTGAGAGCAGTGGTGATGAAATAATTTACACAAAGTAAAGCGCCTGCCTGGGCTCGAACCCACGACCTATAACTTGTCGCGGCCGATACCACTGGGCCACCACTGCTCTCATATATTAAAGGAAACCGTGTTCAACCGCGAGCCTATCAATAAAAAACATAAACTGTTTCCGACTGGTAACAAAGTTCAATAGACAATCAGTTCACCATATAACCTTTTATGGTTCCGTATGCATTCGCTGAATGCGCAATTATATATGCAATATTATTGAAGAGGTTTTCATGAAATTAAGTTTTGGTACATTAAAAGCCATAACATTAACATTATAAACGGGATATTTACCATGTTTACTATTTGTTGTGAGTTCCCGATACTTCGGTGCTGTTGCAAAAAATAAAGTTCGCGAGTGGATACGGTGAGTTTTGTGTGTCGAGAACAGAATCGAGTTGTGAGTGACAGTGGTAGCGGTACTGAGTGCAAAAAACGAACAAGAAAGAGGGTAGACCGATATGTCTCCTCATATACACCCACCCGCAATGACTTTTCAGTTTATCCGTGATCATGGTGCTTGCAACAGCACCGAAATATCGGGAACTCACAACAAACAGCAAACATGGTAAATATCCCGTTTCTAATGTTAATGTTAGTGTTAGTGACCATGATAGTTTAAAAACTTATATTAAAAGCCATGGTGAAAGGATAAGCCATGTCAGCGACTTGGTAACGGGGGTTAAAGTAACCCAGCCAATAAATTGTTTGGTCTCGCTTTTCAATTAGGTAGGGAGATATAGACAATGGAGGTTCTCCTTTTATTGGGTTCTCTTGTAATACTTACCATTTACTTCACGAAGAACTCAATTAGAACTGGAACCTTACCTGTACTCTAGCCAGCAGTTGATCCTTATCCAGCCACAGGATGGAGTTCAAGTCGCTGGTGTCCAACACAAGGATCGGTCTGGTCTCCAGAGCGGGACAGGTGACAGCACCCGACACGGAAGTGCCTCCGCCGAACGGAATGATCACGAAATTATGACGGGACGCGCAAGCTACTATTTCTTCTACCTGAAAAGATAATTGCAGGTCTCTTAATTGATAGTAAGTGCAACAGAGACGTAACTGAATGGTTTTGAGAGACTGTGGCAGTGTTTACAGACCAACAGCCAGATGCTGGATAACGTACAAAGGACCACGGGTTAGAACTGCAGGAGACTCGCATAGGCCAGGAAAATATGGCAACAAAGAGAGGAAGGCTTAACTCAGAAGAGGGTGGAACAAACCTGCTAATGGCGAAGAGGATGTTGGGGATTTCAGAGGATATTGAAAGAATTGGTTGCATTCTATGCATCAAAGGTAATTTATTTATTTATTTATAAAACTTTATGCACAAGTACAAAGGCGGACTTAATGCCATATTAGGCATTTTCTACCAGTCGATCTTAGGGTGGCGCAGAGATAAAATATGGCATGTGCAACTTAATGAAAAAACAAGTACAGAAAAGAAATATAAATAAAACAATTTAACATATATATATTATACTAGCTGACCCGGCAAACTTTGTTTTGCCATAAAAACACCAAACATTCATCTACCCTACCTACCCTACCCTACCCTACCTACCCTACCCTACCCTACCTACTTATCCTACCCTACCCACTTAGGGGTATGAAAAATAGATGTTAGCCGATTCTCAGACCTACTCAATATGCTCACAAAATTTCATGAGAATCGGTCAAGCCGTTTCGGAGGAGTACGGGAACGAACATTGTGACACGATACTTTTATATATAAGATATGAATATATACTTAGATACATACATACAAATAATGCTAATGGTTGCATAAATGGGTAATGTGTGGCTCTTAGGCCCAAAATATCATGATGTTGTTTCTTCTATCTACGAAGCATTATTCTGAATTGTAAAATTTTTGCCGCAATGCGAAAATATAATCCTCTATAAACCCTTGACAAGATCAAACACAACAATGACATTGGCATCACATTACACCATCACATGTCGTAACACTGAACGCTACTTTATGTGTACCTACCTAAGCCGAAACAAGTACAAACATACCTAACGATTGACAATAACATACTAATAATCTTTGACACTATTTATGTATAAATGCATCACTTAGCATCTCGCCACGGTAAAAATATCTAAATCTCGCGTAGAGTCGCGAAGGACGAGGAGACCTCGGAAATGAATTTGAAGTAGTCCAATTTACAAGATAATTTACATTTTAAAAAACAGTATCCGAAGTGGTAGGATTATAGTTTCACTGGTACTATTATTTATTCTGTGACTGTAGACTGTACCAAATGACAAGGAGAGAGAGGAAGCCCAAATCTATACTCTATACTAATATTATAAAGAGGAAAGATTTTTTTGTTTGTTTGTACCGAATAGGCTCCGAAACTACTGGACCGATTCTAAAATTCTTTCACCAATAGAAAGCTACATTATTCCTGAATGACATAGGCTATTTTTTTATCCCGAAAACGAGTCCTGTGGGGTGGTCCACGGGAGCGAAGCCACGGGGAACAGCTAGTAAAATATAAATTGATTGTGTGATATGAAAGAAAAGGGAGACAGTGATAACTAACTGATAGATGATAGATACCATCAACCGGGCTCAGATCCCGACTTCAAGCTGGTACTGAGGAACTCCTAATATCACTTGGCTGGATCTCGGAATTTATTTATTTATTCCTTTATACCTACAATTATTTTTACAGGTAGAACCCAAAATAATAAAAGTTGCGACAGGTTCACGGATGAGTGGTAACGCGTGCCCATGTGCCCGCCATAAGCGGCACGGGAGGACAACGTAGAGTTTTAGTGGGTTGGACCGTTAGAGTCCCACATAACTGCGCTATTTCTCCGTGGTAGCGCAGTATGCATGAGCATTTCTCAAAAGGGTAATAAAAGTAGTCATACAATTCATCACTCAGAGACGCCCCGTAAAAACTGTTCACACACCTACTCGCGTCTATGATTGATTAAATATGACCCAGGATTATCGTATTATTTTAAAGGATTTGGGCTAACCTAGTAGCATTATTTGCTAAATTACACAGGTAATTTCAAATAAAGCGTGGGTGGGAAATGCGATGGCCTACTTTTAAACACATATCGTTACGGCGATGGTGACCTTAATTAACCATTCGCAATTAAAGTGTCACGTCATAGATAAACAGAACCATAAAAATATAGTTTGATACCTATATTATTTTGACCTTCTTAGGTCGCGATGTGAAACTTATTCCACCCATCAATATTTATTACGAATATCTTGCTCTTGACTTTGATTGAGATGATTCAATAAATATGCAAAAATTTCAATGACACTTATTACGATTACGAAATATGATTTGCTGATGATGGGATCGGTCAGAACAAGGCCAAGGTCTAAGTCCTTGGCTAGGTATAGGTATAAATAAACCTTTATTTAAAGCACCTTGCCTCGGATAGGTTAGATTTTCTTGATTGATTGAAGAAGACAGGGCGACAGGCAAGAAGGACACGGTGGAGCATACAATGGAGGTCTGCCCCGCTTGGGCGCTGGGATGAAGGTGATTGGCGGTGGCGACCTCTCGCGTCCGGCCCTGGTCCAGGCCATGGAACGCAGTGAGAGGGCATGGGAAACTATCACCTCCTTCTGCGAAGCAGTAATGCTCGTGAAGGACGAGTTAGAACGCGTGAGGGAGACGCACTCCCATCCCTAGTCACCGCAAGAGACATCCAGGGCACCCCTGGGTGTTAGGAGTCGCAGGCCGATTCTCAGCCACCGTAGGCGCGAGCTTACGGACAACGAGTAATGGATATTATAGCTCGCCGTACGGTAACCCGTGTTCTACGCGCTCCTCAAAGAGATGACAGAAAAAACTGACAGGGTCCGCTAGGGCCGATGCCTGTCTTGATCACGAATAAATTTGAAAGAGTTACCGCAGCACTGGCACAAGCAACTGAAGGAACACAGGTGGGTTTTAGTCAGTAAAAATCTGACACGACCGCCCGCTTCGTCCAGAGCGGGAGATGTCAATGGATGATTTCATACCCAAAAAAAGAAATCGTCAGGAAAGAGCATAGTACCTATTAGTGCTTGTCTCAAGGAAATATCGTTACTGGGTATGAGGATTGTTGCCAACTCTGTTCTCTGTTCCTTCTCACTAACACAGAGAGAAGAATAACCAAACCTATCTGCTATTCTGCGTAAGTAGATTATTACGTAAGTACAATTTGATTTGAAATTTCGAATTTAAATCTATTACATAACCTTGTATCAGTGATTTCTTACCTGTTCATGAGTTTCCGGCCATATCACAGCATCAGGGATCCTCGGGAAGCTGTTGCTTCTCAGCTGGGACATATCCTTCAGCGTCTGCCCATGTGCCCTGATCAGTCTGTCCATACCATCGATGCTGACCAGCGCGATCTTTTCCAGTTCTATCCGGATCGGCTCTGGAAGCCTGCTGTCGGGAAAGCTCGTGGGCAGCTCGGGTATCTTTGGCTCTCGTGTTGGGTCTATGCCGAGGTTGTCGATGGCCCATTGTGTTAAGTGTGGTAGGTTTTGTCCTCCGATGGAATATCTGTAACAAGAATAAGTTTAATGAGGTAAGAAGATAAGACCGAGAAGTGTTTTAAAATCGTGGCAAACTTACATGTAAATTGTAATAATTTAATTAAGATTTTGTGTGTTATGCTGTGTCTTTTGTGTGCACTAAATAAATGATTTATCTACCTATCACAGCTAACGCAAGGCATCATGCTACGATATTGCTGAAAATAAAAAATATCTAGATCTTTCTTGATGTTCTGCTGTGGTTCTATCATTTCAGCGTTCTTATGGCTTCTCTTTCGCGGCAATTAAGCGTCCAAAGCAAACATATCTACCCGTGTTGGATTTGGTACGAAAATATTTTAGTTTCTAACGTGTTCTCGTCAAAAGATGTTTACATGAACTTATTACCAATGGTAAAACGATACATGACATCAAAGGTTTACTTAAGGCGATAAAATTTGCGTTTCACACATTAGTTTTGATCAAATGTTTGTGGTTGTATGTTTATCAATTTTCAGGATGCGAAGGCAAAAATACTGATGTTATACAAATAAATAGGTAATCGGTACTAACTAAATCAAGGTTTTTCTATAGGAAATCCGCTGGTTATCCGCATGATCTGAGATAAAAGCGGTAGGTGCTAGATAACTTATATTTTTTTTACATAATATTATATTCAGAGTTTTACAGGATAGGTGAAATGACTTATAGCCTTTTCACACGCAACTTGACGCAACTCACAAGTACCGCAGTATTATAAAATTCGGTGAAATATTTATATTAGGTATAAACTAAGGGTTGGTTTCTAAATTGGCAAGATAAGAGCGGTTCAAAGTTCAAACTCTACTACTGCCTATAGTGGCAATTTTTGCTAGATTTAAAGGCTATAAGTAGAGTTTGACAAATACTTTAAATTATTAGTTCAGTCATCATCATTTCAGCCGAAAGACTTTTACTGCTGGACATAGGCCTCCCCCAAGCGTCGCCACGCTGATCGATTTTGTGCGTTTCGCATCCACCGGACGCCTGCAGCCTTAACCAGGTCGCCGCTCTCAGGGAGGCCTTCGCGTACGCGGTCGCCACTCTTGAAATTTTCGGCCCAATAGCCATCCGATCTGCGAGCAATGTGCCCTGCCCACTGCCACTTAAGTTTGGCCATTCTTCGGGCTAGGTCGGTAACCTTGGTTCTCTTTTGTCTTCATTTCTGATTCGATCACGCAAGGAAACTCCGAGTATAGCCCTCTCTTTGGGTAACTAAGCCTTCTGATGAGGCCCATTGTGAGCGACCACGTCTCAGAGCCATATGTTATCACTGGCAACACACACTGGTCATAGACTTTCGTCTTGAGACACTGTGGTAAGTTGGACGTGAAGATACCGTACTTCAGTAATGTGTGAAAACCTTTAAAGTAATTTAATAATAGAAACTTTCGTAATGTCGGTCAGTATTGATCGTTTCACCTTTCAGACGGCCATACCATACTGCGTGTATTCTGTCGTTTATTTCTATTTTTCACAATCAAGCAGCTGGTGTTTCCCTTGAGAAAGTTCCAGGTGCTTGACTGGTAATCTGGTAATAAACACTTCGTACTTATGCTTTTATATTTCAGTTAACAAAATATCGAGGTTATCGGAAAATAAATTAGTGTTATTATAAAGAACATTACTGAACTGAAAGTTTTTAGTGATTGCTGAAAATGTTATAAGAAAATTACTGGGTCGCTGTTTTACGTTCCCCGTGGGCTTCATAAGTGTTTTAAAAAAAATTGGGTGACTTTTCATATTTTGGAAATATTTAGAGAATATTCAGTTTGATTCGTAAGCACGAAGTCCGTAGTTTAGACCTTCGTTACGGGCGCTACTCGGTATCAACTACGGACGGATGATTCGTTCGGGGCTCGAAGGCTCGAACTAAGAATGAAAGACAACACAATTTGACAGTTGTGTCTACTCCCGATGTGTTGTGACGTCCGAAAAATTTAACTTAGCATTTGTTTTTTTCACTCCGAAGTTTCGGAGTACTTTCGGACGGGCTGTAACTTCGTTGACGGAGACAGGGTGTAGACTCCCTAATCAATATCGTGTCATATATTATAATGTAGGTATGGTATACAATTCACTGTACAGTGAAAATCTCTTAGGCTATAGAGTTACGGTTTGAAGGGTTCACCCCAATCAATCATTGGAGTTTAATTGTATGTGTGTGTTTAGTCTCGTGGGCCACCGGTATCAAGTACCCATCAAAGTATTAATTCAATTTTACTAAAAGAAGATCTTTACCTAACATGTACTCGTAAAATTACCCAAGAAAAGTTGCAATTAATCGAAACAGATTATCTTAGATAAAACAAATATGGTTAGCGTTGAGAACAAACATTGTTGTATATTTGTGGTCGTTGGTTGTGAATGACAAACATACAAACGCGAATATTTGTCCACGCATTAGGTCATAACAGCTAGGCAAAGGTTTAACACATTATCAAGGGTCTACTTGTCGGCTGAAGAATGGGAGGAGAAGCTTCTTCAAGGTTTTCATGATGTTTTAATAACGATTAGATACGCTTTACTACTTAAAAAAAAACAGTCGTTATCAATAACAACCACAGCCCGACTTCATCCAATGTTAAGGCGTATATTCCCCCAAGTGGCCGTGCACCCGCTCGATGCCACAATATTAGTACTGAACCTCATCCTTTTGGACCGTTTTGTTTACAAAATATGTTTTGATTTACGTATATGTAAGTTAAGGAGAAATTCTAACCATCAAGTTTTCTGTGTTTTAATATATTTCAACATCCAAGTCTTTTTGGAGGAGTTTGCATACTCCTCAAAACAAGTGAAAAAATATCGTGTTGTTAATTACTTTTACGTATTACTAATAACGTTCAGTTTTATAGGATTATTATACGTTTCATAGCAAAAGTATTAGACATACGAAAAAACCATGTTTCACAAATAATGTTCATGAATGAATAATATTTTTTTTTTTCATACCTTTTAACCTAGCCGTTACTATGGAGTATGCTATGGAAGTTCGTAATTTTGACAGTAAGAAATCCCATTGTGCAGACGGCGTTTTACCCCTTTAAAACTAGTTAAAGATTGTAAGAGTAGTTTGGTACTATTACGGTGTAGGGCTTTCCGTTTTCAGCTGTTAAGTTATACATACAGTATTAGGGAGCAATTGTCATCAATCGAGCACTGGCCATATCGAGAGCCAAATTAAAAAAAAAACTTTATTACCAATATGTAAGTACTAAAAGTTGTGAAGTTCACCTGGAGACCGGTTTTCTTGTCTATTCGCCAAATACTACCTATTAGTAGATCATTAATGGAAAAATATTCATTGGAGTTCAAAATGTGATGAAAAGTCTCAAGAGATCAGAAAGTATTAAAGCATTAAATCCGCCATTGTTTTTTTTTACATAAAGTTTTATTTAATAAATAAAATCAAATCAAACGGTTGCGCATGTAGAACGTCAAAGATCAATTATTTTGAATTATAAATAAGGCCCTAATTGCGTCATTAAGGCGATGACTAACGCCAACGACCTTGAGGGAACAAAACGCGCACTCGCTTCACACCCGCGTGACCCATATTTTAGTAGATTTTGTACTTTCCTTATTATTCTGTGACTTTAAAAAAAAAAGCTTCAGATCAAAATGTAGATAATTAAATTGTCTTTGACATGGTGTCGATTTACTTAATTTCTCCAATATCCTATGCGAACGAAGGATATTGGAGAAAATAAGTGTTGCCAATTGAATAAAAAATAAGTGTTTTACAATTTTTACATAAGTACGTAAATTAATGAATTCATATATTATGTGAGGACGATGCACCGTCCTCACTTATGTATAAAGAATTACAGGTAAATTCAATCATTTGATAAATAGGAACATGGTTCTCACATACTTACAAATATTACAAACAGGTAAAATAAAATTCAACAACAACGGAACAGTGTGTGAGTCACAAAAAAAAGGTATACAATAACTATGAATAGGTATATAAATTAACAAATTTTATTTTGTCTACACTAAAGAATGCCATATGGAGCAGGACCAGCATGCTTCCAAGCATTCTTATCTTGAATATAATTATCATTTACCAAGTGTGCTTTTAACAAAAGTTTTAAATTTTATTTCATTTAGTTTTAATATATCATTAGGTATTTTGTTATAGCAACACAGTACCCCATGAAAAATGTGTGTACTTTAGCTAATTTATTAGATAGTTGATCTAACTTATCTTTATTTCTAGTATTACAATTTTGTCTATCACTGACTTTACTAAAGAGATGTATATTTTTCCTTACATAAATAATATGTTCATATATGAAATGGCAAGAAACTGTCATAATATTAAAATTTTAAATAGTTCCATAAGAGATTCTCGGTGACATAACTTAACACTCTCTGCTCTGACAGCTCTCTTTTGCAATATAAATATGGATTCAATGTCAGTCGCCCGACCCCACAGCAAAATACCGTATGACATATTACTGTGAAAGTAACTAAAAACTTGTCTCTTAAAATCCTTTATTTTGTTACCCTACATGATGGGTTTGGAAGAAAAAAAATATTTGGTGCCCCACAATATGGCACCCAAAACCGCATTTTTTCTATTTTCCAATTTTAATATAGCCTGTGGCAATCGCAAGGTTAAGGCGAATCGTTTGACGTAAGAATCATCAAAATCGGCCAACGCGTTTGGTCTCTGGAACGCCACATAGGAACAAACGTACATACATAGACTGATAAACACATTACCCTCCTTCGGCAGTCGGGTAAATAGACCAAACGCGCGGTTTCTACATCCGTTAACTATCTTATCTTTCTAACATCATAAGCGGCTGAGCTTAGCCGACCCGCAAGAGATTTTATGTGAGGACTCCATTGTAATTTGCCGAATAGAGTTATTCTGAGGAAAACTGTTTGATTTATAAAGTCCAGCTTTTCTCCATTCAATAAGATGTCGCATTCGCTAGATTAGATGATTTTTTTTTTCATTTAGTTCCAAATTAGAACCTTTTATAAAAAAATAGCATGAATTTTGACACCAATGATTGTTATGACGTTGATGTTTGAATTCCTAGGAATGCAAACATGTGGTTAATTTGATAGATTGTTAAATTTTCACAGTTACCTAATGTGTATTTTTGGTGGCGTTCTTTTAATGTATAGTGTTAATATTGACGCTCGTCCATTAGTAAATGGTGTCACTTGTTTATTTTGCCGGACAGTGTAACGTTTACGGGTGTTGTACTTGCGTGTACTCACGTACGGATCGATACAACTTCCTATAAAGGGATTGCTCGTACAATATTATAAGAAAATTAAAAATTAGACCTTTTTTAAGTAGTTTAGCACTACTTAAAAAATACTCTCTACATATTCTCGAGCTGGCTGACCAAAAGCAGATGTATCTTCCGACTGCACAGCATGATTTTCTTCTTGTTTATGTCTTTTTAGTTCACTTCATAAGCAGTCGGGATTTTTTATTTTTTGAATAAACTTTTTTATTTTTAACTTGTTAGTTAACATTTTCTTTTTCGATTTAGGTACCTACATTTAAATATATAAGTGTTATATTATTGGAATCACCTCTTAAAACCATTTATTTTGAAAATAATTGGGCTCCCACAATATGGCGCCCAAATGCCGCCATTTTGCTATTTTAATGTAGCCAGTGAAACTCGCAAGGTTAAGACGAATCGATTGACGTAAGAATCATCAAAATCAGCCATCGCGTTTGGTCTCTAGAAAGCCACAAAGGAACAAATACATACATACATATGATAAACAAAGTACCCTCCTTCGGCAGTCGGGTAAAAAGGTGAAGGAAAACATAGTGAGGAAACCGGCATGTCCTAAAACCAAAATTCGAAGACATGTGACATCCACCAACCCGCACTGGATCCACGTGGTGGATTATGGCCCATTCCCTCTCTCACAGAGAGGAGACCTGTGTCCCAGCAGTGGGAACATTAATAGGCTGATGATTTTTTAAATTTCCTGAATCTATACCATATCTATAACACGCGCGACTGGTCGTTATGATAAAATTTACTTTTAACCGACTTACCAAAAAGGAGGAGGTTCTATGTTCGACTTCATGTATGTTTTTTTTTTTTGTTTTTATGTATCTTCACCGATATCTCCGTCAATTGGGGACCGATTATGAAAATTCTTTTGTGAAAGAAGATTCTGATTGAAAGAGTATGTTCCCAAATTGGTCCCATTTTAATTTGGTGAAGATCTGAATAAGGACTTCGAAGATATACAACAGAACTCTTCAATAAATAACGGCAAATCTCTCGGATTGCTGCAATCGCATGTGTGTTCATTGTTTATACATTTTCATAACATAACATCACGACAGTACGCTCTTAAGGGGTACGCAGATCTCTCATTTCACCGGTTAAGTTCAAGTTTCATGATATTCGGGTAATCTATTCTGGCGTTATAGGTAACTTACTAAACAACTTGCCTATTAGGTAGGTACAACTAAAAAGTGAAAAATAAAAAAACTTTTTTGCACTTCCAAAAATAAAGTAATATTTCACTTCGTAGTTTTTATTAGGAAATCGGTAGTATTTTTTTGCAAAAATGTTTTTTTATTATAACTTTATCTAGTATAAGTTTTTTGGAAAACTGTATTGGGATGTCATTGTTAGCTGTAGACCTGATGTACGAGAGAGAAAAGGAGGAGATTACTCTGACCTGTTCGTAGCCAGGTACCTAAAAAATTTAATGGATGCGAATTCTCAAAGCCGGTATTACGGTGCAAGATTTAGCAGTAGCCATTCCTTGTTATAGTTCTAGTAATAAAAGAACAAGGCTTTATTTCCTGTAAGAATCCAGTATTTTTCCTTCCTGTGTGACTTTAATTGGCTACGATATCACTGAGTTGATAATGAAATCCTCTGCGGTCGCAATACCGGCGTAAAATTGTTTTAGTAGATCAAGGTCCATTCTACGATCGACTATCAAATTCAAATTTGTGACCTTCCATTGATCGCGAACATTTCGCTTATCTTTATTTAGCCGTATATGGCAAATAAAACAACTCCATATCGAGAATTACATTGGTACCAATCATCCAAATGACATTGTCGAAGTGCCATAAACAAGCGAGAATTTTAACAAGACCATAACTAACTTCCTTGTAATAACACATCTAAAACAAAGGGACTTAGGTTTACGAGAGGGACATAACTAGTTTATTTGTTGTCCACAATAGACACAAGTTGAAGTCATTCATCTTGATGCAACGTGTTTGTTTATTTTATGGTCAATATTTGCAGTCTTTGGACATTTCAATGATTGCTGTATCTCTGGGCTTTATTTGCATGAAGCGAACACGCGTATGCGTTCTTGTTTAAGTGCTAAACTTGTATGGTGGACACTAGGTTTTATTACAGTGCAATTATGACATGTTAGCTCTTCCATTTTTAGTAAGAATATTAAATAACTCTTCATTTTATTTCATCGCATTCAAATATTATTCGACAATTCAGTGCCATATAGCTTCTTCCAGCGACTTTGCAAGCGTGCAGGTCGACAATTCTTACACGGGAATACATACGACCAGGATAAAGAGTCCTATATCTAATCTAGGTCATGGTCTACCAGTGATAAGTTTAATTCAAATCCTATCAGCCTTGAAGCGTGATTGCTTAATAAACCTCCAGACATCCAAACGTCCCTATGGACGTTAACTAAAAGTATATACTTTTAGTTGTAGGATAAGAATAACAGTATTAATTATTAATTATTAATACATTAGGAATTTCCAAAGACAGTACAGTACAAATACACACGTATCACCACGGCACGTGTAAAAAGTTTGACAGGTTCAGACACCAAAGACCAAAAAAAATCTGTACAAAAATATGGATCTCTGGTACCTTACTGCTAGCTAGCTGGCAGAAAAATAGTTCTGACTGGCCATTCATTTTGAATTTCGAATCAGTTTGTAATTGTAGAAATTGAGGAGTATTTTTTTTTTTTTGTATTTAATACATTTGATTTAGGCCCGATTTTTTAATAGTCTGATAACTTTTAATAACTGATGAATAAAAATGGCGGTTTGACAGCTTTTGTATAGAAAATATGTCAAACGGCCATTTTTATTTCTGAGTTAAAAGTTATCGGACTATTGAAAAATCGGGCCTTATTTTATTGAAGACAGATCGACCTAGGCGATGACTCATACAAGTCCAGTAGTACATAATCGACCTACCTAGTTTATTAAAATACCTATCGAGTGTAGAATGATGAGCCGTGTCAGATGGCACGTGCTGGCGAATTAACGGGAAGTGCCAATTTGCGGTCGCCCACGACCTAGCCTGGTATAGACTGGATCACTGGACTAGTCACAGTCATACCTCGTTAGCACCACTTTCTTTATGCCTAGACAGGTCTAGACTGAAAACAGACTATTGAGTTTTGTGAAAAGAGTAATTTATAATCCACTAGCCGGCTTCGTGGCTTCGCTCCCGTGGAATAGGTATAATACCTGTATTGATATACTATTAAAATAAATATGCAATTGAAAATAAAAACGATATCAAAATCGTTTGAGTGAACTAGTGGAGAGAGACAAGAAAGAAATGGAACAACTCAATTTTAAGACCTGACCTATATACACTCGCGAGCAATGAAATAGTTCCAGTGACATAGCACCAAATTACTCCTAAACGGGAAAGGCTAGCCTAATGACGCCGTCTGCAATATTGAAATACATTTAACAGCGCATCAGAATATTACCAACTAAAAAAGTTAATATTTTAAATTAAATGTGAAAAAATTAAATTAAGGTGCTTGTCGGCATTTTGTGGGTGGAACTATTTCATTGCTCGGCAGTTTATTATTTTCATAAATGACTTACTCAACTTCATGAATAAAACTCAGCCGAAAAATTGCGAATGATTTATTGCTAAATGCTTGATTTATAATACACACTTGTTTAAAACAAAATTATAAGCCTTTTTATTAGAAAAATGTAAAAAAAAAAAAAAAATGTATACATCGGAACTAATGTCAAACAATTACAAATGACTAGCACTTCGCCCACGACTTCGTTCGAGTGATCCGTGTTTTATCCTACAGATGACTTTTTAATAAAAAGTTTCATACAAACGTTTTTCCCCTATTTCACCCCCTTAGGGGTTGAATTTTGAAAAATCCTTCCTTAGTGGATGCTTACGTCATAAGAGGAATACGTGTGCGAAATTTTAAGTTTCTAGCCCTAAGGGTTTGGCCTGTGCGTTGATACATCAGTCAATCACTTTTGCCTTTTATATATATAGATTTAAATATTTTTTCACTTTTTAGTTAGTAACTTAGAATCTTTTGACATTATTTTTAAAACTGTTTGACATTACATTTAAAACTGTTTTAGCACTTTCTTGAATTTCAGTTGAAAAATTAATTAATAATTCATAGCTCTTTGTATTTGTATGTAAATTGCATGTGTATATATTCAACACAATGTAAATTGTTTTATGAATATATGAAATGCACATACTGACATATGTGAATTTATTTTGTATTAATGAGTGATGGCATCTCTAGCTTAAAAAAATAGTTATGTGCTAAAGTGTTATTAATAAAATCAATACCATTTATTTTATTTTGTGCTAAGATATCTCGTGGTTGACGAATATTATATACATCTAGTGTTGCTTAGAAAAACCGTAATTTTTTTTAGGGTTTCGTACCCAAAGGGTAAAAACGGAACCCTATTACTATGACTCCGCGGTCCGTCTGTCGGTCTGTCGGTCTGTCACCAGGCTATATATCTCATGAACCGTGATAGCTAGACAGTTGAAATTTTCACAGATGATGTATTTCTGTTGCCGCTATAACAACAAATACTAAAAACAAAATAAAATAAATATATAAGTGGGGCTCCCATACAACAAACATGATTTGTTTCCGTTTTTGCGATAATGGTAAGGAACCATTAGTGCGCGAGTCCGACTCGCACTTGGCCGGTTTTATTTTGTTTGTTTACATAGTTTATCAGATAGACAGACAGTCCAACTAATGGCAAATGGTTAGCACATTTAGACATCTGCAACACCTAAAGGCTAAATAAATATGCTTTGCATTGCCAAAAGACATTAAAGGTCGCGGCATACCTAATACCCGTAACACACGCTCGGAGTTGGTACGGGCAGACCACGGATATGGTACGCTGCCGTACCATATCCGACCGTGTGTAGAGTGGTCCGCCGGACATTATTATTATTAATTGAGGCTGCGTCGGTCCGCTTGTTTGAAACATCGGATATGGTCTGCTCCGTACCAAATTCGGCCGTGTGTACGGTTGTCGGTTGGTTGGGCCGTACCAACTACGACCAGCGTTGAAAAAGTCCCCGATGTATGGGCGATCTACTGATTTTGGTTACAGTCGCCCAATATTTCATCATAAATAAAAATGGAAAATAATGTTCCAAATACGGCAACACTAGGATTTGTGGGCGGAGTTAGTCCGCCTGTACCATGGCCACCGGCTATAACATGTTTTTTTTCCGGACGGAACGGGACGGTAAGTTCGTTTCAAACGAAATGCCAAGGGAAACCACGTCGCCGTCCCGTGAAAAAAATAAAAATATATTATTCATAACCTATCGGCCCATTCCGTCCCAGTTCCATCCGGCATAAAACACTTCACGTATGCAGCGACCTTAGTTCGATATACTTACATCGAATATGATCAAAATTGCTGGAGAAACGAATATTTGTAACAATAAAACAAATTCTAAGACATTGCATGGAAACGGGCGCGACTTACAATTTGTAGGTCGTGGGTTCGAACTCAAGCAGGTGCTTAATTTTGTGAAAATTATTTCATTACCACTGCTCTCAACAAAAAACCAAGTTGGTTGTAATAGGAAAAATGAGAGCATTTCAAGATAAAATCTGATTTATCGATATAATTATTGGTATTTGTTAGTTAAGTATACATAATAATAAACATTATCACCAAATTTGAAGCTTCATAGGTCAAGGGTAAGTTAAAAAATCTTCAGAACAATTTTTTTTAAACAGCTTACCTTGGGCCACCAAAGTTAGCTCTTTTCTCATTCTTTTGTTTTCAAAATTTTTAAAACGAATGGTACAGTATTTATCTGCTCTACAGCTCGTTGAGTAGATACCCCCTAACTACTAACAACAATACCCCCTCGATGAGGGTAACCATTTTTGGTTTTGGGCCCCCCTTTATGTGCATGGGTGCCCCCTTAAAAACAATGAAAATTATTTTTTGTCAATTTTTATAGCTTTGGATCAACACGGTGCTTATACTGTGAAAATTTGAAGACTAGCTCTAACCGTTTGGCTGTAAAACTTGTGTGACAGACGATCGACAGACAGACGGACACGCGAGTGACAGCCATAGGGTTCCGTACTTCAGACGGACACGTGAGCGACAGCAATAGGGTTCCGTTTAGACCCTTCGGGTACGGAACCCTACAAACGGTGAAGGAAAATATCGTGAGGAAACCAGCATGTTCTAGAACCATAAATTCGATGACATGTAACATCCACCAACCCGCACTGGGCCCGCGTGGTGGATTACGGCCCATTCCCTCTCACAGAGAGGAGGTTTGTGTTCCAGCAGTAGGAACATTAATTAATTCTAAAAATCAAAAAACCCGCCTGCTTAAAAAGTGAATTAAAAAGACGTAAACAAGAAGAAAATCATGTTGTGCAGTCGGAGGATACATATTCGCGAGCTGGCTGCTGACTAATACGAGATGTATCATCCGACTGCATAACATTATTTTCTTCTTGTTTACGTCTTTTTAATTCGCTTTTTAAGCAGGCGGGTTTTTTGATTTTTAGAATTAACTTTTTTTATTTATAACTTTTTAGTTAACATATTTTTTCTAATTAGGTACATTTAAACATATAAGTGTTATATATTTTTGAAATCTCCTCTAAAAACCCTTCATTTTGATATCCCACTCGATGGATACGGAAGAAAAAAAAAATGTCAACCCCGACAATATGGCGCCCAAAATCCGCCATGTTCCTTTTTTTTTAAAGGCACTTAGCTAAGAACACTTGGGCGGTCAAGACCTATCTAACGATGTCTTAATTATAAAAATCCGCCAAGTAGTTTGAAAGATATGAGGTAATAAAGAATATTACATACATACAAACATACAAGATACGCGCGAAAAACATAACCCTTTCCTTGCAGCCGGGTAAAAACGCTGATAATGATAATGATGACTGCATGCTAGGAGATGGTCTGTTAAGATTAGTTGGTAAGTAAATAGCACGGAAATAAATCTAGACAATCTGCAAGTCTGTAGTATACGCATAATTTTACGATGTACATAGGGATTATAGGTGTTACAGTCATATGTCTTATCGACGTATACTCGCAATTTAAAACGAACTACGCAGAATATGTTATATTTGGTGATGTAGTTAGAACATGTACGCCAGACGTACTAAGATTTCTCGAGTATATAACAACTATGAGGAATGTAAACTTGCTCTGCCGGGCGAGCACGGCCTTCTGTGACAGGTTTGAGTCATTTTTATCACAGTTTGGGAGCAAAACCCGTGATATAATGCGTGACTCAGGCCTATCACAGATACCGTGCTCGCCCGGCTGGGCTCTACTCCTGTCAACAAATTGGATGTCATTTCAGAACGGACGTAAATGAATTTAATTCAGAGAATCAAGTGAAATCAAGGTTCATTGCAAAATTTCCAAAGTAGTGTTAGATAAAACGGCACCATTTGTGATAGCCTTTTAGAGGCCAAACAAAAAAACTGGTTTATCGAATATAATAATATGCAAATTATTGCACGTTATTGCTTCTTAATGTTTATTCTACAACAAACGTTTGTTTCTAAAAATAAACCGTTTACAAGTTTTTTGTTTATTTGGTTCATTTTTTTTTATTCTTGATTGAGATTGAAATTAGAGAAGATTTATTTACAGACATCTCTAATTTATTTGACTTTTGTACTACTAGGTATTATTTAATTGCCGAATAATAACAAAAGAGTCATGAATAATTTTTCGTGGTTCCCTACAAACAATTACCGACGTCGATTTTAACTTTTTCCCACAATGAAGTTCAAGACAACTGTAAGTAGCCCATTTCCAATATCTTAATCTGTTTCGGTTTCCAAAGAGCAAAGAGCTTGGTAATTAAAAGTTTATTAGTTTGTGTTTCTTCTAAATATATGTATCTATACAAATAAATACATTTGAAGTGTCTGTATGTAATATCAAAATAACAACGTGTTATTGAATGCACGTGAAAGTATTTACGGTACTAACAACAAATAAGCAATTTTTAAGATTTTTGTCTGTCTGTCTATCTGTCTGTTTGTTCCGGGTAATCTCCGAAACTACGTTTGATCACGAGAAAATTCATAGTTCCGGCGGGAAATTAAAAAATAAAATATATTTTTTACGAGATTGACGCGGACGAGGTCGCGGGCAACAGCTATACTTATTACTTATTACTTATAATTTTTTAAAGAGGAAAGATTTGTTTGTTTGTTTGTACCGAATAGGTTCCGAAACTACTGGACCGATTTAAAAAATTCTTTCACCAATAGAAAGCAATGTTATTCCTGAGTAACATAGGCTATTTTTTAATCCCGAAAACGGGTCCTGTGGGATGGCCCAAGGGAGCAAAGCCGCGGGGAACAGCTAGTTAGAAATAAACATCGAATTTTCGTGTTACTTTGGTCTTTTCCTTTTATGTAACACTAGCCGCCCGCGGCTCCACCCTTATTTATTTATTTATGTATTCTTTATTGTACACCTTAGTACGTCTCCCAATATCTTTATTAAAAAAAAAAACTAAAAAGACTTAAACAAGAGGCGCAAAATCATGCTGTGCAGTCGGAGGATACATATTAGCAAGCTGGCTGACCAAAACCAGATGTATCCTCCGACTGCACAACATGATTTTCTTCTAGTTTACGTCTTTTTAGTTCGCTTCTCAAGGCGCCGATTCCCTTGAGTAGCTGATTTTAAAATGAGAATCACGTCTAAACGGCTCGTTGTAATTTTTTGGTAAAAATATATGTTACATTAGACCATTTTCTTAATAATTTGATCTAAGAAAATTTTGAGATTTATTCGTATAACATAGTGTAATTAATTTGTAAAGTTAGGTCTAAAACGGACAAAAACACGACAATCGCGCCAAAACCGCTGGGTCTATTTTAATGAAATCGACACCATCTCAAAGACAATTTAATTATCTACATTTCGACCTGACCCTTTTTTTTAAGTCACAGAATAATAAGGAAAGTACAAAAAACTACTAAATTTTGGGTCGCGCGGGTGTTAAACGAGTGCGCGTTTTGTTCCCTCAAGGTCGTTGGCGTTAGTCGTCGTCTTAAGCAGTGGGGTTTTTTGATTTTTAACCGACTTCCTCGCTTTTTTTCTTCGACTTAGGTACATCTATATATATAAAAACGAGAGGTCACTCATTCACCTATCACGAAATATCGAAAACCGCTTGACGTATAAAGATGAAATTTGGCAGGGAGGTAGTTTATAGTTAGTAGACGTCTTATAAGAATGGATTTTGCGATAGGGCTGGATTTAGGGAGTCAAAGGGCTCTCGCAAGCTTGTATGAAAGTCCTTTATTTTTTGAGCTAATAACTAAAAATTTAGCAGGGAGGTAGTTTACTAGTTAGTAGACGTCTTAAAAGAATGGATTTTGCGATAGGGATGGATTTAGGGAGTCAAATGGCTCTCGCAAGTTTGTATGAAAGTTCCTTATTTTTTGAGCTAATAACTTAAAATTTAGCAGGGAGGTAGGTTATAGTTAGTAGACGTCCGCTAAAAACGGATTTTCGACAGGGCTGGATTAAGGAGGTTTAAGGGCTCTCGCAAATTTATATGAAAGCTCGGATTTTTTTTGTACAACCGTCCTGAAATTTAGCAAGTCTAGAGTTTATGAGTAGGAGACATGAGCTGAGAAAGAATTTTTTTGACACTACTTTTTTTTTAAATTGTTATCTTAAAAAATGTTGCTTGGTGTGATAGGTATTTTCTGTTGACTGAAATACAAAAATAGTTTGCGTTAAACATCATTAAAATTTATATCTTCATAAACACGCGGACGAAGTCGCGGGCAACAGCTAGTTTAAACATATAAGTGTTATATATTTTTGAAATCACCTCTTACTTTGATACCCCACTGAACAAAGTATTGGGCCCCCACAATATGGCGCCCAAAAGCCTCCATGTTTCTATTTTCCAATTTTAATGTAGCAAGTGACACTCGCAAGGTTAAGACGAATATATTGACGTAAGAATCATCAACATCGGCCAACGCGTTTGGTCTCTAGCACGCCACAAGGGACAAATATACATACATCCATAGACTGATAAACACATTACCCTACCATATACCTTCGGCAGTCAGGTAATTATAGCCTATGTGTTATTCCGATGTATAAGCTATATTTCTGTATAGTTTCATTAAAATTCCGTTCTTTCGTATTTGCGTGAAAGAGTAACAAACATCCATCTATTCATCCTCACAAACTTCACACTCATAATAGTAATAATAGGATATAAACAAATAAATCTGTTCTTATTGAACTTACCTGTTACCGGTGAAAGAAGCAGAGTTGCCGTCCAGTGTGAACATGGAGTCCTTGTAGCCCCAACCGTACCATTTCAGCAGGTCTTGTCTGCAAATAAATATTTCATTCAATAACCCTTGTTTCACAACAATATAGTTTTTTTTTTTGTCAACACTGGAACACCAAAATGTAGGCACTTTTTAATTGTCAAGGAATCAGTCTGTCCAAAAGGTGAAACTAGTTGGACATTCCAAAGCATAGGTGCGAGCAAAATACTCCACGCATACTCTTTTAAAACTGTAAATAATTCACCATTTTCTTTAGTAAAAGGGACATCAAAAAATGTCGCCGTCTACAAGCTACGCGGTAGCGCAGCGTAGCGCTACGAGGTACGTGCATCCCCAAAACTTGCTACGCGTGAAGCGTCGCGTCGTAGTATTCTTGGGGTGGTTCGGCTGGGCGGTTCGTACCTACTTCGGAGGCCGTAGTAGCGTAGCAACTACAGCAATATAGATGAACAATTTATTTATTCAAATACATACAGATTGAAAAATTTTTATTAGAAATCTACATTGTTGACACTACACTGATTGAAAACCCGCAAAAAAACTACAGAAGTTTATTTGCGGGCTTTCAATCAAGTTCAATATCCTTCAATATTGTTAGAAATCTGTTGCTAGGCCACATGTAAGGCTTCGTATCCACCTACAAGCAACTTTACATTGCGGGGAACTATCGGGTGATTGATTACACTATACCTCCCGCATTGTATTTCAACATGCTTGCGGGCTGGTTGCAGGTGAAAACATGAGTTATCTAAGCCAATACAATAGTAGAATTATTGTCATGCCTTTAGCCATGCTTTCGCCTTTAGACTTGTGGTTTATGAATTAATTTTTCGCAGTACATAATTGCTAAATTGGATATACATTTAGTCCTTACTTGCTAGGCCCTAGTATACATTTTTATAATTATTTTTTTTATCTTTTTTCAAGTAAAATTTTTTAAATTTTATTTGTCTTTCAGCCACGTGTTGCGCGTATTAATTTTATAATAAGTACCTATTTAAATTGGACTGTCCTGTGACGCATTATGACTTGTACTATTTTGCATGAATAATGAAGAAGGTTGCTTATTGTTTTGTGTTAATACTTTGTTGTGAATATTTATACATTAGCTGTTGCGAAAGCTTATATAGTCAAAGGTCAAGGCTACTGGGAGTAATGTTCACAACAACCAACTTTCTACTTTCGATAAAACGGATCAGTATTTTGATACTGTTGTGTGTGAACTCGCTTAACATTACGTCAGCGGCGAATAAAAACATATACGAAAAAGCGGACCTGTAAAACGGACTGCTGTATATTTTGCCGGATCGGTATTTTTACTGTGTGCCGAATACTTTCATGTCTGTGAAATCGCTCATACGTCAGCACCGAATAAAAACGTATACGATAAAGCGGACCAGTAAAATGGACTGCTGTATTTTTTATCGGATCAGTATTTTTTACTGAATGCCGAATATTGTCAGGTGTGTGAACTCGCTCACACAACTACATACGTCAGCGCTGAATAAAAACGTATACGATACAGCGGACCTGTAAAACGAACTGCTGTATATTTTGTCGGATCGGTATTTTTTACTGAATGCCGAATATTGTCAAGTGTGTGAACTCGCTCACACAACTACATACGTCAGCGCTAAATAAAAACGTATACGATACAGCGGACCTGTAAAACGAACTGCTGTATATTTTGTCGGATCGGTATTTTTTACTGAATGCCGAATATTGTCAAGTGTGTGAACTCGCTCACACAACTACATACGTCAGCGCTGAATAAAAACGTATACGATACAGCGGACCTGTAAAACGAACTGCTGTATATTTTGTCGGATCGGTATTTTTTACTGAATGCCGAATATTTTCAAGTGTGTGAACTCACTCTTACAATTACATAAGTCAGCGCCGAATAAAAACGTATACGATAAAGCGGACCTGTAAAACGGACCTCTGTGTGAACGAGCACAAAAACAATACAATAAATTAAATAGTAAAATAATCAATCATACTAATTTAATCTAACTAATCTGAATTTCATGTGGGCAAAGCCGCTGGCAAAAGCTAGTACCTAATCACGTAAATAAATCATTGCAGCCGTTGTCAAACATGCTTATTCATGATTAATTGTGCTTATATTTCGGTCTATCGTAAATCCAGTTTCCAAAAATCTCGCCGAGATTTTTTTAACATCACAACAACACAAGACTACAAGACGTACGGCGATGCGCCATCGGTACATGGTGGTCATCCCACCCATACGTTTTGGAAACACTTTCATTATGCGTATAGCTAAGGAGTAGAATTCCCTGCCGGAGTCTGTGTTTCCCGACAGCTACATTTAGGAGTATTTAAGTCAAGAGTGAATAGGTTATTTCTAGGCAAGCGTGTTTCACCGTCGACCACATCACCGCTTACCAACAGGTGAGATAGTGGTCAAGCGCGAGCCTATAAAATATATATATAAAAAAAACCATAACCTCACTTAGTTTTATTTTGGACATTTTACTATCGTTCAATAGTCCAATTGGGGTATGATAAGATAACGAAATATCGGTCAGTTTCTTATCTTATCGATGATGTTTCTAACCTGTTTTAAAAATGCATTTGGTGTGGTTAAGTGTGCAAACTTATGTAGTATCAAGAAATTTATTCAAATTGAGTGACGCGAAATATTAATTTTAGTTTGCATTGCATTGGTAATTCCTACTCTTTATACCCGACTAAAGAAGGGTAATTTTTTGTGCAATACAATATTTTATAAAAATAAATAATGAAATACAATAATAATCTAATCAGTCTTTCGTTCACCAGAGTGTGAAAATATTTAGGTATAGTAACGTACTCAAAATATTAAACGACTATGGTCAAAATCAAAGTACAAGAAAAAAACAATTCCCCATTGAACTTTATTTATATTAGAAGTGGCGATTTGTAAACTTGTTGCAGATGCCTCGATTTACAAAGCAATAAAGAACTGGCATTTATAAAGAGCATTGAGTAGTAATATATAACACAACACGGCACAAATATGTGGATTATTCTCAATCTCATTTTTCTTTTCTTCTAATTGGACTTTTTACAATGGTTTTTAATCATCTTTATAACCCTTTGCTAAGAATAGTTACAGCACTGATAACAACATTTGTGCCACATGTTAAATTTAGTCTTGTTATATTTTTTTTAAAATTTTGTATAGATTCATTTACCGATTGTTTTGTTAATGTGTGAACACTGCAGGCCTTCCAGATTTCTAGATGCTTGACAACATCTGATAACTTTTGATCTCGTTTTACTATTTTTTTTTAGTTTCTAACGTCTTATTGTCGAGCCTACGTTGTCCCCCCATATCTAAGTAATGCTGTAACATGGAAATATTGTAAAACCAAACCATATTTTTAAAAGAGTAACCGTGGAGTTTCTTGCAGGTTCTCTCCACAGGAAACGACCAACCCGAACCGTGCGCCTTTTGTCGACGTTTTATAAGTGCCCATGTAGGCCTATGTAAAATAAAAAAATATATTTTAATTTTGAATAGCAGTCCTTGTAAATTAGAGGCTGACAACCTAACACTCCTCACCTATTGTTATTATTTATTGTTACTATGTATGCAATAACGCTGAAGGAAAACATCGTGAGGAAACCGGCATGTCCTAGAACCAAAAATTCGATGACATGTGACACTCACCAACCCGCAGTGGGCCCGCGTGGTGGATTACGGCCCATTCCCTCTCACAGAGAGGAGGCCTGTGTCCCAGCAGTGGGAACATTAATAGGCTGATGATGTGATGTGTGATGATGTATGCAATGCAACACAACTCGGAACAAACCAATTAAATTCATATTAGCTAGTAGCTCAATGGTTCAACTTACAAGTTTTAGGTCTCCGATTCTAGGTTTAGGCACTTCACTTTCAATAATTTTCTTCATCGAATCATCACTGTTCTCCAAACGGTGAAGGATATATATATATATACTAACTATAATTTGAGTGAAGGAAAACTCGAGTGGAGTGCCGTTATTTAGCGCTCGTTGTGTAGATAAATACTGTTTTTTTTTGTTTGAAAAATATTGGACAACAAAGGAATGAGAAGCCACCAAAGTAAACTTTTTTTAGGGTTCCGTACCCAAAGGGTAAAAACGGGACCCTAGCTATTACTAAGACTTCGCGATCCGTCTGTCTGTCTGTCTGTCCATCTGTCACCAGGCTGTATCTCATGAACCGTGATAGCTAGACAATTGAAATTTTCACAGATAATGTATTTGCTTTACATCTGTTGCCGCTATAACAACAAATACTAAAAACAGTATAAAATAAATATTTAAGGGGGGCTCCCATACAACAAACGTTATATTTTTGCCGTTTTTTGCTCGATATTAATAACGGCAATAGGTAGACGCTTGAAATATTCACAGAATTTTTAGTTGTATATTCACTTCATAAAATAATAATTATTAAATTAAAATAAAATAAATTAAGGGGGGCTCCCATACAACAAACGTGATTTTTTTGTAGTGTTTTGCGATAATGGTACGGAACCCTTCGTGTGCGAGTCCAACTCGCACTTGGCCAGTTTTTTTTACAAAATTTTGTTCTGAAGAATTTTTTAACTTCTCTACGAACCTACGATACCTATGAATTTCAAATTTGGTGATAATGTTTATTATTACATATATTTTAGTAACAAATACCAATATATTGATTAATATTTTTTTCTTTGAAGTTCCCTCATTTTTCCTATTACAACCAACTTGATTTTGAAGCGAAGTCCGACACGAACTTGGCCGGTTTTATCAAGCATTTGTACAATAATAGATGTTATTTGTCTTTCAGCCACGCAACAGCATATTTATTACTTTTAAGAAACATTTAAATTGCACTTTTCTGTGACGCATTATACTATTTTGGAGCCTCATTACAAACAAAACTGTGTTTTCTGTGTTTTCAATATGAATAATGGACAAGGTCGCTTATTGTTTTGTTTTTGTGTATTTTCGCGAATATGCATACAATAACTGTTGCGATAGCTTAAATAATCAAGGGTCAAGAGGTGAGGCAACAATAAATTAAATGGTAAAATAACAATCCGTCTAATTTAACTAATCAGAATTTAAAGTGAGCGAAGCCGCTGGCTGAAGCTAGTAATTACTTAAATAAGACATTGCAGTCGTTGTCAATCGTGATTTATTACTTATAACTCTGCCGTTGCTTATTCTTTACCCAAACCCTTAAAAGCAGAGGTTATGATTTTAGCAGTGTTTGTATGTATGTTTGTATTTACTATGTTCCTCCGTAGCGCCTAAACTATTCATCCGATGTTGATGAGGTGTCAATCGATTCGTTATTATAGTCCGGGTAACACAGGCTAAAAATACAATAAATAACAGTAGTCGGATTACAGTTTTAATTAAACTTTTTGCTTGTTGCTTTATCGACAACCAGTTTCCGAAAATCTCGGCTAGAATTTTCAAAAATAATCTGACTCACCTAATCTGCTAAATTCAATAGTTTCATTTTGGACATTTTACTGTCGTCCAATAATCCAATTTGCGATAAGATAACGAAATATCGGTCAGTTTTCTATCGTACCGAATATTATCGATGTTTGGAACCTGTTTTTAAAATGCATTAGGTGTTGTTAAGTGTAATCAGGATACTTAAATGTATACGAATAGTTTCTGAATTAAGTATTTGGAGTTAAAAACGTGTCAAGTCCAACTATAATGCCAAAGATTGACAGGTATGTCAGGCTAGAGTCAACTTCAAATTATATTAATAAAAAACGATGGTAAGAGGAACCTATTATAGGAATAAAAAATGTAATACGTCATGAAGTGCAAATTATTAAATATTTTAATACAATGGAATCTGTTTTATTCGCTAAATTACGAAAACATTGTGAAGAAAACGTCTCCAGCTATATATTAGGAATATGAAACGAAACTTAAATGTCGAAGAAAAAAACAATTCCCCATTAAACTTTATTTGTATTAGAAGTGGCGATTTGTAAACTTGTTGCAAATTCATCGATTTACAAAGCAATAAAGAACTGGCATTTATTGTAGTAATAGCAGTCCTTGTAAATAAGAGGCTAACAACCTAACACTCCTCACCTATTCATCGTTACTAAGTATGCAATGCAACAAAACTCGGAACAAACCAATTAAATTAATATTTGCTAGTAGCTCAATGATAACCTCAACTTACAAGTTTTAGGTATCCGGTTCGAGGTTTAGGCAATTTATTTCAATAATTTTCTCCATCGAATCATCATTGTTCTGTATCATTCTTATAAAACAATCCTAAACCAGCATTTGGGCAAGCAATGTAAGCACAACACTAGAGTTGTCTTTTGTGGCCGCTTACTATATCCCCGATTTCTGAATGAAGTATTTGAATTTGAGTGTTTATCAAACTCAAAATTTGGCGTTACAGTACGGTTTCACACGTTCTCAACTACAAATACTGAATTCGGAAACCCGCCCTTGAGTACATTCATTTAAAGTAACCTACTAGGTCGCTACGTGGTTGAGCTGGGGAACATTGTTAATACTAAATCGATAAAAGTACCGCTGTTCGAGACAGTGCTTTGGAAATAGCTATGCCTAATAGAGCAAACCTTTGGTTCGGTTAAAATATGTATCCTTATATCCTGAAATGCCACAAAATGTATCAATTACTGTAGGTATTTATCAGCTAGGTAATAAGTATATGCCAACATAATTCTGACTAAGAGAAATTTTCAGTAAATATATGAGTCGTTATTTTATTTCAGTGAAAAATAATTGGTAAGTAGAGCGTTACCTACTGCGAATTTGAATGATTAACGATAAGCTATTTGAGTGTTTGTTATTTGCGTTTGTTGAGTTTTTATATTGTGGTTATGCTTTTGGATGACAACATTTCTTTTGTTCAGCAAATACGCTGATCAAAAGAGCGTAAACGTATCCCTGAAAACGATTATCTGCATAGAAACGAAATGGGAAAGTTATTCATCATTGTTTCATTCACTTAAATTACGATACGTTCTGCTTTTAATAAATAAGATTCTATTGTATTTATATCACAACATATTATGACGCACGTATATGATTTATTTTAATCAATTCAAGACCAAGGGCAGTTCCCTGCGAAACCCCAAATTACATTAATGGATGACCTCACAGAAACAACTTTACACATAAATTATCGACACGTCCTAACATTATTTTAAATTATCTTAAGTGTGATCATAGCTGTTAAGGTATAAAAACAAATATAGGGCCTATAACTTAATCATGTCATTGCCAAATAGTATCAAAAGCTTGAGATTGTTCTCAAAGATCTAATAAATTACCTAAAGCATTAATTTACATGTAAATATCAGATGTTTATTACATGACTTTTATCGTGGTAACGTGCCCATTAATATTTACAATTAATTAGCATTGTTAGTTGTCTTTTGATTGGTTTTGATAAATTTTGCTTGCGATTACAGTACTAACAATTTTGTTATTGAATCAATCTACCTAACTTTTTCCTAACTATATTAGGCTCGGCTCCAGGCTAACTGAGTGCAGCTGAGTACCAGTATTGGAGACTGCCTTACTTAACTCTATGACCTCGTAACTGGGTAATACCCCCTGGTAAGACTGGTGTCAGATATCCTGACTTCTGACAATCCATAAACATCTGTCAAAGATTCCTTGTATCTACTTTGAGGTAGGCAAGTAAATAATACAATATTGTACAATACTACATACAAAACCAAATTAAATATATTCTTTGACTCCAATGCCAAACCCTAGAATAAATTATTACCAACTCATAAATAAATTTGCGAGTAAAAGGTCACGTAAAAACTAACAAATACAAATAATTACAAATGTGTCAGGGTAAGCACAAGATTATTCTAATATTAATGGATGCATTTAATAAAAATATGAACTTGCAACAATGAGAGAATTGTCAGATTTTTAATTTCAGTCTCACTAACAGGGCAATGGCTGTCAGTTACTTTTCTCCAATTCTTTTTATTCTACATATTTATTCTTTTTTCTTTTCGCGAATCTTTTTTTCCTATTTCTGTCTGTAGCCAATCTTTGACAAAAGGGTATTTTTAGGGTTCCGTTCCTCAAAAGGAAAAAAAAAAATAGGATCACTTCGTTGTCTGTCGGTATGTCCGTCTTGCAAGACCTTTTTCTTAGGTATCGTGTTATGTTGAAATTAATATCGTATACTGAAGTCTGCAATCCCTTGCAGCTGTGAAACAATTCAAGATCAACGCAATCAAAAGATACAACCATTTATGACACATATTTGACACTCGCAAGGCAATCAAAACCTATACAAGGCAATCTAAACCTATAATAATGTACTTCCCGTTGACCTAGAATCATAAAATTTGGCAAGAAGCAATGTCTTAGAGCACAAGTAAAGGAAAAAATCTGAAAAACATAAATTTGTAACAAAATAAAAAAAATAAAACTTATTTGCAGTTGGTAAACTAACCGCAACTAATGTCGATGTATGGAGACAACAGTTTTTCAAAGGCAAAGTTAAATTTGTCCCTCAATTCTGTTTATCTTATCGTTAGAGCCATGATCAGCGCTTTCATTGTTTACGAACTTAAATTATGTTACCTATTTATCTCGCCATTAAACGTAAAAGTTTGGCGAGTTTAGAATTAAGTAACATCTCTGTACTAAAATTACATTAAATAAATAAATAAAAAATATTGATAATTGTAGCTGTTTGTACGAAAACCTCGGTGCGCGAGTCCGACTCGCACTTGGGCGGTATTTTATTTATTTAGAAATCGTGGAAAACTTACAGCTAACAATTAACAGAACAAGAGCAGTACATTTGACAGTCAGCAAATTAAAAGTCTTCACTTATAAAACATTGGATATTACTTAATATCAGAAGACGTCTATAACAGTAGATCGCCAAACAAGACTAATAAATAACTTATATAATAATCACTAACATATCTTACTACATAACAACCTTAACTTTGCAATGAACTGGTTAAAAAAGTTTCGGCTTAAGCACTTCCTGACTGATGGCACACTAGTTAGAAATGGATCAATATCGTGCTGCTTACACAACTTATTAAGATGTCTACTTGTCCGCACAATATACGAATTCGGTATATAATTTGTGGAGGCTGATGGAACCTGCAAAGGTGGAATAAATCTTTTTGACTTTCTAGGGGTGTTATAATAAAATTTGGTAAAATATCGGCGGAGTTTATACTGTTGTTGAAGATTTTCAACAAACAAACGCAGATAATAGATAACTTAAAAGCTGATTGTGACACATGCGGGATGTAACGGAAAGATACGATCATATTTTAAAAACTGCTTCGTAAATTTCTCCTCTTCAAATGAAAAATTTTCTTCAAAGTTGTCGTCAGCTTATCAAAAAATGTATGGGGAGATATTAGTACATTACTGCAGCGGCCAGCAAAAGAAGCATTGGTGGACGAACGTGTAAATGTGGGCCGAGCCGAAGCCGAGGCACACATACGTAAGTCCATCAATGCCTAGTTGCGGCCAAGGTTTGTATAGTACTTTTCTCAAATAATGCGCGGAAATTAAAACTAAGTAGTACCTAGAACTCATTTTGTCAAATACAATATTACTCACAAAATCAATGACGAATTTTTTTAGTGTTCATTTTTGTTTTTATAAACTGCTTTCTATTTGCAATCCAGTTTGAAATTTAAATAAAACCTTTGATGAGTTATAATCCTTGGTTGCCATGTTTCGGAGTAAAAGATCGTTCCATTTTTAAATTACACGACAGATATGAGTTTACTATCTAATTTATTTGGCCGTTAAACACGACAGATATGGATTTTCATACAACTTTTGCCGGCCGCTGCTCGCATGTATTTGGCCAGTACAGCAATTTCGATTTATCTCGAAGAAGGTTGTCAAAAACATGCTCAAATTTCCAAGCATGTATGAGAAAAATATATTTTTGTTTGAGAATTGTCTATGAGTTCGTTGAAGAAAATTGTTCATATACATGGACAGAAGCAGTTTTTAAAATATGCACCTTTCTGTTATCCTGTATAATATAATAGATGCTAGTGTAATAGTAGGTAACTGTTGAACTATAGATACAGTTGCATCTTGACGGGGGCATAATTATGGTTCTGTTGCACTTCAATTGCACCCGTAAATTCGCCAGAAATATTATTTTAGCAACATTAAAAATTCTTATGCTAGCTACATACATTAGTACTCGTAACAGTTTTTGTATTTGGAATACAAAAACTGTTACGAGTTTGAATGTAGAAAAAAGATAAAAAGCAATAGGCAAATATCTAAGGTTACTAGCACCGGGATTGTGCAGAAAACCGGTTCGCCATGGACGATCTTAGCTTTTAATTTTGATTGCCAAATTATTCGGCCAAGGCAGCATTTTTACGAGGATTGCGGACCCGTGTCATGATGTAACATGGATGTAATTTATCAATCCTAATCACCGACAAACATGAGGTTATTGTGATCTTGGAATACCTTTTCGTTCATATCGAAAGTATTTAAAATTTGAAATATTCTGTAGCTTACTTTTGTGAAGTATTCTTTCACGCTTTTTCCCCGGAGGCTTAGTCAGAGTCAGAGGTGCTTCTGTAGGTACTTATGGTTTTGGTCAGCCAGCTCGTAAATAATTATCTTTCATTTGACTCCACAGCTTGATTTTATTAACTTTTTATTTTATTAACTTTTTTTTATTAATCTCATAAAATAAGGGGTAGCTGATGCTATAAACCAAACACAAGTCGTCTCTGGGCTGCTACTGAGACATTCCTTCCTTCATTAATATCTACTGCTTCAATTATCCACTACTTCGTACGATTAGGCATATCTTTTTTGCCATTATAATTAATATACTCTCTAATCTCAGTTAGCCCTTTATTTGACTGTCCTTTAACAGCAAAATCAATTCTATTGATCTATTCTAATTACTTACTTACTATAAGTTAGGTACCTACTTATGTTCTTTTCAGTGTTTTAAAAATAATTGATCGATTTATTTTTATCATTGTATCCATGACATTTAGAAGCATGTGTTTTTATTAAGTTCAAAGCATAGTGGTTTGCACACATTGATTAAATCAGAGCTAGGATAATCCATCAAGCCGTTTGGGCTGTAGAGCGTGCTATAGAAATAGAAATACATACATACGCTCGGAAAACATTACCATTCCATTAGTATTCGTCAGTGTAAAAACCTACTTTAGTTGCCGAAAGATGTGTATTCCTTTAACAAGCGCAGTTTGCTTTTAATGCATCCAGCAGACTCCTGCGGGCCATACCAGATCATGAAGCTACGCGTACGTTGTCGGAAGCTTTCAGAGTTTCAACGCTACATTGGCAGGTACGAGGTCACCACAAGTTAACCCTTAATGATGGGGCTAGCCTAAAAACAGATTATTTGGCTAGAACGAATGCAGTACCTACTGCAGTTATAGTTGCAGTATACGTTCTAACGTGGATGAAGGTTTTGAAATAGTCGTCTAAAATACTTCGCATTAGGTCTTACCTTGGTTTGAGATGTCACTATTATGTGATCAATAGGTAGGTAAACCTAGGTTCAAGAGAGGAAAATCAAGGATAAGATGCTGAATCAATACAGGTAAGCGTAGGCAAGGATGAGTACCCTACAAAGTATAGTGAATAGAACTAGCGATTCTAACAACGTAAGTTGTTTGTTTATCGATTATTGTGCACAGTGTCTAAGGTTATATTATTGTTTTAAATGCTGATTATATCAATTTAAAAATATAGAAGTGGCTTATTATAATGGACTATTTATAACTTACTATTGTCATAGTTAAGCTATAATTAGCCTCTGTATCTGAGACGAAAATAACGCGTATTATAAGAAATTGTCTTTAGCTGTTGATTGAATGATTATTAACCTATCTCAGTGGTGTCTCATCACATACAAAGAAACTGAGCCGACGTTCTATACTCATTATTCTGATTATTTTTTGTACATTGATCGCGTTCGGTTCCGTTTTGTTCTACGGATTTAGATGGTGATCTATCTATCGCTGTGGAACGGAACCGAACGCGATCGATTTACCTAAAAAATAATCTGTATAATCAGATGAAAAACATTAGTTACGTCGGCACGGTTTCTTTGTATGGGATGAGGCATCTGTATGCTAGTATTATATTATCTGTGCCTATCTATTGCCAATCGCATCATTGGACTTGCGTATAATTTGTGACCGGTCGATAATTTCTTTTCGTTGTAGGTTTTGAAAAGATTTTAGTGCTACCAGTGATCTGATTGATTGCTACATACAGACAAACTTCCTTAAATTGTTAGGAAGTTTGTCAATTATATCTTCTGCATCCATTGCAGTTGCAGTTGTGGTCCGCAGTAACAGTAGAAGAACAAAACTAAGCAATAATGCGTTTTTCTATGGTAAAGCAAATTTGTATCCTTTTAACCTAATTCCCAATCAAACACTTAACTAATGCTTTTTTATATTCATAACAATTTTTAAACATGTGTATAATATTCGGTAAAACGAGGACAATGTCACATACATATTTTAGTGTTATTTTTACCTTCTAGTTAAATTTATAATGAATACGATCGCTTAATTAACTATTTTTTCTGTAGGTACCAGTGACGTGTTTTGGATGCAACATGTAAAATAGTAAAGAACATACCAATAAAAATATAGATTTTCAAATATTTATGTCAAATATAAGATTCCTCATGCACACAATCACCTACTTTTGCTTCAACTACTCAACGTCGTTATAAAAATATAATTATTACTTGAATACTTCATAATTTGAGAGAGATAAGTTAGGTTTAATTTTTATTTCCTTGTTACTGCGTTATTTAAAACAGGAACGTAATAATAATTTCGCGTAGAGAAGCGGAAATTTCAATAGATTAGACCAAGAATTCACTGGTATTTTCGCCGGCCTACATATTTTTAAACAAGGAAGGAAGCGCAGCAAAGAGTAAACAATGTGACCAATAGTAAACACACTTTTTATCTAATCTTTATCAATTTTATATATTGTTGGCAAAATTCTGGCCCTTATCTTTCAGATAAAATACGATGAACTTCGTGTCAGACATTCCATGTGTAACCGCAGAAACCGCATTTTCTTAGACACAAACTTTCGGGAAAACGAAAAAAAAGAATTGGCGGGAAAGTCAATAACGCAAACTTTTCGTCTAAAAGCATACAATGCAATGGTCTATTTGTATTCCCAGATATTTTTAGAGCGCGCTTGTTAATTATATCCAGAAACTGGAGCAGATCTGCGGTTGCATGCTCCTAATTAAGGGTGGACTACAAATATTACACTTATTTTAATAAAATGAAATATATCTTATATATAGGTCACAGTGCCGGTTGTACTGCAGTTAAAGCTTGTGCCACAGAATCCAATAAATAAATAAAAGCTTACCGTCTTCGTGGAATAACACTCTTTACTTTGATAACCGTGCTGTTGTTTGCGGTAGAATCGCTTTTATTATTTTTATCACCATAACTTTTCTTTTTAACACTGTCGACTGTCCTTTTATTACTGTTGTTATCATTTTCCGCATTTTTCATTTTACTATCGGAGCTGCTTGCGAATGCAGCTGACATTTTTACAATGAGCGACGATTATGGATTTGTGTCGGATAGCATTTGGTACGATTTTTATAAATCGCGCAGCCTGCCGCGCATGTGGTGACATGCTCGGTCGGTAAAGCAGGGCGATGTTAGTGACATCTGGATTCTGGTTGTAGAACTAATGAATAGGTAAGTTGAGTATAGAGGTTGAATCAAAGGAGGTTGAACATGAATGTTGTAGTTACTGATGTGACTACCAGATGGCGCTATTAAATTCTGTTGGGGTAAGCAGAACCTTTCGAGATGTAGAACTATAGAAGATGCGATTAGAGAAGATTATAATTGCTAATTAAAATAATTTTATATTTTATTTATCAAGTAAGGAAATTGTAATAATTAATTAATATAATTTTTAATTTCAATTATGCAAACAATATTAATAAATAGTAAGGAATGATTGATAAGTATTTTACTTATTTATAGACCTATATACAAGTTTTATTACATATTATGGCTTTTGTTGAGGTCCATCGTTTATGGTTTTAAGTAGGATAATATGGAAAAAAATATTCAATTGCTTTATACTTTCCATTAAGCACATAATTAGAACATCAACTGTATTCATTATGCAGCTTCATATAAATACGCGATTTGGTGTTCTGCAGGGTGGTATTCTGGGGCCTCTTCTATTTATTTTGTCAATTACCATTTTTTAACGCACAAATTAGGGTGTTTTTAAAGAAGCAAATTGCTAGAATGAGGAATGAGAAATCAATTACTTTGATTCGGGTGAAATGTAAGGAAAAAAACTCAACACAATAATTTAATAAAATATTTATTGTTCTAGTTTACATTAAGTAGGTATGTTGTACAAAATAATTATGCTTACATCTAAAATAACAACTTAGGATCTAAACGGTTAAAGCAATGGCTTCGCCTTGGCCTAATTAGCTTAATAACAGATTTAGTACATATTAATATAGTCTTGGATACAATAGAACTATAATTCATAAAAGATAGCTTGATCTCTGCGACAGCTGTCAGTATCAATACAGTAACAATAGCGCTTGACAGGCTAACAATAATGTATACGTCAGTTTGACATATGTCGCAGAGATCAAGCTATCTTTTAAGAAGTATAGGTGCAGACGCTACAATTAGCATTGACTTACATACAAGTGATTTAATTATAAACGTACCCCTTAACTTGGACGTTAAACTTGTAGATTATAAATGCAAAAACTTACGAATGAATGGTAATCATTCGTTAATTATGAACATAATCAAAATACACACACTTAATTAGTCAAGTATCAAAGAAGACTTTGATTGCCTTATAGAAAAACTTATATTGCAAATAGGAGCTTTTATTCAGCAAGCAACATCGGAGTCGTTAAATCGTAGCTTTCATAGAAACGATAATAAAATTGGTTTCATAAAATTGTAGTTATATTCACTTTGATTAAATGTTGTATTTGACTCGTGAAACCTGAAATTATTAGGTACTTGTTATTTGGTTTTATATTTAATTGGGTTTTCCAAACAGGTACCATGGCGTTGACTTTGCGCGTTTTTGTGTGTACTTTCAAATCGCCATTAATTACAAAATAAGTAACTTAAAAAATAATATTTTCGCTCTCATCTAAATGCAGTACATAATCTAGATAATAATTTAAATTCGTGACGCAGTCTTACTAAATATCTAAGCACCTATCGGTCTTAACACTAGATTGCGGAAGCTGGCCCATATATACAATGCAGTTTACAAGATTATTCTACTCATATAGTGGATATGTTGCAGATTACTGCTAGAAATTAGCCTCAAGCCTTAGAAGCTTAAAAGTTAGGAGCTCTGTCATGAACCTTAAACCATTAGAACTTTTATTTAAAAAATTCTTGCCTAGATGATGGTAGTTTATAAGAAGAGAAACGCTGGATATAAAGTTAATGTAAACCCCTAGATGGCTATACATAAAACTGACTGAATGTCCAATAAAATCTTCAGTATATATTCAGATTCCAGACACTAATAAATAGCACGTATTTGCACAAATACAGTGCAGTGTCGTTCAAATGTTCTGTCACCTAATGTACATGCGATGATTGAGCACCTCAACCAACTATGTCGAGTGACTAAGTCTAAGGAAACTGCTTAACTGGTCTCGGAAACGATTGTACGTAAATTTGGACGACACACTTAACTATCGATGCTAATAGAGACAGAATAAAGCTGCAATTTGAAGTCTATTTTTAATTTTGTTCAGTATATTTAATGTAAGAGTTTATGACTTAATTAAACATAATTATTAGCATCGAGAGTATTGTTAGCGAGCTTAGCTCAAAACCTAAAGACTGCCAATTAGCACAAGATTAAAAAAATAAAATAAATAGCTAATTAAGTGTCGAAGATCATTCATGTCATGATCGCCTATTAAATCATTCACAATATTACGTATATTAAGAAGGAGAAAATAAATAAAGAATCAGTACCTATATTTTGTTCAGTAATCGACTCAGAGACTCAGACTCAATTGATTGCTTATCTTCACTTTAAAATCTACCGGGAACGCACAAAATAATCCGATTAAGGCAATAACTTATGGTACTCGGCGGATTTCTTATTCTTCTCAATTATGTAGAAGGACTTAGGTTTGCCATTGCCGGAGAAATATTTTCTGAAAGACGTTTTCTTCGCTGGGACGTAATACGCCAGAGCGTCGAGCGAGTTCGGATGACTGATTGTCTTTGTCCATGTAGGCGTGCTCTCGACGTCCACTATGTCATCGTCGAACCTTGCTTGCGGTCGGTTCTTCGCGAACTTTTGTAGGACGGGAATGTTCCAATGGTACACACGGGCAGGTTTTCCGTTGCTTGTCATTTGTAGAGGTAGGGTTCTCGCTGCAGCCGGGGCGGGTTCTGCGTGGCTGTAGTAGCTTGTGTTGGGGGGGAGTTTGATCACATACATCCTCGAGTCTCCGGTGGCGTGCCTCCTGCCTTGCTCGGCGAGTCGTTTCCTGTGGTGCGCGGCGGGTATCCTCAGCTTTTTCAAGCCGAGGGAACTGAGCAGCTCGTGCGTGGAGGGCTCTATCTTGTCCATGCTGTTGTCTGTGTTGGCGCTGGAGGCCGGTGACGGGGCTGCGAAGGTTGCCGCCACGGAGACCAGCAACACTAACGATCTGTAACAAGGAAAAATGAAATGTTAGTTTATTTTTAAGTAATTTAACAACTCGATGCCCTACACGGTTTATTTTTGGAGACAGATTAGATGTAGATATTCAAGAAAAATCAAATGTTTGTAAGTTAGAGAATACATCAAAATAACAACACCCCTAACTGACGGGTGAGAGACCGAGATTTGTAATAAAGCCCGTTTACAAGCTGTTGACTTCAGACCAGTACCTAATAGGGCTTTTAAAATAGCAAGAGCTACGATCTACTTAATAAGGTAGTATCTAATAAACGCCAAAGACCGCAAAAAGACCGCAGCAGCTTATGAAAGCAAAGAAAAACCAAACATAAATTCCTTATGACTTATTAAGTGTTTTACGACAAAATAGATTATTCTCCATTTTATAAGGCTGTCTACAAACATTCCACGGTTTCTTGCGAGAAGCGTGCGCTGACTTCAAATTGTTTGCCGACTTTAGATGGAACTTCTAAAGTTAAATACAACGATGGAGGTTTGTATAGCTATGAATGTCTTGCCGTTGTCTGATATTTCAAAAGCAATTAGCATAGGTACGGTAGATAGGAACTGTGTACACTGGGAATTTGAGAAAGTAATAAGCCGTATTTTTTTATGTAATAACGGCTTATTTTGACAGCGATTTTCGTTCTTGTACAAGTAGTTGCAAGTTTAATTTTACGATTGCTAGAAAATAGTGAAGTGAATGTTCAGTGTTTTTCTATATTAACATTACAATGTAAATAGGGTTACCATCCTTCCGGATTTGTCCAGACATGTCTGGAAATTTGGCGTTGACTTTGTCCGGCCTTCGAATTTGGCCGTCTTTTTCGCTTGAATGGCAAAATTTTGTTATTTCATACGACCACGGCTATCCTCAAAAAATATTTTCCTTTTTTCATATTTTAAGAACGCGTTTTGTTTTGTAAACGGGTTTTAGTTTTCAAAAAATTTTTTTACCTAATTATCCGGACTTTTTCTTAAAAGTCCAGCTTTTTGTCAGGACTTTAAAATTTTCAAAATGTTAACCCTAAATGTAGCTGTCTTTTTATATGCGAGTTGTGTAATTTCACACGTATGTATTAAGTTGGCTCAGGAAAGTAATAAATGTACCTAACAAAGTCGTTTAATCCTTTCGTAGAAGCGATTTACGCAAATGCTTATATTCCATGAGAGTCGATCTGTCAATATTCATGTTGTCGTATTAAACAACCAATGAAATATCATAGAGAAAGACATAAACTCTTTAACGTCTCCATATAAGACCTTTGTGAAATATAATTTTATTGGCAAATACAGTCATGTAATATTTTATTATCTGTCCCCATTGAGCCACAGACTTTACAGCCGCCATACATTCACGTCCTGCTTGTCATATAACTGAATAACTTGGCTTGGCGGCTGCATTAGCAACATGTTTGTTTCTGAGAAGAGGACAATGTGTTAGAGATATGGCAGGCCCTATGTGGGTTTATGGCCTCACGTTCGTGTGCAACCTGCTTTATACATGAGTGGTTGAGCTTACAGCTCTTTGTGTTTGCAGCTTGTGTTGATAACTATTTGTCGTAATTACTGGCAAGTACCTAAGGCACGTTTGGAACGGAAACATAGTCCAAATTAGCGGTTATTTTTGCTAGCAGTTTTGCCAGCGCGGTGGTCCATAATTATCCCACGGGAACATATAAAAGTATCATAGGTCTTAATCTTAGAAAAACCCGTCAAGGCCTATCCGACTATGTATAGAAGTTCGTCGAAACTTAAAACCGCGTTGTGGCGCCCCAACGCCAAAATCGGCGTTGTGTTTCGGTCCGAAATGCATAGAAATGGATTTCCAGAATTTCCAATGCCGATTTCGGGGTTGTGGCGCCGCAACGCGGTTATGTATTTAGGCACTTAAGGCGTGCAAAGGTATCTAACAGACACACCGACAGATAATTACTATCGCATTTATAATATTATTATGGATGAAACCGCCTTATTTTTAATCATCGTAGTAAAAAAAAATAGGTTGAATTGGTAATTATGTGTTTGAGCCGTTTAGGGTTCAAACACTAGGACCATGGGGTCCGAGTGCACACCTTTTATTTCGGTATATCGCCAAGCAGTTGGTCGACTCTTCACGTGACCAGAGGGCTGGCCTTTTTTTGGCCAAAGAATCATTATTGCCATCCAACGTGGCAATGCTGGCAGCCTTCTGGGCACTGTGCGCGAATGCGGACGAATTTTTTGACGCCCCGTAATTGTACATATTTTTATTCTTATTTTGATTCTAATATTACTTTGTAAATAATGTACATACATGTAAATAAATAAATAGTAGGTTGAATTCTAAGTAAGTACAATACATTTAGAATCGTAAACACAAAAGACAGATATATTCACAATCATAAACATTTTCAGTGCAAGGCATCTGGTAAAGCACACACTTGAATTAACATACCGCATACATAGTGGCATGCCTTGCACTGACCATCCCATCTCATTGAACTGACAGGCATCTACACTATCTACCGGATAGCCCAGTGCTCTATTTGGCTTCGTTCCACTGCGGGTCTGCGGCGTACCCGAGGCTGCGCGCATCGGACCACTTACAAACGTGATCAGAGTAGCGTTTGGATAACTGTTCATTATGTTACTGTTTGTTTGTGTTTTGATTGCCTCATTAAGTTATCAAGGTGACTGATCGATATCTATTTGAATAGTATTATTGGTTATTATTGTGCGTGAGATTGAGACGGCTACAGGACTTAAACTATTAAAGCTGCTCATAAATTAATCGTTAATTGGAGTTCAATGAAAACATAAGGCTATGAATAGTGACAATAACAAAATGGCTAGAAATAAGGGATCCGCCAAAACTGAGGAGATATAATATGCAGTCAGCATACCTTTTAATATTGACGATGATTGAGACGATACAACAGAGGAGCAATTGGTTTATGTGAAAAGCCTATAAGAAATAGTAGACTAGCAATAATAATAATATCTTAGAGAATCTTTGTCGCAAAATTATCGCTTTATTCTATTCCTAAGCTTTTATAGCGCTTTTTCTATGATTTATTACGGAGTTCAATATGCCAAAAAACTACAACAATAGATTGCTGAGTTTATTCCACGATCATTCCAGTTTTTGTTAGAACCAGACGTCAATACAAAAGATATCTCTGTTACAAGGCGCGCGAAGTCTGAAAACTAGCGCCGCTTTTTTGTATCCTCACAATCGTAGGTAATAGAGCTTTAAAAGAAGATCAGGTAATCCTCAAATAAATAAATGGCTGTTTCTTAACTGTTGTCCTAGACAAAAAAAATAAAGAACAGATGGTAAGATTATATGTAACAAGGCCACAGTTGGGGACAAGTTATAGCCAACGGCTAGTAAAGACCAAAGAGAACGGCTTGCTTCAGAGATCCCAAATAAATAAAGATGATGGGGTGCACAAAGTTTGTCGCTCACAGTAAAGATTGAAGTATCACCTTCTAACAATCGACGGTAAAAGGCACTGTACCAAGAAGCACTTACACACGTAATGCGCCATCATTACATAAGGTGCGTGGATACAAATAACATGTCGAAGCATATAATTGTCGCCACGGCGCGCGGCGAAACTGTTCCTAGTCAATGTCCCACTGATACGCGGTAATGTTGCGTATCAGTAAGCAAATATGTTACTGGATCAAGATCTATAAATATCTATTACATCTAAGTAATATATCAAATTATAAATTGATATACTAGATGTAATTAGATACTTGGTATAGATACTCCTTTTGAGGCTCTTGCTATTGTATTTGGCTGCGGAAATAAAGGCTACAGTGTAAGTTACGTATGCAGTTTTGGCTATGATAGGGATGGTTTTATAGGAGCCATAATAAGAGTATGACGATGTAAAAATTATAAATTATAATAAATAGATTAATATATATGTGCCTTTTGGAGATATTTATTCTATTCTTACCTATACAGCTAGAGAGAAGAAGACAACAGTGGGAGTTACACAAGCAGTGATTCTCTGTTTTAAAGGAGTAAATTAAGAGGGCATTAATATAGAAATCGATATAGATGCCATCAGAGGATAGTCCAGTAGTAGCTAAAGTTAAACCAGCAGACAATATAGTAAGTATGTATGTAGCTTGGACTATATAATAGATGTAGCAATCGGGCAATGATCCTTTGTTTTAAAGGAGCATATCAAGAGAAAGCGAACGATGAACTTGATATAGACGTGACTTAAGGATCTTACAGTATATATGTGCATATGCAATATTTACATTGGGTGGCAGACATACCGTGATTCTAATAAATACCTCAAAGTAAATGACTCAGACAATTCTGCATAGCGGACCTAATTAATATACACAAGAATGAAACTGTTATTTAGTGCTTGTAACTTAGTTAACATGTTTCTGATTCACCTCTCTGGCATTTATACCGTGCTTGTAGAACATGAAGGGTCTGATATAAGTATTAGTGAAAGCGAAAGAATTTTATGGTTGTTTGTAATGCCACAGATAATATAATACTAGCATACAGATACCTCATCCCATACAAAGAAACTGTGCCGACGTAACTAGTGTTTTTCGACTGCTTATTCTGGCAATTTTTTGTACATCGAACGCATTCGGTTCTGTTTCACGGTGATAGATAGATGGTGTTAGCAGCGACTTGCAAGTAAAAGGGTTTACTAGGTTCGTGATTTTTTTTTTCTTATAATACAGTGAAGGTTTGTTTTCTAGTATTTATTTGCACGTTTTTACAGATTTTTTGCACCAAAATGTGTTAAAATGCAAACTTTAACAATCGAGTGGAATGCCTTAGAAATTTAAAACTGCGCCATCTATTGGCATCAATTTTAAATGATCCGTCTAATAATCTTTGAAATGTGAATTAAGAGCCCAATATTCCATAATTTTTTATTTGAAACAAATTATCTTTCTTAGCAATGAGACCCGGTGGTAATGCTAACATATCGAAACCGATCGGCAAAGCTCAAAGCTAAGTAGTGGGTCATACAATTTTACTGTTGGACAAGGTTACAGCATCGCTTATTGTATTGCTAGATAGTCTGAGAAAACCTGAAACTACATAAATAAGCTTAAGCTGCTTCTAAAATTCTAAAACAATGCCTCTGGAGCATTTTGTTAGAGTCATATTTTAGGTTTTTAGGGTTCCATAGCCAAATGACAAAAAACGGAACCCTTATGGATTCGTCATGTCTGTCTGTTTGTCCGTCCGTAAGTCGCAGCCACTTTTTTCCGAAACTATAAGAACTATGCTGTTGAAACTTGGTAAGTAGATATATTCTGTGAATCGCATTAAGATTTTCACACAAAAATAGAAAAAAAAACAATAAATTTTGGGGTTCCCCATACTAAGAACTGAAACTCATTTTTTTTTTCACCAAACCCGTGTGGGGTGGGGTATCTATGGATAGGTCTTCAACAATGATATTGAGGTTAATAATAATATCATTTTTTTCTAAACTGAAAGGTTTGCGCGAGAGACACTTACAAAGTGGTAAAATGTGTGTAACTTCTAAAATAAGAGAATGATAAAACTAAAAAAAATATATGATGTACATTACCATGTACACTTCCACCGAAAATTGGTTTGAACGAGATTTAGTAAGTAGTTATTTTTTTAATACGTCTTAAATCGTAAACCGCAATTTACCAAGTACGGAACCCTTCGTGCGCGAGTCCGACTCGCACTTGGCCGGTATTTTTTTAGTTGATGTCGTGCCACCAGCTATGTCATAGTCAGATCAATCATGTCGATGTACCATAACTCGGCCCATCTTTAATTCAACCACACAAATTTTGTAAGTGGTCTGGCGGGAATTACGTGCAAAAATTGAGAGTAATCTACGATAATTGACCAATTAAGTACAGCACATTTTTTGTCTTAAATCCACTTAAACCCCAGATTTTCTACTGGCAAACCATTTAATCTGTTGCATCCTATGTTTTTGCTCCGATAGGTACATATGAAATATGAATGCACATAAACATTCACGGATTCAGTAAAATTTACGTTACTTTTTACAATCGTTATAATGTATGTATAGTATCCAGTATATCCAGTAGTGTCCAGAGCCTTGAAAATCGGCGCCAAGTTACCAGTCTGTCGGTTTTTTATCGGTTAAATTTCGGGGAGGGTTCGAGGAGTCTTTCATTATGCGTACAGCTAAGGAGTGGAATTCCCTGTCGGAGTCTTTATTTCCTGAGAGCTAAAACCTGGGAGTCTCTAAGTCAAGAGTGAATATGTTTCTTCTAGATAAGCGTGCTACATCGTCGACCATTTCAACGCTTAACGGTGAGATAGTGGTCAAGCGCGAGCCTATCAATAATAAAAAAAGTATATCTTTTAATTAAAAAAAGTAACGTCTCTGTTGCGGTTGAAATTTCCAAGCTCATAAACGTCAAAACATGTAATGGCGTCGGGCATGCGCATCGCGTCGTTTGCGTGACGGAAATAATTTCACATGTAATTTAGTGCCCGGCCGCTAGATGGCGCCCGTTCCTGATTAATATGATATTGTAGAAAGTTCTTAAGATTAAAGTTAATTAAATAGTTTTGCGTTGCAGTGACAGTCGTAAATCCTACAAGCCCTGGCAGTTATTAATTTCTGCTTATGATTATTATTAGCAATGCTGTTCTACTCTTGGGCAAGCGAGGCTCATCTTTCGGCAGCCTGCCAGTTTGGACCATACCTAGTCAATTTGTCCGGCGCATGTCTAATGGCCTGCCACTAACGCGCTAAAATCTAGTTTTAAGATTCAAAATGCATCTAATATTCTCCCAAGTAGGAACGAGTTTTCCTTTAGTGGATAGATTTTCATTGCAGTGACCGTCGTAAATCCTGCAAGCCCTGGAAGTAATTAATTTCTGTGTCCGATTATTATTAGCAGATGCTGTTTTAATCGTGAACAAGGAAGGCTGATGCCAGTTTGACCGGCTATCTCAGTGACCTGCGCCTGCCACAAATTAGTTTCTTGATTTAAAATGTAAAGATTGCATTTCTAAAGTACGACTTTTCCAAGTTGCCTTCGATGCCTGATTTCCGTAATATAACAAGCATTTGGCATTATTGTCCCCGTATAAATATTTCCAACATAAAAATCATTGCAAGTAATAATTCTAAGTAAAGCCCGTATTGGCGACAAATGACGAGGCTGTTGGTAGTTGTTAAGGCGCACTCAGACGTGTTCGAACGGTAGCGCGATCGATAACGATCGACGGCCGGCGAGATCGACGTCCGATCTGAATTTACATGAAATGATTTGCAATAAACTTTAATCTACATGATACAGATTAGCTACCTGTGTTGACTTGTAGGTATTCTAACGAGGTTTTAAGTTTTTAGGGTTCCGCAACCAAAGGGTAAAAACAGGACCCTATTACTAAGACTCCGCGGTCCGTCTCTGTCTGTCTGTCTGTCACCAGGCTGTATCTCATGAACCGTGATAGCTAGACAGTTGAAATTATCACAGATGATGTATTTCTATTGCCGCTATAACAACAAATAAATAAATAAATATTTAAGTGGGGCTCCCATACAACAAACATGTTTGTTTTGCCGTTTTTTTGCGATAATGGTACGGAACCCTTCGTGCGCGAGTCCGACTCGCATTTGCCCGTTTTTTTTACCGTTGAGACTCATGCTGTCCCTGGCTGGCTGATGTATTGTTGTAGACAGAAAGATTTAACAAACGCCTTTAGTCATTTTGCGTTTAAGCATTCGAGGTTTATCTTCCATTATTAATTGTACACAAATAAAAATTAATTACCCAGCATTAACAGAACAATACCACGAAAATATTTAGGTCCATCATCAGTGTTTACGATCTAAACGTGCAGCGTAAAGTCCCGTTCAGACGATCGTTCCCACCATAAGTCAGGTGGATATCGACGTTCCCGTAGCTAGCCGGGGGCTATCGGCAGCGCATGTGGGCGGGCCCTAACACCGCTGACCGCTTGACCTCCACTCCCGGGTCGACTCGGGGTCAACGCACTGCGATAGCCGCGTGCGCAATGCATTGTCGCCTGCACTTTGGTAAGCTTGACGGAATGCCATTATGGAATTTTCAGTTTTGAAATATGGTCTGCGGCTGCGGCGTGTGACGAGTATTAAGTTAGGCCCTATAAGTAAAACGCGTTTGGTATGTTTTTTTTTTGGTTTTGTTTAAAGCTTTTTCTTAATCTACGCTAATTGTAAGCTTCATCTGCCTAGCCTATTTCCGAATTATTGTTGGGGTCGGCTTCCAGTCTTACCGGATTCAGCTGAGTACCAGTGTTCTACATGGAGCGACTGCCTATCAGACCTCCACAACCCAGTAACTGGATAACACGGTACCCCTTGGTAAGACTGGTGTCAGATCTCCGGCTTCTGACTACACTTAACGACTGTCAAAGATCTTCAAATGACAGCCGGGAACAACGGCTTAACGTGCTTTTCGAGGCACGGAGGAAACTCAGTATGTTGAAATGGTCACCCATCCACGGACCGACCTCGTCAAGCGTTGCTTAACCTTGAAGATTGACCCGTACGGCTGTTATTATTTAGCCACGAGCTCCTCCTACGCTAACTGTAAGCATTTATTGTAATTAAACTTTTTCATTTACAGCTTTTGGATTATTAAGAAGTCGGACAGCATAAAACACGCAATTTATACTGTTGAATTGTCAAATGAAAGCGTGTGCGCTGCTTTGAGCTTTCGATAAGGTTACACAATTAGGGTGCAGGCGAGCTGACGCATCAGCTGTTTATTATGACCTCTCCGTGTACGCTTAGCCTTTAAATTTTAATAGCAGTATAAATTACTGTTAATAAGCCGTGTGTAGGGAATAATAATAAATAAGTAGATATACTCAAATCCGCACTTAAATCAATAATTAACAAGCCAAATCAATAGTAATATAATCGTAGAGTTATTTTACAGTTTTATTGTAACATAAACTTGAAAATTAAACGTTGATTAGATTTACGTTTAGTGTGGGTAAATATTATTTAAGGGTACACTAGTCGACGCCACGAACTATTTTGTGCGCGGGGTTAAAATGCGTGCTTTATCAACCGACAACACGTGTGGAACAGATAGATGCTGTTATGAGCAGTAAGAAGCTAGTACGCGTACGAATACACACTTTTGCAAATTTGTAGCGAAATGGATGATGATTTAAAACGAAAACGAGCGCGCGAAATTTTATAAATAGACCTTTGGGAGTCTGGATATCATGAAAAAACGACTGAATATATCTGTTCAAAATAAAATGATTTGCATTGTTGAACTACTAATCTATCCCTGTATGGAGGCCGTTTTTAAATTTTCCATCTTCTTATGGTACTTATTTGCGCCCAAAGATGCGTTAAAATTTGTGTTAAAATATGGAACTTTCGAAGCTCATAACTTTCAAGTAATTTTTTTTTACTTTTTTCCTTCCATTCAGGGCTAGATAATGATGAGACAAATTGATATCTTTTTTTTTATTTTGAACGTACACCGTCAGTGGAGTAAAAGCCAGACTACGTTTGTATGGAAGAATTTTCGACTAGTGTACCCTTAAGTAATAGTTTTGCAACGGTTTTCATCGACGATTCGCGACGAGACGAGGCGACGACGACGGTCAAGACCCACGGCTGGGTTTGGTTCCATCGGATCGGACCCTTTTAACGGATTACTACTTTGCAGAATGTATTGTATTTGGCATACGACCAGGGTTATCCTCTGAACACCACTATGAATAAGTAAGAAAGACAATAATAGATAGTTTTTAGGGTTCCGTACCCAAAGGGTATAAACGGTACCCTATTATTAAGACTTCACTGTCCATCTGTATGTCTGTCACCAGGTTGTATCTCATGAACCGTGATAGCTAGACAGTTGAATTTTTCACAGATGATTTAGGTATTTCTTTTGCCGCTATAACAACAAATACTAAAACAGAATAAAATAAATATTTAAGTGGGGCTTTCATACAACAAACGTGACTTTTTGCCGTTTTTTGCGATAATGGTGCGAAACCATTCGCGCGCGAGTCCAACTCGCACTTGGCCGGTTTTATTTAATACCCGATACATATCGAATAGTGTGTACGTAATAATTTCAGATGAGAATAAGTTCTTGTTTCATACTATTTTGAGCGTGATTTTACAGTCTTATTTTTTTTTTTGCTTATTACGGTGAACTTTAATCTTTTTTTAGGATTCCGTACCCAAAGGGTAAAAACGGGACCCTATTACTAAGACTTTGCGGTCCGTCTGTCTGTCTGTCTGACTGTCACCAGGCTGTATCTCATGAACCGTGATAGCTAGACAGTTGAACAGTTGAAACAGAATAAAATAAATATTTAAGTGGGGCTCCCATACAACAAACGTGTTTTTTGTGCCCATTTTTGCGATAATGGTACGGAACCCTTCGTGCGCAAGTCCGACTCGCACTTGGCCGGTTTTTTGTCGGTTTTTTGCCTTATGAGTATTTTTGTAAGCATCGAACAAAACGAAACAATAAAATTCCTAATACATTTTGATGTTCTTAATCCTTTTTTAGGGTTCCGTACCCAAAGGGTAAAAACGGGACCCTATTACTAAGACTTCACGATCCGTCTGTCCGTCTGTCTCCAGGCTGTATCTCATGAACCGTGATAGCTAGACAGTTGAAATTTTCACAGATGATGTATTTCTGTTGCCGCTATAACAAAAAATACTAAAAACAGTATAAAGTAAAAGTTAAAGGGGGGCTCCCATACAACAAACGTGATATTTTTGCCGTTTTTTGCTCGATATTAATAACGGCAACAGGTAGACGCTTGAAATATTCACAGAATGTTCAGTTGTATATTTACTTCAAAAAATAATAATTAATAAATTAAAATAAAATAAATTAAGGGGGCTCCCATACAACAAATGTGATTTTTATGCAGTGTTTTGCGATAATGGTACGGAACCCTTCGTGTGCGAGTCCGACTCGCACTTGGCCGGTTTTTTATTTTATTCCTCATAGTCGTGCACTTGACCACTATCTCACCTGGTGGCAATCGATGATGTGGTTAACGATGAAGCACGCTTGCCTAGATGAAACCTATTCACTCTTGACTAAAAGACTTCCAGGTTGTAGCTATCAGGAAATGCAGACTGCGGCAGGGAATTCCACTCTTTTGCTGTGCGCATAATAAAAGTATTCCCAAAACGTTTGGTGCGTATGGGTGGGATGTCCACCATGTACCGATGACGCATCGCCATACGTCTTGTAGTCTGATGACGGGCTTGGAGGAATCAATTCATGCAATTCCAACGCACACTCCCCGAAATGTAACCGATAAAAACCGACAGGCTGGCAACTCGGCACCGATGTACATGGCTCTGGAGGGAATTCCCCTCTTGGTATAAGTTTTTTAGGCATAATGTATTTTGGTATAACGTTTTCGCATATTTTTTATCAGCTTAATAATACTGCGGCATAATAATACTTTGGCATAATGCAAAGGCTAGCATAACTGTCATTTGGTCTAGTTTGCCATAATTTGGATTTGCATAAATATTTAAGGCATAATATTTATTCGTCATAATAATTTTATAGGTACATATTTGAACGTCGATAATTAAAATACGAGTAAAATGTCAATTTTCACCATAACGAAAATTTTAATATCGGTTTGAATCGATTGAAAATTTCTTTACATAAGCTTAAAATGTCTAAATTAAATATATTTTATATAAGGACTCAAATTAATTAGGTTAAGTTGCGGCGGGATGGCCTTTGGGCCACCCTTGAGCTACGAACATGCGTTTATAACATTATGCTTTATAAGATTATGCATCATTATTATTATGCCAATAGTAGGTTTTATGGCAATATACATTATTGAAAAGCATTTATGCCTAATAACATTATACGTAATGATCATTATCATCATTGCTGAATTTAATAATACTGCGGCATAATAATACTTTGGCATAATTCAAAGGCTAGCATAACTGTCATTTGGTCTAGTTTGCCATAATTTGGATTTGCATAAATATTTAAGGCATAATATTTATTCGTCATAATAATTTTATGGGTACATATTTGAACGTCGACAATTAAAATACGAGTAAAATGTCAATTTTCACCATAACGAAAATTTTAATATCGGTTTGAATCGATTGAAAATTTCTTTACATAAGCTTAAAATGTCTAAATTAAATATATTTTATATAAGGACTCAAATTAATTAGGTTAAGTTGCGGCGGGGTGGCCTTTGGGCCACCCTTGAGCCACGAACATGCGTTTATAAGATTATGCATCATTATTATTATGCCAATAGTAGGTATTTATGGCAATATACATTATTGAAAAGCATTTATGCCTAATAACATTATACGTAATGATCATTATCATCATTGCTGAATTTCGTTATGCCAATGTAAATTATGGGAATATATTTTATGGTTATCATTAGTAAACCGGCTCTGGAGCCTAGACACGACCAGTATCTCATTGCCAATAAGCCTCTTGGCCCGTTATTCGATCGACTAAAGTGCATCCAACTGGTATTTGGCAGATCCGTCCCAGAGATGAGAGCAGTACTTCATGCATGATCTAACTTGCGCTTTATACAAGTTGAGCAACTGCTCTGGGGTGAAGTACCGTGTAACCTTCGCAAGGATCCCCAAGTTTTTGACAGTCAGCTGAGTTTTTGCCTCGTTGAGGGTCGATGTCGACACCAAGAAGCTCAAGTCGGTCTGTTATCGGCACGGTCACATCTCGGAAAGAAGGAACTGGGTGGAACTGAATCCTTTTAGCGGAAAAATACATGCCTGGTTCTTAGCAGCATTGAACCTGACCAGATTGGCATCGCTCCATTCGGAGACTGCCTTCAAGGACAGATTCAAGCGCACAACCATGGCCTCTCGGAGAGACCGGATGTGAGGCCCAATAGCACGCGCGTTGGAGACGTATCTCTTAGCAACAGTGCTGTCGTCCGCATACCCAAAGGTTTAAAGGTTTTAGCAGATCGCTTATTTGAAGCAAGAACAACGTTGCTGAGAATACTGAACCCTGAGGAACCCCAGAATTAATATCCAGTTGGTCAGACGAGCGGCCCTTAATAACCACTCGGATGGACCGGTCCTTCAGGAAATCTGCAATAAAATCGCACAAGCCAATGGGCAGACCGAATGCAGGAAACTTACCAATAAGGCTTTTATGGCAGACCCAGATAAAAGCCTTCGAGATGTTGAGGGAGACGGCAAGCGCTTCCCCGTGCCTCTCGATGGCCTCACTCCAGATGTGAATGGCATACGCTAGAAGGTCCCCAGTTGATTGATTTTGGCGTAAGCTATATTGGCGGTCACAGAGGATGTCGTTAGCTTCTAGGTTTGCCAGGAGCTTAGAGTTGAGTACCCGTTCCATATTCTTGCAGGGGATGGACGTTATCTAAATGGGTCTGCAGTTGGCTGGGTCAGCCCGACTGCCCTTCTTGAGCACAGGCTGAACGTTAGCTTTCTTCCAAGCATTCGTATAGCCCTCGCCAAACTTCTTGGCCGCCCTGAAGTTGGTTTACCGGATGCGCGAGGCACGAAACGGTGCTGTTTTTGTATTAGATTTTCTACTAAATTGCCATTGTAGCCATTGTAGCCAACTTCAGGGCCGCCAAGAAGTTTGGCGAGAACTATACAATTTTCCAGTCTCATACGAAAAGTGAAACAGGCTTTTGTTATGTTAAGCCATTAGGCAGCTTACTGAAAACGAATAGCTTGATCTGAAATCTTCACAACTTTGTACAGTGATGTTCACTATAATTAAGTTATTAAATTAGACACAATTTTAATATTTACTATACATTGGAGTTTTTCCATTTACGACCAATGTCCAAGAATGCTATGAGTCTTAATGCAAAGAGATAATGCAATATCTCTTTAAAACAATTAAAAATGTTCAGAACATTTTATAATTAGTTCATCGTTCTTGTAATTTGAAATCTCGTTTTATTTTGGTATCTAGGTTTAATCCAAGAACGCAGCGAATCGTAAACGATGTTAATAAATTAAAATGAACTATTATTAAATAGCTAAAGTTCTTATGAGGCTGAATTATAGTAATTATTCATAATTTGAGCTGCACTTTTTCTCGGCACCGAGCCCCAGTTATTAAGACGACAACATTCTTCAGCGTCATAAAGCCAGTAATTTCGATATTTAATCGTCCAGTAATAAATTAAGAACTAATAAAAAACTGATAGCCGTTTAGTAAAATGGGCAATTTAGTAAAACGTTCTCGTTTGTATTACAACTAGTTTATTCAAATTACTTTTATTTTTATATGTACACATATAGCTTATTTATAGCTTTAGCTTAGATTAGCTCTACATTGGTTAATTTTTTTCAAAGAATTGTGAAATAACACAAATCTCCCTACATCCACGAGTGTAACGTAGAACGAAGAAACGCTGCGCAGACTTTGGAGTAACGCCAACGCTCGTAAAACGCTAGTGGGATAGCGGCCTAAGTGGATGAGTCCGCTACTTCACTTATTCTCACCTTGTCAGTTATCTTATTAGGTATATGTCTGATGTATAATATTAATTAAATGAGATAAAATCAACAAAACCATGTACGATAAAAATAATTCAACAAGTCTTTTTTAGGGTTCCGTACCCAAAGGGTAAAAACGGGGTCCCGTTTTTACCCATGGCCTCTCGGAGAGACCGGATGTGAGGCCCAGTAGCGCGCGCGTTGGAGACGTATCTCTTAGCAACAGTGATGTCGTCCGCATACCCAAAGGTGCAGGGTTTTAGCAGATCGTTTATGTGAAGCAAGAACAATGATGCTGGGAGTACTGAACCCTGAGGAACCCCGGAATTAATATCCAGTTGGTCAGACGAGCGGCCATATTACTGAGAATTCACGATCCGTCTGTCTGTCTGTCAGTCCGTCTATCACCAGGCTGTATCTCATGAACCGTGACAGCTAGGCAGTTGAAATTTTCACAGATGATTTATTCAAACAAATACTAAAAACCGAATAAAATAAATATTTAAGTGGGACTCCCATACAACAAACGTGATTTTTTTGCCGTTTTTTTGCGATAGTGGTACGGAACCCTTCGTGCGCGAGTCCGACTCGCACTAGGCCAGTTTTATTTTTTCTTCGACAGCATCGTTGCCGCGTCGTCGCGTCGTCGGTCAACGTCTTGCGCGACCACAGCTTCTTAATTTACTTCATTCTTATACATAATTTTCATAGACATAATCATCTATACTTCTTCATCTTAGCGTGTCGATGGCAAATATAAAAAGTGTAATATTGTGTTTGGCCCAGAATTCAGCCACGGCAACACCATTCGGTGATGCAGTCATAAGCTCATCGTTAGTACTGGTGACATTACAATTATCTATACTAATAATAATATTATAAAGAGGTAAAGTTTGTGAGGTTGTAGGGAGGAATTTCTCTGAATCAAAAAGACTCTGGAAATTTGGCATGAGATAGTTTGAGACCCTGGGAAGGACATAGGATGATAAAAGACTTTTTACGCGGGCGAAGCTGCGCGCAGAAGCTACTGTATATGTAGTAACCGATTGTAATAATAGCGTTGGTAGCCATGTAAATTCGTAATTTTCAATAATGCAACATTTATCCTTACAATCGGTTTATACTACCTGTGTGGTATATATGAACATTTGTTGGAACAAAAATTTATGAAAAAGCACGTTTTGCCGAAATTTTAAACCGGTGGTTACTACATATAAAAATTGATGAAAAAAACTGGGCCTAAAACTGAATTCAAGACTTAACCAGAGATTTAAGTATGGTTAGTTTTCTCAATTCTCATGGCTATTTAGCAGGGTTTTTATTCAAACCATACGACAAACACTGCTCTGTGTCGGAACCAGAATACCACAAAGCTGACTCTAAGAACAATTTATAACGTTTAAAATAGAAAATCTAAAAGATCTTTTTAAAAATTCAAAGCATTTCAAATTGTCTCCGAGTTTGCAAGCTGACGTAATTTAATTATTTAATGCGAACTTGCCGAGATGGCCGTAAAGATATAAACAAAACATAGTTTGTATTTATTCGTACATATTAAAAAAACATACCTACTGAGGACATAGCTTAGATACAGCAGTACAGTAACTTCAAAAACAAATATATTGCATGTACGAGAATTTATTCACTATAAAATATTTCCTTCTCTTAAAACAATAAATGCCTGACTATACATTGAATTTATCTTTATACTGATGTTAAATGCAGTAAACTTTACTGTAGTTGTTATTGCACTGTAAAGATTTTTGAATAACTGGTAAATTATTTATTGTATACACCTATGCGAAAAAACGGATGTCCGATGGAGCAGTAAGGTTCTGGAGTGGCGACCGCGAACCGGAAGACGTTGCGTTGGAAGGCCTCCCACCAGGTGGACCGATGACCTGGTGAAGGTTGCGGGAATCCGCTGGATGCGAGACGCACGGGACCGGTCAATGTGACGACGCTTGGAGGAGGCCTATGTCTAGCAGTGGACGTCTTTCGGCCGATATGATGATGATGCGAAATAAACCTTTAAAAGGTATAATTCTAGTAAACGGGTAACGGTTTGTTTATTAATTATAATTTGTTTGTAAACTTAGCGGCCATTTTACACAGATAGAACCAGTTAGTTTTACAAGCGTACGATTTTCATAATTAACATACATGAGACATTGGTAAATGCTTCATAAACTTTTTCAGAATCAGAATCAGAATTATTTATTTGCCAGCAATGTAGGTACAAGTTTGAGATGGTACAGAATTGGTTGTTTCCGCTACATTCTGCCTTACGGCATGCAAAAACATAATTTTTTGAAGATAATATACATAAAATATAAGCATCAGAATATAAAATAAAATATCACAAATAAATTAATTATCACATAAAAAGAATACAACGAATCAATAAACTTATCTAGGAATTAAAAAAAAAATAATATCATTTAAAATGTCACATACATAGTCGATTACAGTCAATTAAAAAAATTAAAAAATTGTTGTCATTTAAAAAATGTCAATTACAATAAATTTAAGGTACAGTTATAAATCTTTATCATTCAGGAAGTCATTAGCAGAATAGTAACATTTTTCCAATAGCAATGTAGTCAATTTAGTTTTAAATATACGAATAGGGTGTTCTTTTAAATTATGCGGAATTTTATTATATATTTTTTCTCAAAAAACTTCTTAGAATATTCAGTAATATCTGTAAATCACTTCAAACATAATTGATTTGACATGCCATGTGCTAATTTACAAACGTAACGCATACAACAGACAGACATAATTGTCTTATAATTAATGAAAAAGTAATGTCGGTCTTCAACAAACGAATCTGTTGATTTTCGTAACAGAATTATTTACACTTTTTGTCGCTGAAAAATTAAAATTCACTGAATAATTTGAAGCAACTAGGATAGCTCAAACATGCGACTTTTCTCCTCACCGCATCTTTTTGTACTTACTATGTTAATCATTTGCGAATATATTCACCGAGCCAAGTTTTTAGGCCGCTCGCTGACGCCCGCCGCCGCGCATGCAATAATAGTCCACATGCATGCTTATGTCTAGACTGTCAATTAGCTTATTAGCTGGTTATTTAGAGCATAATAACTATAGTGGGGCGGAGTAAGGTCACATTTAACAGACGTATAATACACGTAGTTAGTCAAGTGACAGCTAGAAACTTATTGGCTACTGGGCGACTTTCATTTGTAAAAGTTTGCCAGGAAATATACAAAATATAGTGAACTAAAACTTGTCTATAAACTAAATGGGCAATCATAAATCATTTGAAACGTATTTTTCTAACTTAGGTCCATAAAGCCGCAAAATTATTAACGTATCATTTGCATATTTGATTTTCTGAACATCTTTTGTTTTATAAATGCCCAAAATAATTAGTTTACAACGATAAAAATACAAATGTTATTTTACGATTGACTAATCGTCGTGTCTCCTGTGCGGGTCACAAATAAACATTTTTTCTTTCTTTCTTTCTTTTTAAACCGAACAAATGTCAATGCTCGCATGGCCCCCGTCTTACAGCCCAATTACGGCCCTGTGTCATAACTGTCATTCTAATTCGTGCAATGCTCGCGTGATTTGTTATCTATGCACATATTTTTAAAATATGCTAAACGTTCATTCCTTTGAGCACACGGAAAGATATAATATTAGCAATCGTAAACGAATGGTCGATACATTACGAAGACACACGAGAAAATTTATGTTTCAATAAAAATGTGTATCTGTTGCGTTGATTGCTAACGTTTAGCATACATGTTTTTAATTTGGTTGCTTATTGACTGACTATAATCATTAATCACTGATGCGGTTCATAGATCAGCTATATTTTTTTTATGCAAAGTGTCATATTTTATTTCTGAGAGTCAAACGGCCAGAAGAAAGATTCGAGTGAAGAAGCCTTCGAGTGTTGTTACATTTTTACAACAAATCAGACTATAAAAAATTTCGAGTTCAATTTTACGAACGGTTATTGTTATTAGAAGCCTAGTATATTCACAGCAGTATTATTCGTTACGCAAAACGGTGATATTCTGAATAATATTTACTAAGATTAAAGACAAAAAGGCTATTCTAAGCAACCAAACCTGGAGATTTTTATGTTTTTTTTTTATTATTGTTTTAACTTAAAAAATGCGGATTTTATGTACTTATCTTGGGTACAAAACGCTTTAACGGTAGTAACAAGTTGCTTTTTAATACTTTGATTAAGTTAGTCTATCATTTATTTTAATAAAATCAGAAATATAAAACCCAAAACTTTATTAGTGATATTATATTATTTCATTCCTTATATCCTCTTTTATTTGAAATCATTATACGCCTATTTATCGCTCGCATACGTCCAGCTATCCATAGCATTCGTGCAATGCTAACGAGGTGTGAAGCCGTGTAAAAGGGCCAGTATCCCGTGCCCTACAGGCGCCGGCGTCAATTAACCATTTATCTTCCCACCTTTTACAGCCAACAAGAAATAGAATGGAACTCGCTTTTTCCTATTTTAAATGTTAAGTGAAAATAGGTTGGTTGCGTTTCTTTTGTGGTCTATGGTTGCATGTTTTGCTTTTATTTTTTTTTAATTAAAAGAGTTAAGATGCGAGTTTACTAATGGAGATAATTTAATGGAAATTAGCATTCTTATGCAAATTCGTGTCGGCCTTTATTTACTTATTTTCTGAATACATTAGGTACCTTTTAAGATATAGATAGAATTAATTGTGTTTTATAAAACAAATGGCGATACAGATGATTTGTAATTAGGAATATTCACACAATCGTGTTTTCTTCTGTGTATTCTTCTTTAATCCAAATCTATTTTCCACTACGATGCAGAATGTATGTCCCAGATGTATTTACTTATTGGTTTCATTAAAATTTACATTTTGTTGATTTTACATTACATTTTGCCAAGATTTTGTAATTACACAAGACGTTTGTTAATTCGTTGCGTAATGCTCGGCCGTTGCAGGAAATAGACTGCAGTAAAAGTTCGCTATTCGTAGAAAATTTACCATATATTGCTTTCTTGGAAGTTATTAAACCCTCTACCGCCACTTATTTCAGTTTAACTACTATAAAATACAGGCTCGTACTTAAAACTTAAAGGATACTAGTTAAAAAAAGTAGTAGAGGTATGTAATTTCTTGGATTGTTGGCAACTCTGCGGAGTCTCTTTATTCTGTCATCACTAGTTACTTATTTACGTTCAGGAGCGAGGATTCCAGCAAATTAAATTTTGTATTCTGTCTTTCTCACGACAGTCGATCGCACAGTGGCTCAAGATTGACTCGTCGTGTCTCCACAATGGCTTGTAATTGCCATATAAGTTCTCATAAAACAGAAACTTGCAAGGAAATGTTGTCTATCCCCATGTTTGTAAGAGTCGAGAGTCGTTCAAGTGAACGAATGAACGACAGTAATTGATTGTCAAATGTGGTGATCTTTTTTAAGCAAAAAATACGTGTTGAGAAGTTTTGTGTAAACCAGAAAACGCGAGAAACTGAAACCTGTTATACACTTCGCATTCAATTAAGACAATAGATTTAGTAGTAAAATAAAGTATTGCTGACAAAGATAACACCTCTACTAGAATTAAAGTGGAAAGAAATCGTATTCTATTTGTTTTCTGTAGAAACGACATATATATTTTTTTATTCTTTATAGGCTCGCATTTGACCATTATCTCGCCTGATGTTAAGTGATGATGTGGTCGAAGGTGAAGCACGCTTGCCTAAAAGTAACCTATTCACTCTTGTGTTGAAGATCTCTTGGTTGTAGCTATCAGGAAACAAAGACGGCTGGCAGGGAATTCCACTCCTTAGCTGTATGCACAATGAAAGTATTTTCAAAACGCTTTGTGCGTATGGGTGGGATATCCACCATGTACCGATGGCGCATTGCCGTACGTAAAAAGACGAAATAAATTAAAGAGAAAATTGATAGACATTGGTTATTTCATTTAATACCCGTCTAACAGGTAGGCCATAAACACGAAGGAAATACTTAAGTTAAATAATTATAATCGACTCGAAGGAAGGATGAGCATTAAATAAAAGTCAATAAGAAAAAGATATAAACTCAACATTATTATAACGACTACAGATCAATAAATCCAATGCTAATTTAACGCAAAATTAATCCAAACAAATGTACTTTTCGCGTGCACTTACAGTCTATAAGAGTGAATATTATTATCATTCAGTAAATTGTCACACTGTCGCCTACACGACCATCAAGAATAGTTATCTCACAAGAACTTCTTATTTATTACTGGCCAGTCGTATTTGCATAAAAATGCGATACAACCTCTTTGGTAAAGATTCCATCTATTACTCAGAGGGCACCACTGGGCACCAATTAGCACTCAATCTTAACACCCACACCCAGTGTAAGGCGTAAAAATAGCTAGGAGAGAATGTAGGCACCGAGCAACGGAAGAAAGCTTAGTTCAACATAATAATAATTGAGATACATTATTCCTCTAGTAACAGTTAGTTATCTATAATTAAAAGAATACTGCACTGTATCCTGTTAATACTTATTGGTAAAATATCACATAGACATAAAGTTTATTAAAGGCTATAAAAAAAAAAAACAGATCTTTAAGCAGTCTGGTAAGTGGTACCTCAAGAAAACGCTAGTGGCTTGGTGGAGTAAAGTCATTGATAATTATTTAGATTAATACCTTCAGGAGCAGCCATCAATAAAGAATATCCTGTATTAAGGAGTACATAAATGAATTAAACCATATTTATCTTAGAAACATGTAAAAGGAGGGCCCGAGGCTAAGCTTCGGAGGACTGTTTACTGCTTCAAAATTATTCACTTCAACCACTGCCCGTCCATTATTATTTATCAAAACGAATAAAAAGTGTGTGATAATGTTTGCATGGTATTTTATGAAGGGCGCGCGGGCGCCTGCGATGCGCCTGGGACCCGCCCTGACGCCGGCCCTGTGCTGTACTTTAGCGATAATTCAGGTTTACCCAAATACGTCATACATGAACTAATTATACTTATTTTTACTTACGGGGTTTCTAGTTCATCATCATCAGTGTTTACGAAACTAAAATAAAGTTAATTCAAAAAGTCAAAAAAACCCGACTGAACTAAAAAGCCGTACACAAGAAGAAAATCATGCTGTGCAGTCGGAGGATACGCATTTGCGAGCTGGCTGACCAAAATAAAGATGTATCCTTGTTTAGTTCGCTTTTTAAGCAGTCGGGATTTTTGATTTTTGTAATTAACTTTTTTAATTATAACTTTTTAGTTATTTTTTTTTAAGATTTAGGTACATTTAAACATATAAGTGTTATATATTTTTGAAATCACCTCTTAAAACCCTTTATTTTGATACCCTACACGATGGGGAAAAAAAATTGCCGTTTTTCTATTTTCCAATTTTAATGTAGCCATAGTGACACTCGCAGGGTTAAGACTAATCGATTGACGTATGAATCATCAAAATCGGCCAACGCGTTTGGTATCTAGAACGCCACATAGGAACAAACATACATACATAGACTGATAAACACATTACCCTCCTTGCGCAGTCGGGTAAAAAGGACCTTTGAGAAACTTTCGATTGTGTTTAGTACCGCGAGTCCTGTGCCACCTATTCCGTAGTACGTTCTCGAAATAGCTTTTTATAAATACCGTGTGGGCACAGTGGGCACTCAACCGGTTCTGCCATGTTAATTACTCCCTTCGCACATTTAAATTTGTTTATTTATATCTAATTGGCTTTAGGCGGTCCCTAGTCATTCTGCCGGCTTGTGTCTAACCGAGTAAACGCCAAGCAAACGAGCGGGAATCGCTAATGAACACCGCATGTTCGTTCGCTAGCGTCCGTTCATCTGTGTTTGCTTGATCTGTAACTCTGAACACCAACTGAAGGCAAGTAACTTCAACTCATTAGCGTCCGTTGATCCGTTCGTCCCCCAAAATAAGCCAAAGGGTTTTTTATTTATAAATGGGCCAAAATATAAAAAAAATTGTCGTGACAGCGGCAAGCTGAAGAATAAGAAGCATTCGTTCGTTCGATCGTTCACTCGTTCGTTTGGTCTGTACCAGTCATCCCGGTCTATCACTTAAGTCGGCGAATGCCACAGCCCTAGCTCGTAATCCAGGCATACTTAATTGAGATAAGAATGAAGTCTAACTCGTAAAAATATTTTATATCCTTGTTTTTCCTGTATATCTAAAGGTATGGTGTATTCGGTATGGCTAACGCGTCCCGTGGTTTGTAATTTAAACTTAGCTATAATACGCACTAGATAAACGAGTTTAATTCTAATAGTCTTCCTCTGAAAGTTCCGCGTTGTAACTCTCGAACAATTTACTCAATGACCCATAATGGCCGCAGTTCTTTTAACGCTGCTTTCACGTAATACCTACATTAGTACAGTAATTTTGTAAACCTGAATACCCACTACCGACAATACTGGAAGATCTATTCTGCAAAATTTCACCGGGAAACTTGGATGATGTGAGGTGAGGCTGAGCTGTCATTTCGAGCGCATATATTAGAGTAAATTGACAGTTCACTTCGTGCTTGCTCCACTAGGGTTTTCACGGTGAGAATTTCACTGAATGGACAGGCTATAGATGCAAAAAATCAAAAACATTTTATCACACTATAATATTTAATATTATTTTTTATTTATTTTTAGAAAAAAACATTGCCCCGCTCTAGGAATTTCTTCCTGTATCGTGGGTGCGTTTACAAACATATAAACTCACAAACACCCAGAGCCGAAACAACTATATGTAGGTCATACAAATATTATATTATGTTATATTATATTATATTATATTATATTATATTATATTATATTATATTATATTATATTATATTATATTATATTATATTATATTATATTATATTATATTATATTATATTATATTATATTATATTATATTATATTATATTATATTATATTATATCTAAACATATAAAAGAAGAAAGTGACTGACTGACTTTCTCACTGACCATCAACTCACAGGCCAAACGGCTGAAGCTCCAATCATGAAACTTGGCACATATATTCCTTTGGTAGTGCAGGTGAGCACTAAGAAAGGATTTTTGGAAATTCCACCCCTAAGGGAGTGAAATAGGGGATGAAAGTTTGTATGAAAATCCGTCAGTTTTAAAGTCAGGATCTTCATATTTTGGGTTTAGGCTGAAGATTAAAAAATAACTTACACGTGTCTCAGCGTTTTTGAAGATTCCACCCCCATGAGGGTGAAAAGGGGGATGCAGTTATGGGAATAATTAAATCGTCTAGGGACTTAAAATTTTGCTCATAGATACTTTATACTGTGCAGGCATCCACTAAGAAAGGATTTTTGTGAATTCCACCCCTAAGGGCGTGAAATAGGGGATGAAAGTTTGTATGAAAAGCCGTCAGTTTTAAAGTTAGGATCTTCATATTTAAAAAATAATTTACACGTATCTCAGCAATTTTGAAGATTTCACCCCATGAGTGTGAAATCGTCTAGAGACTTAAAATTTTGCAAATAGATACTTTATACTGTGCAGACATCCACTAAGAAATATTTTTTGTGAATTCCACCCCTAAAGGGGTGAAATAGGGGATGAAAGTTTGTATGAAAGTCGGCCAGTTTTGAAGTTAGGATTTTCGAATATTGGGTTTCGGCTGAAGATTAAAATCTAACGCAAATTAAGGTTTTTTGGGAATTCCATCCTTGGGGGGGTGGATCATGGGGGATGAAATTTTGTGTACAAAAGTCCTTCTTTTTTCTTCGTTCCTCTGCCAAAAGCAACATGGCGTTATACTGTAAGTATATATATCATCTGTATATTGATCCTGAGCCTGATTTGGATCTCGTATACCTCTGTAGGAGTCCGTTGTCCCTACATCATTACGCAAAAAAAAAACATAAATTATCTACACCCGAAAGAAACCTGTAGCGCAGTCTTTTATTTTAAGTTGTTTACCAAACCTACTCCATAAAACCATAATTAAAAACTACTATTGAGTCTACGTTATGATATCTCCTAATTGACAGGTATGAAGATAATAACCCGTTGTGTCCTGTTCTGCCGTAGACTGAGCAAATAACTTATGCTAATATTTATAATGAGCGCCTATCATGTCATGTCGCAAATTATGCAGTTATACAATGTCGCCATTACACACACATTATTTTATTTTTTAACATTTAAAAATAGAACAGCGGATCATAAACAACATTTCGATATTTTTTATAGTGGAGAGTTGTACGTCATGTAAGTACATGGTAGAAAATTGATTTATTTTTCAGTAAATTAATGAGGCTTGTTCCGATTAACATGCTTGACATTATCATAATTAGTAATTGGTATATAACAAGCCATGATTGAAAACTGTTGCATGACTGCTTTAGTAAAAGAAACTGAAGAAATTGCGAGAAGACATAATCTCTGAAACAATAAAATATTTGCCGAGCTATGTTCACTGTTTGATCAGACAAAAATCGCATTCCGATGAAAAACTTCACTTTCGTTCACAATTATCTTAATTATATTTAATTTAAGAGAGTACAAGAGTTAGTCGAGTTCCTCTAACTGCTGAATGATTCATTGAGTCGAGTCGATCGATGTTACATTTCATTGGATTCGTTTCAATGCAGTCTAGCATCGCGTCGGCAGTTGGTACTCGGTGGTTTAGCGAACGTGCCCAATGCAGCACACCACTCACGTCTGGACGGTTACTCTACTATTTTGTTTACGCTCAATTTGAAACATTATTTCTACTATTTCGATTGCTGGCTGGAAAACTATAAGCTACATACAGGGTGGAGCAAGATATTTTTCCCATTAAGTTGAGAAAATGATATCGGCAAAGTAGTCGCCATCAGAATTGATTAACATTCGGGCCCGAATTTTGATATTTCCATCGCTCTTGCCAGAACTTCCAGCGATACATATTCTCTTTAATGGTTTTCAGAGTCTGAGGCTTGTTGATATAAAAAAGAAGTCTGGAACGGTTAAATCTAGCTGGCCAGTGCAAATCGCCAACAGTAAACAAGCGGAAACAGCCCACCATGCAGTAACTTTGAGCGGGTGTAATGGCTCTTCGTGGGTTAAACGCGGATTTTCGGTGCTCTAGAAGTGGTAATTTGGCTTATTCACATATCTTCGCTCATGATAATTTTCGATGAAAAGTTGTCTCCCACGTGGTCGGAAGCAATTACTCCGCTTTCTTTGAGAGTATAGATTGCCGATTCATGTCTTGTTGACGTGTATTTTGTAAATTTTTACTTCCGAAATGTTATAGTAGAATAAACATTTTCTGTCATTTATAAAAATTATAGCATCTTCCGATAGGGTGATTACTTTTACGCATCTTGGACATCACACGAGATACGAACTCCGCATTTTGAAATTGGAACTTGGAACTGAAAGAAGTAGTTCGTAGGTACACGTTATTATACTTCTAAGATAGCTTGATCTCTGCGACAGCTGTCAGTATCAATACAGTAACGATTGATGAACGCTTGACAGGCTAACAATAAGTAACAATAACGTATACGTCAGTTTGACATATGTCGCAGAGATCATGCTATCTTTTATGAAGTATAGATGGAATTGTAGTAATCAAGTTGATCACTATATCTTGATCATAGATCGACTAGTTACTCACACATTTACTAAAAACCTACAAATTATTTACCACATATTTACCTATCGGGATCGAAATGTCGTTTCTGATTACCCATGCATCATCTAAAATTCGACTAAACCAGTTCCTTTCGTTGATTTAAAATAACGTAAACAGGTTTTTTTACCGGTTCGGATATAGGTCACGAATTCACGATATTACAATTTATAACGGAATGTTTAAAAATAAACCGCACTTAAGATATAGTCATGAGTGCACAAATGACACTAACCCGATTATAAATATTGGTCTTTATTGTGAATATAAGAAGATTTCGACATTTATGGGCGTACACTAAGTAAGCAAGTATTTGTGGATAACAAATGCTAAATCTATACTACTAAGAGGTAAAGTTTGTGAGGTTGGTTTTTGAGGGGGTAATCTCTGGATCTACAGAACAGATTTAGATGCAATTTGGCATGGAGATAGTTTGAGACCCTGGGAAGGACATAGGATAGTTTATATTCTCTTTGGATGATAGAACACTTTTTACGCGGGCGAAGCCGCGGGCAAAAGCTGTCGTAAAATAAAACCAATGTAAGTAGGTCTAGTTCCATAAGGAATAACTTTTACTTGTTTTTTTGCATGCTTTGACTGTATATGATAAATCTTTTATGCTTTAGAATAGCGGAAAGTAGTCAGCTTTCTGATTTACACAATTGATGATTTGATTTGTACTAGTTCAGATACGCTCCGGCTTATCTCAATACTGACCTATGTAGATTTTCTATTTCCATTTTCCGATAAGTTTTAACTATAAATTAAGTTTTTTCACGAGTTGCCATCATAGTAGCCATGGGATACCACTTAGTCGCTGAACACATTACTAAGTCAGTAGTCGACTGCAACGAACACCGATGAACATAGTTTAGGCGAGTCGTCAGAGTCGTGCACTGGACTGACGCGGGGCCAGTTAGCTGTCTCGTTGATTTGTTATTATTAGTCCACAGACAATGTAGTAGCAGCACTATTGCAAGAGTTGAAATGCCTTCATTTTGTATTTCGAATGAGATATATTGGACCTATTTAGACGTCTTTCAAGTTGGGGCCAGCTTCTGGATTAATTATTTTGAGTTAAGTAAGAACGTATCAAAGCATACTTCAATGCCAAACTTTGTCAGACTTTCAGGTAAAATGCAAGTTTTCCAAACACTGAATTTAAATTTCTAAAGTCAGAAATGAGATTTACTGCGAAGTACTAAAAAATATTGTAGTGGATAGGAATACGATTGTAAAATCAATGAGCAAGTCAGCAGGTATAAGAGTCATAACGTCTGAATATAATCGGTTAATAATTTGTGTACACGATAATAAAGCAAACCCTCTGTAATAAATAAACAAAGTTAATATTTTGCATTCTAGAAGCAAGATTTAGCAAAGGATTGGCCACACTACCGGATTGACAGAGACAAGTGCAGTCAGCAGAAAAAAATAACGACTTCTATAATTAAATCAAAAATAAAAAACAAAAACACTGCTTCATTATAAATTCAAATTCGCACACCTAATGCTTTAATTACATTCAAAATTCGAACGTGGTCAGTGAACTTGTTTGTTTCTTTTTTTTTTTTCAAAAACTATTTTAGGCGGGAAAAGCGACCCGTTTTTATTCTTTGGTCATTCGCACTCTGAAACGTCAAGTGTTTTAAAAAAACAGTTGTTTTTTTGTCCGAGAGTAGTTTCCTCTGGTATTTTATGTGTAGTATTTTCTTGTTGCTCCACGTTGCGTGAACGAATGGCATAGCTTCCTATCTTCAAAATTGTTCAAAGCAAATTGATGGGGCGTCTGTCGTGAGAGCGTGCGATGTGTCATCGGCAGCAATTGAATTGTCTTAGGAGGTATGTGCCCGTTCCGCATGGAATCGATGGAGCATTTTACTTTGTATGTACACAGAATTTTGTAAAATTGTTGTTTTTCAGATCTACCAATGACTTTAACAATGTAGATTTAATATTGTAAATATTAAATTACGTATTCTTTCACTGATCCAAACCTAAACCATTGCTGAGTGTCATACGCTACTTGTTATCCTAGAAAAGCTTGTACCCTGTAATATCTTAAAGACATCGACAAGGTATCCCGTGTAAGAGTGTCGAAGAATTATCAGAATCTCCGTCAGACATATCGCACTTTCTCAATCTTTTCGGTAGGAATGCGATTGATTCGCGATACCAGAATACTAGAGATTAGGATGGCTCTGAAACAGCTTAAAAACAACAAGGCGCCGGGTGATGACGGAATCACGGCTGAACTCCTGAAGGCGGGTGGAAAACCGGTCCTTAAGGCCCTTCAGAAGCTGTTTGATGCCGTCATACTCGAGGGCAAAACGCCACAGGCATGGTGCAGGGTGTGGTGGTACTCTTCTTCAAGAAGGGCGACAATGCCCGACTGAAGAACTATAGGCCCATCTCACTTCTTAGTCATGTCTACAAGTTGTTTTCAAGAGTCATCACGAATCGTCTCGCGCGCAGGTTTGACGATTTCCAGCCTCCCGAACAAGCCGGATTCCGAAAAGGCTTTAGCACCGTAGACCACATACATACGCTGCGGCAGGTCATACAGAAGACCGAAGAGTATAACCTGCCTCTCTGTTTAGCGTTTGTGGACTACGAGAAAGCCTTCGATTCGATCGAGACTTGGGCAGTACTGCAATCTCTCCAACGGTGCCAGATCGACTACCGGTACATTGAGGTGTTGAATTAGTGTTTGTACAAAAACGCCACCATGTCAGTCCGTCTTCAGGATCAGACCTCGAAACCAATCCTTCTCCAGCGCGGCGTGAGACAGGGAGACGTCATTTCTCCGAAACTGTTCACTGCTGCGCTGGAGGATGTCTTCAAGGTTCTGGATTGGAAGTCGCTTGGCATCAACGTTAATGGCGAGTACATCACTCACCTTCGGTTTGCCGACGACATAGTGGTCATGGCTGAGACCATGGAGAGCCTCAGTACAATGCTCGATGACCTCAATAGAGCTTCCGAAAGAGTGGGTCTTAAAATGAACATGGACAAAACCAAGGTCATGATGAATGCCCATGTAACACCCACTCCTATCAAGATCGGAGACTGTTTACTTGAAGTTGTAGATGATTATGTCTACCTGGGACAAACGATCCAGTTGGGTAGATCCAACTTCGAGAAAGAGGTCAACCGTCGAATCCGACTCGGCTGGGCAGCGTTCGGGAAGTTGCGTGGTATCTTCTCGTCCAATTTACCGCAATGTCTCAAGACAAAAGTCTATGACCAGTGTGTGTTGCCAGTAATCACCTATGGGACCGAGACGTGGTCGCTTACAATGGGCCTTATCAGAAAGCTTAAAGTCACCCAAAGGGCAATGGAGAGGGCTATGCTCGGAATTTCCTTGCGTGATCACGTCAGAAATGATGATATCCGCAGGAGAACCAAAGTTACCGACATAGCCCGAAGAATTGCCAAACTTAAGTGGCAGTGGGCAGGGCACATTGCTCGCAGAACGGATGGCCGTTGGGGCCGAAAAGTTCTGGAATGGCGACCGCGAACCGGAAGACGATATGTTGGAAGGCCTCCCACTAGGTGGACCGATGACCTGGTTAAGGTTGCGGGAAGGCGCTGGATGCGAGACGCACGGGATCGGTCAATGTGGCGACGCCTGGGGGAGGCCTATGTCCAGCAGTGGACGTCTTTCGGCTGAAATGATGATGATGATGATGATGACCAGAATACTTAACACACAAGATTAGATCCAAGATATACTCGCACGTTAGCCGTTGTAGATATGAGTATTTGATAGCATTCCTTAAATTCTAAACAGTCACCGACTCTTATGTCTTATATCATCCTCTAGCTAGACCATAGCTACCACCACCACCACGACCACGACCATAGCGTTTACTCAGTACAATGATTAGTGCATGTGATTTTAATTGAATTTAAATTGTGACATAATGATTTTTTATTGAATTTAAGTTTTGACATTGTAATTTCATTTTAATTTAAATTTTGACACAGTGATTTATTATTGAATTTAAATTTTGACATTGTAATTTCAATTTAATTTAAATTTTGATATTGTACTTTATTGTTTGTCTAGTGCAACTAATTTTGTACGCCATAAATGGCAAAACATGTAGCCACCTCATATTAATATAAGACCTTCTTACTGTACTCATGTTTTACAAAATAAATAAATCTTATCTTATCTTATCTAATACCTAAAGTTATGGATGAGATCTATGTACATATAAGCAAAACTAAAATGTGCGGAGAACCAAATGCGTATTCACGTCAGTGACTATTTTGGATCAATTTAATGTTTGCTGCTAATTATGTTGCTTTTAAAGACTGACGTTGTAGGAAATATGTATTTAAAAACTTTTATAATTATTTAATTTGTTGCTACGTAGATGATATCATTATTTGCAAGAAAATGCTAATTGGGATTTCCTCATTCAAAGATACGTAAGGAATTTTAATCACAACCACTCGATCACGATTTGTGGTACACAAACGGATTTGTCCGATTCTGAATAACATTATCATGAGTGTGACGAAAGCAACTGGATTCAGCATTTTCAAGTTGGTGACATAAGGACAGGGCCAAACCGGCGGGCGGAGGAGGTCGGCGACCGCAGACCTAGCGGGAACGTAGCCATACGACCGAGCCCACTTAGCGCGAGTCCGCAAATATACACACGGCCGACATGGCCGAATACCTCATTACTGCGAAATGTGTGAACCTGACTTAATCATCCCGCAGTGGGTCGACTAGGCGTTTACCCATCGTTAAGTACACGACGTTACAGCCGATCAGGAAGTGAAGTTCTTGATTTATTTTCTAATCTAAAAGTGCTAACAGTTAAAGATTTTCTCGACGCGGACGGTATTTGTTACGTCTGTTGAGGTTAGAGGTTGTCTTCGGATAATTAAAACTTGCATTCTTTAAGTTACTGTTCTTTTACAACTTTAGCAATCATTTGTTTGATAATTTCCCGGCCACAGATACACACTTTTTACTAGCAAGCATACCTTTGCTCTTTATTACCTTGGCTCCACAATATCGCTCATCAGAACGATCCAGTTTACCCACATATTAGCCAATGCGTCAGCTGTATTGTGGACCGGTCGGCGATACCGATCATTTCCAGCAAACTGCCCGGTGATTCATTGAGATATCAATGGGGCTTTGTTGAGACGCTCGTGGCAGTTGTTCAGCCTTATTGCAAGACATGTTAGGACGTTTAAGCGTGTTTTTGCTTGGCAACTTAAGGTCATACTTATGGTCATTCAGAAAACGATACCTATATTTTTATGTGCCACAAACGTTTATTTTTCAGTGAACTTTTCGTAAACCGACGCTAAAATGTTTTCTTTTTTCAAATAGTCTGTATATCACCTCCTTCGTGCAAATAAACTCATTTTCTTGATTTTCTTTCCTTATCAGAATCGATTCCACCACTAAAGTATCGATAAATGATAATTTTTAGGCCCTCGCTGCTCATCGTGCGCTTGTTGGGGGTCTGGTAATGGCGGTGCATTGTCGTGTATGCGCATACCAATTGCATTTAATCACGCGCAGTCGCGTTGTGCTTGTGAGTGGTGTGACCGCCAATTGTATTGTGTGGCCCATATATTAACTTATTGATGTAAGAACAGAGATTTTGTAGAGCTTTATTAGCAAGAGAATTGTTATATATGTAGTCAAAGTCAACAATATTTATATCAACTAGGCCATTATGGTACACTTTTGAAAGTCAACAATTTTGGACAGGAACTAGATGAATTATTTAATTCATCTAGTAAATATAATAAACGTAAAGAAGGTAAAGCAATAAAAATTAAAGTAATTGCTGGTAAAATAGTTCAAATTAATTCGATTATTTGTCCTTCTAATAAAAATCGATTAGTATATTTATTAAATAAAATTCTTGATATTAAATAACCTACTAAAATTGTAATTATAATAAGAATAATTAAAGTATGATCATGAAAAAAAAAATTTGTTCTATTAAAGGGGATGCTCTATTTTGTAAATTAAGATTAGATCATGTTGCAATTTCTAAAAAAACGATAATCCTTTATAAATGGGGTTTAAATCCATTACATATAATCTGCCATATTAGAATAAATTTCTTAAAATAGGTAATTCATTATATGAATGTTCAGCAGGAGGTAAATTTTGGTATCATTCAATTGAAGAAGATAAATTTAATGAGAATAATGCAATTCGTTGATTAATTAACGCCTCTTGACGCCTTGCCTAGAGAATCGTGTTATTACTCAGTTACTGATTTGTGGAGGTCGGATGGGCATCACCCCATGTAAAATACCAGTATTTAACTATTGCACATAGACTGGAGGTCGAACCCAGCATAGATGTGAAAAAGGTAAGCAGATTAATTGATTTTGTTTCGAACTTAAAGGAATTAAACACTATCGATCATCGGACTCTATCTGAATATTTAAAAAATAATGTCTTGTCACACAATCAATTTTAATTAATTAGGATTATATTTATGACTGGCTCTTGCCCGCGACTTCGTCCGCGTCAAACTCGTAAAAAATATATTTGTATTTTTTTAGTTTCCCGCCGGAACTATGAATTTTCACGTGATCAAACGTAGCCTATGTTACTCGTTATTACATCAGCTATCTACCAGTGAAAGTCCCGTCAAAATCGGTCCAGCCGTTTCGGAGATTACCCGGAACAAACAGACAGACAGATAGATAGACAGACAAAAATCTTAAAAAATGCTTATTTGTTGTTAGTACCGTATATAATTTCCCGTGCATTCAATAAAAATAGGTTTTCAGGATAAAAAAATAGCCTATGTCACTCCGGAATAATGTAGCTTACCATAGTTGGAAGAATTTTTTTAATCGGTTGAGTAGTTTTTGAGTGTATCCATTACAAACAAACTTACAAACAGATATCTTTCCTCTTTATAATATCAGTGTAGATATTATTATTATATGTATGATATAGTGTTGAAATAGAGTAACAATTCAATCCCATTCGTTATAAGACCACTATGTCTTCTAATCAAACACCGCTATATCTAATATCATCGACATGATAATTCCTACTTTTCTTTCCAAGAATCTATCTCGGCACGTTAACAAGCTAAAATCTCTAAAAACTACACCTACAAGTATTCACGTCAACCTGATATCCCTTATTTTTTCTTACAACAAGTTGCATTGATTGCCTTCGCCGTTCGATTTCTTCGTTCAGACCTACCCGCATTATAATTTTACTGGAGTCACTTGCTCACTTATCAATACTTGGTGAAGCCAGTTCCAGTTTGCTAACTGGTATCTAAGCAATGTTCTTGTTTGGTCCAGATTGGTCAATCACACCTGATATGAAACGCGGTTCAGTTATTAGCTTAGGTAAAGGTTATTTCTTGGGCTTGGCCTCATAGGCCTGGTTAGGTAAGTGTTTATGTACTATTATTATTGTAGGTGAGGGAGAGTGTATCGATTTCAGTTTCTTTAATATGAGTCATAAACGTCGAATTTATAAGAAGAAAATGAAAGCACCGCTATAATTTCGTAAACCAATACCTAAACTCTCACCAAAGGTATAAAATTAGGGTTTTCTGAAATAATGAGCACTAGGCGGAAAGCCAATGCAACAATGAGATGACCGGTCCAGCCCGGTCCAGGCATCTGTCAAAGTGGCAATGTTTTCCGTCATTAGGAAAATTACCATCAACATTATGTTGATGTAAAGTTACCGAAATGAAGGAGCTATCGTCAAAGTGTCGCCAACTGGTGCCGTAAATTTTCCTTAAATAGAAAAAAGTAAAACCACCGTTGTAGACGCTATAGTTTCGTAAACCTACACCTAAATTCTCCTGAAATTGCTTTTAACGAAAGGTTACTGTAAGAAAAGTTGCTGAATATAAAATAAACAAAAATATGTTCATAATCTAACCCTTTAACCGCCACCACTAATACCACAAATGAATTAAAAAGAAAGAAAGAAAGAAAAAGTGTTTATTTGTCACAAAACGACGTACAATATAGGAATTAGTTTTTTTTTTTTTTTTTTCTATATATAGGCCTGTGTTTGACCACAATCTCACCGTGGTCAGTGATGATGTGGCCGATGGTGGTAATCACACAAAGCCTAGAAGGGAACTGGCTCTCAAGTGCTGCTGACGGAACACACCGGAAGGTGCTTGGCGACAGATTTTCAACTTGAGGGTGGTTGCCAGCCAGGCGGGTACTACAAAGTACCCTACCACCGTGCGAGTACACACCACAAGATCGCGTCACTTTATGAAGTCTGACTCTGATATTGTTCTGAATGCCTGATTTAGAAAAGAAAATGCAACCACCGCTGTAGACGCTGTAGTTTCGTACACCTACACCTAAATTCTCCTGAAATTGCTTCAGGTAGATGTTACTGTAAGAAAAATAACTAATCTTCCTTCTTGCCTACACAAATAGACTTAAAAATATGTTTATAAACTTACAAACGACGCCATTACTAATAACACAAATAAATTACCTAGATGCACCGCAAGATAGCGTGCACTTTATGAAGTCTGAGTCTGTTATTGTCCTGATCCGTCGCCCGATAGCGGCATTGTGTCGTGCTTTATGTGTTTGACATCACTGACACTTTAATGTATTGTTTCGTGCCAGTTATTAGTCTTCATTTAGGTACAAGCTTTTTGATACCATTGTTCAGGTCGCTGTTAGTGGAAAGAAGGTACTTCACCTATAAGACGCTTTACAAAGACATGTTTTTGGCAGTCTCGTTGTGGTCTCAGTAGCCAAATCCAGCATTATTTAAACCCTTATTTATTTATAGCCTGTCTGTGATGTCACCGTACTTTTTCCAGATTTAGCCTATGAATCGTTCGAAAGTTCGAAAAGCTTGGCTGATTTTTGCACAAATTGAAATAAAATCTAATATCTATGCATAATGTGCATATGCCAATTCAAAAGCTTCATACGATGAACTTCCGTTGCTCTTATTTACTTAATCTTCAGTAAAATATTGAAGCAAATTACCTCATAATATCCGGCTCGAAGGACCAATGCATACAAATCAGCAGCCCTCGCACGTGCATCGCGTCCGGTACCCAGCGATCGGTTGCTAACTCATTTGATTGGCCGTACTTATAAAATTGATTCCAGAAATTAGCCTTTTTATAAAATGGAAAATTATGGAGTTACACGCGAAGAATAGTTTGATGTGTGTGGTCCTGTGAACTTTGGATTATTTAGTTAGACCTTTGAATTAAATGTGTTGTAAAAGGTTTTTTATGTTTTTGTTCTCAAATTAGGGGTTTCAGGAGGGGTTTGGCGCCACTTTGGGCAGAGGTTCTAGAGGTTCGCACTTGGAAAACGTAACTTACGACTTCCTTGACAGATGTGACGTTTGAGTGCTGCCTCCAACTGCCTCCATTTTAAAGTCGAAATGAAATAACAAAAATGAAATCTACAAATAATTTAATATCCCACTCGAATAAATATTCACGTCTAATTATGCGGACAAGATTAACAAGAAAGTCATCAATCTTTTTACTTTTAATTTGCAAGCGCAATTTAATTGCTTCATTAGGTCCGTTTGTTTATCATCAACAAGCAGACACGAAACCGACTTCAAACACAATTAAATCGATTCCACGTAATCGATTTCAAACTAGATCAACTCGTTCGGTAGCCGATAGCTTTCGCTGCGTTCATGAATACGTGTATCGAGATCTTGATCATCGATTGTTATCACAAAAACCAATTGCTTTAGAATTAGATGCCGATTTGATATATTCATGACTATTTCCGATAATGTTATGCAGATGTAGTCAAGTTTATTTTAAGAAAATTGAGAAAGTAATTTATTGGCAGTCGCAAGCCAATTATAAAAAAAAAAACTTATTTTACTTCCCCATCACAGAAAATTTGATTACACAGTATTGAAGAAAAGTCAAAGAGACGAGGAAGGAGAGAGCGAGGAAGATTGTTTTGTACCAAAGTCTGAAACTCTGAACAAACAAATAACAACCGAACCATTTAGCCGAAAATAAACTACAAAGAGACATAGTGCAAAGTATCATTATACTCCACTAACAAACAGTTTAAAATGCTTTCATTGTAATTCGGAAAAAAGTTCACTTTACTTCGTCGGCTCGAGAAATCGATCTTGCTTCCCCACACAATGCCTGTCAATTGGCTAGACAGTGTATTAGTAATACACTGTCGGTATACGAAACCAACCCACCTTCTTCTTTAATTCTTAATCAGACATGTACACTGTCCAAGGCATTACTGACGAGTTCTTTTTCGTCTTATTATGCAAGAAGCTAGATTTAGCCAATAAGATCACTTTCACCAGTGAAAGGCTTATCTTCAGTTCAAGATCAATAAAATGATAAGACGTGCAGTGGTGCATTCAGTCGGCTGCAATTGTAAGGTCGCATAGTTCAAGTTGTTCTTACTTTTTCTCGGATTAGAAACTAAAAATAGTTTGTCTGGTTTGTGGAATTTTACGTCTATTTACGTGAGAGGAAAAAGTATACTAGAAATTACGTGTTTTCTCTGATACAAATCTGGATATTTCCTCTTTTCCGTACATGTTGTGTTAGGTTGGTTATGAGCACTTAAAGGGCTAGAGTTTAGGCGTATCGAGTCATACTTTGTTAAGCAATATTCAATCTACTAACTCATCTTCAGCCCAGTTACCACTACTCCCAACTATTTCAACATCTGCTACCTTATTGACCAGATAGCTGATGATTGCCATTATATGACCATTATATGACCATCAAACAAGGAATTTTCATCTCACGATTCTATCTAGATAAATTATGTTCATAAAATAGGACTTCATAACTCCAGCGAAGACTCACTAATTATATTTTATGAATAAAATATTAATCTAAAAAGTTAATAGGATTCTATTTCTGTAGGTCCGATGAGGACTTCTGGGTATTTTCTGTGTATGGGTAATTCTTCGCCAGTAGCAAGCTTGCATACTTGCCAGTTATTTTGTAATTTAGATTTTCTTTTCCGAGGAAATCAGCGAGAATATGACTGGGTTAATTTTAACGTTTTTCAAGGAAATAGAGGAGTTTTCATTGAGATTCTTAGGAGACTATCTCCAACCAGTGAGACTGATGAAGACAGAAGTTAACTGGATCATGAGATATAATTACCTGGTTACATTTTGAATTAGTCTAACTAGTCTAGTCTTTAATAGTGTAATGAAGAATTAATTATAAAAAAAATATTATAAACAATAAGAAAGTTGGGTCGCCATACATATTCCTACTTATCATTTCTAATAGCAATTCATTGCGAATTCGAACGAGGGCCATGTAGAACCAGACTCATAAAAAACGTCTATACGAACCTTCTAGTAGTTACACAATTATTAGTTTTAATGTAAACGGTACCACCCCGGGGTCGGCTGGGCTGGCCACCGCGGCCATTGCTTGCCCTCTGTGGTCACTCAACTTTGTTTTTCTACTTACGCACAGACAACACTCCATTCTGCCTCGTTGACTTTCTCAAGGGGTTCGGTTTACAAAGCAAGTTTTCTAAAAGTTGGAGAGTTTTTATTGAAGTTTGCACGAAATTCATACATTGTATGTATTCGTGTTTATTGGCGTTACGGTATGTGGACTGCATGTAGAGTGTTCGACAAACACGAAACATCTTTATTTGGTTTATTGTGGGCGGGTAGAATGGACTATTAGAGTAGGTATTTGATTAAACGCGATGGTTGTAATTTATTAAACACTTACTTCTTTTCGTGGAGAAAATAATGAGAGTTGCTTTCGCTCTCGTCGTGTAATCATGTTGAACACATTATAAACGGTTTCTTCCATGTTTGCCCAGTATGAAAGAAATCAAACGCTTCGTGATGAAAATTCTGGGCAGGGAAAATCCTAGCTTGAGCGCTCTTGCTTTTACGAAAAGTTGTGAAACCGTACCTCTCTCCACTAAATCACTATTAACAACAAACTCTCAAATACAAACAGACATGCGGAAGTCGCCTACACGCGGCAGTAGCGGACAACGACGGGACATTACATTATGCGCGCACGCAGAATGCAACAATAACCATTTGACCGACGCAAGCATGGCGTGGCATGGGCCACTGACACATGGCCAGCATGGCCTGGCCCACGCCCACGTTCTCTATCTACTTACAATCCTAACAATTAGGTGCTTGGACATCATAGGCCCACCATGCAGGACCATAACACTGTCATTATGTCGTAAGTGCCTAGCTTTAAGGATATAGTACACCATACCTAGCATACCTGGTAGTTTCATAGTGTGATTTTAGTTTAAGGCCTTTGACTGTTGCAATTTAAGGCGTTCAATTGAGTATTGTTCTATGATAGTTAATTTTTATTTTTATACTGGCTGTTGCCCGCGACTTCGTCCGCGTCAAACTCGTAAAAAATATATTTTTATGTTTTTAGTTTCCCGCCGGAACTATGAATTTTCTCGTGATCAAACGTAGCCTATGTTACTCGTTATTACATCAGCTATCTACCAGTGAAAGTCCCGTCAAAATCGGTCCAGCCGTTTCGGGGATTACCCGGAACAAACAGACAGACAGACAAAAATCTTAATAATTGCTTATTTGTTGTTAGTACCGTATATACATTCACGTGCATTCAATAAAACGTAGTTATTTTGATATTACATACAGACACTTCAATTTTATTTATTTGTATAGATAGGTAAAACCAAAGTTATATCAATCACGGCTAAACGGCTGTTCAACGACTAAAAAGTTTCTCTACAAAATCATCATCATGTCTCCATCTTCCACGTCACCCAAGGCAGGCATATTAAGGTCGTCAATCCATTAAACTGTATTTGAGTTCCTAATACCGCCATTACCGAAGTAAATAAGAACTGACTATAGGCAATAATGCTCAGTTTTATTTATCTTAGACTACGGTTAAAAAAGTGGTTTTCTTAGCGGTCCGCTTATGTTTATACCGCCGTCATAATGACTCAATAACTGCAAAACAAACAGTGGCTGTGCCTGGAGGAATCTAACTCGTTCTATTTAACTTTTTACAGAATAATGTGCTGGGGTTTCTCACGGCGCGGCGGTGGCTATGCTGGACTTTAGGACGTCAATGAGCCCGGACTATGTCAAATTCTGTACCGGAATATGAGGACATTGTAAGTCGAAATCATAGATCTAATTTATGAGATGAATTTCAACCGCAGCTTCTCTCCAGTGGCCCATTCCACGGGAACCGTTAAGCTATTTTTCTATTAAGGCAAAAATCTCAGAAGAAGGATCAGTAGTTTCTTCTTAGATATCCTCTAACTAATAATTTTATGTTGCTGATATACTTATACTTTTAGTTAGATATATCACATCACATCATCAGCCTATTAATGTTCCCACTGCTGGGACACAGGCCTCCTCTCTGTGAGAGGGAAGGGGCCGTAATCCACCACGCGGGCCCAGTGCGGGTTGGTGGATGTCACATGTCTTCGAATTTTTGGTTCTAGGACACGCCGGTCTCCTCACGATGTTTTCCTTCACCGTTTTGAGAGCAGTGGTGATGAAATAATTTACACAAAGTAAAGCGCCTGCCTGGGCTCGAACCCACGACCTACAACTTGTAAGTCGCGGCCGATACCACTGGGCCACCACTGCTGGTTAGATATATAATTGAGGTTAACTACAATCTTTCCTAGTCACAACATATTTTCCTATTGCATCCACGACATCCATTCAGTTCTCAAACCAAGAATCTATCAATGCACATTTTAATGTCCAACATCCACCATTGTGAGCAAAAGCCATAAAACATTTCATACGTCCAAATTCACATACAAAATGGCCTCGGGTATGCCTATACAAACTGTGCTTCCTAAGAATTTCGCCGTTCCAAAGTCCGCACAGGTATGTAAGCAGCCCGTCTATAAATCTAAATATTTTACTCCACACTGTTTTATATACATAGGCTATGTGAGAATTGCTTTTTAAAAGGACATTAGCATTCATAGCAACTCCCGATCAATGTCCCACCATACAAATGAAGTAAGTTTGCATGGAATTAATAGGTACTACAAGTCGTCACATAGATTTTATCTTTACGAATTTCTGCGATAAATTTACCGTTGTATACGAAACTGGAGATTAATGTTCGAGGATTTTAGGCGTTTTTATATGCAAAGGATATCGTGTATACTTAGACGTCAAGTAGTCTGCAAATACTCGTATATCTGTGAGGTTCAGTGTTCTCACGGAAACGTGAAACATTGCACTGTTAAAATAATTAGACTCTTGTGTATTCTATTATTACGGACGTACGGGAACTTATATTATTATATACAATTCATGTAGAGTGTAAGATCAGAAAAAAAGATTTGCCTAAAAAGCAACACTTCAAGCAGTCTTTTTGTGAGAGAATAAAGCATGACTACTTACAAACAATTAAATTTAGCCTAAATTAATTACTCTATCGGGCCGCTTGCACTTATAGGAAAATTTTGCTTAAAACCAAAATTTACCAACACAAATAGCTTGTCTATTTTAGAAGAATCACTTCCGTTAAACATAATTAGCTCTGAATGGCGGGTGACAACGTGACAAAATAAATAAAAAAAATAAGAACAAAAAATGGCCAATCGCTGTCAAGCGCACATCAATTGACAAAAAAATATCATTAGATGAGTCTATTATTTATTCAGTAAGACATTCTGTGTCTTGATGCTTTTTACACAAGCGTTTAGGTACGTGCTCTTTTGTGAACAATGGACTGACTCGACAATATTTTTTAACACGGGATGGGCTTGAAATAGTTCAACTATTTGATCTACGACGATAGATTTCAGACGATAGTTGAAACTATCGTCTAGGTACAGTGAGAGATATCAAAAATTTTTTTTGCAATAAAATACTACCGACTTCCAAATAAGAAAACTACAGAGTTAAAAATAACTTTGTTTTTGGAAGTCGGTGTCTTTGGTAGGTACCAATTTTTTGCGATATGGACACCGACTTCCAAAAACAAAGTAATTTTTTACATTTGTAGTTTTCTTATTTGGAAGTCGGTAGTATTTTTTTGCAAAAACGTTTTTTATTTTTCACTTTTTAGTTGTACCTACCTAATAGGCAAGTTAAATTGTTTAGTAAGGTACCTATAACGCCAGAATAGATTACCCAAATATCATGAAACTTGAACATAACCGGTGAAATGAGAGATCTGCGTACCCCTTAAGAGCGTACTGGCGTGATGTTAGGTTATGAAATGGTATAAACTATAAACAGACATGCGATTGCAGCAATCCCGAGAGATTTGCCGTTATTGATTGAAGAGTTCTGTTGTATATCTTCGAAGTTCTTCATCAGATCTTCAGCAAATTAAAATGGGACCAATTTCGGAACATTCAAAAGAAAGGAATTTTCAAAATCGGTCCACAATTGACGGAGATATCGGTGAACATAAATAAAAAAATAAAAAATAAATACATTCATGAAGTCGAACATAGAACCTCCTCCTTTTTGGTAAGTCGGTTAAAAATAGACATTCGGCAGTTTCTTTGAGAGTTGTTACGAGGGTTAACTACTCAGCCAGGATCAGGGGTCAGCTTCCAAGCTAATAGTTATAAAATAATAAAAAATATTTATTGTCGCCAGTTAATACATTCATCTTATCTTAGAGTAATCTAACATATGCATCGCATTAATGTTATTGGAAAAAGACAGCAATTTGTGAATCTTGTTCAAAATGTAGAGTAACAAAATGCATTGCCACTTATTATTCTTTGTCGACATTGGTCCACTATTGACGACGTCAAAGATGACAAAAACTATAACTCTATGATTGTATTTAAGGCGATGATAGCTCAGTGGTAGTGACGTCGGATACCGAGACGAAGGTCGCGGGTTCGAATCCTACAATGAGCTTGAGCTTTCGGTGAAGGAAAACATCGTGAGGAAACCATAGCACGGTGGTAGGGTACTTTGTAGTACCCGCCTGGCTGGCAACCACCCTCAAGTTGAAAATCTGTCGCCAAGTACCTTTCGGTGTGTTCCGACAGCAGCACTTGAGAGCCAGTTCCCTTCTAGGCTTTGTGTGCTTACCACCATCGGCCACATCATCACTGACCACGGTGAGATTGTAGTCAAACACAGGCCTATACATAGTAAAAAAAAAAAAAAAAAAAAAAAGTATTGTGATTGTGATATGATCGCATACTAGAGCGGTCAATGCATTATAAGCCTTCTGCTCATCAATATACAAATATATATTAGCAAATGTTTCTCTAAAGCTAAGCACGATTGGCAAAGCAAACACAAAAATATAATATTTACTCTTCATAAGCAATATTGTGGGGAAAATATAAAATCAATCGCAAAAGTTATGCATAAAATCATGAAGCGACCACTGATTCGGTCATTAGCTTCTTGGCACAGATAATATATCATTCCGAGCAATTTCCTCTCGATCACAAAAAATCGATTTGAATAGAGATTGACGCGACATGAAAGAAATCGCTTCGAACCAAACTAAAATGCAAATCGATACTGCAGAACCGGAACTGAACTAATATTGTGAAGAGGTGAATTGTTTGTGTTTTATAATTTTTGTAAGAGTGTAATCTCTAAAAGCACTGAAGTGACTGAAGACGGTGGGTAATCTCTAAAATTACGAAATTATTTTCACTTATGCGACGGTGACTTATATTGGTATAATGCGACGGATTGTTCGGAGAAGGAACATACCAGTAAGAGTATCCTATGGGCTATTGGGCAGATCTATTGTCCAGTCGTGGGATAACTTAGATTGATAAAGAAAAAAACTACACTATCGGAGAATGTTATAAGCGACTTTTTATTCCAGTCCAATGCACAGTTCCTGCGATATAAGCTACGAAGCTAGTTATTAATATTTGTTTAAACAAAATCTTATAATTCGATATTTGTTCAACAAATCGATAGAAGATCAGATATTTCACGTTATTTTTCTATTGAGATCGATTAAAACGAACCAGTTTTCCGTCTGAATCGATCATGGCCGCCCCACAAACCTTTGCACTATTGATTTTTTACCGTCAATCTTACAGTAGCAAGTTATGAATTAAAAAAAAAAATGTTTTTGTGAAAGCAGGCAAGTTTATTATATTTTTGACGATTTTAGTGCAGTTTGCAGCGTTTATCGTTATGGTTTTAATAACCGTTTGGTTTTGGTCTACAAATATATAAAGACAGTCAATATTAGGAGATTTGGTTTAAACACGAAATTGCAATTCTCGTTTGCAAGACGCGAATCTAAATTATACAGATAAAAAGCCACAATAGCTCATCGTATTGGAACTATCAGCAACATCCGTTTAAAGGTTGATATACTTCCAAGTTTTCCAAGATCAGCTTGAAAGAATTAATTTATTCACAGTCGGAATCACCGTGACCCACTAAAGAAAATTACACATCACTTCTTAACGGGATGTGTTCCAAAACTCACGCTTTATATTGATTCCGGGCCCTGGGGTTAAACTGGACACCTTTACTTAACGTCTCAAAACTAAAAAGAAAATTGATCGTTAGTGACAACGAAGCATGTTGATTACTTTAAGACAACGGTCGACGTCAATCTTCGCGGGTAAGATGGGGCACGTCTTTAGGCTCACATTCCACCACCGGCTAATCGCTCTGTGCATCATCAGAAGCGATTAAACTAATAGGCGGTACATGATATAACCTGATGGCCGATACTAACTCACCGTTCAACTAACTGGGACGACTAAGCCCTGAACGTGAAAAGGAAAGCTAACCGAGAAAGCTTCATAAATCCACAATATAGCACAGAACCCATGAAAGGACAATCGGCTTTTTATCGGGTTACCGTTGCCCGGCCGGTCGGAACATTTGCATCGCACAGATTGGAGGCTATTGAAGCCTGCACTTCAAGGTCGCGATGTTTTTATATTGCGTAACGGACCGATTTGTTCGGAACTGGTTTCGTTGATGCGGCGTCTGATTTGATAAGGGCCTGGTCCCGCTAACTTGTTGAGGTTGACACCCACTTGCTGAACGGAAATTCGATAGTAAACTCGTTATGGTAATGATGTTATTTAAGCCCGTAATCACAGAGATAGATTCTTGCTCACTCTTGATTTATAGCCAGTAATCGTTAGACGGTGTAAAAAAAACTGGATGGTCCAATTGCATACAAATAGTCCGAAATGGCTTGCGTTGCGAGATACACGCGAGTTTACTTAAGCTATTTATCTACTAATTGCAGATGAAACTGTATAGATAACACGGAGACAACTATGTAGCAGATTATGATGTTTATCTCAGTGAACAAAACAAAATTTACTAACTAGGCTCGAATCAGCTGTAATAATTACCAAACGTTAAAAGAAAACTCAGTAGAAATTGTGCGTCCGAAGCTCAACAATGTTGATAACCGTATCTTAGCCACGAGAAAGTGATTAATTGAATTAATTAATTGTAATCAATCGGAATTCAAATCTTAGCATACTGACACACAGTCCGTTAATTGATTCCCACAATTAAACAGATACAGAGAAACAGATACCTTGATGGCTGAGAATCTGAGATCAGAAATAGATCTCTCAACTGTTGTTGACTGTAAAAATTGTATACGACTCAAAGAAAGTGAATGGCCGTTTAATACATTTGATTACAATAATGATTAAAAAAATAAAATGATTAAGCGAAATGACTTATTCGTAATCTATAAGACTTCATATTTTCTTTCTGAAAAGTATGCAAAGCTCTTTACCGGAGGTAAAAAAATGCCTCAGGAAATGTTTTCAACATAAAAGTGACACGGAAATGGTTTTTAGCGTAACTTAGTGCTATCAGTAGCTATTTCTCTAGTTTAAACGATGACAGAACATAGGCCCTGTATACATTTCGTACCCATATCGGTAGTACCATAGACATAATTGAACGCCATAATAATTTTAATATTTCTTCGCGAATAAAAAGTGGTGCCAAGAAATTAGAAAATCAATTATCAGACCGATATTGGCAAGGGCCCTTTCCTTATGTACTCTTTGCTTACTAAGAACTGGTCTAGTCGAACTTAGGAGAACATACATTCCACTTACTGGTATAAAGAATTTCTATCTTGTCTATGGATCTATTATGGCGGATACGATGCCACGAGATGAGACTAGTTTCATTTGTGATTAGGGTCGCTACTCCTTGAAAGGTTGACTAGAAATCCTATATTTAGAAATCAATAAAAAGTGCGTCCGCTTTCGTTCTTTTTGCGCTGTCAGAGTCAATTAGGGAAGGAATGGTATGTGAATAAATGACAGGCTGCAGTGTATTATTATTTATTGACAAATGAAATCCTCGTGACTGCCTGACTGGCGCATGGCGGGATGACTGAATGCTGTAGTGCCTGTATAGACTAGCGATAGTGCAGGGATTATGATTCGTATGATATTCTCTTTGGAATTTTGTACGCGGTTTTTTTTTTTTGGAATTGATGGATTGTAACATCCTGCAGTGCTTTTAATGTCTTGAAAATACATATTTGATCTGCCTTGAAAAGCTGCTTATAAGCAGTTAACATCGAGAGCTTATCGTTTTGTTTTATTATCTTATTATGAAATAAGAATAGAGAGGCAGAGACACAAGGGCCTGTTTTATTTTATTTGGACAACTTTGCTGAAAAAAAAGATAGGTTCAGTCCCATTGCAGATTTATCTAAGTATGTCAGAAGTTGGCAGCTACGCTACGCCCCTATTATTAAAATAACACCATGTTTTATTAACCCATTGTTTGTTATAGTTGTTAAACAGAATAAAAATTATTTTAATAGCCGTGTGAACTAGCACTAGCGTCCATTTCGTCGGACCACAGATAACACAGTACTGGCAATAGCATAGCCTGACGTTCTAATCAAACTCGTGAGGTAAGGACTGGCCCCGCCTGAACAAACACTTAGCTTGAAGAGTCGGCGAGTAGGCGCCTCTTTAAGGAAAACAACGGTGTTAGTACGCATTTCAAATGATTTCTCCAAATTGGTAAGGCATCGAGGTGAGAACTTCGATGAAGTAGCATCTGTACTTGAAATTGCTTAAGATTTGTTTTATATTTTATTTCTCCTCGTAAGTGATTTGTAATCTTTTAGAAATAAAGAATTTTAAACCGTAAGTATAACACAATAAAGTTCGAATAAGAAAGATGTTGGCCCAAGTACACGAAACTAACTGTATCTGATACTTGATTTAAATAGAGAAAGAAGTATAATATTTGGCAGTTTGCTCTGAAAAAAAATACCTATTATGTTATTAGCAACAGAGTGTAGGTAACCAAATTCGGGCAGGCCGAAGAAATATGTTTCTGTAGGTATAGCAGAAATCAGGATTCCCGAGGGCCGAAGAAATTATTTTATGCTTAGCCTAGGCACAGAATACTTAGATAATTAGTACTGACGTAATAATACCTCATTACGAGCAGATACACAAAAAGTAACTAGAAAATTGTGTTTACACAATCTACTCGTTTGTTGCTATTGTAACGGTGAAACCAAAACAGTAGTAGCTACCGGCGCTAACTAAGCCTACACGAATGTATCCATGTTAAGCAAACTGCCACGATACAGTTTACAGAAGCCTTAATAGAAGACGTAAACATTCAGCCTTTCCAAGACCTAGACCCGTCATGCTCTATTCGTCTGATATCATAACTGGTTTGTTGGTACTAAGTACACTGCCCTGGAATTAATTACTAAAGGTCAGTTACATCATATGACTTTAACGTGAAGAATAATTGTGCAAGCAGGCCATCTTTTAAAAAGGTTTTGCTCCATAGCTAATTTCAAATTTCGAATGACAAAAACCTGGCAATATATTTACCAGCTGTCAAAACCAATTTTAAACTGACGTTTCATTTTTCTTCGGTGCTCTAGGGCAGCTTGCCCTTGAAGAATGGGAACTTGTAAGTAAATAAATAAAATACCTAATTAGTACTATGATAATTTGATCCCGTTACGACTGTATTAGTAAAAAATATAGCTTTGTTCTCTTGGCTTCTTTCCCGTGTGGGAATTAACATGAGTTAGAAAATTACAAACAGTTAACAAGTAGGAAGTATTGTATAAATCAATGTCAGGCGATCGATTTTCTTGTTATACCGGCAGTAGCATATCATAACATGTCACAAACGCTTCGACATGAGCTTCAAGCTTTTTTCTAATATGAGATATTTTCATGTTGGAACACGTTCGGCTTCAACAACCTTTTTCAACCCCGTGAGTGACTTCTATTCTTCTTCAGTTTGTTAGAGACAAATCCGTCGGACAAACAATTATCTCCGAACCACATTTAGTTTGGGATCAGGGGGGGTCTACTCCCTAATAGTCCCTAAGCATGAAGTCCGTAGTTTCGGCCTTCGTTACGGGCCTTTCCTACTCCGTATTACCTACGGACGGATGGTTCGTTCGGGGCCCGAACTAAGGAATAAAGGGGTAATAATAATAGTAATAAAAGGGGTAAGAATGAACGACAACACAATTTGAATCGTACCTAGGAACTCCCGATGTGTTTTTACCGGTCCGAAAAATTTAACTTAACACTTGTTTTTTTTCACTCCGAGGTTTCGAAATACTTTCAGACGGGGTCCGTAACTTCGTTGACGGAGATAGGGAGTAGACCAGGGGGTCTATTTTTTTAAACTGCTTACTAAACGTTTCATGAGAAAACACATCATTATGCATGACAATCAGACTCTATTTTTACGTCAACAACAATACAATACTAACATCAAATTATTTCCCTAAACTATAGCAACACGCTGATTCACAATTTCCCACAATTTTAGCTGTCCGTTAGGTATTCTTGTCACACTGTACTGGAGTGCGCGTGTATCTGTATGTGTGTCACATTATACATTACCGGTTTTAAAAATAGCTGTATTATTTTGCGATCTAAATCCTTACAAGGACCATTTAGGTGGCATTGTAACTTGCATTAGATGTGAATTTCATAGGTACCAAATAGCACGTGTTTTTTATAGATATTAAAATGTGCCCATCTCAAATAAATAAGATATACCCCATGACTTGGACATAAGAAACTAATAAGTATCGAGAATTGAGATTGAAAAGATTAAGTGTAATTAAAAACATTAGCATATACTGAAACAGAGACAGATCCCTGATTGTAATGATTTAATTCAACACAACCCAGAGGATTCAATGAAAATAATATATACCAGATTCAAATATTTTTTTTATTAAAGCAACTTGTTATGGCCATTAAAATTACTTTCTTCCTGTTTTAAATAAATACCTAAGCAGCGCTGTTATTATAACAATCAACAAAACAAGCTTATTTCCGTCGTCTAGATGACAGATCATTAACTTTGATTGACGGCTAACGAATGGATACGTCTCGCCCTTAACCAGCATTTCAATCGTATTAGCGGCTTCAACTTCAATCCTGCCTTATTTAACGTACAGTTAATGCCGTAAGCCCGTAATGCACAAATAAGGAAGAGATGCAATAGTTGAGCTCCCACGCCCGTACTCCGTGGGTCATTCCAGCTTTATGGGTCAAACAGATTCAATCGTGGCGTTCAGACGAACGGTTTGACACGAGCGTTGCCGTCAAAGTGAACGCGACGCTTCCACATTCAAATCGTTCCTCTAATTACCGCCGTTTGCATAATTTGAATATGGAATTACGAAGCCCGCTAAAGGAGGTTTGCATGGTTAATTTTAAAGTTCAGTGTGCTGTTTTAGAAGTAGTTACCATTGACGATTTTTTGTAGGGGCAAAACAGGGATTCGCGTCGATGACATGCATGTGACGTATTACGCCAGTGAAAACTTAAGGAATAACTGGCCGCTAATTACAAGCAGGATGTGCCTGTTTATTATTAGTGGCCAGTTATTCTATAGTTTTAAGTTTTGATTCCTATCGGGCAATTTACTTTTATTGCTGATCTGATTCACTGGTACATTTTTAGGGTTCTGTACCCAAAGGGTAAAAACGGGACCCTATTACTGAGACTTTGCGGTCCGTCTGTCTGTCTGTCTGTTACCAGGCTATATCTCATGAACCGTGATAGTTAGGCAGTTGAAACTTTCACAGATGATGTATTTCTGTTGCCGCTATAACAACAAATACTAAAAACAGAATAAAATTAATATTTAGGTGGGGCTCCCATACAACAAACGTGATTTTTTTGCCGTTTTTTGCGCTAAAGGTACGGAACCCTTCGTGCGCGAGTCCGACTCGCACTTGGCCGTTTTTTTTTATATTTCGTATGAATACACAAAAAAAAGAAGTTGAAACCATTGATTTAGTTAAAAGTTTAAAAACATACTAGTTTTCCGGAAATGAGACATCTTGAGTCTAGTGCAGTAAAGTAAATACAACACCGCTGAAACGTCCTAAGATATAATCATAGACATTGCAGACGTCTGCAATATTATACTTAGTGCATTAACGTCGGTATCAATATAACTCGGTAATGCAAATAATGAATATTATATCTGAAGCTGTCAGACGCAGTCTCAGCCCTTAGCACTTCGCGACTAAAACTTGAATACGTCTGTGAGACGTAGAGTAGCTATTGTGTTTGTGATAGCTTTTGTCTCACGATTATTTTGGCAACCATTTTGTGTATTTTAGACATTAGGGAGAACTTCGTAGTGGCATTTGGATCGGATATTGCAGAAATAATAATAGGTTCAGATACCTATTGTTACCGTGATCATGGTCCACAAAAGGGTCTAGCTAGATGTTTTTTATTTATTTCCTCATCTCACGAGTTTGGCTTCGCATATCTTGTGCATTTGCCAGAGTCAAGTTATATCTGGTTCGTCTTTCATTTTAAGTTCTTCTCTTCTATAGGTTGGTCTTCTTCTTTGATTGTTTGTGAATTTTCTTGACCATGGATACAAGTTCTTCAGTTGCAATAATAAAGACTTTAACAATTTCCTAGTCAGGCCCTAGTAAAATGGCGGTAACTTTATTGGGAGCTTCCACGGAGTTTTGTCTACGACATGAATAAACTCATGTTCTACCGCTGTGTTTTACTTGCCCACACACGTGCACGTTCACAAATATTATTAAAATAAAAAACCACCATGTTTACGCTAAGTATTAATATTCAATTTAACACAGTTTTAGGAAAATAAAACAGAATAAGCAACGTAGAAGCCATCACGTTTCCAACAAAACTAGATGAAATTGTCGGTTTATCTTTTTTAGGGTTCCGTACCTAAAGGGTAAAAACGGGACTCTATTACAAAGACTCCGCGGTCCGTCTGTCTATCTGTCTGTCTGCTTGTCTGTCTGTCTGTCCGTCTGTCACCAGGCTGTATCTCATGAGTCGTGATAGCCAGACAGTTAAAATTTTCAGAGATGGTGTATTTCTGTTGCCGCTATAACAACAAATACTAAAAACAGAATGAAATATTTTTTTAAGTTGGGCTCCCATATAACAAACGTGATTTTTTTGCCGTGTTTTTCGATAATGGTACAGAACCCTTAGTACGCGAGTCCGACTTGCACTTGTTTACTTGTTTTTATTTACATGAGTAATGTCTTCGACATAAAAAAAATATTTTGCTTATTGACTTACAGTACATTTAATCGATTATAATGTATCCATTAGTTTATTTTATACTATTGTCATTAGTAAAAGCTCGCGGTATTTCACGAAACTCTACATTACAGCAAAATAGTAGTTTTCATGTTCACTATGACTCGAAACTAATGTTCAATTAACAATGAAATGTTGAACCTAAACCTAATGTAATTGCTCTCTAGCGGGTAGTTCATAGTTCCAGTACAGCCGTTCCAGGCGCATTACTACTTAGGCATTTGAAAATTTATTGCTTGGTCAATTACCATTTGTAGGTATCCGAATATATACACATGTACATTACTAACTTTTGGGTGGTCTGTATTATTACGAAGGTCTATTAATTACTGGTATTAGTCCGGTTAAATTAGACCAAAAAATAGGGGTAGGTTTACAGTAATTTGCATAGAGCTGAAAATTGGTACGAATGTTCGGAACACCATTATAAATGAAATGTAAAAAGTCCGCATCGATCCCACACTTGCAAAAATTTTTATTCAAGGTCAAAGATCACAAATATGGGATTTTTGCGTTTTTTTGCCGAAAGGTAAGTTTTATGATAAAATAGGTCAGACAAAAATTGTAGTTTATGCAATTATCTCTACAATTTTACTCCTAAACGTCAAATAAATATTCTTCGATAAAAAAATATTCTTCATAATATGCACAAGTTTCCACGCCATCTGGGAGGTAGTGTACTTGGTGCGTTTTTTTTAACGTGGTTTCCCCAATAGGCCTATTTCACAGTCTATTGTGATCCTGTTGAATTCCATGCTATTCAAAATCTGATACTATTGGAAATTATGAAAGCCATGTAAATTCTAAAAAGTTAGGTAAAATTATCCGTCTCATTTATAATTCATTTGATAATTCTAACGATAGTGTAACTTTCTATCAGTAAGCAATATAATTTTCTTAATAGAATTAATACTTTTAGAGATTTCCGTTTACAATCATACAAACAACTGAGAAACAACGAAAAAAATAAGTATTCGTTTTGAGAACTTTTTATTGTCTTAGGTAAACCCGGCTGCAAGTAAAGGGTTATGTTTTTCGCGCGTATCTTGTATGTTTGTATGTATGTATGTTTGTACGTTTGTGTGTTTGTATGTATGTAATATTCTTTATTACCTCGTATCTTCCAAACTACTTGACGGATTTTTATAATTAAGACATCGATAGATAAGTCATGACCGCCCAAGTGTTCTTAGATAGGTGAAGTTAAAAAAAAACAAACATGGCGGATTTTAGGCGCCATATTGTGTGGGTCCCAATATATTTTTTCTTCCAAACCCATCGAGTGGGGTATCAAAATGAAGGGTTTTAAGAGCTGATTACAAAAACACATACCACTTATATGTTTAAAAGAAATATGAAAAAAAAAAAATACAACTAAAAAGTTGTACATAAAAAAAGTTAATTTATAAATCAAAAACCCGACTGCTTAAGAAGCGAACTAAAAACCTGTAAATAAGAAAAAATCATGCTGTGCAGTCGGAGGATCAGGTGGTCAGCCAGTTCGTGAATATGTATCCTCCGACTGCACAGAATGATTTTTTCTTATTTACAGCTTTTAGTTCGCTTCTTAAGCAGTCGGGTTTTTGATTTTTAAATTAACTTTTTTTATTTGATGCATGGGGAGAGGTTTTAATTTTGCATATTCTCATTTATACCACGACATGTTATGGGCATTGGAATTCAACATGGAAAATGGAAAATCTAATTCTACCGCTAAGCTACGGGGCAAAAGCCTCAAACAGAAGGAATTAAGCTTAATTCAAGCAAAAATAACCGTAGTTAAAACAATAACTATAAGTTAACTTCAGCAGCATGAATTGACCAGAGCCTCCGATTTCACGTTCTCACAATATTGACAACAAGTTTCCAAGGATTGCATGACTATAATGGCGTGTAATGCTACCCGGAGACTTTCCTGAAGTAATCAGACACCTTATCAATGGCCATTATTACTGAACAATAACATAGAACCTACACCTTCTTAGGAATTCTTAGTTTAGAGGTACAGAAGAGCACAAGACGTCAACGAATCATAGTAACGGCAATAGATTAGTACAACTTCTTAGTTTTAATTGACTACATGAACATTTAATAGCAACGGTTTGTTCACACACATACATAATAAACTACTTCCTATAAAACGTTAACGATTAACGATAAACTAAAGTTAAGTTAATCTATTAGTAAGACAAAGTTGATTCTAAGATTAACGCGGCATGACCAATCTGACATTAATTAATATCTTAGAGATAATTATCGCCTGCCATTCATCCGGATGCATTTAGATAGAGCGATACATCGCGATACTCCGCGATAGGTGGCTGATGCTGGCGGAGATAGCCGAGGGAATGTGCCAACAATGCCAGCTAAACTAATGCACCACACTTTGCTTACCGTTAAAAGTAACGATGTTACATGTGGGACGGGAGCGCCAACACAGTTTCAGAGAGATTACTCTGAAAGCTGTCTTTGTGAAACTGGTGATATTTCTGTAAAGCTAAGTAATGAATTTAATTGACACTAACGTTACAAGGTCGTAGGAGCACCGAGAGCTGTGGGAACAGTTCTGAAAACAATGTTATCAAAATGTTTCGTGTCATTCTTCTGCCAGATTTTGCTTGATATACTTTTTTTACTATTAAGTTTAGTAAGCTAAACGTTTCTGCTTTCAGACAGTGCCATTGTTTATTACAAATTCACATTTGATTTAGATAATCTAGATGTTTTATCATCGCTTTAACAATTTCTGACAGAAAACAGTTAACACTTGGATTGACCAGATTTTTTTTGGGTAAAGTAATATCTTGAGTGCCTTTTGGGAACTTTGGTTGCAAAACAATTGTTTTTAGGGTTCCGTACCCAAAGGGAAAAAACGGAACCCTATTACTAAGACTTCGCGATCCGTCTGTCCGTCTGTCTCCAGGCTGTATCTCATGAACCGTGATAGCTAGACAGTTGAAATTTTCACAGATGATGTACTTCTGTTGCCGCTATAACAACAAATACTAAAAACAGTATAAAGTAAATATTAAAGGGGGGCTCCCATACAACAAACGTTATATTTTTGCCGTTTTTTGCTCGATATTAATAACGGCAACAGGTAGACGCTTGAAATATTCACAGAATGTTTAGTTGTATATTTACTTCAAAAAATAATAATTAATAAATTAAAATAAAATAAATTAAGGGGGGCTCCCATACAACAAACGTGATTTTCATGCAGTGTTTTGCGATAATGGTACGGAACCCTTCGTGTGCGAGTCCGACTCGCACTTGGCCGGTTTTTTTTACAGTGTGTGCAAACTACTCAAGGGGATCGTGAAAGTTCAAAATGTGATATAGAAAAATAATATGACCAAACCGACAAGCATTTTCACAAATACGTGAATACTGTATACGTGAATATTTTAATAAGGTGCCTATGGTTAGAGATGTATCATGAAAATGATTAAATTACTTACAAACTTTTTCTATAGACAGACCGTTAAATTTTTGATTAATTAATTCATCAGTTTACATTATTGTAAGAAAATTTTAATAAACAAAGCACAACCTAAATATTCCAATCGCGTGGATAAAGAAACAGAAGCAAAAAGCACGAAATATGAAGAAAAAATGTCGATTATGATATACGTGGCAGAAGATTGTCATATTTATAGACAGATTAACCAATATAGTTTTTTGTCACACGTTTCCTCGTAGACGCAGTTTGAATATTTTGTGGTCATGATACAGACCGGTATAAGTTTTTTGCTCGACAGTTATGAACGTTAATTCATATTCTTTCTTGCTATTGTTTGATACATTTGCGAAAAGAGTTATTTGTATTTCATTTATCAGTTGACAGTTACTTTCTAGAATACATGTTTTCTTAGCTTAGCATACGTTTAAGATTTGCATCTTTGTGGTTCGCTTGCATTCTTCTATTTCTATCGTTTATTATGATTAAGCTAATGTTGCTAGTGTTGCTACACAGACGAACGACTCTTCAGCCTTCATTATTTGTTAATGTAGGTCCTAGTAGTCAATTACGAGAATACAATCCAATCCAAATTTTATCGGTTTCATTTCGGAAAGTGTGCGACGGAACTGCACAATTTGATTCCGCGTAGCCCTTTCCATCATCGGACTACAAGACGTACGACATTGCACCATCTTTACATGGTGGACATTCCACCCATACGTGCAAAGCGTTTTGCTAATACTTTCATCGTTTCACAGCTAAGGAGTGGAAATCCCTGCCGGAGTCTTTGTTTCCTGATAGCTACAATTTTGGAGTCTTTATGTCAAGAATTAATAGGTTACTTTTAGGTAAGCGTGCTTCACCGTAGACCACATCATCGCTTACCATCAGGTGAGATAGCAGTCAAACGCGAGCCTATCGTTAAAAAAAACATGAGGTCCCACCTAACATTGTAGTCAACTAAATACAGCATATATACACTACTCACCAACAGTTTCCGTACAGATAAACAGTAAAAGGAATGACTGTCCCGTTACTCTACACTATTTCACTTATTTACTTGTGGTATATTGTTGGCCATGGCGTAAATATCAGACACGCAACCGAAGGGCTCCTAGCGAACTGTTACACACCGCTATTCAAACGTCTGCGAAAGATTCCGAAGTCTGTCCGTCCGTCAGTATACACAACTAGCCAGGACATAAGTCTTGGTACCAAAAAGGAAGGTGTCCAGCTCAGACGTGGATTTATTGTAAATGTCGCGACAGTTAGCCTGGCGATCGGGAATGTATATACAATTTTAAGTGCTGAGAACTGTGTGTACCCGCACTGGCCACTTCGTACTATGTTGTTGATTAACTATTTGTTGGTATTGTACCTGGCTTAGATACAAACAAAAACAATTTAAGAAGTCGGTCAATAGACACGTATTTTTACGCGAATTTCGAAATAAGATGTGGCAAAACCAAAAGTAGAAGAGATGCCATTGTGTCCAATGTCCACCATGACATCTTTAATATGCCAGCACAGGATGTTGTAAATGATGATGACGAACAATTCCTAAAAGCTTAAGTAACACTAAATAATGCATAGTCAGTTCTATAATTAGATACAGAACAACCAAAGCCACAAGTCAAACTTCCTCAGCGCTTTTCCAAGAAAAACAAACGGTAGATCACAAATAGACGCCTCATTGTTTAGCGTGTGTCCGACTTACTGCTAATAACTCTACAATTTTATGCACTAGCTTGACCAGCCAATACTAGCCATTTACTCAGTACACACAATTCAATAGAACTCTTCTGAGTTACTGCCTACTTTTACGAGTAAATATTAGTTAGACTATAGTCTAAAAATCTGGAAAATTTACGTTTGACGATTCGTAGGACATAATTTGCTATATTTACCTTTTCGAGATTCATTCCTATCGTTAAATTCAATAGTGTAAAAATAACGATTGTTAGCAAACGGATTACAAAGGCTATACAATAAGCCTCAGTCAGTTCGGTCCAACAAAACCAATTAAATCCTAAAACAATTTAGAATTTGAATAAAAGCAGCACGAAAAGTGACCCTGCTTTGAATTCGCAAGAACTGTACAATATGTGGATTGCTATATTATGTGATTCATTACAGTTATTTCATCATTATTACTGATATTGAAATCAAGCCAAACATATGTATGTAGCTTGTCAAATTATGGAAGTAACTTCAAAAATATTAACATCATTGGAATCTATTTTTTTTTCTTATTATGAATAAGGAAGTTCACACTACAAAATGGTGTGAAGGAATTCATTAGCAAAATCGTTCCGTCATGAAAGGCTCAAATTCCAAATGAACATGGCGCAATATCATTATCTCCATAGCGCATCGGCGGGTACACTTTTGCGTGCGATTAATGACGTGCCGTTGTCTACACGTGTCCCGTTCCCGGTCTCACGCGACCAATCCCGGACTTCGCGGAATCCCGGGCCACACGCAACACTGGCCTCCACAAACAGTTCTTGAATAAACAAAAAAAACTGTTGACTCGACATCGTCTTCGTCTTGTGCGTGACGCTCGGCGACATCAAAGTTTTGTAATATTGACTCAATTGGTTTTTTGTATTCTTTGCTTAATTGTTTCTGGCTGATTGATTGAGGGGTGGTTCCATTCATTAGCCAATTAATAACTTTTCTTCTAATTCATCAATCATTCTACTCAAGCTTGAAACCATAATTCGGTGGCTTCATATTTTGTTATGTCGTGATTCGTGACACACGTCAATTTATTGTAGAACATGATAATGTTATGTTTAATAATTTATTAAACATATAACATTACGACTGTGTTTTCAGAAAATGTATATTGTTGATGTAACGAGAAGTGAATATCCTGAGACTTAAACCTGCTGATGAGAAATAAATTATTAAGCCCTTAGACCGTGAACCGCAGCAAAAAAAAAACAATATAGCAAAAGTTGAAGATTTAATGCAGACAATGATAAAACTAACAATACCATAAGCTCGCGATGAACATAAAATCTTGTTCAGAGGGGAAAATTTGCGAGACATTCATATTAGCCTCCACTAAAAATAAATCTAACAGAAATTATTTCCATACAAATGTTTGAAATAAGAAGCAGCGACAACAATGGACATGATAAAAATCCAGTAAAAGCCTTTGTATTTTTCATTGTGCAGTTATTTATTGAAATCAGATATCAGACGCACTCGCCTGACATTCTTCATAACGTTTTGTAAGAAAGACTTTTGCAAGTTTATTTTACAACTTTATGTCTGTCTGTTAGTGTTGTTGTAATGTACAAGTTTTTATGTAGCCGTAGTTGGTAACTATTATATTTTATTATTTCTTCGAGTTGATGAATTGTTTGCTGTGACTGTTGAGACAATTCAATTAACTTCGTCAAGCAAACTGATAGGAATTGTGAATGATGAACTTATAAATTTAAGGAAATGCAAATCAAGTCTGATTGATAAAACCTGAACGAGGTATTATATAAAAACATTTTTACAAAAAAATACTACCGACTTCCAAATAAGAAAACTAGAAAGTGAAAAATAACTTTATTTTTGGAAGTCGGTGTCTTTGGTAGGTACCAAATTTTTAAGTTATGGACACTGATTTCCAAAAATAAAGTTATTTTTCACTTTCTAGTTTTCTTATTTGGAAGTCGGTAGTATTTTTTTGTAAAAATGTTTTTATTTTTCACTTTTTAGTTGTACCACCTAATAGGGAAGTAGTTAAGTAAGTACCTATAACGACAGAATAGATTACCCGAATAACATGAAATTTGAATATAATAATATAATACCCCTTTCGAGCGTACTGGCGTGATGTTATGTTATGAAATAGTATAAACAATAAACAGACATGCGATTGCAGCAATCCCGAGAGATTTGCCGTTATTTATTGAAGAGTTCTGTTGTATATCTCCGAAGTTCTTCATCAGATCTTCACCAAATTAAAATGGGACCAATTTCGGAATATACTCTAAGACAAAAAAATAATTTTCAAAATCGGTCCACAATTGACGGAGATATCGGTGAACATACATAAAAAAAAAAAAAAACATACATAATGTCGAACATAGAACCTCCTCCTATTTTGGTAAGTCGGTTAAAAATTAGGAATCTTTGATCCACCAGATAAGATACAGAGATTCCTGAATTCAGAATATGGAGTTAAGAACCTACTTTAATGCCAAAGTTTGACAGGTTTTCAGGCAAGGTACAAATTCTTAAAACAGAAACCAGAAGTAATTTAATAGAAAGTGTATATTAAAAATTGCAATTTAGAATCGTGTTGAAGATAAAACTAATTTCAACGAATCTATAAAAGGAGGTGCAGCAGCTAAAGCACGTCAGATTGATTTACTTCTAGCAATTAACGTGTTTACGCGTAACCGTGTCATCGATGTCACTGCGCTGCATTTAATGGCCACGCTCGCGATCAACGGGATCCAGCTGACAGATGGACCTTCTAGCAGCTAATGGTAAGTGATTATAATCTACTAAGATATAGTAGCTACATGGAAACTATAAAGACCTGGAACCTGAAGATGGAGTTACGAAAGTCCAACGTAAATTTTTTGATACATTCTAGTTTAAGGCTCATAGAACAATTTCTACGAAAAACCGGCCAAGTGCGAGTCGGACTCGCACACGGAGGGTTTCGTACCATTATCGCAAAAAACAGCACAGAAATCACGTTTGTTGTATGGGAGCATTGCATTATTCTGTTTTTAGTATTTGTTGTTATAGCGGCAACAGAAATACATCATCTGTGAAAATTTTAATCTAGCTATCACAATTCATAAGATACAGCCTGGTGACAGACAGACCGCGGAGTCTTAGTAATAGGGTCCCGTTTTTACCCTTTAGATACGGAACCCTAAAAATGGCCATCGCATCGTGGCAGTCTGCAGGCGCCTTTAAGAGTATCGTTCCTTCAGCGAAAACAATCATCTGTTATCATCACAGTTCTTGGTGATTTTTTATCATTCTCGCTGAATTTTGCAGTGAGCAAAAAATATTATCTTTTTGATTAATTACACAGTTCCACCGGACCGAAGAGCCACTAATTATTGTGTGCACTAATTGTCTGCAAACGTATTTTTTCATATCCAAGTTTCATTGTAGTTATTTTTCTTCTGCGCCATAAATTGAAAAACTGACAGTTATTGAAATCGTTTGTAGTTTTTGTCCAAATATTATTCGTGTCTACAATGGAATTTATATTTGTATAGCAAAACGTCAAATATTTTTTCGTGTATATTTCGGTAACGGTACGGTTACTGTTTATTTTTACTCGCATTATGACACTTTTTTGGCGTTGGAATGCAAGAATGACGTCAGAATAATGTCACAGTTGCGATAAAACAAGTTAAATGCAGATAATTGAATTCTTTCGACGTTACTGAGGTAGAACAAATATTTATTTTCATCTTGATGAAAACTAGGATTCTTCTAACGAATATTTAGGCCCAGTTTTATTATCCGTAGTTAACTTTACCAATGGTTAAATATCGGTTAACCGATGGTTGTAAATTTCGTTAAAACACCATTTTTCTTCAGTTGTTAGCCACACAAATGATCAAATAAGTTGAAAAGTTAATTATTTGACCATTTGTTACACTAACAATTGGCGAATAAACACGGCTCACCAACATTTTAAACCATTGGTTAGCATATTTCTACCCGACTTCCGAAGGAGGGTAATGTGTTTATCAGTCTATGTATGTATGTATGCATGTTTGTTCCTATATGGCTTTCTAGACTCCAAACGCGTTGACCGATTTTTAGGATTCTTACGTCGATCGATTCGGCTTAACCCTGCGAGTGTCACTGGCTACATTAAAATTGGAAAATAGAAAAATGGCGGATTTTGGCCGCCATGTTGTGGGGGCCCAACATTTTTTTTTGTTGGGAAATCATCCAATGACTTCTCCCGCACTGGGTGAAGCGGAAGGGCGTGTCAGACTTTTACTGACTAAAACCCACCCGTGTTCCTTCAGTTGCTTGAGCCAGGGCCGCGGTAACTCTGTTTCAAATTTATCCGAGATCTTTTTTTTTCGTAGTAGATCTACCTATCCACCCTAAACTTAAACGTATGTACAACCGTTTTAAGTTTTATGGAACACAGACACAGCATCATAAGTGGAACTTGTTAGTCTAACACCACACGATCTTATTAGGTGGTAATAGAAACCCGTTCCTCGTTCATGTTTTGACTTTACCTGTATTGTTCTTTACTTGGTTCCTTTTTATGATAGTTGGTGTCGCTGACACGATGAGTGCTGTTGGAAAAATGTTTCTGTCTAAGAGCCGATTTCACCAATGAAACAAATCACGATAAGTTCAACTAAACTCAGTTTAAGCAAATACAGCGTTCTGATTGGTTGAAACCGCTGATAAACTACTAATCAGAACGCCGTATTTGCGTAAACTGAGTTTAGTTGAACTTATCGCGATTTGTTTCATTAGTGAAATCGGCCTTAAGGGTAGTAGGAAATGATGGTGATGTAGTTTATCAAACCTTTACACTCTGTTATTTAGCATCGTAAGTTATTTCAATAGCCCCGATCATAATATTAAAATTCATGATACATTAAACACAAACAACTCAAGGGCCCAAAACTTCACAGCTGCAAAGCAATAATTATCGAAAATACGTGTGAAATTATTTTCTAATTACGGAGCACGCACGCTTTTTAAATTAGTGTTGTGCCAAAGGGTCCCGGCACTCGGGCCTTTGAGCGTTAAACCGGGTCCACGCGATAAGATCTCCGTGAGTGAGTCCGAGGCATAAGTTAGGGGGCCGACTTTAAAATTAATATTTCATTATTCGCGATGATTACGGACCAGCATTACGGCGCTAGTTAGTAAATCAACTGGACGCGTAATTATTGCCAGTGCACTTTGATGAATGGAAGTCTGCCGGTGTCTGCGCCTCCCTAGAACGGCTAGGATATTATACGAAATTGATTAGCATTTTTAATGAAAGCGTTTAGTAGATTTTCGAGTTAATAAATTTTACCGGTTAATGTTTATATGATTATATTAATAAAATTGTATCTATTTGGGATTATTAATTGTAATTAGGTAGTAAATTGGTTTTATGGTTCTTGTTATCATGCAGGTTTATTTTGATGCTCGAAATTGATTTGAATATGCAAGAATTGTAGAATAGTTTTCAGACTTAGGATTTATCAAAATCCCAAGCCAAGAATCTTCATTCATAAGGCAAATCAAATTGATTAATAGTCCGCTTTACTAAACTCGTCAGCGTTAAAATAACAGTAAAAAATAAAATACTACACGTGGACTTATTCAGAATATTGCCAAAATCCCCATCCCTAACGAAATCAACAATCGTATTTGCAAAGCGAACTTTTGCCAATTATGGCCAATGCAATAACGCAATAAGGTCCATAGACAACCTACATGGTGCAGTAACATTCACCTGATATGCTAAGGGGTCGCCAACTCCATTTCCGCGTCAATTCTAATCGGCGCAAGAATAATAAATAGAGAAGATTTGAAATCGCAGCCACTCAATCATCCGAGTACGTCGGAGATTTTATGACAGTCTTCCAGCTTGATTGCACAATGTTGATTTGACGTTTATAGGAACTATGAATTTTATATGCGTTTGTATGCAGCCCTCTATGGTTTTGTACAATTTTACGACCTCACATAAAATGCTCAACATCTCCTGTTGCATTTTAGTGAGAATCTTCATTACTTTTACAACCATAAAACGTTTTGCCTCAATAATCCATCATTAAAGACTTCAACTGTTTATTACAAACTCTTCGCAAGCATTTTATCTTTGTGTGAAATCGCTTGTATTCCATTGTTTTTTCATGGGGTAGCCGAGCCAGCTGGCTACGCAGCTCACATTAAAACTCTTGAAATTTTATGACAATTACTCGTAAAATCTTTAATGATATTCTGGCGGCTCTTTAAAGTTTCCGAATAAAATTGGGGATACTCGAATAATGTAGTTGTAAACACTGATCATCACGTTTGAATCATCTTCCGTCAATACACACTAACGAATTCTATGTAGAAAGGCTCTTTATCCTCGGCCAAAACACTAATTAACATATGCATAAACGTTAAAGCTCGCACAAACTTTGTTTTTTTTAAACTTCGATGGCTGAGTGCGATAACTTGCAATAACCCGCGGTCAAGGGTATGGAAAATTATCATAAATCGCATAATAACAGAGTAACTCACCTTACGAAGTTCCGCATCGTTGCTTTGCGTCACCTTAATGAAAAAATAAACACTTCAAGTTTTTACTGAAATATTGTTTGAACACTCGTGAGTATCGCGAGGCGGCCGGGACCGCGTGTGACGTCGGCGTCGGCGTGCGCTCCGTACGAAAGCTGCGGCGATTGTGGCGGCTCAGGAGTCGCGTGCCTGCTCTTGAACTTGCGACTTGACAGCAGGTTGCATCGTCTTGCACACCGGTGCACTGACAACAATGCGTTCAGCCTGTCGTATGTAGCGCCACAACGCCGTCTCCACCCTCCTGACATCTGTCAATCAATTCGTCGCCAAGGGGCGGCAGGTAATGTTCGCTCATCTGAAGAATGCTCACAGTCGGAATGAACGATTTAGTGCCGACGCGAGCTGTAGGTCTGCGCAATTAAAAGATCAGGATAATTACTGGATACACGGCTAAATGATAGCTACTAAAATTAAATTGCTTGCCTTAAGCTAATTAAGATTTATTTACGTACTTAAACGAGCAGTCGGCTGAGTGCGTGTTCCGTTATACCATAGTTACATTAATTTATATCATTTGATGTTGTAAGCGGCAAGCACATTATCATTATTGTTCCGAACACCTTGATTGTTTATGACCACAGAATATGAATTTATCTTTGTCTCACTGTGAAATTAAGATTCAAAGTTTCCTAAAAAAATATTCACAGTTACCTGCGTTCCCAATTTTTTCATTCATATTTATTAAAACCATCTTTACATGAACTGTAGAGCACTCACTTTTTCTCTACGTCGTGAACAGTTCACATTTATTTCTTTGAAGTTATTTGTTTTCCTTCTTAACTTTTGGCTCATAATTTTCGCAAACTTCACACATTAGGGCCTGTTCGGTGATTAATCTTCACCGAACCCGCATGTTTCACTTTAATAATACAATCAGCGCGATTCCAAAAAATATATGCAGCTGTATCAAGTAAATTTCCTTAAAAATGCACTTAAAAGTCCTAGCCTCAACTTCAGCACTATCATCACAATAATTACGAATAAAATACTTAGTCAAAACAACAAAAAACTCAAACAGCAGGTGTCATTAAGGTGTTACAGCAATTTATCCGAATTATACCAAATTAGAGGTGCTCATGAATAGTAATAGTAGCTTTTATAGCAACAGTATTATTACACTATTATAAGTGCATTAACACACATTCTTGAAACTTTTACGAACGCCCATTTAACAGGGAAAGTGCACATTTACTTTTATTTTCAAAATCACGCTCACTGGAGATGCAGTTACCTCGATTTGTGTAACATAATTAAAGAAATTGCATTACTCTCATGAAAATTCATAGTATATTTTGCACTTAACTAACAGAGTGTTGTGCAATGAATTAAAAGACTAATTGGTGTAATGAGGAAGTGTTTACTTGAACGAGATAAGTGAAATCAGTGGACGACTGAACGTCCGTCAGACTCGTAAGTATCTTCCACTTACATCGCCACTGCGAGCACGAGTTTAGACGTTTATATTTCAGATTGCATGTTCTTTTTTTGAAAGTATTTTTTTTCTTTCTAGACAGCTACATTTATTATTCGGTTCGAATTTTATACTTCTGAGAAAGTCGATTAAAAATAGTTTTAAATGTCACACTGTCGCATCTCTAATTTATTATTGTTTCCTAAGAAATATTTCATTTACATAAAGAATTTTGCTTCGTATAGCTGCCGTGTCACATAGATTGAAACACATAGAAACTGTCAATAAAGCGCTTGTTATTCAATACTTTTACTGTCGTATGACATTTTAAGATATCAGCAACCTCCCGTACATTACCTGCGGTGAGTTATCGTGCAATTATTGTTTTCAAATGAAATACAAAAGGAAAATAAACTTAAAAGCTAGGGATGCCCCGCTACAGGCAGATGTAACTTCCGCAGTTCCGACAAGTCGCATACGCACTCTGAACGACGGGTTTTTCAAACGGCAAACTTTCATGGCTCTTGATAAATGACCCGATCGATCAGAACAACGGACGTCTGGCATTGTCCTGCGTAGGCGTTCGTAGTTCGTTTTTCTCACAACAAATGCCAATAGTACCTTTTTAAACACCATTTTGTCAACCATATTTCTTAGTAATGCTTCAATTCCCTGCAAATGATGAACTGGGCGTCGACGCTACATAACCGGAGCGGCTACGCAGTGCTACGCGGCTTCTACGCAGTACTACGCCGCTCCTACACGGTGCCACGCGGCTTCTTCACCGTGCTACGCAGCGCTACGCTGCTACTACGCCGTGCTACCCTTTTACTTCACGTTGCTAAGACATCTACACGATGCTTCGCAGCTTATCCGCGGCGACAGATATCATAATACTAGCATACAGATGCCTCATCCCATCCATAGAAACCGTCCCGACCTATCCCGACGTAACTAGCGTTTTTCGTCTGATTAAACTGATTATTTTTCTAAGAACATCGATCGCGTTCGGTTCCGTTCCACGGATATAGATGGTGTTAGCAGCGAATTACCAGTAAAAGGATTTACTCGGTTCGTGAATATTTTTTTAAATACTGCGGCGATTTGTTTTATATTATTTTTTGCACGTTTTTACAGTTTCATAGTACCAAAATGTGTTACAAAACCAATTTGAAAAATCGAGTGGCTGCCTCAGAAATTTAAAACCGCGCCATCTATTGGAATCAAAATTAGTAAAAAAAAAATATCTATCCAAATAATCTTTGAAATGTAAATTAAGAGCCTAATATTCCTTAGGAGTGTTAATTAAACAAAAGCATATTTTTTATGATCATTCTAGAAAATCTTAATATTTCACAAAACTTAATAGCAAATTGAAGCTTATCAAGTCATCTAGTTCAATTTATTTGAACCAAAATTTCCTTCGTCTCGTTGGGTGCCCGTGCCGCAGCGCTGCACAGCGTAAACGCCTTGTTCACAAAAAGAGACTTGAATCTTTTCTAAAAACCGATAAATCGTTTCTGTATTACCATCCCTGTTACGGTACAGTTTTCGGTTCGCTTACACCGCTACTACTACGCATATGACCTATATTTTCACCTAATGACTAACACAGTCATTGACTTTGAAAGTTTAATAACAAACGGCAAAGTATGGATTAAATGATTCATACCTCGCGACTTAACCTAGAATAAGTGAAGTTTCTGAACGTGACGTCATCAGGTATCGGGGAAAATACTAAAACCAAGAGATAATGAAAGTTGAATGCATAATCAGATTTTAATATTTGACAACTTTCTTTGAAGATATTAGAAGATTATCTAGGTAGGTATTGTTTTAAATACTAATTAATAAAATTCATATTGACCGAAGCCATTGGCATTTTTCATGGTAATGAATTTAACAGTTTATTAACATAATATATTAAAAATAATATCATATTCTTAAGTGTTTTTGCGGTATCAAGAAAGGTGTACTTAAAAGTTTTCCATTTCGCTCACTTTAAAATAAGAGGTTCTGTTAATTTAAAAGAAATAAAAGACCGATATAAAAAATTAAGGCCTACCATCGACAGAATATCGCCTATAGATAGGCCTTAATATTAAACTGGGAGCTCGGTAGTGCCTCCGCCAAGACGAGCGCTTCGTCGTGTTTTTGAACCCTCATAACTTGGGTTTGGATTATACTAGATAAACAAAATTCTCGAGATATGATGTCAATAGTAGACTAATTAAAAATATAAAGTTTTTTTTTATTTTTTTTTATTTTGTTATAGGCTCGCGCTTGACCACCATCTCACCTGATGGTAAGCGATGATGTGGTCGACGATGGAGCACGCTTACCTAGAAGTAACCTATTCACTCTTGACTTAAAGACCCCTAGATTGTAGAAAAATTGCACAGCTCTTATACTGATTACTCTCTGATTTTATTAATTTCTAAAAGTAAAAAGCCCCGATTTCGTCACTGACTCATTCACTGATGATCATCAAAATTCTTAGGGTACTTCCTGAGTCCTAGAAAGCTGAAATTTTGGTATGTAAGCTAGTATTAGTACACAAACAACACAAAATTCTACAATTTGGCACTTTTACCCCCCAACCCTTTAAACTAGGGGATGAAAGCTTGTATGAGACTGCCGCAAATTTTGATGCAGAGGTCTGAAAATTGATTTAGGAACTACTTGTTATAATTAATAAAATACATATTTCAGGCATTTTAGTAAATCATCCCCCACCCTTTAAATTAAGGTATGGAGGTTCGTATGGGATTTCCCGTTCCCGTTCGTTTTTTAGTTTCCTTTCGTTTTCGTTTGTGTGGGTGTCCGGTGGGTGTGGCTTGGCCGTTTCGCTACCGTCACATGGGCGTAAGGTGAAAAATTTATTCACTGTTCATTATTTTTCTGTTATACAATAGTTCTTGTCGTAAAGAAACATGGTAACGAGGAATTGCGCATACTAAATACGTGAGCAACTTCTAGTAACGAGACATGTGACGGTAGCGAAACGGCCAAGCCACATGTTTGGACTAAAGTGTAAAGTTTGTGAAGTTAGGGCATGTACAGTTAGGGTCTGTAGAGTTAAAAGCGTGGCCCTACGAGATCTTCATCTGATAACTTTTTGACAGTGCAAGCCATATGGTCTCGTCTTGGCAACATTTTACATGAAAATATTTTTGGTGGTACCTTGCCTACATCCAACGTTCTAATTTTAAATGTATGTAAAGTTACTGTATAGGGCCAGTTTCCTTACATGGGCTGTTAATTTCGCCTAGAATTTAACTTTTTTAAACTTCCCTAATCAAGTCGAGACAGTCAGTCCATAGAGCGGTTTGTCGTCCAAGGAAAAGTGGAAGGTCACCCATGCGTTGCACCGATCAGATCAAGTTTGCTGTGGCCGTTCCCGTGCACGCATGTACCCGGATGACTTTTAATCTGGCAAAGCGGATAGACATTGTGAGAGGCATTACATCTGCCGCAAATAGTAACATCACTTTATGACGACCGCGACCGCTCTGTCAAGAGCGTAACAACTAAGAGGAAGAAGAAACTTCCAGTTACGTTAATTGAGAAAATCAAGTTGACTCTAATTGAAGTTATACGGTCACAACACGTAGCTTTCTACACGTACCTACCTACCCCCAATTAAACTGTATCTAAGCAGAAATTGGGAGTATTCAACGATTTAATTTTTGGCAAAGTGGGGTTTTATAGACCCGTCTGATACCCAGTGTGAGTGCGGTGCCCCTTTGCAGAATATGGCACACATGCTGGAGTGTCCCAAGTGCCCTTACACCTGCACTTTGGAAGAATTTATGCTCGCCACTGACGCCGCAATCGGCGTGGCCACCTACTGGGCCCAAAATTTATAAAGAGTTTCCCATCGACTCGAAAAGAAGAAGAAGATAGTTTTTTATTTTATGTATACACAAAAACACTTTATAGAGAAAATAAATAATACAGATTGAAGAGCACAAAGGTACTGCTTATTTTATCTCTTTATTTAAAAAAATATGGAATTAAAAAAGTTTAGAAGTAAAAAAAGTTAACTTCTAATAGAAGAAACTGACGGCCGGACAGTGTCGCGTGGGCTTTTATTTTTTATTTATCTTTATATATATAAACAACAAAATTGAGTTAGTTACACCATTTACAACTCGAGAACATCAGGTAAATTAAAGAATAATATTTTTGAACATTCATTTTCCCATACGTTTTGCGAACACAGTGACATCTCTGCTACATGACAGAATACAGAGAAGGTAGGTAGGGTAGGCAGGGTAGGTATGTTGGGCAGGGTTTGTATTAGGTATGGTTGCGCATGTATGGTAGGTAGGATGGGTAGGGTAGATAGTGCAGGTAGGGCAGGCAGGGCAGGTAAGACAGGCAGGTTAGGAAGCTAGCCATTTAACGGGAGCGAAGCCGCGGGCACAGTTAGTAAACTAATAAACAGTGTAATCACATTCCTGTATGCAAGCAATATTTTAACAGACCAATTTGCTGCATCTTCCCACACTACATAATTACTTTAACAACGAATTATCCAAAAAATTGGTTCCGTTTGACTTGCTCCGCAATGCGCTCAAGTGAAAGCTAAATCAACTAAAAGCTAGATAGATATCTAAGGTGATAATTTATTCAATTTAGATAAGTATATCTCTTTACTAAGGAACAAATCGCCTATGCCCTGATACGTGCTACGATAACAATTGGTACCAGTGTCTGCAGTCTATTAATTAGATAACTATATTGACTATTTTCGACACCAGATAAACCTCAAAGTCTTAGAAAGATTTATAACATAAGTAGGAACTAGATAACAGTACAAAACATGGTAACTTTATGATGTAACTCATTTTACTTTCGTTAGAGAAGGAAAAACTAACTTTGCCATACATATCACATGTAAAAATAAACGTAATTATAATATCAATACTATGTTAGCTAGAGAAACAATAGTACATTGTGATACAAGGGTGGAAAGCAATAACCTACTCGCCCGTGTATCACACGATATTTTTCAATACAGTCGTGGGAAATAGTAAAATCAAATCAAAGAATTAGATTTGTTCATTCACAAAAAAAAAAAAATTTCACGCGTTTTTGCAACTGGACATTTTTTTTACAACGAAAACAGCCTATTGAAACGGGTAATTAAATATATTAAACAACCATTTAAAAGATTTTTGAGAATTAAATGCTAAAACGTACGGAATCATTCATTTTTTCTCGTATAAAATCTATTCCATTTTATTCTATGTATGAAAACTCCTTGCTACTAAACTTTATTAAATTGACTTATAACTAAAGGCGCGTTTTTGCAACTGGACATTTTTTACAACGAAAACAGTCTATACAGCCTATTCGATTTTAGACTAATGTTGATGTGAAAATAATTAAATTAAAACTGGTAATTATATATATTAAACAAACATTAAAAAGACCTGAGAGTTCAATGCTAAAACGTACGGAATCATTAATTTTTCCTCGTATAAAATCTATCCCATTTTATTCTATGTATGAAAACTCTTTGCTACTAAACTTTTTAAATTGACTTATAAATTTAAAACTAAACTGCAAAACTAATGATCGAGCTCGTAAACAAAAGTCACGACCGCGTAACAGAAAGATGCCTATTCATAAGATTTAATTTTCGAATCATAATTATAGCCTCTGAAAGTACGCCATGTTTAACAACTGTATAGTTATAATCAAATATCAGTCAATCACAGCTGTCAAAAAATGGCGCGAATCAATATGGCATGTTGGCAGCCCTGCTTTAGCCAACTTAGTTGGCTCTAGCGCGAGTAAAGAGATGACAGCTGATCATCTAAGTGCAATTACGAATGGTTAAGGGCCCAATTAGTGCCAATTTATTTGTTAAAATTGCTTTAAAAGCATACTCTGAGTGGCAATAAGTAATATGGAATAAAGCATAAACTTTAAACAAGCTTTCTTTATGACATTTTCATAAAATTAAGGGTCTCCATCTGGTTGGAAAATAGTCCAATTAGGTAAATAACATTGGATTGCAACTTTCATCATCATCAGCTTTTTAATGTGCCCACTGCTGGGACACAGACCGAAGGAAGTGTGAGCGAAGGAACTTTGCATAACCGTAATTTTAATATTCGAATATGTCTAGCTATAAAAAAGTAAGACTCAGGAGCAGGACACAAGTTTTCTAATTGTCTATCTGACCTTGCCTTAAACTTGACCATTGTTAAGAAAGCTTCCCCGTTTTCCACATACTATAGCAATATTATATTCGTCTTTAGAGGTCTTTAGCAGTATTCCTACCGTTTCACCATTCGTCTGCAATTCCTATCCCGATGTTGTCTCTCAGTTCTCAGCATCCATTCTACCCCCTTGGTCCAAAGGAGATCTTGTATACAACCAACATGGCAGCCCCAATTCTACTTTAGTTTGGCATCTGTCTGAACTAAGTCCGTAATTAGCATTTTGGAACACAAAGCGTGAAGCTTCCCTGATAGTTTGAAACCTAATAATGTTGGTGTTTAAGGCAAAGTTGTTCGAACTAGGAGAGGAGATAATTAGAAGGATAAAATTACCTACTTGATTTGCCGTTGCGTTTTAGTGACGCCTTTTAACCTAGGTGTTTATACAGACCTGAAAGGTTTTGGTTTTTAAAGACGTCTTCCATGGATCAATTTCTAAAATTGTTGCAGATGACTGCTACAGGTCCCGTCACGTAAAAAGAACGCTGAGCGACAGTGGAGGGGATGTGTCTGCGCATGGGTACTGTCGCGGTCTAAAGTACTAGGATATTGTTTTATAATATAAGAGTAATTGTTTTATTGTAGAATCATAATAGGTACTTTTTAGCTACTTAGTACTTTAGAAGAGGTTGGATTTAAATTAGATAATGTTTACTTGAGCATTATTTTTTATTTCGATCTTATTATTATAAATATCTTATCATTATAAATTATCAAATGCTCCTTTCTCAACTTCTTTCTTCATAAAATAATAGATACTATCATCAATAATAAATAAAATCAAAAAATCAATTAATCATTTTTCATTTTTAAAAACAATCGTCGAGCAAAGAAAGTTGTGTGTGCGACTGTATTTTGGCAGCGAACGAAGCGTGATCGTTGCGCGGGAAGCATGGGTCAACTGACGAACCAATAGCGTGCGCGCACAGAAACACTGGCGGAGCATTCCCCCGTCGCGCCCCCTTCATACCACCAGTTTGATCGATAAATCGCTCACTGCGCAGATTCAAGGCCAGCGTTCTTTTTACGTGACGGGACCTGTACCTATTGTCTATCTTTTCTGTCTTCCCCCATGGGATAAAGGCGTGAGTTGTGTATGTATATACTGTCTATTAATAAGTAACTTCCAAATAAGTATCCATAACATCAAAATCATGCTCAATACGATCATAATAAGTAAACCATGATGTACTCAGCTATGCAATTTCGAATATTCCCACGGCAATGAATCGAAATTCGACAAATACTAGCACGCCATGTTTTCAACTGAGTTGCAGCTGGGACTGGCAACGTGCCAGTAGTTAAGTCCTTTGGAAATGCAGTCGGTTGTTGCCAGTTCATAGCATGGCCTGCCAGGCTTGCCAGCTAATGTCTAATTACCGCTGTGAATTCGGAACGAATTACTGTATTTGGCACAATTCCCTTATCTATACTAATATTATAAAGAGGAAAGATTTTTTTGTTTGTTTGTTTGTACCGAATAGGCTCCGAAACTACTGGACCGATTTAAAAAATTCTTTCACCAATAGAAAGCTACGTTATTCCTGAGTAACATAGGCTATTTTTTTATCCCGAAAACGGGTCCTGTGGGGTGGCCCACGGGAGCGAAGCCGCGCGAAGCAGCTAGTAATATATAATTCTTTTATGTTATTGCGTTTCTTTTGTGCTTGAAGAATGCTAATGAACTTAGCAAGACTTGATTAAGTTTCTTGTGTTAAACAATGTTTAAATACAACATACTTTTAAGCACTTTTATAAGCCCAAACCTTTCTTCCACTTTGCTCTATTTCTCCATCTTCAGCTTAAAAGAGGGTCTGTTCATACTAGAACTTAATGCTAGTAATCGGAACCAATTTTCTTACATATTAATATCTCAGAGTAAAAGTAATAGAAATCACTCGTTAGACCAAGTATACCTAGTGCATATCAGCATATATTATGGATTTGTAATGACACATAGAATTATCTTACGAATGAATTTAATTTGCCTTTCACTACACTTGTGTTAATATACCGTACTACACGAGAATTTAAGATGAATCATATACAGTGAATCATTGTAGTTACTTACTTATATGTACAAAACAATAGTGAAATTGAAGAATTGTTGAATTGTTTTATTTTTATATGAGTGTGGTATTTGAACTTTAGTTAAAAATATTATCTTTTAATGTCACACTCTTCGTCAGATCCTGCCTAATTTGTTTTGGTAGTTATTCAAGTCTTGACTTGATAACCGATATATAGACTCTTAGACTAAATGACATTATATCAGCGATAAGGATTGTCGAAAAGATAAAATATAAGGGATTGATGACGAGAGATTTCATAGCACATCTATTAATATACCTATCCCATTTCTTTTTGGCGGTACCGCGCCAATTTAGCACTGATCAAATGTCATATATTTTCTTAAAACAATATCTAGACTTAAGTTTGTTTCCCTATAGCTACCACAAACTGTACTTCTATTTTTACAACGTGATTCATTGATTCAAAGTAAAATAAGAAATGACTCTACATGAATGGCTTAAGAAAAACCACAAAACTTGAAGAATAAATATCCTAAACGCTATTAATTCTCTAGCAAGAGTAGGAAGCCAGCTATTCCAACGTCATTCGTTTGTGGTTAGACCGCCGCAGTACGTTTGTGGTAATCCTACAACAATCCTACAGCGTTCACAGGGATATAAATCTCCAATGTACGAACATTTTAAAGGGAAAATACTTATTTTCTTAAACTGTACGCCTTTTGCGGAAAGTCTTTAGTGCCTATAATCGTTTGTAATACCATTAATAATAGCTATTAGCATAATAATAACATCGATGCATCAAATCTGACAAAATGATCTTAATTGGACGATAAAAATGGTGGTGTAACTGGTTTTGCTGTTTATTTTGAAGTAAAGACACTGCAGGAACTTCATCATCATTGGAGAGAATTAGGATCATCTTCTTTTCGTATTCACGGTACATTTTCATTTATTCTGTATAGCAGCGTCAGAGGCCTGGTTCAAATCGTCGAGGCAAGTTCGGTCATGCATGGAGTACTGCTCTCATCTCTGGGACGGATCTGCCAAGTACCAGCTGGATGCACTAGAGTCGATCGAAAAACGGGCCAAGAGGCTCATCGGCAATGAGATACTGGTCGAGTCTAGGCTCCAGAGCCTTGAACATCGAATCCAAGTTGCCAGTCTGTCGGTTTTTTATCGGTTACATTTCGGGGAGTGTGCGATGGAATTGCATGAACTAATTCCTCCTAGCCCGTTCCATCATCGGACTACAAGACGTACGGCGATGTGTCATCGGTACATGGTGGACATCCCACCCATACGCACCAAACGTTTCGGGAGTACTTTCATTATGCGTACAGCTAAAGAGTGGAAATCCCTGCCAGAGTCTGTATTTCCTGATGGCTACAACCTGGAAGTCTTTAAGTCAAGTGTGAATAGGTTTCTTCTAGGTAAGCGTGCTACATCGTCGACCACATCATCACTTACCATCAGGTGAGATAGTGGTCAAGCGCAAGCCTATAAATAATAAAAAATAAAAAAAGCTAGGGACACTCCAGCAGATGGGATGGGACATAGATTACGTAATTTATTTAGGTAGATAATCGTCAATTTTTCAAAATGAGTCTTGTTGGAATATTATGCCATTATTTCGAATGCTACGTTATGTATCCCGGCAGCTAATATCAGCTAAGTACTTACTGGAGGAAGCGTTTACTTTACGCTAAAGTGCACCGAGTTTACGCTCGGCAGGCCCTAGGCTATCCTTACACCTAAAAGTGCTTTTCCATCAAATCGGCTTGGCTGGTCATTAAAATACTAGTTAATAACGTTCCGTGTTTAGGACGTGCCACGGCTGATTGCTCGGGCTAATCGAAGCCGATCGCACCTTAACTATCTGTAAATATACCTTACCTGCAATGCGACAAATTCCTTCCACATGTTGATGATGCATTACATTCAGAAACATGCCTGAAGATCGTACGGTATGCTTGTAACATCGTCCCACTTTCTAGGTCAGGAATGAACAGCATTCATGTACATTTTCTATGAATTGCTACCGTTCTCGTTTAAAAACAATCAACACGGGAAATGAACGTGGTTTCACGATGAAAACTCGACTGGGCACACGTTTGTGACTTAGTTGCGCGATTAACCAGTGCTAAGGCTCTAGACATATGGACTGCATTTCAATCGCTGGTCCGATTGCAGTCGGTGTGCAGTTGGCGTGCAGTTGTTGGACTGCACGGTTGGTTTGCAGTTTTATTGCAGTCGTACTTCATTATCATCATCGTTTCAGCTGAAACACGTCCACTGCTGGACATAGGCCTCCCCGAAACGTCGCCACACTGATCGGTCCCGTTCGTTTCGCATCCACCGGACGCCCGCAGCCTTGACCAGGTCATCGCTCCACCTAGAGGGTGGCCTTCCAACGCTGCGTATTCCGGTACGCGGTCGCCACTCTAGAACTTTTCGACCCCAACGGCCATCCGATCTGCGAGCAATGTTCCCTGCCCACTGCCACCTAAGTTTGGCAATTCTTCGGGCTATGTTTGTAACCAGTCGTACTTACTGCATTCAAACTGCAAATTTGCAGTCAGAGTCCAGTTGAATTGCAGTCTATCTGTCTAGAGCCTAAGCCGATTTGCAACGCCCGAAGGCGTACTAACGCACTGAGGGTTTAAAGTTATTTTTGTCGCAATAAACTAGTAAGACGAGGCCGTTTCAATAGATTATGATGGCTACCGTACTGGTAGTTAACCCAAAGTTTGATTACTATCCCACCCTTTGTAAGTTTTATTAAAGTTTGGTCGAGTTTAATTTTCATTAGTGCAGATGAGATGGCAGTAACACTGTACTGCCACCAGTGGGGTGATCATACATAACCTCTTAGAGCAAGCATATTTCCAGTGTACGTAACAAGTCATATACATCTGTCCCTTTTTCACAGTCGAACCATTATAGTTTTGACACGGCTTGGTACGGGGGCTGATCTGACATCTAGAAATCCATATATAGAACCTTTATGGACTCCATTGTCTGCAGTGAGCCTCTCTTTCAGTCCGTTGTGCATGGTCTTTAAATCCATTATCCATAACGCTATGACAGATTGAATAAGTCGTCAATGTGCAGCCAGTCTAAATATCCGGCCAGTGTGGTACGGGACAAAAGCAATACGTGCACACGACCGATGCATGGCTCGGGTGGCTCATTTAGCTCGAATGGCTCGGGTAGCTTGGCTCGGTCAGCTCGGATAGCTCGCAAATTGATTCCGGCTCGCTCACCATCGTATCGTTAATCAGTGGCTCACCGCTCCCGACCGGAAGGCACAGCACCTGAATGTAGATTGTAAACAAAGCCCTTGGTATATAAATTAACGTTTTACAAGTCTAATTAATGTATTGAAGGGTAATAGAAAGAGGTTGAACGTTCCTGTTGGAGCGTCGACTGTTTATCATCAGTAAATAATTAAAATATCCTGTTTTATTTCTGTGTGTTTTAGTTAGAATAGCAACTATCCTCTTAATTTTGCTAAACTATATGGAACTTTGTAGAATTATCAAAATGAACGTGAATATATGAGACCAATTTAGTACAGGCACTGGAAAATACTGATGATTTTTATGAATTAGAGTTGCCTACAGCTTCAATAGATTAATTTCCTTTCATAAACTGTTTTATTAAAAAAACATAGAAGTGGTCCTTCGAGCAGGATAGTACTGATTTTATCTTTATTAGGTAGTAAAAGCTTGCTCCAAAATCAGAAGAACAAATCTCTTGTAAAAATAAATATAGAGTATTTACAAACAAAGAAGCGGTCCTTCAAACCGGTTAATCCCCTGATCTTTCATCTAGAAGTTCAACAATTTCTCATATTGCTTTTCTATGATAGAAAACTGTAATTATAATGATTTTATGAGCACTTTCAATTGAAATATAACGAGGGAGAGTTGATAACATTTAGATAGAAAGTGCACCGACACTTGAAGTGTTAATCGCAGTCAGGAATGCACAAGAACAAGTCAATTGAAGATTGTAATGCATATCGTAGTAGTGAAACTTGATCATCAGCCTCCGAGTATGATAGACAGACGTCACAGTGGCCTATTCTCCTAGATTTATTTGTAACAGTAATGGAAGCAAATAATGGAGATATTAGTGAAAGAAAATGTTTTTGGAAACGTGGGGCTTTGTAAAGCTACCTCCTAATTTCTAGATAGAGAAAATTTTATAGTCTCGTCATCATAATTTTTGTGATTTTTCTGACAGCTTTTAATGACGAAGGACCACTATGTTCTTCAGGACAACGTTGGTATTTGCTTAGCAGGAATTTGGTAACTTAAAATGCGTGTTTACTTCAAGACTGTTTATTTGCGACTAAATGGTGGTGGAGACATACAGACGTTAACAGATACATAGCAATAGCATAATATAGATATAACACTAGATATAAAAAAATAATTGTCAATTGGTAGTTTGCACTCGAAGGAAGAGGCTATTAAATTTGTACTAAGCGTTTTACAAACAAACTCTGCTGGTGTGCAATGAGCCAGGGAATCAATGAAATTCAAATTTGAAGCAGAGTGTTGTTCTCTAACTGTCAGTGCACCAGCGCTTCATAAATGATGACGATTCACTGGCACTGCATAAAATAAAATACAAGTCGTGGTTTTTAAATTACTACGCTACAATATCGAGCTATATTCCAATGAAGATGTATCAAATGCAGTTCAAAACTTTAACAATTTCCCTTCTAGGAAACTTCTAAAGATAGGTTATCAAGAATATTAATGATTTCATGGTCTAAGATTATGATACTCGATAGACTTCTTTTTTCTGTAATACGGGTACTATCGATGCGCAAAGTGCATTCGCAGCCGATTCATTCAAGTGATCCATCATTAGTTACATCTTGAATGGCGAGTACAAGCGAGGAGGAGAGTGATTTGTATTTTATTTCATCATTATATCCGATAATGGACTTCTGCTTATTAATTTGAGAAGTTTACTTTGCTGTATTTTTATAGCATTTTGTCGGTCGGGAGCTGAAGGACGTTGCCCAGTAGATTCAAAACCCGGACAGTGCTTTTGGTCGTCTAAACTTGGAATGGTCTAAAGATTGCACAAGAAAATTCTGCAGAACTAAGAATCCTCCTAAATTAGCAATATGCAGTAACACTGCTGTTTTTGCCAGTACCTATTAGTATTAATGATAGAGTCGGCGTATTGAGTGCGCCAATCGAACCGTGAAAGATAACAAGGGGTGCTTGCTCTCGTCATAACCCTACGCCTTTCCTCAGTGCAGCACCAGCTCATTCGGAAACTTTCGGAAACACTCGGCAGTTTCCGGCACCCTTCGCCACAGGACATATATAGGAAACTTTGAAGTCAGTTTGTCAGCGTGTACTGACAGTTTTCTTAGTGCGGTTCTAAAGAAAATTGGCAAGCGTGAACAGTCACAGATAGAGCCAGATTCGTCACACAGTGAGTACCTGAAGACAGACATAGTCAACGAAGCAGGCCGAAAAACGTTGGCGTAATCATTCTGTACTCATTCCTGATCGATTAACCGGAGAAGGCAAGGATTAAAAATAGCTGAAAAAACATGGGAAATGTCTTCCAGCCTTTTGGCTTGATGCCCAGCAGTTGGACAACACAGGCTAAGTAACTCTCGTCTGTTTAAAACATCTATTATGAACTACTCAGTTCAAAATACATTATGGATGACTGCTACATGATTGTTTTTTTTGGCGTGATGCTGATGAACGTGATGGTGTCAATGTTGCTTCTCTGTTTTATTTTCCTAAAATTGTGTTAAATAGAATATTAATAGTGTAAAAATGGTGTTTTTTTATTCTAATAATATTAGTGAACGTGCACGAGTGTGGGCAAGTAAAACACAGCGGTAGAACATGAGTTTGTACATGTTCTCGACAAAACTCCGTAGAAGCTTCCAATAAAGTTACCGCCATTTTATTGGGGCATAACTAGAACATTGGACTAAACTCTAAAGAAACTAGAGCATCTATTCTAAACGTGACACTGGCTAAATGCACAAACCGTGGGAAGCCAAAAAAAAAAAAAAAGAATCTACATGATTTGCCAATAGTACAAACATAACAACATGTCTATTTAAAAAAAGTGACAGTAATAGTCTATCATTGCTATTACCTATGAGTAAGTACTTACTAATTCCATGGCTATTACGTACGGATGACGAATGGCTACATAAACGTTCGTTTATCGCCGCCGCAAATATGACGGGTGGATTGGTATCATTATTTGCTGTTCGCATAAAAGGATGGCAGATTAGTGGTTAATGAAGACTATTGTAATAACTGTGAAGGCATAGGTCTTCCATGCCTTTAATGAACTCTATGGTTCTGCGGGTTACCAAGCAACGTTGGTTGTTGATTTTGAACGCTGTCAATATTTGTATATAAAACTATCCTTCCTAATAATATTAATAAAATATCTTTAATTTGTTCATGTCTGTTTGCGTTATATCTACGATAAATAACACGGCAAAGTTTTCTGAAGAAAACTTCACATGGTAGCAGAGCGAAAAATGTAAGTTTTTGTATTCGCAAACAAAAATTCAAATTACGAAAATGTCAAGCATAAAAATTCAAGCCTTAGGAAAAGATAATTACGACACATGGTGCATACACGCCAAAGCGTACCTAGTTAAAAATAAACTGTGGAAACATGTGAACAATTACCCTAAGGAAAATGCTTCACAAGACGAGTTCGACGAAGATGAACTGGCCAAATCAGAACTGATGCTGCTCATCGCACCTTCAGAGCTAAAACAAGTAAAAAAATGTAAATATGCCAGAGACGTATGGATTTCGCTAGAAGCAACTTATGCTAGTAAGGGTCCTGCCAGAAAGGCTACCCTACTCAAGCAGTTGATCTTAGCCAAACTTGAGGAAGGCGAAGATGTCCGTGCACACTTAATGAAATTCATGGATACCGTTGATAAACTAAAAGACATGGATATTGACATTAACAATGATTTGCTGTCAATAATGATGCTCTACAGCCTTTCGAAAGAATTTGATACGTTCAGAACTGCAATTGAGTCTCAAGACTCCCTACCAGATCCTGAAAAGCTAAAGATCAAAATAATTGAAGAGAGTGATGCCCGTCGTCGTGATACACAAAGTACCAGTGCGACACACAATAATGAAGATTGTTTTTACACTTTCTGCAAAATTTGCAAGAAGAAAGGCCACGATACGTCAAAATGCTGGTCAAAGAACAAAAAAACAGGCAAGAAAGCAGAAAAGCCTAAAAGCAACTTTGGCAAAATTGAAAAAAATGATACAAACCTCTTTAGTTGCTATTTAGCAAATAAAAATTTCGAAAAAAGCTGGATACTGGACAGTGGATGCACGTCTCACATGACATATTCGGACAAGCCCTTCACCGAGATGAAACAAATTTCGAAAACACTTAAACTTGCGTCGGAGGACAAAACTGCTGAAATAAAAGGCACTGGCCCTGCTGAAATAGAAATTAAGGAAGGAAAAATCGGCATAACAAATGCACTGTATGTACCAAGTTTGTGTGCTAATCTTTTATCAGTTGGAAAGATGACTGATCAAGGACTCACTATCCTATTCAATAAAAAGAAAGCAATCATTAAAGATCACAAGCGAGGAGTACAAATGGAAGCAATAAGAAAAGATGATGGCCTGTACTATTTAGAAACCAAAAATAATGATGTTGGCAGACACAAAGCCAAAGCTGCAGAATGTAGTGATAATGATCGTACAAGCTCTGAGTCGGATGATATTAAACAATGGCACTGTAAATTGGGACACATGAACGAAAGGGACTTGAAGCTCGCACTAAAGAACGAAAGTCTGATTGGACTAAACTTTAACAAGAATAGTTCTTTAGGAGAATGCGAAATATGCATACAAGGCAAACTAACCAGAGTACCAAGTAAACCCAGCGACAAGAATACTTCACGTACGGCTCAACGCTTAGAGATCGTACACACTGATGTCTGTGGTCCATTCAAACAACCCACACTTCATGGAAATAGATACATTGTCAGTTTCATCGACGACTACAGTAGATATTGTCGAGTATATTTCATTAAAAATAAAAATGAAGTATTACAAAAGTTCATGGACTACAAAGCAGAAGTCGAGAACTTCACAGGAAACAAAATTAAATGCTTACAAAGCGATAACGGTACTGAATACCGAAATTTGAAGTTCGACTCATTTTTAAAACTAAATGGCATTACAAGAAGGTTAACAGCTCCGTACACGCCCCATCAAAATGGAATTGCCGAAAGAAAGAATAGAACCATTATGGAAAAAGCAAGATGCATGATGTTGGAATCGAAAGCACCTTTGTTTTTATGGGCAGAAGCAGTTTATACTGCAAATTATCTGTCAAATCGAAACATTAATCACAGCATCGACAGTCAAACTCCTTTTGAAAGGTGGGTAGGAAGAAAGCCCTGTGTAAATCACCTTTACGTATTTGGCGCTAAGACATTCTTCCTAAAGAATGGTAAACGTGAACACAAATTATCTTCTAAAGCAATACCCGGGATGTTTGTCGGTTACTCAGAAGTTTCGAAAGCTTTCAGAATATACGAACCATCGAAGAAAAAAATACGTATTTCCAAGGATGTTCGTATTTTAAATAAAATGTTCTACGAAGTTAGAGAAAATGGCACCTCTGTTCCGTTTGAAGAGTTGAATGATCACAAACAATCAAGTGATACAGAAACTGAAGACGATGAAATGGAAATGTATTTTGAAGATAACAGAAAGAAAAATGTCAGTAGACCACCAGCAGGACAAGAAAATGTTATTGCAAGGTCTATCGATGCAACCATACGAAACGAAACGGAAAATAGCAACGAAGAATTTTATGACACCTTCGAAATTGATGAAAACAGAGGAATTAATGAAGCTAATGAGTCAAATGAAAACAATGAAACAGACATCGAAGTGGATGCTCCGGTCCATGTTCCAGAAGAACGAAGGACATATAATCTTCGTGATAGATCCCGAATTGGTACACCAAAAATATTTGAAGATTTTGTATTGGCCGCCATGGATATGGAAAATGAAATAGAACCTCAAACATTTAAAGATGCTATGAATAGCAAAGATAAATCCAAATGGTTAGATGCCATGCACAACGAAATGACATCTTTGATAGAAATGAAGACTTGGGAAAGGGTTGACCCGCCCAAAAATCGTAAACCATTGCCATGCAAATGGGTCTATAAAATTAAGAAAAATCCAGATGGTACAATTGAACGTTATAAGGCTAGACTAGTAGTAAAAGGCTTTTCACAAAAACCAGGCGTGGACTATTTGAAGACGTTCAGTCCAGTAGCACGCCTCAGTACTATAAGAGCTGTTCTAGGAATAGCTGCTGAAGAAAACCTGGTACTTACACAATTCGATGTATCAACTGCGTTCCTAAATGGTGCTGTGAAAGAAGAAATTTTTATGAAGCAACCAGAAGGATTTAATGATGGCACCAAGAAAGTGTACAAACTTAAACGGAGCCTTTACGGACTGAAGCAAGCCCCTTTATGCTGGAACACTTGCATATCAGAGTATCTCATTAACTCAGGATTCAAGCAAAGCACAAAAGATCCTTGTCTCTACCTGCGTGAGCAAGTGATAATTGCGCTATATGTTGATGATGGTTTAGTGGCTTCAACCAATGAAAATTCCGGAAGAAAATTCATTGAAGAGTTGAAAAATAAATTTAAAATAACCACAAAACCAGCTTCATATTTTCTTGGACTTGAGATCAACAAAACAAAAGACGGCAGTATCACATTAAGACAAAAGTCTTACACTAAGAAAGTACTCGAAAAATTTGGAATGGCTGACTGCAAAGCAGCTCCAACGCCAGCAGTAAAAGTCAGCAACGACGAAAATGAAGATGACGCAAATCCGAATTTTCCATATCGTCAAGCTGTGGGAGCCTTAGCATACCTAATGGTTGCTACAAGGCCAGATATAAGTTATGCTGTGAGCATTGCGTCGAGGAATCTAGAGACTCCATCTAAGCAAGATGTCATGAGAGTCAAGCGAATTTTTAGATACCTCAAAGGTACAACAAACAAAGGACTCGTCTTCACAAAAAGTCGGGACAAGAAGCTGATGTGCTTTAGTGACGCTGATTTTGGAGGCGACGCAACGACAGGCCATTCAACGACAGGGATGGTTTTCCTATTCTCCGGCCCAATAATGTGGAAGAGCCAAAAACAGCCAACAATAGCGATTTCTTCTACAGAGGCAGAACTCATAGCTCTGACAGAAACAGCCAGAGAAGCTTTGTGGCTAAAAGAGCTCCTAGGAGAACTAACTGACATAGCAGAGTTGAATGAAAAACCAACGATTTATGTTGATAACGAGTCGACTATTAAATTGTCCGAGAACCCTCCTTACCAGTTCCATAGGAGAACTAAACATATAAAGCTAAAGCATTTCTTCATCAGAGAATGCATACAGAATGGAGACTTCACTGTGAAACAAGTTTCAACAGAACTTCAATTAGCAGATATGTTCACCAAGCCGTTGTTCGGACCCAGACTAATCGAATTGAGCTCCAGAATTGGACTTAAAGATTTGTCCAAATTCTAAAAAGTATCGTGGATGTGAAGGCATAGGTCTTCCATGCCTTTAATGAACTCTATGGTTCTGCGGGTTACCAAGCAACGTTGGTTGTTGATTTTGAACGCTGTCAATATTTGTATATAAAACTATCCTTCCTAATAATATTAATAAAATATCTTTAATTTGTTCATGTCTGTTTGCGTTATATCTACGATAAATAACACGGCAAAGTTTTCTGAAGAAAACTTCACAATAACACCTCTTATTACGGCAGATGTAATTTCATGACACGACTGGTTTGTTGGTTTAGTGTTTGCAAGCGCTTGTGCTTGGGAACCCAGGGTTAGATTCTTGGGTGGAGCTAAATTATGTTAAGTTTACCATCTAGGACTTCGCAGCAGCTCCCCGGAATCTAAACTTGATTAATGGCAGTAGGTACATCCCTATTGGACAACACTTTAAAAAAAATATCTATCTAAATGTGGACCTAAAAACTTTCCTCGAATACAGGCGTGATTGTACGATAATGATGTTATGAATTCACATATTATACATGTGAGTTTCTAAGAAATTCCTTCTGATAACAGTTTGTCCATAGACACATTTCGACATATATTCTAATAGTCAACATTGATGTTGAACTTGTGATAAAACTTAAGGAACTTTACACACATTCAGTGAACTTGTTTTTCATTCTTTCCATTAACCGATTTCCCAAAAAGGAGAGGATTCTATGTTCGAATATATGTTTGTTTTTTTAATGTAAATATGTTCACCGATTTTTCTATTAAGATATTGTCGAAAAACGAAAATCAATAAGATACAAAAGACTCCCGACTTCCGAAAAGTAAAACCCTCCAAATTTACTTTTACTTTTTTTGGTAATTTTATGATACTCATGCATACGAAGAGGTTTTTCCAATGAATGTAGGAAAGCGGAAGGAGGGAGACAAGAGGGGTGCTGAAAAAATAATGTTATTAAAACTTGGATGACTTCGCCAACTTTAGAACCATTGCATTTTATGTATGACTTTATACCTACTTACTATGGGCCAGAATTTTATTGCACCCAGAATAACACTAAATACTATACTACGTATAGGAATAAAATATTAAGAGCATTAATAGGTAAATTCATTCATTTGATAAATAGGAACATGGTTCTCACATACTTACAAATATTGCAAACATATGTAAAATACATAATTCAACAACAACGGAACAGTGTGTGAGTCAATTTCTTATACAAAAAAGGAATACAATAACTATGGCATATAAATTAAAAAAAATGATTTTATCTGCACAAGTTAATCTGCACTCTTAACTGATTTACGCACATTAGCGGTAACACATACACCTAATTATGAAAAATCTTTCCCAAGTTTTTATAGCATGTTTTAAGCTCAGCATTGTCTATCAATTATTTAATAAAATTAAGATACTTATTACATCCATCGAAACTGGTCATTCATAGTTGTATTAATGAAAGTCCCACTTAAAGCATGTTTTAACATAATAAAATAACTTCCATACTTAGGAAAAAACTCCATTGTCTTGTGTGCGCACCTCCACCGTCGTGTAATCACTGTCATAGAAATCTAGACTTGATCTATATTATTTTATGGCAGAAGAGTGCACGTTGCTCACATGATACTGAATTTTATGCTCCTATTAAGTAACTAGGTCACCTTCTTTCCATGTGAATTAAATCTCTCTAGTTTATGAAGTGGAAATTATGGAAATGGTTTCAAATTATGTATTACTTACTGTAATTAGTAAGCTTCTAACGTAAAACTTACAAAAGTGCGCTACATTTAAAAAGGAATAGCAATTAGAGCTAGATTTCAGCCCAACAACTTATGGAAAAAGAAGCAACGAATTTGCATAATAAGTACAACAACTGCTTATCGCACTATTTATTTCATAATAAATACCAACAATTATGAAGATTTGCCACAAGCCTTGCCAAAACTGCAGCCGAGACCGTGCCAGCCATAAACGACGCCATAATCTCGTATGAAAATGAAGATAATTGCAGCAAGCCTGCCTGTGATTGAGTTGTAAAAGACGCGGATCAGATAAACTCCCTACTAAATTATACATAGGTAATTTAATAATAAGATTATCTGCTAATAACTAAACGCATGGATGCATTTCGCGTAAATTTAAGCGTAGTGTGAAAAGTAATTGAGAAACAGCTTCTGTGAGCTGAGAACTCTCTCCGTATAGATTTAGCAGATAAGATTTATTGTAATTTATGATGTATAAAATAGGAGGTGGTGACAGCAAGACACAGAAAAACCAACAGCCGTAAAATAAAACACTTAGTTTATGAGATATAGTTTTCAGTTTTCACACTGAAAATAGTAGCCTGTCATACTGTATGGATCAGAATGTTGGGCTGTGAAAAAGATGGATGAATGGAGATTGCATGTAGCAGAGATGAGAATGTTGAGATGGATGTGCGGCGTGACAAGATTGGATAAAGTGAGAAATGAGTATATTAGAGGCAGTTTGAAGGTGGCGCCAGTGGCAGAAAAGTTGAAGGGAAGTCGTTTGTCCTGTATGGTCATGTGGTGTGGAGGGATGAAACGCATGTTACTAAAAGAGTTATGAATATAAATGTGGATGGATGGAGAGAAAGAGGAAGGCCAAAGAACAGATGGATGGACTGTGTGAGGAGTTATACGAAAGAAAAGGGAGTCAGTAATAGCGTGACAGGGTCAGAACGGTATGGAAGAAGAAAACGTGTTGCGCCGACCTTAAGTAACATGGGATAGGGGCAGGAAGATGATGACACTGAAAATAGTAGCCATTTCAGTGTTCAACGGAGTTGTGCTAAAGAAAAATCTAAACGGCCTGACTTCAGATGAATACAAAATGAAATAAATTTAAGAAAACTAAGTATATTTTGAACTACTAAGATTCTAAACTACTTTTTAGGGTTCCGTACCCAAAGGGTAAAAACGGGACCCTATTACTAAGACTTCGCGATCCGTCTGTCTGTCTGTCCGTCTGTCACCAGGCTGTATCTCATGAACCGTGATAGCTAGACAGTTGAAATTTTCACAGATGATTTATTTCTGTTGCCGCTATAACAACAAATACTAAAAACAGTATATAATAAATATTTAAGGGGGGCTCCCATACAACAAACGTGATATCTTTGCCGTTTTTTGCTCGATATTAATAACGGTAACAGTTGTATATTCACTTCAAAAAATAATAATTATTAAATTAAAATAAAATAAATTAAGGGGGGCTCCCATACAACAAAAGTGATTTTTTTGCAGTGTTTTGCGATAATGGTACGGAACCCTTTGTGTGCGAGTCCGAGTCGCACTTGGCCGGTTTTTAACCTGTAAAACGCACGGTTTCTGTGAGTGAGTGTGACCGCCGGAAAATAGCAATCTAACATTAGATATTATGATAATAATAATTATAAATTCTATAAACGGCAAGCAGCGTCACTATTTCCCTAATTAAAATGCACGATTATTATCTGATACTTATACTGTTATCTGATAACTTATCAGTAGGAAAGGGCCTTATACAGATTAATTAATCAAATGCCCTTAGAATCGTGACGCCTTGTCAAGTTTCACTTATTAACGCTTTCCATACTTTCAAATTAGTTTTCTAATGAGAATACTCTGAGATAGTTTTCCAACGTTACCTACTTATTTATTTTATGACTGAATATGATTGATATGTGGTATGATATTAAATATAGTATGGAATACAACGAGGATGTAGACACGATGTTGTTTGTAATTTAGATCTAAGTCATGATTGACTGTTTTATGTTCTGACAGCCATCGGATCGGAGAGGCAGGCGCAGGCGCAAGAGTCTTCGCAAGCGTATCTGTAGAGAGAAGGTTTCATCCCTAGATTGAGGAAAGTATTTTTTCGTTCGTCGATCAAGATTTTCCAGTAATAGTCCTGATCTTAGCCATGTACTCGGTCAATAACAATATAATCGACTCATTTACCCGACTGCCGAAGGAGGGTAATGTGTTTATCAGTCTATGTATGTATGTATTGTAATAGATCACTAGATAGACAACAGATCTAGTACAAAGCAGTAGGTCAGTAGGATAGAAAAATACTCAAGAATAGATAATACTTACGTGTAGTTGGTAATTCAGCAATAACACACAGTTTGGACTTTGAACTATTATTTATTTACCATTTCACACTAAGTTACCATCAACTCCATATAATATATCCACTTAGGTCAACAGTACAATCTTTCAAGCCCGCCCAGACTAGACTGACGAACTGACTCCACGCGCCTCGTGTCCGAACAATCCCCCTCCAATAGACAACTGTCATTAGATGTGACGACATTTGACATTTGAATATTTTCTAGGATAATCAATTTAACAACTTTTAAGTACTATTTGATGTTAAATATAAATAATTTAATTCTTAACAAATAAAAGATGTATTTATCAAAGAAAACCTAACACTCGACCATCCTGACAACGTGTATGACCCCATACACGTATCCGGTGATAACCTAACACTTGGCCTGTTGAGTCAGTTTTCTAAAATCAAATCAACCATTCAATGGCACTTTTGAATGTAAAAAGTTCAAAGTCACAAAAAAAAATGATTCTACTGTCCATTCGCAAAAGTAGTTTGCTATGGAGAAGAATGGACAAGAAACTCCACACTTACTCTTTTCTTTAAAATAAAAAACTTCTTTTAAATATTTTTTTTTTCATTATTAATTCATTAATTATATGTGAGTACCTTATGAAGTATGATTCACCTAGAATAAAACGGCTGTTCTATGTATATATAAAAAGTATTTCAAGCAATAACAATTATATTGATTCGTTTGATAAATATGAACATGGTACTCACATATTTACAAAATCTGCATTTTATTCGTCTGTATAGAAACCCGTGACTTATTCGCATATATATCAGTTCGCGACTTGCTCGCATATAGACTTACAAAAATTAGGAAATAAATCTAATCAATTGTAACGTTTAAATTTGGCTACTTCGTTACATTATACGTGAGTAATTTTTAAAGCATGATTCATCAAGAACAACACGGTTGTACCATGCTTAGGTACAAAGCATTAACAGTTAAATTTATCCATTTGATACATAGGAACATGGTACTCATATACTTACAACATCTGCTATTTATTCGCTAGTTTGCAAACTCGCAACTTATTCGCATATAGATAAGCCCGTGACTTATTCGCATATTGCGATTTATTCACCTGTAGGCAAGTCCCGCGACTTATTCTAAAATTTATATGTACTGAGATGTATTCGCCTGTAGGCAAACCCGCGATTTATTCGCATATAGACAAACCTGCGACTTATTCGCATATAGCGATTTATTCGCCTGTGGGTAAGTCCCGCGATTTATTCGCCAGCAGGTAAACCCGCGACTTATTCTCAAATTTACATGTACTGCGATTTATTCGCCTGTAGGCAAACCCGCGACTTATTCGCATATAAACAAACCCGCGACTTATCCGCATATAGCGATTTATTCGCCTGTGGGTAAGTCCCGCGATTTATTCGCCAGCAGGTAAACCCGCTACTTATTCTCAAATTTACATGTACTGCGATTTATTCGCCTGTAGGCAAACCCGCGACTTATTCGCATATAAACAAACCCGCGACTTATCCGCATATTGCGATTTATTCGCCTGTAGGCAAGTCCTGCGATTTATTCGCCTATAGGTAAGCCCGCGACTTATTCGCAAATTTAATAATACTTCTATTTATACACCTGTAGGCAAACCCGCGACTTATTCGCATATAGCGATTTATTCGCCTGTAGGTAAGCCCACAACTTGTTCTCAAATTTAATAGTACTGCGATTTTATTCGCCCGAGGGCAATTCTTGCTATTTATTCGCCTATAGGCAAGCCCCGCGACTTAATCACAGACATAAAAAAATTGGCAAACATACCAAATCATTTCCAACAACATTTAATTTTTACAATTTCGACCGCACTCTACTACTCTTCAAGCAGGACCTCATTCAGTATAAAGGTTAATATCACAATTCATACTAATTCCATATATGATCTCTACGGCGTTCTGCCAGCGGAGTATTAGTATTAAACCCTCCAAAGACACTAATACCGAATAGTGATTTAAACATTGCACTTTTAGTGTTAAATGACTATCATCAAAACAAAACATATTGAGCTAAAACAGTGCTACAAATATTACCCATGACATACAGGGATTGACTAAAGTCCATCTACTAAAAGAAACTATTATCGAAGACTATGATTACACGTATTTCATAGGAAAATCAAAAATATCCCCTTAGTAAAGACAAAAGACAAGTAAAACATTTCAACTTTCATCGAAATATCAGAAAGAGTGTGTTCCACAAATAGTTCTAGAAAATCTGCCCTTTGTAATTATGCAGGCTTATGGAACCTTGGAAACCTCGTCGCTAATTACATTTTTATAAAAACTTGGAAATACTCATTACTTTACGAGTACCTTCATAATAGTACATTGTGATACAAGGGTGGAAAGTAGGCTATTGCAAACGAGCTTTCACTAACAAGCCCGAGCCTAAGGCAAGGGTTTACAACGACACGAGTCCGCAACAACCCACACACCCGTGCATCACACGACGTTTTTCAATACAGTTGTGGGAAATAGTAAAAAAACAATCAAAGAATTACATTTGTTTTTTCATAAAATAAAATTATCGTAAGTCGCCATATATCTTTCTCGAGATTTTGGGGGTATAATTTCATCTTGCGCTATTTCGCCTCATAAAATATCGCGTGGAGTTAATTCGATTTCATCACTTTTACTTGAACTCATATAAACAAAATAAAATAATCTATTTATCAAACAAAAATTAAAATTTTTAGAAATGGCATTTGTTTGCAACTGGATATATATTTTTTTTTTCAAAGAAAACGGCCTATGCAACCTATTCGTCTTTTGAAAAACAAAAGCCTAAACAACCATTTAATAGACTTTTGGGAATTCAATGCTAAGACGTATGGACTCACTCATTTTTCCTCGTATAAAATCTATCCCAATTTATTCTATGTATGAAAACTCCCAGCTACTAATCTTTTTTAAATTGACTTATACATTTAAAACTCAACTGCGAAAATAATTATCGAGCTCATAAAAAAAGTTTCGACCGCGTAACAGAATCAATTTGCGTGCCTATGCAAAAGATTTAATTTTCGAATCTTAATTATAGCCTCTGAAAGTACGCAATGTGTAACAACTGTTTTGAAAAATAAATTACCTCTATGGGTGATTTCAATGCACAGATCGGGGTATCGGTAAGAAACATTAGCATTTAGTTGCTGGAAAATATGGTTATGGAACCACCAGAACTCGTGGAGTGAAACTCATTCAATACGCATACGAGTAAAACCTCAAAATCATAAACAAGATGCTCATGTTAACACTTAATCGACCTCTCCAAAATAAACATACGAAAACAGAACCCACAATTACTTTCAAAGTACGAAGTATCGTCGTCAGTTTCGTTTGGATAAGACCACATAATGCAGAGTGCTACAATCCAACAGAATACCATGATAAGAAGCATGCGCACTTTTTGACACGCCATTAACAATGAAATCGTTGAACGAGCAAGAAGTTATAAAAGGTCCTAAAAATAATCTACCAGGACTTATAGCGTCACGTGAAAAGTATGACACAAAAACCTAATGCATATTACCATAAAAATCGTGCACTCTATACTGGAATGTTTAAAAGTTACTAAAAGAATAATATAGAATTTATCAGAAAAACCGCACAGTTAATGGAAGAAACCAATGACAAAATAAGCCAAAACTGAACAAAAACGATAAAGAAATGTTCACAAAATACCAACACAGAAATAAAGAGGTGCTCCCTATAGAACAACCACATATAGCGTACAAATATATCTATAAAAAAATACAAAATTGCATGAGATTGTCAAGTGCTATCGTAGTATCACAAAATTGATCCCCACACTTTAGTATCATCACCGCTGATATCGAATGACCCTCTGTATAGCACCTGTCAAGAAATGTATCCATCTCTAATACACTACCAAAACTGAATGGAGATCATAAATATAGCTACGGTTTATTATGCCAAACTATATAACCAACCAGATGCATTACAACAAACTGGTATGATTAAACAAAGCGGGGAATAAATACTCCCCTGTACCTGTAACCCTACAACAATCAATGAAAATGAAACCAGAGAAGAGCTATCAGATAAATCAGGCAGGTACATAAACAATTGTAGGAGAATGGGCTGGAAACCAATTATGGAAATTTGGCCAAAAACTCATCAGCCACACGATATATGCAACCGATCATGAAAAACACTTGCTTCTTACAAGGCCCGTTCTCGTTCAGAGTTATTGACCTAAACGGGTAACTTATATCGAGCAGCGACGTTAAGGATTGGCATCCAATAGCTACGACTATACACTGCCGAAAAGGGCCTCTCAAGAAGAATCTTTACCACAAAACCAATATTGCCAATTAAAAGTCGGTCCAGCGTTAGTGACCCAAACAGGCGACTCATTAGACATCAAAGCCAAGACTTGTGATCGATGTCCAACTGCCATAAGATATAAAACAGAAAAAACTTTTCAAAAGAACTCAATATTAAACTGCCTTTTGCTAATTCAAAAATATTCAGATTCAATTACCTAAATAGGCAAGCAATTGGGCACCAAAATTACTACCTTTTCTTTTGGTACCTAACAGCCACAAGACAAACGCCACCGAAAAAAATCAACTCAAGAACCCTTGCTACAAGACAACTATTGTCAATAGTTAGTCCGTTTAGAGTTCACGACCCCAATAGGAAAACCAGTCGAACACCGAACTCGAAAAGTTTTTAATTAAGGGTACATTCACAGAAACACGGCTAGCGAGTACGTCCAAACCCCAAAAAAAACAAAATGCCAAGTAAGTCAATTGACGACATACCAGAATTTAAATGATATCTACTTAATGGATCACATTTAGAACTCTGTAGCTCCTCACGTGTCAACTATCCAGAGAAGTCGTTATAATAAGGAATATTCAAACTGAAAAGATTCATCAGACACATATCCCAGCGCTACTGGGGCGAAGGACAGGCTTAACGTTTGGTCTAGTCGAGCAGACTCTTAAAACATTGTTCCTAAATCGGCATGTAAGAAGCCAATATTTCAAAGTGAATGCTTATAGATTTATAAAACAATTATTGAAATGCACAGTACTAATGAAAGTAATTAGTTGACAAAATACCGGAATTCAAATGACTCACATTTAAAGCTCTCTAGCTCCTAAAGTACCCATATTCCATGAAATATTCCCCCTGAAGAGATCCATCTAACGACACATCATATCGCTACTGGGATGCGACAAAATTGCCTATTGCCCTTTGCAAGGACTGTACTATTAAGACCCATCATGCTTCTATGGAGCAAAATATTCGAAGAAAAAGTTGTGCCGAAATCAGTAATCATCCTGTTGTACGAAAGGTAATCCAGTGGATATTGGGCATTATCAATAAAGAAGCCATATCAGCAAAATCCCAGCAAAAATTAACTAACTATTACTAACTGACTAAATAATCACCACATGTTATCCACTAGGTAAATGACATCCCTCTCAAGTTTGTAGAGAAGTATACCCATCTAAGCAAATGGTTCTCCCTCAGCAAAGCCAAAAATATGGAATAAGTCTATAGAAAATTTGAGTAGTAGAGTCGGTAAAGGATCACTTAGCTATGTACATCCAGGCTGCTGCTGTAGTAGCTTCTTGTTGTGATGTCCTGGACTGCTGCGCCTTGGGCTGTGACGTCCTGGACTGATATGCCTTGGGCATCGACGTCCTGAACTGCGTCACCTTGGGCTGTGGCGTCCTGGACTGGTGCGCCTTGGGCTGGCGCCTCAAGAGGCATGATGTACATAAAACAAATAGAAATGGTTTAAGAATAACTAAAGTACACAAAATATATTTGAAAATGTATGCAGGGTATTTTGAAAATATCTCTGAAACGGTGCGTCTGAGCTAAAAAATAACCAAATTTTCACAACCCTTTAAGAAACCCCGCTTAAGGGACAAGATACTTAGTCACAATTTTTTTTTTTGTTTTTTTGTTCTACCCTCATATTTTTAAAATACATTAAATATAGTTTTAATAAGACATTTAAAACTAATTTAATAAAATCGTAATCAAAAGCACTTGATTTCGTAATAGGCGTGTACTTCCCGCTTCTGAAATGTAATAGATCACTAGATAGACAACAGATCTAGTACAAAGCAGTAGGTCAGTAGGATAGAAAAATACTCAAGAATAGATAATACTTACGTGTAGTTGGTAATTCAGCAATAACACACAGTTTGGACTTTGAACTATTATTTATTTACCATTTCACACTAAGTTACCATCAACTCCATATAATATATCCACTTAGGTCAACAGTACAATCTTTCAAGCCCGCCCAGACTAGACTGACGAACTGACTCCACGCGCCTCGTGTCCGAACAATCCCCCTCCAATAGACAACTGTCATTAGATGTGACGACATTTGACATTTGAATATTTTCTAGGATAATCAATTTAACAACTTTTAAGTACTATTTGATGTTAAATATAAATAATTTAATTCTTAACAAATAAAAGATGTATTTATCAAAGAAAACCTAACAGTATGTAAGTATGTATGTATGTATGTATGTATGTATGTATGTTTGTTCCTATGTGGCGTTCTAGAGACCAAACGCGTGGGCCGATTTTGATGGTTCTTACGTCAATCGATTCGTCTTAACCCCGCGAGTGTCACTGGCTACATTAAAATTGGAAAATAGAAAAATGGCGGATTTAGGGCGCCATATTGTGGGGGACAAAATTTTTTTTTACTTCCAAACCCATCGTGTGGGGTATAAAAAAAAAGGGTTTTAAGAGGTGATTTCAAAAATATATAACACATATGTTTAAAAGCACCAAAATCTAAAAAAAAATAACTAAACAGTTATAAATAAAAAAAGTAAATTTAAAAAATCAAAAGACCCGACTGCTTAAAAGGCGAACTAAAAAGACGTAAACAAGAAGAAAATCATGCTGTGCAGTCGGAGGATACATCTGGTTTTGGTCAGCCAGTTCGCGAATATGTATCCTCCGACTGCACAGCATGATTTTCTTCTTGTTTACGTCTTTTAGTTCGCCTTTTAAGCAGTCGGGTCTTTTGATTTTTTAAATTTACTTTTTTATATTTAAGTACGCTACAGGGGTCGGTGCTTTCGAGCGGTTAAAGTCAATAACATCTGGCTAAATAAGGCCTTACTGCAACTCCCATCAGTTTCTCAGACTCGTGCGATTACCTTGCCAAAATACGATTTTTCTCGTGGATAGGTATAAAGTAGAAAGATCCCTTGAAAGTTATAACCCCAAATTAAAAATTAGCCTAACCACAGCTGCTCCCAACGGCTAACAAGATCTCTCTGTCTCAATCAACCATGTACCTAATCCTCTAAACATTCGCGCGTCCGCCACCGGCGACGGATCACCGGGAAATGTGGGACATTAGCATGAACACGGGCAATCCAACGCTAATCCCCTGCACTAATGAACTGCCCTGCGATGTAGCGTCTCATGGCCATGGTACAGCTAATACTAATAACCTAATTGCTGAAGAAAGTAGCACAGCGGTTTATAAGCCATCTGTGTGAAAAGATTGCCTTTCTGTAATTTGTTGATCTCTTTGAGATTTACGAATGAATTTCTGAGACTGCACTGTCGATAAGGGAATCTTCTTTTCGATCAATCACCATTGCATGACTCGCCCTCTTCCTTGCTTTTTTAATCAACTTACCAAAAAGGAGGAGGTTCTATGTTCGACATTATTATGTTTTTTTTTTTTGTCTTTATTCACGCGTATCTCCGTCATTTTTGGACCGATTTTGAAAATTCTTTTTTTGTTTGTAAAAGTATGTTTCGAAATTGGTTCCATTTTATTTTGGTGAAGATCTGATGAAGAACTGCGAAGATATACAACAGAACTCTTCAATAAATTACGGCAAATCTCTCGGGTTTGCTGCAATCGCATGTCTGTTTATTGTTTATACCATTTCATTACATAACATCACGCCAGTACGCTATTAAGGGGTACGCAGATCTCTCATTTCACCGGTAATGCTCTAGTTTCATGATATTCGGGTAATCTATTCTGGCGTTATAGGTACCTTACTAAACAACTTGCCTACTAAGTAGGTACAACTAAAGAGTGAAAAATAAAAAGCTTTATACAAAAAAATACTACCGACTTCCAAATATAAAGACTACAAAGAGAAAAATAACTTTATTTTTGGAAGTCGGTGTCTATAACGCTTTTTTTGTAAATAAGCTTTTATCAAACACCGATCATTGTTGTAATAGCTAGTCGGATTCGGAATCGGATTTTAGCTGCTAGGCAGTGCCTGTAGTATCGTCATTATTATCCTACTTGGCTAAAAGCAAATTTTATTTTTTTACTGTCTCCAATCTGATGTTATGTAAAATTAAGGTTGCACTAGTCCAAAATTCTTCCATACAAACGTAGTTTGGGTTTTACTCCACTGTTTGACGATGTACGTTCAAAATAAAAAATTATATCAATTTGTCTCATCATTATCTAGTCCTGTATGGAAGCAAAAAGTACAAAAAAAAATTAGCATGAAAGTTATGAGCTTCGAAAGTTCCATATTTCAACACCAATTTTAACGCATCTTTGGGCGCAAATAAGTACCATAAGAAGAAAGAAAATTGAAAAACGGCCTCCATACAGGGATAGATTATTTGTTCAACAATGCAAATAATTTTATTTTGAACAGATACATTCAGTGGTTTTTTCATGATATCCAGACTCCCAAAGGTCTGTTTATAAAATTTCGCGCGCTCGTTTTCGTTCTAAATCATCATCCATCTCGCTACAAATTTCCTCCCCGGTCAGTGGGGCGGAGGGGTACGCGTGGGGCGCATTTACACCTACACACACACACGCTCACTAGTTTAGCTACCGCCCGGCGCCCGCGCCCCGCTGCCCCAGAGGGGCCTCAATCGTCTGCTGCATAATATATACGTCACCGTAATTACGCGCGTGCGGTGTATGTTATTGATATTGTGATATCGACGATAACGTATTCGTATAATATTTTATAACATTGACCCCTGGCTTGAACTTTGGATTCCGATATTTATTCCTTTATGTGTTGTGTTGATTATTTTGAATTGGTCCGAAATTTTACTGACCCTGGCGTTCGTGGGATTTCATACTGATTTACATGGCGTTTGAATTTGAACTTGTTGCGTCAGTGAAGTGATCTTCTTCTTCAGCAATTCAAGTAACAATGGGTAAGTTGAATCTTTTATCGAATTTAGTTTGTACAATTCATGAGGGCGCTTGACATGACTTTTATACCTAAATAAACACAGACTTGTAATTCTAATGTTTCACTCGCATTTATAAAATTTTAAAATTACAAACTGCCGATCTTTATCTATAATTAGAAAATCTTTTTTAAAAATACTACCGACTTCCAAATAAAAACACTACAAAGTGAAAAATAACTAATTTCGGAAGTCGGTGTTCTTGTTTTTGTTTCTACGTTATTTTTTTTTTTTAGTTGTGGTACATAAAGATCAAGTTCAATAATACCTATAATCTCAGATTAGAGAAAATCTGAGCCTAAAATGCCCAAATTTATGCCTGAATAGATTACCTGAATACCTAACATAAAACTAACATAACCGGTGCAATGAGAGTGTATCTTTCAGGATGAACTGTACAAATCTGCGTACCCCTTTAGAGCGTACCGGCTTGACGTTATGTTATCAAAAGGCCTAACCAATAAACTGTTTTGCGATCGCAGCAATCCCGAGAGATTTGCCGTTGTATATTGAAGAGTTCTGTTGTATATATTAGGATATTAGATTCCAATTAGATTAGGTATTTTAAGATTTTCGATAGTCGTGCCTACTTATATCGAAAGTTCATTATTATGTAGGTACCTATCTGTTATATCGATATCGACTCGGCTTCAGCGGCGGACAAACACAAAAGGAAGCTATTTTTTAACCGACTTCAAAAAGGAGGAGGTTCTCAATTTGACTGTATTTTTTTTGTTACTTACCTCAATACTTTTTTAATGTGAACCGATTTTGATGATTCTTTTTAGGGTTCCGTACCCGAAGGGTAAAAACGGGACCCTATTACTGAGACTTCGCGGTCCGTCTGTCTGTCACCAGGCTGTATCTCATAAACCGTGATAGCTAAACCGGTGAAATTTTCACAAATGATGTATTTCTTTATAACAACAAATATTAAAAACAGAACAAAATTAATATATAAGTGGGGCTCCCATACAACAAACGTGATGTTTTTTTGCGATAATGGTACGGAACCCTTCTTGGCCGGTTTTTTATTTGTATACCTACTATGCGCGCCGACACTCACAAGCTCGGCTCAGCCACCCGAAGCTATTATATTGTATTGTGATAACAAAGAGAATATTTCTAACTGCTATTGTAAACAAACAATCAATAAACAATTTACAAAATAACATTATTTTTTATTTGATGAACCTAATTACCTAGAAAACAAGTCTCACATCAAAGTGGCGCTATCGAAAAAGCAGTTATCCTGACTCTGGCTGGTATGAAATACCTACTTACGGGGAGGCGCCTGTAGGTTATAGCTAACTAGCTAAGGTAAGTAAATACCTATTTAACACACATTGTAATATTTGCACAACCTGCAATAAAATACAAAAACATAAAGACATGACCTACACCCGTGCGCATAGAGCCTAGCTTTCCGCACGCGCTGGTACGATACCTACAGTCAGCGAAGCCCTGGCGCCCGCTCTGCCAACGTAAAATCTACCGACTTGACGCTCGAACACTTTTCATTCTTATAACTAAGGGCATAAGGTTCAATAAGCGCGCAAGCGGCTTGCGCTGCTCTGTCGTCGCCGCCGCCAAAAATAATTAAAAAGTCAAATCTAACATTACTTGTCGATAATAACAATATCTATGTAAATTCACATTTTCGCAAAAGATCTTATTGTCAAGTTGGCAAAGTCGCGGGTAAATATAGGTGCATAACAACGAGTAAATTGAGTGCCTTCTAAAGTTACACACAGTAATAATCCAAAGTTCTAACATCTATTTTTTTATGTTTATGTTGTCAATGAATTGCATACGCGCCACCGCAACCACACACAAGTATATTATAGTAATCTTTGCACACACACCGCCGCGCTGTCGGCGCTCTGCAATGAAATTGCGCATGTGTGCATCACACAGCGTTATGAGTGTGTATACGAACACGATCTAGCTTCTTACTGCTCATCACAGCGTCTATCTCTTTCCTGCGCGATGTCGGATGAGATAGCAAATATTTTAACTCCGCCGCCAAATAGTTCGTGCCGTTGACTAGTGTAACCTTAAGACACGTTGTACTGATCTGTTTGGTATCACTAACCATTGTTGCAGTATAATCTTCCGCATTGTTTCTATCTTTTCTTAGCAATTCTATCAAGATTTAGCTTCATCTTTAATGTTCTAAGGTTAACTCATTTACCTAAACTGCATCGTAAATACAGCCGCCACCCACAGTCACATAGCTGATAGTACTGTCACAACCGCCGTCAAACGCCGTGTACTATCAATTAGCAGTCAAATCTGGTCTCTAATGACGTCGGCACCAGTACAGTTACTACTCCATTTGCGATACGTTTGATTGCTTGCTAATGTGCGAGCAGCGACGCGACCCAGCCACTTTGACGAATGCATTTACACAAATTAGAACGCTTTGAATTGGATATTTGATGTTCTACAGCGAGATACACCGCTGCTTTACGTTTTTGTAAAAGGTTGTACTTACAATAAACCCATACCAGTGCAGCCATATGTGGTAACTGCAGGTGGACTAAATCCACAAGGGAATGGATAGCTACAATGAGCCTTAGGTGCAAAGGTACTTAGGAATACCATTGTCAAGACGGATCGACGATGCTTAAAATCATTAGCAAGTGTCGGAAAGACTAATGTAGAAGTTTGACATAAATGGAGAAAAAACTTGTGGGATGATGATGACTATGTAGGTATCTGTCTTGTTTTGTGAACCGTGTTAGTGAGTTTCACGACAATATATACAAAAACCGGCCAAGTGCGAGTCGGACTCGCACACGAAGGGTTCCGTACCATTATCGCAAAACACTGCAAAAAAATCACGTTTGTTGTATGGGAGCCCCCCTTAATTTATTTTATTTTAATTTAATAATTATTATTTTTTGAAGAGAATATACAACTAAATATTCTGTGAATATTTCAAGCGTCTACCTGTTGCCGTTATTAATATCGAGCAAAAAACGGCAAAAATATCACGTTTGTTGTATGGGAGCCCCCCTTAAATATTAATTTTATACTATTTTTAGTATTTGTTGTTATAGCGGCAACAGGAATACATCATCTGTGAAAATATCAACTGTCTAACTATCACGGTTCATGAGATACAGCCTGGTGACAGACAGACAGACAGACGGACAGCGAAGTCTCAGTAATAGGGTCCCGTTTTTACCCTTTGGGTACGGAACCCTAATAAAATATCACAGGTACTGAGGGCCACGTCCGTGTAAGTCAATTAAGCCGCTTAAGATTCCACGCCTACAAGTCGCGAAAGAATCTTGTTGAACGCTTGTTTTAATTACGAAGAACGTGGAGCTGCCGCACACAGTCTAGATTGTTCTACGTAAGAAATACTTTGGGAGACAATCATGGTAAATCTATGGTTAAAAAGGCCATATCCAGTGGCTTATAACCAGAGGAATTTGGTTGGACATTAAACTAATACTGCCGGAAACGATTGCTTTGAATGGTCAAAGCAGTCGTTTCTGGAAGTAAGAACACTTTTTTTTTCGATTTTAACCAGTGTTTAACTTGAGAACCTTTGCCCAACAGAAATACAACAAAGGCTAGAAAAAAACATGTGTCAATGTGTGTCAAATTATATGTAGGTAGGTAGGGTACTTGGTGGCAAGGAAACAATGGACTTAATTAGACTCTTGGGGGAAGTCCAATTATATCTTGCAGTGGCTTAGATTAAATTATTATTCAAAGGATTAACCTAATAGCGGCTATTAAGACCGGAAATCGTCGTCAGATCGGTTCGAGATAGCGATCATACAAACCGCAGCACATATACTATTTATACTGCAAACACCAAAAGGAAACACCGACCCAGTAAACAACTCGCTAACTGTTTAATCATTACAGATTTAATTAGATCCAGTTTGGACTTCTCCTGTCGACTTACAACTGTCATCAAGGTGTTGTCCAGGTCACTTGCCCAATTACTCCAGCATTTAAAGCTCTTTATTTTGGATTAATCTCGTTTATCATGGCTATAAGTAAATCGGTGATGGTAATTAATGCTGCTATAAAAAGCTGCCGAGATGGCAATACTTCGATAGACATGGAACGCTGTGGATGTTTCCGGTTTGTGAGTGGAATGAATCAGAAGGCCAATGAGCAGATGTCACAAATCTCTCCATTATTATTCTCACGTCCAATTTTATGAGCAATACATTTTTTTATGACATGGTGCTTGCAAAGACCGTCATTGTACCCGTATACTTATGCTTTATTTGTTGTATAAGTAATCAATAACTAGTGTTATTACTAACACTAGTTTGTAAGCTCGCAATTGTACTAACAAATATGGATGTAATCGTAGGATAAATCTGAAATAAAGGATGATTTGAAAGTATATTCTATTCTATTATTGATACGTAAACGCTTGTTATCGTCCTATGGAAACATGACAACAGCTTGCTCTACATCCAGTCAATGGCAAAGAGGCGCCTTGCTACGAAGTAGATTTCGACCTTAATTTTACTGTGATATTACTGATTCCGACTACTAGGACTTCGAGCAAGTCCTGTTCAAAGCGTAGTTTTCTTGCCACATATATTTCACACTTTAAATTGCTAAAGTTTTGGACGGCAAACATTCTCAAGCATAAGTTGTTTTTTTTTCGGATTTGCAAGAATTTAGCTTTCTGCAGCTACTCTGCAATGCGTATCATGGACGCTTTTTATACTTTGCCGGATAAGTAGAGAGTAAAGCTTGGACGTAAAGTTGACATGTGGACAATTCCGAGAAGCCTGCAATAATGTTAATTTTATCACGGATCCGTCATGGACGACGGATGTCGGACATGACCAGACACGACGTATATCTGTCAATGGGTGTTATAATTGTTGTTTACTACTCAGGAAAACTGTATGTACTATTGTACATTCTAGTATAGTACTATTGTGTATTCTCTAACTATACATATATCTATATACGTATCCAAAAGGAACCAGTAACACCTCAAATCAGAAGACTGGTTGATTACGGCAACCAAGAAAATCTCGACATGATACTTGGCTGCGATGCGAATGCTCACCACGTCGTTTGGGGCAGCTCAGATGTCAACAAACGAGGCGAGGATTTGTTGGACTTTGTGGTAAGCTCTTCTTTACAAATCCTTAACGCAGGCAATAAACCTACTTTCAGGACCTCTGCGAGAACTGAAGTTATTGACCTGACACTGGCTTCAAACAGGGCCAGTGCTCATATTGAGAATTGGCATGTATCGGACGAAATCTCTCTGTCTGACCATAATTATATATGCTTTAGGTTTAGGACGGCGGGAGAAGCCGAAACTAGACGAAGGAGAAACCCAAGGCACACAAATTGGGACTCATACAGGAGGGACCTTAAAGTAAATCTAGGGAGCCCTAAAGGTAAGCTTAATTCCATACTGGATATAGAATTCGAAGCGGACAGAATTAAGGCGGGCACCATCGGCGCATGGGAAGATAACTGCCCAGAGAAAAAGGCCTTTAGCAAAAAGGTACCATGGTGGACTCCTGAACTAGTCAAAATACGTCAGGAAACACGACAGGCCTTTAATGATGCAAAAGCCAGGAAGGATTTTTCTGGCTATCATAGCATGTTAACGAGGTATAACACGGCGGTACGCAAGGCCAAAAGAACTAACTGGCGACAGCATTGCACCTCCATCGAAACTCTGCCAAGTGGAATGAGGTTGTGCAAAGCAATGTCCATGACTAAGACAAACCCACTATCATCTGTAAAGGATGAGAACGGGTGTCTCACGGAAACTGGACAGGACACTCTGGGTGTGATGTTTAGGACCCACTTCCCGGAATGTATACTGCGCAATAGCGATGAAGAGGAACCAGTCACAAGGGATGAGCTCACAAGGCACACGTCCAAAAGTAACTGGCTCACGGCAAAGAAAGTGGTAGATGAAAACAAACTGAAGCTGGCCATAGCGGGCTTCCAGCCTCTCAAATCCCCTGGTCCGGATGGCATCTACCCAATACTATTGCAAGAAGGGGCATCTGTTTTGGTACCCCATTTGAGTAAGCTCTACAGAGCTTGCATAGCCTTTGGGTACGTACCCAAGGCATGGAGGGAGGTCAAAGTCACTTTTATACCGAAGGTGGGTAGACCGACTTATGAAGAAGCTAAAGCTTACAGGCCCATCAGTCTATCATCCTTTCTCTTAAAAGCTCTGGAGAAACTGGTAGACAGGTATCTAAGAGAGGGACCACTGAAAGTATTCCCTCTACATAAACTACAGTGCGCCTACAGCCCGGGCAAATCTACGGAAACGGCATTGCACTTTGTTGCGAGTCGAGCCGAGGCTGCGCTAGAGGGACAAGAGATTTGTGTCGGGGCTTTCCTCGACATAGAGGGAGCCTTCGACAAAACAACATTTGAGTCCATACGCATTGCTGCAAAGGAACATGGCATCAACGATACCACGTGCAACTGGATTGACTATATGCTGAGAAGCAGAATAGTCAGATCGGAACTGATGGGAGACAGACTTAGTGCAAAAACAACAAGAGGTTGCCCGCAAGGCAGGGTGCTGTCACCATTATTGTGGTGCTTGGTAGTAGACTCGCTACTTACCAAACTCAATACCGGACCATTCTACACAGTAGGCTATGCAGATGACATAGCAATAATGGTCAATGGTAAATTCCCGAACATAGTCTCTGGATTATTACAACAGGCATTGAGGATGACAGAGGAATGGTGTACAAAGAACCACCTCTCTATCAACCCAAGCAAAGCAGTCATTGTTCCATTTACGAGGAAGAGACAACTAGAACACCTAGGAGAGCTCTCCCTCAATGGAATAAAGCTGCCCTGGTCCACCGAAGTTAAATATCTGGGCGTAACGCTTGATAAAGAACTCAGGTGGAAAACTCATGTGGAAAATATAACGACAAAGGCCTTACGAGTGTTCGGCATGTGTCGTTCCACCTACGGTAAAACTTGGGGGTTAAAGCCCAAAGTGATACGATGGCTGTACCGGACAATGATAATACCTATTATCACATACGGCAGCCTAGTGTGGTGGCCAAGAACAAAGCTTGCTTCGTGCAAAGCGCCACTCACCAGGTTACAAAGAACAGTGTGTCTCGGCATCACAGGTGCTTTCAGGACAACACCAACGGCAGCGATTGAGAGATACCTCAATATCCCTCCTCTGCATATGATGGTTGAATTCGAGGCAAGGAAGACATTACATCGTCTTGCTGTTGCTGGACTATGGGATGCCTCTAAGCCAAAGACTAACCATACAAAGTTCGATGAGAATGAAGGCCTGGATCGGGTAACAAGCATGTTATCCGATAAAATGCAAACTAAATTTGTGTTTGAAAGGTCTTTTAAGGTCCAAATCCCTACAATAGAGGACTGGAAGAAGGGACTCGATCCACCAGAACAAGACAGTCTGGTGTGGTACACTGATGGATCCAAAATGGAATCAGGTACAGGAGCGGGCATATACGCAAAAGGTTACAAATGTAGCAAAAGCTTAGGGAAGATGGCAACTGTATTCCAAGCGGAAACATTTGCCATAATAACCTGTGCTCAAGAGAATATAGATAGAGGAACCCGAGGTAAATCCATATATATTCTTAGTGACAGTCAGGCTGCAATCAAAGCCATGGCATCCTACAAAGTGGACTCCGGACTCATTCTGGATGCTATCCAGGCCCTAAACAGGCTTGGGAAGCACAACAGGGTGAGACTGATGTGGGTCCCTGGGCACAAAGGAATCCATGGTAACGAAGTGGCTGATGAACTGGCAAGAGAGGGCTCAGCAAATGAATTTGTGGGTCCAGAACCATGTGTAGGCATTTCGACGTGTCTCGTAAAAGCCGCATTTAGGGAGTTTGCAGATCACAGACAACAAACTTATTGGCTGTCTAACACCGGTCTGCAACACTCCAAGAAATTCCTAGGCTCTACGTTCAAAGCCCGGGAATGCATTTGGAACATGAGCAGGGGGCAAATCCGCTACCTGCTTGGGGCCTTTACTGGGCACTTTGGAACCAACGACATGCTCATGAAGATGGGTTTAACTACGACTCCCGTGTGCAGGTTGTGTGGGGAACATACGGAACGCATGGAGCACCTTCTGTGCACATGCGATGCACTGGCTGGTAAGCGAATGGGTCTCCTAGGGGTTGGATACCCAAAACCAGAAGACTATAGGCTCATATCTCCTAGTCTCGTTGTAAAACTCATGAAAACGGTTTTCAACGAGATTGGGGGGGAGTAAGTTATCTAGGGGACCACAATAGATCCCAATGGGTCGAAGTGTCCGAGATCTTCTCGGCCCCTCCATAAGATAAGATAAGATATACGTATCCAGCTTTAAAACTTTTAACTAAGTATGTGCAATAGGTATATAGAATATTTATTAATTAAAAATATAAGTATTTGATGTATATTAACATATATACAATTGAGAAAACTTACAGTCACTCAAAGGGCAATGGAGAGGGCTTTGCTCGGCGTTTCCTTGCGTGATCGAATCATAAATGTAGAGATACGTAAGAGAACCAGGGTTACCGACATAGCCCGAAGAATTGCCAAACTCAAGTGGCAGTGGGCAGGGCACATTGCTCGCAGAACGGATGGCCGATGGGGCAGAAAGGTTCTGGAGTGGCGACCGCGAACCGGAAGACGTTGCGTTGGAAGGCCTCCCACCAGGTGGACTGATGACCTGGTGAAGGTTGCGGGGATCCACTGGTTGCGAGACGCACGGGAACGGTCAATGTGGCTTGGGGGAGGCCTATGTCCAGCAGTGGACGTCTTTCGGCTGATATGATGATGATGATACAATTTAGTATTCAAAAAATTAAAAAAAGCAAACCTATATACAAATACATAGGGGAGAAGAGCTCATTGTGCATCAAAAATTTCGTCCACATCGATTTCAATTGGAAACGTGCTCAGAACGCTGGCAGCATTGCCACGTTGGATGGCAATGCTGATTCACTGGCCGAAGAAAAGGCCAGCCGTTTGGTCACGTGATTAGTCGACGAGCTTTGTGCTAATTTCTAATTTAATTGGTAACTACTTTACTTACGATTTTTTTAATCTACCCATAATTTGATCTGTAAGTACATACCTACCTACTTATTAAGTTGATACCAAAAACTGAATCTATGTCTTAAAAGCCAGTTGCTTTAGACGTACTATTGCCGAATCGTTTATATGCCAGCAGAATTAAAAACACAAAACGACCCATGAAAGTGACCAAAAGAATAAAACGCATAATAAATTCAACTAAACAAATGGTTGCAGTGTTTTAAAACGGGGCAAAAGCGAGTCCCTGCATTGCGTATTCTACTTGCTTGCTGAACGATGACTGACGGGATTATCCTTTATTCGTGTGAGTTGGTAGGTAGGCTTGTTTGTAGAGTGGAAATAACTGACAGTACTTTATTACTTATTTATAGGCAAAAAGCACTATCCTGGCTTATTTTGTGTTAGCGTCTATTGGCATGAAACAAATTGGGTCATCAGTTTCATCTCTATCATTTAAAAGCAATAATTAGGGAAGTCCATCCTCGTCATTACAAGCTAACACCTGATGATCATCTTGAAGAAAATTATTTTGAGCAGAAAAGTTAATTCATCGTATGACGATACAGCACTCCATAAAATATTACTAGCTTCTAGAAGCCCATATTTTCAATTTCTCTAGAGTAATGGTAACACTAGCAGAGGCTTCTCGTACAATTAAGTTTCTATAAGGCTACTCTGTGCGGTGTTCCATGCTAGGATTAGTCGGATAATTACGGAAAGCACAGCTTTTGCTCAATTTGCCGATATTACCATAAATCTTGACTTGTAGGCCAGTAGACCACTAAGTAGTTTTTAGGGCTGTGCGGTGGATAACGTTTTTTGAATATTTTTGTCTGAAACCTTTCGGAAATTCAGCGTTTTCTGAAAATTTAATTGTTACTTGAATAACTCTACAAAACAAAAATAAATCAAGAGGCTATGATTCATGAATCTAGGTACTAATAGTAAAATAATATTTACTAGCTTCTGCCAGCGGCTTCGCCCGCGTGAATGTCGATAATTATCCCAAGGGATCAAATTCCCGGGATAAATAAATTCTATGTGCTATTCCAAACATAATCTATCTCCAGATCCGTCCAGCCGTTTGAGCGTGAAGAAGAAACAAACATACAAACACACACACATACTCACAAACTTTCGCCTGTATAATATTAAGTGTAATTTTCAGTTTTTTTTTTATCCTAGGCGCTTGAGCTAACATTCAGTCTTGTATATCTCGTTCCCACTGTAGCAGTCAGTAATAGTATTTTTTTATTTATTTTTTATCTCCCTCAAAGAACAATTTTGTTTCTATATATGTTACAAATATTGGAGGCTTTCAGTTTTTTTTTATCCTAGGCGCTTGAGCTAACATTCAGTCTTGTATATCTCGTTCCCACTGTAGCAGTCAGTAATAGTATTTTTTTTTATCTCCCTCAAAGTACAATTTTGTTTCTATATATGTTACAAATTTTGGAGGTACAAAGGTTTGTGGGAGTCAGGAATCCAAACTAGGATACCCTGTGCTATGGACTCCTGACCCCCTCGCCGAGATTGGGATTTACACAAATTGTATAACGTAGGCCATGTAGGACTATTGTAAAAAGAAAACAATAAAAAGGAACCAAAAAAATTAAATCAGTGGTCAGAACAGTCGTTTATCTACGACGGTGACCGCAAATATTTCATAACTGGACTATTTGTAAAAATAAACAAGCGTTACTTTTTAGCACTGCCACTTTTTCTGCCAGTATAACTGCCGGTTTCCCAGCTTAGAATTATCGGGCTGTTAACGTAATCGAGGATTAATCGCCTGTTAATTCTACTTTCAGTTTCTCAACATCCAAGTGTGACAAGTTGTTGACAATTTGTCACATTTGAGTAAAATCTCGAATTAACCACATGTTACAGCAGTTTTGGGTTTCTGAGCACCTTTTTCAATGTTAATCTCTTGTCAACGAGCCTAATTTATAATTGTTGGAAATTGGTCGATTATTCGCGGATTAAAATTAATATTATGACTTTAAAGGCTTATATTACGATAAAAAGATAATAGGGGTCGGCGTAAACTATGGTATGGGTTGAGTTATAAAAAATATGTTTAATAAATCAATTATAGTTGATTACCAAGATCTAAAAAAAATTAGCATATTACAAACTTTTAAATTAATTACATTATAAAAACTTGACACAATTATAAAAAATTGTTATTTTGTATTTATTTAAATAAATAAAAATAAAACAAACTGTTACTGACCTGGGAATCGAACCTTCCTCACGCTAGTGCGCGTGAGGAAGGTTCGATCCCCAGGTCAGTGTTGACTATACCCTGTACTTTTTTGTTTACTGTTTGTGTTTAACTTGAAGCGGCTGGGGTGGTGACCGCGCCAGGGTAAGCAACACTTAACAAGGTCAGTCTTGGGATGGGTGACCACTTTTTTTTGGATCGCTTGTTTATGGATAGGTGACTCCGCCAGGGTAAGCAACACTAACCAAGGTCAGTCTTTGGATGGGTGACCACTTTTTTGTGGATCGCATGTTTATGGATAGGTGACTCTGCCAGGGTAAGCAACACTAACCAAGGTCAGTCTTTGGATGGGTGACCATCGCCACAAAATTTTTGATCACCCATCCTAAAGTCACCCCGTTAGGTTAAACAACATCTAACAAGATCACCCATCCAAAAACAAGCGAACCCAAAAAAAGTGGTCACCCATCCAAACAGTGACCTTGGTAAGTGTTGCTTACCCTGGCAGGGTCACCCATCCAAAAACAAGCGAACCAAAAAAAAGTGGTCACCCATCCCAAGACTGACCTTGGTAAGTGTTGCTTACTCTGGCAGGGTCACCCATCCAAAAACAAGTGAACCAAAAAAAAGTGGTCACCCATCCCAAGACTGACCTTGGCAAGTGTTGCTTACCCTGGCGGGGTCAGCCATCCAAAACAAACGAACCAAAAAAAAGCGGTCACCCATCCAAAGAATAACCTTGGTAAGTGTTGCTTAACCTGTGTGGGTGGGGTCACCTATCCAAAAACAAGCAAACCACAAAAAAAAGTGGTTATCCATCCAAAAATCGACCTTGGTAAGGTTTGCTTAACTTGGCGGCTACACCAACCCAGCCTCTCAAGATAAAATACTATTTAAAGTTACTGATTACGTTATAGTAATGAATGAATACCAGCTAGGGTAGCCAACCGAAATAAATTAATGTCGATTATTTAATGTAACAAGCGATTACGTAATTTCTCGATGATGAAGTGTTGAGAAACTCACTGACAACTGACGGCTGGTTAATTTGTGACAAATTGTCAGCTGATTTGAGATGTGACGTTGACTTCAGAAACTGGCCCTAAGTCTATTCAGTTTTGAGTCAGTCAGTTTGAACTAGACAATCATTGTAACTTGCATTACGTGCTAAAAAGATTGCCGTTAGTAGTCCAGCGTTGAGGTTCGGAACTCGGTTTGAACGCTCCATAGACCTCTGTGCAACTCGCAGCCTGTACACATCTTCCTCCATGAGCGTCCACGACTTAGCATCGTAAGGCATGGTGGGCCAACACTGGTTATTAGAGGTGGGTTGACCGTGTGGAATATTGACCTCGACTTTCGAATATCGTAAAAAAAAATAAAGTGGCCCGCCCAAGCTTTATTCTCGTGATTGTAATTTTTGTAATCTCTTGTAATTTTTTAATCAACCATGACCAATTCTTATATAATGCACGTATAGAAACCACCCTCGGCCTTCAAAGCCATAAAATCCATCTTCAATAAAGTTGTAGATAGTAAAACTAGGCATCAGGGTAGCGATATCACATATTATAGTAATTACCAGCCCGTCATATTAGCCGTAACACGGGTCATTACGGCTCTCTCCTACATCGAACCGATCTAGGACTTAGCATAGAGAATACCGCCATCTATGGTCGGGTGGCGGAATTTACTTGGAAATTGTACAATTAATAACGATATATTATTAATATTGTTATTAAATAGTTATAGATTTCGATCCGTTTGCTAGGAACTTTATAGCCAATAGTTAATTTTGTTACGATCCTGGTGGAACGGTACACATTATCGTTACTTGAACTACCTACGAGTATAACGCAATTTTGAGTAACGTTTCAAGTCCCTGATTCATAGTGCGCTTAATCAGTTTAGTTCGATAAAATGGCTAGACAACGAATATCTTGGGTAATACATGGTATTACTAAGTTAAAGTAAGACATCTTCTTTTTCTTTAAAGCGCATTTTCTCCATATGCCATTTCCTCTTAGTTTCTTACAAGTTTTAATTCTGTTCCTTTGGAATATTTCTCTATCTCTGGGTGATTAGGGGTTCTACCGTCTATTTAATCTGACTGGTAAATTATTTTCAGAAATAATATGTTCCAAATTAGATGAATGTTTAGGTATCCACTCTAAAACGGGACTTGGTGGGACTTATAAGGACATATTCCATTGAAAGTAGGTTAGGGCTAGCAGTGTTGTTTTTTTTTTTTTTTTATAAATACTAATCCCGCTCAACAAAGTTGGCGCCTATTCTGTGCAAATTCTTTCATTCCATTCCTCTTTCATGCCTCTCGTACTTTCATTCTTCATACTAATTGTTCTTCTTGCTTACATCTCTTGTATACGGTGGGTGGGAATCCCACTTTCTTTAAATACGTAAAAGGCAGCTTTATTTATTTAAAATTTGGGTATAAGACAAAAAGTGCTAATATACAAGGTTACAGAAAATTACAAATGTGCAAGAAGTGCTGTTAATAAATACAATGTGCAAAAGTGCTATTTATCACAGTCAGAATATAACTAAATATCACAGGGAAAAAGATCAAAATTTTATAAATAGTGCCTTACAATTAGGGATGAGAAGCACTACAGTGCTTTTCATCACACAGACAATCTGTTGTTGCTAGGTACTACCCCAGTGCACCGTTCGTCACTGCAGTTTTGTGCGTGCTATTCTATGCTTCTTACATATATTCTTATAATACTAGTGAAGCATAGTGCCGCTTCAACTTCGGTTTCGTACAATGACGGTGGAAGCCACATTAACACAGTACACCAGGAACTTTTCCCTGTGTTGCTTACTCATGAGCCCATGCAGGCTCTCCTTCGTCAGTCTCCTGTCCAGCTCACATTCGAGTTGGTAGCGTTCCCTGATAAATAACGGGCAATCTACAAGTATGTGCTGGACAGTCTCTGCCACGCCTGGATCGCAGACACACGATGGGTTATCCTTACACTTGAAACGATTCAAGTATTCAGAGAACCCGCCGTGCCCCGTCAAAACCTGCGTGAGAACGCCTGTGGGCCGCACCTGTTTTATAATACGGAAAGCCGCTATGGCATCCAGAAGAAACATTTTCGTCACAGAGGCTGTCTCGCCCGACACATATCTTCGGTTCCATTCATCAGGCGATTCCAAACGGATCTGTCGCTTGATAAATGATACCGGACACTGGTCGTAGTCCGGCTTCCTCCGTAACGACAATGCTGCCTCCTTTGCCATGCGGCAGGCCCGCGTGGGAATTGATCCAGAACAAAGACACAGCTTTGCCCTGGCCCAGGGCTTGAGCCAAATTGGCGCGCGCGCGAACTGCCAGGGGATGGAGAGAGCCATGGCTTGCAAGCGTCTGCAATGCTGACATTGAGTCACTGTACAAACCATAGCTCGTCACTTGCCGCGTAAGGATCACGTCCGTCGCTTTGCAGATGGCCAGGAGTTCCGCCTGGTAGACTGTGCAGTACGCGGCTAAGCTAAGTTTGAGGTTCCGGACTTCGCCTTCATTATCCCAAATGGATAATGCGGCTCCGACCTTCCCCTCAATCTTGCTGCCGTCGGTGAAGATTCGCACCGCCTGCACATTGTTGCTGTCTAGCAACTGTTGGTCTGTCAGGCACATGAACTCCAGGGGCATCTGTGTAGCTGGATGAGGAGCCTCTGCAAACCTTACCGCACTTTCGATCTCCCTATCTCCTGGTATAAACCGGGATGGCCCTCTCCTCGCTTCATACAGGGCGGCTGCCTCCTGTATGCGCAGATCTAGAGGTAGTATTCCGGACAGTACCAGTGCCGAGTTCAGGGAGACAGTACGGTAAGATTTACAGATCTTCTGGACGAATCCTCGTTGGACCGAGCCTAGCTTCTTCCGTATTCCCAGCTTCTTCGTAGCGGGAGCCCAGGCTGCGGCCGCGTACGTTATTATGGGCTCAATCATAGCAGTGTAGATTGTGTGTATGATCTGTGCGTCCAATCCCCAACTCACTTTAGCGGCGCGGGACAGTTGCTTATAAATGTTAACTGCCCTCCTGCAGACGTTCGCGGTGTGCTCGTTGAAGGTGAGCTTCTCGTCTATGGTTAGACCCAACAACTTCATCTTCTTAACCATACCAATGTCGACCCCGGCCATGCTCAACCTTGGGGTATCATACTTGCGCTTGTTGGTTACGACCATCGCACAGGTTTTGTGCGGTGCGAACCTCAGCTTGTTTCTGACGCCCCAACTCTGAACATGGGCGAGGGCTGCATTGGCAGATGTTGAAACTTCGGTCGCTGAGTCCCCATCCAGAACCAAGACGATATCATCAGCGAACAGCTAGCAGTGTTGTAGCTTGTTGTTGACTGTGATGGCCTACTAACTAGACTCAGATAGAGTCAGTACGTGATGAAAATTGCGTTGTAAATCAGCATCAGAACCTTAGGAGATCAGCCAATTGGAACGATGGCCCGAAAAGGTCGCCGTCGAGTAATCTTCGTAATCATTCTGCATTGCCGCCGTTATGCGAAGCTGGTAGGTTAATAACATAACTTGTAAAAGGCCTCTAGGTACGTACTAACAAAATAATCTATAACTCTAGGCATACGGACTGCATTTGAGTGGAATGCGCAGTCGGTTAGCAATTTCGATAGAATAGAATAGAATAGAATGCATTTATTTGTTAGAATATTGTACAAAGCTGTTATGAGAATTATATATTACGATCATAATATTCTGCCGTTTCCGGCGTACAAATATGGTTTGTAAAATTATGGGGCATCATTACATTAAAATTAAGTCATTAGAATTACAAATAATTTAAATAAATTGAACAATAATATAGTTGTAAAAGAGATTAATTATATAAGTCAAAATTCAATGAAGTCAAGGAGATAAAATATGATTTAAAGTCAAATATTTAAGGTAAATTTTTCATTCATAAAATCTTCAGTTGAGTAATAACATTTGCTTAAAAGAAAGTTAAATAATTTAAATTTAAATGTTCTGAGGCTGAGAGTTTTAAAGCCATCAGGTAATTTGTTATAAACAGTAATAGACATGCAGTATACACCATTAGAAAAAAACTTAATTCTACGCCTAGGAACATTAAGCATATGCACTTTGCGGCTGGGTCTGGATACAACATCGTTATGCAAGTCAAATTCATTTCTGTTTTGGTGTACAAATATACAAATTTCAAAAATATATAGAGCCGGAAGTGGCAGTATTTTAAGTCTTTTAAATAGTGGTACACAACTGTCCAGTGGGTGCGCTCCACAAATTGAGCGTATACATTTTTTCTGAGCACGAAACACTCTATTAAGGTCAACAGAATTACCCCATATTATAATGCCGTAACGCAAAACTGATGAGACATAGCCATGGTATGCACACAGTGCGGCATTAACACTAGCCACACGTGTTAATCTATATAAAACGAAAACAAATCTATCTATCTTCTTACATAGAACATCAATATGAGATTTCCAGTTACAGTTTTTGTCAATTATTATCCCCAAGAATTTTGCGTAATCAACCTCTTCTATTGTCTCATTTCCATATTGTATTTTAAGTCGTGGACGCGTACTGTTATATGTCTGGAATTGTATCATTTTTGTTTTCTTAGTATTAATATGAAGATTATTGTGTTCAAGCCATGTAATAATTTTATTTAATGTCATGTTTATTTCATTTTGGTACTCAAAAATATCATCATTTTCTTTTATAATACTGAGGGTCGTATCGTCAGCGTATAGTATGCAATTGTGGGCAGTTATACCAGGCAAGTCATTAACATATAGCAAGAATAAAGGTGGCCCCAGTATGGTCCCTTGAGGAACACCGCAGTTATTTTCGCGATAATGAGACCTATATGCGAGCTTTTGATTTCCTGATTGTCCCGAAATCTCAACACATTACTGTCGATGTGTAAGGTAGCTTTCGATGCAGTTGTTCAGATGTGTTATGTATGTCAACTGCATTTAAACTGCAAATTTGCAGTTGGAGTGCAGTTGAAATGCAGTCCATCTATCTAGAGCCTTATTTCTCTCCATAAATCCCATCCTCATAAAAACAGCTATTATTCTCATTCCTTCTTTGTTCATGCTGTAAGGTTGTGGAACTCAGTTCCGCCTAGCATTCGGGTTCTAAAAATTATCTCACTTTTCAAAAAGCGACTAAAAGAGCATTATCACTCCTCACAGATATGAACTTTATGATACGCATATATTAAGCATCAATATATTTTAAATTATGTTTTTATTAAGTATTTATCCACCTTTTTACTTTTTGTGTTTAGCTGTCTATGTTTTATAGCTTAGATTAATTCGTTCACTTTTCTTCTCTGCCTGTCCTCACACACTATTTTCTACTGTTATTTCTTTTAATTTTTTCGTTACACGGGTCTGTTGGTAGAAATTTCTTAAGAAATAAGCAGTGCCTTTGTAATCAATTGTCTTGATGTATGCTCTCTATGCATTATACTGTGTGTACATTAATTATTAAATAAATAAATAAATTTAATTGCAAAAACTAAAAAAGACATTGACAAAATCCTGACAGTTACCAGTTTATAAGGTCCCATAGGAATCTATGCAAATAAATAGATATTTGTATGGTTATCTAGTCAAACTGGAAGATCGACAATTGCAACCAGCTTGGGAAAATCCTTAAGGAATATACCTAAATTAGAATCAGTTGAAGTATGAATGACGCATGACCACAAATGTGTATTTCTTAAATTAGGTACTTACAGAGAAATACCGCTAGTAAAAGCAATTGATAAAGTCGTTAAGGTTATTAATTAACAGATAAACTATTAAGATATAAAACCAAAATATTTGAAACATCTATCATTGTGTTCTGTGTCGTCAAGATGAAAGCGATGAAATTGGTGAGTTTAGTAAATATATAATTGTCAAATCAAATAATTTATTTGCATAATACAACCTGTATTAATAATAGTAAGGTGTTATTAATAATATTTTCAATAGATACACTGTAGTGTGCAAATTAATAGAAGTTTAGACTCACAATATAAGTAGTGTTACAATAAATTTAATTTCAAACATTGCATCATCTATATTACAAATTAAAATGTCAGATTAATTATTAATGTCATATTAAAATATCATAGAATGTCATAATGTCAGATTAATTAAATACAGGTCATAATAAGTTATGGCATTTCATAATGTCAGATTTATTAAAAACAGACCATATTAAATTATTATAAGGTGTCACACAAAATTACAATTAAATGAAAAATATTGTTTTTATAAGTAAAATAGATTAAAACACCTAAAACTAAATTACATTTTTTTTTTCCTGTAGATACTCTTGGACATCAATAACATCCAGCAATTAGGAATTTGTGTAGTATTGATTTGAACTTTGGAATGGGTAACTTTTTGACATCGTCAGCGGTTTTGTAATAGTCTGGATTTGATTCCACAAACAGATTTAATTCGTAAATATATAATGAAGGCAATGTCAGAATTATCAAGTTTTTAAAATATGGTTTAAAACTTGTAGTAAAGACAAGACGATCAGTATAGATTGATTGAATATAATTGGATAGATTGGTTTGAAGAGCAGTGGTGGCGCAGTGGTTGCCGCCCGGACTTACGGGTTGTAGGTCGTGGGTTCGAACCCGAGCAGGCGCATTACTTTGTGTAACTTATTTCATCGGATCACCACTGCTCTCAAAACGGTGAAAGAAAACATCCTGAGGAAACCGGCAAGTCCTAGAACCAAATATTCGAAGAAATGTGACATCTACCAATCCGCACTGAGCCCGCGTGGTGGATTATAGCCCACACCCTCTATAAGAGGAGGTCCAACAGTGGGAACGTTGAAAAAAGGCTGTTGATGTTGATAGATTGATTGTGATCACTCTAAATTTATTTGTGCGTATAATGGGACGTTTATGTTTTCAAGATAGTATTGTTTCCTAATGCGATGAAGTAGCATTTATACACCATGCTATTTCTGAATCAGACTTATATTCTTCTAAGTATATGTATAACAGAATAGATATATTTTCAGATACTCATATTGGGGGTTGCAGCCGTCGCGTACGGTCTCCCTTTAAATGACCAGCAAGGGAAGAACCTGATCACTGGCGTCTTCATCCCATCTGATGCCTTCAAGAACCTGCAGGACAGGGCCAATGCAAACTCACCCGACAATCAGCAATCCATACAAGGAAGCAACCAGGTTCAGAACCCGCAGCCGAACTACCAGCCGGTTAGCACGAACCAGCCACAGTACCAACCTGTCAACACGAACCAGCCACAGTACCAACCAGCTAACACGAATCAACAGCAATACCAACCGGTGAACACCAACCAACCGCAGTACCAAGCGGTCAGCACTAATCAGCCACAGTACCAAGCGGTCAGCACTAATCAGCCACAGTACCAAGCGGTAAACACGAATCAGCCGCAGTACCAACAAGTCAACACGAACCAACCGCAGTACCAGCCTGTTAATTCCAACCAACCTCAGTACCAGACACCTGTTATAACAAACCAACAACCAGATCAAAACAACCAGCAGCCCACCAACAACAATCAACCTATTATAGTTCAACCACCACTGCAGAACAACCCATCACAAGTGTTGACTAACCAGCCTAGTATAGTATACACCCAACAACCGCTGACAGCAAACAGCGACCCAAATCAACCAATTATGGTAATGACAAATCAGCCAAATAACCAACCTAACCAGCCAATCGTGTTGGTGCAACAGCCGTCGACTTCATCTAATCAGCCAATCTATGTGCAGCAGCAACCGAGCCAACAACCAACTCAGGTGGTATTTGCCACCAATCCTTCTAACGGGAACCAGATACAAGGAACGTTGGTGCAGTCTCCAAATCAGAACCAGCCTGGCTCAACAGTATACACTCTGATACCATTGAATAGCCAGAACAATATGAATTCTAATTCAGGTGGCTCATACCTAATTCCAGTTCAGTCCGGCAATTCCAACCCGATCATATTAAGCACAAGCCAATGAAGGCATTCGAAAGCTAGGTTTTGAGAGAAGATACATTATAATAAATTAAAGCTAGTCTATTATATTGCGGTGTTACTTCATTTGCTTCCTGAATTACCTACATTTATAACCTGAAGATTCTGAGTTGTGAAATTCGGATACCTAGCCCAAATTTACATTAATATGTTTGCTTTTGAATTGAAACCATGCTGAGTTTGAAATTCATGGATCTAAGCACTATAAGAGTAGTAATAGTGTAAATTATACAATGTAGGTGCCTATAAATTTAGGCCCCTGGAGCTGTTTGTCCGATAGTCATCCGGATACCTCTGTGGAAAAATGTCTAGTTTAGTAATCATTAACACACACATTCTCAGCATACATTCACGCATTAGTTTTTGTTTAATCTGTGTTTTCAAGTACTTCACACACTAAAGAATAGTATCTTTAAGTAGTCTGTGCTAAAGAATAACATCATGGATAAACAATAAGGCCTTACATCGTGTGTGGTCTTTGCCATTTAATATTTCTCATTCCATAAAAGACATGGCGGCTGGTAAAAAATGGCGCCAAATGAAACTTCCATCGTTAATAAGCTGCTCAGTAAAATTATGCAAAAGGCGAAGCATGTGAACAAATTGGAAATTTCAGAATAAAATAGCAACTTATCAATACGCTCTTGGAATGGCAAGAGGTCTCTATAAAACTAGAATCGACGCATGCAGGAGGAGCTAAAGATTCTATCTTTAGAAGTTCTCAATGTTTGTTTTCCGATTACCTATCTGTGGTTTTACATAGTAGCAGATATTTATAGCCCCACGTGTGCTACTGATCTACTCCGCCAAGCAATCAAACACATTCGGAACATTCGGAATTGACGGTCAGGAAATGAAGAAGTTTAGTAAAGAATCACTACAGGGAACAATTTAATTTACATCGTAATTCCGTATAGGTACGGTCTACCTAAATTCATAATACGAAGTCTCTATTATACCTTCTTTTATAGTTAATGTTCTATTTTTCATTAATTGCCGCTTTAATTAATACGGGGAGTATTAATTAATCAAGATAAAGAAATATAAAATAGTTTTTAATTGCTTTACCATGTCGCGACATTCAGTGAAGATTAATAAATTGAAGTAACAGTCAGGTAGGAATAGGCAAAGGTAAATAAGTAGGTATATACTATTTATGTATATTATGTAGCTTTCATTGCTAGTAGCTGTAGCGGGACTAGGGCTAATGGATGTAATCAAATCACAGAAATGTAGAAAATAATAATCATAATTATAAATAGTTCAGGATAGAATCGGTTCTTGATGTTACTTCACTAATGCAATTAAGTAGGTACTTACGAATTACGAAACATGCTTGGGATAACCCAGGTAATGTGAAGAACATGTCTGTGATTATAGAAATGGGAAACGTACCCACCTATGACGTCAGGCCCTCGTTAACTGTTGGGATTTTCAAATTACCTATGGAACTTCGGACTCCTTGCTTAATAATAACAGCCGCATGGATTGATCGAAAGATCCGTGAATAAATAGGTGAACCTGACCATGTATTTCAAATCGAGACCCCTCCATGACTGATCCGGTTAGACTGAAACCGACCCCAACATACCTAGTTTGGCTAGACAAAAGATGCGTCTTTGAGATAACCTATTTACCTAAAACAAGAGTAAAACTGAGAAGAAACGTTGTTATAGAACAGAACGTCTGGTTTACGTAAACCACATTAAAAATATCCGACTGTTTCACTACTAAATAAAGGTTTCCTGAAGTCTCCTCTATAACTAAATCTAAGGCGAGTCGTGTTCATCGTGTATCCCCGCTAGCCGTGGCCTGACTCACCGGCCTGATTCACCCCATCCCATCTGTGACTGCTGATGCATTCCACAAATTTAAGTAGCCTTCACACTATGCTCATGTATCTAGAGTTCTAGACTAAGGTTGAAAAATCAATGCCGAACGCCATCTAGCGATCAAGTTTTATAGAGTGAAAAACAAAATACACCAAGCTAAACTGCACAATGCCCAAGGGCGTCGCCAGCCGATGGCCTAGGGGGGGGGCAAGTTGATATGGAGAATGAGAAAAGTATGAATTGTAGGTAAAGTCGAGAGCACATGAAGCTTTTCACTTGTAATACGAGCCTTACATCTACAGCGATTGTAATAATATCGGTATAGTTCTCGCCAAACTTTTTGGCCGTCCCGAAGTTGGCTGCAATGTCTGCGCAGTAGTAAATCATACAAAAACAGTACCGATCCGTGCCTTGCGCATCGGAAAGCCAACTTCAGGGCGGTCCAGAAGTTTGGCGAGCACTATTCAGAGTCTAACATGTAAAGCTACGCAACTCTACCGTACACGTTGTGCACGGAAGAGCGATCAAAATTTTCAACGCTTTTCCGTGTCGGGAAAGAAGGTTTTTGCCTATTTTAGGATATCAACAACGGTTCGATCTGTTGGGTTTGGTTTATATATATTCATTCGCGACGTACGGGAATGATCAATCAAGCAAGTCAAGTCAAAGACTTAGGACTGTGGTTGCTTTACATTTGGCAACTTTTTTAGAATCTATAGGGGGGGGGCAGCTGCCCCCCCCCTGCCCCCCCTTGGCGACGCCCTTGACAATGCCCTATCTTATCAAAGTACAAAAATCCGCATTAGGAGTCTTATAAAATGCCCCATACCTCAGACTATGTATCCCCAAACTATTAGGTGACCACACCTTTACTTGAAAATTAGGGCACGTCGAAAAATGCAAGAAAAAGTATGTAATACTTTCATGGATTGGCAAGTTAGAGACGTGTGTATTGTCATCATACCTTAATTATGACAATACACACGTCTCTAACTTGCCTAGAAATTGGCGCTAGTGCCGGCAGACCAATAGTTAGGACACTTACCAAACAGAAGTTATTATGGCAAACAAACACACACAATTTCATGACGGATAAAGTTATGTGTCATCAATACATCAATCGCGTTCGATCCCGTTTCACGGCAATAGATGGTGTTAGCAGCGACTTGCAAGTAAAAGGGTTTACTAGGTTCGTGAACATTTTTTTCTTTAAATACAGTAACGGTTCGTTTTATCGTATTTTTTTGCACGTTTTTACAGATTTTTTGCACCAAAATGTGTTACAATGCAAATTTTAACAATCGCGTGGAATGCGTCCGAAATTTAAAAATGCGCCATCTATTGGCATTAATTTTAAATGATCCGTTCAAATTATCTTTGAAATGTGAATTAAGATCCCAATATTCCATAAATTTGTACTTAGGAGAGTTGATTAAACAAGAACATACAATTTTTATGTTCAATTCCGATGAAAATGTTAATTTTTAATGTTAATTCAATAGAATTGTGTGTACATGTCGCGCCATCTAGTGAGATTTATTTGAACCAAATTTTCTTTCTTAGCAATGAGACCCCGTGTTATGGGTAACATAGTATTTCATTAGGATTATGAATATGATTTTCAATTTCTTACGTAGAAAGTTATCGCGGCATGTAAATTGAGAAACGTAAATGGGCTTGTTAGATTTAGACGACTATACAACAAAATGATGATGATGTGCAAATGTGTGGACTTGTGGTGAACTTTTTTTGCCACAAGATGCATCGAAATAGCAGACGCACGCGTCTTCGGCACTCTAAATGTTTGTATTTCGCGGTCTACATTCATGGGTCTTGTGGACCCTGAGTGTTGACCGCTCTTCTTATTTTTGTGCTATCTGTAGTTGCGCTTTAGTCGATCATGGAATACACTTATCCTAAATCGATTAAGAAATGTCATGACAATGAAATGACATTTCGTAAGTGAATACAGTACATCACTAGTGTTTAAGCCAACATGGTGGTTGCGGTGCAGTTTGTCATTTACGGAAAGACAAAAACTAAATAATTCATTAGTGAAGCATTACAAAACTACGAAAATGTCGTCAACAGAGCCTTCCCAGAACAAAACCTGGGAGCTCTCCCTGTATGAGCTGCACCGAACGCCTCAGGAGGTGATAACCGACGCCACTGAGATTGCGGTGTCCCCCCGCAGTTTACACAGTGAATTAATGTGTCCAATTTGTTTAGACATGCTCAAGAAGACTATGACTACAAAGGAATGCCTCCACAGATTCTGCAACGACTGTATTATAACTGCCCTTCGTTCTGGCAACAAGGAATGTCCTACATGTCGAAAGAAGTTGGTGTCGAAACGCTCATTGAGGCCGGACCCCAACTTTGATTTGTTGATCTCAAAAATATACCCCAGCAGAGATGAGTATGAAGCTCACCAGGAGCGGTTGTTGACGAAGCTGAGTATGTCACATTCACAGGCGTCGTTAGTTAACTCTATCACCGAAGGAATAAAACTGCAGTCTCAAAATAGGCCTCAGAGATCTCGTAAGAATCACGAGGATAACAGTAACACTTCTAACTCGAATGGTAATAACACAGAAAATGCTCAAAATGGTAGTACAGGGACAGTTCCAGCTGCCCCAAAGGATGGTACATCTACAACAGGCATCCCAACACCGTCCGGCCAGTCCACGTCCAACCCAGCCTCAGTGAGGAGCACACCGTCTCCTGTGCCATCCAATATCAGCTCGGTTTCAAAAAACACAAGCACCACTAAAAGGGCTAAGTCCATTTTGACATCTGAAAGGAGCGAGGAAAGTGAATCTAGTGATGGCAGGTTTGATAAAATATGTTTATTTTAATAATATGTATTTGCCTACATAGTTACTGTATATTGCAGAAAGATTTGGCTTTAAGCATGTTCATAGTTGATTCGTGGCTTTCATAGAGAGACCATTAAAAGCTTTCTGTATAAAGTTTTAAAAAAAGAGAAAGCAAAGCCATTCTGCTTAAATTTGGAACATAATATATTATTTCTTTCAAAGTATGATTAACAATCTGACTTGAATAAGTTTTTCCATCTTTAAATACACACACATAGATTCTGATAGTATTCTAATAAAACCCACACAGCTTAGATACCATTTTATTAAACTTTTTGCATTATAAAATATACTGCTAAATGTGTTTTACCTTTTGCTTGATGTTGACTACATCTAATTGGTGTTTTTTTTTTTTAATAGCCTTATCACTATTCTTACAGGTCACCCCACAGACATAAATCTAACTAGACAATGCAAGTCCTTCCATCTTTATGGAAACCAAGCATGTCACTTTTTCACACACAATTTAAGGACAAATTTGAAAGAAAATATTTCCATTGCCTTGGCCAACTTTTATTCTTTGCAGTCTGTACAGCTCAATATGGCATAAGTAGGCATTTTTTCTAGATTTTGGTGGACGTCCGGTTCCGAGAATGCTAAATGAAAAAGCTCAAAGTACGATTATTGATTATACTTTTACTGCCTTTTTTTACATCCATACAGTTGCATCATCCAGTTAGATTTATATGTGGGTCACCCTAATGTGACAGTCAAGTACTCACAAACTCAAATATAAACTTAATACAATATCTACACCGAAAAAATAGCAACATACATAAATACTATTTCCTAAAATCAAAATCATACCCTAACTAAACTAATAAAAAAATTGCAATATCCATTGAATGTTTTCGGTCCACTGCTGGACATGGGCCTGTCTCTTTGTAGTTGTTACTATTGCAACGTATGCGTTTCGATGGCGCGGCCACGGAGATTTTTTTAAAAAAGAACTATGTAAAGATTATGTAAAAATTTGTAAAAGTTGATTCCCAAAACCATAAATTTGTCAAAGATAAGGTTAAAAAGTTTTAAGGGTTTGAACGTGGCCGCGCCATTGAAACGCGGCGAACCGCGCGGCCACGGAGATCTTTAAAACTAAGCGTTGCAGAGACCTGAAATATAGGGAAATGACAGAATGAATTTGTAAAAAATTTGTAAAAATATAGAAAAAATTCCTAGGTTTATATTTTAGGAGCTGTAAGACTAAAACCCCATGGCCGCGCCATTGAAACGGTGAAAAACACGTTATCGCCGATATCTCGCTGAAAAAGCATCGCAGAAGTCTGAAACTTTTTGTAATACCTAGATTTGAATTTGTCGAAATAGGTAAAAATACACAAAAAAATCCTAGGTTTATATTTTAGGAGCTGTAAGACTAAAACTTCATGGCCGCGCCATTGAAACGGTGAAAAACACGTTATCACCGATATCTCGCCGAAAAAGCATCGTTGAAGTCTGAAACTTTTTGTAATACCTAGATTTGAATTTGTCGAAATAGGTAAAAATACACAAAAAAATCCTAGGTTTATATTTCAGGAGCTATAAGACCAAAACCCTATGGCCGCGCCATGGAAACCGTGAGAAACACGTTATCGCCGATATCTCGCTGAAAAAGCATCGCAGAGGACTGAAGTTTTTTGTAAAACCTAGATTTGAATTTGTCAAAGTATGTAAAAATACACAAAAAAATCCTAGGTTTATATTTCAGGAGCTGTAAGACAAAAACCCTATGGCCGCGCCATTGAAACGGTGAAAAACACGTTATCGCCGATATCTCCCTGAAAAATCATCGCAGAGGTCTGAAGTTTTTTGTAAAACCTAGATTTGAATTTGTCAAAGTATGTAAAAATACACAAAAAAATCCTAGGTTTATATTTCAGGAGCTGTAAGACAAAAACCCTATGGCCGCGCCATTGAAACGGTGAAAAATACGTTATCGCCGATTTCTCGCTGAAAAAGCATCGCAGAGGTCTGAAGTTTTTTGTAAACGCTAGATTTGAATTTGTCAAAACATGTAAAAATACACAAAAATATCCCAGGTTTATATTTCAGGAGCTGTATTACGGTATTGCGTAGAAATAAGTTGTGGTTATCTAATCGGAAATAAAGTATTAGCGAGATCTTTTTTTGTAAACAACACCTATTAATATGTATAATTACCGATAATAGGCGAAAATTTTCTTTTTGTTTTATAATATAAAACCTTGAATACGTTTTGAATGTTCCGTTAGGGTGACCATGACTTATTGTTTACAGAAAACTTTCCACTTGCAAATATTAGAAATTATATCTCAAGGATTCTAAATTAAATTAAAATAAAACGTTATGATACAAAAACATATATTTATTTCTTTAAAATCAAATAAATCACAGATTGTTTACTTACACTAAGATATAGGTAATTATCATTTCTTTCAAAATCACAAATTGTTCACTTACACTAAGGTATAGGTACTTAGCATTTCTTTCAAAATCACAAATCACAGATTGTTTACTTACACTAAGTTATAGGTACTAATCATTTCTTTCAAAATCACAGATTGTTTACTTACACTAAGTTATAGGTACTTATCATTTCTTTCAAAATCACAAATCACAGATTGTTTACTTACACTAAGATATAGGTACTTATCATTTCATACTTATCATGATTTAGAATCCTTGAGATATAATTTCTAATACTTGCAGGTGGAAAGTTTTCTGTAAACAATAAGTCATGGTCACCCTATCGGAACATTCAAAACGTATTGAATGGCGCGGCCATAGGGTTTTGGTCTTACAGCTCCTGAAATATAAACCTAGGATTTTTTTGTGTATTTTTACATAGTTTGACAAATTCAAATCTATGGTTTACAAAAAGCTTCCGACTTCTGCGATGATTTTTCAGGGAGATATCGGCGATAACGTGTTTTCCACCGTTTCAATGGCGCGGCCATAGGGTTTTTGTCTTACAGCTCCTGAAATATAAACCTAGGATTTTTTTGTGTATTTTTACATACTTTGACAAATTCAAATCTAGGTTTTACAAAAAACTTCAGTCCTCTGCGATGCTTTTTCAGTGAGATACCGGCGATAAAGTGTTTTTCACCGTTTCAATGGCGCGGCCATAGGGTTTTGGTCTTATAGCTCCTGAAATATAAACCTAGGATTTTTTTGTGTATTTTTACTTATTTCGACAAATTCAAATCTAGGTATTACAAAAAGTTTCAGACTTATGCGATGCTTTTTCAGCGAGATATCGGTGATAACGTGTTTTTCACCGTTTCAATGGCGCGGCCATGAAGTTTTAGTCTTACAGCTCCTAAAATATAAACCTAGGATTTTTTTGTGTATTTTTACCTATTTCGACAAATTCAAATCTAGGTATTACAAAAAGTTTCAGACTTCTGCGATGCTTTTTCAGCGAGATATCGGTGATAACGTGTTTTTCACCGTTTCAATGGCGCGGCCATGGGGTTTTAGTCTTACAGCTCCTAAAAAACCTAGGAATTTTTTCTATATTTTTACAAATTTTTTACAAATTCAATCTGTCATTTCCCTAAATTTCAATTCTCTGCAACGCTTAATTTTAAAGATCTCCGTGGCCGCGCGGTTCGCCGCGTTTCAATGGCGCGGCCACGTTCAAACCTTTAAAACTTTTTAACCTTATCTTTGACAAATTTATGGTTTTGGGAATCAACTTTTACAAATTTTTACATAATCTTGGCATAGTTCTTTTTAAAAAGAATCTCCGTGGCCGCGCCATCGAAACGCATACATTGCAACCAGTCTGCTAAATTGCAACAAAACATTACATATAACATGCCTGGCTAACAGCTATATGCTCGCCTCTGTAATATGGAACTTAAACATAACTGGCAAAGCTTGTGTGATAAAGGAATATCTCAGCATAAACTTTCAAAGAATACAGAAAGAAAAGAAAGAATAACTTTTATTTGACACAGTTGAGACACAATACACAAAAACACAGCTTTGATGTTGTTTTATCCAGTGATCGGAATAGGTAAAGCAATTTTGTGGGATGCCATGACAATATCTTAATATGGATATGCCTTTAAATCCCACTTATACTTGTTAAAAGATAGCTTGATCTCTGTGACATATATCAAACTGACATATACATTATTGTTAGCCTGTCAAGCACTATTGTTACTGAATAGATACTGACAGCTGTGGCAGAGATCAAGCTATCTTTTATGAAGTATAGTACTAGTACTGTAAACAATGCATTTACCAGGATATGACCATATTAAATACCAAATTAATATGGTCATATCCTGGTAAATGCATTGTTTATTGTGGCAATGGTTGATAAGAGCCGTAAAAGTCTTTGGTTATTATCTGGTACTTTTATAAAAACCGAAAATTATTTTTATAGTAAAGAATTTCAAAGTAAAGCAATGAAAGTAAATATTATTTTTGTCAGAAGAAAAACATCTGATTATAACAAATCATAAAATCCTGCTTCCCACAAGGCTTATCACATTAGTGATTGCATCAATTATACCATGATTAATAAGTCATGTATAAACTATTCCAGAACTGAAGGTGAGAACTCCATGGACACAGAAGGCGAGGGGGAGCCTCTGAACCCCAATGAGATAGAGCTTGTGTTCAAGCCGCACCCTACAGAAATGACTGGAGACAACCAACTGATGAGAGCTCTGAGAGACAGCTCTGTTAGATACTTGAAGACCACTGCCAATGCCTCTGGTAATTGCATATTTAGACATAACCAGAATGTTGATATCATCAAACAGAAAATGCTTTTTAGTTAATTTGTTGCTGTAGCACATAGGGGTGTGAGGTCCTTATATAAAGATATACCTAATGGAAGTCAGTTACCACAAATAATGCAGAACACAATCTTGATTTAATAATATAATAGTAGGTATTGGATTAGAAGACTTGTTAAAAAAACTACCAAGTGGTAGTGGTCAAGCGCAAGCCAAGCAATAAAAAAAAACCGGCCAAGTGCGGGTCGGACTCGCGCACGAATGGTTCCGTACCATTATCGCAAAAACGTGATTTTTTTGCCGTTTTTTGCGGTAATGGACGGGACCCTTCGTGCGCGAGTCCAACTCGCACTTGGCTGGTTTTTACCCTTTGAATACGGAACCCTAAAAAGAAATGTAATTGTCCAGAGAGACAATTTCAATACAAGCAACTCTTACAAATTAAGTATCTAAAAATAACAAGCCATTGCCTAGCACTTACTTGAAAACCAGTGCCAAAGGTTTGGATACAAAATAAACATTTTGAATTGGTTAAGTTACTCAAGTTGTTTGTTGTAAATTAGTTTAAATTAACACCTTATGTATAACAATTGTTAATGAATAGAAAATTACCAAGGTCTTCAATTTTGTTGCCTACTTGGCAGTTGAATGAATAAACAGTGTTATAAAAGTTACAATGTTGCTTAAGAATTAAACCAAAATTTTACAGACTGTCAACAAGTACTTTGTAACTTTCTAACAAAAAAAACAACACCAAATAGGCATGGTGCCTCAACCGCGAGGCTTAAATTTCACCTACATTACATAAAATAAATAATTTTTAACATTTACCATAATAGATCTGGCAATGTTAAAGAACCTATTCTTTTGATAACATGGATTTTTAAACCCAAACTATACTGCAAAAGCTGTAGATATTTTTTACTAAATGTCGAAACTCTACTTTTCAGTGGACCACCTCAGCAAGTACCTGGCGATGCGTCTTACTCTTGATCTGGATGCTGAGTTACCAGAAGCATACCGTCTCCTCAACTTCTGCATCTATGTGGCGCCAGCTCCTGGGCAGTTCGTGCCACTGGCTGGCTCACAGACGCTGCGCCAGATCAATGACAAATTTTGGAAGGTAAGGAAGGTAATAGTTATCATTTTTAAATACAAAACCTAGTAATAATGCATGGTTGAAGATTGTGACGAAAAGCTTACTTATTTTAAATAAAATCAAGAGAATGGGCCGATCTTGAAATGTTGAGGTTGGTCCGTGAACATACCAAGACTCCTCCGTGCCTCAACAAGCATGTAAAACCCGTTGTTCCTGGCTGTTAGTTGTAGATCTGTGACAGTTGTTACTTGCAGTCAGTGTGTGTGTTACCTAATGACTGGTTCATGGAGTTTGGATACAGTTGCTTCATGTTAAGAACTGGTATTCATCATTACATCCGGTTAGACTGGAAGCTGACCGCAACTTAGTTGGGAATATGCTGGGCATTCTAAATAGAAGCTTGCAGTCTGCGTATGTACTGGTTGCTGAAAACAGGCTAGCATCCTTTTACATAAGAATGAATCCCCAACTGTTTTGCATGCACAATACAACATACCACTTTAGCACGGGGTCCCGACGCTGAGAAAGAAATTTTGGTGGTGGTCACTAGATGGCGCGATATGTATCGATTTGTTTTTGAATATTGTGTAAAATTAACGTTATATATAATGGATCATAAAAATTGAAATTTCTTGATTAATCAACTCTCATAAGCACAAAATTATGGAATATTGGTCTCGTAATTCACATTTTAATAAAATATAATTTAAAATGCATTTCAATAGATGGAATGGATGGTTAGTTTTAAATTTCTGAGGCATTCCACTCGACTTTTTAAATTTGTATTGAAACACATTTTGGTACAATGAAACTGTAAAAACGTGCAAAAAATACTATAAAACAAATTATCACTGTATTTAACCGTATAGTTCGGACGGGGTACATTTTGGGGCTTGACAAGCATACCTCCGCTGGCTCAGCCGCGGTTCATTTTGGACCCCAGATTTACGTCATACGACATCCTAATTAATAACTTAATTATTGATTAAGATACCTAACGAATCTTATGTGGGGGCTTTAATTAAAATAGTTGGATAAAAAGCTTACATGTTAGCGCAAATATTTTTTTTAGATTAAGTGCGCAAGTTTATTAATTTACATTTGTTAAAAACAAGTGTAATAATACGATAATCGCCATTTTGATGACAGTGGTGGTCGAAGCTAAAAAACATAAAAATGCAGATTTTGGACACCCTAACTCCACGACAGGGGTAAAGGTTTGCTAATTGTTTAATTATTGGTCGAATTCATCCATATTTCAAAATAAATAATTAGTGGTAATGAAGTTATTTGTTATTCAAAGTCGAAGTTAGGCGCCAATCGTGTTTGTTTACATTTTTATTTTACACAAATATCACCCTTCCACATGTAAAATTGATTACAAATATGACAATTATGTCTCTAAATATAATAAACAACAAGAAGAAGCCCTGATTTTAACGTAATTAACAAACACCAGTCCAATAATACGTAAAATTCATTACCACTACATTCATCATCATCATCATCATCATCATCATCAGCCCACAGCAGTCCACTGCTGGACATAGGCCTCTCCAATAGCACGCCATTTGCTTCGATTTTCGGCAACTCTTATCCAGCTGCTACCAGCCACCCCGCGAAGATCGTCACTCCACCTAGCCTGAGGGCGCCCCACCTTACGTTTACCAATTCGCGGTCTCAACTCAAGGACACGTCTACCCCAACGGTCATCGGTTCTACGGCTTATATGGCCGGCCCATTGCCACTTCAGCTTGCTTATTCTGTGAGCTATGTCGACAACTTTGGTTCTCTGCCGGATCACCTCATTTCGGATTCGATCCCTTAGAGAGACTCCGAGCATAGCCCTTTCCATAGCTCGCTGGGCAACTTTGAACCGATGAACCAGCCGTATTGTGAGTGTCCACGTCTCGGCGCCGTAGGTCATAACAGGTAGGACGCACTGGTTGAAGACTTTGGTCTTCAGGCTCTGTGGAATACGTGACGAGAAGACTCGACGAAGTTTTCCAAACGCCGCCCAGCCCAGCTGTATCCTTCTATTAGCCTCCTTCTCAAAGTTGTTCTTACCAAACTGCAGAGTTTGCCCGAGGTAAACGTATTCCCGAACAACTTTGAGAGCACCGCCATTGACCACAATCGGTCCCGGAGTGACGTGTGAATTGAACATAACCTGGGTTTTGTCCAAGTTCATCCGGAGACCGATTCGTGCAGAAGAACCAGCTAGGCCGTCCAGCATCAGCTGTAAGTCATGCAGTGACTCTGCCATTATGACGATGTCATCCGCAAATCGCAGGTGTGAGATGTACTTGCCGTTTATATTAATACCGCGTCCTTCCCAGTCCAGCGTCTTAAACATATCCTCCACCGCGTTGCTAAATAATTTCGGGGAAATAACGTCCCCTTGCCTAACCCCTCGACGCAGTGAGATATGCTTAGTTTGCCGGTCCTGATTTTGGACGGTCATTGTTGCGTTTGCATAAAGACATCTCAGCACTTGGATGTATCGCCAGTCCACTTGGCATCGCTGCATAGACTCCAAAACAGACCAGGTCTCGATAGAGTCAAAAGCCTTCTCATAGTCCACAAAAGCAAAGCACAGGGGCCGATTATATTCTTCGGACTTCTGTATAATTTGCCGCACTGTGTGGATGTGGTCTATGGTGCTGTATCCACCTCGGAACCCGGCCTGCTCCGGTGGTTGGAACCACCTACCACTACATTATTTTTGTTAAATTTCCAATTCGTCAAGTAGATTGTTTTTTTTTAATGTAATAGTTGTGTGGCAAAACGATTTTAGCAATCGATTTTATTTATGCTATCCACTCGATTAATGAGCGATTATCCCAAATCGATTCTTAAAAATAGAAAAATCCTGTTTTAGGCATAAAATACAATTAGTACTTAAATTATTACTATTAATTATTTCTTAAAGTAATCTTAATAGATTTTTGGACATTATTTGACTACAACCAACTAAACAATTTCATCGAACCGTGGATAATTTCGCGCCGAATTATCTATCCGATTCAAAATTCAAATTCGGAATGCGTTCGCTATTCAAAACTATTTTGTATAAAAATAATAATGATTGAGTCTTTATGTTTGATAGTCTCAGAAGTATACAGAGTGCCTAGTATATTTTTATGTAAGTTTGTAACGCAAGTGTAGATAAATTTAGTTTCGGGGAACCAACGATTTTGTGATTATTCGTTATATTGCAATGAGTTAATATTTATAACCGTGTGCGTATCTTCTTGCGCGGTTCCTTTCCAAGCGAGTTATGGCATGGTTGTCAACCAACTAAGCTGAAAATCATCTAGAAGCATGAAATTTGGCAGAAAGGTTCCTCAAGTGACGTAATTGTGCAGTAAGAAAGGATTTTTGGAAATTGCATCCCTAAGGGGGTAAAAAGGGGTTTGAAAGTTTGTATGAAAAATCTAATTCCTTCGGCCATAATTCTGGAAACTTAGCTTTTGGTAAGTTTCAAGAATTATGGCCGATATTATTCTTATTCTAAGTAAACAATATAGGTTGCCATTATTAGTTTTTCGAAACTCCCAAATGATGATTTAGGGGATGTTGAAGTTTGTATGGAAGAATCTGATTTCTTGGGTCAATCAACATGAAACTTGGCACAACTACCAACCTAAATAAACAATAAAGGATTTCATTATTAGTTTTTCGAAACTACCCCCAAAAGATAATTTAGGGGGTGTTAAATTATTTTTGAAATATCGTATATTTAAAAAATAATTTAACACCCCATAAATCACATATTAAATATTTCTTTGGTTAATAAATTTGAAAATTTACATAAATACCCATCCTAAGTGAACCATAAAGGTTTTCATTATTAGTTTTACTTATCTAGTCCCAAAATACGATTTTTGGGAAGTTAAAGTGCTTTGAAGAATTTTATTTCCCGGGTTAATAAATTTGAAATTTGGCACAAATACCAACCTAAGGAAACAATAAAGGTGGTCATTATACATTTTTCGAAACTAACTCAAGCTAAGAATCTTACTGGACAGTGTTTCGTTTTTGACGTGGTTTTCTAGGGAAGCACTAAGGCACGATTTTGCGGCAATTCAACCTTTAAGGAAGTGAAAAGGGTAAAAATTAGTTTGTATGTAAAATCAAATTCTTTGGGGATAAAGTTGATGATCAAAATTTACATAAAACATTTTGAAAACTCCCTCCCAGATTGGGTTTAGGGGTGTTAAAGTTTTTTTTGAGGCAACTCACTGCGCAATCTGACTAACATAAAATGATAAATAAAAAAATTTAATTCAAAAAATCTAAAAACCCGACTGCTTTGCAGTCGGAGCATACATTTGGTTTTCGTCAGCTAGCTCGCGAATATGTATCCTCCGACTGCACAGCAAGATTTTCTCCTTGTTTAAGTCTTTTTATTTCGCTTTTAAAGCAGTCGGGTTTTTAGATTTTTTGAATTAACTTTTTTTATTTATAAATTTTTAATTATCTGTTTTTAAGATTTAGGTACATTTAAACATATATGTTTTATATTTTCGAAATCACCTCTTAAAGCCCTTTATTTTGATACCCCACACGATGGGTTTGGAAGAAAAAAAAATTATCCTCCGCAATATGGCGCCCAAAATCTGCCATTTTTCTATTTTCCAATTTTAATGTAGCCAGTGACACTCGCGGGGTTAAGACGAATCGATTGACGTATGAATCATCAAAATCGGCCAACACGTTTGGTCTCTAGAACGCCACATAGGAACAAACATACATACATACATACTTACATACATACATACATACTTACATACATACATACATAGACTGATAAACACATTACCCTCCTTCGGCAGTCGGGTAAAAAGAGAAGAAAGGAGTGAATAGCATATTTAGGTTGTTCAAAACTAGACCCTCAACGGCGCAAAAAGGTTTGATAAGTTTTTAGGGGAGGATTTTACTTTGTGGCGATAACCTAAAATGTATTATTGTTTAAGTCAAATAACGAATCGTCCCAATCCAATAAACCCACCAACCCCAAACCCAAATCCACGATACCCAGTTTTTAATAGTTTTAATAATATCTTATTTTTGGTTGCCTTTACTAACTGCATATAAGAAAATCATTTATAGGATAAACGAAATCACGCGAACATAGTCGCGGGCGGAGTGCTAGTCATACATAAACATACTCATATTTATACTGGTCATTCTGTATAAAACCGTCTGAAATGATCAATGTAAAACTCTCTTTTATATTAAAATGTGCCCGATAAAATATTTTGAATACCGACTGCATTCCAAATTTGAATTTTGAATTCTTTTACGTTCGGCGAATTCGGCGCGAATTTAGCCACGAATCCTATTTTTTTTCAATTTACTCTTCTGATAACATTATGAAAGCATTTATGTATAGTTATTACTATATATTATTACTATAAGTTGTTATTTTATTTTGTGCCTATAAACTAATTTTAATTTTAAAACAATACATTTTTGAAAATCACTTTTTTATTTAAAAGAAAAATTTTAAATAATCGAAATACACTTAATCGATTAGGCTGAATGCAGTTTTAATCGATTATGAGACGCGTGAATGGACAGCAAAAAAAAAAAACAACACCAAAGAAATGTCATGTTGCAAGGTTGCATCAAAATTTTAAGCAATTTTTTTCCAGATTTTGGCTTGTTTTTTTTTTTTTTATGAATTTTTGTATGACAAATTAGGAACATAAGGACGCAAATAAAATAAGTATATCTTTGTGTTGTCCTTTTGCATCTTTTCAGCAAGGGAAAAGGTTGTTTATGTACATATTTTGAGCAAATCTAAATTGTCTACCATTTGGAAAGGTGTAGTAATTCGTATTTTGTACACATTTTGCAGTAGACTGACGCGGTTTAACCGAGCGCAACATGTAAATAAAGATATTTTTTTCAAATTTACTGTGTAAGATAGCTGCGTAAACTTATTTTTCTGAATAAATTCGAATGTTGAAAGTTCAAGTAAATTCCTGAATTTCATGACGTAATTTGCAACAACCTGTCGACTCAGCTGGTGTGTCATGTGTCAAAATCTTGTCGAGCAGAGTGGTTAAAGAAATAAATAATCACGAACCGAGTAAGACCTTTTACTTGCAAGTAACTGCTAACACCTATCCTTGGCACAGAACCGACCGCGTTCGATGTACTCTAGTAAAATAGTCGGTTCTCAACGAAAAACGCTAGTTACGTCGGCATGGTTTCTTTGTATGGGATGAGGCATGTGCATGCTAGTATTATATTATCTGTGACTTTAGGAAATGTAGTTGTGATGTTATATTAGAACAAATCTCAGGAAGCATTGTGTGCATGAACTGTATTTATATTAACCAAAGATAATCCCAACTAGATGTTTAATATTCCGTAAATATTGGAATGCTGTGAGTCCAAGTTTGTATGCAGCCACTATTCCTTATCAATACATTGTTTATGTCATCATCATACCTGCCGAAAGACGTCCACTGCTGGACATAAGCCTACCCCAAGCGTCGCAGGATTGACCGGTCCCGTGCGTCTCGCATCCAGTGGATCCCCGCAACCTTCACCAGGTCACGGGGTCTCATTGCTAAGAAAGAAAATTTAGTTCAAATAAATCTTACTAGATGGCGCGATATGCTCCTCCATCTGTTATTGAATGTGTGTAAAATTTGCATTTTCTGGAATTGAACACAAAAATTGTATGTTCTTGTTTAATCAACTCTCCTAAGTACAAAATTATGGAATATTGGGCTCTTAATTCACATTTCAAAGATTATTAGACGGATCATTTAAAATTGATGCCAATAGATGGCGCATTTTTAAATTTCTAAGGCTTTCAACTCGATTGTGTGAAAGTTTACATTTTAACACATTTTGGTGCAAAAAAAACTGTATAAACGTGCAAATAAATACTAGAAAACAAACCTTCACTATATTTAAAGAAAAAAATATTCACGAACCTAGTAAACCCTTTTACTTGCAAGTCGCTGCTAACACCATCTATCTATCACCGTAAAACAAAACCGAATGCGTTCGATGTGCAAAAATTTGCCAGAATAAGCAGTCGAAAAACGCTAGTTACGTCGGCACGGTTTCTTTGTATGGGATGAGGTATCTGTATGCTAGTATTATATTATCTGTGACCAGGTCATCGGTCCACCTAGTAGGAGGTCTTCCAACGTAACGTCTTCCGGTTCACGGTCGCCACTCCAGAACTTTTCTGCCTCATCGCCATCGGCCATCCGTTCTGCGAGTCCTGCCCACTGCCACTTAAGTTTGGTAATTCTTCGGGCTATGTCGGTAACCCTGATTTGCTTGCGGATTTCTACAATTCTGATTCGATCACGCACGGAAACTCCGAGCTTAGTCGTCTCCATTGCCCTTTGGGTGATTATTAGCTTTCTGATGAGGTCCATTGTGAGCAACAACGTCTCAGAGCCATAAGTTGGCCCTACCAAACTAGATTGTTTGTCCCAGGCAATCATAGTCGTCCACAACTTCGAGTGTAGAGTCTCCGACCTTGATAAGTGGGTGTAACATGGGCATTCAACATCACCTTAGTTTTGTCCATGTTCCTTTTAAGATCCATTCTTTCGGAAGCTCTACTGAGGTCATCGAGCATTGTACTGAGGGCCTGTATGGTCTCAGCCATGCTTTATCATGAAGGTGAGTGATGTACTCGCCATTGATGTTTATGTCTAGCACTCTCCAGTCCAGAATCCTGAAGACATCCTCCAGTGCAGCGGTGAACAGTTTCGGAGATATAACGTATTCCTGTCTCACATCTCGCTGCAGAAGGATTGGTTCCGAGGTCTGATCCTAAAGTCGAACTGACATGGTGGCGTTTTTGTACAAACACTTCGAAGTACCGGTAGTCGTTTTGGCACCGTTGGAGAGAGTGCAGTACAGCCCAAGTTTCGATCGAATAGAAGGCTTTCTCGTAGTCCACAAACGCTAAATAGAGAGGCAGGTTGTACTTTTCGGTCTTCTGTATAATCTGTCGCAGCGTATGTTTGTGATCTACGGTGCTGAAGCCTTTAAGGAAGCCGGTTTGTTTGGGAGGTTACAAAGTGTCAAAACTGCGCGCGAGACGATTCGTGATGACTCTTGAAAACAGCTTTTAGTCATGGCTAAGAAGTGAGATGGGCCTATAGTTCTTCAACAGGGCATTGTCACCCTTCTTGAAGAAGAGTACCACCACACCCCTGCACCAAGCCTGTGGCGTTTTCCCTTCGAGGATGACGGAATCAAACAGCTTCTGAAGGATCATAAGTAATGGATTTCCACCCGCCTTCAGAAGCTCGGCCATAATTTCATCATCACCCGGTGCTTTGTTGTTCTTCAAGCTGTTCAAGAGCTCTAAGAGCCTTTGCAAGGTTCGCGACGGGTTTAATGGTTGACGTGTACAACTGCCCATAGAATCTCTCGATCTGCCTCAGAAGCTCCGGTTTGGCGGATATGATCTTGCCATCATCGTTCTTCAGTTTCGTGAGCTGGCTCTACTCAATAGTCAGATCTCTTGCAAAGACCTTTGAGCCCTTTTGCCGCTCAATCGCGTCTATAATACTTTCGGTTTTAAATCGTCGGAGGTCGCTTTTCAAGGACTTTGAGATCCGTCTATTTAGCTGCCGGTATTTCAAGAAGACTGCAGGATCATCTCATGTTACTTTTATATTTTTTTCTTTTTTAGGGTTCCGTACCCAAAGGGTAAAAACGGGACCCTATTACTAAGACTCCGCGGTCCGTCTGTCTGTCTGTCCGTCTGCCACCAGGCTGTATCTCTTGAACCGTAATAGCTAGGCAGTTGAAATTTTCACAGATGATGTATTTCTGTTGCCACTATAACAACAAATACTAAAAAGAGCCTGGGAGAAAAAAATATTTCATAAAATGTTTTTTAGTTTTCCGTACCCAAAGGGTAAAAACGGGACCCTATTACTAAGACTCGGCGATCCGCCTGTCTGTCTGTCTGTCCGTCTGTCACCAGGCTGTATCTCATAAACCGTGATAGCTAGACAGTTGAAATTTTCACAGATGATGTATTTCTGTTGCCGCTATAACAACAAGTATTAAAAACAGAATAAAATAAATATTTAAGTGGGGATCCCATACAACAAACGTGATACATTTGCTGTTTTTTGCGATAATGGTACGGCATCCTTCGTGCGCGAGTCCGACTCGAGCTTGGCCGGTTTTTAGGTTTATGTTGTGTGCTCTGGCTTGTGTCAATCAAATGTGTTTTCTTTCTTTATTTATCTCCTTCATGAGCTTGAGAGTTGGATCTGAGAGCTTTTTGTTTCTATCTGTACGGCGGGTCTTGAAAAACTTAGACCCGACCGTATGGACAGCTTCCACGAACCCATTGCTGTATTCGTCCACGGAGCTCCCTAGGCACTCGAAAAGAATCTGGAGTTCGAGCTGAAAGCTTTCGGGGTTTAGGATCTAGATCTTTGCTGGGCGGAGCGCAGACATCATCAGTCGAAACTTTTCAAGCCTAATATTAATGTTCATTATGCCTTTCACCGTGCGGTGATCGCGCCCGGTTTTCACCGAATTGATCGCAGTGACATCATTTACATTTGCTTCTTGGTTGACATGATGAAGTCGATCTCGTTTTTAGTTGCACCATCGGGGCGGAGTTCACCATATAAAGGCCCTCCTTCTCCACAAAACTGGCCAGTGGGTGACCCCGGTGGATCCGACGTCCAACTCCAAATTGCCCAACTTGCAAGTCATCCTCGTCTCGTTTGCCCAGTTTCGTGTTGAAGTCCCCCATGACAACGGTGAAGTGAGTTTTGAAACTATGTATGGCTCTAGAGATATCCTCATACATGGTCTCTACCTCATAGTCGGGTTTTGCCGAGACCGGGGCGTATACCTGTATGACCTGCAGCGAATATCTTGAGGATATTCTGAGTATAAGATACGCCACCCTGGTCGACACTCTCGATCTTCACCAAATTGTTCACAAGGGACTTGTGGATGATAAACCCGACACCACCTTGGGACTGCCGGTCACCCTCTCGGAAATAGAGCAGGTTACCGGAATTGAGGATTATCGTGTCCTCCCCCTCTCTTCTGACTTCAGATATACCCATAATACTCCATCGTAATGTAATTGTTTATGTAACAACAATTTATTACTATAAATATAAACAGTGTTTATTTATTTTTCAGGTAAACAAGCCACTGGAAATGTACTACTCGTGGAAGAAAACCTAGATTTAATCAACAGTGTAGTAACATACTGAAATAGAAGTGCAGTGATAAAGTATTCATAAGTAATTTTTATTAATCTTAACGTAAACAACACGATTAAACAATGAGACATGGACTCTTTGATAATTGTGATAACTTGATAAGATTATATCAATGGAATATATCTCGAGAATATTAAATTTATTATAAGTTACGCTTTAGTTTTAAGTTGTCCATTTATGTATTCATTGAATTGTATAATATTTTTTTAAGAATTCAGAATTACTAAATTGTTTTAAATACTTACATATTTAGAACGTTCCAATTTTAAAATTGTAAATAATTTTCTTCTTCTATCTTATGAATGATGCATTGAATCTAATCAACTGTGGTCATCATAATTGAATAAATATTTGAATACAAGGCAGCTGCCTATGGAAAGTTGGATATTCTACGTAAATGATAGTCAGAATCTTGCAGTAAACAAGCAAATTGAATGCAGTTTTAAATGTAATGTACAAATTACAATATTGTGCAATTTTATTAAATGATTTAAAGACCGATGAGATTGATTTATTTTTAATATACCTAATAGATTTTACATAAAAATGCTGTACACTCAGTCGAAACACCCTTGCCTTGTAGACTAAATTAAAAAGTAGGTACATCCAGTTAGTCGTGGTCTGGCGAGACATACGTCTTTATTGCAAAAGTACCTATCTAATCGAAAATGCTAACTAGGCTGATAAGACTAAATGTATTTTAATATCTAGGTGAAGTATCTTGAACAGAAAATTGCATTGTACTTATCAAAAACCCACTGATAAGCAATAAGTGCCTCATTACAGTCACCAATATCAATCCATTTATATTTTATCATTATGAATACGTAAAATACGGGTCGGAGCATCATTGCTTAATAATTACCATTTTTGCCTACACACTAAAGAATTATCTTTTATTTATGTACCTACTGTTATATAAACAATAAAATAACAACCAATCTCCAATGATGATTAAGAAAAAATTGATAGGTAAATGTTGGGCCGCGATAATTAACAAGAAAACAACGATCACAATAAATAATATATTTTCCTTACAAATTCTTATCGGAAAGTTTTACACTAGTAACAATTAAAACAAAGGTAGGTACAATTTATAATGATCTCGAAACAAAATATCGCATACCTAACGGAAATAAGGACGGAAAACAATATCAGAAATAATAAAATATACATAGTTACATTGTACCTATAATTAACGATAAAGTGTTACAAGTTACAACTAAACACGTCTAGAAAATGGAACACCGGACATTTTGACTAAAGCAAAATCGCGCTTCCAATTTGACAAACCGGCGCGAACTTTAAAATTTACATAGTACCCGGTACTGCCCGGTATTTCTTCAAATCTTATCGTGCCGCGGAATGGTGAATGATTTAATATTTTGTACTACATTAGACTTGACATTGAACTTTGTTAGCAAGCAGTGCCAGCAAGAATACAAGTTTAAATATCGTAAGTAAAACATACACTGCTTGTTTTTAAGCGGTCATTATTCTGACGTCGGTACAAAATTGTACCTAAACTTAATGAATTCCCTTCTAAGTGCTTTCGTTACTTCTAGTTTTAACAACTGCAATGCTTCATCAATTCCTTCCTTACTATCCTCAGATATTGCATTGGAGAGCCTCTCTAGTGTAGTGAAATCTATTTCTTCTATTGATTGAGCCTTTTCTAACAAAAGGTATACGTCATCCACGTAATTTCTGTGTGTCTGAGATCCACTTTCAGCGTTCTGTTTATAATTAAGCAACCTTTCAGTGTGCTCCCAAACACCTAGCGCTCGACGTCCATCATGCATTTTTGAGGTATGCATAAAATTCCTGAATAGGTTTCTACCTTTCTCATCGTTGAGACAATTTTCAATTCTGTCCGTGTAATGATCCAATTCAGATTTTGTTATTCCACCCGTTCCACAGCCGCAGGCAACGAAACATGAATCCATTTTAATGTCATTTGTGAAGCAACTGTTGTTTTGTTTCAAATATCGATCCAATAATCAACCAAACCGATTACATTTTGAACACAAACACAATCGGTACCGAACATTTTCGAAACTCACAAAGAGCTTTCGATAATCACAGGCATAATTTTAAACACATTTAAACACCAAACTTTTATCAAAAATATGATTCACTTGTGCGTGAGTAACACGAAGAAGTGAGGTTAACTACAAAAATAGGTTTATTCTCTGAGGCACGAGCCGCCAGCTTCCGTGCTCGGCGTAAATAAACTGCGTTTGTGGGCCTTGCTTGGCTGCTTGCGTATTGGTACGAGAAGTCACGAAGTTCACGATGCCGTGATAACGTAATGCGCATGCTCGGCTTTCTTGCGGTTTGAAAACTCCCGCCGGATATTCCACAAAGCCATTATAAAGAAACTTTGAATATTCAAATTATTCGAACAAAATAAGACAATAACGAAGAAAGGTTGCGCGTCTTACAAAGGTGCGAATGTGACTCGTATGGAAATGTGAAGCATTACATCACTAGGTACAGGTAGGTAAAAAATCGCCGTGACCTCGGTCGACGACTGGCGTGGCTTGTTCATTCATGGGAAATAATATCACCGAGGTGAAGCGAAGACAATAGTCTTACGCGTAGAACCGCTCCGCTCCCCTTTGCACAAGACCGGTTGAGTCATAGACTATTATACAGGGTGAGTTTTTCAAGTGGGCGCGAATGGCCTAATCCGAAACTATGAGGAATTTATAGCGAAAACCACTAAAAGGAGTCACGAGGCCGATTTTGATAAAAACCAAATCTACATCATTGGATTCATGAAAAGTCAATATTCTTAGTCAGGAATCGAACCAGTTGATTTAAAAAAAAGTTAATTCAAAAATCAAAAAACCCGACTGCTTAAAAAGCGAACTTAGAAGCCGTAAACAAGAACAAAATCATGCTGTGCAGTCGGAGGATACGTATTCGCGAGCTGGCTGACCAAAACTAGACGTATCCTCTATGTATGTATGTATATCTATGTATGTAAGTATGTATGTATGTATGTTTGTTCCTATGTGGCGTTCTAGAGACCAAACGCGTAGGCCGATTTTGATGATTCATACGTCAGTCGATTCGTCTTAACCCTGCGAGTGTCACTGGCTACATTAAAATTGGAAAATAGAAAAATGGCGGCTTTTGGGAGCCATATTGCGGGGGACAAAAGTTTTTTTCTTCCAAACCCATCGTGTGGGGTATCAAAATAAAGGAATTTACGAGGCGATTTCAAAAATATATATCACTTATATGTTTCTATGCACAGAATTCGAAAAAAAAATAACTAAAAAGTTATAAATAACAATGCACAGCATTCATTTCTTCTTGTTTACGTCTTTTTAGTTCGCTTTTTGATTTTTTTATTTAACTTTTTTTTTCTTTTCATGTCATCAATAGCATGATACGAGTCTTCGTAGATTTTCTATCTAAAAACAGTATTTTGTTTAAAAATAAATAATTGTTTAAAAAAACAAAAAACACGCTTTAATAGAAAACCAAACTAAAAAGTAGAAAATAATTTTAAATACATTTTTATTAAGAATAGTGTGATTAACAAAAAAAAATATTTTGTTGTAAAAAAGCCTGGGTTGCTTTTTACGATATTTTCAAAATGACTTTTACCAATATCTGTCAATAAAATATTATAACAATTTACATCAAGCACCTTTTGACCACCTAGCAGCAAGCTAATGGAAAAAAAAACTACAACCGTTATTTATTTTTTTCCAAAATCAATGGGTTCGATTCCTGGTTAGAAATATTGATTTTCAAAAATCTAATGATGCATTTAGTTTTCATCAAAATCGGCCTCGTGAGTCCTTTGACTGTTTTTCGCTATTGCCCATAGTTTTGGATTTGGCCATCCACGCCCACTTGAAAGACATCCTGTATATTATGTCCCTTTTTCTTATGTACTAAGTTAATTACTAACTCACCTGTGTATCAAATCATCAATGATCTAACAATGATTATTAACTTATCTCCTTTTTACCCGACTGCCGAAAAAGGGTAATGTGTTTATCAGTCTATGTATGTATGTATGTTTGTTCCTATGTGGCGTTCCAGAGACGCAACGCGTTGGCGAATTTTGGTGATTCTTACCTCAATCGATTCGTTTTAACCTTGCGAGTGTCACTGGCTACATTAAAATTGGAAAATAGAAAAATGGCGGATTTTGGGCGACATATTATTGTGGGGCCCCATCCACTGCATGGGGTATCAAAATAAAGGGTTTTTAATTCAGTTAAAGATACATACTATTATAGGTTCTGCAGTTCCTGCCTAGGTGCCAAGCTGTAACTATGTATGTAGGTAGGTAGGTAGGTAACTATCTACATGAGAAGATTCACTTACACAGTTTAGGCGCAGGCCACATAAAAGCGGCGAGTCGAGCTTCCGGAGACATCGGCTTGCTGGCTGGTCACAACCGCATTTGTAGCACCATTCACTTTATTCCCAGCATTCACTCTCCTTTCCACATCCTCTTCAATCTTTCCATCCCTTGTGAACATACTTCCCAGATATACAAACTCGTTCACTAGCTCTAGCTTTATTTTCACTTCACACTCCGACACATCGTCTTCTCTTTCAAACACCATTCATTACCTTAGTCTTGTTCACATTTATACTCATCACTTTTAACTTAAAAGCTTCATTCATCACAGTCACCATGTCTTGCAACTGTTCTGCTGACGATGCAAGTAGAACTTGATCATCTGCATTTGACAGGCAACTCATTCATCCTCAATCCGCACTGATGCTCTTTCAAACCTATCAGACAACTATCCATGTACCTACAATTTGAACAGCCACGGTGACGCTACACAGCCCTGTCTAACACCCCTTGAGATGGAAAACCAGTCCGTATACGCCTCATTAATCCTAACACAAGCACTGGAATCCCTATATAGAGATTTCAGTGTCCGTACCAAGCGTCAGTTCACACCGTATCCGTATAGCGTCGACCATAGTTCATCCCTCCGCCTTTGAGATATACTTAAAATATGTGCAATCCCGCAGTAAGTATAGCAAACAGTTACAGAATCCAGATGCGTTGCTAAGATCTAAATATTTATTCTTATTTTACGATTTCTGCTCGTTTGTCTTTGTCGGTATATATTGTTTATTTATAAGCTTGCTTCTTTGGAGAACAGCTTAGTGCAAAATTGCACATTAATTGCAGATGATTTTTAGGGTTCCGTACCAAAATGGTAAAAAGAACCCCCTTACGGTGCGCCGACATAGTCTATCTGTCCGTCTGTCACAGCCGGATATCTCAAGAACTACTAATGCTATCACCTTGAAAATTAGAATAGTTTTAGATGACGTTTGCCCAACTATTTAGAAAAAAAGATTTTATTTTATTTTTTTATTGCAACTCGGACTCAAAGGGTGTCTTAAAAATGATATGTATCATGGTATCATACGAAAGAACGCTATTTGGACATTCTCAAACATTTTCCTTTTTTTAGGGTTCCGTACCCAAAGGGTAAAAACGGGACCCTATTACTGAGACTCCGCGGTCCGTCTGTCTGTCTGTCTGTCTGTCTGTCTGTGTGTCTGTCTGTCACCAGGCTGTATCTCGTGAACCGTGAAAGCTAGACAGTTGAAATTTTCACAGATGATGTATTTCTGTTGCCGCTATAACAACAAATACTAAAAACAGAATAAAGTAAATATTTAAATGGGGCTCCCATACAACAAACGTGATTTATTTGCCGTTTTTTGCGATAATGGTACGGAACCCTGCGTGCGCGAGTCCGACTCGCACTTGGCCGGTTTTTTTAGAGCGCGTAGTTTTCGACTTTTGACGAAAAATGTAAAATAAATACCATTCCCCCCATTATCTCCGTAGTTTGCATAGAAAAAAATCTTAAATTATTCTATTTGCTAGAATTAGTTTATGTAAAGATTACAGGAATAATAAAATGATGTCTCTAAATGGCACACTTTTTCAAAAATCTAAATTACAAACATAATAGTAAAGTATTGACCACCTGTCCGCCTGTTCAGCTATCGTATCACGTTTTGATGGACTGTACGTAAAGTAACACATCCCAAATATTTATGTATGATGTTATGATGGTACGGAACCCTCGGTGCACAAGTCCGACTCGCTCTTGACCAGTTTTTATAGAGAGTAAGCATTCTGTGGCCCGCAGCCTTATTGCGTACATCGCGTCTTTCATCTCACATCTGATTGGTCGATTTTTCATACTCTTACTCTTTTGGGTTTCCACCTCGAAAGAGGCCGGAAATGGCTAAACGGAGCGGACTTCCTTGTCATGAAATATGTTTTCGTTAAGACACTCTTTCCACTAAGACAGATTTTAGTCGTCTGATTCCCGCCGCAAAAGAGAAATGAAACGAATGAGCAGAGTGAGCTGAACGGAAAATGAGAAATAGAAAATGATTTTTCGATTTCCACCATAGAAATACTAAAATTTCCACAGTGAGCGAATTCATTTGGAGTTTTGAACTGATTGCGTTGCGAGCGGTCGTTTTGTATTGCCAACTCGCGATGTCCAGTGATACCGAATCAAGTGAAGACAGCTCAAAAAAAGACGCGCCACATCATCGTCCTGCCATAACATCCCCTAAACATGGGTATTGTCGTACAGCTGAATCGCTCCATTTCAAAAAAACACGTCGGTCACGTCTGCTGGCTGCCAGAGGCGTAGCTAGGTAACCAAAGCCCTGGTGCAATTAATAATCTGGGGCCCTAGCTGAACTGTTTAGGTTAGATCAAGTCAAAATATAAATATATATAAATACAAGATGCAAAACTACTTTATTATCAGCTCTTTTATCTCAGACCGGGACGCAGCGGACACATTTTACACCTTTTTACCCGACTGTTGAAGAAGGGTAATGTGTTTATCAGTCAAAGTAGGTATGTATGTATGTTCCTATACGGCGATCCAGAGACCAAACGCGTTGGCCGATTTTGATGATTCTTACGTCAATCGATTAAACTTGTGAGTGATCACACTGGCTACATTTATTTATTTATTTAATACTAGCTGTTGCCCGCGGCTTCGCTCCCGTGGGCCACCCCACAGGACTGGTTTTCGGGATAAAAAAATAGCCTATGTCACTCAGGAATAATGTAGCCTTCTATTGGTGAAAGAATTTTTCAAATCGGTCCAGTAGTTTCGGAGCCTATTCGGTACAAACAAACAAATAAACAAAAAAATCTTTCCTCTTTATAATATTAGTATAGATTAGTATTAGTATAGACTTCATGCACACAATCGTACAGAGGCGGACTTAATGCCTTTTCTACCAGTCAACCTTTGGGTGATGCAGAGACAAATAGTGGTAGGCGCAATATTGAAAGCAAATCACGACAAGGTGGGTTTAATCAAATACAAAGATATACATACATACTATAAAATACATAAAATATGTATAAAAAAAATATATATATACTAAATACAAGAACATACTTAAACAGTTAGTAGTAGCAGATATTTGGAAAACATTAACGCTGTGACGATACTACTGCCAACTTCTTACGAACGTGCTCGCGAGCCTTCACTTTGAATGCCAATCGGTTGGTTGCCATCCTGATTTCTTGGGGGAGCGCATTCCACAGAGAGATAGACTGAACGAAGAAATACAGTGAATAAAGTCAGTGCGATGAGGGGACATTGAAGAAGACGGTTATGTGAAGAGCGAAGATTTTTGCTGTGGTTGGCGCAAGTATATTGAAAGTGAGGGGCTAGATAACTAGGGGTATTGGAAGATGTAAAACAAGGTAGTAAGTGCCCTTAGCTCTCTGCGTTGACGTATGGGCAACCACTTTAGAAGTGACCGATGCGCAGAGACATGATCATATTTACGCAGATTGAAAACGAATCGAATGCAGTAATTTAGAATTTAGATCTGCATTCAGGTCATAATAGCACACGCCACCATAATCGATGATAAGAAAAATTAGGGCCTACACAAGCATTATCTTCGTGTTCGAAGGCAAAAAAAAATTTAAACGATACAAAGCCCGCAGAGTTCCAGTGACCTTCTGACTGACACTAGCAACTTGAGTACGCCAGTTAAGGGTACTATCGATGCGCAAGCCTAGGTCCTTCACGTCAGTGCTAAATGGAACAATCGTACAGTTGAACAGAAAAGGTGGCAAAGTTGCACCATCCACCTTAGCGATGCTGCGAGGACTCCCAATGATGATCGACTGGCACTTATTGGGGTTTACAGCAACGCCAAACCTATCAGACCACGCTTTTATCGCTATTAAGTCCCCTTTTAACTTGCGGTGCGGTAGTTCGTCGACACTCCCTTGACAATACTACTGAAGGTCATCTGCATACAGAGGATACGCACACTGAAGTTCGGAAGTAATGAGGTTAATAAAAATAGAAAACAGAAGAGGAGATAGAATGCCGCCTTGAGGAACGCCAGTTTTCAAATCACACCAACGAGATGAAGAATCTCCAACGTGAACCGACTGCTGACGCCCCTGAAGGTAAGAGGTGAACCATTCCAGTGCTTTGGGGGAGACCATCAAATAGGACAGAATGGCTAACAAGATTTCATGACTGACGGTATTGCAGGCGTTCGAGAAATCAACCATGTATGATACAGATGGACAATTTCGTTGTCCATTCTAATAAAAGGCAATCTTTAATCAAAGTGAAAAGTTCAGTGATTGAGTGTTGTGATCTTAGGGAAAAAAGTCAAGTTAGTCAATCTGTGAAAGGTGTTCCCAAAAATCGTATTAAATCTAGCGAGTGTTTACAATCTATACGGGTGTGTGTTTATTGTCATAGTTCCTTCAGAAACAAGAGGGGTTTTGTTGATCTGTTTTATGTTATATGTTAGGTTAAAGACATAGTGAAGATTAGGTACCAAAAATAAAAATAAACTAATTTGCAAGTGATTTTGTGGTCCTCAACAAAGTAAAGGCGCATCGACCTAATTTCACCTAATCATAGCCATCGACATGGAAATATTTATCCTCACGCCATCTCCTGAACTTTGGGGCCTGCTGAACCGCTTCAAATAGTAATGAAGAATCAAGTCTTTCATTTCCAACATAGGAACCGTCCTGTACACTTACTAATTTGCTTGTTTTAACTTGATAAAGTTTTACTATGATTTTGTTAATTAATGAGAAAAAAAAATGAAGTAAAACTTTATTAAATTTAAAAACCGGCCAAGAGCGAGTCGGACTCGCGCACGAAGGGTTCCGTACCATTATCTCAAAAAACAAATATTTAAATATTTAATATTTCTATTTCAATAAAAATATTTCTTTTTTTCTAAATAGTTGGGCAAACGTCATCTAAAACTATTCTAATTTTCAAGTTGATAGCATTAGTAGTTCTTGAGATATCCGGCTGTGACAGACGGACAGATAGACTATGTCGGCGCACCGTAAGGGGGTTCTTTTTACCATTTTGGTACGGAACCCTAAAAATCATCTGCAATTAATGTGCATTTTTGCACTAAGCTGTTCTCCAAAGAAGCAAGCTTATAAATAAACAATATATACATATACCGACAAAGACAAACGAGCAGAAATCGTAAGATAAGAATAAATATTTAGATCTTAGCAACGCATCTGGATTCAGTAACTGTTTGCCATACTTACTGCGGGATTGCACATATTTTAAGTATATCTCAAAGGCGGAGGGATGAACTATGGTCGACGCTATACGGATACGGTGTGAACTGACGCTTGGTACGGACACTGAAATCTCTATATAGTGATTCCAGTGCTTGTGTTAGGATTAATGACAGACGGACCGCGAAGTCTCAGTAATAGGGTCCCGTTTTTACCCTTTGGGTACGGAACCCTAAAAACAAACAAATTAGTAAGCAAAGGCTGTACTTTATCCATGTGTGCACTACACACACACACATGGATAAAGTACAGGCACCACACACACACACACACACATAGCTAAAGTACGACGCTACACACTCACGCACAACTAAGTTTACGGATGGCGTTAATAGACGGCGCTATTTCTCCGATCAATTGACATATGCGGTCTTCACTCTGTAGTCGGAGAGGGCTCTCTATACCCGATATATTATTTTTACCCGATATATTATTTTTCTCTATGCGTAAATCGCTAGTTACGTCGGCACTCGGCACGGTTGTCGGTTTCTTTGTATGGGATGAGTGAGGCATTTGTAATCTGTATGCTATACGCAATGTAGTATGTATCTAGTCTTAGATAAATTACCTATCTCTTAGATAAAGTACCTATAGATTAAGCCTTAAAATGAGCTTGATTGATAGAGCGAGATGGCTAATTGGCAGCTCCATGTAAATAATAAGGACAAAAGATTTATTTTTTGTCTTTGTCACCGTGGCCGGTTTCGGTTGTTTGTCAAACTCTAATACAATGGCAGGTTTGACAAACAAACTCGGTTTTGTTTGATTTTCTGTGATTTCGTGGTATTATGTGTTAATTGAGACAAGGAATTTCGGTTATTTATAGATAGTTTTTGTCTGTGGGATGGTGGGTTGTAGTGTTCTTGTTCTTGTTGTAACACCAGAACCATAGATATAGTATATACAAGATAAACAGAGTCAGATGAAAAGCGAAACCAAAAATATTAAATCTATGTGTTAGGGAATTGTCCACGTGTTAGTTAAAAAAGTGTTGTCAAAAAGTTCTTGTTCAGTATCGATATCGATACTTGGTAAACACAATATGAAACACGATTAAAGGGTTATTGGTTATATTGAACTATAATAAGAGCTGGGCAAAATACATGCTTTGCTAAAGAAATCAAATTACAAAATACTATATCGCATGTATTAAAAATAAGAAACACAAAATATTTGAATGTCGTGTATTTGAAATATAAAATACAAAACACAGTATTATAATTCGAAATACAAATGACTAAATACAGTCGATCATCCATCGTGACATTAGTACTAATTAACTTAATCAATACACAGAAGTTTCGTGAAAATGAACCGTTTGAAATGAAAATGACAATTGACAAGGTACTTGACAATTTGACGTACGCGGTCGCCATTTTGCTTATGAAAGCTATCGAGCGTTATTTCCTGCAGAACGCACCTATTAATAAAATCGTTAAATGTATTTTGATGCCAAAAGTATTTGAAATACTAACTACAAAATACCGCAGCGTCAGATATTTGAAATTGACGACACGGTTGGCGTAGTGGTTGAGCGATCGGCGTAGTGCTGCGTTGCGTGTCGCAGGTTTGACACCCGCACGGAACAAATATTGATATGCTACAGATAGTAAATGCGATTATTTTGGAGGATCTCCAACACATTTAGCAAAAAAGCGGTCGTCCTTTCTTTTCCTTTTCATGTTTTGTTTCAAAAGTTTCTCAGCACTACAACATAATTTGACAACATCATTAGCTGGATATATAAGCCTTCGTCTGTTTTGGAATAGTCCCTCTTAACAATTAAGAAATTATGATAGAGAGCTTTTGGGTTTGATAATAAACTATGTACACAGTCCTCACATTTAACTCTTTTTATAATCTTTTTTACTACATACCCTGACACATACGTAACGATCATCATAGATAGTTGCGACAAACTAGCAGAACATGCCTAAATTTATTTAAAGTATCAACACATCAAAACTCGCTGAAACATTTTGAAAAATAAAGGCTAATATAATAAAAATACAACTTAAAGTACAGTTTAGATAAACACATTTTCTCAATCCTAACTTAAATCAATTTTAACAAAACTTGACTAAATAAGTTTGTATTCATATCATGATGTCATTAAAAACGAGAAGTTTTTATCGATACTCATGACGTCACCGCTTTGTCAAGCCCTAGCGTCAAGAAACAATTTACTCTTTTACATAGTATTTTTGCAAATTCTGCTAAAATATACGAAATATACTTATATAAAACAATGTAAATCAATAAGCTATTGTAAAAATCTTTTTCTGAGCCGATTACTTTCAGAAATTTGTCAAAATTTGGTTCGCAACAAACCAAGGACAAAATTGTATTTACCTATGAAACGTATATTAATTTGGGGTTATTTTGTCTTGTAACGTCACATTTACTCACAGAACAAGCTACCATAGCTGCTTATTTAATATTATCAATTTAAATCTTAAGATTATTATTTAATTGCAAGAAATTCAGAGCGGCGTAAAATAGATGGGACGCCATGGACTCTTCCTCGCGAAAAAAATGACATGACCGGACTTTATTCACTCTCTCTTTTTCTCTTGGGCGGTTTGTAATTGGTTAGGATTTCTCGCTCGCACGCTTCGTGTATCTTTTTGCGTAGCATTAAATTCTAAATCTATGACCAGAACTAACTATAGTTGTCTCATGTGCGGCCACGCCAGTGCTTAATCTATAGGACCTATCTAGTAGTCTGTGTGCTATGCTAATATTATATTATCTGTGGTAAAAGTATGAAAACCATAGATTATGCAATGTTGCCATGTCTAGGCATCTTAGATAAAGTACCTATAGATTAAGCCTTAAACGGAGCTTGATTGATAGAGCGAGATGGCCAATTGGCAGCTCCATGTAAATAATAAGGGCAAAAGATTATTTTTTGTCTTTGTCACCATGGCCGGTTTCTGTTGTTTGTCAAAGTCTAATACAATGGCAGGTTTGACAAACAAACTCGGTTTTGTTTGATTTTCTGTGATTTCGTGGTTTTATGTGTTAATTGAGACAAGGAATTTGGGTTATTTATAGATAATAAGTGTTAGTGCGATGGTGGGTTGTAGAGTCTGGCCAACGAAAGCGTGATCTGGGGTATTTTCAAAGTTGGGGTATGGCAACATTATTAATCTGTGTATTGTCTGTGATTGCGATTGTTAGTATGACTTAGTAATCTTGATCCATGTTGGCTGATTGTTATATATTTACGATATGATGATACCTTTGCTTATGTTTATGTTTCTATGTTCCTCATTTGGCCGAATAACTGCAGAAGACTGGAAAAATTGACGGACCATGTAATAAATGTGGCAAATAAATATAAACAAAGAGATCACATAACAGAAGAAGTATTGGAAAAAATTATATAAGTGTAGATGATGATTCAGATACAGATGAATACTTAGAGGTTGAATTTTTGGACTACGATTTTGTGTATGATGATTAAGTAATTAATAAATTAAATGTTAAGTGGGTTAATATTATGTACATACTAATAAATAAATCTACACACTCTTTTTTAACTCACATCCATGACAGTCACGGCTCCGTCACACTTCACCAAACGGAGCCAATAAATCAAAAAATGAATTATAATAAATACAAATAATACAAGTATCAAAACTTTTAACTAGAGGTATAGTTGGTGATACCACATTAGGATTTTTTGAATTTGCCGCGTTTTTCAGATCACACTTTCGTTGGCCAGACTCTAGTGTTCTTGTTCTTGTTGTAACACCAGAACTAACTATTGCTGTCTCATGTGCGGCCACGCCAGGGCTTAATCTATAGGTACTTTATCTAAGCTAGGCATAATAATATTGCTATAATTTTGTGAAAAATGTGTTTAATTCCTACTTCACTGGATGAAACAACTCTTAGAGTCTGGCCAACGAAAGTGTGAACTGAAAAACGCGGCAAATTCAAAAAATCCTAATGTGGTATCACCAACTATACCTCTAGTTAAAAGTTTTGATACTTGTATTTATTATAATTTATTTTTTGATTTATTGGCTCCGTTTGGTGAAGTGTGACGGAGCCGTGACTGTCATGGATGTGAGTTAAAAAAGAGTGTGTAGATTTATTTATTAGTATGTACATAATATTAACCCACTTAACATTTAATTTATTAATTACTTAATAATCATACTCAAAATCATAGTCCAAAAATTCAACCTCTAAGTATTCATCAGTATCTGAATCATCATCTACACTTATATAAATTTTTCCAATACTTCTTCTGTTATGTGATCTCTTTGTTTATATTTATTTGCCACATTTATTACATGGTCCGTCAATTTTTCCAGTCTTCTGCATTTATTCGGCCAAATGAGGAAATTGAAACATAAACATAAGCAAAGGTATCATCATATCGTAAATATATAACAATCAGCCAACATGGATCAAGATTATCAAGTCATACTAACAATCGCAATCACAGACAATACATAGATTAATAATGTTGCCATACCCCAACTTTGAAAATACCCCAGATCACGCTTTCGTTGGCCAGACTCTATAATAAAGATTAGAATATTTCCTACGATTTCATTTATATTTTTGTATGCTAGTACATTTCAATATGATTTTCTGGGTATTTGATTACGATACTACGGGAGGCACTCTCATAAAGTGCCAGTATAGTTCTCGCCAAACATCTTGGCCACCCTGAAGTTGGCTACAATGGCTGCGCAGTAGTAAATCTCATACAAAAACAGCACCGTTTCGTGCCTCGCGCATCCGGTAAACCAACTTCAGGGCGGCCAAGAAGTTTAGCGCAGACTGTAATTGGTTGTATTATTGTCTTACTCTATGTACATACGTTATTGCTTGCTTACTGTGTTTACCGTTACGTAGGCTTGTCGAAAAAATATCGATACATCGATATATCGATATTTCTGCTACGATATATCGATATTTTTAGCCGATATATTTTCATCCGATACATCGATATATCGATACAAAATATTCAATATCGAAAAACGTATCAAAAACGATTTTTTTTTTTCAAATTTAATTTATTAGCAGAATTCAAAACCGTAAAAGATAGGAACGAACGGCAAATTACTGTATTGTCTATGACTTGCATGTTTTGTTTGTATAGCGGCCGCCGCAGGCCGCGGTGGCCAAAATCCGTCACTGTTCACTTACTTTCAAATGTGAGTTCTTTTGCGTTGTGTGTGTGTGGTCGTGTCAACATAGAATAATGGGCAAAATTGAAATTTTTAAATTTTGCCTATTATAAAGGATTAACGATTAAAATACCTTCGTTTTTATTAAGACTTAAATAATGTACATATAGTATAATAAAAAACTTTTTTACAAAATAATACTATCGACTTCCGAATAAGAAAACTAGAAAGTGAAAAATAACTTTATTTTTGGAAGTTGGTGTCTTTGTTAAGTACCAAATTTTTAAGTTATGGACACCGACTTCCTAAAACAAAGTTCTTTTTCACTTTCTAGTTTTCTTATTCGGAAGTCGGTAGTATATTTTTGTAAAAAACTTTTTTATTTTTCACTTTTTAGTTGTACCTACCTAATAGGGAAGTAGTTTGTAAGTACCTATAACGACAGAATAGATTACCCGAATATAATGAAACTTTATTTAATATAACCGGTTAAATGAGAGATCTGCATACCCCTTAAGAGCGTACTGGCGTGATGTTATGTTATGAAATGGTATCAACAATAAACAGCCATGCGATTGCAGCAATCCCGAGAGATTCGCCGTTATTTATTGAAGAGTTCTGTTGTATATCTTCGAAGTCCTTAATCAGATCTTCACCAAATTAAAATGGGACCAATTTCGGAATATACCCTTTCAAACAAAAAAAGAATTTTCAAAATCGGTTTACAATTGACGGAGATATAAACATACATAATGTCGAACATAGAACCTCCTCCTTTTTTGGTAAGTCGGTTAAAAAATAGTACTACCTATTATTGAGCCAGACTGAACTAAATACATTATTATTTTAAAACCGAAAATCTTAAAAATTGGACCGATATATCGATATTTTTTCCTCGATATATCGAGGTCGATATTGATATTTTTATAAATATCGATACATCGATATATCGATATATTTTTGCACTTCCGACATCCCTACCGTTACGTGCTTTTAGGGATGTGACCGACATGTCAAAACGTAACTTATATCGGATATGGGGTTCGATATCATATCATATCGATATCCATATCAAAATAACCGATGCACATTATTTCACTAAATTCAAATACTTACCCTTTTACAAATAAACGCGGCATAAAGTTATACCAAGTATAAACCTATGAAAATGTATGGTTATTCCTTTGTTATACCTGGTATAACGTTATTCCGCGTTTATTTGTAAGAGAGTACGTGTATAAGAAATAGGAGTCAATGCTACTGTAAAATTTGCAAATGCATACTCGCTTTTTCATCTCTTCGTTCATAAAAGCAGTGTAATCTTTGCATAAAAGGCCTTTCACACAGTCCATTAAAATGTACTCTGAGACACCTGTGTGACACAGTCTGAACAACTACCCGACCACGGTAACCTTGGTTGTGCGTTCGTTCTACACGGTTGTGTGATTGTATATTTTTTAGAAGGCCTTTCAAAGGCCTTCTAAAACGGAACAACCGCCCAACTCAACCAAGCACATGACGACCTTTGTTGTGTTGTGGTAAAGATTGATCGTATAGACGTTGGTTAGCCAACCAAAATGAGTTCACCTTCCGACAACCTTTGTTGGGTCGCAAACGTGACTAAGGGCAAATTGAGGACATTGCGATGGGCCAGCGTCCATTTTATTTTTTTATGTTGCCGTTTGCACATAGAATAAAAAAATAACTAAAGTTATGTCAGTAAAGTAAAGTAAAAAAATATTTGCATAGTATGGGTCAATCAAGCAACCGTGTAGAACAAACCCACCTGTTGATTGTCTCAACCAAAGGCATCATGGTCAAGCGGTTGTTCCGATCCAACTGCGTAGAAGGCCTATAAGTGAGGATAATCTTTCTTCTACACTGCCAGAAAAACCGTTCGACCAAGGTGTCCTTGGTCGTTGATCGTGTAGACGTTGGTTGGCCAACATAAATAGTGCAACACATTAAAGAGGCCAGTGTTATAGTGTGTTGCACTATTTTACACCCTTAGTAGTTAGGCCATTGTTCCTTGCTTTTTAGGCTCACCAGTTTTTAGTGATCCCCTATCGCAACTTACCCCACAATAATAATTATTATTTGTCCTGCTTAATGCTGTTGAAGGTTGGCGTTCCTCAGCATTTTTATATTTCAATTAAGTTTTTTTAGCATGGCAACAATACATTCAGATGTGCCAACCTCACCAAAAATTGACGTATATGTCGGCCATTTTGCAGTTTTTACGGTAACTGCTCTACACGTGTTTGGTAGGTTATTCGATAAAATCTCATAAAAATCCAAGAATTACAGTGTTTTAGTGCATTATAAATTATCTACGCAAATTCCAGGTTGCCGAGATGGCAGTTACTAAGAAACCCGTGGCTAAAAAAGCCCAACTCCACCAGAAGACTGGTAAGAAGGGAGTCAAAGGTGGTAAAATCCGCGGCAAAGGCATCAAGCGCAAGATCAACCTGAAGTTCTTGATCGACTGCACACACCCCGCTGAGGACAGCATCCTCGACGTTGGCAACTTCGAGAAATATCTGAAGGAGCGCGTCAAAGTTGAGGGCAAAACGAATAACCTAGGCAATCACGTTGTCGTCGCTAGAGACAAGACGAAAATCACCATCAATGCAGGTTAGTAGCTATTTTCGACGCTTTTATTCACATAACGATGTATATTGTGATAGCACGTTGTCTTTGTGAAGTTTCTATTTACAAGAATTCTCTCAGTGCTCATATTTTTGTTTTCCCATCGTGACACGTTATTATCAGGTAAGTGTTTTTGCTTGGTTCAAAAACACCTAACCTCATGATGGGTGTATGTTGGTCACTCTGTGTAACTTGGTCAATATTATTGCAGAAGTTTGATCAAATTTTATTGTCTCTTTATTCACCTGTCGGTCAATGACTGTTATTTGTTTAGGCGAATGTTGCCTGATTGCTTTGTTAGTTTCAGGGATACTTTGGAACATCTTGATTGTACAAGGTTTATTGCATGATATTTTGTAAACATAACCCTCTTTTGGTCTCCGATATACAGCATACAAATCTGATGCATTTTATCTAACATTTGAGTGAGTGATTGTTATTAATCATCAAATAGTTTATTTCATATATACCTTATAGGTACTTTTGAATTGTCAAACAAAATATGAATCTAGTTGCACATTTGCAAGCGTCAGTAGATCTCTATGGAGAAGAATGTGCAAAAAACTCGACGGACACTCTTTACTACATTATTTTATTTAAGTAATGGTAACAAAAAACTAGAGGCTGAAACTGTATTTATTATTTTAACAATCTGCATAGCTTTTTCTTAACTATATTGGGTTCAGTTTACAGTTTAACTGGGTAAGATGAGTACAGAAGACGCAGTGGATCTTTGAGTTTTGAAGTTAGGCTCTGCAAACCATTGCACAAGAAAAAGTTTGTTATCAAGCATACTGCGTAAGTAAGCGAGATAGGTGCAACAAACATCCTTCAACATTGACACTAAAATAGCTACTGCACAGTCTTGCAGCCAACTTCAGTGATACAAAGATCTGCTGTGACTATTGTACTAGTATTTTACATGGAGCGATTGCCTATCTGACTCCACAACACAAAAAACCAGTAACTGAGAAGACTGGTATCTGATTTCCTGGCTGATGATTATCTGTAACAAAGACATACAAATGATAGACCAGACCAATGACTCAACATAGTTTCCGAGCCATGCAGGAATTTAGTTATTTACATAGTGGTCACCCATACACGGACTGACCTCTGCAAGCATTGCTTAACCTCGAAGATCAACCAGTACTGCTGTTATTATTTAGCTGCAAGCTACTGATTTATTATTGTAATCATAAGGTTATAAGATAGCTCTTTGTGAGACATCCTTTCCCAAACAAATATTTTGTGTAAACATCTGAAATCTAATGTTACATTTTCTTTCTTCTTTACAGACATTCCGTTTTCGAAGAGGTATCTGAAGTACTTGACAAAGAGGTACCTCAAGAAGAACAACCTTCGTGATTGGCTGCGAGTGGTGGCGTCCGCTCACGACTCATACGAGCTGCGTTACTTCAACATCAACGCTGACAGCGACAATGAAGAGAATGAGGATTAAGCTATTGACAAAATAAAATAGTTTTACGCTAAGCCTTTGTATTATTTTATGTAGAATTGTAAACCACCTAATACTCTTAGGCTCACTTGCACGAAAAACTTAACCCAAGAGTTAGTTGCTAACATGAGGTGAAATTGACAGTCATACAATATTGTCAATTTAACCTTGTGTTAGCAACTAATTCGGAGTTATGTTATTCGTGCATGTGCACAACAATTATTCACACACACCAAACCTACCCAAAATTGTTGCAGCAAAACGAACACCAGCTATAGTCCTCGCCAAACTTCTTGGCCGCCCTGAAGTTTGTTTACCGGATGTGCGAGGCACGAAACGGTGCTGTTTTTGTATTAGTTTTAATACTGCGCAGCCATTGTAGCCAAGTTCAGGACGGCCAAGAAGTATACCATAGGTTAGCTGGAGTTGTATAGTAAACCCACATTTTTCTAATGTGTGAGCTTAATGCCAGACACTAGAATCAGACATACAAAATAGAATAATTCTCATTGGTTAAGGCAGAAAGAAGTGATAGCTGAGATAAACGACTATGTGCATCTAAGTTGAATTGAATAATATTTAAAAAAAAATCATTTCCCGCACTTGTAACCTGTCCAAAAGACACCAAGGTTTAACTTTGTCTAACTAAATAAAGTTTATGCAGTTTAAATGCCAACTTGCCAGGTTACACACTACATACGATCCGTGTCCGTGAAACGGTTCCGAAGTAACTGTAGTAATTCTTGTAAGGAGCTAGAGCTAACGCCACAAAGTACGTAAGCGAGGCGGCGCTTACGCACTACAACCGAACTCTTTCCATCATAATTCAGAACATTTTGAACTCAAATCACGGACGCGCCCTAAGGGGTTATCGTTATCTACTCCTACCAACCTAAGATATCTAGCATGCTTTCATACATGCTGTTCTTGTTAAGTTTCAGAGATCTTAACCGTGTGGTTGCCTTCACCCAACACATAATTGCACAAAGCGGTTTCGTGTCTGAACAAGCTCATAAAAACTATGTACACATTTCCAGCCGAAAGATTTGGAACGAAACTAACATTAAACTTAAGTAAAGCAAGTATTATTTATGAATATATCCGAGTAGTGTTTCTATTACTAATCACCCATCCTAAGAACACAAATAAAACGTAGGTAGTCCCTGAATATTATAGGAGATAAGTTAATTATAGGGAGCTTAAGATGTATCGTATTGCACCCCTGAAGACTTAATTTGCGACCACGCCTACATAGGCCTCCCAATGAGAAGCCTGTGCTCTTGGGCACCAGCTATTTTCGCGACCTTCCGACTTCACCAGCTCATAATCATAAGTCCACTTTCAACAAACCTTGCCTCTCCAGAACCCTTCGGCCTCATTGGCCATCCATTTTGCAAGCAATGTGCCCTGCCCACGAGCCCACAAAGTTCTTTTTTTTAAATGATTTCATTAATTTTATAAAAAAAAGTCAAATTAAATCAAAAAACCTGACTGCAAAGATGTAAACAAGAAGAAAATCATGCTGCAAGCTGGCTAGCTTGCGAATATGTATCCTCCGACCAAAACTATAAATATCCTCCGACTGCACAGCATGATTTTCTTAACTTTTTTTATTTACAACTTTTTAGTTATACTTTTTTTTCGAATGACTTTTAAACATATAAGTGGTATATATTTTTGTTATCACCTCAAAAACCCTTTGTTACCCCCACTCGATGGGTTTCGAAGAAAAAAAAATTGCAACCCCTAAAACATGGCGCCCAAAATCGTCAATCGTCAACCTTTTTTTTTTAACGTCACTTATTTATGAACACTTGGGCGGCCAAGACCTATCTAGAGATGTCTTAATTATAAAAATCCGTCAAGTGGTTGAATGATCGAGGTAATAAAGAATAACATAACCCTTTCCTTGCAGCCGGGTAAAAAAGCGTTCAATGGGTGATAATTGATATCACATAGGGCCATTCTTCGGACTATCTCGGTAACCCTGGTACTCCTGCGGATTCAATCACGCGGGGACTATGCAAGAACTACTCCAAGAATAGTCCTCCCTGCCGAATTGCCCTTTTTACCCGACTGCCGAAGGAGGGTAATGTGTTTATCAGTCTATGTATGTATGTTTGTTTGTTCCTATGTGGCGTTCTAGAGACCAAACGCGTGGGCCGATTTTGATGGTTCTTACGTCAATCGATTTGTCTTAACCCCGCGAGTGTCACTGGCTACATGAAAATTGGAAAATAGGAATATGGCGGTTTTTGGGCGCCATTTTGTGGTGGTCCAAATTTATTTTTTCTTCCAAACCTTTCGTGTGGGGTATCAAAATAAAGTATTTTAAGAGGTGATTTCAAAAATATATAATACTTATATGTTTAAATGTACCTAATTCAAAAAAATAATGAACTAAAAAGTTATAAATAAAAAAGTTAATTAAATAAATCAAAAAACCCGACTGCTTAAAAAGCAAACAGACGTAAACAAGAAGAAAATCATGCTGTGCAGTCGGAGGATACATCTGGTATTGGTCCGCCAGCTCGCGAATATGTATCCTCCGACTGCACAGCATGATTTTCTTCTTGTTTTTTTTTTATCTATTATAGGCTCGCGCTTGACCACTATCTCACCTGATGGTAAGCGAAGATGTGGTCTACGATGGAGCACGCTTGCCTAGTAGTAACCTATTCACTCTTGACTTAAAGACCCCTAGATTGCAGCTATCGGGAAACACAGACTCCGGCAGGGAATTCCACTCCTTAGCTGTACGCATAATAAAAGTATTCTCAAAACGTTTAGTGCGTATGGGTGGGATGTCCACCATGTTACGATGTTTACGTCTTTTTAGTTTGCTTTTTAAGCAGTCCGGTTTTTTGATTTTTTTAATTAACTTTTTTTTACAGCGTGGTTTTTCAGTAGTCTGGTTTTAGATTCGAACTTATTTTATTTAATATCCTTCATATTTTATATTCTGCTATGTTAGGCGGTTTCAGAGTGACTTTTAAGTAGTCTTGTGAGGATCATTGTGTACGAGTAGATAGCTACGTCCACGTTTCATGTTGCAGTCCAAAACCTTGCAGACATCCTCCAGTGCAGCTGTGAGTAGTTTCGGAGTGATAGCGTGAAGATGCGTTACAGACACTGAAAAACGGCATGAACGATTTAAGACAATTTCGAGTGTTTCCAGTTATGCAGTACTTACGAACACTCCGCTCAATTATTTTTACTAGACTACAACGGAGCCCAAAAGGAGGGCTTTGTCTGATATACCTAGTTGATTATATTATATGAAATAAAATTGAAGTGTCTGTTTAAAATATCAAAAAAATAACAATTTTATCTAATGCATGTGGAAGTACCTATAAACGGTACTAATAACAAATACGCAATCGTTAAGATATTTGCCTGTCTGTCAGTTTGTTCCGGGTAATCTCCGGAACGGCTGGACCGATTTTGACGGGCCTTTCACTGTTAGACAGCTGTTGTTATAAGGAGTAACTAAGGCTACTTTTTATCCCGGCAAATTCCTGAAGGAAAATTAAAAAGAAATACGAGTTGGACGCGGACGAACTCGCGGAACAGCTAGTATTTTAAAAAACGTGCGGTAAGTACAAGTTTAGAAGTCAATGACATTTCTTTGCAAAAGCAATCCTTTAAACGCGCATTACGGCACTCGTGGCCTATTCTCTAAGAAGCGCCGCAACATAGATCATTAGAAGCTGGACGGATCATGGCTCCAAAACTACCTCACCCTCTAGTCACCTAGGTTCCATTCGTCTTCCAGGTATAACTGCCATAGGACCTGCTGGTGTTGTGGCCTAACTTGGGAAAGCCTGTCTCCTGCAGAGGAAGCTATTCTAATTAGTTCATCTGTTCATGATTGATTTGGCTTGCACTCGAGACTCAAGTGCTTTGAGTTTATAGAAAAAGGGGATTTTTAACTGAAATGGTCTAGAGTTGATTTTGAAGATTCTTCATAATCGTTCTCTTAAGCAGAGAGCAGTGGTGGCCCAGTGGTATCGGCCGCGACTTACAAGTTGTAGGTCGTGGGTTCGAGCTCAGGCAGGTGCTTTACTTTGTGTAAATTATTTCATCAACACTGCTCTCAAAACGGTAAAGGAAAACATCGTAAAGAAACCGGCATGTCCTAGAACCAAAAACTCGAAGACATGTGACATCCACCAACCCGCACTGGGCCCGCGTGGTGGATTGCGGCCCATTCCCTCTCACAGAGAGGAGGCCTGTGTCCCAGCAGTGGGAACAATTAATAGGCTGATGATGTGCTCTTAAAACTAAAGGAATATCTAACAATGTGGTGAAGGATAATAATATAAACACAAAAAAATAATAAGTAACATATATTTCTCAAGACTGTTAAATATGTACATGTACATAATATAACTTAATATTATTTTAAATAAAATCATTAAAAATGATCATTTGTACTACAGCTAACTAAAAGATTCATCACCGCCGTGAATAAATATTGTCTGAATTATACGAAATGCGCTAAAATTATACATTGAACTACTGGTAACAGCTTACTTGCACCGGGGATAAAGGCAATAGTGATTACCCTAATATTACATTATTTGATAAGGCCGTTCGGCGTCTACTCAATGGTGTCTGAGGCCGGAGCCTCACACAGCTGTTACATTAGTACCACTACTAAAACGGCGATACGAATGGAGACCGCGAATGGATGCAGCACGTGTTTATTTATACTTTTGGCTCGATATTGGTACAATACTAAATTTAGCTTATAATTAGCTTAACGTCAGGCTCGGCACCCTCGGCCAGTGCCAGATGATTACAGTAGAGGTCGGCTGGTTCACTTGCCGGCCGCGATCTCCTTCATCCTGTTGAGCGCGGAGCCGGCGCGGAACCACGCGATCTGTTGCTCGTTGAATGAGTGGTTCAGCTTGATCTTCTCTGACTTGCCGTCTTTGTGCTTGATCTCGCATTCGAGGGGCTGGAAATCAATATAGTTTGTATTAGATACAATTATAAAGGCTTTGCAGTGAATAAATATAGTCAAGAAAATAATACTAAAAGTGTTTGGTTTTAATTTAAACTAGATGAGGTCGATGTTCCCGAAGTGAATACTGTGAGCTGGAATACCGAAATAAGTCTCTTTTTAAAGACTTTACAATTAAAATTTAATGATAAGATCATTGAGAATTGTGTAGGTTTATGTCTGATGTGGTCTTTTGAAGAAATCACCATACAGATTTGAGTGGACTTGTCCAGCCAGAGCAAAAATTTGTCAGTTATCGGGTCACTAAACAGAGCAGTGGTGGCCCAGTGGTAACGGCCGCAACTTACAAGTTGTACGTCGATGGCTCGAAGGCAGGCAGTGTAAATTATTTCATCACCACTACTCTCAAAGCGGTGAAGGAAAACATCGTGACGAAACCGACATGTTGTAGAACCAAAAAATCGAAGACATGTGACATCCACCAACCCGCACTGGGCCCGCGTGGTGGAATACGGCCCATTCTCTCTCACAGGGAGGAGGCCTGCACGCACAACGGAACAATTGGGGTTCAAGTGCGGCAAAGAATTTAAATTTATTTTCTTTCTTTCTTTTTTTCAAAGGGGTCCATCTATCCTATCCCGTGTCAGTCAACTCAGATTTTTAAGAAGCTTTACAATCTGATGTAATTCCAAAATATGACATTTTGAACTACAAGATAATCTTATATAACGACCTCAGGAATTTATCTCTCTCTCTTGTAATTTAAAACAAAAAATAATGATGTCGTATATTATTATGGGATCAGCTGGTTCGTTACCTTTCCGGGAGCGAAGCTGTTGAGTCCGAGCAGGGAGATCTTGTCGTCGGGCTGGATCTTGTCGTAGTCGGCGGCGTTGGCGAACGTCAGCGGCAGCATGCCTTGCTTCTTCAGGTTGGTTTCGTGAATCCTGCACAAAGATGTTATTTATTTTACTTTAATACAAAAAAGGTATACAATGTCGTTGGGATTTTGGTATCAAAGACTAGAAAGAAGAATGTCTGAGATTTAGGGATCAAAAATTTCTAATAAAATGTTTACGTTTTTGATTTACGTGTGGCGTCAGATGATGGGTTTTATGTTACATCAGCAATATTTGATCTTATCCAATAAAATCTTACTCCTAAAATTATTGATTTTAGATACGATACTTTGCTGTTAATTTTTCTAGTTCCATTGGATAAAACTATTTATCAACGTATTTCGCATTTTGAAAAATTACAATGTATCTAAGACTGACTGAAGTTTAGTCAACCAAACCATTTTTTGTGCCATCATTTGCTCAAAATGATCAGCATTTGAGCAGTGGTGGCCCAGTGGTAACGACCGCGACTTACCAGTTGTAGGTCGTGGGTTCGAACTCAGGTAGGGTCTTTACTTTGTGTAAATTATTTCATCACCACTGCTTTCAAAACGGTGAAGGAAAACCTCGTGAGGAAACCGGCATGGCTTAGAAACAAAAATTCGAAGACATGTGACATTCACCAACCCGCATTGGGCCCGCGTGGTGGATTACAGTTCATTCCCTCTCACAGAGACGAGGACTGTTCAAATTCAAATTCAAATTCATTTATTTGTCCGAACATGGTACAATACAAGGTCTCAAATAACATAAAGGTCTCATCACATTCTGCCACTGTGTGATGTGATGATGATGATCAGCATTTCGCCCACTTGTGGCGCCACTTGAGAACTCGATCTTACGTCACACACAAATCCTACATAGCGCAAGCAGAATTACATGCAAGTTAGTATACTTCGGCCCTCTCCGTAGTTCTCGTCGCCCACCACGACCCAGCGGATGTGGCGCCTTGTGGACAATGTTACCTAGCGAATGACTTGACGATGATGGCCCTGCCGCCGAGATGGCGCGGCTCTAGCGCGGCGTGCTCGCGGGAGGAGCCCTCTCCGTAGTTCTCGTCGCCCACCACGACCCAGCGGATGTGGCGCCTTGTGGACAATGTTACCTAGCGAATGACTTGACGATGATGGCCCTGCCGCCGAGATGGCGCGGCTCTAGCGCGGCGTGCTCGCGGGAGGAGCCCTCTCCGTAGTTCTCGTCGCCCACCACGACCCAGCGGATGTGGCGCCTTGTGGACAATGTTACCTAGCGAATGACTTGACGATGATGGCCCTGCCGCCGAGATGGCGCGGCTCTAGCGCGGCGTGCTCGCGGGAGGAGCCCTCTCCGTAGTTCTCGTCGCCCACCACGACCCAGCGGATGTGGCGCCTTGTGGACAATGTTACCTAGCGAATGACTTGACGATGATGGCCCTGCCGCCGAGATGGCGCGGCTCTAGCGCGGCGTGCTCGCGGGAGGAGCCCTCTCCGTAGTTCTCGTCGCCCACCACGACCCAGCGGATGTGGCGCCTTGTGGACAATGTTACCTAGCGAATGACTTGACGATGATGGCCCTGCCGCCGAGATGGCGCGGCTCTAGCGCGGCGTGCTCGCGGGAGGAGCCCTCTCCGTAGTTCTCGTCGCCCACCACGACCCAGCGGATGTGGCGCCTTGTGGACAATGTTACCTAGCGAATGACTTGACGATGATGGCCCTGCCGCCGAGATGGCGCGGCTCTAGCGCGGCGTGCTCGCGGGAGGAGCCCTCTCCGTAGTTCTCGTCGCCCACCACGACCCAGCGGATGTGGCGCCTTGTGGACAATGTTACCTAGCGAATGACTTGACGATGATGGCCCTGCCGCCGAGATGGCGCGGCTCTAGCGCGGCGTGCTCGCGGGAGGAGCCCTCTCCGTAGTTCTCGTCGCCCACCACGACCCAGCGGATGTGGCGCCTTGTGGACAATGTTACCTAGCGAATGACTTGACGATGATGGCCCTGCCGCCGAGATGGCGCGGCTCTAGCGCGGCGTGCTCGCGGGAGGAGCCCTCTCCGTAGTTCTCGTCGCCCACCACGACCCAGCGGATGTGGCGCCTTGTGGACAATGTTACCTAGCGAATGACTTGACGATGATGGCCCTGCCGCCGAGATGGCGCGGCTCTAGCGCGGCGTGCTCGCGGGAGGAGCCCTCTCCGTAGTTCTCGTCGCCCACCACGACCCAGCGGATGTGGCGCCTTGTGGACAATGTTACCTAGCGAATGACTTGACGATGATGGCCCTGCCGCCGAGATGGCGCGGCTCTAGCGCGGCGTGCTCGCGGGAGGAGCCCTCTCCGTAGTTCTCGTCGCCCACCACGACCCAGCGGATGTGGCGCCTTGTGGACAATGTTACCTAGCGAATGACTTGACGATGATGGCCCTGCCGCCGAGATGGCGCGGCTCTAGCGCGGCGTGCTCGCGGGAGGAGCCCTCTCCGTAGTTCTCGTCGCCCACCACGACCCAGCGGATGTGGCGCCTTGTGGACAATGTTACCTAGCGAATGACTTGACGATGATGGCCCTGCCGCCGAGATGGCGCGGCTCTAGCGCGGCGTGCTCGCGGGAGGAGCCCTCTCCGTAGTTCTCGTCGCCCACCACGACCCAGCGGATGTGGCGCCTTGTGGACAATGTTACCTAGCGAATGACTTGACGATGATGGCCCTGCCGCCGAGATGGCGCGGCTCTAGCGCGGCGTGCTCGCGGGAGGAGCCCTCTCCGTAGTTCTCGTCGCCCACCACGACCCAGCGGATGTGGCGCCTTGTGGACAATGTTACCTAGCGAATGACTTGACGATGATGGCCCTGCCGCCGAGATGGCGCGGCTCTAGCGCGGCGTGCTCGCGGGAGGAGCCCTCTCCGTAGTTCTCGTCGCCCACCACGACCCAGCGGATGTGGCGCCTTGTGGACAATGTTACCTAGCGAATGACTTGACGATGATGGCCCTGCCGCCGAGATGGCGCGGCTCTAGCGCGGCGTGCTCGCGGGAGGAGCCCTCTCCGTAGTTCTCGTCGCCCACCACGACCCAGCGGATGTGGCGCCTTGTGGACAATGTTACCTAGCGAATGACTTGACGATGATGGCCCTGCCGCCGAGATGGCGCGGCTCTAGCGCGGCGTGCTCGCGGGAGGAGCCCTCTCCGTAGTTCTCGTCGCCCACCACGACCCAGCGGATGTGGCGCCTTGTGGACAATGTTACCTAGCGAATGACTTGACGATGATGGCCCTGCCGCCGAGATGGCGCGGCTCTAGCGCGGCGTGCTCGCGGGAGGAGCCCTCTCCGTAGTTCTCGTCGCCCACCACGACCCAGCGGATGTGGCGCCTTGTGGACAATGTTACCTAGCGAATGACTTGACGATGATGGCCCTGCCGCCGAGATGGCGCGGCTCTAGCGCGGCGTGCTCGCGGGAGGAGCCCTCTCCGTAGTTCTCGTCGCCCACCACGACCCAGCGGATGTGGCGCCTTGTGGACAATGTTACCTAGCGAATGACTTGACGATGATGGCCCTGCCGCCGAGATGGCGCGGCTCTAGCGCGGCGTGCTCGCGGGAGGAGCCCTCTCCGTAGTTCTCGTCGCCCACCACGACCCAGCGGATGTGGCGCCTTGTGGACAATGTTACCTAGCGAATGACTTGACGATGATGGCCCTGCCGCCGAGATGGCGCGGCTCTAGCGCGGCGTGCTCGCGGGAGGAGCCCTCTCCGTAGTTCTCGTCGCCCACCACGACCCAGCGGATGTGGCGCCTTGTGGACAATGTTACCTAGCGAATGACTTGACGATGATGGCCCTGCCGCCGAGATGGCGCGGCTCTAGCGCGGCGTGCTCGCGGGAGGAGCCCTCTCCGTAGTTCTCGTCGCCCACCACGACCCAGCGGATGTGGCGCCTTGTGGACAATGTTACCTAGCGAATGACTTGACGATGATGGCCCTGCCGCCGAGATGGCGCGGCTCTAGCGCGGCGTGCTCGCGGGAGGAGCCCTCTCCGTAGTTCTCGTCGCCCACCACGACCCAGCGGATGTGGCGCCTTGTGGACAATGTTACCTAGCGAATGACTTGACGATGATGGCCCTGCCGCCGAGATGGCGCGGCTCTAGCGCGGCGTGCTCGCGGGAGGAGCCCTCTCCGTAGTTCTCGTCGCCCACCACGACCCAGCGGATGTGGCGCCTTGTGGACAATGTTACCTAGCGAATGACTTGACGATGATGGCCCTGCCGCCGAGATGGCGCGGCTCTAGCGCGGCGTGCTCGCGGGAGGAGCCCTCTCCGTAGTTCTCGTCGCCCACCACGACCCAGCGGATGTGGCGCCTTGTGGACAATGTTACCTAGCGAATGACTTGACGATGATGGCCCTGCCGCCGAGATGGCGCGGCTCTAGCGCGGCGTGCTCGCGGGAGGAGCCCTCTCCGTAGTTCTCGTCGCCCACCACGACCCAGCGGATGTGGCGCCTTGTGGACAATGTTACCTAGCGAATGACTTGACGATGATGGCCCTGCCGCCGAGATGGCGCGGCTCTAGCGCGGCGTGCTCGCGGGAGGAGCCCTCTCCGTAGTTCTCGTCGCCCACCACGACCCAGCGGATGTGGCGCCTTGTGGACAATGTTACCTAGCGAATGACTTGACGATGATGGCCCTGCCGCCGAGATGGCGCGGCTCTAGCGCGGCGTGCTCGCGGGAGGAGCCCTCTCCGTAGTTCTCGTCGCCCACCACGACCCAGCGGATGTGGCGCCTTGTGGACAATGTTACCTAGCGAATGACTTGACGATGATGGCCCTGCCGCCGAGATGGCGCGGCTCTAGCGCGGCGTGCTCGCGGGAGGAGCCCTCTCCGTAGTTCTCGTCGCCCACCACGACCCAGCGGATGTGGCGCCTTGTGGACAATGTTACCTAGCGAATGACTTGACGATGATGGCCCTGCCGCCGAGATGGCGCGGCTCTAGCGCGGCGTGCTCGCGGGAGGAGCCCTCTCCGTAGTTCTCGTCGCCCACCACGACCCAGCGGATGTGGCGCCTTGTGGACAATGTTACCTAGCGAATGACTTGACGATGATGGCCCTGCCGCCGAGATGGCGCGGCTCTAGCGCGGCGTGCTCGCGGGAGGAGCCCTCTCCGTAGTTCTCGTCGCCCACCACGACCCAGCGGATGTGGCGCCTTGTGGACAATGTTACCTAGCGAATGACTTGACGATGATGGCCCTGCCGCCGAGATGGCGCGGCTCTAGCGCGGCGTGCTCGCGGGAGGAGCCCTCTCCGTAGTTCTCGTCGCCCACCACGACCCAGCGGATGTGGCGCCTTGTGGACAATGTTACCTAGCGAATGACTTGACGATGATGGCCCTGCCGCCGAGATGGCGCGGCTCTAGCGCGGCGTGCTCGCGGGAGGAGCCCTCTCCGTAGTTCTCGTCGCCCACCACGACCCAGCGGATGTGGCGCCTTGTGGACAATGTTACCTAGCGAATGACTTGACGATGATGGCCCTGCCGCCGAGATGGCGCGGCTCTAGCGCGGCGTGCTCGCGGGAGGAGCCCTCTCCGTAGTTCTCGTCGCCCACCACGACCCAGCGGATGTGGCGCCTTGTGGACAATGTTACCTAGCGAATGACTTGACGATGATGGCCCTGCCGCCGAGATGGCGCGGCTCTAGCGCGGCGTGCTCGCGGGAGGAGCCCTCTCCGTAGTTCTCGTCGCCCACCACGACCCAGCGGATGTGGCGCCTTGTGGACAATGTTACCTAGCGAATGACTTGACGATGATGGCCCTGCCGCCGAGATGGCGCGGCTCTAGCGCGGCGTGCTCGCGGGAGGAGCCCTCTCCGTAGTTCTCGTCGCCCACCACGACCCAGCGGATGTGGCGCCTTGTGGACAATGTTACCTAGCGAATGACTTGACGATGATGGCCCTGCCGCCGAGATGGCGCGGCTCTAGCGCGGCGTGCTCGCGGGAGGAGCCCTCTCCGTAGTTCTCGTCGCCCACCACGACCCAGCGGATGTGGCGCCTTGTGGACAATGTTACCTAGCGAATGACTTGACGATGATGGCCCTGCCGCCGAGATGGCGCGGCTCTAGCGCGGCGTGCTCGCGGGAGGAGCCCTCTCCGTAGTTCTCGTCGCCCACCACGACCCAGCGGATGTGGCGCCTTGTGGACAATGTTACCTAGCGAATGACTTGACGATGATGGCCCTGCCGCCGAGATGGCGCGGCTCTAGCGCGGCGTGCTCGCGGGAGGAGCCCTCTCCGTAGTTCTCGTCGCCCACCACGACCCAGCGGATGTGGCGCCTTGTGGACAATGTTACCTAGCGAATGACTTGACGATGATGGCCCTGCCGCCGAGATGGCGCGGCTCTAGCGCGGCGTGCTCGCGGGAGGAGCCCTCTCCGTAGTTCTCGTCGCCCACCACGACCCAGCGGATGTGGCGCCTTGTGGACAATGTTACCTAGCGAATGACTTGACGATGATGGCCCTGCCGCCGAGATGGCGCGGCTCTAGCGCGGCGTGCTCGCGGGAGGAGCCCTCTCCGTAGTTCTCGTCGCCCACCACGACCCAGCGGATGTGGCGCCTTGTGGACAATGTTACCTAGCGAATGACTTGACGATGATGGCCCTGCCGCCGAGATGGCGCGGCTCTAGCGCGGCGTGCTCGCGGGAGGAGCCCTCTCCGTAGTTCTCGTCGCCCACCACGACCCAGCGGATGTGGCGCCTTGTGGACAATGTTACCTAGCGAATGACTTGACGATGATGGCCCTGCCGCCGAGATGGCGCGGCTCTAGCGCGGCGTGCTCGCGGGAGGAGCCCTCTCCGTAGTTCTCGTCGCCCACCACGACCCAGCGGATGTGGCGCCTTGTGGACAATGTTACCTAGCGAATGACTTGACGATGATGGCCCTGCCGCCGAGATGGCGCGGCTCTAGCGCGGCGTGCTCGCGGGAGGAGCCCTCTCCGTAGTTCTCGTCGCCCACCACGACCCAGCGGATGTGGCGCCTTGTGGACAATGTTACCTAGCGAATGACTTGACGATGATGGCCCTGCCGCCGAGATGGCGCGGCTCTAGCGCGGCGTGCTCGCGGGAGGAGCCCTCTCCGTAGTTCTCGTCGCCCACCACGACCCAGCGGATGTGGCGCCTTGTGGACAATGTTACCTAGCGAATGACTTGACGATGATGGCCCTGCCGCCGAGATGGCGCGGCTCTAGCGCGGCGTGCTCGCGGGAGGAGCCCTCTCCGTAGTTCTCGTCGCCCACCACGACCCAGCGGATGCCGGCTGCCTTGTAGGCACGCGCGGTGGCTGGGACTGCGCCCCACTCGCCTGTCTTCTGGTTCTTTACTTTGTTCAGTTCACCGTTCTCGGCGTTTGTGGCGCTGTAGATAAAAATTAATATATTTTTTTAAATATTTTTGGCTTTAAATAATTTAATCCCAAAACAATTAGCCCTAACAGAGCTTTGAACCTAGTTGACGTTATCACCCATCGCCATTTTGATGTTTTTATTTGAGTGTTGCAATGTCTAGTATTCGTTTCGATTGCGCGGCTACGGCGTTTTTTTTTTAAATACTATGCCACGATTATGTAAAAAATTGTAAAAGTTGATACCCAAAACCATAAATTTGTCAAAGTTATGGTTAAAAAGTTTTAAGGGATTGAACGTGGCCGCGCCATTGAAACGCGGCGAACCGCGCGGCCACGGAGATCTTTAAAACTAAGCGTTACAGACACCTGAAATTTAGGTACATAACAGAATGAATTAGTATTTTTTTTTTTTTAAATATAGAAAAAAGCCTGGGTTTATACTTTAGGAGCTGTAAGGCTAAAACCCCATGGCCGCGCCATTGAAACGGTGAAAAACATGTTATCACCGACATCTCGCTGAAAAAGCATCGCAGTGGTCTGAAGTTTTTTGTAAAACCCAGATTCGAATTTGTCAAAATATTTAAAAATGCTCGAAAAAAGCCTAGGTTTATATTTCGGGAGCTGTAAGATCAAAACCCTATGGCCGCGCCATTCAATACGTTTTGAATGTTCCGATAGGGTGACCATGACTTATTGTTTACAGAAAACTTTTCACCTGCAAGTATTAGAAATTATATCTCAAGGATTCTAAATTAAAATGAGACGATAACATACGGACTGTCTGCTAAGAGAATGTTATAAGAACTTGTCAAAAGTTATCATAAAGTTACCTACACTCGGACAACTTCGTAATATTTTGTATATAATGATGAAAACATTATTAATAGTAGTTTAAATTCAATAATTCAATGGTTACAAAATAATAAGTTATTAATTAATATCGATAAAACTAAATTAATGCAATTTAAACAGAAAACAAAAAATACTTTACATACTCGAATAGAATTTAACGGTGATAAAGTTGAATTGACGTCTACAACTAAATTTCTCGGCGTTCACATAGATGACAATTTGAAATGGCAAAGCCATATAGAGTTTGTTTGCAAAAAAGTGTCACAGTCATCTTATAGCTTATACATGCTGGCAAAAAAGGTCAATCTTAATACATTGCTCGTAGCTTATCATAGTAATGTTGCTTCTAGACTCAGATATGCAATCATATTCTGGGGCAATACTACAAACTGGGATAAAGTTTTTAAATGTCAAAAAAGGTGCCTGCGAGCAATGTGTGGTCTCAACAGAACTGAGAGCTGCAAGGAATACTTTGAGAAATTAAAAATACTTACCGTGCTATCTTTATATATTTTTGAAATGGCCTTGTTTATTAGACATCATCCATCACTATTTACATTGGAGCTCAGATCGCGAAATAGAAGTCGTTTGTATAATAACCTATCCAGTCAATATAGAACTACCCTCTTTGGGAAAAGTGTCTTTGCTATGGCCACGAAGATCTACGATCAAATTCCTAACAACATAAAAGAATGTGGCAATATTAATGTCTTTAAAAATAAATTGTTCCAATTTCTTATGGAAAAGTGTTTTTACTCCGTAGATGAATTCTTATCGACGAGATCTTTTTAAATGTTTCATTCCGCTTGACGATAATTTGTTTTTGTTGATTGTGTTGTGTCTGTTATTTATGACTAATAGTAATTATATAATTTGTATTTAATATGAAATAAATAAATAAATTAATTTAAATGGAATTAGAATTTTACACTCGTATTTTCATAATGTTATTTAATAATTTGTATGCCTAAGTGGCTGATCATGGCATGAACATTATTAGTATAAAATTATGTAATGAACACCTGTATGTAACCCATGTATCACAAATAAACGATTTGATTTGATTTGATCATGGCCACCGAGCCCCGAACTTGCTTCGCTTTCGGCACCCCGAATTACAAATACTTGCATATGTAATCGGTCCATCTTAATATATATAAATCTCGTGTCACAATGTTTGTCCTCAATGGACTCCTAAACCACTTAACCGATTATAATAAAATTCGCACACCATGTGCAGTTCGATCCAACTTGAGAGATAGGATAGTTTAAATCTCAAATTATAGTCGCAATTTTAATTTATTGCTAATTATTTGTCTGTTATTATTTGACAGTCACAATTATCTGTTAACTCCAAATGATTCTAACAGATGTCGATACCTTTCGACTGGGTTGAGTAAGTAATCAATAGATGGCGCTGCTATGGTAAATCTACGAACGTGTCATATAAGCTACATTTTAACAGCATAATTACCACGTGTTGATGAGGCTAAAGTATAAATTAAATTTATTTTGTAGTAAACGAAATACCGAAAAAATTCAATTATTTCTACTTTTTAAATTTTTGGTGTTAGCTTAGCCAACCACGTGTTACTTAGACCGAAGTGTTAATCAAATTCAAATTATAGTGACGATAATACAGTGAAATTAATCCTGCTTTTTACTTATTTGTGCTTCATTATTCAAATCTACTATATAAAAATAAGTCGGGTTTACCTTCCTGACGCTATAACTCCAGAACGCACGAACCGATATCCACGATTTTGCATTCGTTGGAAAGGTCTCGGGCTCCGTGAGGTTTATAGCAAAGAAAATTTAGGGTAGGTAGGGTAGGGTAGGGTAGGGTAGGTTAGTTAGAGTAGGTAGGGTAGGTAGTGTAGGTAGAGTAGGTAGGGTAGGGTAGGTAGGGTAGCGTAGGGTAGGGTAGGGTGGGGTAGGTAGGGTAGGGTAGGGTAGGGTAGGTAGGGTAGGTAGGGTAGAGTAGGTGGGTAGGGTAGGGTAGGTAGGATAGGGTAGGGTAGGTAGGGTAGGGTAGGGTAGGTAGTGTAGGGTAGGTAGTGTAGGGTAATTAGGGTAGGGTAGGCAGTGTAGGGTAGGTAGGGTAGATGAATGTTTGGTGTTTTTATGGCAAAACAAAGTTTGCCGGGTCAGCTAGTGATATTATATAAATAAGAAGCAGAAACGTATGTTCAAATAAAGAAAACTATAACTTCGAATTAGAAGTATTTGTTTTTTCGGTGATACTATAATGCACGGGGCTCCGTCGACTTTGTTATAGTAATCGTAGTGAAATAAAAAAAATATAACCTAACCCTTATCTAACCCGTGCGACCGGGTTAGGTTCGGAATAAACGGTATGGAGGGGTTACTAAATAATCTGTGATTCATGTGATTTTTAAATAAATAAATATATGTTTTTGTATCATAACGTTTCATTTTAATTTAATTTAGAATCCATGAGATATAATTTCTAATACTTGCAGGTGGAAAGTTTTCTGTAAACAATAAGTCATGGTCACCCTATCGGAACATTAAAAACGTATTGAAGGCTTTATGTTATGAAAAATACTTTTTTGCCTATTATCGGTAATTCGACATATTAATAGGTGTTGTTTAGAAAAAAGATCTCTCTAATACTTTCTTTCTTCGATAGATAACCACAACTTATTTCTACGAGATACCGTACTACAGCTCCTGAAATATAAACCTAGGATATTTTTGTGTATTTTTCCAAAAAACTGCAGACCTCTGCGATGCTATTTCAGCGAGATATCGGTGATAACGTGTTTTTCACCGTTTCAGTGGCGCGGTTTTAGTCTTACAGCTCCTAAAATATAAACCTAGGATTTTTTTCTATATTTTTACAAATTTAATCTGTTATTTACCTAAATTTCATGTCTCTGCAACGCTTAGTTATAAAGATCTCCGTGGCCGCGCGGTTCGCCGCGTTTCAATGGCGCGGCCACGTTCAAACCCTTAAAACTTTTTAACCATAACTTTGACTAATTTATGGTTTTGGGAATCAACTTTTACAAATTTTTACATAATCCTGGTAAAGTTTAAAAAAAATAAACGCCGTGGCCGCGCCATCGAAACGCACACCAATATCTATGGGTAGAGGACACAATCAAACTTTAAGTTTGCTCATTATTTTTATTAACTTATTAAAATCATGTATTTTAATAATCTGTATATGTTATATTGTATATGTATATGCAGCTACTTACGTAATAAACATGTTATTGGAGATGTTGTCGAGATGTCCGCGGTACTTGAGCCAGGGCCCGGCGGCAGAGATGTGGTCGGTGGTGCACTTGCCCTTCACCTTGATGAGGATGGTCAAGTCGGTCAGGTCCTTGCCGTCCCACTTGTCGAAGGGGGACAGCAGCTGCAGGCGGTCCGACGAGGGGGACACGTCTACCTGTACCTCTGTGGGGGAAAGGTAGGTTGTTTGTAACAAAGGCCCTTACATATAAAAAATCTCGAGGATCTTTAGTGACTGGTTAGCAGATGATTAATAAAATTATTCTATAGACAATTTCACACATTCATTTTCATTTCATTTCGGGGACCCGCTGGATGCGGGACACATGGACCGGTCAATGTGGCGACGCTTGGGAAAGGCCTATGTCCAGCAGTGGACGTTTTTCGGTTGATATGATGATGATGAATTTCATACTTATTTATTCTAGGAACTGCTTAGTGATTACTGTCGTTCTACATTAAAATTTTCTATAAAAAAATCTGAATAATTGCTCGGCATGACACGGCAAAATTAACCAGGCACAAATCTACACTCTAGGCTGCAACGCCAGCAACTGAGAATTTCCAAATGAAAAAAAAAAAACAATAATGCTTTGCCCTACTCGGAAATCGTGTCCAGGATCTCGTGCTCAGCAGTCGCGTTTGCGACTACTAGAACAACGAGGCTACCACTCCAATAACTGAGTAAAAAAGCGATACATACTGGAGCCATCGCCGGGAGGGTGCTGGTAGGTGTCCTGGCCGGGGTCGAAGCCGGCGGCGGGCAGCTCGTCGGCGAAGGGGTCCGACAGCTTGAACTTCTTGCCGTCCGCGCCCGTCAGCGAGTCCGTCAGCGGGTTGAAGTCCAGGCGGCCTGCGGGACACGTGTGCTTGTGGTAAACGTTGATATATTATTCTTCAGAAGCGATATCATTTGTTATACATTCATATCTGGCAGTATAGATAAATCAAATTAGAAAAGAAAATACGTTGTTCACAAGGGAATGCAAGAGAATAATAATTATGGTGTAACAGTAATGTTAGGCTAGTCTGATTTTGGAAAGATGTAATGTATGCCAAATACATTACATCTTCCCAAAATCAGACTAGCCTAGATGGCTAAGGACTAACCGTATACGAGTAATAATGCCAATTTTTGGAAAACGTTATTCTGGAAGTTAGCTTTTGTATTTTTTCTAACTGGAATATTACAGACTCATTGGATAAAGCTGATGTACCTAGCGTCCGTAGAGGCTGTCATATGGATTTATAGAGGTTTTGCAGGCTTTGCTAGTATGGCAAGTTGTGTCAATGTTGAATGACGTCACAATGGTGTTCTAACAAGTTAACAGTTAAAGGTAATGTTACCAGCGAGAGACATAGCGGTGACGAGCTCAGGGCTGGTGACGAAGCAGTGGGTGGCGGGGTTGGCGTCGTTACGTCCGGTGAAGTTCCTGTTGTATGACGTCACGATGGTGTTCTTCTCGCCCTTCTTCACGTCCTGCCGGTCCCACTGGCCGATGCAGGGGCCGCAAGCGTTAGCCAGTACCTAGGAAAAGATTAAGTGTCAATCAAAAATAAAGAAAAGAAAATGTTTTGATTTATGTCCGTTTTTTAGGGTTCCGTACCCAAAGGATAAAAACGGGACCCTATTACTAAGACTTCGCGGTCCCTGTCTGTCTGTCCGTCTGTCACCAGGCTGTATCTCATGAACCGTGATAGCTAGGCAGTTGAAATGTTCACAGATAATGTATTTCTTTTGCCGCAAAAAATACTAAAAACAGAATACAATACATATTTAAGTGGCTCCCATACAACAAACGATTTTTATGCCGTTTTTGCGACAATGGTACGGAACCCTTCATGCGCGAGTCCGACTCGCACTTGGCCGGTTTTTTTAAGTAAGATGTCTGAAAAGACTGAACTGAAGCTGCTTTTTGCCGGTGACCGATTTTATCTGACAGATATACGAGTAGATTTCGGGTGCAAACTGGGCTCCAGCTAAAAGCGGCTTGAAAAATCGTGACTTTATTAAATTCACTAACTAACTTTTGTCCACAACTTTATCTGCGTCAAACTTGTAAAACAGCACATGTCACTACAAACTTATTATTCTGTAATTTTGATTAATTTCGAAAAGATCTTATTCATTTATTTTACCTTTTCTAGTGTTATAAATTTATAATAAACTAGCTTTTGCCCGCGGCTTCGCTCGCGTAAAAAGTATTTTATCATCCCAAGAGAATACAAACTACCCTATGTCCTGCCCAGGCTCTCAAACTATCTCCATGCCAACGGTTCAGTACATTCAGAGATTACCTCGTACAACCTCGCAAACTTTACCTCTTTATAATATTAGTATATAGTAACAAAGTAAGTACTTACGGTGCCTCCGAATTCGCGGAGAGTGCCCGCGATGCCGTCCCGTTCGATGGTTGCACGGATCTGTTCGGAGCCGGGGGTCACGTTGAACGGAATCTTGGACTTCACGCCGTGCTGCAACGCCTAGTAAACAGAGGAAAATAATAGTCAATATACTGAGATATCTGAAAGGCGACTACTGGGAAAACTTCTTATATTTCGTGCAACCGAAATCCCACCCGCAATTTAAAATAAATCATATTTGCCAGTTGCCTTTTTAAATTCAAACTCATTATTTTATTATGGGGTAAGCTTGCGTTTAACCACTATCTCACCTGAACAGATGTATCTAATCTGTTAATGTGCTATATACAATTTTTCTTTTTACTCCAGGCCACAGCCATTCTGCCACGGGTTTCGTGGCAGAATTAGAAATTAAAAGTTAAATGAAAACAATTACTACTAATGATATAAGTTTATTTGATAATTATTACAAACAAAGAAGACAAGAGCGGATTTTATTTTTTAATAAATATTCCGACTAAATGTTGACCGTCACATCGGACACACACTTGGAATCCGGCCTCCGTATGCCACTCGCTGGAGAAGTGATGTCGGGATGCCCTTATGAACTTTACTTCAGAGGTACCCCTCAGAAGTCATCATATCAGCCGAAAGACGTCCACAGCTGGACATAGGCTTCCCCCAAGCGTCGCCACATTGACCGGTCCCGTGCTTCTTCTTCTTCACCTTCAATAGGTCATCGGTTCACCTGGTGGACCAATGACCTGGTGGAGGCCTTCCAACGCAACGTCTTCCGGTTCGCGGTCGCCACTCCAGAACCTTTCTGTCCCTACGGCCATCCGTTCTGCGAGCAATGTGCCCTGCCCACTGCCACTTAAGTTTGGCAATTCTTTGGGCTAAGTCGGTAACCCTGGTTCTCTTACGGATCTCTAGATTTCTGATTCGATCACGCAAGGAAACGCCGAGCATAGCCCTCTCCATTGCCCTTTGAGTGAATGTAAGCTTTCTGATGAAGCCCATTGTAAGCGACCACGTCTCAGAGCCATATGTCATCACTGGTCATAGACTTTTGTCTTGAGACACTGTGGTAAGTTCGAAGAGAAGACACCGCGCAACTTCCCGAACGCTGCCCAGCCGAATCGGATTCGACGGTTGACCTCTTTCTCGAAGTTGGCCCTACCCAACTGGATCGTTTGTCCCAGGTAGACATAGTCGTCCACAACTTCGAGTGTAGCGAGTCTCCAACCTTGATAGGAGTAAAATTTGTCCTCTCAGAAGTAAAGTCTATGAAACAAACTCAGCGACCATATCTTCAGCACTAGAAAATATCCCAAAAAGCGCTTAGTGTTATTATTTAACGTCAATATAAAGAGTTTTTGTTAACATCATGCGAGATAGTGGTCAAACGTGAGCCTATAAATTATATTAAAAAAAAAAACAGATAAAAACACAATTATATTTGTCATATTGACCTAGACCTAGAGAAATGCAGATATTTATCAAACAGGATATCCAAGATAATGATTATTATATTTAAAAGTTACAGAGTCAAATATATTATATTGTACTTCTTGCAAAATTTGTATTTGGTATCAAAAAGATTGTGTAAATTATTATTTTCAAAGAGAAAAAGAAAATGGAAAGCATTAAGCAGTAGCACAAAAATATTTTTCCATTTTGTGGGTTTATTGTATTAGTGATGTAATACCCAGTACCTGGTTTTTATTTTAACTATTTTACATAGAACTGTAAAAAAATACTAGTATTCAATTGCATCCATGCAGACTGAAAGCCATTTTCCCATTTTTTTGCCTTGGCTAGCCAGATGATTATGAAGTATTTACTGACCTCCTTGACGATACTGGCGCAGCGGCCCATGTCTTCGTAGGACGAGTTGGTGCAGGACCCGATGAGCCCCACGCGGATGTCCATGGGCCAGCCGTTCTTCTTGGCGATGTCTCCCAGCTTGCTGATGGGGTTGGCAAGATCGGGGGTGAAGGGGCCGTTCACGTGGGGTTCCAGGGTTGACAGGTCGATTTCGACTACCTTTTGGGGGAGAAGTGGTTGTGAGTTAATAAATGTACAAGCTTATTTGATTGATATCGCTATTGCCAAATATGGAGTTGCAAAATAGAAGAAAAAGAAAGTAAAAATTATTATTACGTTTATCAACTTTCTCAAATCAAAAAAGAAAAAATAACTTGTGATATTAAAATTATTCACAATCACCATATCACAAGGTCTAATATTCAACTTGAGCAATACATATTTGACGTCCAACTAAACAGGTCTTATCTCCAAATCTCATGTCAAAGTAAATTGTGCTTTATTACCTGGTCATAAGGTGCCTTAGCATCGGGAGTCAGGAGATTTTTGAAGTTGTTGGCTAGTGAGGCGATATCGGCGCGGCCGGTCGACTTCAGGTAAGCCTCCATACGGCTGTTGTAGGGGAACACCTGTTTAAACAAATATTACGTAAAATATCAAAGTTATTTTTTTACTGTGATTTACGACTAAGCGAAGCATGCCTCCATGCCACACGTACCCGGCGGGCAAAATAATATGAGTTGTTGACACAAGAAGAAGAATTATAATTATCAGCCCATTGACATCCCTTCATACAATTTTCCAAAATTTAAATCAACAGTATGGACTATAAGGGTCAAAAGTGCAGTCACACTCTACCAAAACAGAAAAGGCATTTTTTTTTGTAGGCAGCAGAATTTCAACTTTTCGCGGTTAGTAGGAATAATCTATATAATTCTATACAAATTAGTAAATCATTTGTGGATAATTTAACTTCTTCTACAAAAACTAGCCATTTGAGTTTTGGGAGAGTATGACTGCACTTTAGACCCTTGACTGGACATTATTTATCACAGGATTGTCCCTGAGATAATGATCTCACCTGTATATTGAGATGATATTACATAATATTTATTACAATCCCTAGTCTAGACATGTGTAAAGAAGATGAGTTAATACATTATGGAGATAATTTTATCGATAAGTTATGAACTTAGATTGTGTATCTTTTGACCTGGCATGCGTGCAGTTATCTTTAGACACCATGGTCCATAGCCTTGAACAAAATACAATCACATCTCATGTATTGCATGTATTCCCATCCTGTATTATTTGTTGCGTTTGGAATGAGTTTCATTTGTTTATAGTCCTAATAGCTTAAAATTCTAGCTTTGTAACATTTTGCATGCCAACAAGCCCTATAGCCCTTTAAAAAGTCGTTGAAACGTCATGACCCTCCTGGAAAATAATGACGAACGCCGAACTTGCATTAGGCCCAAAAAGGTGAGTTGGATATGCCTAATTATTGTCAAATATCTACTATCAATTTGTATAATAACTTGCTCCTTAAAATTTTAGTATTGTTCTACAACCAATCTTGCTTGGTCCTTTAAAAAAAAACAATTTGGACGACGCTACGTCACCAACGCGACGACCGTTCATCATTTGTTCTTATCAGCTCATATCTTTTACTCACACTAGTAGTAGCTCCAATCTCAGCACCCATGTTGCAGATGGTAGCCATTCCGGTGCAGGAGATGGAGTCGACACCAGGTCCGAAGTACTCCACGATGGCGCCGGTACCTCCCTTCACGGTTAGGATGCCAGCGACCTTCAGGATCACATCCTTGGGGCTCGTCCAGCCTTTCAGCTGACCTGGTGTATAAAGATCATGTTAATTGAGTAAAGAAAAACAATGAAAAATTATGAATCATGAAATTACTTCTCATTTCAAAAAAATTCTGATTATGCAGGTATTTAATTGAATAGGAACCAACACTCATTAGTACAATTCTCGAAACTGTTAAGCGGTTGCTAAGCACATTCTATATTCAAATTTAGTATAGAGAATTTGAATAAAGAATTTACAGAGCGAAACAGCACAGAGATTTTTATAAATCCCAATGTGGTCACATTATATACCTGCAACTTGTTAGCTACTGTTACCCACATTCTTACCATGATTTTGTGATAAAAATTTTGTTTAGTTACTACCTAAAAATTGTAATATGACATTATAGATTAATCTATCCAACCTTCTTTTTTATCGAATTTTCTATGTGACGTCTGCTGCAGAGTAATTTGTCGTCATATTGTCCTTTATCTTCAATCTTATTGTACTGATGGCGCTTATTTCATTTAGATTAGGGACTTTGGTATGACCATGGTGCCACATTATTAACAGACTCAGCGGTTGCTTTTGAAAAATATGTGTAAAGATTTGATTCCATTGATTTACTTGTAGACAATAAAATCTGAAGATTTTTTCATCGTATCGTCCTAACAATCCATTTTATTTGAATGTTGGAAAATAAAGATATAAGTAGATTTATCAGTCTTCATTTCATAGTCGATAATCTACATAGCGCGATAACTTTTTTTGTGACAAACCTACATGCGCAAGCGCATACCGTATTACCTTGCCAAGTGCCCAATATAATTTGTTTACATTTCGCATGCGCATTGGTATTAAATGGTTTGATATGTATTGTCTTTTTATAGATATATATACATAGATAAAGGAAGAAAGTATTATTTATGTATTTATTGATTTTCCTTTATTTTTAGTTAAATATGATCCATAATACTCTCTCTGTATTTCTGCACTATCATTGTAATTTTTTTTTGTTATTTTATTGCTTGTATTATTAGGAAAGCCCAAAAATAAGGCCTCTTCGTGACAAACTTACAATACATAGTAAAATAATGTATAATAATGTCAGTTTTGCAACAGTAATTCGTCACATTTTGTTTGATTTCTCGTGGCGTCACGATAATTCCTCACTTCATTGTTAAGTAGCTCTGAACAGGTAATACCGTATGTAAATATTGTTTATGTAACTTTTGATTTGAAGTAAAGCCTTATTATGTAGTCAACAAGGTCGTATTGAGTTTACTTTGCTTGTAAAAAATTCCATAACATTTTTACCAATCTATGGCAAAGACAAAAACAGGCAAAGTGCGAGTTGAGGTCGCGCACGTAGGCTTCCGTATCATTATCGCAAAAAAACGGTAAAAAAAACACGTCTGTTGTATGGGAGCCCCACTTAAATATTTATTTTATACTGTTTTTAGTATTTTTTTTGTTGCAGCGGCAACAGAAATACATCATATGTGAAACTTTCAACTGTCTAGCTATCACGGTTCATGAGATATAGCCTGGTGACAGACAGACGGTAGATTCTTAGTAATAGGGTCCGGTTTTTTCCCCATGGGTACGGAACTCTAAAACTTATAGGTGGTGTGGTAAAATCATATTTTATTAGTTTCAATCACGCCTATTGATAAAATTCACAAATTTGAAGATAATTGTTTCACAAATTAGTCAATGAGCAGCAATCCACAAATGATTGCGTTTAACTATTTCACGTTATCATTTCTTTATCATTAGCCAAGATAAAACAAACACAATGCGTTGTTTGTTTTGTAAATATCTGCACTTCGTGATGAATATTATTTCTTTATATACATAATAATGTATACCTCAAAAACGAACAAAAGAGCGACGTCATTAATTAAAAATACTTTTTTTTAAATCAATGTTGCGGGGATCCGCTGGATGTAGTGTTGCCAGATGGTCGGGATTCGTCTGGATGTGGATTCGCCCGACATTTTAAAGGATCTCCCGAAAAAACTCAAAATCTTCAGACAAACAAGTTCTCGGCAACTTTTTTCTTTCAAATAATTTGTGTTATCAATTCCTGGGCTGATGCAATGCTTACTTTGAAAGGATGTTTAGTTTGCTAAATAATTTATATACCAAAGAGAGAAATTGTATAGCCTTTGATTTAATAAAAGCTGACTTAGTAATTAGACTGAACCTCGTAGTAAATTATTAGAATTTTAAATCTTTTCCGAGGATCTAAATTAGTGGACTCAGTAAAGTCCAATACCAAATACATTTGGCAACCTAAAAATTAAGTGTACCTAAGTACACTTAATTTTTAGGTAGGCGCAGATCTAAAAATTAAGTGTACCTAGGTACACTTAAAATCTAAAAATTAAGTGTACCTAGGTACACTTAATTTTTAGGTAGGCGCAGATCTAAAAATTAAGTGTACCTAGGTACACTTAAAATCTAAAAATTAAGTGTACCTAGGTACACTTAATTTTTAGGTTGCCTACCTAATTTAGTTATGTGTCATCTATATTAAGTCTTTTTTAACCTGTTAATATATTTAAATAATAAAATTATAAAAAAATATTATTATATAAATTTATTATACATTTCTTTCTTCCGATCATCAACCCTAGCTGGATGCGAGACGCACGGGACCGGTCAATGTGGTGACGCTTGGCCTATGTCCAGCAGTGGACGTCTTTCCACTGATATGATGATGATGATGACCTTTGGAATGGAAGTTTTAAGAGTTATAAACTTTTTGCTTATTGCCTTTTCTAACATACGATCCTTATTTAGATACTCCATAGTTACTTAATCTACCTGCTATATTCATTTGTTCTACAGAAAACAAAGAATGACTACCCTACTTGATCGGGCCGCTATTACTTGATTTTGGCCCCATACATACTAATCAATCAAGACATTCTACATACGTCCAAAAAACAATAACAAATACTTAGAGCAATCTAAAAACATCTAATTTACATACGTATATTGCTCGCTGTGACACGTGATGTACATAGTACAAATTGTACCAATTGAATGTGAGCGCTGCGTGTCACAGGTCTAGAACTTCAGATATATATATGTACACCTTATATATACTGTTTGTACATGTTTATGAGTACTCGTGCGACGATATGTCACGTGAAGTCTGGAGGGTAATCGGACGAGTTCATTATTGTCATAGATATTTATTATTTTATTTCAATAGATACATGCAATACTCATCATCATCTGCCTAGCCTTTTTCCCAATTATTGTTGGGGTCGGCTTCCAGTCTTACCGGATTCAGCTGAGTACCAGTGTTTTACATGGAGCGACTGCCTATCAGACCTCCACAACCCAGTAACTAGGTAACATGATACCCCTTGGCAAGACTGGTGTCAGATCTCAGGCTTCTGACTACTCGTAACGGCTGTCAAAGATCTTCAAATGACAGCCGGGACCAACGGCTTAACGTGCTTTCTGAGGCACGGAGGAAACTCGGTATGTTGAAATGGTCACCCATCCACGGACCGACCTCGTCAAGCGTTGCTTAACCTTGAAGATCGACCCGTGCGGCTGTTATTATTTAGCCACGAGCTCTCCAATATACATGCAATACTAATCACACTATATAATAATGTTATAAAGGCAAAAGTTTGTGAGTGTGTTTGTTACTTCTTCACGCTCAAACGGCTGGACGGATCAGGATGAAATTTGGCACAGAGATAGATTATAGTCTGGAATAGCACATAGGATACTTTTTACCCCGGGAATATGTTCAATTGGGATAATTTACGACTATCACGTTGGCGAAGCCGCTGGCAGTAGTATAAATGCATAAGTAACTCTAATTGTTTGGTTGTTTGTTATATTTTGATGATTAAACGGCTGAACCGATTTAGATGAAATTTGGTGTGGAGATAGTTTGAGACCCTGGAAAGGACATAGGATAGTTTTTTATCCCAATAGTGTTTTCTCATCGAATGATAAACCACTTAATACGTGGGCGAAGCCGCGGAGAGAAGCTAGTATAAATATAAAAAATTCATGCCAGCTGTTTTTATGTGTTATATTTATTTGGGAATAGAACTTAGAAAGGATGGTATAAAACCTTCTGTAGAATTTTAGCCTACTTCTCCATTGTGACTAATGGTTGGAGGACATCAGGCACTTAAGAGTGTAAATTAGTTTGTATTTATCTCTTAAGTGCTACCGAGTTTCTTTTGCCGTTTGTTTTTCCTGACTACAATACAGTTGAGAGTAAAACTATCTTACTAATATTTAAAATGGGAAAATTTGGATGGATGTGTGTGTGGATGTGTGTTTGTTAGTCAATCACGCCGGAACACTTGGCACAGAGATATATTATAGTCTGGACTAGCACAAAGGCTACTTTTCATCCCGGTATATTGTTCCCTTGGGATAAAAAAACACTTATCACGCGGGCGAAGCCGCTGGCAGAAGCTATTCTTTTATACGTTCAAATTAAGGAAATATTCCCGGCATATTAAATCAAAGAAACGTATTTTGACTTGCCTAGCTACATGATACATAAATAAACTCACGCCCTTTTCCCAAGAGGGTAGGCAGAAACTAAAGAAAGCTAAAAGCTACGAACCTTACATCATACACCTAAGCTACATCACTGAAGCTCCTTTCCAGATTTCCCGTGATTATCTTTTTTCAATAATGTTATATCCCAAGGGAACAACTATTAAATTGTTCAAAGAAAATATCAAGTATTGCAATATCTAGGGATTGCAAAATTAGGATTTTTTTGAAATCCGGATAACCGTTTTCTCGTCCGATTGAAATCCGGATTATCCGGATAATCCGGATTTGAGTTTTTTTATTTTATTTATATGCTCGCGCTTGACTACTATCTAAGTTTAAGTGTTTTAATAGATTCGATAAAACAAATAAAATAGCACAAATTATTTAAAATGTGCATATTTTATTCGCTCAATTTCGACGCATGACCGAATAAAAGAATGTTCACCGTCGACCACATCATCGTTTACCATCAGGTGAGATAGTGGTCAAGTGCAGCTGTGAGCTGAAACTTTTTGGCTCAATGAATAGACCAAAATTGAGGGTCGATTCAACGTAACGCCAAGAAGCTCAAGTCGGTCCGTTATCGGCACGGTCACACCTCGGAAAGAAGGAGCCGGGTGGAACTGGCTCCTTTTAGGGGCAAAAAAGACACGCCTGGGTCAGCTTTGAATAGCAGCATTGAACCTGACCAGATTGGCATTGCCCCATTCGGAGAATGCCTTCAAGGACAGATTCAAGCGCCTAACCATGCCCACACGGAGAGACCGGATCTGGGGCCCAGTAGCGCGCGCGTCGGGCACGTATCTCTCAGCAACAGTGCAGTCGTCCGCATACCAAAAGGGGCCGTGGTTTTAGCAGATCGTTTATGTGAAGCAAGAACAATGTTGCTGAGAGTACCGACCCCTGAGGAACCTCGGCATTAATATCCGGTTGGTCAGACGAGCGGCCATCAATAACCACTCGGATGGCCCGGTCCCTCAGGAAGTCTACAATCTAATCGCACAGACCATTGGGCACACCGAATGAAAGAAGCTTACCAATAAAGCTTTCATACCAGACCCTGTCAAAAGCCTTCGAGATGTCCAGGGAGACGGCAAGCGCTTCCCAAATGATCGCGTCAAGTGTCTCATTGTTAAGGCGCGGTCTTATTTTGTTAGAGAACATGCCAGCAGAATAAAAAGCTCTTTCGGTCATTCAGTTTATCTATAAAATAAAAACAATACCTAAACCTACCAATTCAAATATTATTCGGATTTGCGCATTAGAATAGTTAATATCGATCTACCAATTACTTAAAACGAAATGTTGCTTGATAAATACAAATATTATCCGTTAAAATTAGTATTGAAATAAATCCGGATAAACCGGATTTGTGTCTTAAAATCCGGCTTTAAAAATTTCACGAAAATCCGGATTTTTCAGTTGTTTTCGAATTTCGAAGAATCCGGATTGCAATCCCTAGCAATATCAGAATAAATTCGAGACAATAAACGCATAAACGTATCAATTATATCACGTCATTGAATTCTTGTCTTTATAAATAACTCTGCACACCCACATTTTAAAAATGGAAAAAGTTGTAAAAGTTTCTGTCGAGTTCCGTACAAAAATACTCAAAATAACAGACCTAAATCGTAATACATGGAAAATATTACTTTGATTTTGATGTTTTTATAGAAGTTTGTTCATCTTTGTTTCTAACGTTTAATGGCCGATTTTAACAATGAAACTATTCGGGATTAGTACAACTAAACTCATTTAAGCAAATACAGCGTTCTGAACTACCAATCAGAACGCTGTATTTACATAAACCGAGTTTAGTTGAACCACAGATAATATAATACTAGCATACAGATGCCTCATACCATACAAAGAAACCGTGCCGACGTAACTAGCGTTTTTCATCTGATTACACCTATTATTTTTTGTAAATCGAACGCGATCGATGTACAAAAAATAATCAGTATAATCAGTAGGTACAGTACGACGGCACGGTTTCTTTGTATGAGACATCTGTATGCTAGTATTATATTATCTGTGGTTGGACTAATCGCGATTAGTTTCCTCGGTGAAATCGGCCTAAGTTATAAGAAATGTCTACCAAATACTCGCTACTACTCATGATTATTACTCAATTAAACTACAGTAAAAATACCAAGACTAAAAAAAGACTGCGAAGTCCATAACGTCTCACCAAATTTTCTAATGTGAGGATTTTTTGACGCCTCGACTTCTTCCCGTGTCATTTTCGACATATCACCTGTGAATAATCAGCCTTATTTATTATAACAAATAAGGCCCAATAAGTCTTAAACTGAACTGGTAATTAGACTTAAGTATTTTAAATTACATTTTCAAATAAACACGTTTGAACAGGGTCCGCTGCGAGTCGCAGATTATATTTCCGTATATGTGATTTTCAATGTTAGTAAATCCACGATACTGGTGGATAAATTCCTAGTGTACATATTATAGCGATTTTTATTAAAAAGAAAATAGGTCAACATCAAATTATATGAAGGGAAATTATACAATCAGCAAAGTTCCAAACATTGCGGCACTCTAAAAAGTTCTTTCGCCCACTAACGTATTGACACTGGCAGGTTGGCGCCTCGCCACGCGAATCTTACCGAGCTATTTCTATCATCACACTCACACTACACTGGTATAATAAACACAGATAACATATCTATGTGCACACTACTTTTTTCGGTGCAACCTAACTAGAACAAATCCGTGATTTTCAGGAACATTGGTATTGTTGGACACTGCGTAAATGTTCAAGAATCACGGCAGTATAAATTTTACCTTATATACAGTTAAAATAAAGTTAATTTTGTTACGATTTGTTCAAGAATAGAATTTTTAAAAGCCAATATAAATGATACCTTGTATCAAGTTAAAATAAAGCTCATAATGCAGTGCAAAAATAACACGCACATATGCACAAATATGACACGTGTGGGCCAGTGGGAAAACATTTTTATTTTTGGCACATTTCAAAAGACAGTGTATTTCTGAATGGTGCAATGTTGACGATTTACATAACGATAATATCTCACTGATTAGAATATTAAGTGATTTGTACTTTTGTTTGTCTTACAATTTGTGTAAGTATGATTGAGAAAAACAATGACGATTCATTAGAAATGTGCCTTGAAAAACTTTGTATTCTGTGCCACACCTTTTGCATTAAGAATTTGCTAAGCTAAGCATCATAACAAAAGCTAGCTTAAAATCTATATATATATAAAAATTAATCCCTATTTCCCTTGGTCACGGCATCACGCGTGAACGGCTGGACCGATTTCGCTTATTCTTTTTTTGTTGTGTTTGTTATTATTAGGAGAAGGTTCTTATGAAAAAAAGATTTGGTACTTTACCTACATAGGTAGGGTAGGTATATAGGTAGGTATGTAGGTAGGTATGTAGGTAGGGTAGGGTAGGTAGGGTAGGATAGGTAGGATAGGGTAGGGTAAGGTATGTAGTGTAGGGTAGGTAGGGTAGGGTAGGTAGGGTAGGGTAGGTAGGGTAGGTAGGGTAGGGTAGGTAGGGTAGGGTAGGTAGGGTAGGGTAGGTAGGGTAGGGTAGGTAGGGTAGGGTAGGTAGGGTAGGGTAGGTAGGGTAGGGTAGGTAGGGTAGGGTAGGTAGGGTAAGGTAGGTAGGGTAGATGAATGTTTGGTGTTTTTATGGCAAAACAAAGTTTGCCGGGTCAGCTAGTAGACTATAAAAATGTAACACTTTGAATGTCGCAGTATAAGAAAATATGTGCCTAGTTCAAAACCACCACTATTGTTTTTCTTGGGACGGAAACTCGGGGTTGATTTAATCTGCAAAATAAGGTAGCATACCCTGCATAGAAAGATTCTGTAGGAGACGCTTACCTATCAGTCAGACAGGTATCGGGTAAAAAGACAACCTAAGACCGCACTTTCACCAGCAAGGCACTCGCATGCAAGTTCAATTACATCACGTTGCTCGAACGAGCGATTGATCATATTGTAGTAATGCAGCTTGCATGCAAGCTGATTGCAGGTGGAAACATGACCGTAGATTTACCTTTTAAAGAAGAATGTTGGCTTTGTAGGCGTTTCGGCCGCTGAGTTTCGTCCGATCCGGTCGAAACAGGAATTTAATTATCTATACTAATAATATAAAGAGGTAAAGTTTGTGACGTTGTAGGGGGTAATCTCTGGATATACTGAACCGATTTTGAAAATTCTTTTACCAGTAGAAAGCTACATTATTTCTGAGTGTCATAGGCTAAAAAGATTGGAGATCCTTACGAAAATTGCAATAATGTAACCCAAAGTACACAAAATGTTGCCTGTAAAATTTATTCTTTGGCGTGCGCTGAGAAATCTATTGATGATACATAAAAATTATTAGGTAGGTGGGTAGGGTAGATAGGGTAGGCTGGGATGGCTGGGTAGGCAGGGTAGGCAGTGTAGGCAGGATAGGCAGAGTTGGCGGGTAGGCAGGATAGGCTGGGTTGGCGGGTAGGCAGGGTAGCCAGGGTAGGCAGGGTAGCCAGGGTAGGCAGGGTAGCCAGTTGACGGAAGCGAAGCCCCGGGGTCAGTTAGTAATTAATATTTTTGAGTGGTGTTTCGGACTATACTTTTTTTTAAGCAAATTTTGTACAGTCAGAATGAAAAACCTTAGGTATATTATTTAAGTAAAAATCAGGCAATTTAAATCTTTTTGACACATTTCAAAAGACAGTGTATTTCTGAATGGTGCAATGTTGACGATTTACATAACGATAATATCTCACTGATTAGAATATTAAGTGATTTGTACTTTTGTTTGTCTTACAATTTGTGTAAGTATGATTGATAAAGTCATTACATTAGAAATGTGCCCTAAAAACTTTGTATTCTGTGCCATACCTTTTGCGTTAAGCATTTGCTAAGCTATGCATCATAACAAGAGCTAGCTTAAAATAGACTATAAAAATGTAACACTTTAAATGTCGAAGTATAAGAAACTATGTGCCTAGTTCAAAACCACCACTATTGTTTTACTTGGGATGGAAACTCGGGGTTGATTTAATCTGCATAATAAGGTAGCATACCCTGCATAGAAAGATTCTGTAGGAGACGCTTACCTATCAGTCAGACAGGTATCGGGTAAAAAGACAACCTAAGACCGCACTTTCACCAGCAAGGCACTCGCATGCAAGTTCAATTACATTACGTTGCTCGAACGAGCGATTGATCATATTGTAGTAATGCAGCTTGCATGCAAGCTGATTGCAGGTGGAAACATGACCTTAGATTTACCTTTCAAAGAAGAATGTTGGCTTAGTAGGCGTTTCGGCCGCTGAGTTTCGTCCGATCCGGTCGAAACAGGAATTTAATTATCTATACTAATAATATAAAGAGGTAAAGTTTGTGACGTTGTAGGGGGTAATCTCTGGATCTGCTGAACCGATTTTGAAAATTCTTTCACCAGTAGAAAGCTACATTATTCCTGAGTGTCTTAGGCTAAAAAAATTGGAGATCCTTATGAAAATTGCAATAATGTAACCCAAAATACACAAAATGTTGCCTGTAGGCAGGGTAGGCTGGGATGGCAGGGTAGGTTGGGTAGGCAGGATAGGCAGGGTTGGCAGGGTAGGCAGGGTAGGCAGGATAGGCTGGGTAGGCTGGGTAGGCAGGGTAGCCAGTTGACGGGGGCGAAGCCCCGGGGGTCAGCTAGCAATTAATATTTTTGAGTGGTGTTTCGGATTATACTTTTTTTAAACCAAATTTTGAACAGTCAGAATGAAAATCATTAAGTAGAGTTATATTATTTAAGTAAAAGTCAGGCAATTTAAATCTTACATTGGGTGCCAGATTTCATCGTAAACACTCTTTTTCCTAGTTGTAACAATGTGTGTACAATTAAAGTAAATAATAAACTTATTTATTTTTGGAAAAAGATAAAGCTTAATATACCATAACAACAATCAACAGTAAACATGATAAATCACAATAATCAGTCTCATATACCATTTTTTTTAAATAGCCCCTGAGTTATTCCACATACGGCACCTATCGATATTTTTCGCAGATGTCATAAGTGGAATAATTTATAATTTAAAATTTTATTTCACATTTGGCATCTACGGATCAGTAGGTAATAGTGTTGGGACGTTAATTTTTTTAAGGAAGACAAAATCAAAAATTCTATTAAAATCAGTAGAGTTCAATAACATGATAAAAATATAACTTCCTCTTCTGCTTCTTTAGTTAACGTTTTAGAGGCCATAATCATGAAGAAGTCTTAGCGGGCCTAGGAATCTTAAGCGGTAGAGACTAACGGAGTACCAGGAGGTCAGAATATAAAATCGCCCGGTACTCTTTTTACATCTCGGTAATACTTCCTCATGATTATAATCCCCTGGTACTTAAACTAGTCTTTACCGGTAATGATTCCAGCCCCGCAAATATTAAGACTTCTCCATGATTCTGGCCTCCTGGTAGTTTGGGTATAAATGCTTATAATGTTCAACATCTAACTAAAAATGCAAAAGAGGAAGTTAAATTTATATTATGTTATTAAACTCTCTACTGATGTTATGTTTCTGACGTTACTTTGCCTCTAAAAAATGATTCGTCCGAAACACAACTCATAAATAATAATAATAATGAAATAACTGTTTCGACCGGATCCGGCGAAACTCAGCGGCTGAAACGCCTACTAAGCCAGAATTTTCATGTGTAAAATTTAAATATTATAAAAACAGAATATTTTTTTTATTTTAGTTTTTCCACATCCTCTATATAATTATTTTTATCCTAAAAAATCAATATGTTTTAATAAATTTAGACCATATTTGAAAATTAGGAAAAAAAATACGTTTTAGGTGTGACCTAAGCAGAGATCAAAAGTCACGTTTACCGCAACCATATCGAAGTGTAACAGTAGCAATATGTAAGGCAGATGCCCGTAAATAATAACAACCTATTACTCTTAATGACCGGTTAGTATGTGACGCGCTATTAAGTTTCTCTGCAAGGTGACTTGGAAATAGAGCCATTTAAATAGCTACTAAATACATACTGAACGAGAATATTGTTTACATGATGCAAATGGTATTTTTGAGTCCCGAAAATCAATATAAGATTTAGAAAGTGTTATTATGGTAGAAAATTGTCGGCCATATTTATAAATACCTCGACACTGTTTAGCGATTGCTTGGCACATTCTTTATCCAAATTTTCTTTAGAGAATTTGAATAGAGAATCTGCTAACCAGCTCAGAGATTTTTATAGATAGGGATGCTAATAGAACTTTTGAATTGTGATAAAAATATTCCATGGCCTGCGGTTTTCTTAAACTACTGAATAAATCCTTTTTTATGTGACATAGACCTATATTCCATTTCAAATAACATTAAAAATAAATACAACAGTCCGGTCAACCGATTTTGGGTTCTATACCGTAAATATAAGGTTGACATAAACCTGCTACCAATACTAACTGTTTAATACAGCTGCCATTTGTCATATCACCAACGCAATAGAAATCAAAATCGGTTGGACGGGCTGTAAAATGGGATTATTTCAATGTCTAGTGTTATCTCAAACGGAGTAATAAGTCCGTCGTGTTTTGGAAGACTGTAAAGTTAGTCCTTTAATGTCCGTTTATACTAGAAAACACCTAAATTAATCCCTTAAGGGTACACTAGTCGAAAATTCTTCCATACAAACGTAGTCTGGCTTTTACTCCACTGTTTGAGATGTACGTTCAAAATAAAAAATTATATCAATTTGTCTCATCATTATCTAGCCCTGTATGGAAGCAAAAAAGTAAAAATAAAATTTACTTGAAAGTTATGAGCTTCGAAAGATCCTTATTTTAACACTACTTTTAACGCATCTTTGGGCGCAAATAAGTACCATAAGAAGAAGGGAAATTGAAAAACGGCCTCCATACAGGGATAGATTAGTAGTTCAACAATGCAAATAATTTTATTTTGAACAGATACATTCAGTCGTTTTTTCATGATATCCAGACTCCCAAAGGTCTGTTTATAAAATTTCGCGCGCTCGTTTTCTTTCTAAATCATCATCCATTTCGCTACGAATTTGCAAAATTGTGTATTCGTATGCGAACTAGCTTCTTACTGCTCATAACAGCATCTATCTGTTCCACACGTGTTGTCGGTTGATATAGCACGCATTTTAACCCCGCGCACAAAATAGTTCGTGCCGTCGACTAGTGTACCCCTATTTCATTTCACTATTGGATTTTCTTCTTCTCTCGGCGGATAGCGAAGCGTTATAAATCCAATCTAGCGTAAAAATATGTAAACGGGCAAAAGATCTTTTGAACGATCTTTCAGACGTCGTTAAATGAATGAGTAAAGGTAACTTACCAGTCAGCTTGACACCAATGACATTAGGGCACTTGAGTTCCCAAGGAATGCTGGCCATTACGTCTACGGCATCGGCACCACCGACACCTGTACCATAGAGAAATAATGTGGTAAGATTATGTGAACAAAAATACAAAACCTTCTCTTTTTAAATCAACAGTAATTCTTTAGAGAAAAAAGGTTTTTTTGGATAAAACATTTATTTACACCAATTAGTAAAATGGTATTTTTATATTCAAAAATATTAACATAATATACAAATAGATAAAATAAAAAAACAAGCCTATGTACAAAGGAGAGAGGGAAAAGATCTCATTGTGCATCAAAAAATTCGTCCATATTGATGTCAATGGGAAACGTGCCCGCTGGCAGCATTGCCACGTTGGATGGCAATGCTGATTCTTTGGCGGATGACAAGGCCAGACCTCTGGTCACGTGAAGAGTCGACGAGCTTTGTGCTAATGTCTCGAAAAACTTAATGCGCACTAGGACCCCATGGACCTAATGTTTCAACCCCAAACGGCTGAAACAAATAATGTCCACAAACTTCTATGGATTGTGTTTCAACTATGATTGCAGTACTTACAAAGGAATACAGTGCTTAGATTTAACAGGACAAATTTTGCTGGGGCCACATTTTATTTTCTAATAAAATCTCCTATATATCAGTAGAACTCATGAATCATCAAGATAAATATGTTATCTTGTAATACCTATTATCCTAGAATCTAGAAGCAAATCAAAAGTCTTATCTATAACTTTTTTTTTATGCAAGAGATTACAAATTATTACTTGCCCACATTACAGCAAAGCAATAAACAGGGTTACTAAGTTTTTTTTTTCATGTGTATTTCATTTGCTAAGAAGATGAATGTTCTGTCAAGAGTTTGGCTTCTTAAGACATCTTATTGTCTTATTTGATAAATTTTATTGTCAATATCAAGTACACCTAAGATTTTTTTTTTGTTTTTATACATGGTTTTTCGTAGTCTTCTCAGGAAACCTTTTCATTTGATACCCATATCATGGCAATGCACAAAAAATAACTAGTCCGCCATATTGAATTTAGAATGATGGAATAAAAAGGACCGAAAGGAAAAAAACCAAAAGGAAAAGGTTTAAACTTGGAATAACTTTATTCTGTGTTTGTTAGTAAGAGTGTTAGTGTCAATACACCAGATATTGTTTCTAGTACCTACACAGTGCAATGACCCATATACACAACAATTTGCTACAATATTTATACATATCCATAATACTGGAAGTGTTTAGAGATCTCTGTCGATCCTGAATGGCAGGATTCAATTGAATAATGTGCTTGTCTTTGGTATTATTGTTTATTTTCACTTACCAATGCAAAGTCCACCAAGACCGCCTCCATTGGGTGTGTGGGAGTCAGTTCCGATCATGAGCAGACCAGGGAAGGCATAATTCTCCAGGATGATCTGATGGATGATACCAGAGCCTGGTTTCCAGAAGCCGACGCCGTACTTAGCGCCCGCGGTCTCCAAGAACTTGTATACCTCTTTGTTGATGTCCTAAGGATTTATTGAAGTGTTAAGACTTTTTTTCCTTGTTAAGATTTGTGATGACGGGTTTGTCTTGCTAGCCGTCTTTGTATAGACGTAGTCAACTTCGTTATTAAATCGTCAAGGTCTGTTTTAGCTTAAAGATCAATGTGACAGTTGGGTTGTTACAACCTTAGTGAAGTTTCAAGGAGCTTTTGCCAAAAATGGTAAAGGTTTTGTCTTAAAAGGCCCGTATCTAAAACTTATCTGAATAAAATATTTTTTAATTTGTTTTTATAATGCAATTAATCAAGGGTATTTATGAAGGTTACATGGCGCATCTGCAGTGCTCTTTTGCTCTATGTTCGAGCAAAAACCAATTGATATAGTGATCTATTCTGCAGCATATTCTTACAAACTACGTACTTTATTAATTTCATCAGTAGACACTCAGAAAATGAATTTCAATTCAGTCAGAGTTCTTTATATAAAGAATCTCTGACTTCAATGTATTACTCATATTTTGCTGTTGATATTATTTTTTACGATTTTATTGTTTACGTTCAATACATATCTTGTACCAAATATTGAGTACACATGGTACATGACCTTTTACCTGATAAGGTACAATAAATGATTACAAATTTATAGTATGAATGTTTTCATTATTTTAAATACCTGAGGCACACTAAGGTGCAAGCCTGTTACATAAAATTAAATATAAAATGCAAAATTGCCGTACAAACTAGTTTTACGTACCTACTAAAATTAATGGCAGGTATCAAGACTGGACTTACAAGTTTTAACTTTTAATATATTATCAGTTGTCAAGGTAAACCTTATCCTGGAGTCAATGGACTCGCTAATTACTGTGATACTGTAACACAAGCAGTGGCGTATTTGACGCCCTGGGCGATATGGAATTTTTGCCCTATAATTTATGGAAAAAATTAAAACTCTTTGCTATAGTAACAGATTTAAAAAAATTGCGAGATGGAGTGCAGCAAGCTCGAAAATTTTAGCGCCCTGCCTCGGCCTCGCCTCAATTATAGCAGTTTGTTTGTCGACTGAAGAATAAAACGCGAGGAACCAAGAATGAAGGAGCGAGCGAAGCAAGCTCGAGAATTTTTCGCACCCCGTCCCAGACCAACCGTTACGGGGCGTTAGAGTAGATAAGTATGTCGCATAGTCCATTTCAATACGGTAGGCTAATAGCATCGGTTTGCACCAGCCCTTGCAGCCTTCCGCCTGGGCCATGGCCCTCTTGGCCTAAGGGTAAATATGCCATTGACCACTAGTTTTTTTTTATATTTACATATTTACAAAAAAAAACCCTTAATTCTGCCTACCTTTTGAGGTACATGAATATGTTCTATGGTAATGTGACCATGAACTTTTTACACAGCTAAGTTCTAGTCTGTGTATTATTCTAGAAAAACACTTCTGGCTTCTTACTGGGAGAGTGTTATGAACGGTTTGAAGTTAAAACCTACCTGCTGAACTAGTCTTTTTCTAAACTTAAAAACTTAGTTAATTTTAAAAAATACTGCATAGAGAAATGGCGGCTATTGAGTATTAGTTCAAGTTGAACTCATAATTTTTATTTTTTTTATTTTTTCATTTCATCTCGTCATTTCATAAGGTAGATACTCATAAATCCCTTACCTTAGCTCTCGCCAAATCCTTTTCTCCACCAACTTGGGCCTCAATCAAGTGGTCACAGTGGATGGTGGAAGGCACAGCCACACGGGGCAGGCCGGAGGAGATGAACTGTAACATAGCCATCTGGGCGGTGGCATCCTGCATAGCAACCCTGTCGGGCCGGAGTCGTAGGTAGCTGGTACCACGCTTAATTTCCTGTTGTTTAAATTAAATGGTGAGAAGAATTGTTTCATGAAAATTATATTGTACTGTATTTCGGCCGCCATAAGCAAAAAGAGTGCATGTAAAACTGAACTGAAAATGTCAACTGATCACTATTTTGAATAAAATGATTTAAACATACATATCTAACAATTGCACTGCACTTACAAACAATGCAAGTGTTTTTTTGGAGTGTTAAATGTTTATTCACTGTTTATATAGCCTCTGTAAATTTTCCATGACTGGATTTTTTTTTAAATTCTAGATATATACTAATTATCTCCAAAGACTCTATTTAGAAGACAAAAGGTATTTGTAACAATAGTTTATTAACATGAACTTGATAATTTCCAGAACCAATAAGAAAGACATGAAAAAAAATCTGTGAGTAGGTATTGTCTTTGATAAGAACTAATAATCCCTTTTATGATGTTTTGTTTACAAACTTTGTGCTAACATATTGGCAGGTTCTTAGTTTAAGCAAATTGTAGTTGGAGACTTTCCTCAAATTAAAATTTATTATTGAGACATACAGGTAAATGTCTCAAATATTATTTTAAATTCATGTTGACTCCTTCAATGTTGGAAGGATAATATCCTTGTAAAAGGTCACACACTTTCCTGATCTTGTGTTCAATGACCTATCTGATTTTTTCTAAGAATATCAACTATGCATTATATAACAGTTTCCTTACCTGTCCTTGAGGGTCATCCAAGTGAGAGTACAGCACTTTCTCAGACAAGGTCATGTCACGACCTAACCTCTTTTTCACCGCTTCCAAAGTCTGTGATAACTTTTTGTATGGCATCGGGTTCGGGTCGAATTTCGACATCGCCACCTACAACACATCGTGCACCACTCAGAAATACCAACTTAGTGCCCTAACATCCAATTTTCATTGTGACTATGATTACATAACAACATCTTATTATCACTGAAAACACTAGATATAACACTTTTTAGCAGTTTCTACGTACATTTGCCGCCGCGGCGGTAAGGGGGGACACGCTGAAGCATCTTTGCTGGATGTCCAAGAAGGCCCTGGTACCCTAGGAAAAAAAATTCAACTTCAATAAATTTCTTGAAAAAGTACAAAGTGGCAGTGTGCGGGAACTGCTCCAATGACATTAAATAATACTGAAAGCCTGATAAATGTACTAATCGTAACCCCGGTTGACCTCATATGGCTTATTTTTCGTGACCTGACCTATCCATTCATGATGGTTTATCGGAATTTATTAATCGCCTACAATTGCGATAATAGCGTAAACAAACCCGAATTAATTGCATACACATTTAAACTTATTATTATATAGACATTCGTTAAGTAACCAAAACGTGGAATTAATAAAATAAAATTATGAACTTGCCTGGCCATGCAAAACTCTTGTACAGTAAGCCATGGTTCCCGGACTTCACAGAATCAATTGAGATTTGAAAACAAATTAACAATTAAATATGTTACGGCAACATGGAATTAGTAATATATACTAGAATGCCTTTTATAAGGATAAATCACAAAAATCACACCCTCCAACACTGCGTCCGCAGGATTGTCAGATTGTCACTTTGTCAGGTTTTATAAAATTTGCTTGACATTTAATTTTTGAAGTTGCCATATTTAAAATCTTTGATTTTATATCGTGGAGATTTGAGTGATTTTTTGGGGTAATTAGGGCAGTGAATCCATTAATTTAAAATCATTAGCTGCAAAATTAGTCAACAGGCAATAACGGCACAGATAATATAATAATAGCATACAGGTGCCTCATCCCATACAAAGAAACCGTGTAACTAACGTTAATCATCTGATTATATTGATTATTTTTTGTAAGTATTATATTATCTATGATAACGGTTACTGATCTCAGTGGGTCAATAACTACTACTTTATTTTGATGAAGCACTGCAAATAAAAATCAATCAGTATGGAAACTAGGATATTCCTAATTAATTTGGCAGTGCCATGGAATGGACCGAGCATAATTCAAAAGCTGGTTAACTAATACTAGAAATTTTGCAGTTGTCAAGGCTTCCCGTATGGACGAGGAAGATTAGCTTGCTGCTTGAACCCAAGCTAAACTCCATTTACATTACACATTTAGATAAGCCTATTTTACAGCCCGTTCAACCGATTTTGACTTCTATTGCGTTGGTAACACAACAAATGGAAGCTGTAGTAAACTGTTGGTATTGGTAACAGGTTTATGCTTTTTATGTCATTCTTATGATTATGAGATAGAACTCAAAATCGGTTGAACGGAGTGTTAAAAGAGTTGCAAAAATGTCTCAAATAGTATAATACTATTTCAAATGGAGTTTAGGTCGTACATGGCCACAATTAATGTTAACTTAAGTGTGCCGGATAATTTGGTCCTATTTTTCCAAAAGGTGAGGGTGCCTCCATTCCTTATATGAGAAACACGAAGAAAATATGTCATTTTACGTTTAGGCCTGAAACAGCAATAGCGAACTTTTTAATAAAGTATTTGGAGTTTTAATAATCGTAGTTTTTATTGAAAATAATTAATTGTCAGGAAAATATTTTATTTATTTATCCAGCACTAGCTCTTTCTATAATTTTTATATGATATTGTGTAGTAAGTGAAATGAATGATGACATAATTGAAATTGATACAATTTTTTTTACTCGTGGCAAAGCATAAAGAACTTATAAAAATGTAACATCTCACACACCTGTGTATCTATAACCAGTATCTCTAAGTAGTCTGTGTGTGTTTACAAATAATGAATCTGAATCTGCACGCCTAAAAAAAGCCGTAAAAGTTGCCTGAGACATACGACCTCTACGAGGAGGTCGTATGTCTCAGGCAGCTTAAGCCAGCGTAAGTGACGAGAGACGACTACTAGGCAACCGATTGCGGACCAAGTTGGTCGCTGTAGAAAAGAACTGGCCAAATGGAGCCTCATTGACTTTGGCTATTATAAATATGCATTATTCAAAAAATGTGGGCAACTGAAAATTTGGGGCAGGTATCACCGTCTGTGCTATGAAAATTGATTTTGATAGCTGGATAGTTATTACACTAACTGCCGCATTCAGAGCCGATAAAGGTCTATCCACACATATCAGGACCGTGTCTCGGACGTGCACGGGACGTGGACAGACCGTGCCACGTCAGGGGCTCAAAAAAATATCGGTGGGAACATTTTATATGACATCGTTCACACACGTCCGTGCACGGGCCCGGGCACGTCCCGTGCACGGACGTGTGTGAACGAGTTCATATAAAATGTTCCCACCGATATTTTTTTGAGCCCCTGACGGGACCCGGTCTTACCACGTCCCGGGCACGCCCCTGATATGTGTGGATAGACCTTTACAGTTACTTAAGGCGATCCTTAGTACTGATTTTTAGTACAAAATCTATACTAAGGAGTGGTTTAAGTAACCGTTAAATGTTTCTGAGTGCAGTAGTAAGCCAACAGAACTCTGTAAAAAAAAATTACGTGTTTAGCTTAGGTGGAGTACCTATGGATTTCACCATAAAATGAGCTTCATTGATAGAGCGAGATCGCTAGATGGCAGCTCCATGTAAATAATAAGGACAAAAGATTATTTTTTGTCTTTGTCACCATGGCCGGCTTTTGTTGTTTGTCAAACTCTAATGTTATGGCAGGTTTGACGAACTCGGTCGTGTTCGATTTTCTGTGATTTCGTGGTATTATGTTTATTGAGACAAGGAATTGGGTTATTTATAGATGATAAGTGTCAGTGCGATGGTGGGTTGTAGTGTTCTTGTTCTTGTTGTAACACCAGAACTAACTATTGTTGTCTCATGTGCGGCCACGCCATGGCTACATCTACAGGTACTTTAATATATATATATATTAGTCTATGCATGAGACAACAATAGTTAGTTCTGGTGTTACAACAAGAACACTACACTAACATTAACATTAGAAACGGGATATTTACCATGTTTGCTGTTTTGTTTTGTTTTGTGTCATGTTTAATGTTAGTGTTAGTGACCATGACAGTTTAAAAACTTATATTAAGAACACTACAACCCACCATCGCACTGACACTTATTATCTATAAATAACCCAATTCCTTGTCTCAATTAACACATAATACCACGAAATCAAAGAAAATCAATCAAAACCGAGTTTGTTTGTCAAGCCTGCCATTATATTAGAGTTTGACAAACAACAGAAACCGGCCATGGTGACAAAGATAAAAAATAATCTTTTGTCCTTATTATTTACATGGGGCTGCCAACTTGCGATCTCGCTCTATCAATCAAGCTCATTTTATGGCGAAATCTATAGGTACTTTATCTAAGGTACCAAAACAAAAAAGTGAAAAAAAAACCTTTTTAACAAAAAAAATTAAACAGTCTTCCAAAACAAACACTATAAAGCGAAAAATAACTATTTTTCGGAAATCAGTGTCAAAAACGAAAAAGAATATGTACCAAAGACATCGATTGCCGAAAAGAAAGGTATTTTTCGGTTTGTAGTGTTTGTTTTGGAAGTATATTCAAGTGTCAATTAGCAGACACAATAGAAATTACCATTGTTTTAAGCCGATTTGGCGCGATGGACACTCAAGAGGTTGAAAAACAATGTACAGCTGCAATGTGACAGCTCTGAGCTCAAGTACCACGAAAGAAAGTGACATAAGTAAAAGCATACTTAAACAAAACTTTTTGGGGATACCAATTAAGAGTTCTGCAGAGTTATAATAGCCAGAGTATAAACTCATCTCGTATACAGTGCCAGAGTGGGGACCCTTCGCAGGATATGACCCACCTCCTTGTCTACCCGCCTGCATAGTGCGTCTTTAAGGATCGAACGTGGTGAATGACAAAGCTATCCCACAGACTACTTAGAGATAGAGCTGTCCAGTGTCCAGGTAGCAACAATTTATTTTAACAGTTTTTTTTTTACTTGCATGTGTTGTCCCACTCCTGGGCAAAGGCCTCCCCCATACCTTACATTTCTTTCGGTTTTGTGCTTCATCTCGTCAATGCCCTAAGAATTTCGCCGTTAATAAAAAAAAAATAGTGCAGCAGCTCAGCTGTGGTGAACCATGATTGTGTAAACGTGCCACCGCCGTCTCGTACCTATGGAGGGTAGGTCGTACCGCAAGACTATGCGCCATGCGTTTGATGCGGCACTTTGTGCCACTATCATCATCATCATAATTTCAGCCAAAACACGTCGACTGCTAGACAGGTTTACTCCCCCAGCCTCGCCACCAGAGAGTTTTAATACAAACTCTCTGGTCGCCACATTGACCGATCCCGTGCGTGTGTGCGTGTCGCATCCAGCGAGAACTTCGTGTGTCACTTAGATAAAGTACCTATAGATTAAGCCTTAAAATGACCTTGATTGATAGAGCGAGATGGCTAATTGGCAGCTCCATGTAAATGATAAGGACAAAAGATTATTTTCATCTTTGTCACCGTGGCCGGTTTCTGTTGTTTGTCAAACTTTAATACAATGGCAGGTTTGACAAACAAACTCGGTTTTGTTTGATTTTCTATGATTTCGTGGTATTACGTGTTAATTGAGACAAGGAATTTGGGTTATTTATAGATAATAAGTGTCAGTGCGATGGTGGGTTGTAGTGTTCTTGTTGTAACACCAGAACTAACTATTGCTGTCTCATGTGCAGCCACGCCAGTGCTTAATCTATAGGTACTTTATCTAAAGGTGTGTCATAATGTATTTATGTCAGGGAGTTTTTGGCGGGATTTTTTAGGGTGAAGTTCAGCGGCTGTTAATTTTATTTGCAGATTGATTCCTAGTGGTTATTGTGATATAAAATTGGTGTAGTTTTGTGTTTCAACTGTCTATGCAAATGGACAATATGTGGAAATCATTGACAGAAGTGATCTCGGGATAGTGGAGCGAAGAATTTTATTGTAGTATTGACTACCTCCGCAAAGCTTACTGGGAAGCCTGACTCGATACAATTTGCTGCCAAATACTCCAAAAAGCATTAGAATATGTTACATCCGCATTCTAATGCATACTTAAGTAAAAAATACTAACTGATGACTAGGCAGCATGGTCTCAGACCTTAGCCCGTTCCGCTAGGAACATAATATATATATATATTAAAAAAAAATGTATTTATGTCAAATGTCAATGTCAAATTAATTGTTAATGTCATTCCTCAGAAATTCAAAACTGTTTTTTGTCATTTCCATTTGTAGTTGTACTGATAAAAATATTTATTATTGAAAAATATTCTCCTAAACCTTTATTTTTTACATACTGAGGCATAATATTCGGCTCTCCACGGTTTTTACATGTACAGCGATAGTTAAATATAAAGCTGTATAGTGTGTAACAATGACGAACGCTACTATCCAGGTATACACCCACTTTGAATTCCTATGCCTTAGTTTCCCAATTAACACTTTTAGCGGGCTATATGAATCTAATTATTGCAGTCCAAACTATTTCTCTACAACTTTAATTCAGTATATAAGAAACCCATTTTCCAATATTATTGAAATTGTGTGTTATCTGATGTTATTGTTATCGTTTTGTCACTTTAGGAGATAGAGGGCATAGATGACTATTGGGGCCCGGCCTTCCGTTCAATATACGAGGGGGAAGGCCACGAGGCGTTTGTTCAGCAACTGGATGAGCGGATAAAGCAACATGACAAGGAAATTGAGAAGCTGTGCAACTTTCATTATCAGGTAACTAATACAGAATCATCAGCATCGGTCTCTGTGCTGGATGTACATAAGGGAGCAGGTGGTGTTCTTTATGTAATTTCTGTGTACCTCCATGGAACAAACATATACATACATAAACTCACGCCTTTTTCCCATAGGGGTAGGCAGAAACTACAGAACGCCTCCTGCTACGATCCTTACAAACTTCTTTTGCTTCACTCACATTCATGCATCTAGTCATACACACACGCCGGTTATGAGTACTGCGCACCTGGCCTTTCTGAAGAACATCCACCTATAAGGTCTATGTATGTCTCCCTCCCAGCGTTTCCATTCACGTCTGCCTTGTAAATGCCTTTCGTTAGTCGCCTTTCATTCATCCTCTCAACATGGCAAAACCATTTCAACATATTCTTTTCAATTTTAGTCACTACATTTTCTTTTAAACCACAACGTTGTCTTATTACCTCATTCCTCAATCTATCATTTAAAGTTACACCACACATACTTCGGAAGGAACATATTTCTACTGAAACAAACACATTAGTTTATATACATGTAACACCATTTCTAATAGGGGTAATAAATGTTTGACAAGTGGCTGAATACTCTATTACCTATTATTTATATTATTTATTAAAATACAAGTTTAAAAAATCTTAACTTAAGGGCTATGCCCTACAAAATTTAGTTAAAAAAAAAGTAAAACTTTTTTTATTTATAACTTTTTAGTAATTTTTTTTAGTATTATGTATATTCAAACATATAAGTGTTGTATATTTTTGAAATCGCTTCTTAAAACCCTTTATTTTGATACCCCACATGATGGGTTTGAGAGATAAAAAAAATTTTGGGCCCCCACAATATGGCGCCCAAATTTCTTTTCCTTTTTCCAATTTTAATGTAGCCAGTGACACTCGCAGGGTTAAGACGAATCGATTGACGTAAGAACCATCAAAATCGCCCAACGTGTTTGGTCTCTAGAACGCCACATAGGAACAAACATACATACATAGACTGATAAACACATTACCCTCCTTCGGCAGTCGGATAAAAAAAACAAAATAAATCAATCATCAAATCATTTAAAACAATCATCATTTCAATTTTAATTATGTTGGGAAAATAAAAATAAAGAATACTTTTAACCTCTTGACTGCGGGAAACTCGGATCCACACGAGGCACAATGGTTTTTTAGTTGTTTCGTTATATAATTACGGCTTTCAACCTTTAAAGCGTAAATTGATTTCAGGGCTTTATTGACTCAATCCGTGAGTTACTACAAGTGCGGTCTCATGCTGAAGAGTTGCATGCGGAGATATCAAATGTGGATGCCAATGTTAAAGATACCACTGACAGTAAGTAGTCATAATTGTTAAAAGGATACCAGGTGGGCTTGGGCTAATATATTTTTATTGACATAACAGGAGAGAAACAGACTTTGTGGTAAACTGACAAAATAAACTTAATATAAAACAGAAACACAACCATTTGCTTTGCAGGAGAAACTCAACAAATTCAAAAACACTGTTGATGTATCCAATTTGAATTTAACATTCTGTGTATGTGCCATTGATTGTAAATAAATAACAAATGTGGAATATTCTGTTCAGCCAAGAACTTAAGTGAGTTTGATAAATCAAACCTCATTCCAACAATAATTGCTTATCCTTTACTGAAAATTCTGTGGAATATCTGATTATTTTGAAGACCAATACTCTGTTTCTGTAACCTAACCCTCACACGGGTAAACTGATAAGTATATTAAAACCAACCAACGAAATTGACAACAAATTAAACTAAAAATATATTATAAATACTTCATCATCTGCTTAGCCTTTTTCCAAATAGTTACGGATGCCTGACCCATATAATCTGCCTTTACTCACAGAAGCCTGACCCATATAATCTGCCTTTAGTCACAAAGCCTGACTCAAATAATCTGACTTTAGTCACAAAGCCTGACCCAAATAATTTGCCTTTAGTCACGGAAGCCTGACCCAAATAATCTGCCTTTAGTCACAGAAGCCTGACCCAAATAATCTGCCTTTAGTCACGGAAGCCTGACCCAAATAATCTGCCTTTACTCACAGAAGCCTGACCCATATAATCTGCCTTTAGTCACAAAGCATGACTCAAATAATCTGCCTTTAGTCACGGAAGCCTGACCCAAATAATCTGCCTTTTTTCATGGAAGCCTGACCTAAAGAATCTGCCTTTAGTCACGGCAGCCTGACCCAAATAATCTTCCTTTAGTCATGGAAGCCTGACCCACATAATCTGCCTTTAGTCATATAGCCTGACTCAAATAATCTGCCTTTAGTCACGGAAGCCTGACCCAAATAATCTGCCTTTAGTCACGGAAGCCTGACCCAAATAATCTAACTGGGTGCAGATGTTAGTAGTTTTCATGGAGCAACTGCTTATCTGATTTCCACCACCAGGTTTACAATACATTAATAATTGAGAGCCATGTTCCTATTTATCAAATGAATTAATTTAGCTGCTTGTAATACTTTATACCTATACTTAGTAGAGCAGTGTTGGTCTGGGTGCATCATCCTCATGTATATAAATTAATGTATGTATGTAAATATTGTAAAACACTTGTTTTTTTAAAGACTTAGAGTGGAATTTCTTGTCAGTTCTTCTCCATAAAAAACTGCTTTTCCGAATGTATGGTAGAATTATTATCAAATTTAAATTGACATTGACGTTCGAAAGTGCCGCTTTTAATGGCTAATTGAAATAAAAAGAATTTAAGTTTGAATTCCCCTGGATTCATAATACAATTATCTGTATAATTTAATTGACATGTCTTATCTTTAACTTGCAAGGTCTATGTGCTAAAGCTGAAGAGTTGATCAGGGCACGAAGAGTGGAGCTGAACATAGCAGCTACCATTGAGAAGATGGAGTTATGTCTGCCGTTACTGACTACATACTCTAAGCTCAAGTCACAGGTGGAGGCTAAGAGGTAAATAGATTTTATACAGTGTTACGAGATGGAGAACAGATCCTGGACTTGGGGACGGCTTTTGCCCAGCTGTAGGACGTACAGTACAGGAAAAAATATATGATGGTAGGGTCTAACAATTGTGTTCCTATTGGTTTGTACTTTCTTTCTTATCAGAAATATGAATAACATTTTGGTGTACTCTTTGACACAAGCTGGTAAACAAAAAACCGTCTCACTTTATGGAACTTAAAATCTTATTTAAATCATAAAGAAACATCTCATTATTATCAAGATTCAGAAATAAAAATGTTGATGTTTATCTTGACGTTTTGTTTTGTCCATAAATAGTACTAGCGGACCCCCTCGGCTTCGTTCCCGTCAACTGGCTGCCACCTACTTATCTACCCTACCGATCAACCCTACCGATCTACCCTACCGATCTACCTACCTACCACCTACCTATCTACCGTACCTACCTAACCACCTGCCCTACCTACCTTATTGCCTATGTTACTCGGGAATAATGTAGCTTTCTATAGTTGAAAGAATTTTTTAAATCGGTCCAGTAGTTTCGGGACCTATTCGGTACAAACAAACAAAAAAATCTTTCCTCTGTATAATATTGCTAAAGATGAGTTACCATTTTACCAGCAATACTGGTACTCAACTGATGCCGTTTAAACGGAACCCGTGCCCGACATATTTGTGAAAAAGCTAGGTGGAGTAGATTGACTGATTGATAAAGTACGAGTTCCTTCAAGTTTCTTACCTAACTTCACAGATACTACCCAGCCCTAAAAACACTAGAACAACTGGAACATGTGCTGCTACCCCGCGTCGGTCCATTCAAGTGGTGCGGACAGATCTCCGCCGATATACCGCGTCTACGGCAAGCGATACAGGACGCGTCTATGGCGGATCTGAGGGACTTCCTCGAGAATATACGGGAGCTTAGTCCACAGGTTCGTTGGTATTAGAATGTTGGACGAATAATTATATTGCTATAATATTTATTGTATACTTGCTTCTTCCAGCAGCTTTGCCCGCGTGAATGTCGAATATTATCCCAAAGGATCTCTGTGCCAAATTTCAACCAGATCCGTGCTGGTGTGATTGAGTAACAAACATTCATCAATCCATCGAAACATTCGCATTATAATATTAGTATAAAGTAGGATAAATAATTTGTGTTTTATTACTGCACGATGTTACAGAGCATGTTTTAAGTTGGCAACAACCCTCAAAAAAGAAATGATAGGTATTTTTTGTATGCGAAACCCCCGCCCCGAATACGTGTAAAATAGCGCCTTTTTGCCACACCTTTGTGGTATGGTACGCACAATCTTGCTATTGTACCAAGTTTGGTTTTTTATTTGCCGGCAGCTTCGCCCGCGTGTAAAATATTTTATCATCCCTAGGGAACATTATACCGGGATAAAATGTAGCTTCTGTGCTATTCCAGACTATAATCTGTCTCTGTGCAAAATTTCATCCAGATCTGTTCAGCCGTTATGGCGTGATTGAGTAACAAACATACATCCATCCAAACTTTCACATTTATAATATTATTATTAAAGTAAGAAGTAATATTAAATCTACTGATATTTTCGTAAACTTTTGTATGTTCATAGGTGGGAGCAATGGCTTTGAGACAGACGCAAGAAATGCTTGGAAGGAGCTTGGCTAGCATTGTTCAAAACAAAAAAGGTATGTTACTTACTGTCGCTCAGAAAAGCAAGAAAAAAAACCGGCCAAGTGCGAGTCGGAGTCGCACACGAAGGGTTCCGTACCATTATCGCAAAAAACGGCAAAAATATCACGTTTGTTGTATGGGAGCTCCACTTAAATATTTATTTTATTCTGTTTTTAGTATTTGTTGTTATAGCGGCAACAGAAATACATCATCTGTGAAAATTTCAACTGTCTGGCTATCACGGTTCATGACACCTTCAACTGCCTGGTGATAGTCGGACAGACAGACAGACGGACCGTGGTGTCTTAGTAATAGGGTCCCGTTTTTACCCTTTGGGTACGGAACCCTAAAAAAAGAAAAAAAAATACTTGCTAGGTTGCAATTATGACATATGGCTCTGAGACGTGGTTGCTCACAATGGGCCTCAGCAGAAAGCTTACAGTCATCCAAAGGGCAATGGAGAGGGACTTGCGTCATCGAATCAGAAATGTAGAGATCCGCAAGAGAACCCGAATAATTGCCAAGTGGGCAGAACACTTTGCTCGCAGAACAGATGGCCGATGGGGCAGAAAGGATCTGGAGTGGCGACCGCGAACCGGAAGATGTTGCGTTGGAAGGCCTCACACCAGCTGGATCGATGACCCGGTGAAGGTTGCGGGGATACACTGGATGCGACACGCACGGGACCGGTCAATGTGGCGGCGCTTGGGGGAGGCCTATATGTCCAGTAGTGGACGTCTTTCGGCTGATATGATGATGATGATAAGCTTGCAAACGCTTTCTCGCTCTCTCTCTCTCTCTCTCACTCTCTCTCTGGATTGGCCTGTAGCGGTATCTGTGACGTCACATACGAACTAAAGACGTGGGGGGTAACCATAAGCTCTTAGAACCTGGTTATTTTTAGTGTGCATAAGGGACAGATGTATCTGACTTGTATACCTTTTTCACAGTCGAACCATAACAGTATTGAAACGTCATGGTACGGGGGCTGATATCACATAGATCCTACATCGCGCAAGTAAAGTTCTCCGCGCGATTTGAATATATTCAACAGTTCGACAACAACCAGAGTTGCCCACGAGACAATAGGTCCCTATACCCGTCCGAGGATCCTCCCTTTTTACCCGCCTGCCGTAGGAGGGTAGTGTGTTTATCAGTCTTATGTATATATGTTTTTTCCTATGTGGCGTTCTAGAGACCAAACACGTTGGCCGATTTTGATGATTCTTACGGCAATCGATTAGTCTTAACCCTGCAAGTGTCACTGGCTGCATTAAAATTAGCAAATAGAAAAATTTCGGATTTTGGGCGCCATATTGTGTGGGTCCAATTTTTTTTCATCTAAACCTTCATCCATCATATTGTGGGGTATAAAAATAAAGGGTTTTAAGAGGTGATTTCAAAAATATATAACACTTACATGTTTAAATGTACCTAATTCGAAAAAAAAAATGTTTACTAAAAAGTTATAAATAAAAAAAGTTAATTAAAAAAATCTTGTTTAGGGTCTTTTTAGTTCGCTTCTTAAGCAGTCGGGATTTTTAAATTAACTTTTTTATGGAGGTTGCGGGACTTAACAACTTGTTCCGCATATCTCCATAGACCTGTCTCACACTTATATGTCGTTATTGTAATGTTTTACCCTCCTCTTTGTCCAGATATGGCAGTTCTCGGAATACCAACCAACATTACAGCTGGACCGCAATGTCCACATGAGCTGGTGGACTTCAGTCCTTTGCACAGGTGCCTACACATCCACAGTGTGCTGGGCGCTAAGAATGACTTCATACAGTATTACAGGTACATACATACACAAAAAAGTTTTTGGTCCTGAGTTGAGCCCGAGCTGAGTTTTTTGGTGAACTCCAAATTAATCTCATTTTAATTTCCAAATAGTTATTTTTGCTACAAGGTAGGTGATTCCTTCATCGTTTCGATTCGGGAATCATCTTACGTACGTGTATCATACAACATTTTACTATGCATTGTGCGAGGAAATAAAAAAATATATCTGAACCAAGCAAGAAATTAATAAAATGGCGGGCTTATTCAATCGCGCTCAGCATCCACAGATTAACTAATAGTTCCTCGGGCATATCTACTGCGCATGTGCAAATATCTGTCACGTCGTAACGCATGAAAAGGCACGAGCAAAATATATGTTCTTCCACAAATATATAATGCATATTTAAAATTAATTTATTGATCAAATCTAAATCTAGAGTAATTAAAATCGCCTTTAATTAAGTATTAGTTATATTTTACCTTTTATATGAATGATAATCTGTACTTAACTAATTTGTAAAACTTTTCTCAAATAATAAAAACTCTATGCGTCGGGCTGACGTTGGCGTTAAAATATAAAAAAATACAGAAAAGAAAAAGCACTAGTGAAAAAAAGTGACACTTTCCGCACAATTTGATTCTTGGAAAACGCTCTTTTCGAGGACATGCATTGTAAAAATATTAATGACTCGCTATTAAAATAATTTAGCTTCTTTTTGTGAGCTAAAAACAATTCTTATTTTGATATCTCAAAAATACTTATAACAACACTAATTTAATTAAGCGTCTTTTTGCGCTAACCGCGAATATTGCAGACGCCAAATGCCAAATAAAATCAACCTTATGCCCATCGATACAGGTTCATTTTGACAGTAAAGTCAATCCGATGCGCAGTTGACTTTATATTGTAATCTCTCCATTTCAGATCACAACGCAAGCAACAAGCGCGTCTCGTTCTAATCCCCGCCTCAACGAACTTACACGACTCCATAGTTGGAGTAAAGAACTACCTAAATGCAGTACTTGGGTTCTTCATACTAGAAGAACATCTCCTAAGTGCGGGCGCAGGTAGGCAAAGTTTTTTTGGTTTCGTAGTTTTTTGATGTTAATGTGACAAAAACAAGTTTCATTTTAAGTTGATTAAGGGCCGGCGCACACAGACGGCATGGCACGGCAAAGTATTTTTCGTAGACATATGATTTTCGACCTTAGTTCAATGTACTTAGCGTTGAAATTCCTTTATTTCTGCACTAATGTCGCGGCATGCAGCGGCAGAATGATTTGGTATGCTGAAAAGTGCCGTGCGGTGCCACGACAAGGTCGAAAATAATTTGTTCACGAAACAATCCTTTGCCGTGCCATGCCGTCAGTGAACGCCCTTAGCCAACCAATTTTTTTTAAATCTATTTTGTAAGAGGTCAGTCAGTTAGGCAGTCACTCTGAGTAACTAGTATTCCGCTGCATACGGTTAAAGTCACCGCCACATAGCAAAAAATAAAAGTCTTTAACACCTGTCTACCGATGTATTCCAATATTTCAATACGATCCGAAAAAAATGTAAAGGCAGTGTCGCTAACACGATCAAAACAAACGTATCGCGGTGAGGGGCGTTCTTGACCCTTTCACTTGGCTTGGTTTTGGTCAAAATCATGTTCAGACGTATTTATTTAGGTAGGTGCTTATTAGTATAATGCAACTCATATACCAAATTATAACCTTTATTTGACAATTATTTTCACTACCTATTGAATTAATCTATACTTCTATACTATAATATTATAAAGATTAAAGAATTTTTTGTTTGTTTGTTTCTTTGTACCGATAGGCTCCGAAACTACTGGACCGATTTAAAAAATTCTTTCACCAATAGAAAGCTGAATTATTCCTGAGTGACATAGGCTAATTTTTAATCCCGAAAACGGGTCCTGTGGGGTGGTTCACGGGAGCGAAGCCGCGGGCAACAGCTAGTATCTCATAAACGCTTGAACAAATTTTACATGATTTAGACGGATAAAATGGTTCTAGGCATGCACAAACCGTCTCGGCTCGTTCTGCCTTTCATTTGAGACCAAACTTATTAAAATATCTCCATAAATAAAAAATCATGTTTTCAGATTAAGTAATTATACTTATTGGTACAAGTCGGATCAATGACTTTTATTTTTTTGTTATCTGGCGGAGACTTTAGGCGGGAAGCCGACCCCAACATGGTTGAGCTTGGTAAATGATTAGCTGACTGATTTGAGTACAGACGGATGGGGATTTTATCTACATTTGTACCTTTGTTTTATTGTTGTTTTTTTGGTCATTTTTGTAGAGTATTTCTTTCTTTCCTTCAGGATTGGTTTCTAAAGATTGGTTGCTGGACATGTGGGGAATGTCTGTGACCAAAGTCGCGTCCACTCTAAGGACCAATACGTCTTTGATAACGGACCCCACGTTGATGCTGAGTATCAAACACCAGATTGTGTTGTTTATTAATACTTTGAAGTGAGTATTTTATGCACTTACAGTTTTCTACAATTTAACAATGTAGTAATGAATTCATACAATATGAAATTAAAATAACCAATTTTTTAGTTTCTTCCGTTCTGCTTCTGTGGTGTGCCAGTCTGTTAGGGAGACAGATTATTGCACTTTTTGTGTACAAATACAGCTGCTTGTTTAAAAAAGCACACGGAGAAACCTTAAGGTTTACTTGACCTGACACTTCTTCTTTTGGTGACGACGGACGGACAGTGTAAACTGACAAAGCGTAATAACTTTTCATAAGAAAATATGTTTAATTATTACTTAAGTTAGGACTTAATTTAGATCGATTTTCGCAGGTGTTACGGCCTCCCTACAGACCCAATACCGTTGCTTCTACAGGAGATGGCGGAACATTATACTGAAGTGTTGATGCAGAGATGGGTCGGCGTGTTCAGAGATATTCTTGATAACGCCTCTTTCTTACCAATAGAGGTAAAATATCGTATTGCTATACTACCTATTTTTACTATGTATGAAAAGGTTAAGCTAAATAATAAAAATAAATTGTAACATTGGATATTTTTGCAATATTTGCAAGTATGTGAGAACCATGTTCCTATTTATTTATATTGAATGAATTTAACTGTTAGCGCTTGTAATACTTTATACCTATACGTAGTATAGTAGTGTTAGTCTAGGTCCATAATTGTCACGTATATGAATTATGTATGTTAATATTGTAAAACACTTTTTTGAAAGAATAAGTATGGAGTTTCTTGTCCTTTCTTCTCCATAACAAGGTACTTTGCCGAATGGACGGTAGAATCAATTATTATATTTTTTTTTTTTGAGTACTGGTTAGTGAGGTAATTGAAATAAAGAATTTTGACTTTGATATTTTAATTTGACTGCGAAAAATCTATCAATGGTCTTGTAAAATATAAAATTATTTGTTTAGTACAAATAACTTAATATTTTGTGGTGGCCCAGTAGTTAGAACCTCGCCTTTCGTGCTTGAGGTCGTGGGTTCAAATCCGGGCAAGTACCAATGTGACTTTTTCAAATTAATATGTACTTTCTAAGTTTATCTTAGACATCACAGGTAATGGTGAAGGAAAACGTGAGAAAAACTGGACTTATGTAGTTAATGCAAGTATGAAATAGCCAAGTGAGAGGCCTGTGGGGTTCCCAGAGGCGGCTTAATTAACTCTGACACCAGAGGTGCCCACACCTCACACGAAAAGAAGAAGAAGAATTACAAAAACAGACGTTTATCATTATTTTGTGTTCAGGTCGAGAATCAAGATCAATATGATGGTGTCATGGACACTTTCCCATATGATGGTGATGAACTAGAGACCGAACCATTTCCTAGGAAGTAAGTTATCTTCTAGCTAGACAAAAATCATTATTTTACCTGTTTATCAGCAATAGCACAAATTATTTTATTTGAAATCATCATCATCATCTGCCCTTATCCCATGTTACTTGTGGTCGGCGCAACATGTTTTCTTTTTCCATACCGTCCTGTCCCCTGTCACGCTATCACTGACTCCCTTTTCTCTCATATCACTCCTCACACAGTCCATCCATCCTTTGGCCTTCCTCTCCCTCTCCATCTATTTTTTTAAATCAGCCATTGGGATCAAACTTAATCGAAATCGAACAAATCGAATCCGCAAATGTTTTTGGGCAATAACCGCTGCCGAACTTATTAGAGATAGAATAAGTTCATCTTCATCCGGTTCTGGATGCTTCGTATTCATTCTGAAATGTTTTGTCGCAAAAGATGAATGCAAAAACAATAAATCGTTTTAGATATTTTAACATCAATTTTCAGGTTCCCATTCTCCACAACAGTCCCAGCCGTCTACGTGCAAGTAAAAGAGTTTATATTCGCGTGGCTCAAGTATTCGGCAGGGCTTGGTCTAGGCGGAGGGCGAAGGGCTGCGGCTGCCAGACATTCTGCCTCTCTGCTGCTCAGCAGATCCTTCACCGGATGTCTGTCAGCGCTGTTTAGACGGCCGCTACCGCTGATGCAGCTGGTGCAGGTAACTATCTCCCTAAATTACAAGTAATACTGTTCATATTCGCGTGGCTCAAGTACTCTGCGGGGTTCGGTCTAGTTGGGGGACGAGGCACTGCGGCTGTCAGACATTCAGCCTCCTTTACCAGCTGTCGGTCTGCATTGTTTAGACGACCGCTGCCGCTGATGCAGCTGGTCCAGGTAACTACCAACGTAAATCACAAGTAACAGAGTCCATATTTGTGTGGCTCAAGAACTCTGAGGGGCTCGTTATAGGTGGAGGGCGAAGGGCTGCGGCTGCGCGACATTCAGTCTCCTTGCTTCTTAGCAGATCCTTCACTGGGTGCTTGTCTGCGTTAAAAGACTGCTTCCCCTGATGCAGCTGGTGCAGGTAACTATCACTGTAATGCATAAGTAATAGAGTTCATATTCGCGTGGATCAAGTACTCCACGGAGCTCGGTCTAGGTGGAGGGCGGAGCGCTGCGGCTGCGAGACCCTCGGCCTCCTAGCTGCTCAGCAAGTCCGTCACTGGGTTCTTGTCTGCGCTGTTTAGACGAACACTGCAGATGATGCAGCTGGTGCAGGTAACTTTCAACTTTAAACACAAGTAAAGCAGTAATCAGAGAGCAGTGGTGGCCCAGTGGTATAGGCCGCGACTTACAAGTTGTAGGTCGTGAGTTCGAACCCAGGCAGGCGCTTTACTTTGTGTAAATTATTTCATCACCACTGCTCTCAAAACGGTGAAGGAAAACATCGTGAGGAAACCGGCATGTCATAGAACCAAAAATTCGAAGGCATGTGACATCCACCAACCCGCACTGGGCCCGCGTGGTGGATTACGGCCCATTCCCTCTCACAGAGAGGAGGCCTGTGTCCCAGCAGTGGGAACATTAATAGGCTGATGATGTGTGATGTGAAAGCAGTAATCATAGTCTGTAACTGTCTGTAGAAGTATATTCACCGTGCCTAATTCTCTTTTCAACAAGCAATATATTAATATTTAATGATACCGTATTGTTTCAGATCATAGTGGACACGCAGTATCTAGAAGGCGCGACGCTATGTCTGTACGAGTTTATTAGCAATATTACTGGCTCTGAGCTAGTTACTACACAGGTGAGAATTTAAATAATGTCGTAAAGGTACACGCCACGTCCACGTCGGGAGACACGAACTCTGTAAAGTGGATGTATGCAATATTCGCCTTTAAAATCATAAATTTAAGAGAGTACGACTGTGATACTCACAAAGTAACGAGATATTTAAACATGCAAATCTTATGAATCTTACAAAAATCACTCTTATAACCTCAGTCATATGAGTTATTTCTTTGTAGACGGCAGGCAGTATGTTCCAAGCAGCGCGGGACGACGCCGAGCAGCAGATCTGCGACAAACTGGAGAAGAAAGTCGACGAGTTCCTTGACCTCGAGAATTATGATTGGCTGTTAGGTGAGTGGAAGATATACTAAACAGAAGTTCATTTTATAAAACCAATATCAGCGGGGTTCCAGCGCTAAGAAAGAAAATTTGGTTAAAATAAATCCCACTAGATGGCGCGATATGCGCGTGTATTGTGTGTAAAATTAACATTTTCTGGAACTAAACATAAAAAAAAATGTTGTGTTTGATGAACTCTCCTAAGCATAAAATTATAGAATATTGGGCTCTTAATTCACATTTCAAAGATTATTTGAACGCCATTTAAAATTGATTTCAATAGATGGCGCGGTTTTAAATTTCTGAGGCATTCAACTCGATTGTTTAAATTTGTATTGTAACACATTTTGGTGCAATAAAACTGTAAAAACCGGCCAAGTGCGAGTCGGAATCTCGCACGAAGGGTTCCGTACCATTACCGTGGCAAAAAATCACGTTTTTTGTATGGGATCCCTTTTATTCTGTTTTTAGTATTTGTTGTTATAGCGGCATCAGAAATACATCATCTGTGAAAATTTCAACTGTTTAGCTATCACGGTTCATGAGATACAGCCTGGTGACAGACAGACATACAGACAGACAGACGTACCGCGGAGTCTCAGTAATAGGGTCCCGTTTTTACCCTTTGGGTACGGAACCCTAAAAACGTGCAAATAAAACTATAAAACAAATCGTCACTGTATTTAAAGAAAAAGCTATTCACGAACCAAACTCTTTTACTTGCAAGTCGCTGCTAACACTAAGTATCGCCGTGGAACGGAACCGAACGCGATCGACATCCAAAAAATAATCAGATAGTCAGACGAAAAACGCTAGTTACGTCGCGCGTCGTCATGTTTTCTTTGTATGGGATGAGGCATCTGTATGCTAGTATTATATTATCTGTGCCAATATGGAGATGTTGGTTGAATTGGTAGAAATTAGAGTGCACCGTACCAAAGACATTCTCATCTGAATGTGAACAAAAATTAACCGTTGTTTACGACGGCGCATAGTGTTACACGTGCGCCTCAAAGGGATGTCAGCAAACCTGACGGGGTCCACTAGGGCCGATGCCTGTCTGGGTCGCGGATAAATTTGAAAGAGAGTTACCGCGGCCTTGGCACAAGCAACTGGAGGAACACGGGTGGGTTTTAGTCAGTAAAAGTCTGACACGTCCTCCCGCTTCACCCAGTGCGGGAGAAGTCATTGGATGATTTCCCAGCCCAAAAAAAAATAGGTAAACATTTCCACTATCACCTCTTTTAGTAGAAGTACCGGTATTGCAGTTTATATTCGAAAAGGGAACTCTCTTTTTGACTCTAGCTTGGTTCATTAAATTTTGCTGCAAATCATGCGGCATAAGTATAAACTAATTGAAACTAAGTTTAATTTTATTTGTTTTAGTTGAGCCCACCGGTCAGGCCTCGTCGTTCGTCACTGACATGTTAAGTTATCTCTCAGGCGTCCTGACCTCACTTGAGCAGCTGCCAGAGAGAGCAAGGTAAGCTTATGACCTTTAATATCAATGTATAAACGATGAGCATGGCTGCTGAAATGCTGCCTCCAAATAGTGAATATTCTGTATTACCTTTAATATCATATCATCAATGTATAAACGATGAGCATGGCTTCTGAATTGCTACCTCCAAACAGTGAATATTCTGTATAACCTTTAATATCATATCATCAATGTATAAATATCATCAATATATAAACGATGAGCATGGCTGCTGGAATGCTGCCTCCAAACAGTGAATATTCTTTATAACCTTTAATATGATATCATCAATGTATAAACGATGAGCATGGCTGCTGAAATGCTGCCTCCAAACAGTGAATATTCTGTATAACCTTTAATATCATATCATCAATGTATAAACGATGAGCATGGCTGCTGAAATGCTGCCTCCAAACAGTGAATATTCTGTATTACCTTTAATATCATATCATCAATGTATAAATATCATCAATATATAAACGATGAGCATGGCTGCTGGAATGCTGCCTCCGAACAATGAATATTCTGTATAACCTTTAATATCATATCATCAATGTATAAATATCATCAATATATAAACGATGAGTATGGTTGCTGAAATGCTGCCTCCAAACAGTGAATATTCTGTATTACCTTTAATATCATATCAATGTATAAACGATGAATATGGCTTCTGAATTGCTGCCTCCAAACAGTGAATATTCTGTATAACCTTTAATATCATATCATCAATGTATAAATATCATCAATATATAAACGATGAGTATGGTTGCTGAAATGCTGCCTCCGAACAGTGAATATACTGTATAAACTTTAATATCATATCATCAATGTATAAACGATGAATATGGCTTCTGAATTGCTGCCTCCAAACAGTGAATATTCTGTATAACCTTTAATATCATATCATCAATGTATAAATATCATCAATATATAAACGATGAGCATGGCTGCTGGAATGCTGCCTCCAAACAGTGAATATTCTTTATAACCTTTAATATGATATCATCAATGTATAAACGATGAGCATGGCTGCTGAAATGCTGCCTCCAAACAGTGAATATTCTGTATAACCTCTAATATCATATCATCAATGTATAAACGATGAGCATGGCTGCTGAAATGCTGCCTCCAAACAGTGAATATTCTGTATTACCTTTAATATCATATCATCAATGTATAAATATCATCAATATATAAACGATGAGTATGGTTGCTGAAATGCTGCCTCCAAACAGTGAATATTCTGTATAACCTTTAATATCATATCATCAATGTATAAACGATGAGCATGGCTGCTGAAATGCTGCCTCCAAACAGTGAATATTCTGTATTACCTTTAATATCATATCATCAATGTATAAATATCATCAATATATAAACGATGAGCATGGCTGCTGGAATGCTGCCTCCGAACAATGAATATTCTGTATAACCTTTAATATCATATCATCAATGTATAAATATCATCAATATATAAACGATGAGTATGGTTGCTGAAATGCTGCCTCCAAACAGTGAATATTCTGTATTACCTTTAATATCATATCAATGTATAAACGATGAATATGGCTTCTGAATTGCTGCCTCCAAACAGTGAATATTCTGTATAACCTTTAATATCATATCATCAATGTATAAATATCATCAATATATAAACGATGAGTATGGTTGCTGAAATGCTGCCTCCGAACAGTGAATATACTGTATAAACTTTAATATCATATCATCAATGTATAAACGATGAATATGGCTTCTGAATTGCTGCCTCCAAACAGTGAATATTCTGTATAACCTTTAATATCATATCATCAATGTATAAATATCATCAATATATAAACGATGAGCATGGCTGCTGGAATGCTGCCTCCAAACAGTGAATATTCTTTATAACCTTTAATATGATATCATCAATGTATAAACGATGAGCATGGCTGCTGAAATGCTGCCTCCAAACAGTGAATATTCTGTATAACCTCTAATATCATATCATCAATGTATAAACGATGAGCATGGCTGCTGAAATGCTGCCTCCAAACAGTGAATATTCTGTATTACCTTTAATATCATATCATCAATGTATAAATATCATCAATATATAAACGATGAGCATGGCTGCTGGAATGCTGCCTCCGAACAATGAATATTCTGTATAACCTTTAATATCATATCATCAATGTATAAATATCATCAATATATAAACGATGAGTATGGTTGCTGAAATGCTGCCTCCAAACAGTGAATATTCTGTATTACCTTTAATATCATATCAATGTATAAACGATGAATATGGCTTCTGAATTGCTGCCTCCAATCAGTGAATATTCTGTATTACCTTTAATATCATATCAACAATGTATAAACGATGAGTATGGCTGCTGAAATGCTGCCTCCAAACAGTGAATATGCTGTATAAACTTTAATATCATATCATCAATGTATAAACGATGAGCATAGCTTCTGAATTGCTGCCTCCAATCAGTGAATATTCTGTTTTACCTTTAAAATCATATCATCAATGTATAAACGATGAGTACGGCGGCTGAAATGCTACCTCCAAACAGTGAATATTCTTTATAACCTTTAATATGATATCATCAATGTATAAACGATGAGCATGGCTGCTGAAATGCTGCCTCCAAACAGTGAATATTCTGTTTTACCTCTAATATCATATCATCAATGTATAAACGATGAGCATGGCTGCTGAAATGCTGCCTCCAAACAGTGAATATTCTGTATTACCTTTAATATCATATCATCAATGTATAAATATCATCAATATATAAACGATGAGCATGGCTGCTGGAATGCTGCCTCCGAACAATGAATATTCTGTATAACCTTTAATATCATATCATCAATGTATAAATATCATCAATATATAAACGATGAGTATGGTTGCTGAAATGCTGCCTCCAAACAGTGAATATTCTGTATTACCTTTAATATCATATCAATGTATAAACGATGAATATGGCTTCTGAATTGCTGCCTCCAAACAGTGAATATTCTGTATAACCTTTATTATCATATCATCAATGTATAAATATCATCAATATATAAACGATGAGTATGGTTGCTGAAATGCTGCCTCCGAACAGTGAATATACTGTATAAACTTTAATATCATATCATCAATGTATAAATATCATCAATATATAAACGATGAGTATGGTTGCTAAAATGCTGCCTCCGAACAGTGAATATGCTGTATAAACTTTAATATCATATCATCAATGAATAAACGATGAATATGGTTGCTGAAATGCTGCCTCCAATCAGTGAATATTCTGTATAACCTTTAATATCATATCATCAATGTATAAACGATGAGCATAGCTTCTGAATTGCTGCCTCCAATCAGTGAATATTCTGTATTACCTTTAATATCATATCAACAATGTATAAACGATGAGTATGGCTGCTGAAATGCTGCCTCCAAACAGTGAATATGCTGTATAAACTTTAATATCATATCATCAATGTATAAACGATGAGCATAGCTTTTGAATTGCTGCCTCCAATCAGTGAATATTCTGTTTTACCTTTAAAATCATATCATCAATGTATAAACGATGAGTACGGCGGCTGAAATGCTACCTCCAAACAGTGAATATTCTTTATAACCTTTAATATGATATCATCAATGTATAAACGATGAGCATGGCTGCTGAAATGCTGCCTCCAAACAGTGAATATTCTGTTTTACCTTTAAAATCATATCATCAATGTATAAACGATGAGCATAGCTGCTGAAATTCTGCCTCCAAACAGTGAATATTCTGTTTTACCTTTAAAATCATATCATCAATGTATAAACGATGAGTACGGCGGCTGAAATGCTGCCTCCAAACAGTGAATATTCTGTATAACCTCTAATATCATATCATCAATGTATAAACGATGAGCATGGCTGCTGAAATGCTGCCTCCAAACAGTGAATATTCTGTATTACCTTTAATATCATATCATCAATGTATAAATATCATCAATATATAAACGGTGAGTATGGTTGCTGAAATGCTGCCTCCGAACAGTGAATATGCTGTATAAACTTTAATATCATATCATCAATGTATAAACGATGAATATGGCTTCTGAATTGCTGCCTCCAAACAGTGAATATTCTGTATAACCTTTAATATCATATCATCAATGTATAAATATCATCAATATATAAACGATGAGTATGGTTGCTGAAAGGCTGCCTCCGAACAGTGAATATGCTGTATAAACTTTAATATCATATCATCGATGTATAAACGATGAATATGGTTGCTGAAATGCTGCCTCCAAACAGTGAATATGCTGTATAAACTTTAATATCATATCATCAATGTATAAACGATGAGCATGGCTGCTGAAATGCTGCCTCCAAACAGTGAATTTTCTGTATAACCTTTAATATCATATCATCGATGTATAAACGATGAATATGGTGGCTGAAATGCTGCCTCCAAACAGTGAATATGCTGTATAAACTTTAATATCATATCATCAATGTATAAACGATGAGCATGGCTGCTGAAATGCTGCCTCCAAACAGTGAATTTTCTGTATAACCTTTAATATCATATCATCAATGTATATACGATGAGCATGGTTGCTGAAATGCTGCCTCCAAACAGTGAATATGCTGTATAAACTTTAATATCATATCATCAATGTATAAACGATGAGCATGGCTGCTGAAATGCTGCCTCCAAACAGTGAATTTTCTGTATAACCTTTAATATCATATCATCAATGTATATACGATGAGCATGGTTGCTGAAATGCTGCCTCCAAACAGTGAATATGCTGTATAACCTTTAATATCATATCATCAATGTATAAACTATGAGTATGGCTTCTGAATTGCTGCCTCCAAATAGTGAATATTCTGTATAACCTTTATTATCATATCATCAATGTATAAACGATGAGCATGGATGTTTAAATGCTTCTGAACAGGATGCAACTTTAGTAGGCTAGCAAAGACCTTGTTTGAGAGTGCAAAAGAGGCACAGAGGTACAGTACAACTATTTTCTTAATGTCCCTCGGCAATCATCGCATTGCCGAACAAACGAATGCGATTTATCGTGTGAAATATATAGAGCTGTAAAATTAGCACCTTTCCTCCCATTTTTGAAGTAAATTACATTATATATCCAAGTTGAAATGAGAGCGTCCGGTCTGCACCATAAGCAAAGGAAATCCGATGACTGACGAAACAGTCGTTTCGTCAGTCGTTACAAGTTTGCCGAGAGACATTAAGAAAATGTTTGTACTGTAAGATGATAAAAAAATTTGGTCTACTGATTGCAGTAACGTTTCTACAAACTGTCACGTGACTTTTTAGTTGATGGTTTATAGTATTTCTGACTTATTGCTCACCGAAATTTACGTTATTCTTTGTTGCGTCGCAATGAAGGTTTATTGGGAAATTCACGCCACCAGTTGGTGACACTTAGGCAAGAGGTCTTTTTCTTTGAAAAAATAACTAATGACAGATGTTGATGTCAATTTAATTTTGTCAGAAAACATAAACTTTTTGACAGTTGCCTGAACCTGACGTCTCAGTGCTGCCCCGTAGTAGTTGTACACGCTGTGCACGTCATTTCAGAAAACCCTCATTTTGTTTGTAGTGCAGGAGTTTGTTAATATTCCTTTCGTCCACCAGAGTGGCAGCCGTTCGCGCCGCCACCAACCGCATAGCGACCCGCCTCCGAAACCTTCTGCTTGATCCGGCAGTAAAGCAGATATCTTCAGGCGCCCTCGACCAGCTCAATCTGGACGTTATCCAGTGCGAGCAGTTCGCAGCGTGTGAACCGGTGCCAGGACTCAAGGAAGGCGAGCTTCTCGAACACTTTGCTAGTCTGAGGTAAGGAAGACCAGTGCACTACAATCGGAATTATGAATAAAAAAACAGTGCCTACAAATTACAAAACCTACTACTACACGTTCAAAATAAATGTGCACTTGAAGTTGTTGAATTGTGTGTGTGTTGCCAGTGGTCACCTTGCGTGATCGCATCAGTCATTTCTGATATCCGCAGGAGAACCAAAGATACCGACATAGCATGAAGAATTGCGAAAACTTAAATGGCAGTGGGCAGGGCACATTACTCGCAGAACGGATGGCCGATGGGGCCGAAAAGTTCTGTAATGGGGACCGCGATTCGGAAGACGCTTTGGAAGGCCTCCCACTAGGTGGACCGATGACCTGGTGAAGGTTGCGGAGTTCCGCTGGTTGCCGGATACCGGTCAACGTGGCGACAGTTGGGGGAGGCCTATGTCCAGCAGTGGACGTCTTTCGGCTGGAATGATCATGATGGTTGTCAATGTCACTCTGACGTTGGTCTCTCGCTATTGGTGTACGAGGACAACGCGGGGCGCCGCGCGGGTAGGCGGGAGTGGGGTCGATGACAGTACATGTGCACAGTTATTTTGACCGTGTAGTGCTGCGCAATCGAAGTGTCATATTCTAGAAGAGATCCCATAGTAAAATCTGTTTATCTACACTCACAACGTAATGTTCCAAATATGAATTCAATTTTTTTTGTATTAACACCTACTTAATATTCGTGGATAGGTAAAATAAAAAAAAAACCATTACAGTGCAACATTTTCCTTCGATTTTCAAACAACTGCATCATAAAATGACTTTTTAATTTTTATAGCACATTTTTACTTTTTAATTTACTGACCACATATTTTTTCCGTTTCCACTTTTGTTTTATTTAAACTGTATGAGTGAAGATAAAGTCGTGTATGCAACGGCATATAATTAGGTATTAAAAAACTCGCGTAATATTATTATCACATTCGGCTTCGCCTCATGAGATAAACCTACGCTCGTGTTTTAATAACCTCTTTTTAGTTGCCCCAAACTAGGAATTTCTTTCTGTGTCGTGGGTGCGTTTACAAACATATAAACTCACATACACAAACACCCAGAGCCGGAACAACAATCTGTAGGTCATACAAATTTTTGTTCCGTGCGGGAATCGAACCCGCGACACGCAGCGCAGCAGTCAATTGCTCAACCACTGCGCCAACCGTGCGCTCTATCGTCTAGGGCCATATTGTGCGGATCCTAATTTTGTTTTCGTTCCAAACCAATCGATTAGGGTTTCAAAATTAAGGGTTTTAAGAGTTATTACAAAAATAGTAATTAAAAAAAAATGATAACTAAAAAGTAGTAAATGAAAAAAGTTAATTTAAAATACAAAAATCCCACTGCTTCAGAAGCAAACTTACACTTACTTTTTCCTCTCTGTCAAAGACCATTACGATTGTATTAGTCAGTACTCAAGTCGTAATGAGTTATCAAAAATACAAACAATGAGTTACTATCACATTAATCTATATATATAAAAGGCAAAAGTGATTGACTGATGTATCAACGCACAGGCCAAACCCTTAGGGCTAGAAACTTAAAATTTCGCACACGTATTCCTCTTATGACGTAAGCATCCACTAAGGCAGGATTTTTCAAAATTCAACCCCTAAGGGGGTGAAATAGGGGAATATCTGTTGGATAAAACAAGGATCACGCGAACGAAGTCGCGGGCGAAGTGCTAGTTTGTGATAAACCTCCCGCAGGTTCGCTTCTGTGGTGTATCCCACAGAACCGTATTATTCCGAAATAAAAAGTCTTCGTAATGTAATTATCTATCAGTAGTCTCACCAGTATAGTTCTCGCCAAACTTCTGGGCCGCCCTGAAGTTGGCTTTCTGATGCGCAAGGCACGGATCGGTGCTGTTTTTGTATCAGATTTAACTATTATATTATCTGTGCTACTCTGCAGCCATTGTAGCCAACTTCAGGGCGACCAAGAAGTTTGGCTAGAATTTACCTTCCAGAGTGTACAAGTACCTCCATCTACTTAAATAAATAAACAATTTCGTTATTTCATTCGAAACCTGTTCGTGTTCTTGAGTAGAGACCGCGACTGGTAAATTTATGGTAGGACTTCCTTAAGCTCGGTGGAGCGACAATCTTCGCAGGGTGGCGGGTAGCGATGACATTTGACGAAAATAGAGGCAAATGGCTTGCAATTGGAGAGGCTTATGTCCAGTGGTGGACTGCTATAGGCTGATGATGATGATGAATCGAAACCTCTTTTCCAGACAACTCCTCGATCTCATCACTGGTTGGGACTGGTCCTCCTACCTCCACGACGTCGGCATAGATGGAGGCAAGTATTCACTAGTCACGCCCCGCGATGCCGCCACGCTACTCGAGAAGCTTAAGGAGGCCGAACAGAAGTCTTCTGTCTTCTCCGTACTCAAGAAGAATGAGAGAGACAGGAGGAAGTTGCTAGACACCGTGTTGAAGCAGCTGAAACAGTTGCAGAATCAGGATGGGTCGTGAGGATATGATTGAAACTTGTAAAGTAAGGAATCTGTATATGTTTGCGAGCGTTATGCTCTTATTAATAAGAGCGAATTTGGAAATTGTTTTAACGGTGTGTCTATGTAAGATTTTTTAATTTTATAGTTTTGATTCTAGCTAAGATACAATATGCAACGAAATTATGTAGGTATCCGGCGTGGTCATGATAAAATATATGAAGTTACATTTTATTTTTTCAATTTTATATGCTAAGTTATTTGCTCTGTAAACAAATTTTAATGGCTCGAAAGCTTTTCAAAAGTTCTCGAAACGTATTTGTAAGCCATCAGATAATCATGGTTTTTGTTATGTCTCATGTTTCATTTTTCTTTTTTTTTAACCAATGATTAATTGGAAATCAGTATAATATTGTTTAGTTAAAAACTTAATTAGTATTGTACAATATGCCTTATCAGCGTAGTGATGGAAGCATTTATATAGAGTTGTTTAAGTGTTAAATATAGCAAAAGACAATGTTTATTAATTTTAATATGGAATACATTATTTATTATAACATTATTGTTTTATTCATTCCACTGACGTAAGTGTCCGGCACAGTTTTTGTAGTTACAACAAGTCTCGTTCATAAAATTTCTAGGTTAGATAAACTGGTTATATACTAGGTCATGTGCTATCAAAATGATAAAAACATGAACTCGGTAATAACTAAGAAACAATCTGTTTTGTGAGACCTTGTACAAAATGGTTTAGATCTGTGACTTGAAATAAAAACATCCATGATAAAATAAACTTAACTGCATATCTACATTGCGCGACATACGTCGCGGTCATTTTACGAACTGCAAATATTCTTAATAGGAATTGGGTCTTTTGAGCGGGAAAAAGACACCTGGATCTTAGCAGCATTGAAACTGACCAGATTGGCATCACCCCATTCGGAGACCGCCTTCAAGGACAGGTTCAAGCGTTCAAATATGGCCTCCGGAGAGACCAACTCTGAGAATAAATTTACGGTTTTCAGATTTTTCCCTTTACTTGTGCTATAAAAACTGGCTTCTTGCCAAATTACATAATGTTAGGTCACCGGGAAGTACCCTATAGGTCTTGATTCCCTTGCGAGTGGCAAAATGTGTGAAATGTGTGCTTTTGATTGCGTTGACTTAAAAATTTGATTTCTTTGTAGCTCCAAGAGATTGTAGACCTGAGTATTTGATATTGATTTAAACTTGAAACGAAGTGATCCTTTAAGGATTCCTTTTTCTTTTTGGGTTTCACCCTATAAATATTAAGAGCCCCTACAAGTTTCACGAGCCAAAAACAGAAAACAGCTACTTTTTCAGCGAAAATTTCTCAAAAACAACAAGATATATGATAAAAAATATAATGACAAGAATAAAAATGACACAAGTCCTTTGTCTACAAGCCCTTGAGCTATACTGGATGCCTCGAGCGAGCGCAACGGTTTATAAAACATTCTCCCTCATATTTCAAATTATTTACCAGTTATTTTTATATTCAAAATATTCTTACGCGTAGACGACGCTTTCGCACATGACAACATTGCCTTTTTTCCGCGTGGACAACATTTTTTTAAGTACATATACAATAAACTTTGAAAAACAAAATTGGTGGCTTACTAGTATACTATATGACCAATTCATACCATTTTTTCAGATTATTATTCGCCACCAGTAAGCTGAAAAATCAATTGGAACACCTGGTGTTTCGGGATTTCGTAAAAACGTGTGTTAGGAATTTATTTTTTCGAATTTAATTTGAGCAGTTATCAAAAAGATGTAATGTACATTTACTAGATAACTATGTGACGCAAAAATTTGCATTAAAAGATTTATCATATATCTTATAGTTATTGAGAAATTTGCGCAAAAAAGTAGTTGTTTTCTGTTTAAAGCTCGTGCAACTTGTAGGGGGGGCTCTTAAGGCAGAAAAAGGTTTAAAATAAAACAATAAGCATATTGATCTATGGTTTCTCTCTGCCCACCTATGTCATAAAAGAGGCGTGATATAACAAGTATTATTTAGTTACAGTATCAGAATCAAAATTCTAGATCGAAAAGATAACTCAATAGAACTGCAACAGTCTATTAAAAAGTTAGACCTACTCATTGCAAAAACTTCCAGTTCTTCCAGTCCAAAAACAACAATAGTCACTGATACGATCAGTGAATTAATAAAACAAATGAGCAGCTTACTAAATAAAATGTAAAGCTGTCTACAGACGACCCGCCGGCGCCAGTAAGAGCGACTACGGACGTTCCCTATAAGGGTACACTAGTCGGCACGAACTATTTTGTGCGCGGGGTTAAAATGCGTGCTATATCAACCGACAACACGTGCGGAACATATAGATGCTGTTATGAGCAGTAAGAAGCTAGTTCGCGTACGAATAGACATTTTGCAAATTTGTAGCGAAATGGATGATGATTTAGAATAAAAACCGGCCAAGTGCGAGTCGGACTCGCACACGAAGGGTTCCGTACCATTATCGAAAAACACTGCAAAAAAGTCACGTTTGTTGTATGGGAGCCCCCCTTAATTTATTTTATTTTAGTTTAATAATTATTATTTTTGGAAGAGAATATACAACTAAATATTCTGTGAATATTTCAAGCGTCTACCTGTTGCCGTTATTAATATCGAGCAAAAAACGGCAATTATATCACGTTTGTTGTATGGTAGCCCCCCTTAAATATTAATTTTATACTGTTTTTAGTATTTGTTGTTATAGCGGCAACAGGAATACATCATCTGTGAAAATTTCAACTGTCTAACTATCACGGTTCATTAGATACAGCCTGGTGACAGACAGACAGACAGACAGACAGACAGACAGACAGACAGACGGACAGCGAAGTCTCAGTAATAGGGTCCCGTTTTTACCCTTTGGGTACGGAACCCTAACAAAAACGAGCGCGCAAATTTTATAAACAGACCTTTGGGAGTCTGGATATCATGAAAAAACGACTAAACATATCTGTTCAAAATAAAATTATTTGCATTGTTGAACTACTAATCTATCCCTGTATGGAGGCCGTTTTTCAATTTTCCTTCTTCTTATGGTACTAATTTCCGCCCAAAAATGCGTTAAAATTAGTGTTGAAATATGGAACTTTCGAAGCTCATAACTTTCAAGTAAATTTATTTTATTTTTTTGCTTCCATACAGGGCTAGATAATGATGAGACAAATTTATATCATTTTTTTATTTTGAACGTACATCGTCAAACAGTGGAGTAAAAGCCAGACTACGTTTGTATGGAAGAATTTTCGACTAGTGTACCCTTAAGGCCATAAATGACTGATGACCTGGAAAAAAAATTAGTACTTACAAGATATACCGAATCATTAACTTTGGAGAAGTTATAACTGGACATGGACCTCTCGAAAGCTACACCATGTTACATAACCCTCAGCTGCTCTCATCCAGCTGGCAACAGTCACCCTACAAAGTTTCTCGTCGCTCATTAAGGTGACTCTGGTCTGACGTTAGTCCCAAAAGCTCCTTCAGTTCAGAAATTGGCGTTAATTAAGTTCAACTATCTCATTCTCGGTTCGCCATGGCGCCAATTCACTTCGTGTGCAGGTTTCTTTATAAGCTGCGTATTGCACAACGGTATCTGTCTATCTAGATCGGCGCCGATCATAATCGTGCGCTTATCTGCGTCCGCGCAGTAGCAAGGTCGATGCTTGACCTTCAGCTCGGGTCACATACGGTAGGTACCCGTAAATACCTGTGGTATTAGCAATACCTTTTTATTCGTAGAAATATTGGAATGTTAAGTTTTATTGTAACCTATATTGGTTTGTTTTGGTATTTTTTTTGACGACTGTCCAGCGTAATTATTACGAGCAGCTGTAGTTGTGAGTGTGGTGACCCCTTATACAGAACCTCTCATCGGCCTATATGGCAAAATTTAATTTGGCAAATTTAGGAAAGCTTGATATAGGCTAACAAACCACGGCTCTATGTACTCTGTGGCTCTATGGTTGCCTAGGACCATTATTAAAATTTGTGGAGAAAAGTAGAAATTGTCTTTTCTTACTTCATCGCTGGTTTTCGTTCATCGTTTGTTGATCGGAGTTCAAGACAGTTGAATCTCCGGGACTCATAGAGCTCTACTGCCTCGGTGCTGCTCTCATGATTGCCGCTTTTGATTCTGGTTTCAGGAGTTACAGTAGCGGGTTTGTTTAAAAAAGTAGAACTGTTGAACAGTTATGTTATCTGGAGACCACCGGATTCCGAATTTCGAGTACTACGTGAATTGGGCAACCTTCACGCACAAAGTACCATCGAAAAGGGGGTAACCAGTTAATGACGCTGTCCGTATCTAATCTACTGCTACAAATGCTCACACCTCAAGGCCACCTATCAAGAACAAGTTCCATTAAACCTTTTACCCACATGTAATACTGAAGTCAGCGCTCAATACATCGAACTTGACAAATGGACGCCTCAAATGGCGAATGTTATCAGATAGACATGACGCGGCGTGCCTTGCGAAGTTGTTTCGCCCACTGAAGAATGAGGTGGTTTTGTTAATGGATTATGAGTGTAGAACTTAGAAAAGCTTCAGTTTCGAAAAAGATTGGGTTAAGTTTTTTGTTTGTTTTAGGTAACGTTGTCCCACACTAGGAATTTCTTCCTGTAGCTATCGTGGGTGTGTTAACAAACATATAAACTCACATACACAACACCCAGAACCGGAATAACTATCTGTAGGTCATACAAATATTTGTTCCGTGCAGGAATAGAACCCGCGACACGCAGCGCAGCAGTCAATCGCTGAACCACTGCGCCAACCGTGCGCCCAATATAGTATAGTAAGTTAATACCATAGAAATATTAAAAAAAAACTTATTAAATCTATTGCTATTTAACTTTCTTAAAACAAAGATACGCTGAAGAATTCAGATACCCAGCTAGAATGAATCTCTATTATTATAAGTAAGTTCCTACAACTGACAAGTACCTACCTATGCACTCGCAGTTCTGCTGAATATTGCGGAATATTTTGGAGAGAACCTTATTAAAATAATAACACCCCCCTGGGCTTATTAGACAATGGATATAAATCCACGCCTAACTAACCAAAATGATTGGTTATTTGCAAAAACGAAACATGTCCAAAACTAACTACGATATCAGATAGCGCAACTTTGCAGGTTCGTGACCCGCCCGGTCTAGCCGGTCTACATAATAGACTGCACTGAAATTAGAACTGCACTAAATCATTTCAGACTCACGGACTTCTGTAAAATGAATGGCTACGAGATTAAAATCGTTATGGCTTTAAATGTCGTAAAATGATAAATGACTCATAAAATAAAAAGATCTCGGCATGTTATGATAAGAATCTGTAACCCCCGAACGAACGATGTTCATAATCCCGAGTGTATGAACTGCTAATTCGTTTCTGCATTGATAAAAGTAGTTTTTTAAGAATTCAAGGAAGGTAAAATTAAAAAATTGAAAAAGTTTTATACTACAAAAATTATCTAGTCGTGGACACGCTTCGATTGAAAATCTATATTGAAGACGTAATTATGACACGATATCTTGCGATATCTTGATTCAAACAGTAAAACACATATAAATGTTGAACGGCTAAACCGATTTTCATCAAACATAGCTAAGAACACTTTCGATAAAGTCACCTTTCAAACAAAAACAAACTAAATCAAAATCGGTTCATCCGTTTACGAGCTATGGTGACAGCCAGATACTCAAACAAACAGATACACGCATAAAACTTATAACACCCCTCTTCTTCCGTCGGGGGTTAAAAAAGTTGCAAGATGACGGTCAACAAATACCAGCTGACTCCCATGGAAAACTCTTGGAAAAGCCATATCTCTCGAAAAATAAATTTATAAAAAAGAAAACTTTAGGACATCCAATATTTTTTCTTACAATGATGGGCAGTTTATATTTGAACGTTACACTAAAACTTTAAAAAGTTTTCATCTAATGATATTTACGAATTAAAATGATAATAAAACCGGCAGGCATATTACGTATCTTTTGCAAGAGCAAAACGATAGCGATCAACTGCTTTATGTCATAAAAGTCGGCATTACCTACAGTGTAGGTATGGTAAGTCCTACACAATCGTTTGCTAATCGCTCGACGTCTGTCAAATGCACATAATTTAAAAAAAAACCACCAGCTACTCTAAAACTTCTGTATTGAAGAGCAATTATTGCGCAAAAATCGCTATCGTTTTGCTCTTGCAAAAGATACGTAATAAGCCTGCCGGTAAAATTTGTTTCATCGGGCTTTACTTAATATCAGAATCAGGTTTTAAATAATTCAAAGAAGGTTGCATGATGACTCTCATAACAAATAACTGCCGAAGTCCATGGAAAAATTGGGGAAACCATTTATAAAGAAATACGATAAAATATTCGCGAGCTAGCGGACCAAAACCAGATGTATCCTCCGACTGCACAGCATGATTTTCTTCTTGTTTACGTCTTTTTAGTTTGCTTTTTAAGCAGTCGGATTTTTTGATTTTTTTATTTAACTATTTTTATTTACTACTTTTTAGTTATTTTTTTTTAGAATTACGTACATTTAAACATATAAGTGTCATATATTTCTGAAATCGCCTCTTAAAATGCTTTATTTTGATACCCCACAACGATGGGTTCGGAAGAAAAAAAAAAATTCTTTTCCCTACAAAATGGCGCCCAAAATCCGCCATTTTTGTTTTTTCCAATTTTAATGTAGCCAGTGACACTCGCAGGATTAAGACGAATCGATTGACGTAGGAATCATCAAAATCAGCCAACGCGTTTGGTACGAGCTAGAACGCCACATAGGAACAAACATACATACATACATACATACATACATACATACATACATAGACTGATAAACACATTACCCTCCTTCGGCAGTCGGGTAAAAAGAAAACTTTAAAGACATTATAATACATTTTCTTAACTAAGGGCCAGTCTCCTGTTTATATGTAACACATAAAATGTAAAAAGTTTTAATAACTGTAGCATTTACGAAATAATATGAAAAAAAAAACAATGGACCTGGTCAAATTGGGTTTATCGCGCTTTACCTATTGTCCGTGGGTAATTAGGTACCTAATCATAATTATTTAACCTGTGTTGAAGGCAAGGTAAACAAAAAAAGCTATCAATAATTATAATTACTACATCCATTGACCCTCCTTGTCTTAGTAGTTAGAACAAAAGCATTTTTCCAATGGCCGCGATCTAACGCCCACGCGACATTTTAAGAGATAATATCGAACTCCATTATACGTTTGTGTATCTGTCAGTTTGTTACAACTGTGCAATTTGCTATTGTCAAAACGAACAGCTGTTTTGGTTGTTTATAAATTAGTATATTATGATAGTGCATTTTTTGCAGAGTTGATTGACAGGCTTAAAGTTTAGCCGCTGCAAATACCTTGGTCGATCTCTGACAGAATTTAACACATCAGTATGAGGTTGATGTTGGAAGAAGTTAGTGGTGCCACCTCCTTGACCTTGTTCTTCGCAATTGGTTTATTTCCAGTAAAAAAATCACCGTGAAAACTTCAGTGAATGAGGTGTCGTTCCACCTTTTTCGAATTCATATAGTTTTTGAAGTGAAACTTCTTTATCGACGTATGGGAGAAAGGACATCGGGCATTTTTGTATGGGACAGTTACCTACGGCGAACAAAAATAAAATTAGGTACGGTGGATAGGCAATTAAATCTAGTTTACAATGGTATAGTTCCCATATCTGTGGGTCGTGGCAATAAGGAGAAAATGGACATTTAAAAAATATTTATAAATGTTTTTGGGCAATCATTGAAGAGGAAAAAGGGAATCAAAAATAATTAAAACAACATATTTTTCTCTTAACTTTTATTCTGCTGCATCTAAATCTAAAATAGTTTCGTCTAAAAACGCCGCAGGTGTGTGAAATTCGTCTTGATATACAGCCCAAGATAAAAAGTATACCACACTGGCGATGTGCGCGCAACTCCCAACAGTGCGGCGGCCGTGTATACAGGAACAGTAATAGCCCTCGAGGCTTTGTCTTCCCTGCAATGCCGGATTTATTAGTAGATATGTATAATAGCGTTTTGCTCTTATGTGACGGGACTGTATTCTGCCTCGTATTAATATTTTATTTTCTACCAACTCTCTGCGATGGTATAATTCCATTATATACACTCCGTTTGGCCGCATGTGTTCGTGGCAATAAGATTTGGCCAGTGTATTTAGTATGATTGGGTTTACAAAAATACCACGGAGTGATATTTTAACTTACTGAGCGGTAGTTTAGTAATTAGGAAAAATAGTCAACTTAAAATATGATTTTCATTTTACTAATTATTTCCATTTTCCCATTATTGTGAATCAAAATAACTACACAATATTAAATATGATTGCAAACACTATCATTTAAAAATGTTTTGGTTTATGTTCGCGACTTTTAAAAAATCGGGTAAAAAACGCCCGATGTTCTTTTGTACGTAGAGTCCGTCCAACGAAAAAAGTCCCGCGGAAATACATGGAACTAACAAGATTTGTTAGAGGACAGCGTACAGTCGCATAGAAACTAGCGCCGCGTCTACGGGACTTCTTTCGTTGGACGGACTCTATCGTCACGTTTTTCGGTTACGCGCCATGTTGCTTTTTTTATCAAAGTTTAGTAAAAAGACTTATTCAAATTTAAGTGAATTTACAAGAAAAGTGAGTGATTATATATTTCGTTATATAAATTCAACACGTATGAGCATGATTTTAATATTTATAAATTAATTAATTTATAAATATATATTATAATAAGAACAATGATAAAATAAATTACTCATTAATTGTATGCATGTCTATAATAATAAAATAGCTTTAATTTAATACGGAAAAAATTGTTTTTCTTAAGGCTTATCTACCCCATTTTCGTGAAGTTGCAAATAGTAGAAAAATGATATGTCGTAAAGAAGTTTCACTGCTTACCTGTGTACTCTGGTACACACACATATTTTTTTTATTTAGTAATTCGTTGCTGTATGCTTTTAAGTATGATGTGTCACTGATAATATGTTTTGATGCCTGCAAACTTTTGGCCTGGAGGTTTTGTGAAACCCTGGCGGAAAGCAATATTCCTTTTATCTGTCGGCCACTCTTGGTTAACGTATTAATGTACTTTACTCCCACAATAAAGTAGTAATACATTATTGTGGCGAAATAGTGGAAATTTGTATTTTTCCTACTCCTCCGTTATTATTTTCTGATTAATTTCGTTGCGGGATCCAAGGATCATTCTCCGGGACTTCGTCGAGCTTCATTACCTCGGCACTTTTCTGGTGGTCGCCACTGTTGATTCTGGTTTTCAGGAGTTGCAATGATTTGGGAATAGTGCGGTGGGATTGTCCCAAAAAATGTAATACATTATGTGGAAGTGGAATGAATTCAAAAATGATCTTATTAACCGACTTACCAAAAAAGGAGGAGGTTCTATGTTCGACATTATGTATGTTTTTTTTTTATATATATGTTCACCGATATCTCCGTCAATTGTGGACCGATTTTAAAAATTCTTTTTGTTTGATAGAATATATTCCGAAATTGGTCCCATTTTAATTTGGTGAAGATCTGATGAAGAACTTCGGAGATATACAACAGAACACTTCAATAAATAACGGCTAATCTCTCGGGATTGCTGCAATCGCATGTCTGTTTATTGTTTATACCATTTAATATCATAACATCACGCCAGTACGCTCGAAAAGGGTATGCAGATTTCTCATTTCACCGGTTATATTCAAGTTTCATGTTATTCGGGTAATCTATTTTGTCGTTATAGGTACTTACTTAACTACTCCCCTATTAGGTAGGTACAAATAAAAAGTGAAAAATAAAAATCTTTTTCACAAAAAAATACTACCGACTTCCAAGTAAGAAAACTAGAAAGTGAAAAATAACTTTATTTTTTTTAAGTCGGTGTCCATAACTAAAAAATTGGTACCTACCTACAAAAGACACCGACTTCCAAAAATAAAGTTATTTTTCACTTTGTAGTTTTTTTATTTGGAAGTCGGTAGTATTTTTTTTGTAAAAAATCTTTTTATTTTAAGATTTGTTCTTAACTTCTGATTGACAGTCAGAAGTCTTAGCTGGCAATTAAAACAAGCAACCTTTAGGCAATAAACCATTTTATGAAAGGCTCAAAGCAAGCGACTGCAAGACACGACACGAGGCACACGACTTCTGAGTCAGTAACTAAACTGACGTGTACTGAAATATAACAATACTGATATGGTCTACTATCTATCTTAATTGCATCTAGGTTTCGATGGCTATTCATTCAGATTGCTGATTCATTGATCCTGTTTTCGACCATTGGTGATTAAGGTTAAATAAATAAATATATAGGCGCAGTTTTTTTTACCTTTGTATGTGATTCTTTTACCGATTGTTTTGTGAATGAGTGAACATTGTAAGCCTTCTAGATTTCTAGATGCTTGTTAACTGATTATCTTGTTTTACTTTTTTCTTTTTTTTATATTATAGTCGGGCCTACGTTGTCCCCCCATATCTAAGTAACATGTGTACTGTAACATGCTGTAACATGGACATATTGTAAAACCAAACCATTTTTACCCGACTGCCGAAGGAGGGTAATGTGTTTATCAGTATATGTATTTATGTATGTTTGTTCCTATGTGGCGTTCTATTGTCTGAATTGCCCAAATCCACAGCATCGATGTACGACAATTTCGAATAGTCATTAGATCGAGCGGATTCAGTTATGGCTACTTAGATACATAATTTGACACTCATTAGTAGAGGAATCCTTTTGTTTAAGTAGATCTAAAAGAATTTGACATTCTACCACTACATTTAATCGTTTTAATTACTGTTCGCATTAATTATATTTTTACCCGACTGCCGAATGAAATGTGTTTATCAGTCTATGTATGTTTGTATGTATGTAGGTAGGTATGTATGTTTTTTATAAGCAACAGATTGCTGACTCATTTGATTGAGATTAGCCCTTGACATTTGTTTAGGACAATTCTGTAACTTTTTCACACTGAGAACTGTCTTAAAAATTGTATCAGACACGGTAATTAGTACCGAAGGCATTAATTACTATGCACAAACCAGTCCAATATCATTTGTTTGAATAAGAATGCATCGTGAAGCAGCGATTCATTCCCGGATCCTTGTAACGTCATGTGTTCTGAGTTCTTTTAGTTTCTGTTACATATTTGTTCAAGGTCTTCCGCCCACATCCGTTTCTGAACGTGGGAATACAGCTGGTATTGTTCTATACGTACTTGTACACAGGTATAGTTAGCACCAAACTTCATGGCAGTTCCTGAACACTCCGCGAGTTACTGCGCAGAAACTAAGGACCGATTTCAGTAATGAAATCATCGCAATTAGTTCAACTAAACTCAGTTTACGCAAATACAGCGTTCTGATTGGTAGTTTCTCAGTGGTCTCAACCAATCAGGACGCTGTTGTGTTTCATTGGTGAAATCGCCGCTAATTCAAGTAACAGCGGGGATGAGTGTCGAGGTATAGTTCTAGCCAAACTTCTTGGCCGCCCTGAAGTTGGCTACAATAGCTGCACGGTAGTATAGTTCTCGCCAAACTTCTTGGCCGCCCTGAAGTTAGCTACAATGGCAGTAGTAAATCTCATACAAAAACAGCACTGCGCATCGGAAAGCCAACTTTAGGGCGGCCAAGAAGTTTGGCTCGGTCAAGAACTATACTGGCGCAGCGAAAAATGTATTTCTCAGCCGCCATTATGTTTGAATCTACGTATAGGTAGGTATGTGTTGTATGTAAGGTGAGATGGTAAGACGGGTAGCGGTAGCGGTGATCTCTTGTGTGATTGCACAATATGTGTATATCGTGTGCAGTCATCGGTAGTAAAAATGTTGAATGGACTAGAATACCTACTAGATTGTCATCCTATGCGTTTCATAAAAGTAATTTAGGAAGATCTTTTGTGTTTTTATTTCAGTAAATGTATGGTAACTTGTATGAGATTTAACTTTGGCCACAGTGAAAAAGATCTAAAAAAAAGACTCGCGCTCGAAGGGTTCCGTACCATTATCGCAAAAAACGTCAAAAATATCACGTTTGTCGTATGGGAGCCCCACTTAAATATTTATTTTATCATGTTTTTAGTATTTGTTATCATAGCGGCAACAGAAATACATCATCTGTGAAATTTTCAACTGTCTAGCTATCACGGTTCATGAGATACAGCCTGGTGACAGACGGACAGACAGACAGACGGATCGTGGAGTTTTAGTAAAAGGGTCCCGTTTTTACCCTTTGGGTACGGAAACGTAAAAAATTTATGAACTTCTGTAAAAAACAAAAAACTAAATTTGGTATTTCGGAGAGTGGGTACCTAACATTGTTTAAACCAAGGACAATAAAGAATAGGCCTACATACAAATAACCTTCAAATTCAAATTAAATTTATTGCATCCATAATGTACATACAGGTGGTAAATATTAGTTACAGAAACAATTATGGACCCTGTCGGGCACAGCAACATTCTAGATACAGTTAGTGTCTAGGAGAGAGGCATAGCGCTTAATATTTTCCTTTATTATTAAAATTTCGTTTATAATTAAAGTTATTCGTTTCCTATCTATCTGCGTTTATTTGGTTAAATCTACTAAAATGTGTGTGCCTTATCTTACGTCACAGCAAAAACATCTTAAATAATCGAATAAAATGAGTAGTGGACATTTCTGTTTTACGTTTAAACGATCTGGTTCGGATGTAGGCGTCGTCCATTAAATTTTACTCAGTAATCAAGGTTGATACTCGATTTAGAATTATCGAATCGAGTTTGCGAGTTGCGAATTGATTACTTATGTATAAGTCACTTCCTTCAGCCAGCGGCTTCGCCCGCGTGACAGTCGGAAATTATTGTACATACTCTCAGGATAAAAAAGTGTAACCCGACTACGGATTTTTTTAGCCTACTTTACCCGGGCCATAATAACGAATCGATTGACACCTCATTCATCAAAATCGGATGAATAGTTCAGGCGTTACGGAGGAACATACGTAAATACAAACAGACTGCTGAAATCATAACACTTCCTTTTGGATTCGCCGTAGTCGGGTAATAACCCTTCCTTTTGGCTTCGCCATAGTCGGGTAAAAAGTAGGTACCCTATGTCCTTCTCCAAGGTCCATTCTGTCTTTGCCGAAATAGGTTTAGCGGTTAAGGTTACACTAGTCGATCATTCTTCCATACAAACGTAGTCTGGCGATTACTCCACTGTTTGACGATGTACGTTCAAAATAAAAAAAATTACACCTATTTGTCTCATCATTATCTAGCCCTGTATGGAAACAAAAAAGTAAAAAAATAATATATTTGAAAGTTATGAGCGTGGCAATTTCCATATTTCAACAAAAATTTTAACGCATCTTTGGGCGGAAATAAATACCATAAGAAGAAGGCAAAATTGCAAAACGGCCACCATACAGGGATAGATTAGTAGTTCAACAATGCAAATAATTTTATTTTAGGAATATACATTTAGTCGTTTTTTCACGATATTTAGACTACCAAAGGTCTGTTTATAAAATTTTCCGCGCTCGTTTTCGTCCTAAATCATAAATCCATTTCGCTACAAACTTGCAAAAGTTGCCGTACGCGAACTAGCTTCTTACTGCTCATCACAGCATCCATCTCTATCGCACGTGTTGGCGAATAGAACCTTAAGGTTACACTAGTCGACAGCACGAACTGTTTTGTACGCTGGGTTAAAATGTATGCTATATCAACAGACAACACGTGCGGAAGAGATAGATGCTGTTATGAGCAGTAAGAAGCTAGTTAGCGTACGAATACACACTTGTAGTGAAAGCAAATTTGTAGTGAAATGGATGATGATTTAGGACGAAACCGAGCGCGGGAAATTTTGTAAACAGACCTTTGGGAGTCTGGATGTCATGAAAAAACCACTAAACGTATCTGTTCAAAATAAAATTATTTGCATTGTTGAACTACTAATCTATCCTTGTATGGAGGCCGTCTTGCAATTTTCCGTCTTCTTATGGTACTTATTTGCGCCCAAAAATGCGTTAAAATGCGTGTAGAAATGTGGAAATTTTGACGCACATAACTTTCAAATATATATATTTTTTTACTTTTTTGTTTCCATACAGGGCTAGATAATGATGAGACTAATTGACATCATTTTTTATTTTAATCGTACATTGTCAAACAGTGGAGTAATCGCCAGACTACGTTTGTATGGAAAATTGATCGACTAGTGTAACCTTAAGGCGTGAAAACGTAGGTAACTAATAAACAAACAGAGTTACTTTCGCAGTTATAATATTATCAGATTCTGACAGCAGCTTTACCTTCGTGAAGGAAGGTAACATAGATACTACCGGGATGAAGTTAGATATCCTATATATGTCCTTCACCAAGAAGTCAAGGTTCAATCTACGTCTATGCCAAAATTTATCAAAATTAGTCTAGCCTTAAGGTATGAAAACGTAACAATATTATATAATAATAGTATGGAGTATGGACTTGCAAGGTGGGCCGGTCAGTTTGTTACCGAATTGCTCTAATATGTAAAGTTGATATAACGAGAGGTAATAATCTAGTTACATACAAGGGAACGTATTATGATAAGCGGTCTATTTGAAGGATAAGATTCGCGACGAGATTGCTCGGAATAAGAAGTGGCTACAACCATATTTGTTGAGAGCTTAGGCGTGTGCCAGTCCTTGAGTGGAGACCGCGAAGCGTGTAGTCTTAATGTACTTAAGTAAGCAGACTTGTCAACATTGACATTTATAAGTTGCAAGTTCAGCAGCTTGTGTAGACTGGAATAAGAACACCAAGATCCTGACCTCCATCTCGACCGTACGATGGAACAATCTAGCCCAGAAGATGCTTTTTCACTTTTTCTTTGAAGGCTGATTGAAGCATTATAGCATAAGTGTTAGAGAACACAGACGCTTGTAGAGTTCCATAATTTGTCTGTGTGCGTAATTTATTAGTTTTAGGGTTCCGTACTTAAAGGGTTAAAACGGGACCCTATTACTAAGACTCCGCGGTCCGTATGTCTGTCACCAGGCTGTATCGTATGAACCGTGATAGCTAGACAGTTGAAATTTTCACAGATAATATTTTTCCGTTGCCGCTATAACAAAAAATACTAAAAACAAAATAAAATAAAAATTTAAGTGTGGCTCCCATACAACAAACGTATTTTTTTTGCCGTCTTTTGCGATAATGGTACGGAACCCACCGTGCGCGAGTCCGACTCGCACTTGGCCGGTTTTTTAAAGCTGCAGTGTTGATGTTGTGTTGTTTTATCTATTAAGCATGTTTCGGTACGATCGCTACCTATAAGTTATCATACCTCTAAGCATCTACGTAAGCCTTTTGAAGGACTCAGCTGTAGTGCTTGAACAACATACTTGACGTAACCTATGACACGTTAATGACATTTCTCGAGCAACTGACTGCGCCTGCGCCGATCAACGTATCTGTCAACAGTTATTTGCGCAACTTGAACTATAACTCATACATATGAGATAATATTTAAACTGTATCATTGTATGTTAGGAATGCAGGTCAAAAAGGGCAATTTGCAAAAGGCCAAAGAATGTGTCAAGCGTCACATTTTTGGGCGACGCCTTGGTTGCTGTTGCGTAAGGTGAGATTAAATATAAAATGGATTGATTTATGTATTGCGGTTTTTAAGTGTTATTTTAGTATTTATGTGCAGGAAATACTAACCGGTCTACTGCCAGATAGTTAAGCGAAATAATCCTTTATTTTTACCCGACTGCCAAAGGAGGCTAATGTATATTACGTATGTATTTATGTATGTATATTTATTCCTATGTGGCTTTCTACAGATTTTGATGATTTTTTCGTTAATCCATTCATCTTAACCTTGCGAGTGTCACTGGCTACTTTAAAATTGGAAAATAGAAAAATGGCGGATTTTGTGCGCCATATCGTGGGGGCCCAATTTTTTTTCTTCTAAACCCGTCGTGTGGGGTCTCAAAATAAAGGATTTTAAGAGGATGATTTCAAAAATATATATTATATATGTTTAAATGTACATAATTCGCAAAAAAAATGTTCACTGAAAAGCTATAAATAAAAATAAAAAATCCCGACCCCTCATCCCTCATCATCATCACCCTCATCCCTCATTGCCCTCTATCTTGGCCCATCAGTTTACAATAAAATTAATGCAATAGTTCCAATTTACGGATTAAGATGTCGTATTTGCAAAAGGACTGTTCGCTCCTACTTACTGAACCTAAACTACAACGAAACAGAAGAACTCATAAGGAAGTGATTACGCCAACACAAACATGCATCACACACCACATAGAAAACTAACACACACTACACTAACACAAATAGGTACACTACTCACAATCACACTTAACACATATATTTTAATTTTTTGTTGATTTGATTATTAAATATTATATCCTATTTTGACATTCGATTTAGTACAATTTTAATTTAACTTTATATTGTTTTTAAAGCATTTTTTTTTTTGTTTATTTTTGTGTTTGATTTTAACAATGTAATTTTGACCACATGTTCTTGATAAAAGTCAACCCGTATTTTTTACTACAGGGGATCGCAACTGATTCTTTTAAACACAGGTGACTTCGTCACCTATCTAGAAGAACAGTACTGCACCCACTAACTAGATGAAGACTTTTAATGACTGTCTCACTTCACCATGCAATGTATCTAGTCCTTAGTTCATGAATAAATTTATTTTATTTATTTATTTATTTATTAAAAATCGGAAAAGTGTTCGGTTCCCATCGGGAAATTATTAACCGGGTGAAAAATATACTGAATGGGCGACTGTTATACTAAGTATGTAACTATTTATCTGGTTTGAGAAATACCTTTTAGGAGATTGTTGTGTGCTGCGGTAATAATATTGATAAATAATTTAATAATATTTGGGGTTCTATTTATCTATTTTAGCAAATTATTTTTTTGAAATTCCGACAAGGCGATTTCGCTGTGTAGCGCGGGTATTCGTGTTCTCAATGAATTAGTCCAAGAGCGAGCGAAGCGAGCTCGGGAGCTTAGAGAACTCCGACACGGGTAGGTTAGGTTCGAAGGGGATGACGGGAGCTTAAGTGAGCGATCAAAGCTAGCCAACTTAGCTCCCCTCATCTCCTTAATGTTAGGTTACATTAGACCCTGCAGACAGAATACTGCAGTTATTTTCAATTCGCTGTTTTAAACAATTGTATTCGCCCACTGTTTGTCGCCCACTTATTATTTCAGTAAGCCATATTCATTATTTTTTCATTTGAATTTATTTTCGCACGTTTAAATACTATCCATAGATAACCACCGACTGCACAGCATGATTTTTCTTGTTTGCAGCTTTTTAGTTCGCTTCTTATATAAGCAGTCGGGTTATTGATTTTTAAATTAATTACAGAGATAAACAAGGTGTGGCAAAACTGGCAAAGGGGTGTGATGCTTATATGCATCTTACTAACTACCCACCTCCTTTGCAGCAGGCCATCAAACGTATACATCAAGTACCATTTAAAAATTATCCAAGTCTTTTGAAATGTTTAAGCAAGTTCATTGCCCAAATGAATTCAGAAATCAATCACTTCACCCCTTGATGTGTAATCTGAAACCGCACCCGTCAAAACAAAGGTGTCTCATTAACCTTGGATTACGGCCGCTCTAATTGACATGAGTGTAAAATACTTGGATTAACTAAATCTTGGTGTATGGTACAAGTTGGGAACTTTAAGCTTGTTTGGTTGACTACCGGTGACGAATGCTAAGCGTTCGCGACTGTACTCTTCAAGGATTTGAAGGCAATGTATTCACTACAACACCCTATCCATGTTTGCGACGTTTCATCTAGCTAGTTAAATGTTAGAGGAAAGTGAAGCTTAGGCCTAATGTGATCAATTGTCATACGCGCGTTTGGTCGAAGTGGCGACGAGCGAAGCTTGGAAACGTCGATGTCTCAGCAGTGGACGTCTTTAGGCTAAAATTATAATGAGATTTTTTAAGTTGGGATAGCAAAATTGTGCTAGAAGGTAAGTTAGGTACTCTGGCTACTTGTATATGAAACTATACCCATTTTTATGTGTAAAACATTATTTTAAGTTTGTTTTAATCGGGGGAATAAGTACCTATGGCTGGGCACTAAGATTTATTTAATTAAAATCTGATTTCCTATTTTATAAATACCAGCTGTTGTCCGATTGACGTGAGGGTCGTTATCATGGCTGCTAAGTGTCAGTTGTTCGGTTTGATTTCAATACTGATTCACGATGAGGTGACCTCGCGCAGCTTTTGGGTGGTTCTAATTTTTTAGGGTTCCGTACCCAAAGGGTAAACCCTATAACTAACAGTATACAGTTGAGATTTTCAAAGATGATGTATTTCGTTTAGCGATATAACAACAAAAAAATAACTAAAAACAGAATAAAACATATTTAAGTGGGGCTCCCATACAACAAACGTGTTTATTTGCCGTTGTTCGCGATAATGATACAGAACCCTTCGTGCGCGAGTCTGACACGCACTTGGCTGGTTTTCTAAACAAATCTCAACTCCCTACCACCCCTTTTAAAAAGTAAATATCTTTATTATTTACTTAGATAAGTAAGTACTTATTTCTACTAAGTTTCAAGCTACCTAAAGCGATCCTAAATTTTGTTTCCTCTTTTACACCGCGATGGAATTTCAATATGTTGCCATTAATGTTGCGAGCATCGTACGAAAATTATACCTATCCCTGCCCCCGTAACCGTACCATGACGTGTCAAAACTATCATGGTGCGACTGGGAAAAAGGTATAGTTGTATACAAGTCATATACATCTGTCCCTTACGCACACTTGAAATAACCTTGCTCTATTTATTTATTTATTTATTTAAGAGCTCTAAGAGCTTATGGTTACCCCTCTTCTTTTATATACAAGGTACCTATAACAGAATAAATGCAAAAACTAAATAAGGTGTCATTTAATTCATCATTATGAACAATTATTTACTATGAGAAACCAAACCATGACATCACGAAAAAAAATTTGCTGTTCCGTACATTTTGTAGAGCTATGCAATGTATGGGGATTTTTATGAAAATTTTTAGAAGGACATCTTTTCAGGTCGGGTCGCAAAGTAAAATGAATTTAAAGTGTTCAAGAACTAAATATCATAAAACATGCAATTCAGATACTCGGACCGTTGAACTCCATATTTGATAAACTGCCGAGCAATGAAAAAGTTCCACCCACAAAATGCCGACAAACACCTTAATTTAATTTTTCACATTTAATTTTAATTTGAACACAATATTTACGTTTTTGGTTGGTAATATTCTGATGCGCTGTTAAATGTACTTCAATATTGCAGACGGCGTCATTAAGCTAACCTTTCCCGTTTAGGAGTAATTTGGTGCTATGTCACTGGAACTTTTTCATTGCTCGTTAGTGTAGTTGGCGTTGTGCATTTGACGTCATTTTTTGAATGGCGGTGTGATTCACCGCGGAAGAATGACCCTATAAAAATTGGTAGTGAGGTAGGATAAGTAAGGTAGGGTAGGGAGGTGACGTGGGCGAAGCCGCGGGCACAGTTAGTCCCCAATAATATGCGTATTATCTTGTAGATTCTCACTCTAATTCCGCTTTCTCCCAAACCTTGGACCGGACCCACCAAACCGGCTAACACAGAACACACCTGTGATTTTGCACAACATCGTTCCACTTTAAGTGACAAGATCGCTCATAGAAACGCTATCTATTCGAAAATAACATGTGCACGTTGCGACACTGCCTTATGTGTATGTGTACTAAATGTTAGTAACACTGCCTTTCGGAAATGTTGTTTGAATAAGGATTAAAATCAGTTGGTGATCGATGTTGTGTCGACTTTTATCGCTGTTTCCTAGTGCACTGCATTCTAAAACTCTTTTATCTACACTTACAACGTAATGTTCCAAATTCGAATTAAAAAAATATTGTATAAACACGTACTTTATATTCGCGGATAGGCAAAATTAAAAAAAAAACCATTACAGTGCAACATTTTCCTTCGATTTTCAAACAACTGCATCATAAAATAACTTTTTAATTTTTATAGCTCACTTTTACTTTTTAATTTTCTGGCGCGTATGGAGTTAATGTAGAAAAGAAGTGTCATTGTCTGTGGATGCGCGCGCTGCGCAATGAGAATCTAAATTGCCCGCCATATCACATATCTTTTCTCTTCCCACTTTTGTTTTATTTCAACTGTATGAGTGAAGATAAAGTAGTGTATGCAACGGCATATAATTAGGTTTAAAACACTCGCGTAATATTATTATCACATTCGGTTTCGCCTCATGTGATAAACCTACGTTCGTGTTTTAATTACCCCTTTTATATGACCATTGCATAAACTACTATAAACGGAACGTTGTTTATCTAAATCAGAACTTCTATAAAATGTAACAGATTAAAGTGATAATAAAAGAAGTAATAGGTATAATATGTTAGTTAAAGATATAATCTCTGCAAAAACTGGCTATCTCTTTCCATTCATGGTTGCCTGGCAGAGATCGCGGAACGCGGTATGGTCGCATGTTGTATGTTTGTTTTTAACCGATTTACCAAAAAAGGAAGAGGTTCTATATTCGACATTATGTATGTTTTTTTTTTAATTTTTCACCTATATCTCCGTCAGTTGTGGACCGATTTTGACAATTTGTTTGATAGAGTATATTTCGAAATTGGTTCCATTTTAATTTGGTGAAGAGATGATGAAGAACTTCGGAGATATACAACATAACTCTTCAATAAATAACGGCAAATCTCTCGGCATTGCTGCAATCGCACGTCTGTTTATTGTTTATACCATTTCATAACATAAAATCGCGCCAGTACGCTTGAAAAGGGTATGCATATCTCTCATTTCACCGGTTATATTCAAGTTTTATGTTATTCGTGTAATCTATTCTGTCGTTATAGGTACTTACTTAACTACTTCCCTATTGGGTAGGTACAACTAAAAAGTGAAAAATAAAAAACTTTTTTCAAATAAATACTACCGACTTCCTAATAAGAAAACTAGAAAGTGAAAAATAACTTTATTTTTGGAAGTCGGTGTCCATAACTTAAAAAAATGGTACCTACCAAAGACACCGACTTACAAAAATAAAGTTATTTTTCACTTTCTAGTTTTCTTATTAGGAAGTCGGTAGTATTTATTTGAAAAAAGTTTTTTTTTGTTTTAAGGTTTCTGTTTGTATTGTATTTGTCTTGGTGTACAATAAAGACCCATATCTTAGTAATATTATAAACGTGAAAGTTTGGAAGGATGGATGTATGTTTGTCACTCAATCACGCCAGAACAGCTAAACGGATCGGATAGATTATAATCTGGAATAGCACATAGGCTACTTTTTATACCGGTTCCCTTGGGATGATAAAAGACTTTAAACGCGGGCGGAGCCGCTGGCAGAAGCTAGTAAATATATAAATAGCCCGGAAAAATGCGTGGTTTCTGTGAGATGGGAGGTGGGAGCGAAACCGCAGTAAAACGCTACTCTTATTTATAATGATAGTTCTACAAAACGGTGCCGCTTTTCCATACAATTAGCTAAACTTAGATTTATACACGTTTGGTGCGTATAGAGTGTAGAGCAGTGGTGGCCCAGTGGTATCGGCCGTTAATTACAAGTTGTAGGTCGTGGGTTCGAACCCAGGCAGGCGTTTTACTTTGTGTAAATTATTTCATCACCACTGCTCTCAAAACGGTGCAGGAAAACATCGTGAGGAAACCGGCACGTCCTAGAACCAAAAATCCGAAGACATGTGTATGACGACGCCTGGGGGAGGCCTATGTCCAGCAGTGGACGTCTTTCGGCTGATATGATGATGATGATGTGTATGGGTGGACATCCCACCCTTAAGCACTAACTGGGAAATTTTTGGAGAATACTTTCACTGTGCGTACAGCTATGGAGTGCAATGTCCTGCTGGAGTCTGTATTCCTGATAGCATAGCTACAACCTGGGAGTCTTTAAGTTAAGGTTACTTCTAGGCAAGCTTGCTTTACCGTCGAAGATATCATCGCTTACCATCAGGTGAGATAGTGGTCAAATGCGAGTCTATACCTACCTAATAATAATAATTAAAACAAGCAAAAAGTTTAAAAACTGTAACCTAAGTACGGTTTTTTAGGGTTCCGTACCCAAAGGGTAAAAACGGGACCCTATTACTAAGACTCCGCGGTCCGTCGGTCTGTCTGTTCGTCTGTCACCAGACTGTATCTCATGAACCGTGATAGCTAGACAGTTGAAATTTTCACAGATGATGTATTTCTATTGCCGCTATAGCAACAAATACTGCAACCAGTATAAAACAAAAAATATTTCCACTTAAATATTTATTTTATACTGGTTTCAGTATAGTATAGGCTCGCCATACAACAAACGTGATTATTTTGCCGTTTTTTGCGATAATGGTACGGAACTCTTCGTGCGCGAGTAAGTCTCGCATTTGGCCGGTTTTAAGCCTATGTTACCCTTTTGACACCTCATCAAAATCGGATGAATAGTCTATGCGCTACGGAGGAAAATACGTAAATACAAACATAAATACTACAAAGACTGCTAAAATCGTAACCCTTCCTTTTGGCTTCGCCGTAGTCGGGTAAAAAACAGTGCTCGAAATAATCGATCTGAAGCTAAAAGTAAGGCCTTAAAATTCTTCACTAGAACCCTCACTCACTTCAAGAATTTTAGCATATCTTTTGAAAGTCAATAATAACTCAGCGCCTTGCACATAACTTATCTGTATCACAATCCCTTTCACATTTTTAAGCATCCTGTTTATTGTGCTTCAGTGCACTTCTGTATACGTCACGAAGTTATTTGTAAAGGGGCCTACAGATTTCCTCGATTTTGACGACCGTTATACTGCTCAATATGCTGTGTTAGTTGAGTAAGTTAGCAATAAGATCACAAGATTTGACCGCCAGGGATCTTATAGCTAACTTACTCGATTTCGTTTGCTCACAAAGCAAATCTGTAGGTACCTTAATACGTTCCAAAATAATCAGGAAATGAAATAAATTAGTTGCTGCAATTACTACTTCATGTTTACATGAAGGAAATGTGAAAATGTCAAAACCCGTTGGGCAGGCTTGTGAGTGCAAACTACGTTTAAAATCAAAATAATAAAGTTGTTGTTGGCCTTTTAATAATAATTATGCTTAATGGTTTTAATCTCTGCTAGCTGTCCGGCCCGGCTTCGCACGGGTGTACTAATAAAGAAAATAAAACTTTTTTTAGGGTTCCGTACCCGAAGGGTCCAAACGGAGCCCTATTGCTGTCACCCACGTGTCCGTCTGTCTGTCCGTCGAACGACACACGAAGATTTTTTTTACTTCCCATTGGCCTATAGTGATAATGTTTATTATTATGTATCTAGACACGCGGCAGCGTGCACACGAACCATTTGGAGCCACTTTTGACATCTTAGTAACTCAAAATCTATTTAACATAAATACATGAAATTTGGTTTATGTATTATAATCCCTTATTTCATAAATATAGCTCAAACGGTTATTTAGATATTAACGTCCAAAAATCGTCATTTTTATCACATACTGACATCTAGATCAATGCTCTAACACAGTTCCAGATGTACTAGAAAGTTCAATTTTGGCATCCAGATAGGTAGTTGGGTGAATACAAAGGAATAAATCAGAAACTAGTACATTTTTAACATTTTATTATAATTTTTCGATTAATTGATTCTATTAGGATAACTTACTAATAGTGCCTGTAATGTAAGAATCAGCAATTAAAATTGATGACAGCCGGTTTTTATGTGGATTATAAGGTCTTCACGTGAATATACAACGAGTGGAATACCACCCTTCCGCACGTGTTGTCGGTTGATATAGCACGCATTTTAACCCCGCGCACAAAATAGTTCGTGCCGTCGACTAGTGTAACCTTAATTCTAGAACGAGTCAAGACCTATAATATTGTATATGTTCACAGGGAACAATTCCCTATTTGCTTAGCATATGCTATTACTATCCACAAATCACAAGGCCTTAGCCTTGACAGCGCCCTTCTAGACATAGGTTCTTTTATATAAAGGACAGGCTTAAGTTGGACTCTTCAGAGTTAAAACCTTAGATGGAGTACATTTTAACGAATTTAGATCCAAGTCAAATCAAGGCACAAGAGAGCTCTATTGTAGAATACAACCGCCTGCGCACTTTATACCACCCCGACTTGGTCAAATTAAGTATTAACAAAAATCGCGTAAAAAAATCCGGATACATAATCGGTAATTCACTCGAACATTTCAAAGGTACAAGAAAATATAAAAAATAATACAAAAAAGACAATTTTACCCCGTAAAAGTACGAAAATACAATAGATTAACAAAAACCATTTGGTATTAATTTTATTATGAGAAGTACTTACTAATAATTTCTGTACAAAAAGTAATGATATCCCATCAAAAACATAAATGTGAAAAAGGGAGCCAAGTTCAATACTAAGAATAAGCGCGGTTGTTGACTTCGCCGACAAAAACCAGCTAAGTCAAATCTTGAGCTACAATTTATCCTAAGTTATCTACTTTGTGTAAATAATTCGACTTTTAAAATTTAAGAAGTTATATTTTAAAATAGCAAATATTGTTGTAGCAGAAAAAGCAAGAAATTATGTTTTTAAATTTACTTTAGATCTTGTAAATAAATTTCAGGATACAGAACTTGTTACCCGTTTAGATCTCAATTTTTTTGTCGGCGAAGACAACAACCGCGCTTATTCTTAGTATTGAACTTGGCTCCCTTTTTCACATTTATGTTTTTGATTAGATATTTTACTAACAATTACCAATATACCTAAATGTGCGGGGTTCGAAACGCACTGGGCCGGTATTTGTCTTTCGTACGAACCTTGTTCTGGTAAATTACAAACAACAAAAAAAGAATTTGCCAAACAGGTACAGCCGTCCTGAAGTTATGCGATAAATAGATTCGGTAATTGATTTTTATTTATATAGAAGAATGCCAGCAGGATCGTACGTATGAAATAGAAAAGATGCACAACCACATAATTATTCAAGTTTCTTCAATCGAATATACTCCATATAACGAACAAAGTAACGCATGACGATGAAAAGAATTATTTAACGTAGTAACCAATGTTGCTAAAGATTTAATGAGCCCTGGGGGGTGACCATAAGCTCTTAGAGTAAGGTTAGTTTGAGATCGCGTAAGTGACAGATGTATACAAGTCATATACATCTGTCCCTTACACACACTCAAAATAACCTTACTCTAAGAGCTTATGGTCCCCCCCAGTTATGAGTACTTTCCTTCCACACGGGGTTAGTAATTCACTAACCTCGGGAAAAGCCCCTTTACCTCGTCTATAATCACTATTATTATTTTGGTAACATGCACCGACCATTGCAAGCTATAGATCGATTCATACTTAATGACGTCTGTGAAGTTCGATTTTCGATGTGCAGTAGACCCCTCGACCACGCTGCTTGTGGCAGGGACTCGCGCAGTATACCGGGCCGCCATTAAATTTAATTCTACCTGTAACATGTACTTACCAAACATTACAAGGTATTCCCGGAATCGTATCGAGTTCACTAGATCCATTTTCAACGGAACTTGTGACTCCGCGATAATTAGCATATTTCTACTCATGACGAAAGTTTGAAACAATGAGTGTTACTCCAATACGCTGTCGTAACTCCGATGCTACGGCAAATATAACGTCAAAATATTGCTTTTAGAAAAGTTGAGGCAAATTGCTGCAGTTTCTTTGTTTTGTGTTATACTAGCGTTTGCTCACGGCTTTTCTCATATGGCCTGTTCTACAGAAAACGGGATAAAAAGGGACAAAGAATTTTCACAATCGTTCAGACCTGCCTAAGGTCCTTTTTTGGCTTCAGTCTTTTTACCCGGCTGCAAGGAAAGGGTTATGTTTTTCGCGAGTATCTTGTATGTTTGTATGTATGTATGTTTGTATGTATGTAATATTCTTTATTACCTCATATCTTTCAAACTACTTGGCGGTTTTTTATATTTAAGACATCGTTAGATAGGTCTTGACCGCCCAAGTGTTCTTAGACAAGTGCCTTTAAAAAAAAAGGAACATGGCGGATTTTGGGCGCCATATTTAATTAATTTTTTTTTTCTTCCGTACCCTTCGAGTGGGGTTCAAAATAAAGGGTATATAGAGGAGATATCAAAAATATATAGCACTTATATGTTTAAATGTACCTAATTAGAAAAAATATGTTATATAAAAAGTAAGAAATAAAAAAAGTTAATTCTAAAAATCAAAAAACTCGCCTGCTTAAAAAGAGAACTAAAACTAAAGGGTTTTTTGATTTTTAGAATTAACTTTTTTTTATTTTTTATTAATAATAGGCTTGCGTTTGACCACTATCTCACCTGATGGTAAGCGATGATGTGGTGGACGATGAAGCACGCTTGCCTAGAAGAAAACTATTCACTCTTGACTTAAAGACTCCCAGGTTCTAGCTATCGGGAAATACAGACTCCGGCAGGGAATTCCACTCTTTTGCCGTGCGCATAATATAAGTATTCCCAAAACGTTTGGTGCGTATGGGTGGGATTTCCATCATGTACCGATGACGCATCGGCGTACGTTTGGTAGTCCGATGATGGAACGGGCTAGGAGGAATCAGTTCATGCAATTTCAACGCACACTAACCGAAATATAACCGATACAAAACCGATAGGCTGGCTTCCCTCTACTCCTTCCACCTTTCAGGATCCCGCACTTCCTACTAGTTCTGGTAAAATCTGTCTAATTCGTCCCGCCATTTCCTTCATGGTCTGGCACGGCCTCTGTCTCACTGTCTTCCTTCTTTTACTATCTACAAACGAACATAAGAACAAACAATTTTACTTTACATTTCTTACCTTGTAATGTGTTTTCGTAATTGGGGCGTAGAATTGGGTGACGGAAGCTTTTTACTGGTGAGTGCAACAACAACAAGGTCCATTGCAATGACTGCGCCGCGCTGTGACGCATTGACAATGAGGAAGACGCTATGACGCATCGTCGGCTACCTGGCTTTCTTTGCGTGTGTTTATGATATGTATCTAAAAATAGATGGTATTTATTCTTAAATTCTTTATTAATATAAATGTTTAGTTGTGTATATGTTTTTAAAATAAGTTCAGTTAGAGCGTGCTTTTTCAGTAGTCGGGTTTTAGTTTTGGAACTTATTTTTTATTTAAAGTAATTTTGCAAGCAGGGGTTTTTGCGGAGCATGAGGGAACAAATAAACATAAATTCTTACATGCATACATACTTATATAACGATCAACAAACACTTTGCAATGCCGTAGTCGGATAAAAATTAGTGTTCATGACTTTGTACGGGATGTGTTTCTAAACGGTACGCTTGAAAAAAATTTATGTACGAAACCCTGCCTTCATTTTAAAATCCCTGTTCAATGATACTACACAAGTACACATGATGGGGCGGGCGAATTTTTTTGTTCGTGCCCCCTAGAGGGCGCCTTACTCAATTTAATGTGACGTCACTAAGTATATAACCAGCGGACAAACAAGACGCTTCCAACGACATCTCATTAGTTTAGAAGTTATGACGGAACAGATGAACATCACCTATCACTTTTCAAATTCATTTATTTTGTGAACACAGGGTACATACAGAAGGTGTTATAATACATGTATGTACCCTGTGTTCACGAAATAAATGAATTTGAATTCTGTTGACGAATACTTAAATGACAAATTTTAATTATAATACCTGTTTACTAAATCCAATCTATTCTTATGTTATGTATACTGGATAATTTCATGCCTTTTGGCGGGACACATCCCGCCAAAAGGCATACAAAATATCTCACAATAAAATAAAAATGTAACTAATAAAATAATTTGATTTTTCACTATACTATAATATTATAAAGAGGAAAGGTTTTTTTGTTTGTTTGTACCGAATAGGCTCCGAAACTACTGGACCGATTTGAAAAATTCTTTCACCAATAGAAAGCTACATTATTCCTGAGTGACATAGGCTATTTTTTTATCTAGAAAACGGGTCCTGTGGGGTGGTCCACGGGAGCGAAGCCGCGGGCAACAGCTAGTAGAATATAAAATAATGTCACTAATTCATTAATACAACAATAATCAAAATTAACACAATCATCCAGTATACAGAACATAAGAATAGATTGGATTTAGTAAACAGGTATTATAATTAAAATTTGTCATTTAAGTATTCGTCAACAGAATAATACACTTTGTCATTTAACAATTTACACAAATTTCTTTTAAATTCGTTAATGTTAGTACTTGAGATAACTTGTTCTGGTAACTTATTATATAGTTTTTGAGCCATTGCATAAAAGCTGTTGCTATGAAATTTTGTTTTTGTTGCAAGCACCCGCAACTTATTTGAGCGCCGTTTACTTTCTACAAATCTATAAAAATACATGTTGTGTTTCACAAAAATACACGCCTCATAAATATAGTGACGGTAAAGTTAATATTTTTAGCTTATGAAAATGTGGCTTGCAAGATTCTTTTTGTTTTATTTTACAATTCGCTCTGATACATTTTTTCTGTGCTATAAGTACTTCTTACTTCTTCGTACTCTCTAATCTTAGGGGCATTTCCCCAGAATAATGCCATACCGCAGAGCCGATGCAACATAACCATGATAAGCTGCGAGTAGCGCGGTCTTATTCGCAATTTTACCCAGCATATAAAGAGTATATGAAAATCTACTAAGCTTTGCACAAATACTTTAAATTTGGTCCTACATGTCATCTCATTGTTAATATGTAGTCCAAGAAATTTTGTAGTGTTACAAAATAAAAATGTAACTAATAAAATAATTTGATTTTTCACTATACTATAATATTATAAAGAGGAAAGGTTTTTTTGTTTGTTTGTACCGAATAGGCTCCGAAACTACTGGACCGATTTGAAAAATTCTTTCACCAATAGAAAGCTACATTATTCCTGAGTGACATAGGCTATTTTTTTATCTAGAAAACGGGTCCTGTGGGGTGGTCCACGGGAGCGAAGCCGCGGGCAACAGCTAGTAGAATATAAAATAATGTCACTAATTCATTAATACAACAATAATCAAAATTAACACAATCATCCAGTATACAGAACATAAGAATAGATTGGATTTAGTAAACAGGTATTATAATTAAAATTTGTCATTTAAGTATTCGTCAACAGAATAATACACTTTGTCATTTAACAATTTACACAAATTTCTTTTAAATTCGTTAATGTTAGTACTTGAGATAACTTGTTCTGGTAACTTATTATATAGTTTTTGAGCCATTGCATAAAAGCTGTTGCTATGAAATTTTGTTTTTGTTGCTAGCACCTGCAACTTATTTGAGCGCCGTTTACTTTCTACAAATCTATATAAATACATGTTGTGTTTCACAAAAATACACGCTTCATAAATATAGAGTGACGGTAAAGTAAATATTTTTAGCTTATGAAAATGTGGCTTGCATGATTCTTTTTGTTTTATTTTACAAATCGCTCTGATACATTTTTTCTGTGCTATAAGTACTTCTTATTTCTTCGTACTCTCTAATCTTAGGGGCATTTCCCCAGAATATGAGGCCATACCGCAGAGCCGATGCAACATAGCCATGATAAGCTGCGAGTAGCGCGGTCTTTTTCGCAATTTTACCCAGCATATAAAGAGCATATGAAATTCTCCTAAGCTTTGCACAAACACTTTCAATTTGGGTCCTCCATGTCATGTCATTGCTAATATGTAGTCCAAGAAATTTTGTAACACTAGCTTCAAGTATTTCACTCCCTCTATAGTTTATTTGAAACTGTGATTGTTCTTTGTGTCTAAATTTAAAGTTCATTACTTTAGTTTTGGTTAGATTTATTTTAAGGTTATTAGCATTTAACCAGTCGATAATAGGAATAAGGCTATTGTTTACCTGCTCTTCTATTTCTTTTATAGTGCCAGTATCATAAATAACAGTGCTGTCGTCGGCGAATACTGAGATTTTATGTTCGACTACTTGGGGAAAGTCATTAATATAGCAAATAAAGAGTAACGGTCCTAACACAGAACCCTGCGGAACACCACATGAAAGTATTTTAGAGCTAGAGGAGTAAACTATCTCAGTTTTTGTCTTTATATTTACTTTATTAATTTGTGGAATTTGACTTCTATTCTCCAAATAAGATTTTATCAGATTAAGCAAGTTACCACTGATACCATATCTTTCGAGCTTAATTAATAGCCTTTTATGGTCTACAAAGTTAAACGCCCTAGTCATGTCCATAAACATCACTGATTTCTGTTATCCATGTTATGATGTATTTTCTCTAAAAAGTTATAAATAGGCATATTAATGGTTTTATTTTTTCTAAAGACCATTTGTTCTTTGCAAAAAATATAATTTTTTTCTAAATAACTGTTCATGCTGTTATAAATAACATACTCAAAAAGTTTTGAAAAAATTGCACGTAACTTGGCAAGAGTCGTTAGAGCGCACAAGTAGTTTTTTAGGTCTCTTTGGTTACCAAGCGGGGCGCGGGGAACGTATAGCACCGTTCCGAACGCGCGATTGGTTGGTCAGTTGACACAAAAAGCGACTGATCAATCGCGTCGTATCCAAGTTCCGTTCGCTCTATATGGATGGATATGGATATATGGTTGGTCAGTTCACGCACTATGCGTGAACTTACCCCCTCTACGCCAAAACCTTGCCAAGTTACGTGCCGGGGACTATATCAGTGCAACTGGCCTATCGGCCGCATCCCAATACCCTGCGGCCTTTCGATCGCAGGGTATTGGGATGCGGACCAACGCTATACCGACACTTCTCCTCCCCTATGGTCCCAACTCGTCCGACATCAGACGATGCCGACCCCCTCCAGGCCGCAGAAGGTACAGAGAGCGGCGCACCGCAATACACGGCCGCGATGCCTCCCATACGACTTCGTAGCCCGCTTCAGATGCGATGTCGCCAAAGCGGCACCGCAACCTCCTTGTTGGCCGCTACGTCGTCGGCTTAATCGGCAAAAGCCCTGACGAGCGGCCCCTCCTCGAGTTCTTCTTCCCTTCACCGTGGGTGACCAAGCCACGGCTACTGAGCCCCCCCGCCTCGACAATGCGGGAATCCACCAGGGAGAAAATTCTGTAGGTCCTAAGTAGTTTTTTTTGTCAATATCGACAAAACACAAGAGAGGCATCCAATCGGTCCTACATTGGTCAATCTGAAATATGTTCCAGACGTTTCAGGTTTTACAACACAATTCATCATCATCATTTCAGCCGAAATACGTCCATTGCTGAACACAGGCCTCCCCCAAAGTGTCGACACATCAACCGGTCTTGTGCGTTTATTATTGCTCAAACCCTCATGTAATATGGTCAACAATTAAATGCACGTATATAACTTACATAAGCTTAAGTAGCCGAATGTTACCCTAGGAGGTCAAGAGAAAGAGAGGAAGAGCGGCCGCAAATATAATTTGGAGGAGGAAAACCTACGATCGGGACTTGTGGAGGGACTTGCCTTTTGCTACGGCAAAACAATCTTTACCGGTGTCAACAATTTAAAAACTAAAATATTTTATGTGAAATTGTTAATAAAGGCTATTATTACTATATCTTATATAAGCTATGGGGTAAGTAGTTTAATTATGACATAATATGCAACTAACTGTAAACTGTATTTGATCTATTTAGCCCATATTTGCTTACATGTTTCCGACAGCTAAATTTGTTGTTCTATTACCGACCACAAGCTGCAACAAATGGCTTGGAAAATACGTGATAACTTGAAAAACCACAATCTTGTCTACTTATATATCAAGTAAGTTGACCTACAATGCCTCATGCATTAAAAAAGATAGTAAAAAATCGGGGGCAAATGGTAACGGTGTCAAGATCCCCAGGTAGGACTGAGGGAGCTATTAGAGATTGCCTGGGATGTTTTAGTGGTGATCAAATGCGTTTTTCATGATTACTCTACTATATTCTGTTTTCTTTCTTTGCTTGCCTATTCCGTTCTACTCCTATGTAAATGCCTGCCCTCGACTTCCTTCGTCTTCTTTCTTCCTCTGTCCAGTTCTTGCTTCAATCATGTTGTATTTCGCAACCCCGTGTCACATTATTCTTCTATAGCAAAAATATATTGATACCTACCTACTACCTACTAGTAATTTTTATTCACAATTATGATTAGAGTTTGGAAATGAAATTTCATATTTTATTTACCCCATTCTCAGCGGAAGGTGCATATTATATTTGATGTTATGGAGTTCATAGAATGGTTGGCAACTAATTTATTTATATTATATATATAACGGAAGACGTTGCGTTGGAAGGCCTCCCACCAGGTGGACCGATGACCTGGTGAAGGTTGCGGGGATCCGCTGGTTGCGGGACGCACGGGACCGGTCAATGTGGCGACGCTTGGGGGAGGCCTATGTCCAGCAGTGGACGTCTTTCGGCTGATATGATGATGATGATGATGATATATATAAAAAAAATTATTTGTCTTCTTACAATCTGCTACCTTCCTTCATAAAGATCTGGAAGTGAACACAATATTATCGTTTTATAAAAGTAGATATTAATTAATGAGTTCGATCGTATCTGTTGATCTCGGCAACAGCCAGCTTCGAGAAGTGATTCATAATGGCGTAACAGCGAACTGTTACTAATTTTACACTACTTGTACGTTATTGCTACATATTGCACACAGAAATGATATCAGCAAGTGTGTCACTAAACTACGCACTATCTAAAAGGTTTTTCCTGATTCAGATTTACTTGAATTAAGATTTGGAAATAGGTAACTATTCATTGCTCGCAGAACGGATGGCGGATGGGGCAGGAAAGTTCTGGAGTGGCGACCGTGAACCGGAAGACGTTGTGTTGGAAGGCCTCCCACCAGGTGGACCGATGACCTGGTGAAAGTTGCAGAGATACGCTGGATGCGGGACGCATGGGACAATGTGGCGACGCTTGGGGGAGGCCTATATCCAGCAGTGGAAGTCTTTCGGCTGATATGATGATGATGATTTTGAACTGTTCAGTGATAAGGAAATCACTGTTGCAATGTTGTGCTTCGGTCTTTGGTCTTTTGAAAAAATTTAGAAAGGGCAGATTTTGAATAAACAGAACTTTAATCTGTGGAATAAATAGGTATGATAGTTTTTACAAAACTTACCATAATTTTTTTTCACATAGAAGTTATCAGACTATTGAAAAATCAGCTTTAGAACAATGTCTAAGACAAGACTAGACTAAGAGAAGATCATATTTTATGAAAGCGTGCTATATCCAAAAGGGTACCAATCTATCTAAGTAGGTAATATTTCCAATCACTACATAAAATATAAAAAGCTTTTTTACAAAAAAATACTACGGACTTCCAAATGAAAAAACTACAATATGAAAAATAACTTTATTTTTGGAAGTCGGTGTCTTTGGTAGGTACCATTTTATGTGTTATGGACACCGACTGATAAAGTCCCCCGCCGCGTTTGTACGCGATAAACTCAAAAAGTACTGAACGGATTTTGATGCGGTTTTCACCAAAAGAAAGAGTGAGAAAGTGAGATTGTCACGGGCGAAGCCGGAGCGGGTCGCTAGTAAAATATAATTGGTTGACACCCAATCGCCTAATAACACCCCATGATAACTTTAACAATAAATTCGTAGGGGTCAAAGTTATTTATGATTCATAACATAGATTACAAAAGCCGGTAATAACTAAATCTTTAACGTCTTAAAGTCTTATACCATTATTCATGGTCCACAGCCACACAACCCACTAAGTATACCTACCATGAGCAACCATACTTGGTTGCTCATAGACTACCAAACCTGTGACCAGTATCGCCCGAGGGTGCTATAATTAATACGTTTATACAATTAAAATAAAGCACACCTTGTAAGGTTTCGTAATTTTAACACCTTAAACTGGTTTCTTTTAATTGAATTTGTACATCGTTTTATTTATATAGCCAATATATTTTACGGCCATCAATGATTGAATTTTATTCAGATATCTATCTTGCGGTGTTCTTTTATTGGTTTGGATAACCTGTAGTAATTAGCATAAGGGTTGATCATCCTAGCAAAAACTTACAGTTTTTCATAGATGACGTTTAGAAATAAGGATTAATACGAAGGCCAAAAGACGAAAGATCAAAATTATGATCATACTCTTCTGCCAGCGGCATTGCCCGTGTGAAAGTCGAAAAATTACTCTGAGGGAACATATTCCCGGAATAAAAAGTATCCTATGTGCTATTCCTGACTATAATCTATCTCTGTGCCAAATTTCATCTAGATCCGTTCAGCCGTTCTGGCGTGAAGAAATAACAAACACACTCACAAACTTTCGCCTTTATAATATTATAAATGTGATTTTCAGTGCGAGAACTCTAAACGATCGGTGTTTTGTGGTTCTGCTGGTAAATGACTTTTTCACATTCCTGATCTTACAATTTCCAAAGGTTTAAGGAGCTCTCAATTAATGATTTGCAAAACATTAAAATGTTTTGACGTGATCTTATCTGACAATGTTTTATTGTAACGTAATATAATAACTGCAATGTTAATAAATTAAGTTGCCTTCATTATCATGAACAATATTTTAACCCTGGCGCTAACATAAAATTTGAATTAAAAGTCTTGCCAAGAGTAAGTCAGGCCTCAAGACTCAGAGGTTCTGCACCTACTTACTTACTATAGCTGGTTTTATTTAATTTTTAATTATCTACGGTTGAGAAATTTGAAAAAACTCTTGTTCACACATTATTTGTAAATTGTAACACTGCTAAATCATCATCATAGATCAAAAAATGTTGTTTTAAATAGTTGTCATCTTGAAAAATGCAAAAGCAAAAGAAACTTGATCCGATGGTCAATTAAACGCTTTAGCTGATATGCCTACGAAGCACATACTTTGCCGTGGTTTGATCAATTTCACTAAGGAACTCCAAAAACTTTTAAAAACAATATCAAAGTCAAACACGCGAGTATTGATTTACATTGCGCGTCAGGCGCTAAAATTTGGGTCACCTCACGATTTCGAAAGTAGTCCATCCAGATTCCGCGACGGAAAAAAAAGACGTTAAGGCCATTGTAGCCAGGCCTGTGTATGTACCTATACGTACCTGTCTACCTGCTGGCGTAACCTTCTACGCGAGGGTAGTCACGTAACAATAGAGGGCATGGGACTACCCAGTTGACTGCTGAACTGGTGACCAACTTATGTACAAAATGTCAATGTCAGGAGGACAGAGTTGACCCGCTCTGTGTCTGATATTTGTGAAGTAATTGGGGCACTATTTTTTTTTAAAGAAAGTGTAATGTGTAAGATGTCTGTAATAATATTATAGTTAGTTATAGAAAGTATGCAATTCAGACCAATTTCCTGAATAATTAATTATGATAAGAATCTATGCAGTTGCTAAGATAAATTAGACAGTAAATCTGGTGAAATAGTAGGTTCAAAATACAATTTAATCCAAATAGGTAATGCTTGGATTTAGAAACACTTTGCTTTTACGGAGATATCGCAAATGCCTTCGGGGTTATTGTTATTAATTTGCATATAAACATGCGCAATGACATCAGTATATTAGTTAATAATACGTTATTAGCTCATTATTTTGGTCATGCGTAGCCAAATATGCTAAGCTGTTCGATATACGTCCAAATATATATGAAGTAATATTCAGTTATGGTTTCGAACGATTAATTGCACAAATTATGTTTATGGTCCGCCTGAATGTAGGTAAAAACATTAATTACAGACATCCATCAATAAAGGACATACATAAGAATGAAATAAACACAATGACAATACGTGATACATATTTATGGAAGCAGTTACCCTAATATATTCCAGGAAAAAAGCTGTGGTTACGAATTCCCAATCAATGCTTTCATTTCAGCACTATCATTAAACGTATGCGTGGCGAGCAGTTCCTGCGCTTCAAGGATGTTCAGAATAGACACATGAAGAGAGGCAACTTTGGGAGAATCAGGCACAAAATCGGCCCGAGTGGAGACGTCGGGTGCAGCGGCAGGTGCAGGCCTTTGAGGATAGAAGGAGGTCGGCATTGGACCAGAAACGCGACGACCTCAAAGCTAGACCACCAACAGCTACTATTTATCACGTAGTCAACGGTGGTCTGTCGTGTCCGCTTTGTGCTCGGAGTTTTTCGGCCAAGGGTTGGAAATACGCACTAAACGTTTTGGAAATACTTTCATTATGCGTACAGCTAAGGAGTGGAATTCCCTGCCGGAGTCTGTGTTTCCAGATAGCTACAACCTCGGAGTCTTTAAGTCAAGAGTGAATAGGTTACTTCTAGGCAAGCGTGTTACACCGTCAACCACATCATCGTTTACCATCAGGTGAGATAGTGGTCAAGCGCGAACCTATCTATAATAAAAAAAAAAAAAAATGCTTGGATATGCAAGTCACATGAGAGTACATAACAGAGCAGCAAATCTGAGCTCTCAACCACATTAAGTAGCCGATGATTGCGGTCGCTGTGGCCGAAACCGGCTAGATAGCATCACCATTTTTTTTTTTTTTTTTTTTTTTGTTGGGTTTTCCCTTGACTCTAGTCTAGGTCGGTGACAGAGACAGTGTCGACGATGGATTGAGCTTACACAGAAGAAGCCTGTTCACTCTAACTGAAGAGATTTGGGTTGTATGCGTTCGGAAACACAGACGCAGGCAGTGAGTTCCACTCTTTTTCCATCATTAAAGATTTAAAACTTTTGCTTATATTAAAAGATCAGCATTAAATCACTGCAAAATAAAGGTAAGTTCTGTAACAAGCCTCGGTCCTCCGACTAAGCTAGAACTATATATATATATATAATGTTATAACTTTATCAACTTTTTTCTTTACTCTTTCTCTATAAATCGACCTGTCTCATCTTCTGGCTATATATTATTTGGTCAAGGGTCGCCCTTGCCGTCGGCAGTCTGAACTTGTCGGCAATTAACTCTGAATCAACAACCATGGTCAATGCCACTTCAGCTTTCTGAATAATTCGACCTCTGATCAATTTCCTTATAATTGGAGGTCTAGAATAGACACTGGCATTAAAAACTTACATCATTTCTAGGCTACCTCCACCTGGCTATTAGCTAAAACTTTATTTGGAGTGTTAAATATTTGCGGTGTCTTTGAACTGTGAATCAGAAATAGATAAATTTATTTTATGATTGTAAAATACTTACGATATTTTCAAACAAACTTGAGCGCAATTAAAAGTATTATACTTCATAAAAGATAGCTTGATATCTGCTAGATATGTCAAACTGACGTATTCGTTATTGTTAGTCCGTCAAGCGCTATTGTTACTGTAAGCTTAGAAATTAGACATTAGTAATGGATCAAATAAGCTGGAATTCATAGCAGCACAGAAGAAGCTGGAAGACTATTTGTCCATCGTAGCGATGCACGCTGACAGTTACTGAATATTGTGTCGGTAATGGCTTTAAATAACTACTGCAATGTTTTAATAGTTAACCTCTTTATTTATTACATAGAACTTGAGAGAGAGATGCGAGGGTCTGTGTGGTTTTAGGGTTCCGTACCCGAATGGTCTCGGAAACGGAGCTCTGTTGCTGTCACTCACGTGTCCATCTGTACGTCCGTCGAGTCGTCTATCACACACGTTTTACAGCAAAATGGTAGGAGCTACAATTTTAAAATTTTCACAGTATTAGCATATTGTTGACCCAAAGCCATAGAAATTGTCAAAAATTATTTAAATGTTTTTTAGGGAGGTTGGCATACACATAAAGGGGGGCGTAACAAAAAAAAGTGGCACTTCGAGTTGGGTATCGTTGTTTAGAGCTCGTTAAGTAGATAAATGCAGTATATTTTGTTTTCAAAAATATATTGGTAAACAAAGGAATGAGAAGCCACCACAGCTATTTTTATAAAATTTGGTTCCGGAGATTTTTTTACTTCCCGTTAACCTAGGAACTTGAAATTTGGTGATAATGTTTATTATTACGTATATTTTACTACCAAATACCAATACACTGATAAATGTGATTTTTATTTGAAATTCCCTCATTTTTCCTATTAAAACCAACTTGATTTTGCGGTTTGATACGGAACCTTAAATGTACGAAGTCCGACACGCACTCGGCCGGTTTTTTTATCAGGATCTAGAACTAGGGCTATTCATATTCGTAAGTAATATTTGTAAGTATGTGAGAACCATGTTCCTATTTATCAAATTAATGAATTTACCTGTTAGTGCTTTTATTACTTTATACCTGTACGTAGTATAGTGTGTAGTGCTATTTTTGAGTGCATCGTCCCCACATATATGAATTTATTAATGTATGTACATAAGTAAACATTGTAAAACATATTTTTTTTTAAAAGAGTAAGTATGGAGTTTCTTGTGCGTTCTTCTCCATAACAAGCTACTTTCCGAATGCACGGTAGAGTAAATTTTTATTACTTGTACATTTTTAATTTAGATTTAATGTTTGACGTTCAAAAGTGCCGCTTATTGGCCTAGTTGAAATAAATATAATTGACTTTGACTTTGACATATAATAGAAATAGTGTTGTGTCACCCTTATTGGATAAAATTGGATAAGAATCTTAGCGAATGAGGTCCATTCCATTGCATATGGTCTGTTGTTTTAGTCACGCTCAAAATTAAGGCATTCCATTCCTCCACAGGTGTTTCTCACATAACAGTAGTGACGCAAACGTCAAAGACTCCGTAATCCGGATTACTGCGACATTGATGCGATTGTGTTAATTTGACTACGCACTGTTAAGGGCTTAGTCGCTTTCTAATAGTTATGTAATTAGTGACAGCTGGACGGAATACGACAATGGTATTTATGGATTGAAGTTCTTTTTATGTGTGCCTTGTTCACAGTCTAATTGCGTAAGTGAATTCGGTAATGCAAAGGGACTTTTGACTCCATCAATCGACCCCGTGCGAGATGAAAGACGCGATGTGGATTTCCTCTATGGAATTGGTCAATTGATGGGGTCAAAACCCTTTGCTTTGCTGGATTCACTTACGTAAGTAGGCTGCTGGGGTTTATATCAATCTGCCTAGCCTTTTCCCAACTATATTGGGGTCGGCTTCCAGTCTTACCGGATTCAGCTGAGTACCAGAGTTTTACATGGAGCGACTGCCTATCTGACCTCCACAACCCAGTAACTGGGTAACACGGTCCCCCTTGGCAAGCCTGGTGTCAGATCTCAAGTTTCTGACTAACCGTAACGACTGTCAAAGATCTTCAAATGACAGCCGGGAACAACGGCTTAACGTGCTTTCCGAGGCACGGAGGAAACTCGGTATGTTGAAATGGTCACCCATCCACGGACCGACCTCGTCAAGCGTTGCTTAACCTTGGTGATCGACCAGTGCGGCTGTTATTATTTAGCCACGAGCTTTATATGAGTCAGACAGATAACGAACTATTTTCCTGTAGAATAGAATAGAATAAATATACTTTATTGTACACCATAAAAGTTACACATGGAACATGGATGTTGTAGGTATTGTTGTTCTTGTAGGCAATAATTATCAATTATGGCAGAATGTGTAGAAATGTTTCTCGGTAAAGTACCTAGATAGGTAAAGGAACGGTAAAGTACCAAAAAACGTAGGTATTTGAGATAACAAAAAAAAAATTGAATATTTTTAGTATATAATTAATTTTAAATTCTAGAGATCTACTAAAATATTCCTAGCTTACCTACTTGAGACAGATGGCAGTAAATATTTTATCCTTAACTGAAAATTCAAGAAAATGCTTAATCGAAATCTTATTTATGAGAGTTGTGGTTTTCCCTAACCTCAATAAAGTTTTATTTACGATTACCATACTTAGGTACATGTGGTTTCTTTACCTAATGGATATCAACTGCATCTATTTGTCCCACATATTATACACGTTTCAATTTCAATATCTACAACTCATATTGACATCTAGTTCGCACCATTCCTTCACATAATTCTGACCATAAGTGGGTCCGAAGCTGAATTTCGACATAATATACATGTCCGAAGCCGACAGGTTATCGCGCATTACGCTAAATCTTACCTGCATGTACCGAACATGCGAAATGTGTTGCATAAGTTGAAAATAATATTGAGATCGAGTGTGCATGTATAGTGTGTTTCTTTTTACAAGCTTTTATTTTTAACTTGCAGTGTATGTATGTAAGTGTGTTCGGGTCAAATCATGCAATTGAATTTTAAAGCAGTTATCTTCCACCGATTAAGATTAAATTTTGCATACATGTTTAGTTTGGATGACAATGCATGGTTAGCTAAGTGACGTCATTCTAAATCCAAAATGGCGGACGGCCCAAAATGTCGGACTAGTTTTTTTGTGGGTATAAAATGAAAGGGTTTGATGAGAAGAACTACGAAAATAACTTGTTTAAAAAAATATTTTTATTGAATAATTTTATTGCATGTTTTATTTAGTACACAAATTTACAAATGCAAGTACATTTACATACCTACTTTAATTTAGGTTCGAACCTCTTGATCTTCATAAGTTACACACAAAGCCTCCATCTTCTTTTATTCGCATCGATAGACTCAAAATTAAATTTTCTCGGACCAGTATTTAGCAACCTGAATACAGCTCTATTATTGGCCCCGTTTTAATCCTGGAAGGCCCAGGTGGTTGTGCACGACGGCCAGCAAAGGATATCAACGCATGTCCTGTGAAGAGGCTCAACTCTGTGTTTGGGATGGGGTGAGGATTTCCCTATTTGGCCAGATTAATTATTTGTACAGCGGCGAACATTTTTTTTGGTATGCAGAAATGCTCATGCATACTGCGCTACCACGGGGAGATAGCGCAGTTATGTGGGACTCTAACCCACTAAAACTCCACGGTGCCCTCCTGTGCCGCTTATGGCGGGTACAAGGGAACGCTTTAGCCCTCGTCCGTGAACCCGCCGCGGCTATCCGTCACCGGATCCTACTCTGGGGAGTACCCCCCATCACCGACGCACCAGAACACATCGCGCCGTGACCACCCAGGGACCAATCCGGCGAACGTGGGTCCGCAATCGGTCAAGATATTTCTAGATTTGTCACTGCAATTCGTGTTCGCGATAGCCTAGCTAGTATTTACACGTGTCTTTGCTCCCATTACCTTTTACTCAGAAACCGTCTATTCCTCCGTGGATATAAAGAATTCAGCGATAATATGAAGCTTTCTATCAGTGAAATAATTATAATTCTGTATAAACTATGAAACTTAGAGAAGATAATAAGTTGAGTAAAAATATGTATCTTAGATATTTTTGATGTGAAATATCTAATGGCGCGCCTAGACAGTCAATTTTAATATGGTAGTTTACTGAAAATTAGTTTTCGTTCGTCAGGTAGATTAATAAATAAAAAAAGTTAACTAAAAAAATCAAAATACCCGACTGCTTGAAAAGCGAACTAAAAAGACGTAAACAAGGAGAAAATCATGCTGTGCAGTCGGAGGATACGTCTGGTTTTGGCCAGCCAGCTCGCGAAGATTGTTATTTTTTACTTTTTAGTGCATTATTTTTTTGGAATTAGGTACATTTAAACATATAAGTGTTATATATTTTTGAAATCACCTTTTAAAATCCTTTATTTTGATACCCCACACGAAAAGTTAGGAAGAAAAAAAAAGTTTGGGCCCCCACAAAATGGCGCCCTAAAACCGCCATATTCCTATTTTCCAATTTTCATGTAGCCAGTGACACTCGCGGGGTTAAGACGAATCGATTGACGTAAGAACCATCAAAATCGGTCCACGCGTTTGGTCTCTAGAACGCCACATAGGAACAAACATACATACATACATACATACATACTTACATACATACATACATAGACTGATAAACACATCACCCTCCTTCGGCAGTCGGGTAATAATATTGGACTCGTATTTTTTCTTTTGACACGTAAACATGTAGTTACGACTATATAATGTGTTGAAATATCGTGAAACGTCACGCCGCTAGTTCTTACCCTTTATACTGCCTTAGTGACGTCACAAGCCCCCATTACTGAACTTTGATGCGTTTAACTTTGTAAATTTTTATTGATTTGGTAAAGCAAAAAATAATTGTCCAATATTATTTGATAATCTCACTGACAGACTAAATTTAATTATCATTTTTCTACTCAGGAAACATCCTTATTCTGTGCGCCATTTTTATTTACCAAGTAGACAAACCAGTAAACAAAGATACTGTATATCGTACCCCGTTGTTTATGTGGCCACACCTCTGCAACTTTATTTGAATTAACATATAGTGTGTTTTCTGTCCTGATTGGACTAGTTCTAGATATATGGAGCAGAATTAAAAGGGATTGTTTCGTGCGTGCACGCATGTGCGCGCGTTGTGCAACATTTGCGAAAGCTTTTAGAGTAAATTTCTTGGCTATACAAAGTTCTCGACATTTCAGACAAGACAACTTGTCTAAAATTGATAAATAGGTGTGGATACTAAGTCGGTATATCGCAGAGACATTTCAAGAAAAAGATACAAAACTAAGACTAAATAGGAACTTATAGAAGACCATTAATTTATTGTACAAGCAGGTTGCCAGGTTTTGGATGGAATAGTTTTAGTACCTACTGCGAAAATTCTACATTGTTCACACCTAAAAAAGTTAGCTTCGTGTTGCTGCAACCTCGTTGCGCTGAAAACATAGGTACTGCAAGTAAATGTATAAGCAATTTTTATTTTGCATATATGGGTACAGTAAATGGTGATAAACAGATAAAAGGTAAATTCAGCCATATTTTACCGATAGGCATGCAAAAATTATAATTTGACGCTAAAACAATAAAGAAAACAATCCGTGAATTACAAAAAGGAGCTTTATTTACATCCACCAACCCGCACAACTGCGCCAACCGTGCGCCCACATAATGCCGCATTGTCCGGACATTTGGCCTTCTGTCCGGACTTTCTCCGGCTTACTAATTTGTCCGGAGAATTTTGTCCCATTATCATCATTTCAGCGAAAGACGTCTACTGCTGGACATAGGCATCATAGTTCTTTCATTGTGCGCACAGCTAAGGAGTGGAACTCCCTTCCGGAGTCTTGATAGCTACAACCTTGGGGTCTTTAAGTCAAGAGTGAATAGGTTTCTTCTAGGCAAGCGTGCTTCACCGTAGACCACATCATCACTTAAAATCAGGCGAGATAGTGGTCAACCGCGAGTCTACAAATTATTAAAAAAAAACAAAATTGTAGGTACTTATCCGAATATTTCACTTGGACAAATTTTGATTAGAAAAATTTGTCGAAGTGAAATATCCAGATAAAGATAAAATATTGTTTTTTTTACAAGACAACGGCTATCCTTTAATTTTTTGTAGTCGGGTTTTAGATTTTAGACAAAAAAAAAATTGTAACAAAATTAAACGGATTAAAAAAAAAAACGCTTTTTTGTCAGGACTTTTCAATCTTCGAAATGGCCTAATTACGGCCTACTTCCTCACACAGAGTGGAGGCCTGTGTCCCAGCAGTGGGAACATTGTTATCATGCTTGCTTATCTTATACTAATCTCGTTTTAAACACTCAGTGGTGTTAGTAGTGGCAAAGTTTTTTATTAAGCTCTCTTTTGTTTTTAATTCCTTGCCGGTTATATAAGAGTTACTGCGGTTAAGTACGTGTATCGAGTCGTGTGCCTACTCACTGTAGGTAGGTATGGGTACCTACTTACTAAACCGTTGCGTTTGTCATTGTCCGATAAGGTTAATGCCATGATTATGACTACGCGCGGTATACGCATTACTGCGGTAGGGCTGGCAATTAGCAGTTTGCTCAGGATTTAAAATAAAATGTTTGATTTAAATGTGATTTTAAATGAAACTGTTGATTGTTGTCTGGTTTGAAATGTGATTTAGAGCAATAAAAATATTTATATTTGCTATTTCAGTTATGAAGAAATTCAAGCCATCAATTTTTCTGTGTAAAAATATTTTTAAACAACCAAGTCGTTTTGGAGGAGTAATCCAAAAGTAACGATAAAATATCGGGTTGTTATTTTTTTTTTAAAGCACAACTATTAGTTACACGAATATACCACAAATAATGTACATGAATCAATGATAAATATTTTTTTTCAAAACTTTTAACCTAGTCGTTAAATAAGTTGTATGCTTTAGAAAGTAACCCTTTTATGGCACTAAAGCGGTGGAAGGCCCTTAAACGATCAGATCAGAACTTCAAAAACTAAAAATACCCATAAACATAAAAATATAGGTCACCATTTGGTCTCCATTTGGTCAACATTAATTCACCATTTGGTCACTATTTGGTCACCATTTGGCCACCATTTGGTCAGTTTAACTTGCAAGACCTACAGATAACTGAGAAAGAGATACACACTAAAAAAATGATGACGGGCGCTGAGTTCGCTAGCTTTGCTCGCTTTGCTCGCTCATTTCAGCTCCCGTCATCTCTTTCGAACCTAATCCATACGTATTGGGGCGCCCTAAGCTCCCGAGCTCGCTTCGCTCGTTCTTGGACTAATTCATTGACCATAATTATCGAATTTCCCAACCGTTACGTAGCAATATTCACAATGACCAGACAATGTGAAAAATCAGTAAGTAAGTAAATCATACTGTTTAAATCAGTATTCAGTAACTTGCCCGATTTGAATTGACTAGATTCATAATGGGGCATATACATAGTGCACATAAATCACTTGATTCATGACATATCTACTATTCTAAATGTCGAAATGCAGTAGCTAAGCTTCATATTCGTATTGCCAGCCCTAACGGTCTGTCTCTTGGCCCGGGGCGCAGCAAGCGTTCATTAAGGCCCAGTCCGCACTGCCCGCTAAGGCAACGCGAGTGACCTACATCATTCACTGTATTGAGACGCTTGTGATTGTGCTAACATGCGATTGTTTCTGCAATGAGAAAGTCCGAATGGATGTGTTATCGTTGCTAATTAAATAACAGTGATTGATATACCTAGATATGGAGAATTCAGTAGCTCAATATTGCCAGCCTACGTCTCTGTCTCTTGGCCCGGGACGCGGCATCATGCGGTCATTAAGGCTCATTCACTGTATTAAGAGCATTAATACAGCACAATCACAACACAACACACACACAACAACACAATCGACACACAACCGATCGACAACACAAACAACACAACCACAATCGATTGTTTCTGCAATGAGTGATCCCGAATGCATGTGTAATTCTTGCTAATTATATAAAAAGCTTATTAGATACTTAGACAGAAAGAATTCAGCAGCACAACGTCAACATTGGCAGCCCTACCGGTCCGTCTCTTGACCCGGCGCGCGGCATGCGTTCATTAAGGCTCAGCTCGCATTGCCCGCTAAGGCAACGCGGGTGACCTACATCGTTCACTCGTATTGAGGCGCGTGTGATTGTGCTGACATGCTATAGTTACTGCAATGAGAAATTCCGAATGGATGTGTTATCGTTGCTTATTAAATAACTGTTACTGACATATCTACTAAGATAGAGATAATACAGTAGCTTAATATTGCCAGCCCTACTTGTCTGTCTCTTGGCCCAGGGCGCGGCATGGCTCAGCCTGCACTGCCCGCTAACGTAACACGACTGACCTATATCATTCACTGTATTAAGACGCTGGTGATTCAATTCAATTCAATTCAATTTATTCACAAACAATTTACATTGTATTTGAAATCATAAAAATAATAACAAGTAATAAATAATGGCATAAGTATAAAAAACACATTCATAAAATCATAAGTCATAATTAAACATTAACAAAACAAAAAAAAAAAAAAAATATATATATTATCACACATAAAATACAAATTAAAATCATGATTGAAAAAGAATTATAAAAGAAAATGAAATATACAATTAAATTGGTGTAAAAATTCATGTCAGCTTTCTACGAAGGTCATTTAAAAATTAAAAACTGACAAACAAAACGGACAAAAAATATCAGTCGGCGCATTATCACAATTATATAGGTATATTACATGTCGTCAACGGAGTAGAGACATTTATCCAGTAGGAATGCTTGAAGCTTCGTTTTAAATGAAGACGTATAGATTAAGCTTTTTAATTCTAATGGTAACCTATTGAATAATTGCACTGCTTGATATTGTGAACTATGTTTCACAATGTTAAAATGAGGACTTATCTTATTTTTCAAATCTTTCCTACGTGTACTCTCCCTAACTCGTCTTTCCTCATCCGTCTCATACTCATGTATGTACTTTTTTAAATTAGTCAGAAGGACTAGAACGTAGAGACTGGGAACTGTAAGGATCTTTAAATTTAAGAAATGTGGACGACAACTCTCAATTTGTGAAATACGGACAATGGTACGTATAGCTCTTTTCTGAAGGACAAAAGCTCGTTGACTGTTATAATTATAGCTGTTTCCCCAGAATTGTATACTGTATCTTAATTTCGATTCAATCAGTGCGTGGTATACAATTTTTAAATATTTATTGTCAATTTCACCTCTAAGGGTTCTTAAAGCATAACACGCGGATGATATAGATGCATCAATGGCGGCTAATTCATTTTTCCAATTTAATGAGTCATCAATGTGTACTCCCAGAAATTTAGTTTCTCTCACGAGTTCAATATTGCCATCATTTAGTTGTATTGTCATAGTGTCTTTATTTCGGGCAGTTGTTTTGAATAAAATTACCTTGGTTTTTGCACTATTAATTTTTAACTTATTTACAGTAAACCATGTATACAGATAAGATAACGCGGCATTAACTTTATTTGCAAGTTCTTTTGTATCTTTTGCCCCAATGATGGCATTCGTGTCATCCGCAAAAACCACAAGTTGTATGTCGGGTAGAATTTTATTTATATAATTGATTAAATCGTTGGTAAACAAAATAAACAATATGGGACCTAGTATAGATCCTTGCGGCACACCGGCACTTATATTATAAAAGGATGATTTATATGTTTGTCGTTGTCCATCTTGTATCTCACTGATTTCTACAAACATTTTTCTGTTTTTTAGGTAGGATAACAGAAGTTGAGAGCCTTTGCCCCTTACTCCGTAGTGACTTAATTTTGCTATAAGTAAATCGTGATCAACAGTATCAAACGCCGAACTCAAATCCAGAAATAAACCAGCTACTTTCAATTTATTATTCATTTTAACAACAACATCATTAACAAGAGCATATATAGCGTCTCGTGTGCCAACATTTCTTTGATATCCAAATTGTCTTCGATGCAGGACTTTGTTTAAGTTAATATGAAGTAAGAGTCGAGATTTGATAATTTTTTCGAATATCTTTGAAAGCGTTGGCAGCAAAGAGATAGGCCTGTAATTTTTGGGATCAGTCTTTGGGCCTTTCTTATGAATCGGTATGATCTTGGCAATTTTTAGTTGTTCCGGAAAAATTCCCTCTGTAATGCACCTATTGAAGAAGCAAGATAACGGCTCCGCAAGAATATTTAAATGATCTGTAATGACAGATATAGGAATTTCGTCATATCCACATGAACGTTTATTACCCATTTTTTTGACAATATCGCAAATTTCGTTTGGAGTGGTAAGAGTAAAACAAAGTTCATTTTCAACCCGCTGTGTACTCTGCTGCAGTAACAAGATCCCTTCCTCATTCGTATTGTTACCGGTTAGACATTTACTTGTATTATCAAAAAGTTTTACCAAGGTGTTAGCTACTTCTTGGGGATCATCAATCATTTTGCCGTCAATTTTAAGTAGTAGTGATTCCGTTTGCATAACTTTTGACCGATTTGTACATTTGTTAACAATTTGCCAGATTTCTTTGCTCGAGTTAATTGAATTATAAATTTTTTCCCCAACCGTAATTTTTTTGGCCTTCGTGATTACCTTTCTATAAATTCTGATATAGTTTCTTTTGTAATCCATAATACTAGATTCAAGACTATTTCCATTATAACCGCATAAAAAACGTTTCATTTTACTAGATACTTTTACACCTTTGGTGACCCAATTTAGTTTCGTGCTTTTTATAAAATTAATTTTACGTTTCTTTTTCCTATAACTATTTTTAAAAATATCTGAGAACTTATGTATGAATGTATTAATTCCTATATTGTTCCAGTTGTGTTTCAAAATCCCCTGCTTAAAACATGAACCGTTTTTAGAATTGAACACTCTTTTGTTTATAACAAAATGCTGGTTGTAGTTACTTGACTTGCAAGTCAGAGATTCCAAACAAAATCTACCTAGGAGGCCTCCATGTCCATCAGCCAAACCATTATGGTCTACTTCACATTCTTTTACAAAAAATTCAGGCAGATTTGTCAAAATATTGTCGATGCACGAATACGAGTCATTTCGAATAAAAGTTGCAGAGTCAACAAGATACCTAAAATTATAACAAGTTAATAAACGATTGTGCTGACATGCGATTGTTTCTGCAATGAGGGCACCCGAATGCATGTGTAATTCTTGCTAATTATATAAAAAGCTTATTAGATACTTAGAAAGAAAGAATGCAGTAGTTCAACGTTAACATTGCCAGCCCTACTGGTCCGTCTCTTGGCCCGGCGCGCGGCATGCGTAAATTAAGGTTACCCTAGTCGATAATTCTTCCATACAAACGTAGTATGGTGATTACTCCTCTGTTTGAAGGTGTATGTTCAAAATAAAAATCATATCAATTTCTCTCATCATTATCTAGACCTGTATGGAAACAAAAAAGTAAATATTTGAAAGTTATGAGCGTCGAAATTTCCATATTTCAACACTAATTTTAACGCATCTTTTGGCGGAGATAAATACAAAGACTGTATTGCAAAGGAAAATGGGTAAACAGTCACCATACAGGGTAGTAGATTAGTAGTTCAACAATGCAAGTAATTTTATTTTGAACACATACATTTAGTCGTTTTTCATGATATCCATATTCCCAAAGGTCTATTTATTAAATTTCACGCGCTCGTTTTCGTCCTAAACCATCATCCATTTCGCTACAAAGCAGAAGTATGTATTCGTACGCGAACTAGCTTCTTACTGCTCATCACAGCATCTATCTATTTCGCACGTGTTGTCGGATGAGATAGTATGCATTTTAATTCCGCGCACTAAATAGTTCGTGCCGTCGACTAGCCAAGGTAGCCTGCACTGCCCGCTAAGGTAACGCGACTGACCAGCATCGTTCATTGAGCTGGCATATGATTGTTTCTGCAATGAAAGATTCCGAATGGATGTGTAATAGGTACTAATTGGGGGTTTATTTATCTAATTACCTGTTTTAGATAGGTCTAAAACGAACGATGGAGAGAAATGGAAGAAGATTTAAGGAGAGTAAGAAGGTGTTTGTCCTGCAGGGAAATGTGAAGATATTTATTATAATAGAATCAGTCAATCCAGTTTTCTGTAAGAGCTTTTAAAGATGCGGGTAAATGAGATAATTTCGAATATCTTGTTAGATGAGCAGTAATATTTTCACATCGGCAACAGCTGAGATGTTTTGGTAAACAGTTCATCGAAATGGTTGGTATCCTGGTCGTCCAGGTTGTAATGGACGTAGGACCATACTCTTAAACTGAAGATAACTTTTTTTATCCGTACGTGCACCTAGATGAAGAAATTAACATGCTTTGTGCAAAGTTGAGTGCAGACATAAATCTAACTATTTAGATAACGCAAGTCCCTCCATCTGTATAAAAACCAAGCATGCCACTTTTTCACATACAATTTATAAACAATTTTACTTACCAATGAAAGAAAACATTTCCGATGCCTCGGCCAACTTTTTCTATACAGTCTTTACAGCTCTATATGGCATAGAAAGACATTTTTCTATATTTCGGTGGATTTTCGGTGTCGATAATGCTAAATGAAAATCTCAAATTACGATCATTGATTTTACTATTTTACTCCGTTTTTAGGGTTCCGTACCCAAAGGGTAAAAACGGGACCCTATTACTGAGACTTCGCGGTCCGTTTGTCTGTCTGTCTGTCACCAGGCTGTATCTCATGAACCGTGATAGTTAGACAGTTGAAATTTTCACAGATGATGTATTTCTGTTGCCGCTATAACAACAAATACTAAAAACAGAATAAAATAAATATTTAAGTGTGGCTCCCATACAACAAACGTGATTTTTTTGCCGTTTTTTGCGATAATGGTACGGAACCCTTCCTGCGCGAGTCCGACTCGCACTTATGTCATTTATGTCTGTGGTACAAACCTTTTATTTTTTTTAAGTTTTAATAATTATTCTTGTCTCTGAAAGTATTCTAGGTTGTCAAGCTAGTGCGGCTAGGCGTGTTAACTATTTTGACTGCCACAGCCTGCTCGAGCAATCAGATAAGCTGCGCAGTGTGTTATCTGCCTAAGTTAATCAGTAAGCAAACTTAGATCAATCGTGATATTGCTAATTGGATACTGTTGTTTTAAACGCGAAAGGCTGATGATTAATGTTTAGTTTAGGAAGGCTAGGTTTGAAGTGATTTGGTTTCAGCGAACCGAGACGCTTTGGCGGTCACTGTATGAGACGGTATTGTCTAAACTTTCCATACAAACCAATCATGATGTCAGTGAGTGTCTCCCTTTATTCGTAGAAATTGACGAATTAGACCGATAGCGCTGGCCTATTTTGATGTCATAAGTTTAAAAAATTCTAAAGTTGCTTATTTCTTGCCTGTGGATACAGTCGTACCTATATAGCTTATTTTTGCGTTTTGTGTCACATCTGTTACTTGCATTTACAGTAATTCGATGTTTTGTGGTTGATTCTTTTTATTCAAATCAAAACTGGCAAAAAAAAAAAGTTTAAAATAATTATGGTATCATATCTAGGATAGCTTGTGGAGTGTGCAAACCCAATTTGTGTCATATTTGCCCAGTGCAAACTGACATACGGTCAGTATGTAAAAAATAGTGCAAAAAAATAATTACAATTTATGAAATAACTATTTCCTTTCTCAGATCACTTACATATGCCTATTAAATAAATTTGTGCCAAATTAGAGATAGGAATTTTAAGATTTTAATTTATTTTGTTTTTCCAAGCTACAAACGCTTCAAAAAATATTACAATTATTAGAGTTCACATATTCAATATCATAAATGCATGAATAATAGACATTGCAAATTTGTGTCATTTTAATGCACGATATGTATTTAAAAGAATAAAACACAAAAACAATGGTTGAGGTGGAAGCGGGCGGAGGCGGCCAGGCGGCATACGCACGCACACACGTTCGTTCGGTATGATTATTGACGAGACCCCTGAGCGGCTCGCACTACTGACAGCATCGCGACAACTGCTTAGGGCATGTTTCCGTGAGTGTGCCGGTTCGAGCGTTTGTAGTTAGTTTCCGTACTATTTGTCCATATTTATACTATGCTCTGTGATAGGCTTGAGTCACGAATTTTATCACGGGTTTTGTTCCCAAACTGTGACAAAAATGTGTCAATCAAGTCTATCACAGTATGCCGTTCTCGCCCCCCTGTTCTATTCTACCTTTACGGTAGTTTAGAATAGTAGCTATTTTCAATTTATAAAATAAACCCAAGATGACGGGGGAAGAAAAGTTAACACATGATAAGCTTATGAAACCATTGGAAGACCACAAACTGGATCGATGCCCTTGTGAGGGCTGCGAAAGACCCTGGATGCGAGTTGTGTAGGACAGGTGAATGTAGCGACGGTGACGCTTGGGGAGGGCCTATGACAAGCATTTTCCTATGATACAGTTATCACTACTTTAGGCGTCGGGGTTTTATATTTAACTAGCTGTTGCCCGCGGCTTCGCTCCTGTGAACCACCCCACAGGACCCGTTTTCGGGATTAAAAAATAGCCTATGTCACTCAGGAATAATGTAGCTTTCTATTGGTGAAAGAATTTTTTAAATCGGTCCAGTTGTTTCGGAGCCTATTCGGTACAAACAAACAAAACAATCTTTCCTCTTTATAATATTAGTATAGATGTAAAAACTTTCATGTCAATAAAACTTTACTCTACTTTCAGGACCATTTCGATACCACTCATTCAATTTGTCGTGAAAACATTACACTTTCTCTTCTCGTGGGTGTCGTTAAGGAATTATGCAACCCCTCTTTATCAAATGCAAACATAATATGCATTGCATACATACCTACAGACACTTCACTTCACTGTGCAATTCGGTCGTGTTATAGTTTAGATTTGGCTAGATAGGTAGGTGCTAGATAGGTATCTCGTGTGGTGCTAGACAATAGCAGGGGGCGTGGCTCTACGCTCAGGTGTGAGTTGATTATGTTAATTTGTGGCCGTTTTCGTGAGATATGGCCTGTGTGAGTTATAGCTTATAGTTATAGTGTGATTGAAAACGAGTGTGGCTGTATCATTTGTTTAGCATTTAAGGAATTGTGTTGATTAGAACATTTTGATGAGAACCATGTTCCTAAGTATCAAATGAATGAATTTACCTGTTACGGTTTGTAATGCTTTATATATATTCGTAGTATAGTAGTGTTAGTCTGGGTGCATCGTTCTCACGTATACTTATGAATTAACGTATGTATGTATATATTGTAAAAAAACATTTTTTTTAAAGAGTTATTGTAGAGTTTCTTGTCCGTTCTTCTCCATAACAAGCTACTTTTCCGATTGGACGGTAGAATCAATTATTATTACATATAAATTTAATTTTTAGACGTACAAAAGTGGTCTAACTGAAATAAAAAGAAATACTTTTGAGTTTGACTTTGAATCTGTCAATGAACTTGTTTAAGTAGATGTATTGGTCAGATATGAAAACACACAGAGACTATCATCCTCAATTATTTTAGCCGAAAGACGTCTACTGTTGGGCACAGACCTTCCTCAAGTGTCGCGATTAATATTAATCCTAATTTTTATCCGTGGTGCTAGGCAACTGGGCTTATCCCAGTTGTAAACGACCCTTTTGGCCTTGTTTGTTCTGTATCCTGCTTGATATGGAGGGAAGTGGCAATTTATATATTTCCTACTCCTCCGTTATTCTTTTCTGATTAATTTCGTTGCGGGATCCAAGCCAGTTAAATTCATTCTCCGGGACTTCGTCGAGCTTCATTGCCTCGGCGCTTTTCTGGTGGTCGCCACTATTGATTCTGGCTTTCAGGAGTTGCAGTGGTTTGAAAGTAGCGCAGTGGGATCGTCAAAAAAAAATCGCTTCATCGACTGCTCTTGTGCTTCTCGCATACAGTGAACTCCCGCGGAGATATAAGAGAGCGTGACGTGATAGAGCCCATGCTTGGTTTATAATACTTAAACTTAATGAATAAAAAAACAGCTTTATAGTTTCATGATTCCACGGTAGAACTTGGAACGCGAAAGACTAGTCTCAACCATTCACATTTTGTCCGATCAGTATGTAACTACTCGGACAGCTCTGTCATTTGCTACGTTCAAATCCTGCCCGGCGAGCACGGCTTACTGTGACATGGCCTAAGTCACACTTTTTATCACAGTTTGGGCGATAAAGCCATTTTGTCTTAAATGCTAGCACGGCGGCGTGAGATATTTTCTTGACTTGTGGCATAACTTCTTGACATTTATTTGTTTTCTTTTTCGGAAATTTGCCAATTTTATGGCAGTTTCGGTTTAACCTTGGCCATAAAAACCATTTAGGTTCAGAGAAGCATAGTCCTACGACGCACTATTTCCGAATGATGGGCCTCCGAATTTTATTTTATTTTACATAAAACGCTCTATATCTCGAAAACGGTATGTCCTAGGCAAAAAATAACCAAAATTTAGCCCCCCCTTTGATGCCCCCATGCTAGCAGCATCCCAACATGAATTTATGAAAAAAAAAAATTTTTTTTTTTTACTTTGCTTGGTTTTCGACTTGAACTACAAATTCTTAACAGAAAATATTTTGGGTCATGACAAGTTATGATAAAAATGTCATGTCTTACAATTTGTCTTAAATACTAGCACGGGACAACCATGTGACATAGTTTCAAGACGCGACATGCCTTTCTTGTAGCTGACTTCATTGTGCGACATAATCTGAATAGACGACCAAATAAAATAATACTTATAAAAGTGTGCCGTTCATACAGATAAAATACTTTTTAATTTTGTTGGGAACAAATTAATATTTGACCCACGACCATAGACTTATGCACACTTTATTTTTCTTTGTTTGTTTGATAACATATTAAGTGTTTGTTAGAAAGATATAATTATTTTGAAAATATTAATAATTACTTAAAAAATATAATAGCTTGGACCCAGTGCCCGATACCGGTGAGCCCCTATTTTTTTATTTTAGTTGTTTTTTGGGGGGTTTATTTAAAAAATAATTTAAAATGTAGAAAGTAAGAAGAATATGGAATATAAGAAAATAATTATAAAAAAAGAAATAATCAAAATAAAAATAATAATTAAAAATAGAAATAACAATTATAAAAAAGTAATAAAATAGAATTAATTAATAATCCTGTAACATTTCAATTAATTAATATTTTTTGGGGGTTTTATTTAAGAAATAATTTAAAATGTAGAAAGTAAGAAGAATATGGAATATAAGAAAATAATTATAAAAAAGTAATAATCAAAATAATAATTAAAAATAGGAATAACAATAAAAAATAACAATTATAAAAAAGTAATAAAATAGAATTAATTAATAATCCTGTAAAATTTCAATTAATTAATAAGCATTAATCACCATACACACAAAATAAATTTATTGCCATTTGATGCAGGAAAATATTTTATTTTTCAACTATAAAATTTTATCACCACCTCCGAACGAAAGTGATACATTTTTCTTAATCATCTGTCTAAATGTGAAATTTGTGACAAAATGGGTGCGCCCGTATTAGCAAAGTAAGACCCGATGAGTCCCAAATAAACGTCAGGAAATTTTCTCACGCCGCCGGTACTAATAATTAAGACAAAATGGCTTTATCGTCCAAACTGCGATGAAATGTGTGACTCAAGCCATGTCACAGTAGGCCGTGGTCGCCGGGAAGCAACAAGAAAGGCATGTCGCGCCTTTAAAATAAGTCACATGTTTGACCCGGCTAGCATTTAAGACAAATTGTAAGACATGACATAATTTATCATGTCTTGTCACAAATGTCTTGGGTACGCCTATGCTCGCTCCGCTGTAAGGTGCAGGAGGTCGGGCTTGTTGGGCAGACAAGAAGCTGGGGCATATCTTGCGAAGGGGCCCCACAATGGCACTGTGTTTCGGATTGGTCTATGATACTCCATTTGGCCAGGTTGTTTTTACAGCGGCCAACCTGGGTCCGCAATCGGGTTAGGCATTTCCAGATTGGCCACTGCAATTCGTTTCCAGGGGGCAGATTCTCTGCCGGAGTAATGAAGTGTGGAGGAGTAGTGTCTGTATGTTGCCATAATTTACTTCTGTCTCAAGAAGCTCTTACGACTCCTTAGGCACGCAGGTTGGAGTAACATTAAATAAAGACAAAACACATCGTTATAAGGTACTTAAATTTAATAAATAGGCATTGATTATGATAATTTTAAATTAGGTTAAGTCATCACGAATTGTATCATTTGTATCGCAAATGTAGTCTGTGTCGTTTCACTCAACTTGCTCGAAATACACTGTAGCTTCAATGTCCGAGCCGTCCATTCTGATTGTCTGTAAATAAATAAAATAACACATTATTTACAATATCATATACAATGTGACGGAGATTATTCTAACACATAAAGAGAAAAAAATAAAACCGGCCAAGTGCGTGTCGGGCCACGCGCAGTAATAGGGTTCCAAAGTTGCATAATAATGCGAACTAAAAAGAGGGTTTTTTTGTTGTTACATGAACATTAGAATGGTTTCAGCGGCTCACAAAGTCTAAAAACGGGCCCACATAGGATTTTTTTATCTATATTCTCGCGTTTGACCACTATCTCGCCTGATGGTAAGCGATGATGTGGTCTACGGTGAAGCACGCTTGCCTAGATGTAATCTATTCACTCTTGACTTAAACTAAATAAGGACTAACTGGTAACTGAAGAAGGAGTTATAAAATCCAACTTCGCAACTGAAGTTAGAAAAATATTATCTATTTGAGTACCACCTCGGGTGCGAATTGCGAAAGGAGCCGATACGAGCACGCGTTAGAGCCACGGGGAATGGTATAGTTCGTTCTTGGATCCTTGCGTGCACGCTCCTTGTTTATTTCTCTTTAGGAATTAGAAAAAAATCGTATGTTTTCACCTCTAATCTCCTCTAATACCGCAGATTAGAGGTGAATCCTCTAATCTGCGGTATTCAGTATTTCATTCTGGAAAGTTTTACGCTACTCAATTAGTGATGAAGTCGGGTCGAATACTGACTTTATAGAAGGATATCGACAAAAGAAAATAAGTTATTTGCTTGGAAATCGAATCTAATTTGACTTTACTTTTACGTTTTAATTACAAAACGTCGAAAATACTTCTGCACTAACACAAAATAGACTCCACCGCGCGCATGCGCCGTATGGACTACGTTCTGGTACTGCCAACGACTCCGGCCACTCCAATGCGTTATTCGAGCTTAAACATTATTAATTTAGAAAACATGATTATTAAGGATGTTATGATTTTTTTTTTTCTTTTTACATGGTTCATAAGCATATATTTACTATCTGTTTTACATAGCTAACAACGTTATTTAAGTAATTTTTCAATGGCATTTGTAAAATGAAAACTTTACTGTGCCAAGTGCATTTTATAAGTTGGTCGAGTATTACTCGTAAACTTGTAAAGCCTGTTATGATTTTATTTTTGTATATTTTTACATGGTTCGTTAGCATTATATTTACACTGTTTTACACAGCTATCAACTTTATTTTAGTATTTTTTCAATGGCATTTGTACAAAATTTTACTGTTCCAAGTACATTTTATAAGTTGGTCGACTATTACTCGTAAACTTGTAAAGCCTTGTTATCCGTGATAATTTTCCTTTTAATTTCGTTATATTTACTACTGTTGTGAATTTTTTCACATAACCAAAAGCAACCATTTCGCTGGCAGGGGGGGGGGAACACTTGACTCTAACATAAATTTGCAACATAAAGCTTAATTTTACGCAAACGAATCTCTGAATTGATAAATGGTTTTAACAAACCCATAATATTTTTGAATGGCCTATCCAACGATACCCCACACCATGGGATAGATGAGAAAAAAAAATGTATCCCCACTTTACGTCTATGGGAGGTACCCGAAAAAAATATATTTTTCATGATTTTATGTTACCACTTTGTCGGAATTATTAATATGTATATACATGCCAAATTATAGCTTTCTAGTACTTAGATTCTCTGAGCTAAGCTGCGGACGGACAGACGGACAGAGCGAAACTATAAGGGTTCCTTGTTGACTTCGGAACCCTAAAAAATGTTTCGAACAAGATTCGAAAATTAAAATGAGGTTCGAATATATTTTATTTACATTTTTTTGTTTTCTTTTGATAGCAACTATAAAAGGTAACAGTCCTTACATAGGCCGAATAAGCCGAAAAAAATATGCAATGCCATTTCACAAAAAAAAAAGAATGATAGAAAAATAAAACTTTAATGGCTTTTTCAATTTTTTTCGTTCATTTACAACTTGTGTGTTATTGCATGTATGACTGAAGAACTACTGAATAAGGTTTTATTCAATGAAAAATCTTGTATTTTTTAAATTCATTTATGAAATCAATTTTTTTATAAAAAAGCTTACCATTTTAGCTCCATTTTCGCCGAATTCTCGCCTGAAGTACGCAGTCCTCCCTCCTTCTTTTGGTATGATCACTTGTTTTAATACATTGTCGCCCTCCAATGTGTACGTGAGTCTCACCTTGAAATATATAAAGGTTCATTATTGTGTGTTGATGAGTATAAGTAGAATTTATGGTTTTTGTGTGAGGCCTACTTGCTTCACAAATGACTAAATACATCGACTACACAGCTCCACTAAATACAATAAGGCTTAGCACGCATTGCGATTTTTAGCCGCGTAGATTTTATTCATGCGTTTATTTATCCGCGTACTGAACCGTAAGAAACACGCACTGCGTATAAAATACTATGCGATTTTTGTCTCTTTCTACCTGTTCATAGAGCTCAAAATATTGGCGCGAATTTAAACTGCGCCGCGGTGCGGTGGGTTCTGTGGCAAAACACGGATTTCTTGCGGTATTATTGCGTGCAGCTTCATACAATTCCATGTGTCGCAGAATGCGCGGAAAAAAAACGTGCGAATAAAAACTGCAGTGCGTGCTAAGCCTTACTTATCGCTTTTTATGTCAATAGGTAGTTTAAGGATGGTAATAGCATATTTTTTTGCATGTGGCAATTAATGATAATGATAAATGATTTTATTTCTGTAAGTTGGTTTGTACAAACGCATATGTCGATAATACTTTTACATGTCGATCAAATCGAATCTATGTAAACACATCTTACACACGGACGCGATTTATGATACGAGGGTATAAAAAGGGTAATAAATCATAAACGTTTTAAGTCGCTTTTAAGTCAGTAAAGGTCTTCCTCACAAGTTACCTTTGATCCGTCTCGCCTCTCCATCTCGACCTCCTCTCCTAACTTGAAGTCATGTGACATGGTTCCGTTCTGCATCTGCAGCGTGAAGTTGAACGTATTCTCATCTTTACGCGTGAACGAGAATATCGGCGCGTTGCTCGTCAACATACTGATTAGGTTCTTGTTTGAATCTAGAAAGAAATACAGTCACATGAAAGGGAAAACCGGGCAAGTGCGATCCCAATGGGTCGAAGTGTCCGAGTTACTTCTCGGTCCCTCCATAAGATAAGATAAGGTAAGGATAAGATAAGATAGTAGAGATGCAGCACCGTTTCAAGTGCGAAAATAAAGTCCAAATCACACGCTACTGAATCGATACAAGAAGTCGTATGATATAGTTTAAACTTATCTGGCTAGCTTGGCTGGCTGGCTTGGCTGGCTTGGCTTCCAAGTAATATTTCGTACATACTTGCATGCTGATCGAAAGCTATGTCAAAATTAGCTCAGCTCTTGGTCTGGAATCGGTTTTGAGTATTCTTCGTATAACATGAATTAACCCAAATAGGACTTGTGAAAAGTTGATCAATATCCGCTTATGAGTTCATTCATGGTCGACCTCAAAAGCCTACTTTGCATTATAGAACCTCCTACTGAAATCCTCAATACTAAGAAAAGGGAGTGGTTTTCCTTCAAGTGGCTATTTATAAACTGTGAATAGATTAAATAGTTACTATCTTTGTGCACAGCTCTACTTCAGAAACTCTTAAGATAAACTGTTATATCATTTTCATAATATCCAAAATAAACGTGATAAACCAACAAAAAACCGGGCAAGTGTGAGTTGGACTTCGCACAGTTAGGGTTCTGTATCAAAGAAAAAAAAAATGATTTATCAATATATTGGTGTTTATTAGTAAAATATACGTAAGAATAAACATTATCACCAAATTTCCAGTTCATAGGAAGTTAAAAAATCTTCGGAACAAAATTGTGTGATAGACGACGGACAGACAGACACGTGAGTGCAGAGTAGAGAGCAATAGAGCTCTGTTTGGACCCTTCGGGTACGGAAGCTAAAAAAAAATGTGTGTGTGTACCAGAGTACACAGGTAAGAAGTGAAACTTCTTTACGACATATCATTTTTCTACTATTTGCAACTTCACGAAAATGGGGTAGATAAGGCTTAAGCCTTAAGGAAAACAATTTTTTCCGTATTAAATTAAAGCTATTTTATTATTATAGACATGCATACAATTAATGAGTAATTTATTTTATCATTGTTCTTATTATAATATCATTAAAATCATGCTCATACGTGTTGAATTTATAAAACGAAATATATAATCACTCTCACTTATCTTGTAAATTCACTTAAATTTGAATAAGTCTTTTTACTAAACTTTGATAAAAAAAGCAACATGGCGCGTAACCGAAAAACGTGACGATAGAGTCCGTCCAACGAAAAAAGTCCCGCGGAAATACATGGAACTAACAAGATTTGTTAGAGGTCAGCGTACAGTCGCATAGAAACTAGCGCCGCGTCTACGGGACTTCTTTCGTTGGACGGACTCTACGTACAAAATTTCTCCCATACGTCGATAAAGAAGTTTCACTTCAAAAAAGTCCCGCGGAAATACATGGAACTAACAAGATTTGTTAGAGGACAGCGTACAGTCGCATAGAAACTAGCGCCGCGTCTACGGGACTTCTTTCGTTGGACGGACTCTACGTACAAAATTTCTCCCATACGTCGATAAAGAAGTTTCACTTCAAAAAAGTCCCGCGGAAATACATGGAACTAACAAGATTTGTTAGAGGACAGCGTACAGTCGCATAGAAACTAGCGCCGCGTCTACGGGACTTCTTTCGTTGGACGGACTCTACGTACAAAATTTCTCCCATACGTCGATAAAAAAGTTTCACTTCAAAAGTAAAGAATTCAAAAGTTGAAAATAGCCCAAAATACTTAGAACATCTAGGTCCGTTAATATAATGAAGCGATGGATGGACTGAATGGAAGATGTTGTGGCTAGAAAGAGGTTGACTAATACTGAGAAAGTGTTGCCGATGTCCATGGTCTGGATTACCCAAAAGACTGACTGAAAAATATTAATATTCCCCACATCTGTCCCACAATTTTTAATCAACTACATCCAACTAATGTTTATATAAATCAAACAATTATATTATTATATTTTGTTATATTTTTACATACTCAATAGTCTTTACCTAAGTTAATCTACTTTTTGCGTCAATATTTTTCGCTTTTGATGGGCATGAATTTTACCATAAAATAAAATCTAAAACCATATCAACCATATCGCATAGTATTTTATCAGATAAGTTGAGTTAAGCTTGAATTAAATTTACATATATATATTTATTTAACTTTGTATATGCCCATGTACTACAATCTCTGTTTTTATTGAAACAAATTATTTAAAATTTAAAGGACATGGCTAAATAACTGCCCTTAGCATTTATAGAAATTTCTCACTAGCTCGTAACATTCAAATATTCATTAACTGACCCAAATTGTTGAGCCAAAGCCATGCAGATTGTCAATAAATATATTATTACTAGCTGTTGCCCGCGACTTCGTCCGCGTGGTTATGAAGATATAAAATTTGATGATGTTTAACGCAAACTATTTTTGTATTTCATTCAACAAAAAATGCCTAACACACTAAGTATCATTTGAAAAAAAAATATAGAGTATCACAAAATTATTTCTTAGCTTATGTCTCCTACTCTTAAACTCTAGACTTGCTAAATTTCAGGACGGTAGTACAAAAAAAAAACCGGATTTTCATACAAACTTGCGAGAGTGCTTAGACCTCTTTAAAATCCGGCCCTGACATAAAATCCGTTCTTAGCGAATGTCTACTAACAATTAAATACCACTTTGGAGGTACGGTGGAACAGGGTGTAAAGTCCCACAAACCTCCATAGAAACGGGAGGATCCTCCGACCAGACGGGTGTTGTGTCTGGTCCGGGCAACTGCCCAACGGTTGATGTCGGACTGTTGTATGTGTTCAAACCGCGCCGAAAACTTTGCTTGCGCGATGCAGGATTTGTGTGACGTCATGCATTAGTTTGTAAGTGGCGGCGTCGGTGCCGCTACACCACCACCACCTCCCTCAAAAATTAAAGGAATTTCATACAAACTTGCGAGAGCCCGTAGAACCCCTAAATCCGGCCCTGCCGTAAAATCCGTTCTTAGCTGACAGCGATATTTCGTGATAGGTGAATGAGTGACCTTCACTTTTATATATAGATAGATGTTTTTATGTTTTCAAGGAAGCTCCCATACAGCACAAAGGGAGCGTGATAATTTTTTGTCCTACCCCATTGAGCGCGGTATCGTTGTTTAGAACTCTTTGAGTAGATAAATACTGCAATTTTTGTTTAAAAAAATATTGGAAAACAAAGGAATGAGAAGCCGCAAAAGTCAGTTTTTTATAAAGAAATTGTTGGGAAGAATTTTTTTACTGCCCATTAACCTTGAAATTTTGTGATAATGTTTATTATTATGTATATTTTACTAATAAATACCAATATCTGCTTTTTTTTCAAATTCTCTCATGTTTAGGGTTCCGTACCCAAAGGGTGAAAACGGGACCCTATTACTAAGACTTCGCGATCCGTCTGTCTGTCTATCTGTCTGTCTGTCTGCCCGTCTGTCACCAGGCTGTATCTCATGAACCGTGATAGCTAGACAGTTGAAATTTTCACAGATAATGTATTTCTGTTGCCGCTATAACAACAAATACTAAAAATAGAATAATTATTTAAGTGGGACTTCCATACAAAAAACGTGATATTTTTGCCGTTTTTTGTGATAATGGCACGGAAACCCTTCGTGCGCGAGTCCGACACGCACTTGGCCGGTTTTTTTTCGGTTTATCACGTTTATTTTGGATAATATGATAATGTTATAACAGTTTATCTTAAGAGTTTCTGAAGTAGAGCTTTGTGCACAAAGATACTATTTAATCTATTCACAGTTTATAAATATCCACTTGAAGGAAAACCACTCCCTTTTCTTAGTATTGAGGATTTCAGTAGGAGGTTCTATAATGCAAAGTAGGCTTTTGAGGTCGTTTGTTAGTCATGGACCATGAATGAACTCATAAGCGGATATTGATCAACTTTTCACGAGTCCTATTTGGGTTAGGCAATTTTACCTTAACTTGAATATGTATTCATTTTAAATACACATAAAAAATTATGAATGTGTCCATGTTATACGAAGAATCCTAAAAAAATAATAACCCCGTTACAAGAACGAGAACAAAAAGGCTCCTACCTATCTCAGCATGTGCAACTATATTAAAACGAAAATAACGCTGCGCTGATATTCTGGGACCACTGTTGATGCCACGGACACATTCACGGAAACGCAGCTGTGCACGTTTCCACCAGTGCTATGCTATATGAACCAACAAATATGATTGGTGGATATCAAACGCATAGCAACGTAGCATAGCATATCTCTGGTGGAAAGAAACCAATAGTTCCAAATATAAATTAAATTATTTCGGCGGAGAAAACCGACATAATAAAAATATTTTTTGAAAAGTGAAAAATAACTTTATTTTTGGAAGTCGGTGTCTTTAGTAGGTACCACTTTTTTACGTTGTGGACACCGACTTCCAAACATAAAGTTATTTTTCACTTTGTAGTTTTTTTATTTGGAAGTCGGTAGGATTTTTTTGTAAAAAATCTTTTTATTTTTCACTTTTTAGTTTTACCAACCTAATAGGCATGTTGTAGGTACCTATAACGCCAGAATAGATTACCCGAATATCATGAAACTTGAACACAACCGGTGAAATGAGATATCTGCATACCCCTTAAGAGATACTACCGTGATGTTATGTTATAAAATGGTATAAACAATAAACAGACATGCGATTGCAGCATTCCCGAGAGATTTACCGTGATTTATTGAAGAGTTCTGTTGTATATCTTCGAAGTTCTTCATCAGATCTTCACCAAAATAAAATGGGACCAATTTCGACACATATTCATTCAAACAAAAAAAGAATTTTCAAAATCTTTCCAAAATTGACGGAGATATGCAAACAAAAAAAAAAAAACATAATGTCGAACATAGAACCTCCTCCTTTTTGGTAAGTCGGTTAAAAATCGACCGATCATCATCATCTTCCTGCCCTTATTCCACGTCACTTGGGGTCGGCGCAACACGTTTTCTTTTTCCATACCATCCTGTCACGCTAACACTGACTCCATTTTCTTTCATATCACGATGAAACGACATAAAAAGGTAAATATTACTATCTTCATTGATGTGTTGTGATATCAGAATGTTTCGTTTCCAAATCGATAGATTAGTGACTTAAGTAGGTGTCAATAATGTCCTATAACTACCTAATAAGTGGGTAAATATTTAAAATACATGACTATTGAGTGCCTAAAACATATTTTTATATAATAAGCAAATATATAAGTAGTTTCAGAAAGAAAAACTAATATTAAACGTCTCCAGTCTCTACAGTTCTGTTTACCTTGAAAATATCTCAGAGAGTTTATCTAAAATGTAACTTTTAAACATGCTCAGAAAATAAAAAAAAATCTAGTAAAAATTATTAACCATGAGTAAACGAACTCCATGGCCAATATCACCATGCTTTGTAACAATGATAACAAGAAAAATCACAGCACACGTGCGTTTCATGAACACTTTATTTTATCCACACAAGAAAACGTTAACAAAAATCACTCACTAGTTGCATTCACTAACTCTTCCACATTCTCAGAACGGATCCTTCTGTATTTCTTTCCGGAGAACGACATTTTACACCTTTTTTTAAAACACAAGTGTTGAAAATATAGTGTTTTCCGTTTATATCGAGATAGGTCACGTATTTGCGCAGTCATTGCGATAAGATTTGACGTTAGATTGCCGTATCGACGGCAGCAAAGGACAAACGGATATCTACAAAATCACAAGTTTTCAAGAGAGCGGTTTTGACGCGAAATTGTTATAACTTTTTATTGTTTTTTTTTTTTATAAAGCTTTGCCTTATACTCGGAATTTCTTCCTGTATCGTGGGTGCATTTACAAACATATAAACTCACATACACAAACACCCAGAGCCGGAACAACTATCTGTAGTTCATACAAATATTTGTTCCGTGCGGGAATCGAACCCGCGACACGCAGGGCAGCAGTCAATCGCTCAACCACTGCGCCAACCGTGCGCCCAAAACTTAAATAACTTGTACAAGAACAATGCTAGCTTTTTTTAATTTGAAATGCTTAATTGACACGGCATTTCGAAGAAAACAGTGAAGGTCTGGTAACTGTATATATACAGGTTGGGCAAAAAATCGTGGATCAAATAAAACAGGGTGATAGTCGGGTTAAAAGGAATAAAAAAAATAATTGAATTATTGAATCAAAAGAAATGTACTTTATGACCTACTGCAAATAGCTTCAAATATCGTCCTGTTTCATTTGGGCCACGATTTTTGGCAATTGAAATTTATCTACTTTGCACAAAATAAATAATTAAATCAGCTTGTCTCGTTTTCGTGCCAAACTTCACTACTTATAATTTTATTTCTAATGCTATACAAGTTTCGTATACTTAATGTATTACCTATTATGAAATGTAGATTAAAAAAAATTGGGGTTGTAGGAATAATAAAGTGCATTCTTACTAGCTTAAAAAAGTTGACCACCCATGGCAACAATTGCAATTGTACAACGCACATGCGTGGACAACTACTGTAGATGTGCGTTTGTACTTTGTTACTTCGTCATAATAGAGTGTAGTTGTCTTTATATACGCGACAAAATACTAATAAAAAATAAGACTATTTATAAAAAAATACACTAGACAATAAAGAAAAACAGACAATTATGTAAAACAGTGAAATTCGCAAAAATTAAGATGTCCTTTTTTCTTTACTACCGTCGGTATCATCGTTGCTATGTATTTTATCCATTACTGGATTAATTGGCTTTAGAGTTTGCTGAAAATAAATTATATGTTTTTCGCGTCCGCTGTATGACAGTCTAATAAGATAAAATTTAATTTATCAAATTCTTATGCAATGCCGCTAAATACAATATATTTATGATGTTCCGGTCAACAGTATTGGATTGTATTTTGTAAGTTCAGTTTTTTTTTACATTTTTTTAATGATAAATCAATAAAGCCATGATTACACAGTCCCCTATTTTTTGATTGTATGCTATAATTCAACACTATAAAAGTAGTTTTCATCAGCTTTAAAATATTGTCAAGCTGGATTAGATTTTCTTGGTTTTCCGGAAACAAGACAAATTCTTGTGCAATATAGATGTACTCGTGTGCAAAAAAGAGGTGTGAAGTAGGTATTTATAGAATAAACGTATCATTGTTATTTCAGTTTAAATAATAGGCAATTTTGTTTCTTTAGATTACATTTTTAATCAATTTAAATGGTTTTGTAATCAGACTTTTCATTCAACTTCCTCATAATACACCGTTGCTTCGATATCTGAGCCTTCCATTGTGATTGTCTGTAAATTAATAAAACAAAACATACATTAAAGTTATACCACATTGCGGTATATGTACTATAAGGGTCAAAAGTGCAGTCACACTCTACCAAAACAGAAAAAGCAATTTTTTTGTAGGCAGCAGAATTTCAACTTTTCGCGGTTAGTAGGAATAATCTATACTTTAATTTCTTTACAAAATATTAAATCAGTTGTGGATAATTTAACTTCTTCTACAAAAACTAGCCGTTTGAGTTTTGGGAGAGTATGACTGCACTTTTGACCCTTGACTGTACATGTTATATATTGAAATAAAGAGGAAATGCGGTCGCATACATCCGAATAAATATCCTTAGTAAATTGTCATAATTCGACAGTCGAACATAGAAGTTTGTACACACATAAAAAGACATACGATTACTTCGTCAAATATGGACCGAATTAATTTTTATTTACACCTCCTCCTTTTTGGAAGGTCGGTTAAAAATACACAAGCATATTTAAAAGATATTCCATAAACTGAAAAAGAATGATGCTATACTGTGCACGTTTTCCTTTTTGATAAGATCTACATTATCTTTAGAAGCACTAAAATCCTAAAAAAATGCACAAAATTGCGCTGTCAACAGGGGCCTGGTATACAAATTTGACAACTTTAAATGAAAAAAGAAAAACATAAGTGCATAGTATATATCTTTCTTTTCCAGTTTATGGAATATAACCGACCTTCCAAAAAGGAGGAGGTGTAAATAAAAATTGAATCGGTCCATATTTGACGAAGTAATCGTATGTTTTTTTTTGTGTGTACAAACTTCTATGTTCGACTGTATGTTTTTTAGGGTTCCGTAGCCAAATGGCAGAAAACGGAACCCTTATGGATTCGTCATGTCTGTTTGTCTGTATGTCACAGCCACTTTTTTCCGAAACTATAAGAACTATGTTGTTGAAACTTGGTAAGTAGATGTATTCTGTGAACCGCATTAAGATTTTCACACAAAAATAGAAAAAAAAACAATAAATTTTGGGGGTTTCCCTTACTTAGAACTGAAACTAATTTTTTTTTTCATTCCACCCATACGTGTAGGGTATCTATGGATAGGTCTTCAAAAATGATATTGTAGTTTTTAATATATTTTTTTTCTAAACTGAATAATTTGCGCGAGAGACACTTCCAAAGTGGTAAAATGTGTCCCCCCCCTGTAACTTGTAAAATAAGAGAATGATAAAACTAAAAAAAATATATGATTTACATTACCATTTAAACTTCCACCGAAAATTGGTTTGAACGAGATCTAGTTAGTAGATTTTTTTAATATGTCATAAATCGTAAACCACAATTTACCAAGTATAGCTAAATAAAAATAAATGATTTTCTTGGTAATATAAATTACCAAAACTAAAAAGCGAGACAAAAAACAAACAAATTAAACCGATTTGTTAAAAAAAATAATTTGTGTCATGCAATTAAATACGAACGGGTGCTTCAATATTTAAGCTATTTAAATAAACGCAAATATGAGTAATGATTTAACTGTTTATTTTGTGTTTTAATAGTGTACCTCATTTTTATTACATATTTGTGTCGTGGCGTAGAGTACACGTGCTCGCTTGCCACGAATGACGTGACAATGGCTTCAAAAGGTTAATTTAGTAATTTTTTATAGTACATAAAAATAATAATGTCTATGGAACTCTTTAAGGTAAGACCGCACTAGGCGTAACTACGCGACAGCGAAGCGACGCGAAAAAAGTTAGTCATAGTCCAGAAATATATGACCTGCAAAATGAACATAACATGATTACCAGAAAAATACAAAATTTGGAAAGAAATTGCAGAGCAATTAGGAGTTGAGTAGGTAAGTAAATTTCGTATTTTTCTGTGTTCAGGTATTTATGTTTTATCAACTCATTCATAACATAGGTACAATTAAGCACAAGTAGTGTTCTTCCATCTTGCTCAGAAGTTCCCGATCGACTGACGAGTGACGAGCAAAATTTGCTGCTTTTAGTGTTGCGCCAGTGTGGTTTAGCATATTTAAGCCTAGTGCGGTCTTACCCTTATTCGGACTCTGAGTACATACTTTTTTATGATTAGACTCCTAGACTTGGTTAAATACAATACAATACTTACAGTAGCATTGGTTATTAACTTGTTATGTTACGTATCGTCTAGGTCTAGTCTAGCCAATTATAATGGATCAGTAATTCTAGACAGTTGACTAGCAATTTATTATTATGAGATGAAACGTAATCTTGGCTCAGAATGGATTAATTTTGAGGTGCAGTGACTTGTTACATGACGTGGAGCTAAGCTATTGTGAATGTATATTATGCAGACCACTTTTCTAGGTTTTAATTTTATTGTGATTGAGATTGTTCAGAAGAATGCGAAGAAATTACATACAAAGCGACTGCAATACAAATATTTTCGTTCACTAAAGAAGTTTAATTCAAATAAACGTTTTATAAATACAAGGTGATTTAGCCGTAAAAAGCCATTAAAATAAAAAGAAAAAAAAATAAAAGAAAAAATTATTGGTTTTTTTAGGGTTCCGTATACCCAAAGGGTAAAAACGGGACCCTATTACTAAGACTCCGCGTTCCGTCTGTCTGTCTGTCTGTCTGTCCGTCTGTCACCAGGCTGTATCTCATGAACCGTGATAGCTAATGAAATTTTCACAGATGATGTATTTCTGTTGCCGCTATAACAACAAATACTAAAAACAGAATAAAATAAATATTTAAGGGGGGTTCCCATACAACTAACGTGATTTTTATTGCCGTTTTTTGCGATAATGGTACGGAACCCTTCTTGCGCGAGTCCGACTCGCACTTGGTCGGTTTTTATTTTTTTTGTGTCCCTATGACCAGTATGGTGCACTTTAAAGAAATAAAATGTTAAGATTTTATATATCGAGATTTTTTTTATTATTTTCGCATATTTTCATGATGATTATGAGTCTTGTATTCTTGTGCAAAAAGTTCCTATTCCTATAAATAGGTAATTTAATTCTTGTAATAACTTACCATTTTAGCTTCTTTGTGACCAAATTCTCGTCTGAAGTGTGTAACCCTCCCTTCATCCGGAATCATCACTTGATTCAATACGGTGTCGCTTTCCAATGTATTTGTTTGTTTTACCTTGAAACATATGGGGTTCAACATAGTGTCTGTTCTTTTGCAAATACTGAATGAAATTTTGCAAATGAATTAAGGTATATTATTTGTGGATGCTATGCTATTGGGAAATGCATAATTCCTCATTATATTCTGCCGTTCTTGCTGTGAATTATCCAGATCATAGATTCTTTGAGGTAAGTTAGTGAGCCTGTTATACCCACAGATATAAATCTTACTAGATGCCGCGATTGCAGGTACTTCGCGTGTCAAAAAACGGAGTAAAATTACGATCAATCATCGTAATTTGAGATTTTCATTTAGCATTATCGCCACCGCAAATCCACCGAAATCTAGAGAGCTGTAAATACTAAATACTGTATAGAAAAAGTTGACAGAGGCATTGGAAATGTTTTCTTTCATTGGTAAGTAATAGTAGTTTATGCAATGGTTATCTAATAGGGGTTATTAAAACACGAGCGTAGGTGATAATAATATCACGCGAGTGTTTTAATACCTAATTATAAGCCATTGCATACACTACTTTATCTTCACTCATACAGTTGCAATAAAACAAAAGTGGAAACGGAGATAATATTTGGTATGGCGGGCAATTTAGGTTCTCATTGCACAAGACTGCGCAGCGCCCGCCTCCTTAGACAATGACAGTACTTCAATGAGCCCATATCGATGTCAATAAATTAAAAGGTAAAAGTGTGCTATAAAAATTAAAAAGTTATTTTATGATGCAGTTGTTTAAAAATCGAAGGAAAATGTTGCACTGTAATGGATTTATTTATAATTTTACCTATCCACGAATATAAAGTACGTGTTTATACAATATTTTTTGAATTCATATTTGGAACATTACGTTGTGAGTGTAGATAAATTTGTTTTTAAATTGTGTGTGAAAAAGTGTCACGCTTGGTTTTCATACAGATGGAGGGATTTGCGTTATCTAGTTAGATTGTGAACACTGAACACTGAATCCAGTTAGCAGAAATAGCCTTTATTTTGGCAAACTAAACATGCCTCTTACCATCTGTGATGTCTTGATTACCTTTGATCCATCTCTCCTCTTCACCTCGGTTTCCTCTCCCAGTTTGAATACATGCGTCATGGTTGTATTTTGCATCTGCAGCGTGAAGTTGAACGAGTTCTCATCTATGCGCGTGAATGAGAATATCGGCGCTTTGGCTGTTAACATCTTGATTAGGTTTTCATTTGAATCTACAAAGAACGAAACAAAGAATAATGAGGCTTTTCTTTGTTATGGTGCGTAGATCAGTTTTATGGCTGTGCGCAGAAGCATGGTGTATCTACAGTGGTTGGACTTGTGATCAGGGTCATTAGAGAAAATGTTTACCGGCTCGCAGTTTGGATTTACGTTCCGATGCGCCTGTTTTATTTGTTACAATTTGTTAACTAACAATTTTGTATTTACTAACATCACCTAAAACATGAAAACATTTTCTGAACATTGTGATCAAATGTTTGTTTAGAAAATGTTTATTAATGCTTGTAAATATTTTTTACAACAGTGTGGGAGCACCATTCGGAGAGTGGAGTGTGGAGTCTATATTATGTTCCACTGCCTCTGTTTTTCTAACCATAGAACGACCATTATTTTGGCTAATGACCATGATCACAAGTCCAACCACTGTAGGTACACCATGCTTTTGCACACACCCACAAAAGAGATCTACACTAATAAAAAATCACTCACTAGTTGCATGGACTAACTCTTCGACATTTTCAGAACGAACTCTTCTGTATTTTTTTCCGGAAAACGACATTAAAAAGTGTCAAATTTTCTTTAACTTTTTATATCGCAATTCTTAGGTCACTTTCCACAGTTATTGCTTAGATTGCTGTCTCATTGCAGGTTTCCATTTTTGGATTAATTGACTTATTTTTTTAAATTGAAATATTAAGAATTGAGTAGAGACGAAGACGTCCAAGCACACGTGGAAGTCGGCAAACAGCACAAGTACAAAACAAGGCAAAATGACTACGCCCGTGGCTCCATCAACGGAATAACAACAGTCCATTGAGTGTACGCACCTACCGTGAATTGTGATACAAAGGAAGGATCGAATTGCTTCATATTGACAAAATAACCAACTGTTCGTGAAATATATCCAGCCGTTCTCGCAGTAAGTATCAGACGGGCAGATGGAAAGCCAGACGTGTATTTTGTAACCCGCACAGGTGGCATGCGAGGATAAAAATTAAAAATCGTGCGAGACCAAAAAGGCTCCTATCTTATGCAGCGATATTTAAAAAAGAATATATATCACCGTGCTGGTATTGGTGTTTTGATATCTGACTGTTGAGGTGTTAAGGTCGAGGTTTGCTCGCTATAGTTTTAAATGAAATAGACATGTGGTTCGTACAAAGATATATTGGACACAGCTTATGAACTACGCAATGAGTACCTTGATCACATGAATGTATAGATAGCTATAGGCGACAATTTTTAAAAGAACACTGGCCTTAAAAGAAAAGAGAACCATTGACATCACTCATCACTTTTAGTCTGTCCATCAATCTTGTAAAAAATAAAATAGGCTTTTGCTAGTTTTTGTTGTTACTTACCAAATTTTGGAAAAAAAAGCCTTTGTTCAGACGTAGTTATTCCTGCTTATTAGTTAAAACTCATTAATATCAATTGGCTGGGTTGACGGTTTCTCCTTTTCATCATCAGTGACAAATTATAAAATGGCAATACTTCATTAAAAGGGGATCATTATTCAAGGGATTACCTGGCATATATTTTACGATGTTTTAAATTATGTGGGTCCGTGTTACCAACATCTCAGCTTGGGTGTGTGAGCCGTCGAACAGTCTACGTGTTTCGTTTTTTTTGCAGCAAAGGTAAAATATAATGTGTTGCATAATGTTAATGCAATGCAAGTTTTTATTTTCTCAATGAAACTATTTCCAAAGGGGGTTTGAACTTTATTTGTTTCAGTTTAGTGACCTCAACGCCAAAGTATTTTGTTGATATACTATTAAGTAGCAGTTCTTTTCTTTAATCATTATCACATAGTCCATGCCACTGATTCTTTATCTTTGACAGCTCTCTTTGTCTTTGTGAGGGCACTCGACCAGAATAAAGGTGAACGCGCACCTAGACGCACCGCAAGAAACGCACGGGCCGCATGCATCGTATCCACTTCTGTACATCTTATTATATCAATATTTTCTCCGCTGTCTCCGCGCCGCTCGCACCGCACTCGACGCAAGCATTAAACGCACCGAATCTGATGACGTCATCCGCACGAACTGATGGAATCCGTATACCTACAGCATTTTGCTGGCATGCGGGTCGTGCGGCGTGGATAGGTGCGCGAGGCTGCATACGATTTCATATAAATATTTATATAAAATGCGATGACTGCGGCGCGTGCGGCTCCTGCGGTGCGTCTAGGTGCGTGTTCACCTTAAATCTACCACCATACCCATTATCCTTGCCAATTAGCGTCGCTGTTTGAAGGGTATACCTATTGGTATAGTTGCAGTATGTCCATGTAGATAGGATCTGTCAGTTTTGTCTCTAGTATACAAAACGTATCTACGAAGCACGATGTTTCCTTTAAGTTTTATGTATTTATTAAAAATATATACACAAGTACAAAGGCGGACTTAATGCCTTAGGCATGAAAACCAGTCAGAGAGAGTGGTGCAGAGATAAAACAATGCAGGTGCAACAAAATTATAGGATGAATAGAAAAAATAATAATTTATATACAAACAAAAGAAGAATAAATATATACTATCAAACATATAAACAATGTAATAGAGAAACCGAAACCAGTAAATCAATTTTGTGATGATTCTGCAAACTTGCGAATGTGCTCACGTGCCTTCAATTTGAAAGAAATCCGATTGGTTGCCATCCTGATATCCTGAGGGAACACATTCCAAAGGGAGATTGCCTGGACAAAGTAGGACGAGTGGATAAACCCTGAGCGGTGAGATTTTTACCCAAGAACATCTCAATCAAACATAAGCATTGAATGTGACGTCTATTACCCAGGTCTCTATTTTCCTGTGCTGTTTTTCCTACCACTTACTACTAGGTTAATTCATGTGTGGATTTGCAACCACTCATGAATTAACCTAGTAAAATCTTAAGTAGGTACTGCAATGTCAAACAAAATGGCAGGTGCCAAGCTTGTTTATTTATTTAAATATTATTTTAAATGCTCGATCAAATATTTTAATGAGTCATCAGTCATACATACATTGAGGTGAGGAACTTCCGGATTTAATATTTTCTAGGTCTACTTAAACAGCTATCTATTATGATTGAGATCCTTGTGCTGAGTGGTTAACAATTAAAACAGCATGTTGTTTTAGCAAATTAATGTTTATTTAGGCATTCAATTAGGCATATTCAAGCCTATTAAAGCTCTAAGTAGCAGCAGAATTTCTTCCTCATCATGTTAACAAAAGCAAAATAGACTCTGTCTTGACCACAGATTTAAATCTAACTAGAAAACGCAAGTCCCTTCATCTGTATGAAAACCAATACACAATTTAAAAACAAATTTACTTACCAATGAATGAAAACATTTCCAATGCCTCGGCCAACTTTTTCTATACAGTCTTTACTGCTCAATATAGCATAAAAAGACATTTTTTCTAGATTTCGGTGGCTTTCCGGTGCCAATAATGCTTAATGACAAGCTCAAATTACGATCACTGATCGTAATTTTACTCCGTTTTTTGACACGCTTTGTACATGCAATTAACGCGTCATCTAGTTAGATTCATATATGTGGTCTTGACCTATATGTTTTTTCCTAGTCTTGAGGTAGGTTCAATCAAATGCCGTTACAACTCATTTAAGTTAATTAATAAATCGATGCAGCAGTCCATTTTCTCCATACTATTCACAGCGGCACCGACGCCACCACTTACAAAGTAATGACATGACGTCACACAAATCCTGCATCGCGCAAGCAAACTTTTCGGCGCGATGTGAACACATACAACAGTCCGAAAATATCCGTTGGGTAGTTGCCCGGACCAGACACAACACTCGTTTGGTCGGAGGATCCTCCCTTTTCTATGGAGGTTTGTGGGGGGGAGGGGGCTAAGGGGGCAATAGCCCTCCCCCTGGGCCTCGACTAAATTAAGTTTAAACTACAAATTAGACACTGGATCCGCGCCTGTTCCAATTGCCACTAGTCTATTCTGTAAATATCTTACCGTGAAAACTTAGGACAATGAGCTTAAAGTGAAGTCTCATTGGACGGACGGATTGAAAGCTCACTTCATGTTCAGTTCACCTAAGTTTCACGGACCTCTTCTTTTCGTGTGAGGGTGTGGCCACTTCTGGTGTCAGAGTTAATAAAGCCGCCTCTGGGAACCCCACAGGCGTATGATTTGGCTATTTCAGATTTGAATTAACTATATAAGTCCAGCAGCCTTATTGCGTAAGTGAATTCGGCAAGGCAAAGGATTTGGTCCTATCAATCGACCAATCACGTGCGAGATGAAAGACGCGATGTGGATTTCCATCTATGTGATGGAAATCGTTTATGTCAAATCGTTTGTCTTGCCGAATTCACTCACCCAATATGGCTGCAGGTTTCCTCACGATGTTTTCCTTCACCGTTGCCTGTGATGTCCAAGATAAACTTAAAAATTACATATGCATTTGAAAAAGTCATATTGGTTCTTGCCCGGATTTGAATTTGAACCTCAAGCACGAGAGGCGAGGTCTTAGCCAGTGGGTCACCACAACATATTTGATATTTTTACAGAACAGCACTACGGGTCACTGAGGTCACACCTACATCACATCACATCATCAGCCTATTAATGTTCCCACTGCTGGGACATAGGCCTCCTCACTGTAAGAGGGAATGGGCCGTAATCCACCACGCGGGCCCAGTGCGGGTTGGTGGATGTCACATGTCTTCGAATTTTTGGTTCTAGGACATGCCGGTTTCCTCACGATGTTTTCCTTCACCGTTTTGAGAGCAGTGGTGATGAAATAATTTACACAAAGTAAAGCGCCTGCCTGGGCCCATCTACTTGAACCCACGACCTACAACTTCTAAGTCGCGGCCGATACCACTGGGCCACCACTGCTCACAGCTCACACCTAGGCTTCCCTCTAATATATGTTATGCCAGCTGCTTAGCAAAGATCATCGCTCTATCAAGCATGTAGTATTACCGTCATGTATAGTCTGGTGGCAGAGTGCCAAAACGTCAGAGTGGCTGGACCTACGTGCTACCTCGCAACATGTGGTCTACCTGCTTATTTATTTTATTTCAGTGTGGATCCGAAGGCGACTTTTATTGCTTTATTATTGGTTAATGTCTTGTAATAAAAAGGGTTTTGTTGCCTGCCTTGAATACAAAGGTACTTTGGTACTGTCAACATCGAAAGTAGTAGTAGTCCTAACATTGTTGTTTTTAACCCACGATGAAAAAAGAGCGGTGTTATAAGTTTGACGTGTGTCAAGTCTGTGGCATCATATCTCGTAAACGGATGAACCGATTCTGATTTAGTTTATTTTGTTTGCAAGGTGACATTATTGGGAGTGTTCTTAGCTACGTTTGATGAAAAGATATGGGCGTTTTACTGTTCGAACCGGGGTATTTGCGCAAGAAAATCGTGTCAGGGTTTTTTTTTACTTATTAAAATCATGTTATTATTACACAATATCGTGGTGTCTCATCCCATACAAAAAAATCGTGCCGACGTACTGATTATACTGATTATTTTTTGTACATCGAACGCATTCGGTTCCGTTCCACGGATATAGATGGTGATCTATCTATCGCCGTGGAACGGAACCGAACGCGATCGATTTACAAAAAATAATCGGTATAATCAGATGAAAAACGCTAGTTACGTCGGCACAGTTTCTTTGTATGGGATGAGGCATCTGTATGCTAGTATTATATTATCTGTGCCAATATAAAGGAGCCTCATTGGTGTAGTGGTCGCAAGCGCTACCGGTCCGGGGCTCTATTCCCGGATCGGACAAAGTGGTTTTTCCATCTGAAACATCTCAGTAGCAGCTCGGACACTGGATATTCTAACTGGATAACAACTATACTTAAACAAAAAAGAAACAAAAATAAATTTATTGTACAAAACAGTAACACAAGGTTAATTATACACAAAACATTTGTACAAAGGGTGGTCAGAATCAGGTTGAACAGCTGGCTCCTGAACTAAGTAAAAAGATACTTGTATCTCAGGAGTCAAAGTTCCTCGTAACCATTGATAGAACTTAAATGTTAGTGACTCAGTAATTACATAATATTGTATTTATCAACATACAACAGAATCTTTTTCAATACAGTTGTTAAACATGGCGTACTTTCAGAGGCTATAATTATGATTCGAAAATTAAATCTTATGCATAGGCATCTTTCTGTTACGCGGTCGTGACTTTTGTTTACGAGCTCGATCATTAGTTTTGCAGTTTAGTTTTAAATTTATAAGTCAATTTAAAAAGTTTAGTAGCAAAGAGTTTTCATACATAGAATAAAATGGGATAGATTTTATACGAGGAAAAATGAATGATTCCGTACGTTTTAGCATTGAACTCGCAAAAGTCTTTTTAGTGGTTGTTTAATATATTTAATGACCAGTTTTAATTTAATTATTTTCACATCAACATTTGTCTAAAATCGAATAGGCTGTATAGACTGTTTTCGTTGTAAAAAATTTCCAGTTGCAAAAACGCGCCTTTAGTTATAAGTCAATTTAAAAAAGTTTAGTAGCAAGGAGTTTTCATACATAGAATAAAATGTCTCACTAACCTAACAATCCCACCGCACTATTCCCAAACCACTGCAACTCCTGAAAACCAGAATCAACAATGGCGACCACTATAGAAGCGCCGAGGCAATGAAGCTCGACGAAGTCCCGGAGAATGAATTTAACTGTCTTGGATCCCGCAACGTAATTATTCAGAAAAGAAAAATAGAGGCGTAGGAAAAAAAAAATGATGTCTCACAAATAATGCATTGCGCAAGCAAGTTTTGGCGCGATTTGAACAGTTACAACAGTCCGACAACCTTTGGGCAGTTGCCCGAACCAGACACAACACCCGTCTGGTCGGGTCGGGGATCCTCCCTTTTCTATAGAGGTTTGCGGAGCTTTCCACCCCGTTCCACATAGCTAAAAGACATTTCCCAAGCATCGCTACATCGACCGGTCGGTCCACCTAATGGGGGCCTTCCAACGCTGCATCTTCCAGTGGGACGCGGTCGCCACTCCAGAACTTGACTCAAAAACACAATTCAGAAACCGGCCCTATAGGCACTGCTGAAAAATCACTCGTATTTATTTAAAAACCCTATTTACCTCGTCACGGTAAGATCACAGAGATAACTTTAAAAACGATATCCTGTTCGTTTTTTTGCAACAATTTAGATCATATAGTATGACTTAATAGTTTAGTGAAGTATGTGAGGTATTGTGGAACATTATCGCCAGACTGTCTGCGTCAGTAATGTCAGGGTTACTGATTGATCTCGGAGCGGAACCGATGTTGTTAGGAGTTCCTGTTGTAAATTGAAGAACGTAATGTTTTGATGTTGATCTGTTTTTTTGTATCTACAATAATCTACTCGTACCTATATACAGGCTTTTGTATTTTGTTATTCACTGTCAGACTGCTATGGACATTCTAAGTGCGTTTGTCCACCGCCGCCGTCACCGGGACGTCAACGAGAACGTGATGACGTCTCGATGTAGCGATACATACATTTACTATAGCCGCTTGTCCACCGCAAGTCCCTCGCCCGAGCGTCGAGCGTCGCGCCGCCATCCCGGCCGCCGTCAATTCGATCGCACCTGAATCTTCATTTTGAATAACAGTTCTATGGAGTGCCAATAAGCGTTGCGAAAGCGAGAGTGCAAAGAAGTTGTTAACTTGTCGCCTAAGACACGCGTTTGTCCACCGCCGCCGTCACAGGGACGTCAACGAGAACGAGTTTTTTTCTGCCCGAGACCACGGTGACGTGACGGCGATCGTTTGCCCACCGCTACGATAACAACCCCGGCCCGTCACAATCCCGGGCCGAGTTCTAGCGGTTACGCCGATTTACTTGAATTGACGGCGGCCGGGATGACGACGCTCGGGTGACGGACTGGCGGTGGACGGACAAGAGCCTATAGTAAATGTATGTGTCGCTACTCGCTATATAGGGTAGTCATCACGTTCTCGTTGACGTCCCGGTGACGGTGGCGGTGGACAAACGCACTAAAGGGATGGAAGTTCGTCATTTTTGGCGATTGGAAATTAGCTTTTATTTTCATATCAATGGTTGCCAAAAATGGATGAAATTACTGAAAAGGATACCTGAAGAATGATGATGGTGACAACTGACAGTGATGAAAATATAAAAAAAAACAAGCCAAGAAAACGTTAGCAAAAACTGGCTAACTGACTCACAGTTTATTTACTAGATTTATTTAATGTATGACATAAATTGCAGTAGCTTTAACGAGTTTTTTATGATATCCTATGTAATTTCCTATCTATTAATCAAAAATAAATGTAATCTAGACTAGATTTTATATTACTCATACTAGAGCACTTTTTGCTGTCCTAGCTAAAGCAGTACAGCCTTTTGTGAATGAAGCTGTACTGATAATTGGTAGCAGTTTTACAGACACCATGACACCACATTAGCTCTGGCAAGCAACGCGTCTTGATGCCTCTGGTATTGCAGAGGTCCAGCAGCCTAATTGCGTAAGTGAATTCTGCAAAGCAAACAAGTCGGAACCTTCCCAAAAACGACTTTACTTATTGCATATTACACTCTGATAAGGAAAGGTTATGCTCCTTTCCATTACCAATATTTTGACGTAAAATTGATTGTAAAGAATGAACGAAAGCGGAAGAATCGAGATAAAACTTCACTATTGGTATTGTGTAATGAAATTATGTCCTAATGATTTGGAAATCAATCATTCGAGTTTGATGAAACATAACGCAGTAGATGAACTTCAACTCAAAGGAGGATGTTTGTAGGTACTCTTTCCAAATTAGTTTCACAATACCGAAAAAGTTGAAAGAAATGATTCAAATTCTTTGAAGGAATCGAATTGTTTGTTTTGCAGAATTCACTTACGCAATTAGGTTGCAGGTTAGGTGGAAAGTGCACTAATCGAAGTCACATAAAACACGTTTACGTCAAAATGAATTTAATAAGAGTAGTTGAAAATTTAAAATATATTTACAATAACATCATGTTAGGTTAGATTTCATGTGAGATACCGACGAAGATACAAAACGTACCTTATTTAAAACAATGCATGACGAAGATCGTACGAAAACCGGCGCTGTTGTTCCCAAGTAATACGGAAACACGACATACCAACACAATAGATACATGTGTATTTCGTTTTCCGTGAATCTATTGTAATTTATGTCTGTAATTAACTATGGTAAATGGCCGTTCCGATCGTACCTACTTAACTTATTTTTCTTAAAATCCGAAGCATTTTGTTTCGTCTGTTTTAAACGCATGCTTTTAAAGGTACTTAATAATTCTTCTGTTAAATTTTTCATAAGTAATTACCTCCTTGCGCGACTCCTTACTAGGGCATGAATATCGGAATCTTGCAATCTCGTAATATCGGAATCTCGGAACGATGTCACCGATATTTCAATTCCGATACTGAGTGATCCAATATCGAAATCTCGGAATCAGAAAAATACCTTAATTTTAGTTCCTTGTGAAGCGTCGAGCGACAAAGCGCGGTTAAGCTCGTTGACTACGGTGATTATCAGTGGTCGGATATTCTGTTTACTAATCGGGCACTTATTTACTTAAACTTCACTTCATAAAAAAATAATATGTGCCTTGATGAATCTCGGGATTACAGTCCTGAGATTGCTAAAAATGTTACCTTTAATAGTACAAGTAAATACACAGATTCATAAAACCCATTGTATCAAATATATTTTCATTGATTACGGTTGCGGGTATCCGCAGGATTGGAGACGCACGGGATCGGCCATTGTGACGACATTTGGGGGTGGCTTATGTTCAGCAGTGGACATCTTTCAGCTGAAATGAGGATGACGCTCACTAAGAGCAGTGGTGGCCCAGTGGTAACGGCCCTGACTTACGTATCGTAGGTTCTTGAGTTCGAACCCAGCCAGGCGCATTACTTTGTGTAAATTATTTCATCTTCACTTTTAAAACGGTGAAGGAAAATATCATGAGGAATCCTATATGTCCATATGTCCTAAACCCAAAAATTCGAAGACGTGTGACATTCACCAACCCGCACTGGGCCCGCGTGGTGGATTAAGGCCTATTTCCTGGATGATCCAGTGGGAATATTATAAGACTGATTACTCACTACACTTATCGGGGCTACTTTCAGATTAACGATAATCATTTATTTTCTGATTATTTTTGCATTATTCTTTTTCAAAGAAACAAGACTTACATTGTTTCATGGAAACAAATATTCAGTTTAGGTAAATAAGCGCCCGATAACACAGTCACTGGTGGTTAGAGAGAGACACAATTGAGATCCTATTATGTCGCGGCATAAACGTGTTTTTTTTATTGCACTCTATCCGGCTTTATACCGAAATCGTACAATTAACAAAAAAAACATACGATATTCAACGAAAGTTCCCAATTCCGATATTAATATCGGAATTCCGATATTGTGATCTAATATCGGAAATCAATATCGGAATTGAAAAACTTCCGATATTACATGCCCTACTCCTTACTCAATTGCTACCTAAACTTATTACCATTTACTATAACATTAGACATTTAAATAAGCCCATTTTACAGCCCGTTCAACCGATATTAACTTCTATTGCGTTGGTGATACGACAAATGGAAGATGTAGTAAACAGTTGGTTTTGGTAACAGGTTTGTGCTAATTATGTCATCCTTATACGAACGCGATAGAACTCAAAATCGGTTGAATGGACTTTAAAAAGAGTTGTAAAGACGTCTAATGTTATTTCAAATGGAGTATAGGTATATACTGCAACCTGCATAATCTTGAAATAAGATATTTTAAAGCTTAAAAGCGAAGCCTACCTAGATAGGTAATAATGGAATAATTAACTCTGACACCAGAGGTGACCACATCCTCGCACGAAAAAAGGAGAGGACCCAGTTAGGTACCTAGGTAAGTATTCTAACCATTTAGATAAATAGTTACTAAACAATTGCTATTTGCGAGTGGTCGCCAACAAGATTTTCTGAAAACTTTTCCTTGCTATTTTCGTGGCGAATTTTCTTGACAGTAATGTCGTTTCAATTGGAAAGATCTTCTGAGATATTCTGGTATTGGTTTAAGTAATGATTCATCCGTCTCAAGTTTACAAAGAAACTATGTTGTAGTCTACAACGTAGATAACAACATGACAGTGACGTCCTTTTCCTTTGTTTAGAAGCAGCATCTAATTAAGTAGGAGTTGATGTACCTACATATTGAGTGCTTAATTGTAATTAGTATTGCATGATCTCCACTGGACTGTAAGAACAATTAAATTACAGTTTATTATTTACTCGCACGTGAGAATAATGAGTTTTGTAGCAGCGTTAAAAACAATTAAATATTTAAAAGCCATTAATATCTCTTATCACAAAGTAGCAATGTCAAAGTAGCTGACAGCGTGCAACGAGAAGATTTATTCATTGTTCTGACAGCCTCTTAAGATCAGCCTCCATCAGTCATTGTATGTGACACACGACGGGTCGGCGGCATACCGGTGACGAATGAAATGGAAGAATGTAAGAGCGTTTCTGTGGTCGCGGCCGGTGCGGCGGCGGTCCCGGTGACGGCGTCGGAGAGCGCACGACCTTGCGCCGACCACCACCGGCAGGGCGGGGGCGCCTATGAGTGCGGCCGGCCCGCGCCACTCCGCCACTCGTACTGTGCTAACGATACGACCAACGCGCTCCCAAACTATTCGAATTTTCAAAATACGACGCGTTCGGAATGACAGTTTGATTTTTTAAATGATGTGGTTCTGGTTCGTACTGGCCGCCGCGGCCGCGGTGCTCTCAGGCGCGGAGAGCGCAGGCGCCGGCGCCGCCCGCCTCGTCTGTTACGTGGAAAGCGCGCGCGCTAGCGACGGATTTTCCGAGTGCACACATCTCGTTTACGCGGGCGACGCGAGAGGAGACAAACTCGACGCTTTACTGAAGGAATACAGAAAGAGCAACCCCCGACTGAAAATTATACTGAGAGTATCCGAGGTTGATAAGGTAATATACTTAAGAAATATTTCTGTACAGTTTTCCACCTCAAGAACACATTTTCATTAACAAATCTGCCCACGTGCGGAAACGTTTAAGTATTACATAAAGCTAATTACTTTTTACCGATTCGTAAATAACGCTTCCGACTCGTCTCGCCCATACTGATGAGCTCAAATGTATTCTTTTGTCAGAAGTAGATATTCTACAGGCGTGGAAAGTGTACGGGCAGCACTAATTGAGCTGGTACCACGAGCGCATTGTTTCGTAATCATATGCTAATTGACGGACATGTTAACTACGGTTTGGGAAGTGGACCGTGCTTTATGTGAAGATCCGATATCCTCAGGATGAGTTTTCTTCGTGTCTAGGGTTTTAAAGATTAGTCGATCGACAAATGTAGAGATAATGTTGTTTGTTATTTGTAGTAAGTACACAGAATAAAAATCTCATTAAGTAATTTCCGAATTAACTCAATGTTAATAAAAGTAGAACGTAAGTAACAAATTAAAAAATTCTGTCTCACCATAAAAATATCGGTGACAAAAAAGCTGAATTCTATATTTGAACTGAAAATTGGCAATGTCTAGTCTACGACCCGTAAAGGCGCGAACACGTTCTATGTAAAATCCATAGACCACAAGCTGTTCGAGCGGAAACTTAAAAAGGTTTTGACACCGATCCAGATTAGGTGCGGCCATTACTAAATCTATTAGATTATATCCGTTCCCACGGTTGATATTACGTACTAGTAATGAATAATAAACGGTAGATGACATGATATCTTTGTCACGGTACCTGTTTATGATCTGTTTAGATATTAAGATGAGTGAGTCATGTTGGTTTTCTTAAGCGACAAAGTAGAGCTATCGATCATTGTTCTATTATCAGATGACTGTTCGGTATGAAATAAAAATTGAACGGCAGTAGCTTTTAACATTATAAAATACCTCGCATATCGGTAATCAATTGTTAAAATAGTCTCCAAAATTCATGTCATAGAGATATCCGAAAAGTGCATGTCGTAAGGCTAAGCTTACCTAATCCAGTTTATTGTGATTTGGATTACATTTAGCTCTATGATAAGGAATTTGTCTCCTCTTAGCAAGATGGTATAAGTACTTGCAAAAACAAAAAATATATATGAGGCATATGTGCTATCTAACTTATTTTCTCAAACATGCTTGGAAATTTGGGCATTGCTTTGACAACCTTCTTCGAGATAAATCGAAATTGCTATACTGGCCATATACATGCGAGCTGCCGGCAAAAGTTGTATGAAAATCCATATCTGTCGTGTCTAGCGGCCAAATAAATTACATAGAAAACTCATATCTGCCGTGTTATTTAAAAATGGAACGATCTTTTACTCCCAAACATGGCAACCAAGGAGGTAACTTATCAAAGGTTTTATTTAAATTTCGAACTGGCTTGCAAATAGAACGCTGTTTATTGAAAAAAAAACAACACTTTAACGCGGGAACAATTATTGTTGTTCGTCATTGATTTTTGTCAAAATGAGTTCTAGGTACTACTTAGTTCCAATTTCCGCGCATTATTTGAGAAAAGTACTATACATTCCTTGGCCACAACTAGGCATTGAAGGATTTACACGTTCGTCCATCAATGCCTCTTTTGCTGGCCGCTGCAGTAATGTACTATAATAAATACATCTTTATACCCATGCGGATAACACCATGAATACATATTTGCATAAGTATTATCATTATCACTTTATTACCCAAACACCGAGATGTAAATTGTAAAGTAGGCCATTCAAGGAATTTCTCTTTACCAAAATTCACAATACAATAAAATAAGCTACCATACATCTCACCCTGTCGGCAACATTACACATATTTATTACACCACCTTATGCAATTCGCACGCGATTTCGAAGTTCTCGAGAACCTAAGTAAACATTGGTGTTACCATATACCAAAATAACTTGATTGACCTGTCAAGTGATATGGCCGACTTGACCTTACGCAAGTTTCAGAAATTACTCTTGTATGTGGAGCACGGAGCAGACGGCGCTCTTAGTATTACCAGCGTTACGTGGAAACTGGTTGTGACGTTAAGGGTCAACTCACACCTCGACTCGATGTTCTACAGCCTTTTTAAGATTGCGATACAATTTAAAACTCTGTTTACTGCACACAAACGTACATATTTCAGTGAGAGAATTCGAATTCAACCCGCAGAATTTAAAATTCGAATTTATTCTGCTCTGGTGGCGTCGTACGCGCGACAGAATCAGACAATCTGCACGTATTCGAGTATCGTTTTCTTAGATTTGCTCTTAGTCATTTCTAATTTGAATATGAATTATTTAAACGTCCGTTTATTGTGTTCACGGACACGTATTCTTTTTAACCGACTTCTAAAAAAGGAGGAGGTTATTAATTCGACAGTATTTTTTTTAATTCCTTGTTTGAAATTTTTATTTTGAATACATATTCTGCACTCTACCTTGCTAACGAACGTATTCTCAGTTTAAAAATACCGTCTCTGAATATTGTTTATCAACCTGTATAGCAAAATTCTAAATATAAGGAAATAAAGAAATTGCCGCGAAAAATTCAAATAAAGTAATTTCACTGGAATTATGTTCAATAAGGTAGTAGTAATGTTGGCCGAATAGTCCAAAAAATCCAATCACAGAAAAAAAAGGCTTCTTTGACAAGCCAAAAATCAGTTTTTTGCTTAATTCTTGTAAAGTTTTGATATTACAGCAATTTGTGCTCAGAGCAAGTTTATTCCTTATTCAATTGTGCACAAAAAGTCGTACATAAGATTCGCTAATGATCATTCATTTTCGAAATGTGAGCCAATTTTTTTTTTATTGTGCTGCCTCTGTGCGTATCGTATTTTAAGCTTGTCAAATTATATTTTTATGCTCAAGAGAGCCGTTTGACATTCAAATTAACGTTTTCAATATTATGTTTTTTGGGTACGTAAAATACGGAAAAAGAGAAACTTAACTTTACTGGAATATACCTCATAGCAGTGTTTTTCACTGACAAGTACTTCTACTACGTAACAAGGATTTTTCTAATTATCGTTATTTTCCTGGGTTAGTAGATAATTTTGAATAAAATGGTCCTAATCAGTTCAGAGATTTTTATGAATAAAAACTCTGTTTAACTTTTCCAAACTTTTTTTTTCACCGATGTAATAGATAGGATATCAATTCCCTCGTCATGTTTCTCCTTGCGCGGAAACGGCACCAACCTCGAAGCTCGCAGTGTGTTGACGGGAGCGATGACGTCATAGTGCCGAGTGCCTTCTCACGTACGCGACCTCGGACGGTAGGCTGTCACTTGCATCTGCACTCTGCATCGGTGCATCGGTGTTATGAATGACGAAAATATGGCACATCGGGTTTTAGATAAAGTTTGGCTTTGTAGTGTGTCGTGTCTATTTCACTGTCAAATAGAGTTTTAGAAACGTCGGCCTTGTTGATAGCAATACAAAACTATTATATTTCTTGGTTAGTCTGTTACTATATTTTATCTGTGTAAAAATACTGTCATCGCTCTCTTCTCTCTATAACCTCTGGTCGATGTCCGACACGTTTTCATGTGAGTTAAAGTAAAATATTAATAAAACAAGCAAATTGTATCAATTACCTGCCTACATTACATACAGCCATTTATAGCTTCTAGCATTTTGGTCCTTCGAGCCGGATATGGTCGCTGGTTCATAATAAAATATAGTATCAGACTAACCAAGAAATGTAATAACTTTGTGTTGCTATCAACAGGCCTAACCCTAGACAATGTGATTATGTGACTATCTATCGGAAGTGACGATTCTTAAAAGTACAAAAATTATGGGATTGACATTGATAGCTCTACCAAAATGACACGTAGTTAATTCCATATAATTTTGGACATTGATAGAATGTCGCTTTCTCTAGAAATAGGAAGGAGAAGGAGGATAGAAATGTTATTCATTATCTACGTCAGAATATTTTTTAAAGCTCGCAGTGTAGCCTAAGTCAAGACTAAACTATTATGAATATTGTTCAAACAAAACTTTGCCAGCAGAAGCTGCTACACACGTTTTTAATAAAAGGGGGAAGAAAAAGATAAAAGACGGGCAGGATGCCAAGAAGTCGTGAAACCTGATATGCGAGTCAATTATCTGAAGGATGTTAGTGCAATAGACCGAGCAAAGTCAAGATCACTGAAGCGGGCATCCCTATATGAGAATTTGACTTTGACTATGATTCATTACCGTGAGGGTTCCTCATAATGCAACAGCTGATTAAAATTACTGTGACCGATTGCATATTCGAGATCGCAAAATGACCTATTACGAGGAAAGATACGGCATCTTAACAATCATTTAACTCCTTGTACATATAATTAAATAATTACCCTTCACCATAATCGGATCCTCATTAAGTTGAAAACTTGACTGATTACACGCATACTTTTGGATCAGTCGCGCAAAGGTTACGCCAAACCAGGCAAGAAATTTTCTTAAAATTTTGCCAATTGCCGGCACGTAAAGTTCAGGAAAGCCAACTACGTAGAGTGTTTTCTTGCACGTGATAGTGGAAGCCAAATAAGAAAGGAATATTGGAAGAGTCAGTTATATTCTGAGAATATTATATTGCTGAGAATATAATATTTTGGGTCTGAATGGCATAAGTTTTTGTGGATATGTGATTTCAGACTCATTTTATCCTTAGTTAAAAGCCACACATCACATGGGCACACATGGGCCTCACTAATCAATTGGTTTTATGGATATGATAAAAAAAATATAGTGATATATATCATAAGATAGTCTATAAGCATTAGAGCCACTTGTATCCAGCTAGAAATAAGGCCTCAAAATAAAATAGACACCAAGGGCTTTTCATATGTTAGCAAAAACTGAATTAGGCACTGCAAAGTCCACATTTAAAACAAAAAATCGAAGCATATTGCAGTTTAGGAATGTTGTAGAGGCGCAAATTATCCTTTTACTAGACATAAACGTAATCATGAGCGCTAGAATAAGAGCATATAATGATATAGGAAATGGTTCATAAAACATAAATTTGATTAATGCAATATTAAGACTGCACGATGGGTTTTAAAAGCTTCCTAATTCTGACTGCGAGGGTCAGGCACATAGATCAATATACATACTCGAATTATTGCTGATATTAGTAATTAAATCATGCTCCAATAACATCGAGGCTAATTACTCGTTACGTAAAAGTCGACACACGTCGGAAATATTGTTAAAAAGGCCACGGTTAATGTAAGGGTATTAATTAACTATTACATTCGATGACGTCATACATTGGTTTTTCTGTGTGAGTAGATTTTGTCGGGCAATTTAGTGACAAATGTTGTTGGGTTGTTTTGTAAACTGTTACAACATTCATCTAGTAAAAGTTCTGCACTACTTATCCTAAATTATTATTATTCGATCTTAAATGCCTCGGCGCTTTTCTGGTGGTCGCCACTGTTGATTCTGGCTTTCAGAAGTTGCAATGGTTTGGAAATAATGCGATGGGTTTGTCCTAAATCAAATCCTCCATTATAATATTCTTTCTATTGCAACTTTTTTTTCTTTGGCTTCGTCGCTGTGTACTACTGAACATGCCACTGGAACCAGGCATCTTAGTGGGATAAAAACAGGCATAAATTATTACCTGTCATTCTAACAGTGATTTTATTCGTAATTGAATCAGTACTTCCAGAGACCAAAACATCAACAAACATTTTACGTGCATATATCATTGGTTTAGATTTTAATATTACTTAGCAATATAGAGCTTTCCGTCTTATTGGCTGCTATTAACATACTTCTACCAAGTACTTCATCCAGTTTTTCTTGATAAACAACTAGATACAATTTAATCGTTGTTTAAAATAACAACCAGCTACTACTATTAAAGCATACAGCTACAACTATTCAGCCTTGGATTATAAGCATACAGTTTATGTTCAACCACACTATGGGCCTAACTATAATAATTTATTTTTATTTTATTTTTTCTCCCAAAATTACTTGAGATTCTTCAGATATAAACGAAGCTTTTCTATTACTCTTTTTACCCATCGCAGTTGGGACCACATAACAATGATAAATAAGATATAAATCATGGCATCATGGTGTTTCTCCTTTCATCGCCTCTTTCCTTTCGCTTTGGGTTTCGATCGATAAGCGATAGAAACGCTTTCATTAGTTATCTAAGGAGTTAAATACATAGCTTTTGTGTTAAGTAACCTGATGGTAAGGCCTAGTGATAAGTGTGGTTTGCGGTAAATGGTATTGTTACTTTCGTGTTGGTTGTAAAAGCTTTGTTTTCATAGCCTCTATGCTTTTATTGCGCTTACAGTGTTGTTTGTTATTAACGCTGTCTTCTGGTTAACTTACTTCTGGGCAGTTTTATGCTCTATTAGGTACATTTAGGAGGTTTTTTTTATCCATGGTAAGTTTTTCTATTTTTGACCTGATTTTATATACCTTGCTTCTTTTTGTAAGCGTATAAATGTTATATTTTTTATTATTGATAGACTTGCGTTTAACCACTATCTCATCTAATGGGTAAGCGATGATGTGGTCGACGACGAAGCACGCTTTCCTAGAAGGAACCTATTCAGTCTTGACTTAAAGACTCCCAGGTTGTAGCTATCAGGAAATACAGATTCCGGCAGTGAATGCCACTCCTTTGCTGTCCGCATAATAAAAGAATTCCCAAAACGTTTTATAAAATTAAGAAGTCTATTATGCGACTCGTATTTATAAAACTTACTTGTAGTTTTAAATACTCTCGCTCACAACAGTGTGAAGAAATAAGAACTGTGTAGTGTAATTACTTCGAAAACTTTATAACCTCTGACGACCCTCATAAACTCCAATATTGATTACAATTCCCTTGAAACCATCTGTTACATTGTCTGCAGTTCCCAGACCTGTATCGAATTTCCCACACTCTAATAACAATTAACGCCCAAATAATGAATAGGTACCTTTACATCATTCATGTTTTATCATTCGACCAATTACTGTCTGACAGACTGTCAGACTCATTATAAGTGCTCGTTTAGTTTGGAAAATACTTATGTATCTGTTAACCTGTTAGCCCCATTTGAGTTTAAGTTGATCAGATTATACGATCCACAAGTTTTTATCATCTGCAATGGCCTCCAATTTGGAGTTTTCCCTCGAATTAGGTAGAACGATGCTCTTCGCAAGATAGCTGGTAACAGCTGGATGTCGCAGCAGTTGAACGGTGTGCGATTTTAAAACCTGCAGCTTGTCTAGCAGTAGTCTGCATCACGACAAGAGCCCTTATAGAAAGTGATATTTTATCAGCGACAAATGAATGACTGTCGTAAAGTCGAAGAGGTATGGCTGGGATTGACGCGCTACCGAATATATATATATATATATGCGCATATATCACTTTGCCTATAGTTTTCAAAAGTATTTTTGGTACCGTCCATAATTCCTCAAATATTTGTCTTCACGCACAGGACCGATCAGTGTGGCGACGCTTGGTGGAGGCCTATGTCCAATAGTGGACGTCTCTCGGCAGAAATGATGATAATGATTTGTTTTTGATTACTAGTTTTGTCATGTGTGCTTGTTTGGTCTGTAGAACGATTAATCAATCGATCGACATAGGTGTCGATGCGGTGGGCGTTCTAGTTGACTTGTCAATGCCGAATGGTGCTTGTGATTTGCTACTGTCGCGCCTACTTGCGACAGTTACTGGTCTTGTTTGGTTGCTTATTAATTATGGCAAAGATTGAAGAGATAATTTAAAAATGTTTTTAAGTATTGTTGTAGGTGCTTCGATATTGATCGAAGTGTACCTAGGTGTTCTAAAATTGATCTCTTTTCAATATCAGACGAGTGAGACATAACGTTTTGTAATTCGGTAGATAGAATATTGAAAATTCCTTACGAATTTTCATTGAAACTAACAGCTTGTTTGTGTCTATTACTTAAAATCTACTAATGTAGGTATTATATTATCTTGAGCAGGTCTGTGCAATACTTGTTGTTGCTAAAACAACTTTTATACAGAACCTTATTTGTACCAGTTATCATGATTACATATCGCATTGTTGTATACCTACATTCGTTTATCATGCGTGCGAGCTTGCAATCTCATTCTTTCATTCGTGAATGTCAGAATGAATCATAGCTACACTTACGTCGTTCTTGACCTTGGCATGACATAACGGGTCATGGGCGCAATATTGTTATTGACTATTGTCAATTTTGACAGCTATGTCAACTTTTGAGTTTGGAATGCAGAAAGCATGCTGTGACAACCAGTCTTATCTCATTCTTTGCATGATTTGCAGATTTATAACTGGGTTGCTATTATGTTTTGCAATTTTGTTTGCAAAGTGGTAAGACCAGTTGTCTACAGGTCACAACCAGTGTTGGGCCGAAGGAAGGCAAGGTTTTTCTCACGATATTTTCCTTTAAGAACTTAAACGGTTTCTTGAGGATTCCTCGAATGTTTTATGTGTGGCATTATATACGTAGGTACTTAATTGAGCTTCAGACATCATGACGACTTGTGGAATCGTCATCCAACACTTTTTCCCAGAGGGCTTCTGGACAACAGGCGTATCGTGATCGTGACAATGCGACAACCCTTTTTACAAAATTGTCTTACAGAATATTATTATTAGCTGTAGTTTATTTATGAAAAATAATTATAGGATTGTCGCGTCGCGCCTGTCTGCTGTCGCTTTAGCTTTCACACGTTGGAGGCTGCTTTGAGTATAAAATGCAGGCGATTCAAAATCAGTGTTCTTTTTAGTTTTGTTGTTTGGTTATATGGCACAAAGTAGCAAATACGCCACATTTACGGATATCTTTCAAGAGTTCACAGTATTTAAATTAAATTGCACAAAGCCTAGATCCCGTTGGGCTGGTATTACAGATGACATCATAGGTAAACAGGACACTGTAGTAAGCGCCAAAAGCCGTTGAGCCGAGTGAAATAATATTGTTATGTTTCGAATACAAATAGCTTATGTACAAAGGGATAGAATATCACTTGTTTCGTTTTAATTTACTGTTCATGTTTTCTCCATATTAGGTAAAATTGCGGTGCGAGAAACTTCGGTTTTCCAAGCACGTTCTTTTGAGTTACGCTCAGTGAATTTCTGTCAATTAGGTAAGCGTGTGTAATAAACATCGTCTCGATATTCCCAATGATTAAGGCATACATATTGTTAGTTGTAGCTGGCAGGTAGTTTTTGCTTCAAATACGGTCGCCATATTGGGAAAAAGTCTTAAAATACTAGATGCGATAATATTATCCTAACTGTTACCTCTTCAACGCGATAAATTCTATAGATAAAATAGATTAACTTGTCAGTGTTCTAGTAAATATCGTCTTACGTGAGAATTTCCGTGATCGATACTATTCAAGATAAGAGAAGTTTCATCTATCCTTTCGCTTTCAATGGCCTGTTTTAAACCAGAACTCCGAGTGTTATGCTTTCCGCTACGAATGTACTTCCCACAGAAATAAATATAACTAGATAACGCAAGTCTCCCCGTCTGTATGAAAAAAAAACATGCCAATTAAAAACAAATTTACTTACCAAAGAAAAAAACATTTCCAATGCCTCGGCCAACTTTTTCTATAGTCTTTATAGCTTAATAAGGCATAAAAAGGCATTTTTCTAGATTTCGGTGGATTTCCGGTGCCGATAATGCTAAATGAAAAGCTCAAATTACGATTATTGATCGTAATTTTACTCCGATTTTTTGACACGTGAAGTACATACAATCGCTTCATCTAGTTAGATTTATATCTGTGTTACTGCCCATTACATCTGCTGGTCAACATTTTGAAATTGGCCATGGCATTTTTTCTTTTTCATGAAAATATATCGACTGTCTTCGATGTCATAATAGAATTTGCAATTCTTACGTTGCTGTGACCTCTGCCGTTGTATACCGTAACTGTAAAACATCTGTAGCTCGCACAGTCATTTGTCAATGTTGTAACTACAAGCCTTTTGTTTTAAAAAGAAAACAGAAATCCTTGTCGCGAGTGCTTCCTCTAATGTTGACATTTCGCAGACTGAGGGCTTAATAGGGTCCTAATTATCGCCGTTAAAGATAACTTAACAAACTGTTAACTTTGCAACCTTTGTAGGTACCTAATGTTTTGCAAGGTGTCATTTTTTACTTTGTTTGAAAAATGACACCTTGCAAAATGGTAATTAGGGGGTAATAAGGGCCATTGTGGGGTAATATGGCCACGGTACATATGCCTCTTTGTATCGTTAATTGAACCTTATTTAAATAGCATAACGCCTGTATTCCCGGAAAGGTTAGGCAGTGGGAATTATAATACACCCATATTTCGCCAGTTGCTTATGTTTAAGGTTACACTAGTCGATCATTCTGCCATACAAACGTAGTCTGGCGATTACTCCACTGCTTGACGGTGTACGTTCAAAATAAATGATATCAATTTGTCTAATCATTAGCTAGCTCTGTATGGAAACAAAAAAATATATTTGAAAGTTATGAGCATCGAAAGTTCCATATTTTAACACTAATGTTGCCGCATATTTGGGCGGAAATAAATACCATAAGAAGAAGGAAAATTGCAAAACGGTCACCATACAGGGATAGATTTGTAGTTCAATAATGCAAATAATTTTATTTTGAACAGATGGTCTGATTATAAAATTTCGCGCAGTCGTTTTCGTCCTAAATCATCATCCATTTCGCTACAAATTTGCAAGAGTGTGTATTCGTACGCGAACATTCTTACTGCTCCTCACAGCATCTTTCTCTTTCGCACGTGTTGTCGGATGAGATAGCATGCATTTTACCCGGCGCACAAAATAGTTAGTGCCGTCGACAAGGATGACCTTAAGTCTCATGAAATAGTGGTCGAGTCTATTGAAATCAACCGCACACAATGCCAGAATCCAAGTTAGTACTGAGACATTCCAGATGAAAAACCCCATAACACTTTGCATGACCCGCAGCCTAATTGCGTAAGTTAATTCGGCAAGGCAAAAGGTTTCACTACATGAAAGAGTACGACAAATACTCTTTAAATAATTAAGTATTGCCAAAAATTATTGGACGCTTTCATTGCTGAAGATACTCTTTTCGAAAGAATTATAATGCTGCCTGGAATTGAACCCAAGACCTCAAGCTCAGCAGAAGCATCTATTTAAGTTTCCAGGTAATAAGGAACAAGATATAGTCTAGTCAATCTTGTGGAGAGAAGATTGTCAGTCAAGTGAGGTGTGATAGTAACTTAATACCAGTGGCATGCTGCAAGCCAGGATACTGTTACCAACAGGTGACGCTGCTAATTGCAGCCATGTGCTACCTGGGAGTGGTGGTAGGCATTGTTTTGTTTTTTTTTATGAGCTGTCTAGGATTACAGGCATGTATAGGAAATTCGTTTAGCTAAGCTTGGTAGATACTTCAGTTACCAACATAAATTGCATCAAAGCAAGAGTGTGTTACTAACTATATAACCCGCCAATATCAATATTCTTATAAGATAACGTTAATCAAGACGATAGGTGGCTGTATTTTGTAGCGTCTTCATCAATTGCTAGGTAAGTTAGGTATAGCTTTAAAAAAAACAACTTTGTTTGGTCTTCTGCGTCGTATCGATGATTCCTCAATTATATACGTTTTGACCAGAATTCAGCCACGGCAACAGCGTTTTCATTTGCCTCACAAAGATCCTTCAGGGTGCAGGTGTTGTTGCACAGAGAGCACGATAGGAGGTGAGTCATTGTTTGGGACGTAGCTCCGCAATTGCACTGCGGGTTATTGGAGTACCCCCACGTGACTAAGTTGTGCCTGCAGCGACCCACTTGGCTTCGGAGTCGGTTTAAAGATTTCCAGGTGGGCCATGGAAGTTGGTGACCTGCAGGGAGCTTTTCTGCAGGCTCAACATATTCATCAACAATTATTTGTTTGGTTATGATTGTTTTATTTTGGCAGCTTACGCTACTGATGGTTGTGGTGGTAAGTAATATATATATATGGTAATATATATACTTTTTTGAACACCAGTTTACAAAAATCATACAATATATATACGGCCTTATCGTATGCCACGATCTCTTCCAGGCAACCTGGATTCCTATATATTCGATATAGGTATTCGTATTCACAAAGATTTGAGATAATTATTATATTATGTGTAAGGTTTTGATATAATCAGGATAATGTTTTGTTGAGAGCAACAACATACTCCTAAGTTGTGTTGTGTTGTTGTTGTTGTTGTTGTTGTGTTGTTGGTGTCTCTGGAATGATTTATAGACTCGTGAAGTTAAATGTTAATATCAATTTATAATGTTTTCATTTGCGTTATTAAACATGATTTTACGATATCAATTCATATGTAAATGACAATAAGACGTGCTGTAATTGCTACGAGTATTAATTAGTTTTTATACGCTGGTTTGAACACCGTTTATTTTAAATAGTTTTCGGTATTCGGACAGCTTTTTCAATAGCTAGTGTTGTTCAACATGATAAGAGATCAATTCACGGATTTTTTTTTATTATATCAATATCGCAATATTACTTGATGATGATGTTTAGTAATGCCAAAAGATAATCATCGCTAATTCAAAGGAAGTTATGCGTATGTATTAATTCCGTCCTCCAACTCCTTCTGGTGTCAATCATAAATAAGAAATCTGTTATGGACCAAGCGATTAATACGGCATTATTTATAATGACCGGGCAATTTGAAAAATGCGCAAAATGAGTACGCAATATGATAAAAGCTATTGAAATAATTAAATTGACCGGGCTTTCTGAATAATGCCTATCACTTATTGTGCCGGATATTGAAATTATTTTTTTTTTATTAATTTTATGTTAACATTCAGTTTAAAGATATTTATTTTCTGAAAGAACAAAAAATACAGTTCACTTAAAGATAAAGTCAATTTAATTAACAGTAGTGGTTAATATTACGACATTTATATATCGAAGGAATTTGACGTCATATTATAATTTATTAAAACAAGGGTAGATTAACAAACAAAGCAGTTTTAACAAAACTCACATATCCCTTCATTTGGGGGGTGACCATAAGCTCTTAGAGTAAGGTTATTTTGAGTGTGTGTAAGGGACAGATGTATATGACTTGTACATCTGTCCCTTACACACACTCAAAATAACCGGACATAGTAAGGAGACTGAAAAGGACTAAGCCTTTTGAATTAGTTTAGTGATTGTTACGGAGTGCAGTGAGTGCTACCTTTTAAAAACACAAGAACTAAGTGTCTTTCCCTCATAATAGAGACAATAAGAAAAGTGCCAATGGACACATTCTTTAGTACTTATACATTTACTAGGAAATTAAGTTAAATTTAAATTACTTATTAGCCTCAAGGCTAGATTGTAATTGTTATGAGGTAACCATCCGGTTACAACATAATGAAAAAAAAAAAAAAAAAAAAAGAGCTTATGGTCTCCCCCCTGTTGTTATTAGGAAAACAATAGTAAAACAATTTCTCTTACTCTAATATTCGAGGAAAGATATGCTTTTTTGAAAGTTTTCTTGTTTGTAAATTTGTTTTAAATCAGTATTCATTACATAGCCTGATTTGATTTGACTAGATTCATAATGCCCGGGCATTATACATAGTGCCCTGATTAATCACTTGGTCCATGACATATCCACGAATTTGTCGGCTATAAATCTCAGCCAATACCTCAATTAAATTTTCAATAACCATTCGCCAAGATTAATTGCACCCCACATATTCACGGTGTATGCAAATCATGTGCAGATAAACTAAAATTTAATGCAAGGATCAGTGAAAGGCTCGCCTTATTAAACCGGTCACGATTGCCTTCCATTAGCGGATCGGCCCGACATTGAAACATAAACTTATCTAGTTCATTTGTAGGCTGTTTTTATTCGTATGTACGACCTTTATCACCTGGCTGACTGGGGTTGTCAGAATATTTAGAATTAATATTATTAAGGTGTGGTCGACAAGGTTGGATATTGGCATAACTGTTTACATTTGCTTTGTGATTTTTGTCTTTGGTTCGCTGTCAAAATTCTCGGTGAGCTTTTTCATAAAAAAATCCGGTCTTTTATAACTATACTGTGATTTTTAATTTCGTGGACTAAACTGACAACTGCTATTGACCTTACTTTTTTTAAATGTTGCAAACGCGGAGCATAGTGTTGTAGGTAAGGCTCAATCATAAGTGATTCATCGAATCAATGTGACATGACTCCTGAATTTATTTTTACTTATTGGTGTAAATAAATGTTTTATGAATATAAACATAATATATTTAAATATAACAGTATTCATACACATAGTACATGAAGTTTTATTGTGTTAAATATGAAATGAACAACAAAATAAATGCAATCGATAAAATTAAGTCTGACATAAATGAGTAGAAACTAAATATGGGCCGCTAGTTTCTAAACAAATTATTTTTATGTCGTGAAATAGTTTCATTTTCGATCTACTTCGATTTTCGATTAACTTTCGATCACTCAGGATAGTTAGGGTACGACACTATTTTAATGTAACGATAAAGTGACAACCCCCCAAATGTCAGTTTAGTCCACGAAATAAAAAATCACATTATAGGTAACACATAATCAAAATGATAAATGAAGATGGTGATGCAAAGTCGTACGAAACAGTTTATTTTGATTTGCGAATTTATGTGTGGGCCTAGCTCTCAGAGCTTTAATTTTCCACTTAACATATCAAAGTCACGTCATTGCTTCACAATTTATTTGACAGCCATATTACGAACAATTTTTATCAAGAGCCTGACAGATATAGGGTAAATAAACGTCGATAAATCTTACATTTTATGGACCCTAGAGTTGTGTAAGCCGATGTGGTCTCGATACTGGTGCAGGCGCAAGTCTGTAGGCCGCAAGTGTTTCATTTTATCCGTTTTATGGGGCATTACGCAATTATGACCGACATTAAGAGTTCTTATCTTGTTTTAAAATTGACTCAGACCCACGTGAGTTTTTTGACATTGGTTCATTGCTTTTTGAGGATAACTTGTTTGAGTAGGTATTATTTAATGGTTGTACTCATGGTCACGTCACCGATATCAATAATTAATACCCTAAACAAGTATCTTTCAATTTCTGTAGCAAGTAATCCGTTTAGTCACAATTAAAACAGATAACCTTGTCAAGTAGAAAGATAGTTACTTAGTTTATAAGTCTGGCCAAAATGCCTTCTTTATATCCCTCTTCTTTCCCCAAATTAAATAAGGCCCAATATTGTAATACATATTTTTAGGGTTCCGTACCTCGAAAGGAAAAAACGGAACCCTTATAGGATCATCACTTTGTTCACTTTGTTGTCCGCCTATCCGTCTGTCTGTCTGTCATGATTCTTTTTCTTTTACGCGTGGAGGTATCAAGCTGTAATTTATATCAAATACTCAAGTCTATTGTCCCTTAAAGCTGTGAAAAAATCAAACTTGTAAGTCAACGCAATCAAAAGATACAGCCGTTTATGCCGCAAATTGCCGTAAATTTTCGACACTCGTAAGGGAATCAAAACCTACAGGGTACTTCCCGTGAACTCAGAATCTTGAAATCTGGTACGAATCAACGTCTTATAGCACAGATAAAGGAAAAATTGCGAAAACCGTAAATTTTTAGTTACATCATATAATAAAAATATTTTTTATAATTTTAAACTTACAACCCCTTTCCTCATGAACGCGTAGAGGTATTAAATTGAAATTCATGTCAAATACTCAGGTCTATAATACCTTTAAGCTGAAGTTTGTACGGAACCCTCGGTGCGCGAGTCCGACTGGCACTTGACCGGTTTTTATTTTATTGGAATACTTATAGAAGTTAGCTATAATTTAACTCTCGCGATTTTGCAACATTTAGCAACTTATTGCACGATATTATGTGATCATAAACTTGAATCTTTGGTCGTAAAGACTTAACTATATAAATAAATAAGTATATTACGTTTGATTATAATCTAAACACTATTAATAGACAGTAATAATTATTTATAGCTTAATATCGGATCTAAACTAACCTAAATCTAGATTCTAGAATGTAGTTCACACATTGCGTGACGAAAGGGTCTATATATTACAACAATGCATATTCATACGGGCATAAATCAAAGACTTTATGCGCAAGAGCACAATACGTAATAACAACGACCGCGCCCTGTGCAAGTGCCCTTTCGATTTGTAGAGCTGTTGTGGTATAATGTTGTTATATATAATATTTATATAACATTTGTTTGATAATACCTAATATTATCGTGACTTGGCTGCGCTATATAGCGATTGTCCACCAGATAATATAGAATATACCTATGAATAATAACAGGACTTATGTATATAAAAAAAAAGTTAATTAAAAAAGTCAAAAAACCCGACTGCTTGAAAAGCGAACTAAAAAGACGTAAACAAGGAGAAAATCATGCTGTGCAGTCGGAGGAAACATATTCGCGAGCTGGCTGACCAAAACCAGACGTAAGAACCATTAAAATCGGCCCACGCGTTTGGTCTCTAGAACGTCACATAAGAAAAAAACATACATACATACATAGACTGCTAAACACATTACCCTCCTTCGGCAGTCTGGTAAAAATCCTGTCCTATTTATTGATCAAAAAAGATTGAATGTTGGCATTAGGAGGGCATGCTGAAATATTACTTTTTCAATACAGTTGTTAAACATGTCGTACGTTCAGAGGCTATAATTATGATTCGAAAATTAAATCTTATGCATAGGCATCTTTCTGTTACGCGGTCGTGACTTTTGTTTACGAGCTCGATCATTAGTTTTGCAGTTTAGTTTTAAATTTATAAGTCAATTTAAAAAGTTTAGTAGCAAAGAGTTTTCATACGTAGAATAAAATGGGATAGATTTTATACGAGGAAAAATGAATGATTCCGTACGTTTTAGCATTGAACTCTCAAAAGTCTTTTTAATGGTTGTTTAATATATTTAATTACCAGTTTTAATTTAATTATTTTCAAATCAACATTTGTCTAAAATCGAATAGGCTGTATAGACTGTTTTCGTTGTAAAACACAGAGAGTTTGTATAGTAACTAGAGATAACGTATTTACGACGAAAAAGGAACTGTCAATTCTCTCGTTCTTGCTTATAGAAAAACTCTATGAAAAAAAAAGAGACAAACATAGACAAACGCAACCATCCTGAACGTCAAAGAGATAACTTTTTAGTCACTGTTGTAACCCATCGGTTAGCAGCTCTAATTAAAGTGTTTCGCTGTTTTCACACCTTTGTTTCGTTTATATCAGGAAGAATTTTGTTTTTTAATTATCTGCATGAACCATGTCGTGTGTGGCTATCAGTTGCAAGAGTAGAATGAGTGTATTAACAGAAAATAATCAAAGGATATCTTTCCACAGGTGAGTTATCGACTAGCATACTGAAATTATTGTGCAGGGAATACATGTCATAGGCTGTCAGGAATAAAGCAATCTTAGTTCTAAACACGTCGAGCACGTATAGTATCATTTAAACCATTCTATGTAGTGAAATAATTAACTTTTATGCGTTCGCTAATAGAGCTATGACAGTTTACGTACTTACGTTCTGATGTTAGAGATGTGACAAAAGTCACAAGAAAGATTTATCGATACTGTATTTTTATTTTACTTACTTTAATGTATTTCTTAAATTTTATTTGCTATTTGTTATTATTAATCTAATATTGATTGTGCACAATCAATATTAGATAAAATGAAATGTAGTTTAAGAAATAAGTGGATCAAGAATTGTTAAATACCTGAAGGTATTTGGTTTGGTAGTAATTGACCTGAAGGTACACTAGCGAGAGATGTAAATAAAACCACTGTGTACTGATCTGAGGTGATAGCTCATTTATTAAAAAAAACCATTTGCTTATACCCTAATCGCGGTAACAAAACCATAGTGGCTTCTAATTAGACGCCAACGCCATCTATCGAGCACGTCGGAAGCTTTAGAAAGAGTTTAGTCGTAAACATACCGCCCACCAAGGACGTTACTGGCGGAATGTCCTTCTAAACTGAACTTAAGTGGCAAATTGCGAAAGCAAGTTGAACTAAACATTTGTACTACATCAGAAAATAATTTGCATTAAAATCGACAAGTTATGGTTCTTACACATAACTATAAAACACAATTCGTAATGACTAACGTATGTTAAAATAACTTAGAGCTAAACATGAATTATTCTAGGTTATATAAACAAAATATAAAAATTGTAAACAGTGTAAATGAAAACTTAAAATATGGGTATTATTAGATTTTTCACAGTTGATCTAAAGTTTACAGGCGTAAAAAATGTTTGTATAAATTGATACTAACAAGATAAAAAGTGTAAATTAGCTGTAAAATCATAGTTAAATAAAATATGTAGACAATAAATCAACAACAACTTCCTTATTCAACTACGGGTAAAATACATATTTTGGATGTTTGTCCTTTGATTGTTGAGGATTTGGTGTGTAACGTGAGGAAACGGGTGATCTTGTCATCACCGGGATGTTTATCTATTACGCGACCCAACTATGACTACCAACGACTTGCCAGCAAATCGTCTTCTTTAATTTATTGTTTTGTTTAATATATTTTGTCCTATTTTGTTGGTTTCATTTGTACTATTTTGATCTGGTTGTTATTTATCCTAATTCGTTCTAGTTTGATCTATTTGTTTTTTATTTTAGCTTATTCTAGTTTATCCTATTTGTTCTAGTTTGACCTATTTGTTCCAAATTGAACTATTTGTTCTAGTTTGACCTATTTGTTCTAGTTTGAACTATATGTTCTTGTTTGACCTATTTGTTCTTGTTTGACCTGTTTGTTCTAATTTGACGTAATTGTTCTAGGTTGACCTATTTGTTATAGTTTGACCTATTTGTTCTAGTTTGACCTGTGTTCTTGTTTGACCTATTTGTACTTCAATTTCCCAAAATTTCGTGTTCATTAAATTGTGCATGCAACACATTAATTTTAGGTGAACTTTTAGATGTGTCCCTACTAACTGCATCGGTCAGGACCCACCCTGAGGTGCTCTGAGCATTCTAACGCACGAAACCGATTTTCTATGAAAGTTTTGAATTGGTTGAATGTTGGTAAATCATTGTTGGAGTCATTGTTGCAAGTACTAAGCTCCCATTGTTTACGCGTTTCGTTGTCTAATTTAAAGGTAACAATGTGTATAACAATGACATCCCATGTCTTCACGTTTATCTCCAAATTACTCAAAGCATTAAGACAATCGCACGTGGTATCAAGCAACTCCTTCAAAGCTGTAGCTGATTCCACCTGCATACGTTTTTGACCGAACAATCTCCTAAGAATACAATTTATTAAGTATTTCTTATTGCTATAACCAAAATCAAAAATCAAAATCAAGGTATTTATTTCAATTAAACTTTAGAAGTACTTTTGAATTGTCAAACAAAAAATTAATAAAAAGATGACTCTAGTTGCAAATTCGCAAGCGTCTGTAGGTCTCAATGGAGAAGAATTTGCAAGAAACTCCCCGGACACTCTTTTCCATCAGTTTTAATTACAAGTTTTTGGTTACATCATTCTTGTTGAAAAAATACATATATGTGAGAACGATGTAAAAAGACGTGTACGTAAAAGCGTCTAGAGTAACAAATAATTAAAAAAAAGCACTTTAACAGGCCGAGACAGCTAAGTTATGACCAATCCCAACTGATGGCGCCCGTTCACGAACATGACGCATGGATCGGCACCACTCAGCTCAACCATCATGAAGGGAACCGAATGATCCAACACATGTGCCACCATCAGAGAGAAATTAGAGAGAGCATGACACACTCAACTGCCAGGGCACACAGAAGTCAACGAACGACATATAGGTACAGTGAATGGTAGATTTATCTACAGTCGGAACATAGTACTCACACATGTGCTGTGCAATTATATAATACTAAAAGAAATTGAGTTTATACAATACAAAAATTTGCATACAGTCTTCAGCATGTCCAACAATACTTCGATACTTTTCTGCCCATCACTAATTGTTCTTGCGCCCTAGTGGCTGCGGAGCAGGACCAGCATTGAGCCAAGCATTTTTATCAGCGATGTAATCCCCCAACTTATAATATGCTTGCCTACATAGTGTGCGTTTTATACAAGTCTTAAATTTCGTCTCATTTAGTTGTAGAATGTGGGGAGGAATTTTATTGTAACATTTTATACAGTACCCCATAAAAGATGATGCTACTTTAGCCAGCCTGAAACCTGGTTGAATTAGTTGATCCCTATTTCTAGTAACATAATTATGTCTGTCACCGTTTTTACTAAAAAGATGTAAATTCTTTCTAACATACATGATGTTTTCATAAATATATTGACAAGGTACCGTCATGATGTTAATGTTCTTAAACAGTTCCCTTAGAGAATCGCGCCGGCGAAGATTGTATATCGCTCTGATGGCTCGTTTTTGCAGAATAAAAATTGACTCAATGTCTGCAGCCCTTCCCCATAGTAAGATACCGTAAGACATTATACTATGAAAATAACTAAAATAGACTAATCTTGCGGTATCGACATCAGTAAACTGACGTATTTTTCTAACAGCATAAGCTGCCGAGCTTAGCCGCCCCGCAAGTGATATTAAATGAGGCCCCCATTGCAACCTCGAGTCTAGCGTGATCCCCAGAAAAACCGTTTTATCGACGAATTCTAGCTTCTCCTTGTTTAATAAAATGTCACAATCATTACTTTTGACATTCGGCAAGACAAATTTTATGCACTTAGTCTTTTTAGCATTTAAAACTAGATTATTAGCTGTGAACCAATTTTGAACCTGTCGCAAGACGGTATTCACATCGTCAACGTTACTCGTACGTCTATTTATCTTAAAAATCAACGAAGTGTCATCAGCAAATAACACCATGTTTAGATTGTTTTTCAATAGATGAGGTAAATCGTTAATGTAGACTAGAAACAAGAAAGGACCCAAAATTGAACCCTGGGGTACCCCCATTTTCACGGTTAACCCGGACGAATTGACACCGTTTATTTGAACTAATTGCTGTCTATCATTTAAATAAGATTTAACTAAACTCAACGCTGATTGGCCTAGCCCGTAATGCTCAAGTTTCAAAAGTAATGTTTCATGATCAACGCAATCAAATGCTTTCGACAGGTCGCAGAAAACCCCTATGGCATCTTGTGCCTCTTCCCACGCTTCAAAGATATGTTTTAATAAGGTGACACAAGCGTCAGTCGTACAACGTCCTTTGGTAAAACCATACTGTTTATCGTGTAGGATGTTATTCGTATTAAAATGAATGAGCATCTGATTTAGCATTATCTTTTCAAATATCTTGCTGAAAACCGGCAGCACCGATACTGGTCTATAATTATTTGTGTCTTTACTGTTCCCGGATTTAAAAAGTGGTATAACCTTACTATGTTTCATTAGATCCGGAAAGACTCCTTGATCTACACACAAATTAAAAATTAAAGCTAAGTACGGCGCTATAGTCTGAATAATGGAGGTACAAACTTTGATGGACATTCCCCATAGATCTTCGGTCAATTTGATCTTGATTTGCTTAAAAGCTTTTATTACTGTTATTGGGTTTACATGTGAAAAGTTAAATTCTGTCGGGCAGGCTGAAACGTTTGCGTTTAATAAACCAGAAGCAAGTGAGGGCGAAGAATTTATGGTTTCAGTAGTTTTAATTGGGATGCTGGTAAAGAAATCCACAAATTCTTGAGCAACTTTTTTGTTATCTCTAATAAGTCCATGTGTAGTTTCAAGCGTGTAATCAGTATTATTTCTTTTGTTTCTGTTCGTTTCATTGTTTATAATTTTCCAAACAGTCTTGATTTTATTTTCTGCGGTTTTAACTTTATTACCAATGTATAAAGCCTTAGCTACTTTACACGTATTTCTAAAAATTTTTGAATAAGTAGCAACATACTTGTTAAAAGTTTCAGTGTTAATATAAGGCTTAAGGCCATAGAGCTCGTAAAGTCTTTCCCTACTTTTCCTGAGTCCTTCAGTCGCCCAGTCACTGAATAAAAACTTAGGGCATACAGTTTTAGTTTTTTTCCTAAAAGAATTATTGAACTCCTTTTGGATTACTGAGAAAACTTTTTTATATAGAATATTACCATCATTCACTGTAAGGTCTTGATCACTTAGCTTACTAATTAAACTGCTGTTAAACTGATTTAATTTACCGGATGTTATTGGTCTGGATTGAATCTGCACTTGTTGAATTGGTATGTTGGACTCAAAGGTTACCAATAGCCCACTATGATCCGAAGGCAGACAATTTATAATGGCTTTGTCTAAGTAGTCGCAGCAACAAAATACATTATCAATACATGTAGCAGAAGTTACAGTTTTTCGTGTTGGTTCCATAAACACATGTGACAAATTAAATGATTTGAAGAGATTTAATAATCTACTGCTATCTGAATTACTCTCTAAAATATTTATATTAAAATCACCACAGATTATGATTAGTTTATTTCCAATTGCAAGTTTTGCCAAAACATCTTCCATCACTGACTCAAATATAGAGTAGTTACCATAATTGGGGGGTCTGTAAACGCACACTATGACATGCTTATCCAGCTCAACGCATGACAGTTCAACACTATGTTCAACTGATAGATCTACAATATCTTTACGAGGTTTTGATTTAATACCATTTTTAATTAATATAAGTGAACCTCCACGTAACATAATATTTCTATTAAAACAACTACCCACGGTATAATTTTCATAAAACAACTACCCACGGTATAATTTTCATGAAACAACTACCCACGGTATAATTTTCATGAAACAACTACCCACGGTATAATTTTCATCGTTTTAACGTTTCTGTAACTGAGTCCAACACTGAATATAATTGGCATCAGTTATAGATGTATGACGTATTAATTGCTCTGCTTCACCAGAAAGGTGACATTTTAAATAATGGAGCCTTTGCACATTATCTAAAGTATCATTTTTGTGTACTAATGATGTAAAAAGTTCTTGGAATGTTGTCCATTCATCATATTTTCCTGAGAATGTTGGAATGGATATTTTGGGCAACTTAACATAAGAACTACTTGATTTATTTATACTAGTTAAAGCATTATCGGTTTGATGTTCAGAATCCTTAACCAACCGAATTTTATTAAGAGCTGTTTTCATTAAACTTTTGTAAACAATATAAGTGTCTTCTGTCGCATCATAGATATCAACCACTTTCTGTACTATATCTTCTGCTTTATAACGTTCATATAATTTAGTGTTATTTTCTTTAAACAATGCCCAATCCCTTTCCAATAATTCTAGCTTTGTTTCAATGTATTCTAGCGTTAATCTATCTTTACCACATTTTTTAAAATTTGTCAATCCCTTTGTGATAATATTCTGTTGATCTTTTAAAACGTTAATTAATCCATCCATTTTTATCATTGATTTGTGTTCTTAAATAAATAAAGTGTATTTAACTTGATTTTTTTTTGTAAACACAACAAATTTATAAGTTGATAAAATCTATATAAATGAATAACAACTTTCTCAAAGAGATAAAATATACAAAATTTCTGAGTGTTTCAACTTAAGCAGTAACCTTATAAGTTCATAACAGCCAACTGGTTTTCTAAGTTGTACAATTATCCAACAAAATAATACAAGTCCCAAATCACAATTTAAAATTTTACAAGTGTTTTGGAAACGCACAAAATCTGGTAAAAATCGGGTATAGGTTCCCCGTTCCTCCGTTTTCTTTAAAATATTCTAAGTCCTAACTCTAACATGCACACAAATTGGTATTATAATAAAAGTTTCTAAGTCTAAAAATTTTTGTTAAAATTTTACAAGTCCAAGATTACGAAATAATTTTCTAAGTTGAAACTTCTTCACTATTTCCTCAAGTTTAACTTTGTCCAATTCGTGGACAAGATAAATAAATAAAATGTACTCACAAAACTGCACTTCACACAAACACCGTTTTCAACCAGCAAGTGGCGCCCTCTTTGGCCACTATCTGAAGTCTGAACTGCGCGTGACGTCACCTGTGACGTCGCGTGATGGCTGCGTTTGCGTCACCTTGCCGTCATCCAGTGAAGTGTTGATCTGAGAGTGGCGCCCTCTGTGGCCACTCCTTGAACTAGTCCTGCCAACGCTGACTCAGCTCACCGCCAATACTGGGCGTAGCTTGGTCGCTTGGTGCTGGGAACCGTGGACTTTAGCCGCAGCGATCCACTGCGAGTACCACGGACGAACTTACAAAAAACCGGTACTTTATCGGGCTCGATGGACCAATGTTAAATACCTGAAGGTATTTGGTTTGGTAGTAATTGACCTGAAGGTACACTAGCGAGAGATGTAAATAAAACCACTGTGTACTGATCTGAGGTGATAGCTCATTTATTAAAAAAAAACCATTTGCTTATACCCTAATCGCGGTAACAAAACCATAGTGGCTTCTAATTAGACGCCAACGCCATCTATCGAGCACGTCGGAAGCTTTAGAAAGAGTTTAGTCGTAAACAAGAATATAAAACATGCTAATTGGACACCTTCACCATATTCTCGCTTGTGTTCACTGCATTTTATTGAATCGCTATCGCTATCCCTCGACCCATCTATGGATAAAGGTTGATGAATCATGTTTATTTTCGTATTTTAATTTTTCAAATTAAATAATTATATGTGAACCATTTTATTATTATTTATTTTGTTACTTTTATACTTATACATACTCGTCTGTAAACTTTATTTTCAGTCTTGCACAAGAACTAGCTTATTATATATCAGTATATTGATCAGTACCTGTTTGTACATATAGTCGTACGTGTGTACCAAAAACTGTACTTTGTCTCATGATGTATCTAATTTTTGCACAAGGTATGAATAAACATTATTATAAAGATTCCCTAAAAAAACGTAGATAACATTAGCCGCAGTCAGGGACGATTCTTACAGATATTTGACCAAATTTGTAGAAAATCCTCTTAAACTAAACTCGATAATATCGATATGACAGTGGCACAGATCTAGTTCTGATATATGTCTATAGATAAGTATCTATAGTATCCTCGGTCACACTGGCAGAAAAGATGGCATAGACAAAAGTATATCTATCTCTTTTTGCTTATGACGTTATCTGTTAGTGCGAAAGTGAATACCGATGTTGAAATTGCGTCTTAAATATGTTACCTCTAGGTTAATATACAAACTCTCTGGTAAAACATGTCCAGTTGCAAAAACGCGCCTTTAGTTATAAGTCAATTTAAAAAAGTTTAGTAGCATGGAGTTTTCATACATAGAATAAAATGGAATAGATTTTATACGAGGAAAAATGAATGATTCCGTACGTTTTAGCATTTAATTCTCAAAAAGTCTTTTAAATGGTTGTTTAATATATTTAATTACCAGTTTCAATTTAATTATTTTCACATCAACATTAGTCAAAAATCAAATAGGCTGTGTAGGCTGTTTTCGTTGTAAAAAATATATGTCCAGTTGCAAAAACGCGCGAAAAATTATTTTTTGTGAATTAACAAATCTAATTTGTTTTTACTATTTCCCACAACTGTATTGAAAAATATCGTGTGATACACGGGCGTGTACTTTCCACCCTTGTATCACAATGTACTATTACTGGTGGTTAAATTGTCATAAAGTAGCATAAATAGTGTACAGAGACCTACCAGAACCATTAAGTTTCGATATATCTTGGGTCAACAGGAAAACATCGTGATGAAACCGGAATCTCATAGATATAAAAAATTGAAGACATGTGACATCCACCAACCCGCACTGGGCCTGCGTGGTGGATTATGGCTGATGATGACATCTTATTTACGTACTAGTTATAATAAAACGTGAAACCGTCATCGTTTAATAAATAATTAGTCCGTATCAATCTTACGCACAGCTATACCATTGATATTTCAATTTATTCACACGAACTCATAAATTCAGCTGCAAGCCTCCAAACTGCAATAAACTACAACACTTATGCCTTAAATATTGCCTAAACACTTAAATAAACGGCGTGTATGATAATGATAGAACGAGATCTATTTACACCTAATGTCAGTATGCACATAAATTAAAGCCCCCATGCACTATAGGCTTTATTACCCCGTGCATAGAGGCCATATTAGGTACCTGCCAAGGGACCCATATTACCCTTTCACATTGATTATGCTGCAATTAGTTACAATGTCATTGGCGTTGTTTATGCTCCGGTAAGTCGGGTACCATTAGCTAGTATGAGATGACAAAATGTTAAAGCATATTCCTGCCACAGATAATAAAAAACTAGCATACAGATGCCTCATTCCATACAAAGAAACCGTTCCGACGTAACTAGCGTTTTTAGTCTGATTAAGATGATTATTTTTATAAGTACTTCGATCGCGTGCGGTTTCGTTCCACGGCTGTAACGTGTTAACAGCGACTTGCAAGTAAAAGGGGTTTCTCGGTTCGTGACTATTTTTTCTTTATATACAGTGACGTTTTGTTTTATACTATATTTTGCACGTTTTTACAGTTTAATTGTACCAAACTGGTGGTGATTCCAATACAAATTTGAAAATCGAGTGGCATACTTTAGAAATTTAAAACCGCGCCATCTATTGGTTTTAATTTTAAATAATCCTTTCAAATAATCTTTGATATGTGAATTAAGAGCCCAATATTCCATAATTTTATGCTTAGGGAGAGTTTATTAAAAAAGAACATACAATTATTATGATCAATTCTAGAAAATGTTAATTTGACACACAATTCAATAACAAATCGATCATATCGCGCCATCTAGCGACATTTATTTGCATCAAATTTTCTTTGTTAGCGCTAGGACCCCGTGATTCTGTTAAGATGGTTCTAGGGTTCGTGCAATAATCGTTAGGCAACCTAGACTTTTAGTTAATATAAGTTCGGAATCGCCATCCCGTTTTGAACAAGCGAGGTGATCAATGATTGTGCCTTCTCTCTATGAGAAGATGATTTTACCCTGCACTGGGACACTTACAGGCTTGTATGTATGTATGGTTTTGGTGCTGCAAAGGCTGAAGTTGTTATGTCATGAAAATTACGGAAATATTATATATTATTAGATCTATGTAAACACATTATGTAATAGGTGGTTATTAGGTCACTGGGGAATATTGTAATAAAGCCTGCCTGAAAATAACTAAGGAAACGGTTGATACCACTAATAGACGTTTTGAGAGAGATCGTAAACTTGGATTGTTTTGCAGATTAAATAGGAATGTATCATTATGAGTTTTATTATTCCTTGAATATAGAGGTACTTTAATATCTTATTAAGCTCTAATTTCTTAATCATAAACATATGTTGAGACATGGTTTCATTTATAAGCCAGTTTCCAAGCAAAAAATTAAAGGCAGACTTGAGCAATTCCTAACTTGATCACTTTAGGCACATGCGAAGGCGTTACTAATTTCCTAAGCCTTTAAATTAATATCAGCCATTTAAATATTAATAAAATGTCAACTAGTTTGGATTGATTAATCAACTCGTTTCGAGCTTTAGGCCTGTCTACTATTTGATTGATCAATATTTTGCTTCATAGTGTTCTCGATCTATCATTTCGCACATAACTTGCGAAATTTTTATGTGAACTCTTATGAGCAATAAAAATAATCTATTAAATTTTATTTATAACTAGTTTATTAACTATAAAAATTTCGCGTTTCATAATTGAAAAACAATATATCACGGGAATTTAACGCGATGATTTCGATTATTTATTTACCTATTTCACTCGACGTTTCGGCCGTGTTGCAACGACCGTGGTTCCGGGTAGACATCACACGTAGACAGCGTCAACCCGGGACCACGGTTGCTGCAACACGGCCGAAACGTCGGGTGAAATAGGTAAATAAATAATCGAAATCATCGCGTTTTATTTCCGTGACATATTTTTTTTCTATTACTAGTTTGTTCTTAGGTAATAGATTCCTAAATGGTATTTATAATAAGAGAAGTATAATTAAAGAAATAAATAATAATCTGCCCAAAATAGATTTATTATCTAAATAGTGATTAAAGAAGAGCGGCCTACCGTAATAAGACTTTAAATTGCTTTTTATAACGTGGTTTTCATATATCGATAGTAAATTGTTAAATACTTCATTAATATGTTAGTTTTAATACCCGTGAAATTATTAATCTTAATCGTTTTGCAGACTGCAAATAGCAATTAGTTTAAAAACTAATTCTGAATGTTGCGGCCGCTATCTTTATATTTTTTTTACTGTTTGGTCAGACTATAAAAACCAGGCAAATGCGAATCGGACCAGCGCACCGAGGGTTCCGTATAAACAGCTACATTCACCAAAATTTATATTCACTGTCTGCCTTTATTCGGGCACATACAAGCACTGTGTCTTACAAATGTAGGGTAAATCACCCCTCCAACATCGCTGGCACCCCACCTGTTATTGGTACTTCTGAGTTTAAAGGCTAAAAATAAGAAAACCATAGATTATAATATATTGGAATTTCTATGGACTGCCATAGAAGTTCCAATATATTATTATAAAAAAGCTATCTAAAATCCTGTTACTGAAAAGGATTTTAGATAAAAATGGATAAACGGATTTTGGATTAAAATTTGAATATTATTGCCTTCGATGTCATTATAATGTTTTATGACTTTCTGGGCATTTGATTACGAAGCTAAGGAAGACATTCTCTTAAAGCGCCAATAACTGGTCATCTTACTTGTTGCTATGAGTGCAGATGAGAGGTTTCATCAGGCGTTCCAGAGAAAAAGGTCTTGACACACGGATAGACAGACAACGAAGTGATCCTATAAGGTTTCATTTTTTTCCTTTTGAGGAATAGAACCCTAAAAATACTATGTATTACTAAAAATGTCTACAAGACAAATGACGAGCACAACAATATTCTTAAACAAGTTATTCATAAAACAAATGACTATCCAGAAGTCATGTCATTGTCAAAGGACAATGCTTGACCACCAGACCGTGTGTTCATTGGTAACAGATGACGAACATTGTACAATTGTGACATCATGTATGATTTGTTCATGGTAATTTACACCAAGACTTTGTTTTATGTTCAGTGACAGACCATTGTACATAGGATAGGTATGACGATTCAAATCCGGGTCCATTTTGTATACTGAAATGATTTCAATAATCTCGGCATCTTCATTAAATTAGCTTACATTATTGTTTTTGTTTGGGATTTTGTGGACCTATTAATTACTTAAATTAGCATTGACATACATTCTATCGATAAACAAGAATATTCATGAAAATAATTTGTTCAAATGCTGATGAGTTAGAACTAAAGTTCGCTGCAGCGCTATAATATTTATGTTGCCTATGATATTCCCGGCATGAGGCATCCGTCCAAAGCCGTATGCAACTGAATATCAGTTTTACAGGGAGCGACTACCTATCTCATCGCCCCCACGGGCACCCAACGGAAAAAAAGAAAATTCTGTTCAAATAAATTGCACTAGATGGCGTGATAAGCTTCAATTTGTTATTGATTTTTGTGAAATATTAACATTTTCTAGAGACGATCATAAAACATGCATGCTCTTGTTTAATTAACTCTCTTAAGCACAACATTAAGGAATATTGGTCTCTTAGTTCACATTTCAAAGATCATTGGAATGGATCATTTAAAACTGATTTCAATAGATGGCGCAGTTTTAAATTTCAGAGGCATCCACTCGATTTTTTAATTTATTTTGTATCACATTTTGGTACAATGAAACTGTTAAAACGTTCAAAAGATACTATAAAACAAATCGTCACTGTTTTAAAAAAAAAAAAATCACGAACCTAGTAAACCCTTTTATTTGCAAGTCGCTGCTAACACCATCTATATCCGTGGAACGGAACCGAACGCGATCGATGTTCTTAGAAAAATAATCAGTTTAATCAGACTAAAAACGCTAGTAACGTCGGCACGGTTTCTTTATATGGGATGAGGCATCTGTATGCTAGTATATATTATCTGTGTCTCCACAAACCAGTACCATAACTGGGTAAAACGATACCCCTTGGTCGTAGAACGGCTACAGGAGATGAAAACGGAATTAAATAAAGTATTTTCTCGTTTAGGAGTCTGTACTTCTTTTGTAAAATAACTTATTAAGGTTCCCCTAATCGACGGCACGAACTATTTTGTGCGCGAGGTTAAAATGCAAGCTTGAGATATCTTGCATTTAAACCTCGCGAAAACACGTGCGAAAGAGAAAGATGCTGTGATGAGCAGTAAGAAGCTAGTTCGCGTACGAATTAGCACTTTTGCAAATTTGTATCGAAATGGACGATGACTTAGGCGCGCGAAATTTTATATACAGACCTTTGGGAGTCTAGATATCATGAAAAAACGGCTGAATGTATATTTTAAAAATAAAATTATTTGCATTGTAGAATTACTAATCTATCCCTGTATGGAGGCCGTTTTGCTATTTTCCTTCTTCTTATGGTATTTATTTCCGCCCAAAGATGCGTTAAAATTAGTGTTAAAATATGGAACTTTCGACGCTCATAACTTTCAAATATATATATTTTTTTATTTTTTGTTTCCATACAGGGCTAGATAATGATGAGACAAATTGAAATCAATTTTAATTTTGAACGTACATCGTCAAACAGTGGAGTAATCGCCAGACTACGTTTGTATGGAAGAAAAATCGACTAGTGTGACCTTAAATACAATACTTAACAAGTGAGCTTCGGAAACTTTGACCTAACGATTTAGATGATGGCGCATCGCCCTTGGCCATTACGCTATTGTGTCTCATGCACGTAACTAGGCCGTTACCTCATCTTTTAATAAATCCCACCAGACAGGTCAACCCATTAATTGTATTGTGGTGTCACTAACATCCTTGAGCAAGCCCTGAATAGCCCTGAGTCCAACACAAAACCGCGGAAATCCACTGCTTCACATACAAGGCCGGGTCTGTTTGTCAGGTTGAAGAGGTAACGCTATTTAGATACGCAATGGAACACGAAAAAGGCGTAACTTTGGTATTAAGGGCCGCCTTGATATATTTGCAGGTTGTTCGCACGAGTGTGTACCGAGATGCTCTATTGTTTTTCGTGTGTGATTCACAGCAGTTTGATGTACTTCCCCGGTTGTTTACTTCGTTAAAATCCGATTATACTGCTCTGATTGAATCAACGGCCTAATGCTTTTTTTCTAACAAAAAATCTATTCACAAAAATATAAACCGATTTCAAAAGAAAAACACTAAAACAAAAAAAAAAGAAACATAGAATCTCCTCCTTTTTGGTAAGTCGGTTAAAAAGTGCAAAATAACTTTCGTTTAGGAGACCGGTGTCTTTGGTACTTCTTTTTTTATCGTTTTTGACCACCGACTTCCGAAACGAAAGTTATTTAGCACTTTTTAGTGTTTTGCTTTATAAGTCGGTTTATTTTTTTGTGAAAAAGTTTTTATTTCTCTCTTTTTAGTTTTATTACACTATCACTAAAAAGTGAGCGATTTCTGTTGTAACGGATAAACAAAAACCTAAAGGATTGCCAAAATACCCAAAATAACTCAATTTACACATTCGTGCTGTTTGTCGCTAAGGAGTTCGGTTGTATGTTCCATATCTTGAAAACTGCGGAACCGATTTAGATGAATCTTGGACTGAGATATACATAATCCAATATAAAAAAAGGTCACAATCCAATAAACAGTTTCGGATAAAAGCGTGGACAAACATATATACATAGAAATATACAAACATACACTTATGAAATTTAGCACACAATATGTTTATAAGCCCAATTAGATTAAACCATAATTATGTGAATATTTCAACAATATTACATACATACGTGTCGAATTGATAACCTGAATCGGTAAAAACGAGACATTTAGGCTTAATTTGAAAAATATGATTAGGAGATGCCCTAATTGCAGTCTGAGTGAAATACACACACACAAAGGATGAAAAAAATTAGGGCAGGGATAAATATTCCAATGTCCAAGAGTTACAAAATTTGTATGAGTAGAGTACAGTAGAGTACGTAAGAAGTTATTTGGAAGTTGGAATTCTGATGCACTGCTATAGAGAGCTGCCATTGACCGTAACACTAAATTTTTATCAAAATTGCAAAAACAGTAACCAAACATCAAAAGTAGGACAGTCATAAAGATAACTCTTATCATTTTATAGAACAAGTTTCGTAAAAACGCAGCCAGTCTTTATTAAAACGGGTTATTTTGTAAAACGGACATGTTCAGGTCATACATGACTAGTTTTGATACGCAGATGGAATATTAAATGGGATCTAGATACTTTAACATGAGGTCATACAGATTTAACGGTGTGCAGTACCATTCATAACTTTACTACGAGAAATTATGTCAAGACCTATTTCACAAAGTAATTCAACGTAATCTCGAGATTTTAGATTTATTTTCGATGGATCCCACTTTTGAATCCCATTTTAATATTTTTGGCGTTGAATCCCACAAAACATTATTATGTATTTCCGTTGGATCCCAAATTTTAAAAATGCAAGAGAAATACGTTTTATTGTCGTTGAATCCCAAAAACTATTTCCGTTGGATCCCAAATGCTTAAAAACATCTGAATGTGGGTACTTTCAACAACAAAATTGTTTAAATAAAATGAGATTATATTTTATTAACAGGCTTCAAAAAAGGAGGAGGTTCTCAATTTGACAGAAACTTAAAAAAAATATTTTACCTGATTACTCAAAGACGCCTGGACCGATAAATAATTTTATCTATTTGCAATTATTCTAGTGTATGATGAAAAGAGAGCATAGAGGCCTTTGTCCTGAAGTAGAAGTAAGCAAACGAATAAAAAAATTGCAATGATCTTGAAAGAGCTGTCTGGGTTCTAGGCTACCTATTGCTGAAATCCATCCCTAAGTCACAGGAACTTATTTTTTTTTCTTTAGAAAACACGTTGCCCCACACTAGGAATATCACCTGTATCGTTTACAAACATATAAACTCACATACACAAACACCCAGAGCCGGAACAACTATCTGTAGGTCATACAAATATTTGTTTCGTGCGGGAATCGAACCAGCAACACGCAGCGCAGCAGTCAATCGCTAAACCCGCAGTGGTTTAGCGATTGACTGCTGCGTTAAACCGTGCGAAAAAAAAGAAATATTACCAGTCCTATATTTAATATGGAGCACTATTTCAAAAACATTTTTTCTTTTGCTTTTTTTATTAAGGCAGTCTTCATAACGACACAATTTTAAAAGTAGATATAATTGGAATTGTGTTTGTACTACACTAAAAGTGACCGAGTAAATTTTAATTTACGACTTGTATCCTGCTACTGGCAATCGAATTACTTACTTACCAAGTTACCAGTAATACCTCCCAGCTTTTAAGTTATAGTTATTGCCCTACGAAGGCCAGCCTCTACTACACTTTTATAAAATTCTTACGTAATTGAACTCGATTTTTACCAAGATTTATTTAATTGAGGCCTAATTTGATTACTTAACTTTACGCCTTAATATTACTCAGGTGGCTCTTGTAAAGTCTGAACTTAAATCTAACGACACTATAAATTTATTAAATAACTGCCATAAAGTCCGTGCTTCACCGTCGACCACATCATTGCTTACCATCAGGTGAGATAGTGGACAATCGCGAGTCTGTCTATAATAAAAAACCGGCCAAGTGCGAGTCGGACTCGCGCATGAAGGGTTCCGTACCATTATTTATGTTGTATTGTTTGTTGTATGGGAGTACGACTTAAATATTTATTTTGTTCTGTTTTTAGTATTTGTTGTAATAGCGGCAACAGAAATACATCATCTGTGAAAATTTCAACTGTCTAGCTATCACGGTACGGTTCATGAGATACAGCCTGGTGACAGACAGACAAGACGGACAGTGGAGTCTTAGTAATAGGGTCCCGTTTTTACCCTTTGGGTACGCAAACCTAAAAAGACATAAGGAGCTTATAAGGAAGAGGTAGATAAGTAATTATAAGCTGTATCTCAAGTACAAATCACAACTTCAAAGTTGTTGATGGTTCCATAAATAATTAAAAAAATCTAGGAATAGTTTACCTAATTTCAAGCACAATGTTTGAAGAATGAAGGTGTTATGTTCCTTAGACAAACAGGGAGAATTATCCTAACAAAGTGTTTTAATGACCAATAGAATAGTGACCTGTTCGGTTACTCATAACAAACCATTATTTAAATGCTCTGAAGCTTCGAGAGTTCGAGCGTGCCCATATACTACAATGGTGACATCAGACCTAGCTCCATTAGACAAGAGTGCTAATTAAGAAACTTCGTATAATGGCAAGCAAAAATACCAGTCGCTAAGCTAACCGAACCAAACGTTGCTAATATCGACCGGTAGAACCTACTCCCGTCGCTATTGTGCCGCTATCTGACAATTGGCCGATTTTAGTTTTTGATACCAACAAATTGTCTATCGATTGTTTTTCTACTCTCAATAGATGCCGGATAAAAAAATCAATAAGTACGTCATTAAGTTCCTCAAATCTGTAATGTTTAATTGTTTGCAAACCTATTTTTGATTAGATTAAGTGATTAATATAATCTAACAATGACCTTATTCCAAAGTGCGGCAATATATCTCTTTTTTTAAACACTTACGCTCTTACAAATAAACGCGGCATAAAGTTATACCGAGTATAAACCTATGAAAATGTATGGTTATTCCTTTGTTATACCTGGCATAACTTTATTCCGCGTTTATTTGTAAGAGGGTTAAACTCTGGTATATGATTTATCACTACATAGTATAAAACAAAGTCGCTTCCTGCTGTCTGTCTGTCCCTTATGTATGCTTAGATCTTTAAAACTACGCAACGGATTTTGATGCGGTTTTTTTAATAGATAGAGTGATTCAAGAGGAAGGTTTATATGTATAATACATTATAGTAGAGAAACACTGATAATTTTCGACTTTCACGCAGGCGAATCTGCTCACGGAAGCTAGTAGTTGATAAACATCATCGATTTTTAATATTTTGCTGTTATTCTATTTTTGTCAATCACTTAAAATAGATTTCATCAGATAGGGGCACTATAACTCGAGGATTGCAGCCAACTAGTCGTTTCAAAACTGCGTAACGGATATGAAACATTCGAACCGTAAGATATTGGGTTGTTGTAATATGAGAGCAGTGCAGGTGGCGTAAAGTGGTGTCTCCTAATAAGTAGCGGTGGAGGCCGTCTATCATTCGGTGTGCTGTTTGTTTTAGTTAGCTTAGGGTTGACCTAACAGCTATACTTAAGTCTGGTATGTAGGTATTTTACTTGGTACAGTTTGCGGGCTTTATATAGTCATCATCATCATCATCGTATCAGCCGAAGACGTCCACTGCTGGACATATATCTCCCCCAAGCGTCGCCACATTGACCGGTCCCGTACCGTAACGCAACGTCTGCCGGTTCGCGGTCGCCACTCCAGAACCTATCTGCCCCATCTGCGAGCAATGTGCCCTGCCCACTGCCACTTAAGTTTGGCAATTCTTCGGGCTATGTCGGTAAAATTAAATTGAAAATTGCGCCTTTATATAGTGTTTAAGTATAATAAAGACTCGTGTCATAGTTTCTTGTGCAGATCTAGCAAATTAGCAATGTAGGATAGTACGGATCTTAAGCCACTTCTGAAAAGGCCGACCAAGTACCCATGATTTAGAAAGAATTGGATAGAGAATTATATTTTGTGGCTGATTTCGATGGATGTGTACAAGATAGATCTTATAATATCATAATAATCTTTAGTTAAGAAAAAATCAAACTGGTTAATTTGTATACGGTATATTCATAATTATTATAGTTACGCTTTATTTTAATTTATTTTCTTTTCTATTTGTTTAAAAGAATTGACTCGCACACTATTTCGTTGTTGTTGAATTAGGTAATTTACCTATGTTTGCAATATTTGTAAATATGTGAGAACCATGTCCCTATTTATCAAGTGAAGGAATTTACCTGTTAGTGCTTGTAATACTTTATTCCTATATTTAGTATAGTAGTGCTGGGTGTATCGTTCTCACGTATAAGAATTTATTTATGTATGTACTTATGTAAATATTATAAAATGCCTATATTTTTAAAAGAGTAAGTATGGAGTTTCTTGTGCATTCTTCTCCATATCAACCTACTTTTCCGAATGCACGGTAGAATCAATTTTTTAGAACATGTAAATTTTAAATGTTTTAACGTTCAAAAGTGCCGCATAATGGCCTAGTTGAAATAAATACATTTGACTTTGCCTTTATCGAACAAGCCTCTTTACGTACAGATAAGGCACGAGATGTCAAACTTACATTAGCTACTAGTACTGGTCCTTCACTGATGTCAGCGATATCCTAGATAAACTTTAAAAGTAGATACATATGAATTGAAAAATTACCTTGGTACTCGCCCGGATTTGAACCTACGACGTCAATCAAGCACGAGAGGCGAGGTTGGTGGTAAAAATATAGTAAAATCTATTTAGAATCGAAAACTTTTGTAACATTGCAGCCCAGAAAAAATCCCAATCCCTTCGAAATTTCTCACGATCAATCAGCAGAACAACGATCTATGCATCTAGATAAGACATGAAAGGCATTCGCGATAGATACGCTCCTATTCCGCCTGCGCCTGCGCCACTGCAACATACAAACATACCTACTGCAATCCATCAGCAGTGATAGGAGTGGAACCGATAGCCACGTTTGTGCTAATTGTGCAATAAATACAGCCTGTATATAAGCTGTAGAGTGTATGTTGTGCTGCTATACAAGTTTGGTTTATGGAAACCGTATTGCAAGATGTTAGAGTATTAATTAAAATATTGGAATAAAAATAAAAGAATACAATAGATGAATAGACTGATAAATACATTACCCTCCTTCGGCAGTCGGGTATAAAAGGTTGATTGTAGTTGTGAAAACACCTGATTGATTTAATTTAAAAAACCGCAGATATTTGATATTGAATTTGTTATTTTATAATATTTGGTAAGGAAAAAGCTAAGGAGATAAATTTTAACTAGATTTGAGAGTATTACGCTGAACACACGTCTCTATCCTCTACGCAGTTGCCACTGGTTAAATTTGGCTCATGCATCCAGGTGTAAATAAAATCCTTTAAGACATAAAACTAAGTTTAAAAACGTAGAATTTTAAAATTTTCAAACTATCATGTAATGTACTACGTCAATATTTTTATAATTATATTTTTTTTTTCAATCTCTCCGCGACAAAAAATCCGCTGTCAGTAGTACTGCTATAATGCTGGATTACGAGCAGGAATAGCAACGCAATTCTCGAAGCAAAACAGGCCGTTGTAAACGTACGGAACCTCGAACTCGGCAGGCTCACAAGTAGTCACGCCTCCAGCCCGTACGGCGAAGCTGGAGCACGGCTTCGAATAACTGATATCAGTTTATTCTTGATAATTACGCATAAATAATCTGCGCTGTAAACACGGGATGGCAATAATGCATACAAAAAATCATAACAATCAAGGCTTCCCAAGTAGCACAAACTAGTTGCTTAAGAGCTTTGGAGCTAATCCGATTATTCCCAAAGGCGCCAAGCTCAAGCGCCAGAGCGTGCACTGCAGACCTTATGCAGCCGCTTTGCAGCCAAAGGGGCACAACTTTTTGCAACCTACAGTTCCATTAGAACTTCAAAACAGTGGCATAAAAACGCTACAGGAGCTGCAACTAATAATTAACACCACACTAAAGCTCTTGTGGCGCTTATTGAATGAATGACAGGTTTAACTGAACGAAAAAAGGATCACTAATCACCTTGTCTCTCATTTATTAAATACATCTGTTGTTCCTGAGTCAGACATTCTGAATACAAAATAAATATAAGTGAAGTGAATTTAAGGTAAGTGCTTTTGAGCTATATTTTGGTATTATATGCAAGTGGCTAAAAACGCAGATCAGTTTATCGTGCATCCAGTTGATATTATTGGAGTATTTTTAACGCGCCTCAATAATTACCTCAGAATATCGTAAAATATGTAAAATATTGTTATATAAATAATAATATATCATATACCTACACGATATTGAAATTACATACTTGACTACTTTTGTATTTAGTAAGTTGCTGGTTCTATATTTAGTTATATTTTACTACAAATTTTGATAAAAACCTATACATTTCTCAAGTAATGATAAATAATTGTCTTGTAAACATGGCGTCTATGAGAAGCAGCTTTAACTTGCAACTTCAACCTTAATACTTCCTCTCTGCGCGTCAAAGCGTTAAGTTTCACTATTCTGAAGGTCCAAGTAATACCTGCACCACTAATGCAGTTCAAGTCTTTACAATCACTTTTATTTCGTACTTACTGCAGGTATCGAACCACACTAATGGTTATTTGTTTAGAGATCCGTAGAACTCGTTGAAAACCCTAAAATACGATGATCGTTTGTAGCTGCTTCTATATTTTTCGCTCTTTCAATTGTTTAACACTTACTATGTCTTACCATGTTTTCAGAATGCCTATCAAAATAATTCAAACTTAAATAATGAACAACAAAATAAACAAGAACTTTGCATCTGTCCATCTACGTGGGAAAAACATGGAGTGTTACACTGGCCGAACATGTTCTCTGTGTTATTATATTAAAACCTTCAAATGGTTGAATTGCAAATAGCAATGGTACGTTTTATGTCATTTTTTAAGTTAGGGCCCACTTTTTCTTCTTCTTTCTTTTCTTTTGACTACAGTGAAAATGTTTTCCTTATTTTTAGGCCTTAAATCGTGGTGTTGCTACAGTGTCTAATCCGCCAGAACAAATCCAGATTCAGGAACCCTTATATGCTGTTGCTGTTAATGAACCTACATCTGTAGTTACTGTTAATAATGAAACTACATCTGTTCCCGTAGTAGCTATTGACCCTTCAGATTTGGAGAAAATTACAAGCAACCAAGCGTCTGTGTGTGTGAAATGTCCCGAATATTTATTTTTATCATTGAGAAACGTGTTGATTATGCCAATTATGTAAGTAAGGCCCAATTTTCCAAAGAAACATGTTGATTTTGATTCAAACTTTTGGTCTATTTCGATTCACTATGTCAGGCACATGAAAACACACAATCTTGTGCAAATATTGTTTATACTGTTGTTATTTTAGAATTTACCTAGTTTAATTATTTTAATAATGTCAATAATGGGCCAATTTGCCAATAAAACAAGTTGATTCTATCTCAAATATTTTTTTATTTCATTTCACCAATACAATTATACAAGAGGCACTTCGATTGTACTGGTTACAATGTGTGTAGTAAAGGAACAAAATATAAATCCGATGCATATCGAGTGACCAGTTTACATTTAACATCATACGGTGAACACACGTACCCTGAATTTTTTATAATATGCCACACCAAACTTTAACTTACTTTTCCTCTGTAACTGGTCCGTTATCACTAATTACGAAAACAAAATCTACGGGACCCTCGCTTGTGTTTGTTGAACTCAAACTTGGCGCATTATTACGCTCCTGCTTCTATTGTGAAGCCTTAATGTCGCTATTAGTAAAACAGTGGATCAAATTGCTACTTAAGTCTGCGCAAAAGTACAAATCACTTCTGCAATGAAACTTTCAGTGGTAGAACAGTGGTAAATTTATCTTTTATACAGTTCCGTTTAAAAGTCTGCAATTAAAGTCTTTATACAGTTCTGAAGCGTACAGCAGCGGCAATAGAAAAAAAATTGCAGCTTTAAGCTTTAACATACATGTTTTAACTCTCTTTTAAAGCTATAGACGGCAATAGGTTGTAAAATGGACTCTTATAAAGCCTAGAGTGGCATTTGGTTCAGTTTCTGCTACCCCTAGTGACATTTACAGCTACGAGCAGTTACGGAAGCAATAGTAGAACTTAAAACCACTTTCTGAACCCCTAAAGCGCTACTGTACAGCTAAAAGTTGCAAAATAGGCTGCTATTTCCACTAGTGTGCTAGTTGGGTTATAAGTATACATTGATTTGTCTGCAATACCCATAGAAAAAAAATACTCAAAATTTACTCTTTTTCTCTCTGGGCAATGACATTCAACTGATATTTTGACTTATTTTGTCTAATCATTCGTAATTTGAAAATTCGTTTAATGCAGTAACCTGCCAGCTTGTCAAATCAAAAAAAGTCGTCATGGCATGGCTTCTTGTAGCGATCTGCTACATTATGTATTATGCAGTAACCAGTAAGTAGTTGCAGCTTCATTGTGTTGAAGCCTCAATCAATCATGAGATAACGAAGCTTTTCAGCTGTCGGCAACTTTGTCGGCGTCTGTTTTTAATTTGCCCCGTTAGGGCTAGCAGAGGTTGCCTTGGTTTTCAATTTGATTAATTATTTCATGAATTTTTCTTTTGGAAAAAAAGAATATGTCAATGTTGAACCATTGAAAACGAAGATGTAGTCTAAAAGGCGGTTTTCTGAAAAGTAAGAAGGTGACTGAAAAGTTTCGTGAAATTAGGTATAAGTACATAAAAGTTAATGTGGAGGAACGGGGAAAAAGCAAAAAGAAAGATAGTTTTGTGTATAAATGTGGATAGATAAAAAAGAAATTAAAAGAAAATATGTTTTATTTGGGTCAACATAGTAACCATTTTTGTTAGTACACCTTAGATACTACAACTTACACACTAGAATTAGTAACAAATTTAAGAATTAGACAACTTAGTGAGTCATGTACTTATGAGGCATTTGCTGCGAAAAAAGTACTAGTAAATTTTTGTAGGACTTTTTGTAGCACAAATTGCTGTAAAATGTAAACTTTACGAGAATTAAACAAAAAACTATTTTTTGCCTTTGACAGCATATTTGTTTTTGCTGTGATCGGGTTTTTATGGACTTTCCAGGCAACATTATCTACTAGGTTAGTACCTAGTATCATAATGAACATAATTTCGGCTAGGATCTTTTTGCCCAGATTTACCTCTAATTACAGTTATTTTTTTGGTCTACAGGGGAAAATCAAGTAAAAGATAGATGAGCTTTGTGACACATGATACTAGAAATGGGGTGCGAACTACTAAGAATACGACTAATGGCGAATTAGGCACGGGAGGAGAAGACGTATTTGCCCAACCACAAATAAATTGATTAAAGGATATGAGAATGATGAAAAGCGGTTTTCTTTGAGCAATATATTCGTGAATGAAGTAACGAAACGACTAGCCTAGAAATACAGTAAATTGAAGCCTAAGCTAGCTGTTAATACCCGAGTTCGCCGCTCCATTGCTCAATTGTGGACGGAAGCCAGTAACCTGTGTATAATGACTTCGTCGTTTACTACACAGCCATTAGAAACGCCACCGGCTTCATTCATAAGCAAACTACATCTTATCTTCGACACGATCTTAAAATGATACTAATTGGAACAAAAAACTTCGAACAAAAAATAACATTTTATTCTTATGTTTTTTGTGGATTCTACACTGACTAATTACTTAATAAATCTCACACAGATATATTAATACCTGCCACAGAAGCTGTTCTAAACAAAGCTATACTCAAATTGGTCATACCAGCAGTTCGGTCTAGATAAGCTAAGACAGGCTAGGACACTCCCATCTGGTGACATTGTGCTGAATTAGCCATAGGTAGCTATTTTTTGTGCACTGACTCACAACGTCAAATGAGTGGACATTTTGTTTGTAAATAAAACGAATTTAGACTTTGATGTTACTAATGGATGAACGTAGAACTTGTTTCATTGCAAAAATAAAATTTATTGACTTGGATCTTCATTTAGTAAAGCAAAAACCAAGATAGACGTAGAGTACCTATATACGTATATCGTACACATCGTAAAATGCAATATAAGTCATAAGCCACTAAGTATTTATTCCATATACATTATTTCGAAAATTGTGATAAGTAAAAATTTCACAACACCACAATGTATTGCAAACAATTTGTTGCATTAAATCGATAAATAACAGTAAATAATAATAACATTCAATAACAATAATAATTAAATAGTAAAATTAGAATGTCTAAAATAAAAATTCAATAATAATTATAATAAAAATATCACTAATATGTCACATGATGCAATTTAATAGAAGGAGAGTTGACAGGGTTCTTGAGCAACTTCTTCGTCAGATTTTCCTAATTATGTCATTTTGCGTCGAGCCGCACCCGATCAAATAAAAATTATCAGTCCTATTTTAAATGTCCTTTTGGAAATGGAAATCTGAAAGTGGACCCCTGACCAAAGGGCTACTTTATGAAACCTTTCAGATATATTCACGGTGTTTTGCCAGAAAGCCGCATTATTCGGCTATCAACTTTTTGCCCTGAATATGCTTGCACAGAGCTGGCACTCTCTAAGATAAGCTTTCGTCAATTTTAATTTTATCAGTAAAAAGATATTCCTGAAATTACCTTGCTAAAGACAAGAGACAGGCTACTAGCTACCATTATACTTGACGCGTATGACATAAAAGCAACCTATGTTTATCATTAGGACATTAAATAAGATACTTGACTACTAGACATAATAGTTTCGCTAAGCCGTGAGCGCCATTATGACACGGCATACGATGTAGAAGCACTCCCGAGTTACGACATTGTATGACATACAATAAGTATTAATTTTTATTATGATATGACTCTGACTCACTTGTGTTGATATTGTAAACTTAATTACTGAATTAGTATTAGATTGAGCAATTGTTTGAAATTTAACAAGGCTTGACCTACGCGGTTTTTTGTAATAGATCTTAAGTTGATGTTTATTTTGTGCTGGTTAATGTAGCGAGCCGAAAGATAACGATAGAGAGTTAGATGTGTATTTTTTTTATTGGTTTATAATAAACTATATTCTATTCTATACTGAAGTTCCTTGTTTTGTGTGGACGAGCGTGTTACATGTTCATACATTATGATATGGCCAGATTATAGCTATTATCTGAATTGACTTTTTTTTTTTTTTTTTTTTAATTAGGCTCGCGCTTGACCACTATCTCACTTGATGGTAAGCGATGGTGTGGTCGACGCTGTAACACGCTTGCCTAGAAGTAACCTATTCACTCTTGACTTAAAGACCCCGAGGTTGTAGCTATCTTGAAGCACAGACTCCGGCAGAGAATTCCACTCCTTAGCTGTACGCATAATGAAAGTATTTCCAAAACGTTTAGTGCGTATGGGTGGGATGACTGAAAGGGTTTTTGTAATGGATAGTGTTTAAGGTCAAAGAAAAACAAAAGATTTCATAATTAAAGAATACTCGGGCAGGCTCAAAGCCATGTATAGTAAGACTATATTTTTTTTATTCAATCAGTCTTTTTATTCTGAGTGACGGAATCAGGACATTACTTTAGTATCGGTAAACGGTTTTTTTAACTAACGACGTGTTTCCTGTAGATAAATTAAACCACACGAATTTAACCGAGTCGCTCTCATTAGATCTTGCACTGAATGCTGCGTGCACGCATGTGATTTATGTAGGCACAGATGACAAATATATACGTAGATAGTAGATATGTGCATTTATCAGGATATACTCTGAAATGGGAACAAGAACACGCCTACGTGCCTCGATGTCTATCTGTTAGAATTTAATTACGTTTATTGAATTTACATTTTGTGCGAAAATATTTTGTAGGCAGCTTATGTAGTGCTTGATCACGTTCACTGTTTACTAGATATGCAGGCCTTTTTTTTATCTTTATTTTACCTTCAAACCTTTTAATGTTTTTGGATAGGGAAACATGACACACTGAAATTGCCATCAAAGAGCTTTGCAATGCTTCCAACTTCCTGTCGAGAGATAGTATACTGAATACATCATACCTACGTCGAGACACCAAATTACATATAACACACAAACACACTACACAAGATTGATTTATCTTTGAAATATTTTCAACACACCATCGGTTTAGATCCATCGGTTCTAATCTACTCTCTCATTTGTTACAGGATCTCCGCACCCTTCTAAAATCGAAGCACGTGCAAGGTCTAGAGCTGCACAATGCCCACAAAGCCCTCAACAAGACCAAGGTCGTGGAAGCCGTGGAGACAGCCCGCACAGCCCTCTCCTCCTCTGGAGGTGGTCCCCTGTTCCTGGCCCTCCCTGCCCATCCAGAACTGCTGGCCAAGTACTACGACCTGAGGACGCTGATCAAGAAGGTGGATTTGCTGATGGTGCAGACCCATGCCTTGGGATTTGTCAAGAAGATGACGTATCATCCGAGTAGGCTGAGTGGGATGTGGGATATGATGAATACTGTAAGTATTTTGCATATTTTATTCTTCTCAGATTCCAGAACAAAAATTGGAAGACATGTGACATCTACCAAACTGCACTGGACCCATGTGGTGGATTATAGTACCTACCACTACCGCTCACAGAGAGGAGGCCTATGTTCCAGCAGTGGGACATTAAAATTGATGTCGTCGCACAGTGTTTTATAGACCCAAAAAAAGTGACATCGGCTTTTTATTGGTTATTTCTACCTAATAGTTCATTACAAATGCACGAGTAGAACTCCCATGTGCCAATTTTGAATGACTGATTTTTAAAAAAATCGCAAAGTTTTCGTGACCTTTAAGGTCAAAAGAACAAAAAAAATCGTATAAAATAAACTGTACATAATTGAGCTTTGTTCGTATTGCAGTTTTATGAAACAAGTCAAGAAGAAAATTATGCCGTGTTTAAGTAATCAAAAACGACAATAGAACTCGCAAAAAAAAATGTTTTATCAAAATCAGTATTTATTTTTTATTTTTTTTTCTAGCTCGAAGTAGAACCTCTGTCTGGTATAAACAGATTCCTTATACCAAGGTTTATCATCCATATAAATATTACTTTCAACTTGGGCCTAGGTTTTGAGAAAATGATTTTCAAAAATATTTGTTAGAGTTGTCACGATTTTGACCTTTTGTGACGATTAGTTTTTATTACATAAAATCCGCAGGTCTTTTATCTTCTATAATGATTTATAATTCTAACAATTAATTTTAAAACACTTTTCACGTGAAATTGTACACAAAATATATAAACATACAAATGTAATAGTATATAGAACTAAGAAGTACCAAAGTAACCCATAATTGGGTTCTTGGTTTCTTAGTTTGATTACTGTCTGATAAACACCTGCCTATACTATTATAGGGTAGAGATGACAATAAATTAAACTCCGTATAAGTGATGATATTTCCAGTCTACACATAAAAATGCAATTAGCATTTTCTACATGATGTATCTGTTAATAGGTGAGCACCGACAGATTAACGACTCCCGCGTCCACACGTTGCCAGCTCGCTTCCTGATACAATTTAGTGCAAATTATATCTTATGCCTGAGCCATAATAGTCAAAGCGTGCCATCTTAACTAGATAAAGAAAGAATGCATGCAAAATTTATTACTTCCTGTTACGCACTCATGTCATTGTGTCATGAAATTAGGTAAGTGCGAAAGAGATAGATAAGTTCGATTTTTTATATTTTGCTCTCTTGTCGAAATCACGGCCATGGGTCAATTCAGTGCGCTACTGACCGAGGTCCTGTGACATTGTAGGCTTGTTGAAGACATGTTACTGACGCCGTACCTATAATGACGTTCTCTGCGACAACGTCTACTACTTACCAAATAAATACACAGGAGTCCCTGCGATTACCTTCTACTTAACCTATCTGAGTTATCATGGGTGTTATTGTTTACGATTCAATAGACTATATCTGCAACATGCACTATGATCGATAAGTCATAAATACTTTTAAACTAAATTATAATTAATTTCAGTTGATTGTAAAAAGCCAATAATAATTGACCCTTGTGATACCCCTAAATTTGGAATTTTGACCTCGGTACATAAAAATCATTTTCTCGAAACCTAGGCCCAAGTTGAAAGTCATATTTTTATGGGTGATAGACCTTAGTAAAAGCAATCTATTTGTACCAGACAGAGGTTCTATTTCGAGCTAGAAAATGAATAAAAAAATAATTAATGATTTTGGTAAAATTTTTTTTTTCGTGGGTTCAATAATCGTTTTTGATTATATAAATTCGGAATAATTTTCTCCTTGAATTGCTTCATAAACCTGCAATATGAATAAAGCTCAAATATGTACAAATTTTTTTTTTACGATTTTTTTTTGGTCTTTTGGACTTCAAGGTTACGAAAACTTTACGATTTTTTTAAAAATCAAGTACACAAAATTGACACATGGGAGTTCTACTCGTGCATTTGTAATACACTATTAAGTAGAAATAGCCAATAAAAAGCCGATGTCACTTTTTTTGGGTCTATAAAACACTGTGCGTCGTTTAAAAAATCTTTGGAGAGGAATTCATTTGTCGATGTCCAAAAAGAATGGTGTTGCAGTTCTCGCAAAGGCCTACCACATAACAAAACCCCAAATTACAAAGCCAACATACAAGATCCAATTATTGTTCTATACGAAATAAATAATGCCAAAGTAGTGAGCACTAACAACAAACCAACATACAGATGATTATCTAAACAATACACCAGTATGTCATAGGAAAGTAATTCAATATCTACTTGTAACCGATACAATGGCGTTATGTTATGTACTGCTTGTTATATAAAAATAGTTGAAGATCGAGTGCTGCTCCAGTTGCTGTTAAGCAATGACTGGGCAATTTCGAAACACTGGAGAAATTATCCGGAAGGAGTATATAATAGATATGCTTGGATGATGATGGATTAGACGGATACCGGAAAGAGAAATTAATCCAATGTTTTAAGTTTTCACTGGCGCAACACGTCAAATTAGCATGTCGGTGATGCGAACCCACAAATCAAACAGTTTTGCCCCTACCAAAAATCGCTCAACGCGGCTATAGAAGTTTTCAATTTTTCACTTCAAGATTTAACTGCCTTGTTGTTCTAGTCGCCGGCGTACTGCTGATTCCGTGGATAAGGGTTCAATTCCCGTGTCGGAAATGTGTTTCTTGGTTGGGTTCTCCATCTGTAAAAATGTGTATTTTGGCTAGGTTCTCCATCTGTAAAAATGTGTTTTTGGTTGGGTTCTCCATCTGTAAAAATGTGTTTTATGATTGAGTTCTCCATCTGTTAAAATGATTTTTTGGTGAGGTTTTCCATCTGTAAAAAAAATGCGGTGGTAGTCGGAGCCTGGATGTGTCCCCGGTTGATGGCAATAGGCCACTTGAAACGAGGGTGTAGCTAATGTCTTACCTACGCCTCACTCTTGGCATATAGGCCTGATGATGAATATGTTTTATCAAAACTTAAAACATTTTTGATTCTACTGAAGCCTAATCAAAATTATAACCAGGCTCAACTTTATCTCATTAATACTTAATTAATAATTTCCATCGATCGTGCAAATCAACAACCTGCCAACTTTAAATAATTAGGAATCAATCATTCATTTAAACATCTATTTATAAATCCTTCACTCGTATTTCGGTCACGTCTAACGTAAGCTCCCAAGGCTAACTGCACCTAAGATAAAAAACCTCGCAAACAAACATAGCAATACACATATACGTTCCTTGAGTTTACAAACTTAAGGATTAAATTCCTCTGATTGTAAGGTACAGTTAAATTGGTTGAGCTGTACAATTTAGGGTATTTAGGGCAGTTATTAGCAGGTGCATCTTTCTTGGGTTTACAACGGTCTAGCTTGTATGGTATGTGTGCGTTGAACATTTTAAATTAATGGATGGCACTTAATTGGTCGTTGTACCTGTTTTTAAATTTATTAAGTACTCGTTGATGTATTGCAATAGAATGTTCTGAAGGCGCGAATTGAGTTAAGGTCATTTGAAGCAGTTACTTTTGTTTTAGTTGAGAAACCTCGAAGCATTTGTTTTATTGTTGATTGCCTATACTCGTAGGTCCTCACTACTTGATTTAATTCCATATTACCTATATCACAGTATCATAAAGCTATTACTTACATCATACGACGTCGATAAGATTACAATCAAATAAAAAGTACATTTATTGAAAATATTAGCTAAAATACCTACCAAAATTACATAATCACGCTGAATATAAAAATCGCTAAAATTTGCACAGTCATGCTTGCCGCAGCGTACTGAATTCCGTTGCATCATCATTACGTAGGACGTAGGTAGGTATAACCCTTGGAAACCTGAAATAATCTCTTTAAACCAGTTTTCAAAAATGTCAACTCATTGCTCAATCGCAATTAGATCAGCAATCTGTCACCAGCTGAATTCAATCAAGTTTCAAGCAGTTCACACACCATAGACGCGGCTTTGATTAAGACAGACTATTCGAAGAGTTCGATAGTCTATATCATAATCCAATTTTAAACTTTTTTTAAGGTGGGCTCCTTCAGAAGAGCTTTAAGACTCTGGCAGTAGAGGTAGTAATAGGCTACCACATTACCAATTATGTTGCCAAGCAGCATTGGTGTTTATCTGGTCGATGGCTTTAAGAGGTGTGTGAGCATTTATAAAGGCATATAAAAACTAGGCTGGTATCTGGACTGGCTACGTATATGCGACGTCACTGGTATTGCTGATATATCTAAGGGCGAAATACGAAAAATCTTTTGATTGGTAAATATTACAATCTCGTGCAAGCTACTTGCATACTTCATCTGTATTTTCGTCCTAAATGGAAGTAACCTATGGGCGAAGAGACGTAATAACTTCTGATTTGTAAATATCACAATCTCATGCAAGCTACTTGCATATTTCATCTGTATTTTCGTCCTAAGTGGAAGTAAACTACTTATTATTAGGTAGGCCATCCATTGACCGGTTCACCTTCCGAAAACCAAAAAAAACTATAACTCTTTCCATCCTTCACAGGACTCCGTGGTAGACCTCGTCATAGGCCTCGGCGTTCCATCATCGAAGGTCGTCATCAGCTTGCCGGCGACTGCCCGTCAATTCACCCTAGTCAACGAGACCCTCAGTACTCCTGGAAGCCCCACTGAAGAAGATGAACCCAAGGAGATAGACCAAGCTGAGCTGTGCAGGCAGCTGAGGAGTGGAAGGTGGACCTTGGAGAGAGATCAGGATCTGTCGGCGCCTTATGCTTTCAAGTGAGTGTATATTTGTTTGTATGAAGAGGAATATAAATTCGGTTTTCTGTAGGCGTTTGGTAAATAGATAAGTTTAAGTTAGCCGGAGTAACGTACTGTTTTAGACGAAGTAAGCGAAACTAGTTTTAAGAATTGACATGTCTTGACCTTCAAATTGAGCTCCGATAACATTTATGAATTGGTAAGTCGCATTAATATTCCTACCATCAAGAGTTAAAGATAAACGGACTTTTAATAGGATGAAAAAGGATCAGTCAATCAACTAGTCTTTCGCAGGTCACTGCTGAATATTATAAATGTGAAATTTTGGATAGATGTGTGTGTGGATGTATGTTTGTTACTCAATCACGTTAGAACGGCTGAACGGATCTGAATGAAATTTGGTACATATATAGATTATAGTCTGGAATAGCAAATAGGCTATCTTATGTTCCCTTGGGATAATAAAACAAGATAGAAAGCTAGTAATATATAAATGTTAAATGTCTCCCTCAGGTTGCGGTTGTCCCTGTCTAAGGTCCCATCTACACTGTGACCGATTTGTACCACAATAACATTTGACAACAGACTAAATATGTATTTACTCTTTCTAGGAACAAGACGTGGATATCCTTCGAGGACTCGTCCTCAATCGACGTGAAGGGGAAGTACGCCAGGGTCCGCGGCCTGGCAGGTCTGGCGTTGCACCGAGCTGATCGTGATGTGGAGTCTGCTTGTGGGCCTACACTTAGGGCTTCTCTTGCTAAGGTGCTCAACCAGCAAAGTAGAGCTCCTAGGGCTGCTGTACTCAGGTAAGATTTCACAATGATTTTCCTAAATATTTCATACATTTCATGTTGAAGTGATTTCATATAACCTATATGAAGTAGATTTATTATTGATTAATTGTGAAAAATTTTGTTTTCATGTAACTAATAGATTTGCTTTAAAAAAATAATTAAAAACACGATATTTTTCCAAATCGACTTGGATGTTTAAAAATATTTTTACACAGAAAAAATTATGGCCGGAATTTCTTCTTAACTAACATAGCATATGGAAATCAAATAATATTTTGCAAACAAAACTGTTCAAATACATAGACTGATAAACACATTACCCTCCTTCGGCAGTCGGGTAAAAAGAGGTTCATTATTGATATTTTGGCATCGAGCGGGCGCACGGCCAATCCATCATTGGGACGTATATATCGCCTTAACATTGGGGAATTTATATGCCCTAAGATAATCAAAGCATAGTCGGTAGTTGCAACGTTTTTCTTGTAAGAATACATAATTAATAACTTATTGGCTTGCCGTTTACCACAGTATGCCATGGATGACGTAACTCATTCCTTGTAAAATCCTTATTAGGATATATACGGTTCAAGTTTCTTCTGACGAAATCGAACCTGTAAAGCCAATCATAGCAGCTACAAAGAAACAAAAATATGAAGAAATTACCCAAAAAAAAGTTAATTAAAAAAATCAAAAAACCGATTTGATTTTTTAACTAACTTTTTAGTTATTTTTTTTAGAATTAGGTACATTTTAACATTTGTGTTATATATTTTTGAAATCACCTCCTAAAACCTATGATAAAACCATTTTGATACCCAACTCGATGGGTAAATTTTTTGGGCGTCCACAATATGGCGCCTGAAAGCCGCCATTTTTCTATTTTACAATTTTAATGTAGCCAATGACACTCGCAGGGTTCAGACGAATGGATTGACGTAAGAATCGTCAAAATCGGCCAACGCGTTTGGTCTCTGGAACGCCACATAGGAACAAACATACATACATACATAGACTGATAAACACATAACCCTACTTCGGCAGTCGGGTAAAAAGACTTGTAGTTATGTCTAAATTCCTTTCATGTAACTTCCAGGTCCTTGGAACACGAGATCCTGTCCGCACCAGGTCACGTGCGCGCCATCGATGCGCTGCAGGTGTCTCCCTACAGGATCACGCAGGTCGTCGATTCTGATGGAGTCATTCATTCTATCAGAGAGGTAAGAACCTTTACCAAGTCATAAGTAGGTAGACAGGTAAGACAATGATGAGTGGTTTCGGCTTTTCAACCGATTTCCCACAAAGGAGGAGGTTCTCAATTCGCATGTAACTATATTTTTTATTTTTTTATGTTTGTTCGGGGATAATGTTGCATAATTTTAAGTAGGTACTGGCTTGTAATACTTTATTGTAATTTGTTGTATTACTTTTGGTTTTGGTGAAATAAAAAATAAATTATTATATAAATTATTATTATTATATAATGCCATTATATAAGACGGATTTCCAAAATTCTTTTTTGTTTGAAAGGGTATACTCTCGAGGTGATCCCACGTCCCCAAATCAGAATCTGATGATGGGATCCCATGGACATGGAGGGCACTCCTCAAATATTATAAGCAGACATATAGTGATTTTGGTATTTTCAATAACATATGGCAAGCATTTGCCATTTAGTCAGAAAGTATCATTTGGTGAAGTGGAACTGATGAAGAAGACCACAGATGGCCACTGGAACTCCTTAATAGGTATGTCATGGGTATACGATATCTCGAATAGTTAAGCGACTTTGATGAAGAAAATACATATAAATAAATGGTACTGATGAAATTGGTACCGTCGAACTGATCTGATGATGAAGCCAGAAGACAGGCACTGGAACTCCGTAATAAAACAATGTATCCTAGTCGTCATTAGGCTTATTAAAATTGAAATGAGAGTACTCTGGCTGTAAATGATTTTCATGGTAATAATGAGGTACCAACACTAAAAAGAGTAAAATAAAAAACCTTTTTAACAAAAAAAAAAACCAATTTTTAAAGCAAAACACTACAAAGTGAAAAATAACTTTGTTTTCTGAAGTCGGTGTCGAAAAACGATAAAACAATAGGCATTTACCAAAGACACTAATTCATAAAAAAAATACTATTATTACTAACTAAATTACTACTATTACTGAAAATTACTTAGACCTTTGCAAGAAATTCCATCTGCAACCACTTAGGAATCGTCGCAGAATGGCGATTTGCTCATATCTTCTGAAAATATTGTCAAATGAAATCGACTGTCCTGGTCTCCTGCATAAACTGAATTTTAATGTTCCTTAAAGATCAGTAAGATTTAATCCGCCTATCTCCATTCCCTCCTATTCATCTAACTACAGGCGTAATTCATACTTAGTGCGAGCGAGTAAAGATCTTAACCTATTGTGTAAGGAATTCTCGTTTGATGTGTTTACCACTAAAAGCACATCAATGCGTAAGCAGCTTAACCTTGACTTTTTCAAAAGTTGATAGTGTGCAATATTGTCCTTTAGCGTTAGTGATTTAATTAATAATTTTTCTGATTGTTGTGCCTGCTGCTAGTGATCCCTAAGATCTCTTTAGAATTATTATATCTCTAGCCGTGAGAACCTGTAATTGGCTTAATGTAACATACTCAACTTGTTTATTAATTTTATGTATAGCTGTTGGTTTTCCATCTAATAAATAAATAAGTAGATAGTTAAGATAATGATGAGTGGGCAAACAAATTGTGCTACTATATTCGATAAAACAAACCCACAGTCACTTCATTCCTTCTAGGACATCTATATACAAATTTAAAAATTAATTCCTATTTCCCTTGGTCACGGCATCACGCGTGAACGGCTGGACCGATTTCGCTTATTCTTTTTTCGTTGTGTTTGTTTTTATTAGGAGAATCTTATCTTATCTTATAGGGTAGGATAGGTAGGGTAGGGTAGATAGGGAAGGGTAGGTAGGGTAGGGTTAGGTAGGATAAATGAAATTTTGGTGTTTTATGGCAGAACAAAGTTTGCCGGGTCAGATAGTTCTTTATAAAAAAACGTATAACGGTTTGGCTACTGATTAACAGATTTGTAATTCAATTTCTGTACAGAGAATCAGTCGTTAAACAGCGTCGATTTTTTTAAATAATAGCTTGTCCATTATTCAGTGATATGTGGACATATAACAGCCAAACCAGTTTCAATTACACAATTACATTTGCTTGAAAAGCTCAATATCACAACTTCGTTGCGTTCAACTTTCACAACATGAGTTTATATGGAGCATATGTAGCAAAAACATGTGCTTAGACATTGGCTTTAGAAATAATTAGGTCTGTCCTGCCCATATCTGTCACAACTTGCATTGGTTTATCCACTGACCGGAATATGGTCTTGTGATTTAAATCTGTATGTTATATCTATTAATTACCGATACTTGAACAGAATTGTATGGTGTTAAATGTGTTTGTCTACAATCGCAGAAACCGACATTAAAACTCATCTTAAAATCGATCCAAAAATATAGATTCATTTGTTGAAGTAGATATATTTGGCACCAAACATGTGTCAAGTGGTGATGCCTGAGGGTAACCTATGTTCAGCAGTGGACGTCTTTTGGCTGCAATGATGATGATGATGATGATGATGATGAAGTGTCAAGTGATGTACATCGCCAAAATGATCAACCAAGCAGCTAACCGATAGCCCCTATAGAACCTCCAAAAGAGGTCTATCATTTGACCTTATTTCCTACACGTCCTACACGTAATTTACTCACAAGTCACAACTCCCTATCATTTCATTGCAGGACACTCGTACGGAGTTCTCTTGCTCTCGTCAAGGCTACTTCGTGCATCCTCGATCCTGCGCCCGATTCTACCGCTGCGTCAAGTTCGACCAGCTCTCACCCGAATATACCGTAAGTTTTTATAATTTTTGCTAAACTTAACTGCCTTAACTGCCCAGACCTTAAAATTTGCGTTTACCATCTCAGAAGAAAAGGCCAACATGCTCGCCTTCATTGGGACCATGTTTGAGGCAGAAACCTGTTTGACAATACTGAAAAGTACTCATGATTACTCAGCAGAATGTTTAAGAGTGCTTTCGCGAAGCCATCAAAAACCATAAACATTGTAATATTGTTTGTGTTGCCTCAAACTTAAATCGAAAAATATTTTTGTTGTTAGTATTGACATTTGATTTCCTTGTTAGTATTGACATTTGATTTCTTGCTATCCTTAGATAAAGGACCTATAGATGTAGCCATGGCGTGGCCGCACATGAAACAAAAATAGTTATTTCTGGTGTTACAACAAGAACAAGAATACTACAACCCATCATCGCACTGACACTTATTATCTATAAATAACCTAATTCCTTGTCTCAATTAACACATAATACCCCACGAAATCGCAGATAATCAAACACGACCGAGTTTGTTTCTCACACCAGCCATAATTAGAGTGTGACAAACAACAAAAGCCGACCATGGTGACAAAGACAAAAAATAATCTTTTGTCTTTATTATTTACATGGGGCTGCCAACTAGCGATCTCGCTCTATCAATCAAGCTCATTTTATGGCAAAATTTATAGGTCCTTTATCTAAGTTGCTATCGCACCATTTTCTGTGCTGACACAAACACAATGCTTCATTTCCAGGTGTTCGAATTCGACTGTCCAGCTGGTCTGGCTTTCGACAATCGCTACGAGGTGTGTGTATGGCCCGGCAGTCTGCCACATTCGCAGGCCTGTCCTGGATCTTCCGAGATCGCTCCCGTTCCTAAGACTAGGTTCATCTGTCCTGAACATGAAGGTAAACATTTGTCTCTACAAATTTCTTAGGTCTATACCTAAGAAAGAACGGCAGCAGAATGCAGAATTGCCACAATCTTAGAAAATACTGCTATTATGAATACGAGGTCACGTCGATTGCTCATCAAAGTTGTATTTAGAGCAGTATCAATATTTAATTGCAATAGTTCATCTCGGCCTAATGATTTAACAATTTATTTATTTTACCAATATTCAAGCAATTTTACCTCGAACTATCAACATCCTAACCAGTTTGACATCATATTCCACTCTTCTTCCAGGTTACTACGCTGACCCTGAGAACTGCCGCTGGTTCTTCGCCTGCCTGGACCACGGCAAGTCTCCGCTGACGGCCTACGAGTTCCGCTGTCCCTTCGGCCTCGGCTTCGACGCTGAGAAGCTCAAGTGCGACTGGCCCTGGTTGGTGCCCGCGTGTGGCAACATCGCCAGATACGAGGCTGAGGCCTACGGGTTCTCTGCTGCTACTCTCACTGGTAAGTTGACAGTGAAAATGTCACACTGAAATACCGGAAAATACCTGATACAAAACGCAAAATGCTACGGAACGGATCTAATATAAAAGAGGTCTCACGTGATTTCGTGTGTGTGACTTATGACTGCAAAACTACTGACATGAAAGCAAAATAAACACGGTAATGATTATTTTATTTTAACTTCAGGCGCAGCAGGCTACCAAGGTCAAACCGCCGACGCTATCAACGTGGCTGCCCATCAGAGCTTGGTCTCCGGCGCTTCCCTTGACAACCTGGTCGGTATCCAAGGAGGATTCCTCACCAGGGACGATGCTTTGGACTCCAACTTCATCGCTTCTCAAGAATTGGCTAACGCTGGACACAACTACGAAATTGGACATGGATCTGCCCAATTAGGCAATGGCATAATCGGGCATGGTTCTTCTCAAATCGATAATGGCTTAGCTTACCACGTTGGTGACGCAGGGGCTCACAACGGCAACATAGGACTCGTTCAACCGACCCAATATAATGGACCAGCTAAATACTCTACTGGTTCCATTATCTTGGATGACTACAGACTTCCTACTAAAGAAGAAGCACTCCGTCATGGTGCTCATGGAGCAAACATTGGTCAAGTTGCCCAATCTGGGGGATACACCACTGGATACGTTCAATCTGGGCTAGCTTCCGGACACGCCCAATCTGGAGGTCAAGCTACTGGTTATTCGACACAGACTGGACATCATTCTGGGTACACAGGTCAGGCCGCTGGACACTCAACTGGATACACCGTCCAAGCTGGAGGAAATACAGCTGGGTACAACGGATACTCAGGCTCATATGCTGGACAAGGCCAAAAGACAGTTCAGTACCAAAGCACAAGTTACGGCGACGACAACTCAGGAGCGTACGTCCATGACCCTACAGGAGACACCGCAGAGCCTTACAAACATGAAGGCTCACCTATTGAACCTTACGTACACGATGGCTCTGCCTACAAACACACTGGAGATTATTACAACGTTGGCAAATACTCCGGAGGATCCTCTCAAAGCGGCTATGAAGGCAAATACTCTGGATCTTCTCAGATCGGTTATGAAGGTAAATACTCCGGGTCTTCTCAGAGCGGTTACGAAGGCAAATATTCCGAAGACCAAAGTGGACAATATGTTGAAGATAACTCTGGAGCATATGTAGAGACTAACGCTGGAAGTTCAGGTTACAAAGGAGATTATGGTTCTGGCTATTCCACTGGTTATAGTGCTGATTACTCTGGTGCATACAACCATGATGACTCTGGTAAATATGAAGCTGGAGTGTACAGAGCCGATGGCCACATTGGTGAAGGTAAAGCGACAAGCCAGTCCAACTTCCAACAATACCACGGATACAGTGAAGCAAATGCTGGAAACTACATCAGCGACTCGAAGGCTAATACTGGTTCTTCTCACACTTTGACTGCAGGAGCTATTAATGTTGGCTTAGTTGGGAAGACTACTTTAATTGATGCTGATTACAACCAAGGCTTCTATCAAGGATCAGGATCTACAGTCTACAGTCAAGATCAGGGCAGCTACCAAGAATCAGACTCTCAAGGTTATAGCCAAGAACAGGGTAATTATCAAGGATCAAAGGCTTATGGTCACGCCACACAAACCTTGCACCCAGCTCATGTATCCTTTGTGTCCCAACCAGCTGTTGCCATAAGCCATATTGGAACTGATGGTAACAACCTTGACGGATACAGTTTTGTGACTACCCCTACATCTTCTGGAATACCGACCACTGCCACTCCGTTTGCAGTAACAACTTCGATACCAACTGTGACGTATAAAACTACGTATGTTCCCGAAGCGCCTAAGACGACTATAAAGCAAATATTCGGTGTCTCGCAGCCCGCTGTTACATACGTGCAACCAACAGCTATTGCTGTAAAGCAAGTGACTCCTCAAGTCCATGTAACTGATTACAATCAAGGTTTGAACTACCAGTATGAAAGCAAAGATTACTCTGGCAGCTACAATGGTGAAGCTAAGGTTGAATCTGGATACGACTATTCTAAACCTAGCATCAAATTTGAAGAAGGCATTTCTTACACTACCGCAGCGCCTGCAGTTTCTGTGTCCACATACAGACCTGAAAGTGTCAGTCACAACCAACAAACTGTCCACCATGTTGGGTCTGTTAGCTTTGAATACTCCACACCTACGCCTGTCTATGAGGAGCCCTTCAAGAAGATCGTAGCCTACACTACAGGACCCTCAGTTTCCACATATTCGCAACCTACTGAGGCTACATACACTCCTCATGCGTTCAGTCATCAGACTATCCATAAAGTGGAAACCAGCAAAGTTTACACTCCATCAGTCGAGTCAGCTTCAGTGGGTTCTGGTTATGATTACTCTCAGTCGGCCGTGTCTTATGAAGAACCTAAGTTTGTTCAGTACACAACACCTCAACCCGCTCTCGCCGTGCAGCCCGTCGTGTCTACTTACCAGCCGCAAGTGATCGGACATCAGACTATCCACAAAGTTGATGCGAACAGAGTGAACACTTATTCCGGAGACTCTTCGTCAGGTTATCACTACGAGCAACCTTCCGTACAATTCGAAGAAGTCAAGAATGTATACTCAACTCCCGCACCTATTGTTTCATCAACCTATAAACCAACGATCAGTCACCACACCATCCAGACACAGCACATCGTGCCTGTTTCTTCTACACCCAAATACGAGGTCAGTTACCAGTCGACTCCAGTCACTGTCTACGAAAACCCTATTATAAAGTATACGCAGAAGGCTGTAACCCCTGTTACTTACGTCGAACCAACGTACAAATCTCAATCGTTCAGCCATCAGACCATACATAAGGTTGAAGACAATAAGGCTTACAATGTTGAATCTGGATATGACTACTCTAAACCGGCAGTCGCTGTTCAACAGCAAGTTCGCTACACTACAGTACAACCGCCCGTAGTTTCAACCTACCAGCCACAGGAATACAGCCAACAGACCCTGCACAACGTAGACGCTAGTCAAGTTCATGCATATAGCCAAGACACAGATGGTTATGAGTACAACAAACCCGCTATTAAATTCGAGGAAGTGCCAAAGACAGTGTTCCAATACTCGACTCCGTCGCCAATTGTTGCTTCGACATACAAGCCTCAGACATACAGCCACCAGACTGTTCACAAAGTAGAAAACCAGAAATATGTTCCAGTTTCTTCCACTCCCGCTCCTCAAGTTGACTTGTCGTATGAACAAGCCGTTTCGACATACGAGAACCCTATTCTCAAGTACACTCAGAAGGCAACTCCAGTGACCTTCGTGCAGCCTACAGCAGCAGTTTTCACGCAAACATACGAGCCTATCATTCAGCAACATGAAGTCAAACATATCGTGAGTCAACCTGTGCAGTACGAACAACAACAGGTTCACGTTAGCCAAGAAGGTTATTCGTACAGTCAGCCTGAAATTCAAAGAAATGTTGAGCTTAAGGGCTATTCTGACGCAAGTGCGGTGTCTCATCAAGTTTACCACCAGTCCAATGTGAACAACAACTACAATTCTGGCAAAGATGTGGTGTATGTTTCAACTTCACCATCTACTCTTATTTATGAAGATCATTACGTTGATGTTGATTCTCCGAAAATACAAACGTACCAGGCACCTGAGTATGTTCCACCTAAGAACAACTACAAGTCATACTCCGTTGCGTCCACTGCTTCAACGCCAGTCGTTCACCAGAGCTCTGTGATTCATCAAGGTCAAGACTATGATAGCTCTAAGACGGCTTACAAATCGTATTCCGTTAGTTCGAAATCAGCTCCGGTTGTCCACCAAAGTTCTGTTGTACATCAAGCTCAGGAATACGTTGCCCCACAGTCTGGTTACCAGTCATACTCTGTTTCCACTGCATCCACTCCAGTTGTTCAGCAAAGCGCTGTCTTCCACCAAGCTCAAGATAATTACGACTACTCGCAACAATATGAAACAGTTCACAAATCGGAGCCGACAATCCACCAACATTCGTTCAGCACATCTCATGTCGAACAGCCCCAGAAAGTGGAATCCATCCACTTCTTCCCCAGTTCTACGGCCTCACCACAATATCAGCAGGTTGAATACCAATCTCCTGAGATCCAAGTTGTTTCGAAGGGTGAAGAATATTTACCACCAGTGGTGTCTACTAGCGCTCCTGTTGTGACGTCTACATACAGACCTAGAACTTATTCTACCGTGTCTACAACTCGGGAGTATCTGCCACCAGCGGAACCTAAATATGAGTACCAGTCGCCTTCTACCACCGCCAGAACGATCGTCAAGTCTACCACACCAGCTTACAGAGCAGAATCTACGACGTCCTACAAGGCTTCGGAATACTTGCCTCCTGCAGAAGAAGGCTCTAAATTTGTTAATTTCGAAAGTTTCGGTTTCAATGACGAGAATGCTGCTTCCAAGATTCAATACAATCCCTACCAAGAATTCACTGTAACCCATGACGCTGCTCCAGTTGAAAGGAAACACAACATTGTTGTTGAAACAGCTAAGTCTCATTTACTTGGGTTCGGAACAGTAGGACCCGATGCTGGGTTAGTGTCTCCAGTAACATATACCACAGCCGCTCCGGTTGTGTCTTCCACATACAGACAAAGATATAAATCAACCGCCAGACCCGCTTACAAATATAGCACCACAACTGAGTACCAGGCTCCAGAATATTTACCACCTTCAGATGATTTGAAATCGGAAGTAAATGTTGAAAGTTACGGATACAACGAACAAGAATCTGGCGCTGAAGGCCAATACAACTACCAAGATGTCGCAGTGTCTACTTTAGCACCTATTCAAAGGAAACAAAACATAGTCATTCAAAAGGCTAAATCTCAGCAACTTGGTTTCGGTACTGTTGGCCCTGACGCAGGATTCTCACCCGTGACATACACGACATCGGCACCTATTGTAGTCAGTTCTACATACGCCCCTGTTGAACAAGGCTTGTTCGAAGTGTCACCGTCACCTGCGCCTGTACGTAGAACCAAGCCTAAAGTGGCCGTTGTGACAAAGATTAACGACTTCAACCCATTCCTCGTACGTAAACTTGGAGCGGTCTGCAGCTGTCAGTCACCAGTTCTAGTCCTTAAAGGAAGGAGACCCACTCAAGCTCCTCAAGATACCGGTGATTACAATGACTACGACGACTCTAACCGCGGAGACATCAGTGACAGTGGATACGGTAACAGATATACTAAAGTAGAAGCCCCCGCTTCAGGCACAGTTGCCACTGCTGCGCCAATCGTATCATCCACATTCAACCCTATCATTGTTCCCGACGACTCCTTCTATCAAGACTTCCAAGAGCAAAGCGCCTACAATGTGGCTGTTACACCAAGACCCAAAGAAGTATACTCCGAAAGCTACGTATCAAGCACACCTTTTGTGGCATCTACCACAGAAAGGTACGTCAGAGTCCGACCGCGAGTTAAGGCCGTTACCGCTGCTCCTACGTACAAGACTGTATTGTTGAATCAAGAAGTAACACCAACTGTTACTATTACGGAAGGATCTGAATCAGGATCAGCGATTGAATCTCAAGCCTTTGACCGTTACGGCCCTGGTGGATGGAGGAGCAGAGACGAGACGTTGCAAGGATCGGTGGACTGCCAGAGAGCCGGTCTGTTCCGCCACCCCAAACAATGTAACAAGTTCTACGCGTGCCGATGGGACTGTACCAAACAGAGGTTCACGCTTCACGTGTTCAACTGCCCCATCCAGTTGAGCTTCGACCCCAGCATAGGTGCGTGCAACTGGCCCAGCCAGGGCCCCGCGTGCCAAGGAGACACGCTCCTTACCAACGTTCTTTAAGTACCTTAACATAGTTGCCAATCTCGTCGTGCCATCGAAATTGTGATAAATTTGTGATCACGAATGTTCTCTAACTCTCTCTCCTCCTCGATACAGTTGGACGATTTGTCTCTCTTTTGTTTAAGTTGCTTATTTATTTGTTTGGTTTTGTTAATGTTATTTCATAGTTATTTATTACATTAATCTCTTTTTCAGCTTAAAGCTTGCTTATGCTAAGCCTTTGAATTTTCATTATTGGAATTAGAGTTACCATTATCTAGTTCATGTTATTGTAAAATAATGAAGTCATATTTTTGTATTTTTATAAATTAATATAGAAATAATACGCTGTAATTTGTAAATATACGATTTTATTCAATGAACCATTTATTTTTATTTTATAGTATTTTAATACATGTCAACTTCTTAAAACAAAAAATGCGTCACTTAAATTAGCAAGGAAACAGGCTTTCCTACCTCAGCTAAAGCATGTTTGTACTTAGCAATAATAGGATTGACCTCTTCTTCAATGAACTCTGTAACTTGTTCAGGAGCTCTACCGATGAATGTTGAAGCATCCAAGATCTTATCCAGTTGCGATATAATAGGCGCAAAGTAGCTGTCTTTCTTCACACGTTCAATCAAATCATTATCTTTGCCGTGCTGTTTCACTTGAGCACCCGCTTCGTGAGACAGTACTCTGATTTTCTCGTGACACACTTGGCGATCACCACCAGCCTGAACCATAGCCATTATAATGTTCTCGGTGGCCATGAAAGGCAGCTCCTGAGCGATATGACGGGCGATGACCTTAGGGTACACGACCAATCCTTGGCAAATGTTCAGCAGGGTCAATAAAGTGGCATCAGCTGTTAGGAAGCCTTCAGCGAGGGTGATGCGACGGTTGGCTGAGTCGTCCAGAGTACGCTCTAGCCATTGAACTGCGTGGGTGTTGGCAGCATTGGCGTGCAGAGTGATGAGATGACGCGCGAGAGCGCAGCAACGTTCAGACCTCATCGGGTTTCTCTTGTAGGGCATAGCGCTGGATCCGATCTGGGAAGCTTCGAAGGGCTCCTCTAGCTCCTTACGGGAGGCTAATAGACGGATGTCGGAACACATCTTATGTACGGTAGCTCCTAGTCCTGATAATGCAGAAATGACTTCTAAGTCAACCTTCCTGGAGTATGTCTGCCCAGTGACGATGTAGCGCTTGCTAAACCCGGCTAATTCAGCGACTCTTTGGTCGAGAGCGCGGACTTTCTCGTTGTCTCCTTTGAAGAGTTGGAGGAAGGAGGCTTGAGTGCCTGTGGTGCCTTTGACTCCTCGGAAGCGGAGGTCGTCTCTGGCGCGAGAGAGAGCACGCTCATCCATGAGCAAGTCGCTTAGCCAAAGGGAAGCTCTCTTGCCGACAGTTGTCAGTTGTGCTGGCTGCAAATGGGTGAAGCCAAGCATCGGCAGTGACCTGAAAATAGTAAAAGCACGATAAATATTTAAAAAAAACTCTTGAAGGACATGATGGAGGCTTTTTCCCAGCATTGGGACAGTACCGAGTTGTTATTAAATTATGTGTAAAATTAACATTTTCTGGCATTGAACATATTTTTTTATGTTTTTGTTTAATCAACTCTCCTAAGCACAAAATTATGGAATATTGGGCATTTAGTTCACATTTCAAAGTTTATTTGAACGGCCCATTTAAAATAGATGCCTATAGATGGCGCGGTTTAAAATTTCTAGGGCATTCCACTCGATTGTTTAATTTTGTATTCTAACACATATTGGTGAAAAAAAATTAAATAAAAAAGTATTCTCGAACCGAGTAAACCCTTTTACTTGCAAGTCGCTGCTAACACCATCTATCCAAAGCCGTGGAACGGAATCAAACGCGATCAATGTACACAAAATAATCAGTTTACTCAGACGAAAAACGCTGGTTACGTGGGCATAGTTTCTTTGTATTAGGTTAAGCCTCTGTATGTTAGTATTAAATTATCTGTGCCTATATATGTTCTTCAAAGTGATCATTTGTCGTAAAATTATAGCAATACGCAATTCATCAGGAAGTAGCTCCTAATTAATAAAGTGGAGGTCTGTCTGTAGATATCGAGTAGCCCGTAAGTTATACCATCAGTTAACGATTATTGCGTATTGTTCTAAGTTATTGTATGCTAAACACATCTGTCATAATGGCAGACATTTGATTGAAGTCTAATCTATTTGTTTGGTTATTGTAGCGTAGCGCGTAGCTTTTGGTACTCATCAATCTTGGGGAATATATTATTTAGATAACATAACACTCACGCCTGTATGCCCGGCAAGGACAGGCAGGGGTTTACATATAAAGTAATAACATTTCGCCAGTTCTGTGGGTACGATATTGCCGTCAATAGAGCACACATTTTAAGGCGATGATAGCTCAGTGGTAGTGACGTCGGATACCGAGACGAAGGTCGCGGGTTCGAATCCTACAATGAGCTTGAGCTTTCGGTGAAGGAAAACATCGTGAGGAAACCATAGCACGGTGATAGGGTACTTTGTAGTACCCGCCTGGCTGGCAACCACCCTCAAGTTGAAAATCTGTCGCCAAGCACCTTCCGGTGTGTTCCGACAGCAGCACTTGAGAGCCAGTTCCCTTCTAGGCTTTGTGTGCTTACCACCATCGGCCACATCATCACTGACCACGGTGAGATTGTGGTCAAACACAGGCCTATAAATAGAAAAAAAAAAAAAAAAAACACATCTAAACTCCAGAAATGCCAGATGATAAACCCGAAACAGAATGGAATCCACGACCTCATGCGCTGCAGTTGGGTACGTTAGCGACCATTAGACGAACGATGCAGTACGAATGTTTAGAAGTTAGTTATTTATCCCTTGGAATAGAATGCACTTTCTAGTGAGCAGTAGTTATGTTGGATGATTATAGCCTAAACGTGTGAATAATGAAACAGAAACGCAAAATTAATATTCATTAGTAACCACAAATATTTTTCATGAGTGAGGGAGTTTATTATAAACATATTGTTTAAGTCACCGAACGCAACCATTTATGTCATAGTACACTTGATGCAGCACTTACTTTATTAATTACGAATTACCAATACAACGTACAACTACCAAAAAACCCATTACTTCAAAAACTTCTTAATTGAATAGAGTTCTGTTTATTCAATTGTCCATTACATAAATATGGTTATGACATCTGCTAACTTATCTGACGTACTACAGTACGAGTAGCAGGGCAGCGGACCAGCATCCTCAGTGCATTGTTATAATGAACACGGAGGCCGTTTTACGATTTTTGTGTATGTACATCTAGCTCACAGGCTGCAAGAGTAGAAAGAGTGTGTAATACTTACTTGTAATCATTAGCGAACTTCGACAGCTGACTGATAATGGCGCCCAACCTCGGCAACAGCAGGTCCAATCCGTGCCTCAACACAATCAGATCCGTGTTATCCCCTACGTAACACGAGGTAGCTCCCAGGTGGATGATGGGGGCAGCCTTAGGGCACCTCTCGGCGAGGGTATGGACGTGGGCCATGACGTCATGGCGGACTTTCTTCTCGTGAGCTGCTGCGGCGTCGAAGTCGATGTCGTGGATGGCTGCTTCTAGCTCAGCGATCTGGTCGTCGGTGATGTCAAGACCGAGTTCCTGAAATGAGAGAAATTAGTGTTAAGAGTTGAGAAAGAGGATGTATTCATTGTCTCTGGTTTGAGAACAGTTTTCGGACTTTTTTGGTAGAAAACTAACCCCTTTCTAAATTGATAATTTAAAGTATTTGTCAAACTATACATAAGCCTGAAAACCTGTGTGTAATTGGCCCTAAATTAAGGTTCGACGCGTTCTTATTTCAAAATAATTCTTAATTCAAAAACAGGATGTTAATCTTTTGTTTGATTTCTAACAAAAAACGAGCAAGTAACATTTTTGATGACTTAACTTATTACCTTAAGTTCTCAATGTCACCTGATGAGAAAAATTAGGTCAAAAACAGGATTTTTCTACAGATTTTCCTGCTAAAGTAGGTAAGTTTCAATACCTAAATAAAATAAGAACAATACTCTACACATGTTTAAATTTCCAAGAATGGCGCTAAGTAAAATGATCTAACATTTTATTTTGGTTACGAAGCCCTGATCCACTCGTGTGGTCGAATCTTAGTCATTGTAAGAATAACAAGTTTTTATAGAGCATTATCAATTAAAAGTGTATTTAAAGTAAACGTTATTTCATTCATAACTCTTTATTGTGGTTTGTGGTTATTGAGCAATGTCTGTTTTCGAGACAAATATTTTGAATTGTATGTCTGCCTACTGGGTAATCAATTGCTTCATAGTTTATTCAGAGCTATGAAAACACTGAAAACTTCCATGAATTTCAAGTGATGTGTTTCCAAGTCATTTACAGAAATATATAAATACTTAATTTGCACGTAATTGTTTAAAGTTGCAGAGAAGATAGAACTTTGTAATAGAGATAAGTAATAGCGGCAATAAAACACACAAGACATGAGAATTGCAATTTTTTTTTTCACCGTTTGTACCTATAAATGTGGCAGATGATAGAACTGTGTGGAAAAGAGAGAGGAAGGCTTTCGCAACCTTTAAACATAATAGGCTTATAAAGATACCTTTAGATGGAAATTTAAAACCCACCCTAAGAAAAGGTCAACCCGATGAGAATGTTTTTTTTTCCTGATTTGTCATCGTTCTTTTCCTCTGACATGTTTTGTATGTCTTGTTTTTTATACAGCTGATCTTGCAACTTCATACCACAAACCGATGCAGATGGAAATGAAGAAAGTAGTTCAAATTGTATGCAGTTCTACATAGTTATGTACGAGCCAAATATCACACTATACTTCATAGAAGATAGCCTGATCTCTGCGACAGCTGTCAGTATCAATACAGTAACAATAGCGCTTGACAGGCTAACAATAAGTAACAATAACGTATACGTCAGTTTGACATATGTCGCAGAGATCAAGCTGTCTTTTATGAGGTATAATAAATAACAATGTTTACTTTGACGTGGTCAAAGTAGATTTTGCTATTAGTGTTATACAAACAATTTGCAGTAACGAGTTCATTTTCTCAGGTGAATAAGATAATTGGACGTGTTAATTTTTGCGTTCCATTGCTAGAAAAGATATTTTCTTTATTAGCAAAGAATTTTTAATAGAATTTTAACAACGCTTTCTGATATGTTTTTCTAGCCATTGATTAATTACTGTTCTGAGATCTCCACAATACTTGATGGTCAAACACTGCATGAACAATGTTAGAATTGAGTTCCTTAAGTTTTTAGCCTTATTCCAATTGGATTGGGGTCCGCGCTATACGTTTTTTCTCTCATATGTATCTTTTTTGAAGAGCAGTGGTGGCCCAGTGGTAGAGGCCGCGACTTACAATTTGTAGGTTGTGAGTTCGAACCCAGGCAGACGCTTTACTAAATTATTTAATCACCACTGCTCTCAAAAAGCGGTAAAGGAAAACACCGTGAGGAAAAACGACATGTCCTAAAACCATAAAATAAAAGACATGTGACATCGAACCCGCACTAGGCCCGCGTGGTGGATTACGGCTCATTCCCTCTCACAGAGAGGAGGCCTGTGTCCCAGCAGTGGGAATATTAAAAGGCTTTTGGTCGTCATCTCAGTCCTATTGACATTTCTTGCCAAATAGTTCATAAAGGGTATCTCTGAATGTTTTTCGTTTATGGTACTTTAAAAAAATAAACTAGAATTAGTTAAAACTCGGTACTGTTAAATTATAGAGCAATTTTTAAATTATGTTAATTAAAATAATATTTAGTAAATGTGCACTCTACTGCCTGACACTCAATTATCCTGTAACTAAAATCTTCAATAACACCCAAAAAAGTTAGGGCCGATAATTCCTTGACGTGGCAGCCCAAATAGCCCAGATTTAACGCTTGCTCATGTTTTACTACTCGTATAAGTATAAGTTGTCCTAACTTAAAAAGTAAAGTTTACACACCATTGCCACCCAACGTTTTAAAGTAAGCAAAGCGAAATAAATAATGAAAATTTTTGTTCCAGGCTATATGAGTGTTAGGAAGTGGAGGGCGCAAATTGACAAAATATTGCTTTTTACCCGACTGCCGAAGGAGGATAATGTGTTTATCAGTCTATTTATATATGTATGTATGTTTGTTCCTATGTGGTGTTCCAGGGACCAAACGCGTTGGACGATTTTGAAGATTATAACGTCAATCGATTTGTTTTAACCCTGCGAGTGTCACTGGCCACTTTAAAAATGGCGCCATATTGTTGGGGGAGGGTTTTAGATGTGATTATAAAAGATATTACACTTATATGTTTCAATGTAACTTATTCTAAAAAATAATTAACTAAAAAGTTATAAATAAAAATATTAATAAAACATTACAAAAAACCCGACTGCTTAAAAAGCGAACAAAAAAGAGGTAAATAAGAAGAAAATCATGCTGTGCAGTCGGAGGATACATCTGGTTTTGGAAAGCCAGCTAGCGCATATGTATCCTCCGACGGCACAGCATGATTTTCTTCTTGTTTACCTCTTTTTTGTTCGCTTTTTAAGCAGTCGGGTTTTTTGTATTTTTTTATATATATTTTTTTTAATTTTTTTTTATTTAGCAGCAAATAAACAGAGTTTGAACTAATTCTTGTGTCTTTTTTTTTAATAACTAAAACAAAAAACAGTTTGAGACACCATCGTTTAATTCTGTGTTCTTTGCCCACTCTAGCCTAATAAAAATACTAAGATAGACCGTCTTATCTAAACACTACGCAAGACTTGTAGCTAAATACAATGTGTCACTATTTAAGGTGTCCGGAAGCCATTTACGAAACATTTCTACAGTTCCCAACATTTTCGTCTCCTTGTGCAATAACCCTTTGTCTCTGAATTTGTCAAGTTTTTGTTAGAAAACGATAGTTAGTTATTTTGACGATGAATGATTGATTTCCAACCTTCGATGTGTCACGGTGGATTGTTAATCATGCTGCTGTTGGCGCAATTAATTAATTATTGCAATTAGCGTTTGTGTTGCGACTAAAGAGTTAAAGAAAAGGTAGCTCCATCTTCGTGTTCAATTGTATTGACTTCTCATTTAAAACTTATGCAAAATTTTTGTTATGTATGATGTACTGCAAAACTGAATTGCAATTACTTAGCCATGACTATTTTTTTGCCAACCTGTTCTGTTCCGCTCCTGGGCAAAGAGTTCCACTCATTCCACTTTTCACCAGCACACGATCCTAACCACCTCATATTAAGCTACCTAATATTTAATTTTGGTAGAACAAATATGAAATGAAATATAAATTAATTTAAAAAAAAACTGTCGAGAAAATTAATGATGCTATGCATATTTTATCAGCTTCGTTTTTTCCATTACCTGTCGTACACTTATGTGCCTACTGGAGCCATTGCTTTTCAAAAGGTAATGAAATGAAAAAAAACCGGCCAAGTGAGAGTCGAACTCGCGCACGAAGGTTTCCGTACCATTATCGCAACAAACGGCAAAAAAATCACGTTTATTGTATGGGAGCCCCACTGTTTTTAGTATTTGTTGTTATAGCGGCAATAGAAATACATCATCTGTGAAAATTTCAACTGTCTAGCTATCACGGTTCATGAGATACAGCCTGGTGACTGACAGACAGACATACAGACAGACAGACGGACCACGGAGTCTTAGTAATAGGGTCCCGTTTTTACCCTTTGGGTACGGAACCCTAAAAAGAAAATGGCATCCATCAGTTCCCTCTCCTCCATTCCCTCCCACAGAGAGGAGGCCTGTGTCCCAGCAGTGGGAACATTAATAGGCTGATGATGTGATGTGATCCATCAGTTGTTATTTTTCCCGCGCGAACTATGAAAATCCAATAATAAAGAATGTATAAAATACTTTCATAACACTATCTTTAACAATTCCATTCTATTGACAAGTGTCGTGCCACATAGCTGACTGTAGATTCAATAAATAATAAACGTGGAAGTGATCATCTAGTTCCGTTTTATTAGTGAAAAGGAAAATCGATATCTACAAATATAAGAGAAACAGAAATGACTCAAGTACGAATAGGTCTCATAAAAATAGAGTAGTAGCCTAAAAATGGTGATAACGACTTAGATCAACAACTAAAAACAATAGACAACACAAATATGGCATTTACGAGCATAAAAATAAGGTCAGATTTTGAGAAGCAGGTGAAATAAAGGTACAGTGCAACTTGCCCTACTAATTCGCTAGAACAGATAAGATTAGAACTCGAATGTGCTGATAAAGCCATACGAGCTGATAACTAGAGGCATACAGTGACGGGCAACGTTTTGGCGAAAACAGACATAAAGACAAAGAAGTGTGGCATTATTATAATTAGTGATTTCTAAGTGTTAGTGACAATAATGGTGTCCGTGCAAACTATCGCGACGATTGTCGTGAAGACTTTCAAAATTGTAAGTAATATTGGTTTTGTATGGAACTGAAAGATGGTGTCACCATATTATTGAGAAATAGGTGCGGCTTGGATATTGAGTTTGAAACAATTATTACAACAGTTGGTCACTACAAAAGTATAGTTTTGTCTTGTTAAGGCATTTATCGGCAGAAGGAATTTGACAATTCGATAATATTATGAGCTCTGTTGTGATATTCAATGAACCTATTAAAACCTCTGACATGTTCATAGGACGATAAGGCTGGCTACACGCTTAGCCACTAATCCACACAATCCTTTGACAATTAAAGTCTTGTAGTGTGCTATGGTCCTAAGCAAATTTCTAAAGGAAATTAAGTATCCTGGCATATATTTGATAGATCGATGTCTGGGACTATTTGTATGTTATTGGAGAAAATTTTGGAACGAAAATCCATCTTGTTTGTCTTAGTTTAATTAATGATTCATGAAAAATGTATGAGCCTATGTTAAACAATAAGTTGTCGTGTAGTCGCACTATTTGTAGGTACCTAATTTAATAATATTGCAATAATTGTAAACGTTTGCGTGTTTGTATGACGGGACTTGGAAATCATGAAACAAAGTCATGCATTTTATGGTTACTAAAATACTCATAATTATAACAAAGATGGAAGCCTAACTAGGTACAAATTTATAATGGCATAGACCTTTGTGTCGGCTTTAACAACAAAATAATGCCTATAGGCTCAGCGTGACACATCAAATTAAATTAATTTAATAATTATTATAATCAATTACTGTAAAGTGGTACATAATTCCAAGAACAAAGAATATGAGTCATTTAGTATAGTGACTTGAAACTAGAACAGTTATAAATATTGCAAAAAAATACAAGTATTTTTAAATTTCTCTGCTTAGAAATGATGTCATGCTTGCTGATAAAAATACAAGCACCTGTTGATAGTAAAGATATTTATGGAATGGAATTATATGCCAATAATGTAATTGTAAGTGATGGCAACATATAATTCAAAGGTCTACTCAGCACTCAAGAAATATCAGTCAAATTAAATGAAGACGAAGCTTTTATCGAAAGAGATCATAAGAACGATCATGATTATGTAGCAAGTTAACAAACTCAGGGGACAGTCATTGCAAATCAACTTGTCAATATTGTTAATAGGATAGGAACTGATGGAGATGATCGATGGTCATGATGATGATTATGATAAAAGAAGAATCAATATAATATACGAGTACCTATATATTAAGAAACAAAGTAATTTATATACCAAGTAGCTCTAACGGTTAGAGGTCCTGTTAATATGGATCATATTACAATGATTGATCTTATTGTCAGAGTCATTAAACATGGTTTCACTAACGTAGTCACCTGTAGATTCTTTCCAAGCGGTTTATTTGGCCTAAGTATGTGCATTAACGGTAAGGTTAATCGGCCCTAGCGGCCTCATTCCCTATCAAACTGATAAAGTGATAACCGCACCTACTTGATACAACGTTTTAGTATCGCATTCTTTTTTAATTACTAAGTATATCTCTTTTAACTGATGTTTAAAATAAAAACATATCGATTTCTTTCATTTTCTTTTCAGGGTTAGAAAATCATTAAACAACCTTTGAATCACTGTGTTTTCTATGTATTCTATTTGCAATCTATAAAATATTCTGAGCCATCGTATATAGTTCTGAAATGCTCTAATTCCAAGTTATCATTGACCATGCCGTATTTCCTTCATAATTTAGCTAAATTAGCGTTTGAGGAATCGCGCTTCTTAATTAAGCCACCGTCTTCCTTCCTTGAAACATTCTAATTAGCCATGAGAACTTCATCAATACCCTGCCATTCATAATTGATTGATTATCCATTTAATTTTATAGAAATTTAACAGCGATTTAGACTGTAATTTCTCCTATAAGTATTTGCTTTATATCCTTTAACTTGTCACTAAAACTATTAAAAAACTGAAGTAGGTACCTAGTACTGCTTCAATGCTTCATCATCATCATTATAAAACGGCCATATATAACCATAGGCCTCCCGGAGGCGTTGCAAAAATACTTAATACTATAATTTTATCCCATTATTCATTTATGTCTTATGGCTAATTGCCTTAAAAGGTGAATATTGCCTTCTCGTTTGAAATCAAGGAAAAGCAGCGCTGATTAAGTAACAAGAACAAAAGCACAACTTCTACTTCAACTCTCAGGGGGAAGCTCTTAGAGTAAGTTTATTTTTAGTGTGTGCAATGAGTTGTATACATCTGTCCCTTACGCACACTCAAAATAACCTTACTCTAAGAGCTTATAGTATTTACAATCAACGTGTACTGTCTAAGCTCACAGTTTAACTCATCATTCACGTGCCTTCCTACTCATCTCGTGGACTTGTGGTCCTAACTCCTACGCCTTCCAACCGCAAGCACATTGCAAAACAGTAGAACAAACAACATTATCAGATAACGCGTTACTCATACACGAACGGAGGTACAGTACAAACTACTGACTAATACCATGAGTAATGTAAGCTTATGGGTTGAATACAAAACCTGGATGCTCAGGGACTAAATTGTTTGTGGGATGACTCATGATAGCTATATAATTATGGGAATCTTAGACACAATGATGGTGGAACTGAATCTATTGTTAAACGACGAAATACGACGAAGGAACACGATATAAATATTACAAAATTGTTAAGTGTATTTTTTTCAATAATTAGATAATATTTAACTAAAGAATAAATAAGGCTGTTTGACATATTTTCTATAAATTAAAGTGATGAGACTACTGAAAAATTGGCCTTTACATGGAAGAGATAGTGATATGATATGATATATAGTGAGATATAATCAAATGTTTTAGAAAATGAACTGCATTTAAGCTTGCAAAACAGAATCCATCATAAAGGTTTCAGCCACAAAAATGGCGACAAGTTGATAGTCTGTAATTTCTAGAATGTGATTTTAGTGTTTAACTCGAATGCAATTTCTAAATTGGCGATATCATAAACTTTCTTCAAGAAGGGAAAGTTAACCATTTCATGCCCTATAAGGTTTTACTAAGAAACATTAATAATTATTGCTTGAATCTTTATTATTGCTAATAGAAACAAGTATTATTAGTAAGCAGCTTCTGCAAACGGTTTCTCCCGCGTGAATTTATCCCAAGGGAATGTACTCCTGTGATAAACAGTATCCTATATCCTTCTTTAGGGTCCAATCTATATTTACATCAAAATTGGTTCAGTGGTTTAGGCGTGAAAGCGACAACCACCAGATAAAAAGAAAGACATACTGACAGACCGAGATACTTTCTCAATTATAATATTGGTGTGTATAGACATCGTTTTGCTATTACACGCATATTGCTACCCGCATTACAGATGCATGACATCTCGATCAGCTGCGCACTCGCAGACAATGGCTCTCCCCTGCGACGTGACGTAGACAATCGAATTGTACGTTATTTACCTTGAATGCGACCATTATATGCCGCATTATGTACGTGATGGATTCGCACTGTGACTTCGGAGTATTGAGCTACTTTAGTTGTTTCATTGTTGACTTTGAATTTTATGATTGTTCTGAAGTGAGCTGATTTGGCTAATAGGATCGCGAGAATAGGATCTCTCTTTAGTTCTCTAAAGAGATCTGCATAGACAGTTCCACTGTTATCATAGAGTTTATCGAAATTAATACAAATACATAGCTAGGTCATCATCATCATCAGCCTATTAATGTTTTGGGCGCACGGTTGGCGCAGTGGTTGAGCGATTGACTGCTGCGGTGCGTGTCGCGGGTTCGATTCCCGCACGAAACAAATATTTGTATGACCTACAGATAATTGTTCCGGCTGTGGGTGTTTGTGTATGTAAGTTTATATGTTTGTAAACGCACCCACGATACAGAAAGAAATTCCTAGTGTGGGGCAACGTTTTCTAAATAAAAAAATAAAAAAAAATGTTCCCTCTGCTGGGACACAGGCCTCCTCTCTGTGAGAGATGATGGGCCGTAATTCACCACGCGGGCCCAGTGCGGGTTAGTGGATGTCACATATCTTCGAATTTTAGATTCTAGAACATGCACGTTTTTTCACGATGTTTTTCTTTACCGTTTTTGAGAGCAGTGGTTATGAAATAATTTACACAAAGTAAAGCGCCTGAGTTCAAACCCACGACCTACAACTTGTAAGTCGCTGCCAATACCACTGGGCCACCACTGCTCTCATATTAGGTGCTTAGCCTTAAATATGTTTTGGTTCGCTTCCATTCCAACCGAATGCAGCTCAATACCAATTTTACATTAAACAACTGCGTATCTAACCTCAATCACCCCCTTACTATATTTGCCCTAGACAGGCCTGTTTTTTTTATCTATTATAGGTTCGCGCTTGACCACTATCTCACCTGATGGTAAGCGAAGATGTGGGTGTGGGTGTAGGTGTGTGTGTGTGGGTGTGTGTGGTGATTGTTACGTTTACGGGCCTCTGACGAACGACGATGCTAAAGACCAACAAGTGACCGGGCCAAGCCCAACTAAATTAATCCAGAGATTCACACCAAATATGGATAAATAGTATAAATCAGTCATCAATCATTTAAATTACTTGCAAAGTCTCCACTAGTGTTATAAACTCTGTTGTATTTACCGGTAGAATCGCATATCTGGCTGTATCCAATTACTATTAAAGTTCCTAGACCGACACTTTCTAGATATGCAGCTCTTTCTTTGATTGCAATATTTGTAAGCATGTGAGAACCATGTTCCTATTTATCAAATGAATGAATTTGCCTGTTAATGATTTGAATAATTTATACCTATACGTAGTATAGTATGTAAAGCTATTCTGGGTGCATCATCCTCACATATATGAATTTAGTAATGTATGTAGTTATGTAAATATTGAGAAAGATTTTTTTTTAAAAGAGTATGTATGGAGTTTCTTGTCCGTTTTTCTATATAATAAGCTACTTTGCCGAATGGACTGTAGAATCAATTATTATTCTTTGTAAATTTGAATTTTTGACGTTCCAAAGTGCTGCTTAATGACCTAGTTGAAATAAATATTTTTAACTTTTTCATTGGAGATTGTCTCATCAATTTTTTTTTTTTTTTTTTATCTGTTATAGGCTTGCGCTTGACCACTATCTCACCTAATGGTAAGCGATGATGTGGTCCACGATGGAGCACGCTTGCCTAGAAGTAACCTATTCACTCTTGATTAAAAGACCCCTAGATTGTAGCTATCGGGAAACACAGACTCCGGCAGGGTATTCCACTCCTTAGCTGTACGCACAATAAAAGTATTCTCAAAACGCTTAGTGCGTATGGGTGGGGTGTCCACCATGTACCGATGGCGCATCGCCGTACGTCTGGTAGTCCGATGATGAAACGGGCTGGGTGGGATTAGATCATGCAATTCCTTCGCACACTCCCCGAAATGTAACCGATAAAAAACCGACAAGCTGGCAACTCGGCGACGATGTTCAAGGCTCTGGAGCTTTGACTTAACCAGTGCCTCATCGCCGATGAGCCTCTTGGCCCGCTTTTCGATCGACTCTAGTGCATCAAGCTGGTATTTGGCAGATCCGTCCCAGAGATGAGAACAGTACTCCATGCATGATCGAACTTGCGCTTGATACAAGTTGAGCAGCTGTTCTGGCATGAAGTACCTTCTCACCTTCGCAAGGATCCCCAACTTATTGGCAGCTAGCTGAGCCTTTGCCTCAATGTATGGGCCAAAATTGAGAGTCGATGTCAACGTAATGCCAAGAAGCTCAAGATGGTCAGTTATTGGCACGGTCACATCGCGGAAAGTTGGAGCCGGGTGAAATTGGCTCTTTTTAGCGGAAAAAAGACACGCCTGGGTTTTAGCAGCATTAAACTTGACCAGATTGGCATCGCCCCATTCGGAGACTGCCTGCAAGGACAGGTTCAAGCGCTCCACCATGACCTCCCGGAGAGACTGGATCTGACACCCGGTAGCACGAGCGTTGGACATGTATCTCTCAGCAACAGTGCTGTCGTCTGCATACCCAAAGGTGCCGGGTTTAAGCAGATCGTTAATGTGCAGCAAGAATAAAGTTGCTGAGAGAACCGACCCCTGAGGGACCCCGGCATTAATATCCAAGTGGTCCGACGAGCAGCCATCGATAACCACTCGAATGGACCGATCTCTCAGGAAATCTGCAATCCAATCACACAGACCACCGGGCAAACTGAATGAAGGAAGCTTACCAATAAGGCTTTCGTGCCAGACCCTATCAAATGCCTTCGAAAAAATTATTATTAATACCCTAATAAAAATCATTGACTAATCTTAATTATTAATAAAAATCAGCACAATGATTTTCTCGTAATTTGCGTAGGAAGTCAAGTGAATGCTCGAATCCTTCCTGTCACTTGTAATTAAAGCTGTTATTACTGATTGGTCGTAATTGTCAGCTGCTGGCGGAGAATAGAGAGTGGAACAGACGGACAAACACATGCAGGATGTTTAGTGTTAATTAGACGGTGTGCAGGAAGATATAGATCGATTACACGTTTGTAGGGGAAATGTGGAGTTTTAGTTTTGTCTTAAACACTGTCTTAGTAACTGATTTCAACATTGATAATAATGGAGTAAGAGTAAACAGGCTGGCAAAAAAAAACTGGTTTCAATATTGCAACGGTCTAATCTCTCAATTATCAAAATGATGAGTTTCGTATAATTTTGTAATTTTATTTGTCTATTAAAAATAAAGAAACGTAATGAAAATCAAAACCAATATGCCGACATTTCTACATAAATAATCTAAAAGATATACCTAACAAAGCTGCAAGCAATCAATAGACGACCAAGATCTAAATAGACCAAAAACAAAACAAGATGCTGCTGTTCCCACCAAAACCTCAAAACCATCGACTTCCTAAATTCGTCACTACTCTACGGCTTCCGAAGTCAAGTCCGAGCTGTTAACCATTGACTCCTGACCCGTGACTAACGATTATATCAACTAATTGTCGTTATCCCGGACCTTGGTGCTCACATAACAAATGAGATATACAGACAAATGCAGTAACACTTGCTCGGCCGTTTAATTTTTGCAAGTGATATGACTTTGGGCAAGGTGCAGTCGGAAAAGACAACGGATTCATATTGGGTCTTAGAGTTTGCAAATGTTAGTAAAAATGGTTTCAAAGTAGAAGATAAAACACAGAATCATGGTAATTAGTTAAATGCGATAATAATTAAATCCAAAGACCCGACTGCTTAAGCGAACTAAAAAGATGTAAACAAGATGAAAATCATGCTGTGCAGTCGGAGGATACATATATAGGATTATCCGACTGCACAGCATTATTGTCGTCTTGTTAGCGTCTTTTTAGTTCACTTAAGCAGCCGGGTTTTTTGTTTTTTTTTTTTTTAATTTACCTACATTTTTTTAGTTATCTTTTTTTTCGAATAACTTTTAAACATGTAAGTGGTATATATTTTAGTAATCACCACTAAAAATCCTTCATTTTGATACCCCCCTCGATGATTAAGAAAGAAAAAAAAACATTGGGTCCTCCACAATATGGCGCCCAAAATCCGTCATGTTTGTTTTTTTTAACGTCACTTATCTAAGAACACTTGGGCGGTCAAGACATATATATAGATATATGTCTTGACCGCCGATGTCCCACTTATATAAATCAGGTAATAGAGAATATTTACGATTCTTTTATTTGAATAAAAAACATAAACCTTTCCTTGCAGTCGGGTAAAAATGGTAATCATACTTCCAGTAGACTTGCGATAATATATATGATGAAAAAGAAGTGTGTAAAAACAAGAGAAGAACATGTTTATGCAATGTTTTAGTATAACGTAAATTGGTTAGCAACAACAGACCTATATTCATACACAAATATAAATGACGTAGTAGATAACGATGTTTAAGCGCGATTTCGATCTGGCATCACATCACGGGTCAATAATGTAACTATGAAATAATTCAAACGCAATCCATTGATGATTGATGTGGGGGTCACAGGGGATCACATGTGTCAAAGGAATTCTACTGAAACTCACGGAATTGTCACTCGTCTTTTATTAAATTATGGTAGGAAAGTTAATGATGTTTGATAGAATTTACATGAGTCCCAACCATATGTAGTTCGTATGAACTACGAACAAAGAATTAATATTAATTCTGTGGTAGCAAACTGGCAATTTACTAAATTCATATTAGGAGCACTCTGGCATGAAAAAAGGTTTTCAACTTTTATATATAGGAGAAGAAGAACAATAAAATTAATTTACTTATTAGGATTTTTTATCAGAGATTTCAGTTGTAATACCTGCATCTATGTCTGTTTAACTTGTCTCGAAAAAATATCTGTGAATACTCTTGAAAAATTAATTATTATTAATTAATTGTTGTGATAGAGTTCCTTCCTTTTTAGGGTCCCGTACCCAAAGGGTAAAAACGGGACCCTATTACTGAGACTCCGCGGTCCGTCTGTCTGTCTGTCTGTCACCAGGCTGTATCTCGTGAACCGTGACAGCTAGACAGTTGAAATTTTCACAGATGATGTATTTCTGTTGCCGCTATAACAACAAATACTAAAAACAGAATAAAATAAATATTTAAGTGGGGCTCCCATACAACAAACGTAATTTTTTTGCCGTTTTTTGCGATAATGGTAACCCTTCGTGCGCGAGTCCGACTTGCACTTGGCCGGTTTTCTGAATTTACATCTTTTAGTTACAACATTTTAAATTATCTGCAGTTAACTGACATCCCTTAATTATGCCGTTAATCACGGGTACATAATTTTAGAACACTGCTATATACTATGTGGACTCGCGTAAAAATCTTGGCGTGTCCAGATGACGAAATAATAAGTGATACTCATTTTGAGTTTCACCAGTTTCTCGTGTCGAGTTGGTGAATAATCCAAAGCAACAGACAACACAATTGATTTGTGCCTTCTTTACGAAGACTTAGTAGCTCCTCACCCAACTACCTGAGTGAGATAATCAAATGAATTAGAATCTTTATAGCATATAAATAAGATTAACGTTAAATTACCTCACAACAGAGAGAATGTGGTCTGATAAGAGATTCTGTGTGGTCTATTATAGCCACGGTTATCTAACGGATGCCAATCTTTACTTATATTACTAGCTGACCCGGCAAACTTTGTTTTGCCATAAAAACACCAAACATTCATCTACCCTACCTACCCTAATTACCTACCCTACCTACCCTACCCTACCCTACCCTACCCTACCCACTTAGGGGTATGAAAAATAGATGTTAGCCGATTCTCAGACCTACTCAATATGCTCACAAAATTTCATGAGAATCGGTCAAGCCGTTTCGGAGGAGTACGGGAACGAACATTGTGACACGAGAATTTTATATGTAAGACTAAGATCTTAATGAGTTTTATACACAATGGATTATTTAGGACAGTTTATGTCCTGGAAGCAGTGGTAGCCCAGTGGTAACGGCCTCGACTTAGAAGTAGTACCGACTCGACTCGACTTAGTAGTGGGTCGTGGGTTCGAACCCAGGCAGGCGCTTTACTTTTTGTAAATTTCATCCCCACTGCTCACAAAACGGTGAAGGAAAATATCGTGAGGCATGTCCTAGAACCAAAAAATCGAAGACATTTGACATCTACTAATCCACACAGGGCCCGCGTGGTGGATTGTAACCTATTAGCTCTTTATGAGAGGAGGCCTGTGTCCCAGCAGTGGAAACATTAATAAGGCTGATTATGATGTCCCTGAAAGCACTAGCTAATACTACTTTCTGCATCGATAAGATGGTCAGGTGAACTCTACTTGGATTGAACAATGGTAATAATCATATTATCTGAGTTGAAGAAACTGTTACCTTAATAATCTATCTCCTTGATAATGTCGATCTAAATTTTAGTAATTATTCACGAATAATACGGAGACCAACTCCGTAAGATCTAAACCAAATTTTACGGACATTACAAAATGAAAAAGACAAACGAGGTAGCATCAAGATATTTTTCTTATAAGTAATTTCATGTTGCTCTGTTTAACAAGATTTGTTTTTTGTTCGCGTGGCAATGATTTCGTCATGATGTCGTACAATAGCCAATGTCAACAAATCGTTCTGATAATAAAAATCTCAAGAATAACTTTTTTATCAATGCGGTTGGAATATTTCCGTAAGAATATTTTTTTTAGATTATTTTGTCTAGGAATCGGTTTGGATTACATTGTTATTTTATGGGATATGATGATTAGTTAGTTTTGTAGCAAATGTACATTATTGGGATGAGACTCATTGCTACTTATTGAGTATGAACTCAATAAGTAGCAATGAGTCTCAATAACTACGATACAATTCGAACGATATACGAATACGAAACATACGATTCATATTATGGATTACTACTATGAAGTAGTAATCCATAATTCCCTTGTAGGTCTACCAAAAGATGGTTAAAATTTTAATTTACGTACATCGTCAAACAGTGGAGTAATGCCCAGACTACGTTTGTATGGAAGAATGATTGACTAGTGTAACCTTAAATGCATGGAACTGTTTATTAATATGGCTGTATATTGTAATTACTTACTGCATAAAAAGGGCGTCTTATGTAGTAAATACTTACGATATAACTATTGTGATAATTTCTAAAAGAGTATAACATAATGGTGACAACATTAGCCTTAATTTTCTTCCACTTTCAACTTTTTTCTATCTCTTTGAACAGACAAACATAAAACATGACGTAATTTCGAAGGTTGTTATGGTCACGTTAGAAGAACACGTGGACAATTCTCTTTAATAGTAGTAATAGGGCAGAGCAGTGGTGGCCCAATGCTAACAACCGCGTCTTGCAAGTTGTAGGTCGTGGATTCGAACCCAGGCAGGCACTGTACTTTGTGTTAATTATTTCATCACCACTGCTCTTAAAACGGTGCAGCAAAACATCGTGAGGAAACCGGCATGTCTTAGAACCAAAAATTCTAACACATGTACATCCACCAACCCACCCGGGCCTGCGTGGTGGATTACGGTCAATTCCCTGTCACAGAGAGGAGGCCTGTACGCACAACGGGAATGGGAGTCTAGAACCAAATGGGAGTCTAAGTGTGGAAAAGGGGTCCATCTATCCAATCCAATCCTATGGTAGTAAGAGAAAGAATGTCTGATAAACAGTCTTACCAAGGGCAATATACCTATGTTACCCATCAGCATCTGAGTTGTGAGGGTCAGATAAGCAATCGCTTTGTCGCTGCATGTAAAATACGAGTTTTCAGCGGCTTTCTTTTACTTTAGACCAGAGATTCCCTAAACAATTTTGAGCAAGATACCCTTTTTCCAAAATGAACTGATACCTCAGAACCCCATAGCCAAATTACTTTAAAAATCCACTTATTGACTTACCGAGTTTTTCATTTTGTACGAACTTGTGCAGTTGTGCACGTTTATCGACTTGTGGAGTTATTCAAAAGTACAATAATATTAGTCATTCTTGTAACAAGTTGGTACACGTAACACAACTTATATTGTATCTTGAAAGATTCAAATAAGAACTTGTGTTAATTAATTAATAGGGGCTATTTCAAGACCTCGTCAACCCCCAAAATCAGTTTCCATTTATCTCTGGCAACCTGATTTCAACCCCAATAGGTCGACCACTTTGGGAATCCCTGCTTTAGACTGAAAGCTCTTTGGTACATATGCAGATGATGGAGTACCTACCAAAGAGCGTGTGGTGTTTGTGTAAAAACAATAATCTGGCATTTTACAAGATCTGTCCGTAATTTCAAACACAAAGGTAGAATGTTTCTAGTAACTGGAAATAATGAGTGTGTGGACGATTATCAGGAATTCTTCGATACGGTATCTTATCATTTCATGACACACTAACTATTGTACGATGTGGTCGTGTTATTCCGGTTGCGATTATTTGCAAGTTTTCACTTTACACGGATATCATAATAATTATCTAAGTTAGCTAAGCGATGTCTAGTTTAGTTTTTATTACTCAAGTGGTTAATGTAGTTACGGCTGTTAATATCTTTCGAGAATTGGAAGTAGCTGATTATATATTTGTCTTTTCAATTCATAGATACGATAAACTTAATACAGAATTATAGAAATACGTTTCCTTTTTGGGATCCGTACCCAAAGGGTAAAAACGGGACCCTATTACTGAGACTCCGCGGTCCGTCTGTCTGTCACCAGGCTGTATCTCATGAACCGCGATAGCTAGACAGTTGAAATTTTTACAGATGATGTATATCTGTTGCCGCTATAACAACAAATACTTAAAACAGAATAAAATAAATATTTAAGTGGGGCCCCCATACAATAAACGTGATTTTTGTGCCGTTTTTTGCAATAATGGTACGGAACCCTTAGTGCGCGAGTCCGACTCGCACTTGGCCTGTTTTTTTAACAGCGCGTTTCCTAAGCTAACCTATTTGACTTATGACTAAATCAAAAAGGTAAAATCGTTCACTACTTAACAACATAATATAGATTACCTTTGCCTGTAAAATATAGTTTAGATTTGATATATCAAGCAAATACTTCGTTGCAAAACAATGAACTGCCCAAACAGAACCGGATCTAAACAATCCTGAAAACATCGTCATGAAACTTATCATCATCATCACAATTCTCCTTAACACTATCACTGAGTCATCCCATAGCTACATCGTCGGTAGCTCCCACCGATTAACTAGACTCATCGGAAGTGAAGATAACGGGCGCAATAACAGGAAGTAGGGCTTCTACCTGTTAATGAATAACATTGTTTTTAAGATTAACTAGGAAGTCATTACTTAGCAATGAGTGTTTGTCGAAATATTTGACTTACGAGGGTAATGTTTTTCGAGCATATGTATGTCCATTTATATAGCACGCTCTACAGTCCAAACGGCTTGACGGATTCTGACATATGAGGTGTCGTTGGATTCGTCTCAATTGTGGGAGTGACATAGGCTATATTTTTTTTTAAATAGCGCCCTCCCTAAAAAAGAAGACGATGATATATTGTTTTTCGTTTTCCTAGCAATATGGGTATTAAATGAAAGCTATATAGGCTATTCCAAAATTATATATTGAAATTCAAGATATGCGTAACTTTGATAGCAAAATAAATAATCTTTTACCACATAACTTATTTGGAGCACTCGTTCATTACTAAAACTAAAAAGTCTGAAATAAAACAAATTATTATAAAAACAAAAAAGTTGTTCCCGTCTGCAGCACCTCATAATATTTAATGTATAAATTATATCTTTGACTTGTCAGTTCATTAATTTTTAGCAGACTTTTTAAGGTTTAAATTCTTAATCAATTCTTTTGGTTTGCTCGAAAGAGAGCTTCGGTAGAGTAAAAGAAAAACGGGGAGAGTAGTCACCATTAATTGAAATAGATCCCATAGAAATTGTTGTCAGTAAATTATGATTATAGGCTACATTACTTCAAGAAATTGATTGAAAACGAACGTTATTTCGTCAAGGACATCCTTAGCAATTTACCAATTATATGCAAAGCTTAATAGCGCAACTTCTTGAGAAATTATTAGCTTTATTAACTTCATAAAGTTTCATTAGATGCTACTGTCAGATTTTATCTCAAAGCTGCGTTACTATCAAAAGATTTTTAACTTTAGTGTCTTTATCAACCATCTCAAATTCATGCTCATCATGATCATCAAAAATTTTGGTAATATTTTTGCTTTACTCGACTTTGAGATAAGCTCAACTTTGTACATGAACTCTCAAATCACTATGTTTGCTAGTCTGTAATTTCTCCTCATTTCTTCCACAGGTCCTAAACATAGTGATCCTGGTCCTCTACCGAACGGGTTACAATGGCGAGTTCCTGGGTGTGGGTGGCACATGGAACCTCAACGAGGAGAAGAATCCCGACGCTGAGATCGTGGCTTCGGGAGTCATCGTAGGGTACCTCATATACACGCTCGTACAGATCGTCACATTCTTGTTTGGCACTACTGAACATAAGAGGTATGCATTTTTTCTAGTTTTCTTTTATATCTAGGAAGATGTTCTTAGAAATTCTATCATAAACGTAGTGCTTGGACCTTGAGGGATTCTTTGTCATGTGTATTGTATCAAAGTTTATGCTTTGTATCGCTATGATGGACCTTACAGTCTTTAAGGACAGGGAACAGTATTTTATCCATTGCCAATTTTATCTAGGTAGAAGCAAGAATGGAATTGTAGTCGCAAGTATGTCAAAGTCAAAGTCAAATATATTTATTTCAACTAGGCCAATAAGCGGCACTTTTGAACGTCAATAATTAAAAATTAAAATATACAAGTTATAAAAATGTATTCTACCGTGCATTCGGAAAAGTACCTTGTTATGGAGAAGAACGCTCATGAAACTCAATGTGGGCGAAAGGACAGGAGCCTTATACCCAGAAGTAAATGATTACAGGTTGCAATCATGATCATGAGGATGATGATAGATTAACGGGATCAATTTAAAAAAAAAAAGCTTATTTGTCTAATAATACAATTGGTCAAACCATCTTTATACTTTATCTAACTGAACGAAGCTAATGAGTTCATTATTGTTTGTAGAGCGCTGTCAGAAATAGTGATGAACTTCGTGGGCGTGTTCCTGTGGATCGCGGTGGGCGCAGTGGCGCTGCACTACTGGGGAGGCTACCAGGGCGAGCACCAGTACCAGTTCGTCTTCGCTGAGAAACAGGTACAGAAACTAGTTGCACAACTATAAATACAACGTTTATTTCCGTTTGACGGAGAAATTAGTATTTGAACATGGTTCCACAAAACACTAAATATTAACGTCTTTTTACAAAAGATTTTATCTAGGTCTCGCTATCCAAGTAATAGTTGGTAATAACGAAGTCTACCATCATCTTTAATCTATCATATTCCCTGAATACATGGCTGGTGTGAGTCGTATTCTATCAATCTATCTGTGATTTCATTCTACCTAAATTCTGAACTAAACATGCAAACATTTCGACCTAAGATACATCTTACAGTGCGTCTTTTTACCCGACTGCCGAAGGAGGGTAATGTGTTTATCAGTATATGTATGTATGTATGTTTGTTCCTGTGTGGCGTTCTAGAGACCAAACGCGTTGGCCGATTTTGATGTTTCTTACGTAAATCGATTCGTCTTAACATTTCGAGTGTCACTACATTAAAATTGGAAAATAGAAAAATGGCGGATTTTGGGCGCCATATTGTGATGACCCAAATTTTTTTCTTCTAACCCCATCGGAGGATACATCTGGTTTTGGTGAGCCAGCTCGCGAATATGTATCCTCCGACTGCACAGCATGATTTTCTTCTTATTTACCTCTTAAGCAGTTGGGTTTTTGATTTTTGAATTAACTTGTTTTATTTTGCCATTTCTTGATTATATATTAACACAATTTTTTAACTACACTTGTGTTTGCCTTTTATTTATGTCCCCTCTTCGTAAATTTCAGGTCGGTTTGGCATTGGGTGCCCTGTGCGTGATCAACGGAGCCGTGTACCTGTTAGATACGGCCCTGGCTGTCATACACTTTACTAAGGAGATGTAAACTAGTACTATTCGTAAATAAACTTAATTTTATTTAATTATAAGTACAGCTAAGTGTTTTACGAACGACCCTCTATAGACAGATTTATCAGATAGTCTGATAAAATCCCTTAAAATCTTCAAGTGTTAATTTGGAATTACGATGAAAAATAAAATATGAATATATTTTTTTGTGTTATGTTATCCGATTTATATTAAAATATTTCTAAACATTGTAACCCATATTCCTAGTCCGTGTGAAGGAAACTTCTTCCACGCTCAAAAATATCTCGAGTTGAGTGTGTAACTGTCAATTTGGTTGGGTCGAGGTTGAGTTAGTGGAGGAAAATACTTTGATTATGGGTGTGTTTTTATAAGAATCGAACTTCAATCAAACCCAAAATATTGACGAACAAAAACGATGCTCTCGCGCAAAACATTTTATATTTCCCACCTCCTTCCTAAGTTAGTTATTTAGAACCTGTTTTGTATATCAGTTTTAATTTTCTAATATACTTAATTATTATTTTGAAATAAATTAATGTGAAATAATGGGCGTTTTTAATTTCTTAATTCGATTTAGTATCCATATTTCCCATGTGTTTGTTAGCAAAGTAGCCAATGACCAATGGTACTTCCTCTCTTCCTATCTCACTCTTTTTGTGATTTATTTTACAAATTAATAATTCAGCCGACACGAGATTCTTTAGTAGACTGTTTATTTTACTGTTTGTTTAAAGTTCTTCGGAAAGTGACATATGCGTTGCCGCCGACCATGCCGTAGAACTGAAGCTGTTATGGGCCCAAAAATCTTAATTATTTATTTATTTATTTATTATATACATTATTGTACACCACAAAAAACATACACGACAAATGTTCAAATATACAAGTGTACAATGGGCGGTCTTATCGCACTAGGCAATCTCTTACAGACAACCTTTGGATGGACTGAAAGATAGGAGAAGAATTTAGAGCTGTCAGTGTACAAAATATCAAAAATAATATTACTTAGACTTAATAACATACAGATACAATATTACATAATATACTAATACATATCAAATATATAATAGAGAAAGGAGAAGAATAAAAATTATAGTGAAAGGTAATGCTCCTTCACCATTTTCTTGAACGTTGGCAGTGTTTGAGCACGTACTTACTAAATTATTACTGACGTACCAGAGCGTCAAAAGTTCTTCAGAAAAAATACACTAGTGCCTATTCCAAATTATTTCGAAATTGGTGTTTATTATTTCATTTAATAGCAAATTGAAACAGATAATTTAATGGGGAATTGTAATGACGTCAAAATATGCAAGTCACCAGTCATGTCACACACTCATAGTGCAAAGTCCGTTACAGTTTCACGATCTGTCATCTTCGTGAAAAACCCATTGTGGTCATCGCAGGCAGAAAACTACTGAGTAATGCTTTGACAGGCGTTAGCGAATCCATACTAATATTATAAAGCTGAAGAGTTTGTTTGAACGCGCTAATCTCAGGAACTGCTGGTTGGAATTGATAAACTCTTTTTGTGTTGGATAGTCCATTTGTCGAGAAAGGTTATAGGCTATATAACATCACGCTACGACCAACAGGAGCGGAGCATAAATGAAAAATGTTGCAAAAACGGGAAAAACATATTCCTTTTTGAGTGCTTCCGTTGCGTGCGCTGCGTAAGCGGTTAAAATTACGTAACATTCATAATATTTAGGGTAGGGTAGGTAGGTAGCCAGTTGACGGGAGCGAAGCCGCGTGAGACAGCTAGTTTAAAATATATTCCATACCATGTTTCGTTTGTTTTAGAATAATAAAACTACAAATTCTGTACAAAAATTAATTTTGAATGACGTAATATTAATCCATTTTATAAACCTTAATCCTGTCCGAATCGTAGTGTACCCATTTTATGCTATTCTACTCATTATGGCACATAGTACGTCATACATCATCATTGCACCATATCACCATTATAATTAATTTATTATTTACAGAATAGTTATTATATTATTCTATCCAGCATTTAGGAAAATAACGGAACGTCAGCAGCTGAAGCTACGTATTAGGGATAGTTCTCACAATCAATAGAGTACATATACATATTATGTACTCTATTGATCTAGTACCTACATAATATACGTCACACAATGTAGTATCTACGACATAACATGGGACAGACACGAAACTAGTTTTATCCTTGTTTTGTTATGGATTAGGTAGGTACGTATAGTTGGGATTAACCTTACCAATAATTGTAACAATAATAATAACTTACCACAAAATATTTCTCCACTTTTTATCTCAGTGAGAAATATGATTTAAGTTAGTACAAGTATAGTTTTTAAACGACTTTCCAAAAAGGAGGAGATTCTCAATTCGGATGCTTTTTTTAAATATCTTTTTTATTTATGTTTGGACATAACTCCGACATATGGACGGATTTGCAAAATTCTTTTTTCGTTCGAAAGAAGTTTATTCCGAAATAGTCCCATTCAAATTTGGTTAAGATCTGAATAAAACAAAAACAAAACACGACTTCTAAAGTTTTTTATAAATAAAATAAATAAAAAATAAAAATAGCCTTTATTTCCCTATAATTTACAATTCTATATACATATTTTTAAATTTAACCTATTAAGGGGTCACCCATTTCTGGATGAAGGCCTCCTCCATCTGTTTCCATCTTAATCTATTCTGGGCCGTTCTGGTCCATTCTATCCCTGCCAGTGCTACGATGTCATCTCGCCATCGTTGCAATGGTCTGCCGCGGCGTCTGTTTCCATTTCGTGGGTACCAGTGCAGGACGCGCTCGCTCCACCTATTGTCTGTGGTCCTCGCGATGTGGCCCGCCCAGTTCCACTTCAGTTTCTCGGCCATATACAAAACATCGGTGACTTTGGTCTTTGCCCTAATGACGCTGCTCCTTATACGATCGCTTATTTTTAAGCCGAGCATGCTTCTTTCTACCGCTCGTTGGAATGATCTTAATTTTATTTTCATGGCTTCTGTTGTAGTCCAAGTTTGGCACCCGTATAAAAGAGTTGGCAGTATATTTGAGTCAAAGAGTTTTTGTTTGATGTCGTTTGAAAAATTTCCTTTGAATATTTCTTTAAGTGACCAATATTTTTTCCATGCAATAGTTATCCTTCGTTTTATTTCTTTTACAGTCCTATCGGTAAAACATATATTTTGTCCCAGATATATATAGCTATCTACGTATTTGACGTGTTGGTTATCAACAATAAGTGGTATTTCTTCTCCGTTGGTCATTGCTTTCGTTTTTTCGTAGTTCATTTTCAGTCCACATTTCATACTCTCTACATTGAGATCTTTGATCATTTCTTGTAATTCTGAATGGCTTTCTGAAAGTATGATTATATCGTCTGCAAATCGTAAGTGTGACAGATATTCGCCATTTATGTTGATACCACTTTTGTCCCATCTTAGTTTTTTAAATATATGTTCCAGTAGAGCTATGAATATTTTGGGTGATATAGTGTCACCTTGTCTTACACCTTTCTCAATATAGAAAGTCTCACCTTCTTTTTCTAATTTAACTCGAGCATTGCATTCTTTGTAGATTTTATATATGATGGTTAGGTAGTTTTGGTTGATTCCTTGTTCAGCTAGAGCAGTCCAGAGAGATTCATGCTTTATAGAGTCGAAGGCTTTGCTATAATCGATGAATGCAATATATATTGTTTTCCCGTATTCTACGTATTTTTCCATAATTTGTGTTAAGTTTTTTATAGTACAAGTTATTCTGCCAAATGCAGTGAAAAGTCACGTAGAATGGACCGCTACTAGTCTTCAGAATGAAATTTAGTGCTTTTGGATATCATGGTTGCAAAAGACGGTTCTACAATACCCACCATAGAGAATTGTTAGAGACGTATCATTAGATACATTAAGGTTATTTTTTAGGTCATCAACATTTTTTTAACACAAGCTAATTTCTCTAAAATATTGTCTAGATTAGTCAGGAAATAACAGGTATACAAGCTAGCATGGGATAACTGTCCGGGGTCATTGCAGAAGTCAAATTAGATGTCGGGGTCGCAGGTTAAGTGCGATCCGTCGTTGAGAACAACTGACTCACTGACTTGGTGAAGCAAGGATTAGTCTTCTATTCCCCGTATCACTAACTTCACGACAACTAGGCAGAAAAAGTTGAGTTGCCTTGCACTAATAAAAAAAAAGGACGTTTGAAAAAGAAAATTCAAAAAAAGAAGGCCCGCGCTTTTCCTTTGTTAGTGTCATTGACTAAATTATTTCTTGAGAAGCATTATTGTAATTTTATCGTTGTTATTATCTGAAATAATAGTTATCGATAAAAAATTAAAAGTGGATTTGTACGCGAACTGGGTAACCATTGCGCCTGATTCCAGAGAGTTTTTGAGTGAAGTCGAAGAGGAAGCCGCCAAAATTGCGCCGCTAACTGAAACTGTAAGTAAAAACTGTGATTTTGACAAAAAAATCCTATTATAAACAATTTATATCGTGTTTAGTTCGAACCGTTTTGAAGTTTTACTAAATTACCTACAAGCTAACTTAGATTAGATCATACGAGGTGTTTACAAAGCTCCAAGCTGACTTAAATATCTTAAGATTCAAAAGATTATACACTATAAGGTTCATACATTTAATCATGTAGTTATTATTCCATACCGTAAGTACTTTACATACTCAAAGTAACCTTATGAAACGTGTACAAACACAAGCTTAATCATACTAAAACCATGACCCAAAAACAACCATATTATAAGAAGAACAAAATGTTTTTCAATACCATTGCTTCATTTATAAAGATTTTCTTTTAAACGTTTCTTATGGGACGCGCATTGGATATGGAACAGCCAGTAACATTCGTATGGCACAGAGTAAAAATATAAGGAGTGTCACGCATTAGACGCGTCAACGCACCCTGTGTAAGGTGCATTGTTGAGGTGCACATGAATTGAGTACATACTTCGTAGTGATGGCTCTGATATTTTTATTCGATGGTAAAATGATGCAAGTATTTTTTTAAATGAAAACTTCTTCAGCCGCGTTGAGCGATTTTTGGTTGGGGCTAAACATATGGGTTCGAGTCAGCAACATGCTTATATGACAGCGAATTCGACATGCTAATGTGACGGAATAACTGTGTATTTTGAAGCGCTAGTAATCAGTACTTTAAAATATTGACAGTAACATTAATCTTTGCTATTTGTCGTACATAAACTTAGGCAGCCCCAGTAAGTTACAATAGTACTTGTGTCGGAGAACCATTCGACTGCCATGTATGATCTGCTAAAAAATTCTTAATTCATTTTGTATGTTATAACATAACCTTCAGCCAAAATTGTATTAACAACGTTATACTGCAAAAAATCTATGTATTTTATGAGAAAAACATTAGGAAGTATCTATGTGTGTCAAAGTAGCTCATGTTTCAAACAGATCACAATGTTATGTGCTGTGTAATAAAACTTTCCCACCCCCCTGTTCCCATTTACTGCAGTAACCCATTTTTCCTCATTGATTCTTTCAGCACAGTTACTTTGTAAGGTAACGTACTAAAAGGAATACATCGTCAAACCACGTTCCAGTTATTTTTACAGAGTGGAATATTTTTATTTTTACAGAGTTACTTTAATTTGCCATTTTATATATACTATACTATAACTAATAACCTCGTCACTAATTAAACTTCTTAACTAATACTATAAATAAAGAGGTTTCTTTATTTTTTAGTAATATACTCACTATATAAAATATGTCATGGACCAAGTGATTAATCAGGTATAATGTCCCGGTCATTATAAATCTAGTCAAGTCAAATCGGGCAATGGAATAAATACTGATTTCAACTTCTATATTTATCACATTGTCTGGTCATTATGAATAATGCTACGTAACGGTTGTGCAATTCGATAATTATGTTCAATGAATTAGTCCAAGAGCGAGCGAAGCGAGCTCGGGAGCTTAGGGTACCTCGACACGGATAGGTTAGGTTCGAAGGAAATGACGGGAGCTTAAGTGAGCCATAATATACACACTACTCACACTCACTTCTCTATACTGGGGCCCTACCATGACGTGTAAAATCAAAACTATCATGGTCCCACTGTAAGAGAGGGACCCAGCTTTACAAGACAAATGCTCTGATCCTTTTTCACAATCGTACTATGATAGTTTTGACACGTCATGGTACGGCTCCTGATCCGATTACAAAAAATCTTTCACTGATAGAAAACTAAAGGTTTTTTTATCCGGGAAAAATGCAGGATTCCTGTGGATTCGCCACAGGTTCAAAACCGCGGTAATTCTAGTGTTAGATACGAAATAAGTTGTGTTAAGCTCATCACTAGTCAGCTAACCATAGACAAACGTGAGTTATTAAAGCTATTAGCAGGAACGATCGCTGCATACACTTATGTGTACGAAGCCTTTGATTAATCAGGTGACAAAACATTATACTCACTACCAACTGTTCTTTGTTTTACTGCAGTAATACTGCTCTTCTGTTTAAGTAAGGTACTTACAACATAGTTTTGATATCATTACAATATTAATGGATATAAATTAGGTTAGTTTTCTTTTATTTACTACTACTCGCCGTGCCTGTGTATATAAGCTGTGGTAATGAAAATTGTATGTAAACTTTCGCGTGTAAAATAAAATATAAGATACGCAATATATCTACTGGATGTTTAAAACAATTTCGAGCTTGTGTGACTCACAAATGTTCTTGTAAAATTATTAATAAATAAATAATATTATATTATTTAAAAAAAAATATATATTTAATAATATTATATTATTTATAATATTTTATTATTGATAAATAATTTATTTATTTATTTATTATTAGGCTTTTCAACACTGAGTTCACTGTTACTTTATAAATTTGTACATTTCAAACTTAAGTAAGTGCCTCATCACTTAAAGAAAAGCACAGCATGCACTAAATTTTGCGGAGATAATACAGAATTTATTAATTAAAAACAAAAAAAAGAACTATTAAAAGCTAAATTGATTGAAGCAAATTAAATTAAGTAACATAGATCAAATTAAATTAGAACAGAAAGAAACAAATAATAATATTATATTATTAATTATTTCTTATTATTTAGTGTAGACTGAAAATTCCAAACCTATCATACCTACATTATAAGACTCAAACCACAAGAGTAAAATAAATAATTATGTTTTTACAGGGATTTGTTTTCAGCTTTCACATCATACTTGGTATAATTTATAGGCTAATAGGGTCATAATATATCTACTTATATACGTAACATGTTCGGAACAGAAATCCCCTAGTGGTCTTTAAGTTAAGAATGAATAGGTTTTTCTAGGTAAGTGTGCCTAATTTTTGACCACATCATCGCTTACCATCAGATGAGATAGTGTTCAAACACGAGTCTATCTATAAAAATCAATTAAAATGAAGTGTCTGTTTTTTTTTAGTAAATGCATATAAAATTGTATACGGTGCTTATTCAATTATAACATACTAGCTGTTGCGCGCGGCTTCGCTCCCGTGGACCAGCCCACAGGACCCGTTATCGGACAAAAAAATAGCCAATGTCACTCAGGAATAATGTAGCTTTCTATTGTTGAAAGAATTTTTAATTCGGTCCAGTAGTTTCGGAGCCTATTCGGTACAAACAAACAAATATTTCCTCTTTATAATATTATAAATTAATTAATTAATATATAGAAGTATAGAAATGCATTTTTTTTCCTAAAAAAAACAGTTTTTTTTTTAATATTTTTTGTAATAAAAGTCAATCTAAAAGAAACATGTTTTTTTTAGTTTTACGTGTTTGACGCGGATGAAGTCGCGGACAATAGCTAGTCAACAATATAATTCCCTGGCTATAGAAATATACAACTGAATGACAATCGGCATCAACCCAGTTTCGTCAGTAACTGTACTGTCATGACACTCATGAGCATGACATTACGAGGTGCGCGTGCGCATCTAACTGTAGCCCACTAAAGGGACGCGGCGGCCATTAGCATAAGAAGTAGGTGTCGTTACCTAGTTTGTTATCTGATGTTTAGTGGGGCTCATAAACTGTGAGTTAGGTATTCGTATTACGCATATAACACACTAATTGATTTATACACTTGGCAATGTCAAACTTTAGTTCATGGATTTTTGCTACTTGACAATAGATACGAGTCCGTCAAACTGACGTCCTCAAATTTGGAAGCTAGGGTTGGCGGATGAGTGCTTACACGTGCCCGTGTGCCCGCCATCATAAGCGACACAGGAGTACACCATGGATTTTTAGTGGGTTAGAATCCCACATGCACTATCTCCTCGAGGTAGCGCAGTATGCATGAGCATTTCTCCACGCAAAAATTAAAAATAGGTTAGCAAGTCTCCAAAAACTCTTCCCAATAGTGCAAATAAATAGTTCCAAGTATGTTTAAGTAGACGCTGGCGTCTACTTAAAATTTATAACTTAACGTGTTAAGTTGGAGTTTCCGATCACTAATACATAGGTAGAGTTTTTTGAGGCTATAACCAACCCTGACTTCTAGAGTCCATACTATGGCATTCAGGATCGATTATAATCAGGTTGACGGCAGAAACGGCAACCGGACATGATTATAATTGGGCATTTCTGGCATTCTTTCATTATTCCTTCTAATCCTTAACCCTATGCAAACAAAGTAGTAGACAAAAGTTTTACTCAATTCAATCATGCTAATAGGTACCTAAAATGTGTGGGCCTTATAGTTTTCAGCCAGAGCTGAAAATTCCCCTTCTAAAAAGACCCTGTAGGTTAAATGGTAATGTCATCGCTTCATAAGTCACTGTACCTACCTACTATTTCCAATTATCCTGTAAATAAGGGCCATAGTATAAATTATTGTAATATATTTCAATATTATGTATGTTGAATTTTGCTAGCGATGTCAATATTTAAATTGTACCTTGACAGTTTATTTTAAGTAGCTATTTATTAAAATAATATTATTAAATTCCGTTTTAGTATTACCATAATTTATGGTAGGTAATCAAAATCACTATACTCGTCTTACATACAAGACAATATTGTAGGCAGGTATTTGCTATAAAATGCTTCGGGTCCATAGTGTTGTAGACGTAGATACACGCAGTTTTAATATTATGCGTAGAAGATGCATTGTTTATTTAAGTTCACGTGAGAGAAAAACTGCAATTATAACAGTATTTTCATTCGCACACTTGGTGCATTCACAGTTAACGTTAAGCGTAAACAAAGCAGGGGCCATTGTAAACGATACCTATAGTAAATATCACATCAAAGTAGGTAGGTATATGGATGTTTCATCATTGAAAAGTGCTGGAACGTGACGGAAAAATGAACTGAATTGTATTTTTAGTCAGCCGAAAGACAGTGTTTCCATGTTCATTCATTTTGTTAATATTTGTATCGAAATTGCAATAGCGGGCGCGTTGCGTCTACGTAAACCTTGCGTAGAGCCTACGTAGCGTCGTAGCGCCTACGAAGCGTCTACGCGGCTTCGGAAACAATATAATCTTGACTTGGGTACATTTTGTTATACTTGAAAAAAAACAAGTGAGGATACATTATAAGAGGTGCGTACAATTTTAGACATTTAGGAACAATACAAACATTTTATTAAAGTCCCTCGGCAAACTTCGTGTTTCGTCACTCGTCGGCTTTCTATCAGTTATCCTTATCTCTTGGTGCAGACCAGACGCTCTCAATCAACTTGGAAGTATATAGATTTGTTAATATTCTTTTAACATAGTGTAATTTATTTCAACAAATGGGAGGACAGCTGCTATATTTACAGCTCTATTTCACACGGAAATCAAAACAAAACTACAATAAAGTACTTAGTTTCTGAATTCAAGATACACACGATAAATCTAATAATTGATAGACTATTCGGAAATGCGATGATAGCCGAGGGACATAAAGAAAATAGTTGTACTGTAAATTGATAAGTAACTAGTCATAAATGCTTTTCTTTTTTGCTAAGTCAGGTTGCTCTTATAAAAGGTACTTGAAGCTTCATTGATCAGATCAGTGCAAACGGTATTCAAGTTGATTCAACTACATATTAATTTGAAGTAGGCACTTATTTTAATGGTGCTTGGATGGTGCTTGGTGTGTAAAACCAATAAATGGTGCGAGGGCTAAAATCACTGAAAAGTATCAAGAAGCTAAGCACCGCAAGCATAAGTAAGTACCTACGATAAAATCTTGTATAGTCCTTGATTGTGCTATCATTGCCCACAGTTCTTGACAATTCAAACTTTATAAATTCGTATTATTATTGATTTAAATGTAGTTTATTAAACAAGTATCTACTTATAATATCCATTTCATGGGTTCAGGTATGGTAGCGACTAAGAAACACATTTAGAGCAGTCATTAAGAACAAGCCAAGAAGACCAAACACAAGAAGTTTTAAACACAGTTCAATGCGCCGTTTCTGGAACATACAGATGCAATTCCACACACGGTAGTCTGAATGGTATTTAGTGAGAATTGTAATCTTAAATAAGACATCTATCATGGTAGCGAAGATACGACGCGACGGACGTTCATAATTCATTTGATTTTTCCCTAGTCTACGCAAACTAAGGTGTTACCGAACAAAGAAAACTATAAAATAAACCTTAGCACTCATAAAAGCCAAGAATAAAGCGTAACCTTACAAGTTTTACATCAGTAATTACAAGACATATAAGGCCTGGGCATACAGGCTGGTCGTAAAGGAGTACGCACTGTGTCATTTGAACAAATAGGTCACTGTTACAACAGCCTTCAGAACGCACCCCCTTTTTTTTTTTTTTTTTTTTTTTTTTTTTTTTTTTTTTTTTTTTTTTTTTTTTTTTTTTGGGGTGGGAAATCATCCAATGACTTCTCCCGCTCTGGGTGAAGCGGGAGGGCGTGTCAGACTTTTACTGACTAAAACCCACCCGAGTCGGGCACATTGGCGCCAAAACATGCGTCAACATGGCGCCGTGTCTCGCCATATTGGCGGGACTCTGCTCCATTTTACACAGTTACGGGATAATATGAATTCATTCTTAGTTATATTTGTTTATATAAACAAATATGGGGTTAGTAACTTATATTTGCAGGGATTGTATGTAGCCAATTAAGATTTACTTCAATTTACTTGATACCAAAGCAAGAAAGAAGACTTTCTTTGTTTCAGAATGACCTCAGAACTTTTCATGTCCTTTGCCTGACATTTAATTTACCTATTTCGTTGGATTAACAACATTAATAAATAAAATGCGTCCAAAATCATAATACCGAAGAATCTTAATTTGGCAAATCACTCCAGATGCAATCGCATGCAAGTAGGTACGTCAAGAATCCAAAATGTCGGCTCGGCTACGTGTTGGTAAGTAATGGTCTCAAAACAATGGCCCATAGCAGCGACGTCTAACAACATTAGCCGTGTACGCGACAAATACTCATTGTTCGTATTGCTCACTCTTTGCCCTTACCAATAAAAACCACACTTATGGTCTAATATTTCATTTATATGCAGCAGCAGCAAACGACGGGATTTGCCTCAAAACAATTGTTATTAAGGAAACTTGCTTGAGGTCTTGTTTCAAGTAAAATGGAGACGTTGAAGGAAACCACTGTGTTAAAGTTTCAAGAAAAATGCCAATTGTAAACCGTATTTAACAAAATTTACACTTAGTTACTTATTTTACAAAGTATGCTATAGCTTCGAATTAATTTTTTAATGACTTTAATGGAATAACTTTATTAAATACTAGCTGACCCCCGGGGCTTCGCTCCCGTCAATTGGCTACCTACCTAACATACCTACTCTACCCACCTACCCTACCCTACCTAAGCTACTCTATCCTACTCTACCCTACTTACCCTACCTTATCTACCCAACCCTACCTATTTCATACCTAATCATGTAGTACATAGTTTTTATGTATCATCAATAGTTTTCTCAGCGCACGCCAAAGAATGAATTTTATATGCAACGTTTTACTACTTTGGGTTACATTTTAGACACTCAGGAATAATGTAGCTTTCTACTGGTGAAAGAATTTTCAAAATCGGTTTAGTAGATCCAGAGATTAACCCCTACGACGTCACAAACTCACTATTGACAAACTTTACCTCTTTATAATATTAGTATCGATTCACAACTGTTTGCCTATATGTTATCTATGGCAAAATTCAAGAAATTCTGTAAAAAAAAACAACTGCTTCGAGTCATATACCTACTGATCTTCTAAGCATAAAACAGATCAATCAGCAAAGTTAACAATCGGCGCATAATGTGACATTTTTCACGCTTAGTCAGAGCTTCACAGGCGTTTTCCGTTGTTTGTAGATAGAAGATCTATGAAACGTAATTGTTACCTATGTGGCGGCCTTGCGCGCGCGCAGCATTTGCCACCAGCCATGGCCAACATGAAGGTTAATCCTTGTAAAAAATGTAACTACCGACATCAGTGTCAGGCTGTTATTAATTTGACAGTTGACACCTATTTAGATTTTGTAAGTTCTAATTAAATTAGTCACGAGCAAAGGCTTTTATTTTTAACTGCCTATTAAGCGGAGATTATTTTTTTTTTTTGTTTTTATCTCTGTCTACTTTTTACGTCAACAATTGAGTATTTACATAGTATTTATATAAATTGTTTATGTACTAGGTTTCAAGATATGTTTCCTTACAAATCCAGTAAGTGATACAAAAAGTTACTGCAAAGACCTTAACCGAGTTCTTATTCTGATTAGTCAACGTATTGAATGGAAGGATATGTCCCATAAAAACATTTCATGAGTAATGGGGTCTTAAAACCATTATTGTATTATAATTTAGTCACCATTTCTGATGAAACGGATCACACTTGCGAGTAAACCTAGTGTAAACATGACTTAGTTGACGTCTGAAATACAGGAAAATGTTCAGGATTTTATTAATGAATTAATCATACTTATTTTACATGGGAACACACACACATAGGAAAAAGTCAACATTGAATTGATTATAAGCTAAATATTCCCTGTAATTTTGTAAAAAAAAAAAGGAAACCTGGGCTCTCTTTTTGGTTTAGTTCTAGAAAGGTACTTGATATTAAGATTTCAGTTGAAAACAACAATTCATAAAGAACTGCACGCAATTTAGAATTTGAATCCAAAACTATTAATCCAAATAAAATTTACGTTAACGATAACCGATATCGATAACTAAACTACTAAGTAAATTTCATCCTACCCTATAAATACAGATCACAAATGGCATGTCTGTTTTATAGCAAACTAGTCTCTGCTAGCGTCTTCACCCGCGTTGATGTCGGAAATAATCCCAAGGGTATATACATCACATCACATCATCAGCCTATTAATGTTGCCGCTGGGACACAGGCCTCCTCTCTGTGAGAGGGAATGGGCCGTAATCCACCACGCGGGCCCAGTGCGGATTGGTGGATGTAACATGCCTTCGATTTTTTTATTCTAAGACATGCCGGTTTCCTCACGATGTTTTCCTTCGCCGTTATGAGAGCAGTGGTGATGAAATAATTTACACAAAGTAAAGCGCCTGCCTGGGCTTGAACCACGACCTACAACTTGTAAGTCGCGGCCGATACCACTGGGCCACCACTGCTCAGGGAAAATACTGCCGGGTTAAAAATTCTATGTCCTTCTCCAAGGTCCAATTTATCTCTATATTTTTCTATTGTACTGTGTAAATATGAACGGAATAAAGATGTTATTATTATGTATTTACTTATTTTTTCTAACTTACCCATCACAATTTTAAATATTTTAAAAACGAGTTACAATAAAAAGTAATTTTTTATTATTAATATTATATCTATACTTTATACTAATATTATAAAGCGGAAAAATTTTTTTGTTTGTTTGTTTGTACCGAATAGGCTCCAAAACTACTGGGCCACTTTAAAAAATTCTTTCACCAATAGAAATCTACAGTATTCCTGAGTGACATAGGCAATTTTTTTATCCGGTAAAAGGGGCCTGTGGGGTGGTCCACGGGAGCGAAGCCGCGGGGAACAGCTAGTCTATACTATAATTAATAATAATAATATTATAAAGAGGAAAGATTTTTTTGTTTGTTTGTTTGTACCGAATAGGTCCCGAAACTACTGGACCGATTTCAAAAATTCTTTCACCAATAGAAAGCTACATTATTCCGAGTGACAAAGGCTATTTTTTTATCCCGCCATCGGGACCAGTGGGGTGGTCCACGGGAGCGAAGCCGTGGGCAGCAGCTAGTTTATTATAAAAATACATTATTATTATTAAATATTATCAAAATATGATCGAAATCAGAGGTTTTGTCGTGATAATGTAACGATCAGACAGACAGTCAGTGTTACTTTTGTATTTACAATATAAAAGTATAGATATAGTTATAATTTCGCATAGTTATCGCTGGGTATCGTGCGTGCAAGTCGCATATATGTGTGCAGTTATGCGCGCGGACTTCTAGACCGGAAAACGCTAGAAAGTGGCTTTTCAATTTGCGAATAGCTACATAATAAATGCGTTTGAGTCGATTCAACGCGCACGGTGATGTTAAATCACATTTATGTTGCTTGGACTGTGATTGATATTTTGTCTTATTTGCGATTCGAATATAGGTCGTTTTTTATAAAATTATGATCTGTGCTGATTGCTACGACCATTTTACAAAATATCTTTAAAATATTTAAATATCTTAATTATTTTTTTGGTTGGGAAATCATCCAATGACTTCTCCCACTCTGGGTGAAGCGGGAGGGCGTGTCAGACTTTTACTGACTAAAACCCACCCGAGTTCCTTAAGTTGCTTGTGCCAGGACCGTAACTTACCTACTAGAACTGCAATTTTACTCGTATATTTATCTACTCACTAGATGACTAGTGTAAAGCAGTGATAGATTTTTTGCAAAAGCATATAAAATTTTATTGCTCTCGAAGTGTTTCATGAATAAAACATATAAATATCAAAAAATTTCGCGCGTTTTTCATCACAGTGACAGGTACTTACATTCACGCATTCCACAGCCTTCTAATAATTTTCTATTTCTCATTTATCTTTATTAATGTGTATATAGAAATCATTTAAATAAGTCTGTCAGAACCATTATTTTCTAATAATTATGAAGATATAGAACATTGACTACGTGCCAAAACACTTCACAGATTCCCTTCGCCTCCAACACCACTATCAAAACAAATGAACATCGTAAAGTATGAAAGAAACCAGCCAACAAATACTTCAATAGTATAGCCCTAATAGTTCTGTTCCATTATCTAACAATTTAGAAGTATTCCGCAACCATCTTGGAACTTGGAACTCCTCGATTGCCGATAGGAACGAATGCGTACCGAAATAAACCGATCAGAACACTTTAAGGGAACTATTCGTTGACCATCTGCAGTTTGCAAAGGCAAATGTATTTTTATAATGACCTAGTATTTACGTGTGTGGATTCAGCTACTGAAAAATTGGAATGCAGTAGTTACTTAGCAGGATTACGTAAAAAAGTGAATGTAGCTGTAAGAATATGTAACTAATTAGGAACTGTTTAATTTAACTGCTTTTGTGTTTCGCTGAAAACTTTATTAAATAATGGTACTTATAAAACAAACATTACCAATATTAAGGTCGATTACCTATCTATTAGATCAAAAGAATCAGTTTGGATAATTGAGATGAAGTTTAGCTGAAGTTAGATGTGCTTAAGATGTCTATCGTACTGGATTCCTGAGTGATTCCAAGATAAGTTCATAGCCACACCTTGAACGCATCAAGCTAGTAAAGTTCTAATAATGTTCTAGGCAGTAGGCACTAGCTTTACAAATGAATGAAAGCTGTTTACTCATGTGCTACGCATTACTACGCCGGTTCTACGGTTCAACAGCCAATTTTCCTTGACCTCTCATGGTTCCCCCATAGCACCTTACAAAGGGCGACATAAGGGAAAACCGAAGGACAATCAGAGACCATTGGTTTATTTTCAAATGAAGCATAGAGGAGCGCCGATTGTCGGGCAAGCGGTAGTCGCATCGCGTCGTGAGCCGAACGCACTCGTGTCTGCACTGAGCTTAGTAACCATCCCGCGACACCGAAAGCGTCTATCATTTTTGAATTTCGAAGTGCAAGTGAATTAAAAACAAATAAAACAGTGCGTTCATTGTCGCAGCTAGGAGTTTTAATTCCTGATTGGTGAGATTTTATTTTAATTTGATTGCATACAAGTAGAGTTGCTCTTCTATCATAATAATTGCATGTTTTGATGTTATGATACTGTACCTGAGTGTTTAGCATTCTAATGAGTATTTGTAGTGCCAACATATTTCCAAAGAAAACTAGACAGTTACAATAAATCGATTATTATCTTTGTTTCGATTATTTATTTGCATTTTTTTTTGTAAATAAATGTCTGTACCTACATATATTCGTAGCAGATTTGGGTTGCATCTTAATGATTGCATACACATTTAAATCTTTTCAAGACGAGTTTTGCCGCTTAGGGGCTTGTGTGTATTTTCTTGCATAAAAATGTAGTTTCCTAAGCAGAGCTTAGGCGCGAAACAAAGGAAGTCATCCCCGCTTGCCCAAGGCTATATATTTTTTAATGATTATATACTAATTACACGAGCTAACTGTGAGTTGATTAGCTTTTTCAGGAAACAGGAATAAATATATCTACGCACTTTGGCTTAATTAATTTAAAATTTTCCTTATCTTCCAGAACACTCCATTAATTTTCCAATCCATAAAACGAATAAGGACTCAATCCATTAATGAACGTAAAGCAATTACGTGATGTTTTTCTATTATTCAGTGGCAGCACTAATGTTTGTAAAAAAAAAAAACTATTTCGTTTGGAAAGCATAACGCACGAGTTGCGTTCCGTTTCAGTGATCGGCATTCAGCCTGTTTCTGATTTATGCATTGTCGTCTGTTACCGACTACTTTTACAATATGAACAAAACGTTAATGAGGCTACTTGGAATTAATTAGGGGAATGTATGATTCTAGTAACTTTAATTGAATCCATCACGCTATTGTAAGTTACTTGTATAAGCCATCATTTACTTGACGAGGCATTCTGCCAGGTATGTTAATTTTGCCAAATGAGTCACCACTCTAATTACGAAAAAAAAATAAGATAGATTACTTTGTCAGTTTCACACAATCTGTTGGACAATAACAGTAATTATACTGTATATTATGGTTACCATTATTATCATGGCGGCACATAAAATTGGACACCATAAGTGCCGCTAATGGTCGCGCAAGACTTCCTTATAAACTAGAATATCATTACATTGTTTTATAGCCACTTTGATTTGACCGAGGCCTTATTTGGCAGAAGGCATCCTAAGACATTAATAAGTGTTCAGCACAATATGTAGATATATTATTTTCTGAACACTTTTTTAGATTCGAAATCAATTTGGAATTAAATTATTTCTCTAGGGTCTCTGATGTCATTTTCAACATTAAATTTAATATATATCGTACAGGAAAATGGATTAACCTGAATAATAGATATATAGTCGTTAACTGCAATATGTAAAACTGATCAGTAATCAATAAAATAATAAACTATCCCCCATCGTCACTAATTAAAGAGTCATCAGTCAAAGTCATCAGGGAAAGCCCATTCCATCCAATTAATAACCATCATAGACTGTCTTGTTTTAATTAGTTTATTTTCGCCAGGTTTCCGAGTACGGAGGTGGCGCTCGAGTAGTGTGGGCGATGTCGGCAGGAGACCGAGAGGCCGAGGCGCAGGCCAAAAAGGGCGATGATGCTGCCTCCAACGACCGAGACAGCCGGGCAGCTGCCGCGCTCAAGCAGTACTGGTGCGTGGGGCTGCGGGCCCTCGAGCTGGTGAGTACTGACACGGACTAGTAGGTATACAGTCAAGAAGGACGATGAGGCTGCCTTCAACGAACGAGGCAGCCGGGTAGCTGCCGCGCACAAGCAGTACTGGTGCGTGGGGCTGCGAGCCGTCGAGCTTATGAGTTACTGACATAGACTAGAACTAGGACATGAAAGGTACGAGCTATATATAGCTTCCTTCTGAAAATGGTTTAAACACCACTAGCAGCCACAAACTGCTCATAAATACAAATCACACAATCATCTTATGCTTTAGACTTTAAAATTGTCATAAAAACTGTCCTCTGACAAGTCGCCAAGCTTTACAGCTTGATTTTCAGTCGGAACACTAAAAAGTCCAGACGGCGGAAATATTGGAAAACGCTTAGAAGTAGAATTCAGCAGTAGCTTCGCATAACGCAACGATTAATCATCAATACCCAACAGAGGATGAAGAAGCAGACAAGAAGATGTGAAAGTTGCCAACACTCGAAGTGCGCAAAGAAAAATGCGAATCACTAGAAAATGTTCCACTAAAAACTAGTCCATCTAAACAAAACCATTTAATACATTGTATAATTGGAAGTCGATACAACTGGATGATCCCGAGGCACGGTTCTCGGCGAGTAATTGCTTGCAATCATGGCTACTATCTACTATAAGTGTGGCGACGCTTGGGGGAGGCCTATGTCCAGCAATGGACGTCTTTTGGCTGAAATGATGATGATGATGACTACTATAGGAATCTGACCATGTTGCAATTACTTGCGATGCAAGACATGATCATTAGTACCACGACACACTGCCCTTGAAGTCAAAGGATCCCTTGTGCTCTTGTACTTGTGCGTAATTAAATACAGTACACATTATTGTTATTCTGCTGATGTTTGTAGTTCTATAAAAATCTAGAATTGTAGTGCAGCTGTGAAGGTTAGAAAATACTTAAGTACCTCCAAAGTTTTTTTTGACACACATTATTTTTGGGTTCATTTGAAATCTATTTCACCTAAACTCTAGCCCTACAGTAACTGTCTGAAATCAGAGATTTGATAGTTTCGCAAAACTGAGTGCACTAACCGATATATCCTTTTTCCTTTAAAGGATATGTACGTAGGGCTTCATAGACTACGCTTAACACCTAAGTACGTAACCGACATAAAAGATTGAATACCAAACAAACAGTACTTTGTCAGTCATCCTTTAATACCTACTTAGCTTTTATTAAAGCTATATAAAACGTGCTAAAGTGGTGGCAAATAATATAAAAATATGATTAAACTTATAACTTTATACATCTCTTAATTTAACGGTTGGGGCCAAACTAAACGATGCATGAAAGTGAAAACCGTGTAATAATCATTTACGAAGATGCCTGCGGTATTGGAAAATCACTAGTTTGCGGTTCAAGAACTACCAAAAGGAGAAAACAGGCAACTGACAATGCGACCACTAGACCGCCGTACGGAAGACACTTTCACTCAAATACTTTAGAAACACTTGTTTTAAACGATCTCGTGTTTTTATTCGTGTACGTGAGCTTTGTTATTAGAGTGAATTGCTTAAAAATAGACTGAAAGTTATTTGGGATGCTGGGAATGCAAAAAGTTAATGAGTGGTCGCGAAAACGGTTTGTTAGCCGCAAAGACAAGTGTCTGAAGCAATTGGGAATTCCATTTTAAGGAAAACGGTATTACAACAAAAGAAACATGAAACATTTCGATAAGACGTTTTTGAAGACAGAGTAGTGTCAGTATCAGATCACAGTTATGATAACAGTTCCCAATTCAGTAATCCATACTTAATAAAAAAATAACTAGCTCTGTTTGTAGGTAAAGGTAACTTTTTAGGTAACCTGTTTGTAGGTAACCTTTTCATGCTTAAACAGCTGAACTGATTTCGATGACATTTGGTATGGAGACCCAGGAAAGGACAATCGATAGTTTTTGTCCCAGTGGTGTGTTCCCGGGTAAAGTCACGGGCAGAAGCTTGTTACTATAATGTTATATCTGAATATTACCGGTATATTCTGGTATCCATAACACACGTTAAATCTTTCTTTGGGTGCTAGAATTCATTACAAATACTACTGCCATACATTGTGAGTTGTTAACATTATTATGAATTTATAATTTTTGCATAATGTTGTTCGTAAGTGTTTGATTGTACAAATTTAGTTCCAATAAAAAAAATATTTATTCTTTGTGGACCTATTTTCAGTGGTGTTTTCTTTTCAGATCATAGCGGTGATCGCCATTGGGCTGATCGTCGGCGCTCTCTACTCCCCACAAGTGGTGCAGTCAGACTTTAAACACGTGGCTCTCATCTTCTCTGCCTACTCGAGTAAGTAACATCTTATTATTATACGTCCGTCCTTCATCAGCTACAGACAACAGCTTCTATGCATTTTCTTGTAACGGACAAAATATCGTTCATAGAACCAGTGGTTGCTTCAATTAAGCTTATTTTCGTATCGATGGTAAATTGTGACTACAAAGCATCTCAATCTGTTTTATAGCCTCTGTTGTGTCATGGCGTCTTGTTTGTTGCGTCTTACTTTGTATCAGTAAATTTTTACTAATTAATAAAACTGAAACCATGACCCGATTCGTTCCATTAGAATTTGTTCTAATCTTTCAATTTACCAATTGTCACAGAATCGATTCTCGCACATTTCATGGCCGGTCAGATGGCAAATCCACTGGCAATTAACAAATAAAGCAAATTGGGACACAATTCAATCAGGATATTAAAAAAAAACAGAGAATAGAAACATTTAGAAACAATAATCCTCATCTGTCAAGTTCTTTCCCAACTAAGTTGGTGTTATAAAAAAATAGTAATTGGAACAAAACTTGTTTGACTAGCTTTATTTCCCCAAACATGACTGAAATAAGTTCGTTATGCTATTGAGTGTAATGTCAATCAACTTTTCGTTAATTAGTTTTTAATTGAGTGTGTAATTGCTTATACAATTCGCATCCTTTGGCATCCTCGCCATCGGACGTGCCTCAACAATGATTTCACGCTCAAATAAGTCCAGTGATACAATAATCGCAGTTTCTTGCTTTAAAATTCTTTACAAATATTTGGCCTTTGTTGGCTTAGAAAAAAATGTAATACGAAATGAATTTGACAAGAAAAATGAGCGGTAAAACTGTTCTTGCAGAACAAAACGATTCTTTTAGAATCAAGTAGGGATCGATCGATCATCCATGAGATATATAAGATAAATAAGTGAGAAGATATATAAGTTAATTTGTCATGAAATATCGCTAATAAATCGTTTTCACTTCATAGCCGAGTGGAAAATTGGTTTCATCGAACTTTGTGTGAGAAAGTGAAACCTGTAAACACTTGTAAACGTAAACCGTCAACCGTAAACCGATTTACGATAACTTCCTGAACGCGATGTCGATCGCTGATTTATTGTAAACATTATTACAATGTTTTCCTGTTTAGCGATATAAAAGGTATTTGGTTTCTATTGAGATCGGTCAATATTTTTTCAGATCTACATCAAAATTAAGTAAATAAAAACCTATCAACATGTGAAATCTGTAGATTGGCCTAATTACTTCTTCAAACTGAAAAAAAAAACTAAATCTATTTCCAGTAGAAAACCTTCAGTTTTAAATGCGTCTACACACGCATCGTCACTGATTGATGTTATAGATATCATCCTGAGTATTTAACAGTTCAATTATATAGAAACTAACAAAACTAAGGTTCTCGTAATTAATAGTAAATCAATCTTAACTTGTTAGAAGGTTAGGTATGTGCGGTAGCGAATTACTTTCAAATTATTATTCCGGCCAATTAAAAACTATATTGTAACCGATATTGAAGATTTAATAGTGGATGACTACATAGCTAAGCTAGCAGCCAAGTTTCCATTAACAATATCTGATTCTAAATTGAGATCCGTATAGGACTGTATCTCAGTTTAAGGTCATCTTCATCATTATTATCTCCCAAGCCTTTTCAAAGTTACGTCTTCGGCTTACAGTCTAAAGTTCTAAACAGATGCAGCTGCAGAATATCAAGATCCGTTTATCTAGAGTGATCCTTCGCAAATATATTATCTACGGTTTAACATTCAATAATGGTGTTTGTAATTCAGGCTACATCATCATCACTGGTGTGCTGATCATCGCGAGGCTGCTCGGCGAATCTCCCGGCTGGAGGACGTCCATTGGCTTCTCAGTGCTTGGCGTTATAATGTTCACTGCCGCCGCTGCTGTCATATTCTATGGTGAGTGTTCCAATTTTAAAACGTTTCTTTCTTTGGCTTACCAGTGGCCAGCCAGTATTTTTATTTTCTGTAAGGACGCCATTTTGTATTCATTTTAATGTTGTGTGCATTAGTTATGGTTTTGGATTTGAGTTCTGAAAAAAGGTTTGATTTTTTTCAGAATCCGATACCTATTTTATTGAGATTGTAAGTAATATATGTCTCTTGTTCTATAGCGTTGCTGTATGATTGATAAACTAATATTTTGCAACAGTTATATAAACAAACACGTTATTTTACGCTATGTTGTGAACCGATATATTTTTTATAAAATTACATGCGTATCAACTAGTAATTACGCTATTTATTCAAGAATACAAACAACTGGTAATCTAGTGGTTTCCATGGCCAGTGATCCGATAGAGCGTGGCATAACATCGCAATAGATAAATAGCTCCTACTCTAAACAGGTCCTAACTTAGGAATGCATAAATATGTGCCTGTTGACTGATTAAACAAATAATGTTTAATTACGTAAAGTGGAATGCTATGTTTTATGATTGAAGTTGACTTAAGACATGCAAAGATGAGGAATGTAGTATATACTTATTTTCAATATTATGTATTATATTTATTATACATATTGTTTGTTTAAATTAATAATTGTTTGTGAAATAACGTATTTATTTGCTATTGCTACATCATCTTACGACGCAATTATGTATAAACAATAATAAAGTCTTGGCAAACATTTAGTTGATCTTAAATAAAGGTTTCTAGTCACGGCTAGTTGTAAAATAAATAATCAATATGCACAGTGCACCTATGAGCCCACTAGGCTGTATAAGGTAGGGCCTTGGCGTTGCCTATTAAAAATGTAGACAATTAGTCTATGGGGATTGGTGTGAGGTGTAACTTCCGTTCCTTTCTAATACTTACAAGTTATGTTTTAAAATGAAGTGTTCGCATTTTTTTATTAATACTTTCCTACTAAGGTACATAGTAACTACGCTGGTTAAACACGTTAAAGTTGTAGGTATGCCTAAGGTGATGTTTAGTTTAAAACGTGTCCACGTATTATGTCGCGTGAAATTTCAGTAACTGCTAGGTACTGTAATTTAATTTTAAACTAGCTGTTGCCCGCGGCTTCGCTCCCGTGGACCACCCCACAGGACCCGTTTTCTGGATAAAAAAATAGCCTATGTCACTCAGGAATAATGTACCTTTCTATTGGTGAAAGAATTTTTCAAATCGGTCCAGTAGTTTCGGAGCCAATCCGGTACAAACAAAAAACAAACAAAAAAATCTTTCCTCTTTATAATATTAATATATTATTAGTATAGAGTATAGATAAAGAAATCTACTAATTGTTATATTTCTAAGGATATGACATATTTTTCGGTTTATTTGCGATTAAAAAATAATTTCAAATTTAATTGATTTTTTACAGACTGGCACAAGTCCTACTACGCCAACCTCCGCCCGAACAAGCAAGCATACGACCTCCTTATAGCGTCAGGAGTATTCTCCGTCATAGAGGTGGTAGTCTTCCTTGTCCATGCCTTCATCACCTTCAGGGAAGATTCCGACTATTGAACAATGACTGGTTTTCTTTTGTAAATTATTTTATTAAGTTTAGCTGTTCTCATAGTAATTAAAAAAAAATTTGGTAATTTCAAAATTTCTAACATAAACAAAGTCCTATCATTTAGGTCGCGATTATGTTTTCCCGCAAAATTTTTGGTGCTCTCTTGTATTTCAGTTTTTTATAACCCATTGTAAGCCTAAATACCTATTCAAAGATCTTATAATTTTAAGTTTAACCTTTAAGAGTATTATTTCGACATAATCGTAGTTAAGTAACTATTTTTACATTATTTTATTTTAATTTAAGTGTATATAAGTTTATTGACACGTTGCCTCGTAGAGTAGCTAATGCTTTTTATTTCTATTTCAATTTTCTTTTTATTAAATTGCCCTCTGCAGTAGCTAAAATTTTGAACATCCACATATTATAATGGCAACTATTTTATTGTATATGAAGCAGCTACATATTTTTTATTTTATTAATATAGGTATGTATCTATTTTATCTGAAATATTATAAAATCGATGCTATTAATATGACAGCTATTTAAAATTAAATTATTTCAAAAATGGCAGGTAATTTTAAAATTATATTATTTTAATAATATGTATTTATTTTATCTAAATTGTTATTACATCGTTGCTATTAATAAAAATGACAGCTATTTTTATATTAATTATGTCTTAAAATGGCAGCATATTTTTATTAATATATAGGTCTGTGTATGTATTTTACAAAAAAGTATGTATTGTTAGTATTAACATTGACAGCTATTTTTTATTACCTATTTCATACAAAGGCAGTTCATAATTTTTTTTTATTCGCGTATGTGTATCTATTTATATTTTTTTTTGGCATGGGTCAGCAATTTTAAATAATTTGTTTAATAAATTTGCAGCTATTTTAAGATTATTTAAATTGCAGGTGTTCCAATGTTTAAAAAAAAATATTATTAAAAGACAGCTACTTATTAAAATGTATTTTATGAATAAAAAAATTATAGCAGCTAAAGATAAGTTTAGACAACTTTTTATGATAATTTAATAAACAGGCAGTCTAATATATATACTTGATAATAGATAATTTAGAATACAGGCAACTCATTTACTTAGCTATTTTTATTGTAAAATTTTATTTATAGACCGCATATTATTTCAAAAACAAGTTTGTTATAGGAAAAATAGTAGGTATTTTAATACAGACTATATTTTAGTGGCAGGTTATTTTTATTAGCGTATATTTAGTCCAAATTGCAGCTACAGGTAAATTCATTCAAGGCACACAAAATTGCAGATTATAACGTTGCTCTTCGATGTAGCTATTTCTTCGAAAAAAATTACAATCTGCAATTTTCGGCCAAGGCAGCATTTTTCAGGCAGCCAATTTCTTTTTTTTTTGTTTAATATATCTTACCAAGAGCCTACAGAGGCAGCTTTTATTTAACTTTGTATTTCAATTTTATGTAATACAGCTTTAAGTTTTATTATAAAAGCAGCTACGTACTTCACAGCTATTTCTAATGCAGCTATTTGTTATAATAACGTTAATATTTGAAACCGTATTATTGAAGAGGCAGCTTTAATTTGTATTATATTAAGGGCAGCTAATATATTTAAATATAATTACGTTCAGTATTTTAGGTAGCTACATACTACATATTTATGCAGTTATAAAACGAAGCTATTTTTATCGCAGCTATTTTTAGTAAAAATAAATTGGCACATTTTTTTTTTGATCTGGCAGCATAACTTTTGTTCTTGCATTATTTTATTTGGCAGAAGTGACTTTTTCTAGCCTTTCTACAATGCAAGATATTTCGGCCGCAAGTGCAAGTATAGGTTTAGAGATAAGTTTTTTTTTATAAGATTTTGTGCAACGGTTTTTAAGTAGGGTAGGTATTGGGAAATCCTTGAGGATCGAGTAGAATGCTAGAGAATGTAGAATGTAGATTTGAATAAGAAGCTTTTTATATTGAGAGGAATTTCTAAATTATTGCGTTTTAAGTTTTGTGTAATTTAGTATAAGTTATTTTTTATTCGGTTGTATTACTATAACATTCCGCTAAATTCTATTATTTTACTTAGTTTTTAAGCGCGTTAGCTTGTGATCCTTACCATAGATGAGAAAGGATTTAAATACTCGTATTTCGATTAATTCGTTCATGGATGATACAGTAATTTTTGCGTTTTTTAAACCACATTTATACTAACTACTATCTATCTACTATCGTTTATGATTTTTCATGTTTGGTAAGGATAATTTAATATCGAATAAGTGAAGCAAAACCACCGCGATATTTTTTTATTTGTCACTCTCTTTTATAAAAGGCAGTTTAAAATAAAATTTTCTGTTTGTGGCCAAAAATATTATTGATCACCAAAATAATAACTTATAAATACACGTTTTAGTTCATTCAAATTTAGTTTTAACAGTAATTTAGATTTTTAATTTAAGCAATTATACATTATTTAGTTATATTTAAAGGATAAACCAAAGCAGATCAGTATCCGTCCAGTGGTAGTTAAGTTTTTTCTGACAACTTCAGATTATTTCTATCGTCTTCAAAATTAATAGTAACTTTAACTTCACTGTCATGATCTGATTAAACTTATGTTTTCTTATTAATATTTCTTGTTGTATTCATCTTTACGTTTAAGAAAATTTCTTTTGCTTTTTCTAATTTTTGTAGTTAGGTAAATTACTTCTTCTCATTTATGGTGTCTTTGAATGTAGTTGTAGATTCAATTGGTGTCTAAATTTAATCGTAGTATCGAATATTTTTCATCATCATAAGATAAGTTATTTTAATGTTATGATTATGAAATAACGTGTGTATATCACATGAGTTGTGAAAGTTAATGATAAGAAAATATAAGATTTATATGAAACATGTAAATAAAAATATATAACTTATGTAACCGGCGCTAATGTTACCTTATTTATTCCCCATTTTAATAACAAAAGGTACCCGCGTCACTCACAAACTAAACTCTTTCGATAAGAATAAAAATATTGGAAAACACATGTATCTGTATGTAACAATCTAATAAATAAAAGCATTAAAATATTGTTTTATTTAAAAAAAACAGCGGGTTTTAAGCTTTAGAAACGTGAATGAGTATAAGATGCAAAACAGCTGGCAAAATAACTAAGAAAAATATATGATATCGAGAATCCTACTGAAAAGATGCATATCAATTTTTCTTTATAGACACGCGATGTGGTTCATCGCGTGTCTTTCTATAGATAAAGTTAACAAGGGAATCCGACAACAATCTGATAGGTCACGGACGACACCTTCGTGCCAAGAGTGGCTTAGAATTTGCCTTCCATGTTTACCATGCTATGAAGAGATCCCTATTCTGCAATAGAGAACTGCAGAAATCGAATAGGTAGAGCGTCATATTGAACAGAGCGGACTTAAGCGTATTTTGATAGACAGATATTACGAATGCATTTGGCAACATGTGGCACAACTGTTATATTGGTAATAGTGGTGTTGCGATGCAATAATATCGAGCTTCGTTAAATTATAGTAAAGCAACAATAATTAGTCTAAATATGCACAGTTTAGTTTATGATATTAAATATTTTCAGATTGAACTAACAAGGGTTGCCCAAGGTTGCATGCTGAGCCTATAAAAGATTTTCATTCACACATCGAACTTTAACTTTTTACCTAGAAATTAAACTTAAGAGTACGAAAATACGGACTTTAGTTAAATTCTTAAACTGCTTTCGAATTTTCGCCTGGAAACTATTCGGGTCTTTTATTAAGATATTATATAATTGCATGGCAACAAAGCCCTTTTTGGTCAGGCGCAGATAAACGCAGGCGATCATCATTCACCAGCAGCTTATAGAAGTCATCAGTCAGACATGGACTCCAATCGCATTTAACTCTATCTTCGGTTACTCTCCGCCAGTGGCGCCAGGTAGCAGGTAGTGGCGAAAATCACCCCTTAACCCTCAATTTATCTGTTAGTTCCCAGAGATTCCGCGCAAAGTATCATATTGGTCTAAAAACTTAATTACCGCGGTTTTGTGTTCGTGCGTCCTAGTACATTCCTGAAGTATAGTTCTCGCCAAACTTCTTGGCCGCCCTGAAGTTGGCTACAATGGCTGCGTAGTAGTAAATCTCATATAAAAACAGCACCGTTTCGTGCCTCGCGCATGCGGTAAACCAACTTCAGGGCGTCCAAGAAGTTTGGCGAGGACTATAGTTTGCTAGATACGGGGCGAAGTGGACGGGTACCTGTATCCTACGTATCCGTGAAATTATGTTCACGGAGTCCACTGCACTCCATGTGGGTATTTGTGTGACAATTTTTTTGCTTTGCTAACCACTGCGACAAAATGCTGGCTCAGATGTGATGATAAGGAATCCACAATACGTAATAGTGCCAAACGAATTTTGAAGATTGGAGCATACCTTCTGATCACGACTTGGATTCAGAGTGCTCATCTGACTCAAGCCACGTGGAACAACAGGATTGAGGTCAGGATGCAATCAATTCAGGTGTGGATGCAGAATGGTGTATGAAGATCAGGAATAATCGCTGCACGTTTTTTTTATTTTTGTATATAAGTATTTTAAGAAGATGATTACATGAGAGAGTGTACCTATATCGAAAAATGTTCAAAATAATTTATAATTGTATTTTAGTCAGCACTTAGAAGTTAGCATTTATTTTTGTATCTATATTTTTTAGTTTCTTAGTTTATTCAATTTTTGAGAAACGAAATGTAATATCTAAGCATTTTTTTTTAGTAAGTTGTGTTTAAGTAAGTTGTTGCTTATAATTTAAACAGAATCAATCATTTATAAGAAAGGAGTCCCGTGGACTCAATGGGGTAAATTATGTAATTTTGGTTCACCAAAGGGTTAAGGGCAACTAGGGTATGCTAACCATGAAAAACAAGTCAAGCGCAGCTAATTCAAAGTCAGACATATTCACAATTTCTGAATAGTAAGGTTGAAAACGACATTTCGCACTAAGCATATATATAACAGTTGTGCCTTCATTTGAATTGTTATCTTCCCAAACAGACATAATTATGAAAGCCTTATAAATATCCTGTTTTCGTGGACACATTAAGTTGCCATTGAGACGCACCTACCTAAGAATCACTACCCGGTCGTATCACTAAAGCCCGCCTTTTGTAAACGTCTCCAAGAAAAAAAACTGATTGTTCATGACAACTGTGATTTTGTACGAAATAATTATATTGTATTAATTTTTGATCATATAATTTCTTTTTAATTTACGACTTTCAAAGTTCCATGAGAGAAGCAATGGCAAGCCAAGAGTTATTTCAACAAAAAATAGACTCGTGGCTTAAAAGACAACGTTTCAAACATAGAAAAAACAGTGATTGACAGTTCCAAAATAAAAAAAGGAAATATAAAATAAAAAGAAAACAGTAGAATGTATCGGTAATAACCTATAACAAAATCAATAAACAAATGCTTTCCTTTTAAATTATATGAGAGACTTACCTTTTCAGCTTTCGCCAGATAAATCCACAGTTTTCTCCAGGTTGAAAACTTTTTCTGGTCGCTAAAATTATATTGCATCTCCTTCGAAGCATATCTGGTACTCAGTGGAGAACGATAATTACAATATTCTGAATTCTGTATTTCCACGGGGGCGTCAATTGAAAACATTTTGACCAAAGTTTAATGTAAGAAACACTTTATTTCTTATTACGTCGATAGCCGCATACAGCTGACACTTTAATGAACATAACCTAACAAATAACAATACCAAGGTCGGGCAAATCGGCCGTCGGCGGGAGAATTCAATTCCGATAACAAGGTTATCTTAATAATGTTGGTCGTATGACGAAATTTGAAATGACTTGTGACGAAAGTAGATTGCTTATTGTGTCGCTAATACAAACAAAATATTACTTCATCATCGAAAGCTACATAACAAAACTGAGAACCTCCTTTTTTTAATCGGTTAAAAACGCTACAAACCGAAAAATAACTTTCTTTTCCGAAGTCGGTGTAAAACAATAGATATAGTGAAGTTGGAATTCCGCGATGCGCAAGGCTCGAAACGGTGCTGTTTTTAGGGTTCCGTACCCAAAGGGTAAAATCGGGACCCTATTACTAAGATTCTGCGGTCCATCTACCACCAGGCTGTATCTCATGAACCGTGATAGCTAGACAGTTGAAATTTTCACAGAAGATGTATTTCTGTTGCCGCTATAACAACAAATACTAAAAACAATAAAATATAGATTGAAGTGGGGCTCCCATACAACACTCGTGATGTTTTGCCGTTTTTTGCGATAATGGTACGGAACCCTTCGTGCGCGAGTCCGACTCACACTTGGCCGGTTTTTTTCTTTGTATGAGATTTAAATCTAATATCTTTTAACGAGCATTTCTTTCTTGTAAATATATATAATCTGAATCTCGGCAACAGCTCCCAATGTTTTTCATGAAATTTTATATGTTTCGGGGGCGATAAATCAATCTAGCTAGGTTTCATTTACCTACTCTATTTTCACCCGAGCAGGGCTCGATCGCCCACGTAGTAGGTACTATTATATTATCTGTGCTACCGCGCAGCCATTGTAGCCAACTTCAGGGCGGCCAAGAAGTTTGGCGAGAACTAAAGGGCTTATTACACTACACGGTATTCATTATATCCCTGAATATCGGGTCACTAAATCAGTCTGAAGCAATAAGGTCGATAATATGAAAACCCTACCTCCCTAACAGTTATTACACTACCTTAAATTAGGATTTAGGGCCCTGAATACCGTGTAGTGTAATAAGCCCTTAAACAAGATACTGACTTCGGAAAAGAAAGTATTCGCTTTGTAGTGTTTTGTAAGTCGGTTTGACATTTTTGTTAAAAATATATTTATGGCTGAATGATATGCACGGTTCCCGCAGAATAGGGTGAAGCCGCAAGCTTATGCTAGTATTTTATATAAAATGGTATTAATAGTTTTGGAATAAATTTAATGCACGAATTCCTAATACCTATCAAAGACTTTACCCATCAAATATTTTTTTTTTTTTTTTTTTTTACTATGTATAGGCCTGTGTTTGACCACAATCTCACCGTGGTCAGTGATGATGTGGCCGATGGTGGTAAGCACACAAAGCCTAGAAGGGAACTGGCTCTCAAGTGCTGCTGTCGGAACACACCGGAAGGTGCTTGGCGACAGATTTTCAACTTGAGGGTGGTTGCCAGCCAGGCGGGTACTACAAAGTACCCTACCACCGTGCTATGGTTTCCTCACGATGTTTTCCTTCACCGAAAGCTCAAGCTCATTGTAGGATTCGAACCCGCGACCTTCGTCTCGGTATCCGACGTCACTACCACTGAGCTATCATCGCCTTAAAATTCCACTACATAACAATTATAAACCAACAACATTCTGAAAGACTAGCTATATCTATGAGAACCGACTCGTCGGTTATTTTACTTGAAATGCTGAAAACCGTTGGTTTCAGAGACCGTAGAGATAAAGCTACCTTCAGCATGCATTCAGCGCGACTCAAAGCACTTATTATATTATCTGTGACTTGGAAAAGAACTTCTCAAGGGTACAGCGGATTTTAATTAGAAATAGTATGGCTTCGAGAAACGATACGAATCCTTGACAAACAGATGAACGATGTTTTCTTTTTTGTATTTTGCTTGACAATAGTGATGACAGCTTTTAAAGATTAGTCTGCTTTCAATAATGTTTAAGCGCATTAAAAACATAAAATAACCGACTTCTAAAGCAAAGTTTTATATTTTTTTGTTTAGTGTTTGCACCTCATATTACTATGAAAATCATTTATAGCCAGAGTAGGTATATCTCATTTGAATTCCAATAAGCCCAAACACGACTAGGATACATTGTTTTATTACGGAGATCCAAGGCCTATCTTCCGACTTCATAATCAGATCAGTTCAATGGTACTTTCTGAGTGCAAATGCTTGCAATGTTATTGAAAATACCAAAATCGCTACACGTCTGCCTATAATATTTGAGGAGTTCCCTCGATTTCATCATATTCTGATTTGGTGACAATGGGACCACCTCGAAAGTATACCTACCCTTTCGAACAAAAAAGTATTTTGCAAAGCTGTCCCTCTCGACAAAAAAAAAATTGAAACATCCGAATTGAGAACTTCCTACTTTTTGGGAAGTTGGTTAAAAATATTAAAAAAAAGCTTTACAATAGGGAACAATGGCTTGAGTCGCGGAGGAGCCTGGTAAGTACGTCCGTACCCATCGGTGGTCGGATGAAAAGGAAAGCAAATAGTAATTTAATAAATACGAAAAAAGGAAAGGCTGAGTCTTGAGCCTGCCCTTGGTCCCTTCCGCCGCACGATTGTCTAGGGTCCACTTTAACATAGGCGTGAGTTTATGACTGTCACATCCGAAAGGTAGGTCGAAGGTCGAATGCACCTGGACGTGAAAAATGTGCTGATGATATTAGGGGTCAATATTTTGGGAATTTTAGTGTATCGCTTGGACTGTGTCAATGTGCCTTAACCTTAAGACTGTGTAGATGCCTTAGCACTAGCAAAATTAATAAACAAATAAAATTTCAGAATTTAAAAAACCCCCGACACATTTATATTTCATGCTATATAATTTATCTAGTACATAGTAGATACGCTTCGATCGGCAATCTATTGAACACGTAATTATGACACGATATCTTGCGTAAACACCCAGATTCAAACAGTGAAACGCCCATAACTATTGAACGGCTGAACCGATTTTATTCAAACATAGCTAAGAACACTCTCGACAAAATCACCTTTCAAACAAAAAAAAACTAAATTTAAATCGGTTCACTCGTTTGGACGCTACGATGCCACAGACAGACACACACATACACAGCAACACACCTCAAACTTATAACAGCCCTCTTTTTCCGGCGGGGGTTAAAAATTAAAAAAGGGTGCATTTTTTTATCAAAACTCTTCCTCGAAAACTTATCTAGCCCCTGATTGAAATAGAGAATTTGTCAAACTCTATCCTGAAAACCTATCTAGGCTTTAAAGCAAGGTCTAGAAATCGATTCATCTATTAACTAAATTCTTTTTTTGCGTTTGGTAGGTAAAATAATTTTATTAAAGACAAAAAATTGAAAAAATATATTTTTTATTTACATCAACAGACTGGTTATAATAATTATGTCATTACATGTTCTGTTTCATAAAATATACTAGCTGCATGAAAAATACAATCATTTGGCAGTTGTGTGGATCTAAGGCACCAGTTTGTAAAAGTTCACATTGTGTGGATTGCAGTTAACTTACTTCTTAAATACACGATTTATATAAATATAAACAAAGATCAATCAGTACAGGCCTATTTAAAATCTCATTTCAAACAAACCAGCACTTCTACGCTCAGTGGTCAATCTACTTACAAATATACAATCATACATTTTGTACAGTTTCTCAGCTGCAGTCTGTTTCTATCTTGCTTTACAACAAAAATAATTATCTGTCACATACAACAAGGAACTGATCATCCCTCCCAGTGTTCTTTAAACATTTCATTATTTTCAAATTTAATCTAAGATATAACAACCCCTCTGAAAGTAGTTGTGATTCTAGCGCTTTTTATCATAGTATACAAGACTTATCGAGGGACAAGTGCATCGAAATTACTTCTTCTTAGCAAGTGATTTCATCATTTTCTCTAACTTCATCGCCTTCTGGATGTCACCTTTGATCTTCAATTTGCCCATCATGAATGCCGTGGTTGGCTTCAGTTTACCTGTAAAATATTACACAAATATTTAATAAAAAATATAAAGCAACTATGTTACTATATAAAATATCCAGATGTATTTGTGGTTTGAGTAATAAATCATCATGTGCATGGCGCGACATGCACGGAGTTGATGAGTTAAAACTGATGCCAATAGATGGCGCAGTTTTAAATGTATGAGGCGATCCAAATTTTTTTTATTTGTTTTGTAACACATTTTGGTGCAATAAAACTGGAAAAAAGTGCAAAAAATACTATAAAACAAATCTTCACTGTATTTAAAGAAACAATATTCATGCACCGAGTAAACCCTTTTACTTGCAAGTCGCTGCTAACACCATCTATCTATCGCCGTGGAACGGAACCGAACGCGAACGATGTACAAAAATATTGTCGGTTTAATCAGACGAAAAACGCTAGTTACGTCGGCGTATTATTAATATTGTGATTTACGTATTGCAGTATAATTTTAAATGAAAGTCTCATACATAATTTATCGACAGTGATATAAATATTCTGTGAACCAACACAACAAACCCTTTTACCACAGATAATATAATACTAGCATACAGATGCCTCATACCATACAAAGAAACCCTGCCGACGTAACTAGCGTTTTTCATCTGCTTAATCTTGTTATTTTTGTAAGTACATCAATCGCGTTCGATCCCGTTTCACGGCAATAGATGGTGTTAGCAGCGACTTGCAAGTAAAAGGGTTTACTAGGTTCGTGAATATATTTTTCTTTAAATACAGTAACGGTTCGTTCTATAGTATTGTTTTGCACGTTTTTACAGTATTTTTTGCACCAAAATGTGTTACAATGCTAATTTTAACAATCGAGTGAAATGCTTCAGAAATTTAAAAATGCGCCATCAATTTTAAATGATCTATTATTATAATCTTTGAAATGTGAATTAAGAGCCCAATATTCCATAATTTTGTACTTAGGAGAGTTGATTAAACAAGAATATACAATTTTTATGTTCAATTCCAGAAAATGTTAAAAAATTGTTAAAAAAATTCACACAAAAATAATTGTGTGTAAAATTATTTTACACACAATTATTTTTGTGTGAATTGAATTTTTTGTACACGTCGCGCCATCTAGTGAGATTTATTTGAACCAATTTTTTTTTCTTGGCAATGAGACCCCGTGCCTTTACTTAGAATATGGTAAGCAGGAAATATCAAGAACACTCTCGCGTTTAATGCTATGTCAATCAAGTCACAATCCATTTAACTAGTGGTCGTGTTGTAGGGCATAGCACGAATAAATAGTGACGTAACTATGACATACCGGCGAACATATCAGCGAAGTGCTGTCCGTCCATGGTGAGGGTCGCGTCCGGTGGGTTCTTGGGCTCGCCCTGGCCGCACTGGCCGTCGCCGTTCTTCAGGTCAATGTGCCACACTCCTTCCTCCTTACCTGGGAACAGAGTTGCCAGTTGTTGTTGAGGAGAGAGAGAGTGTAGAGTTGTTGAGTACATAGTGGCAAATAATTAAGAGGCACGGTTTTCACTGGTAAACAAATAGTAGTTTTGTTAGTTGAAGGTTGAAAATAACTACCACTTCCATTAGTCCGATAAAGCATTAATGTGGACAAATAAGTGTGTGTATGTTTTGGACTATATTGTTAGGAATACTATGTTGATATTTGTAAGCCAGGCAATACGTCGCTTTTTAGGGTTCCATCCATAAGGGTCCAAACGGAGCCCTATTGCTGTCACTCACGTTTATGTCTGTCCGTCGTCTGTCGCACAGGTTTTACAGCCAAACGGTTGGAGTTACAGTCTTCAAATTTTCACAGTTAAAGTATCTTGTTGACCCAAAGTCATACATTGTCGTTATCGTTGTTTAGAGCTCGTTTAGAAGATAAAATACTGTATCTTTTGTTTTAAAAAATATTGGTAAACAAAGGAATGAGAAGCCACCAAAGTCAGCTTTTTTTATCATAATTTTATTCCAAAGAATTTTTTAAGTTTGGTTCAAATTTGGTGATAATGTTTATTATTACATATATTTTACTAACATATACCAATATATATTGATAAATCATATTTTATCTTTGAAATTCCCTCATTTTTTCTATTACAACCAACTTGATTTTGCGGTCTGGTACAGAACCCTAAACGTGCTAAGTCCAACACGCACTTGGCCGGTTTTTTGCGCTTTGCCAGGTTTGCGTCTAACCTTAGGAGGTTCTATTCATTAGGAAGTAGACAGATGCTATATTTTTCTGAGATGCTAAAGAAACAAAACAACAATATGGTGAAACAAATAAAGAAAAAAAAAGATAATACCTTTGACATTGAACTGGTAGACAGCTTGGGTCTTTGCAACCAAGTCTGATGAGAGAACCTTGGAGATGGACGCAAAGAGTGTCGGGATCTGGCCATCTGAACCGCTTTCCTGTAATTGGCAGAATGTTTAATGAAAAAAAAAAACAAAAATTCAATGTGACGCTTTCGGAGTCCCGCCTTTTTAATAAACCTACAAATATTCATAATATTGAACCTCAGTTAAAAAAGACTATGGTAAAGATCGAATGATTTTAGTAAGTATTTAAATTTAAAAGTTTTAATTAACCTTTTTTGTTAATTTAATAGCAAAGCACAAACCAAATTATTTGGCAAACATGAAGCAGTCAGGCGCTTGTGAGTAACAAAAAATTCATGATAATTATCAATCGATTTTTTTTACTTTTTATCGACATGTTATCTGCTGATATCACAGTTTTAGTACAGGTTTAAGATTACTGCATTTCGCGATGTTAGTAAGAGCATCGATATGTAACTGTTGTCACGAATTTTAATAACGGTTGCTAGTTTTTATATTGTTTTACAATAAGTAAATAAATGCTATGTTATATTGCCTTGCAAACATAAAAAGCTTTAGCATCATGTATTCGCAAGAAAGGTAGGTTAGTTGTTGAGGACTAAAGGTTAAGAAAATATTTCCAACATGCAAATTACTTTTTTCATGTTATTAGTAGCATAATAGGCAAATAACAAGGCGGCCCCACTGATGGTTAGTGGTTCACTGCCCTATAGACATGAACAACACGCAGTGTTACTATTCTAGATATAAAGCTGAATCAATAGCCCGCCATTCCCTAAAAAGTTGTGTCCAGGTTTGAAAACCAGGACACAACTGCTTGGCGGGAAAATTGGTTAAAAGTATAGTTGTCGCCAAACTTCTTGCGCCCTGAAGTTGGCTACAATGGCTGCGCAGTAGTAAATCTTATACAAAACAGCACTAATCCGTGCCTTGCGCATCGGAAAGCCAACTCGAGGGCGGCCAAGAAGTTTGGCGAGAACTATACATGCTAATGGTAAGACAACACAAAATAAAAAACAAACATGCAGATGAAACAAAAGGTCATAGATAAATTTTTATTTTTTCACACCGGTTTAGCTTTGACTTCCTTCTTGGTCATATGCGGTAGGTCCAGGAAGAAGTCAGGTAACAAATTGTCTATGTTGCCTGCGAACAAAGGGAGATTCCCAATTTGAATTGCCGGAAGAAAAATAGTTCCCTTTTTTTAAATTTCGTAAGCGTCATGTTCTGGACTGGTTTCCTGGACCTGGGTAATGCCTGTTTGGAAGTGTTTAGCTTTGACCACGGCTTTGTCTGGTTATAATACAAGAAAAACAGCATACTTATAATATATGAAGCCGTCATACATCTCAAATATACAAGTGCAGAAGCATCAATTTTCGCTGCAATTGATAGTTAAAATTCAAAACAAAACAGGCAAAAAAATATGAACGACATATAAACTGCTTACTAAATCGAATTTGATTGAATTCTAGCTAATATACAGCTAAATACCTCTACAACGAAATGAAATAACCAAAGGTTTTTAAAGACAAACCTTCTCCTTGTAGTGGACCGCAGAGGTATGATAGTGTCTGACGCGGTTAGCCGAGGTGATAGTCTGCTTGTGTTGTGACAGTGCCCCAGGAACATCCAGGAAACCGTCCAGTAATAAGTTATCCACGTTCTCTGTGATCAATCGTTACTCTGTGTAAGTTATCCTCTGGGTTGCACAGAGTAATTAACAAACAGAGGTGTCATGGTTGAATGGTATTTTTTAACCTGTCATGCAATATGTCGGTTCTGTGATGGGGGAGATAGGGTTATTGTGGACGGTATATTGGCAAGGTTATCCCCTAATGTATGTTTGACACGCATCGACAAATGTAAACATGGGTTTTTTAGTTCTATTCCAATCATGAACCAGAAAAACATATCAAGAGAAGGATTAATCGAAAATCCATGATGCTATTTTATCAGAAAAGTTCCAACGGATTGCGAACAAATGAAAATAGGAAAGAGGTCAAATCCTGACATGGATATTTTGAGATGATAATATTATATTGTAATACTGATGATATTAAAGTCGAATACTTACTAGGGTCACAAGCATAGGGAGTCAAGTCCTTGACACCAACGGATTGCACAACATCTTCATCGATGGCAAAGTTGCCCGTGTATGTTTTGGGGTCCCTGTGAAGAGATAAAATGCATTACATTATTGCTCAGCTGCAATATCTAGCTGTAGAACCAGAAAATACCTTTTGATGAGGCTTCAAATGTCAAAGTGTCATTTATAACATTTTTCTAAGGCCAGAATTAGTTAAGGTAATTGGACTGTCCTCTATTGGGTCTCTTAAAACCTTATTTATCAAAATGTAGGTATTGTCAATATAGTGTTACATTAAGTACTTACTTGCTAAGCATAACGTAGGCAGCATCGGAGACGATATCCACTTTACGACTGGTGGAGCTGGTGCCAGTCAGCATCTCAATGGCAGCAGTCGCAATGGCTGTAAAAGAGTGTTGCCATACTTAAAAAAATATCCGTATTCTTTGACAGTAAGAAACAGCAAAGTGCAAACTTTTTCGTTTCAAATAGGGAAACAATTCTGAATCTTTATTTTTAAAAGTAAATCTAGGGGCACAGATAATATTATGCTAGCATACAGATGCCTCATCCCATATTTTTTTTAAAAGGTATGGAGTTTATTGTGCGTTCTTCTCTATAACAAGCTACTTTCCGAATGCACGGTAGAGTCAAAATTTATTACTTGTACATTTTTAAGTTAGATTTAATAATGTTTGACGTTCAAAAGTGCCGCTTATTGGCCTAGTTTAAATAAATATATTTGACTTAGACATACAATGAAACCGTGCCAACGTAACTAGCGTTTTTCATCTGATTATACCGATTATGTTTTGTAAAACGATCGCGTTTGGTTCCGTTCCACGGCGATAGATAGATCCGCTAAGATCGCCATCTATATCCGTGGCACGGAACCGAACTCGATCGATGTACAAAAAATAATCAGTATAATCAGTACAGTACGTCGGGACAGTTTCTTTGTATGGGATGAGACACCACTGCCTTAGTATTTTTGGGAGGGATTTGCAATATTATTTCTAGTACGTACCAGTCTTGGGCCAAAGAGCATTGACAGCGACGTTGTACTGCTTGAATTCTTCAGCCATACCCAGCACACACATTGACATACCATACTTAGCCATTGTGTAAGCCACATGCACTGAGAACCTGAAATATTAAGCCACATGCACTGAGAACCTGAAATATTATTACAATAGAATTACGATGTATCTCTGGTCATGCGGAGATTCGACTAACCGTTTATTTATGTCTCGAAACACTCGATGAGCACTCGGACCCCATGGACCTAATGTTTTGACTCTTCACGTGACCAGAGGGCTGGCCTTTTCTTCGGTCAGAGAAACAGCATTGCCATTCGAAGTGGCAATGCTGCCAGCGTTCTGGAAACGTTTCCCATTGACATCGATGTGGACAAATTTTTTGATGCGCAATGGGCTCCTTTCCCTCTCGCCTTTGTATATAAGTTTGTTTTGTTGTTAAACATAAGTTTTGAAATATTCAATTGTATATATTTTATACAGTCGATTGCTTATCACGTATCTCTCACTCTCTACCTAGAAGGCGCACATGGTGGTGGAGTGTTTTTCGGTATTCCCCATATTCGGACTTGGCCATCCACGCTCAATTTATACAGGATGAATTTTTCAAAACTCAACCTGTATAATTCGAGTCTTTTGTCTGATTTATTTAAAAAAAAATTGCAGACGCACCTATGTTATCTTTTGTCATATGGGCACAAGCTGTACTAGTATATTATCTCATAGTGGTAAGTGAATCTTACCACTATGGTTAACAGATTGGTAACGCGGCTGGCATTCAGGATACGTCGAACAAACAATTTGAACTGTTCATAGAGACTTCTTAGCTGCTTTAGCAAAGGAGTCTCTCTAAATTCAGCTAAACTACTTACCAGTAGGGGTTCATGTTGAGGGGTGGCGACAGGTTGAGGATATGTGCATGGTTGCTGGCTTTCAGATGAGGCAGGCACAGCTTAGACCTATAAAACAAAACAATTTATTTATAGATTAATATGCATTACCCGATAGAACGCGTCCCATTACGACATTGCGGCAGACCAAGGTGAATACGGCGTGATGAGCTCGTCTCATACCGAAAGGCCTATCCAGCACTATTAGAAGACAGAGTTCTGTGGCAAAGGACTAGGAGCCTACAGTGTGACAATATAGATTAATTACAATAAAAGGAAAAATATGAACCTTATCTATGGCACGGGGTCACAATGCGATGAAAAAAAATTTGTTCAAATAAATGTCACTAGATGGCGGGATATGCAACGATTTGTTATTGAATTGTGTGTTTTTTTTTTTTTTTTTTTATTGTTTATTAAATATGTAACATGGCAAAATATAAACAGAAACATCACAAAAACCTCAAAAGGTTTGTCCGGATGTTGAAACACTTATAAGCAATCTTAATACTAAAGAGATAACAATTATTATAGTTTTGAAGACATAGTTTACAAAAATACAAAAAATAAAAATATTGTGAGGTAGTTAGTTAATAATACCCAAGATACTAACAAAAACTACGCCGGCGCGGGTCAGGCAGCCCGTCAACACAAGGATGAATGAAATTTAAACAGGATGATGCATTTTCAAAGAGAAGCAAAGAATTTCTTGTATTTATTTATATAATTATTATCTGTTATTTCTGATTGAATTTTTGTGGGAACATCATTAATTAGAGAAGGTATTAAATAAGCGCATGTTCGTTTACCGTAATAGTTTTTGTAAGTTGGTACTACCAGTTTTGATTGAGCTGCCATTCTTGTTGCTTTGCTATGATTGACTTTAGTTTGCAGATCTTTGTTGGTGAACTGTTCTATTAATAGCCACTTTCGTATTTTAATGTGTATTGGCAAGATTTTACAATATTTAAAGAAGCCTGTTACGTCATCACCGTCATAGAGTGTTCTTTTAATTTTATTTGGTATAATAATTTTTAATAAACGAAGTTGTAGGTTATATATTTTGTCTAGGTATGTTTTAAATGTTCTGCCATAGCTAGTTATTCCATATGAAATAATTGACTCTGCAAGTGCATTATAAAGGTTAAGTAATATTTTATAAGGGACTTTGTATTTAATCATTGCAAATTTGACTAGCATCGCACGGAGTTTATCGCATATGAAGTCAATGTGACTACCCCAGTTAAATCTATCGTCAACGACTAAACCCAAGTATTTGTAGTTGGTAACCTGCTCCAATGGTTCACATTTGCAACCAAGCTTAGATAGCACTTCATGCAAACATTGGTGTGTGTGCGCAATTATTTTAACTGGCTTGTCTGAGTTAAGTAAGTGATTGGAACGAACATGAATAGTCTTAGTTTTACCAGCATTAAGCACCAGTCCAACATCATGAGACCATTTACACAAATTATCAAAATCATTTTGTATCAATTGTTCAGCCTTAGATAAGTCTTTATCAGCTGCTACGAGACAGGTATCGTCCGCATATTGATAGATTGAGCAATTGTTTATAACATTCTCCATGTCATTGACATAGGCTAAATAATGCAAGGGTCCTATAACTGAGCCTTGTGCTGTTCCCGTAGCTACCACAACTTCGTCACTAAATTCATTGCTGATTTTTACACGGCATGTTCTGTTTTTTAGATAATCTTTGCACCAGTTTAATATTGGGCCTCGAACCCCTGTATTGTCAAGCTTGTTTATAAGTGTATCATACCTGAGGGTGTCAAAGGCTTTGCTAAAATTATCATTTTCTAGAATTGTTCATAAACATTGTATGTTCTTGATCGATGACACGGTTCTAAATTGCTGAGGCATTCCACTCGATTATATAAATTTGTATTGTGCAAAAAATACTATAAACAATCACTGTATTTAAAGAAAAAGTATTAACGAACCAAGTAAACTCTTTTACTTGCAAGTCGCTGCTAACACCATCTATCGCTGTGGAACGGAACCAAACGCGATTGATGAACTTATAAAAATAATCAGTTTAGTCAGCCGAAAAAGGCTAGTTACATTGGCACGGTTTCTTTGTATGGGATGAGGCATCTGCATGCTAGTATTATATTATCTGTGTCTAAGGTGTCATTTATTACATTATACTTCACATAACTAGCAAAATGGTGTAAACTTTACATCTCTGACGACCCTTGAGTGAAATACATTGCGTGATGTTTATAGTTGTATTTCTAGGCAATCATAGCAGCCAAGGTTACATCAATTTATTTAGTTACAGGCCACACAAGTGATTGGTGCAATTTAAATAATTTGCATCTGATAGTAACTTAAACATAATTATATTGTTTTCTCAATTTGCCCGTTGACCATGATATAATTATCTACTTATCATGAACAATACACACAATACAGATATACCTATTTGAAATGAAAAATATTGTAAAACAATTTGTAGGCACAGTTCTAAAAATAAATGGGGAAAATAATTGCTAGGAAACCCTTCTTTTTACCCGACTGCAGGAGGGTAATGTTTTTCGAGCGTATGTATGTAAGTATCTACGTATGTATGTCCATTTAGCACGCTCTATAGCCCAAACGGCTTGACGCATTATGTCATTATGAGGTATCGTTGGGTTAGTCTCAATTGTGGGAGTGACATTGGCTATATAAATATTAAATATTGAGCGCGCCCCCCCTAAGAAAAGGGTGTGCTATATTTTTTTCGTTTAAATCAATAAGGGTATCAAATGAGAGCTTAGAATATACCATTCCAAAAATATATATATCGTAACACTTTTATGTTACTTTCTTGGCACAAATTCAAGAAACGTCACGCTACTTTGATAGCAAAATTAATAATCTTTTACCACATAACTTATTTGGAGAACTCTTTCATTAATAAAACTAAAATGTCTGATATAAAACGAATTATTATAAAAACAAAAATCCCGTCTGCTAAATATAATTATGTGACCTTCGTTTGTCCCCCGCCTGCAGCACCTCGTAATAGTTGATGTATAAATTACACCTTGTACTTGTTTTTCTGTTTTCAGTTAATTATTTTTAGCAGTTGGGTTTTTTGTTTTTATAATAATTTTATAACATGTATCTTCTTGCTTTTGGCAATGAATTTTAAAGTCGAAGATTATTTATTATATTATTATTATATACTTTATTGTACACCACAAAAACATACAGGACAAATGTTCAAATATACAAAGTGTACAATGGGCGGTCTTATCGCACTAGGCAATCTCTTACAGACAACCTTTGGATGGACTGAAAGATAGGAGAAGAATTTAGGGCTGTCAATGTACAAAATATCAAAAATAATATTACTTAGACTTAATAACATACAATACATACATACAATATTACATAATATACTAATACATATAAAATATATAACAGAGAAAGGAGAAGAATAAAAATTATAGTGAAAGGTAATGCTCCTTCACCATTTTCTTGAACGTTGGCAGTGTTTGAGCACGTCTCACTTCAATAGGTAATGCATTCCACAACCGAGCTGCTTGAATCGTGAAAGATTTGTCAAAGAAGGAAATGGAATGCATATGAATACTTAATTTTAGATTTTCCGATGATCTCAAGGACCTAGAACACACATAGGAACTGAAAGCGTTCTTTGAGATAAAAAAGAGTAAAAGGATTAAACAGCACATTATAAAACAAAGAAAGTATATGGGCATTCCGGCGAAGGCGAATAGGAAGGCCATTTGAGCTTAGTACGAAATTCGGAAACGTGATCATACTTGCGCAAGCCAAATATGAACCTGATACAGAGATTTTGAAGTCGCTCAAGCTTGTCCAATTGGTCTTGGGTGAGATCAAGATTGCTGGCATCAGCATAGTCTAGAATAGGTAGAAGATATTATAATTTTCGAAAGTCGAAAATTATTTCGCAGGTACAAATTGCCGGGATAAAGAGTATCTTATGTCCTACCTAATGTTCTAGAGATTGAAATTTTTTTTGCACATTTAGGGTTCCGTAGCAAATGTAGAATAAATAGTATTTGGTAGTCAAATATACGTAATTATACACATCAAAAAATTTCAAACGTGTTTCGCCGACCCCAAGTAACATGGGGTTAGGGCAGGACGATGATGAATTTACTTACGCCAAGAAAGTTCCTCTGGTGTTAATGTTGTGCATGAGGTCGTATCTCTTCATGTCGGTCTGTGCAGTGCCGGTCAGCACGATAGCTGACGCATTGTTCACCAAGATATCGATGCCATTGAACTGAAATAGACATAAAAAAATGTTAGTTATTTCTTACTTTGAGGTCGTCTTGACTCAAATTTTGTCTCCTGAGAGTTCGTTCGATGAGAGCTGTCATTGCGCTTGTTTAAATCATGAAATTATTTATAAGTCCGAAAAGTTATGAATAATAAGCAGAAAAAGAAGGAAAATCTGAATGTGGGTCAGAGCCAATGCTGGTTGTTTACCAGATGGGGTAAAACCCGACCACATTCCGACAACAGCCAATATTGGCATTGGTGTTACTAGGTTTTTAACCGACGAAAAAAAGGAGGAGGTTCTCAATTCGACATCTATATTTTTAGGGTTCCGTACCCAAAGGGTAAAAACGGAACCCTATTAGTAAGACTCCACGATACGTGGGGGCTGAGTCACCCGCGTCCGTAGGAGAGTTACCCCTATTGATGTTACCCTACACGTGGTCCCCGGGTGGTGCTAATCAGGTGACAATACTGGTGGTAGGCTTCGGCCGAAGGCTTGTGACCACCCACCGGGCAAAGACGTACCGCCAAGCGGCCTAGCCGTGTTCCGGTACGATGCTCGGTGTAGCCACTAGAAGAGTTGGGTCGAGATAGTTGTTCCACTGCATGCTGACCAGCCTGACTCGCGCTGTTTTGGGCGTATCGGGAGACTAGTTGCGGAGGGTAGCGGGATCCGAGGCACGGTGCGCCGCTGGCCGACCGCAGGTAGTTGGGGGCCCAAGTATTGTGCCAGCCACACACGAAAGGCTGCCCCGCCAACTGTCGAAAAATCCCGGAATGCACCATCGTGCTGGTTGGCGACCAGATGGGAGGGCCCGATGGACATCTCCGGGGGGGCTCGGGCGTCCCCGCAGTCTCCGGACTAGTGCCCCAAAGATGGCGTCCTTTCAGTGCGTGTCTGTAGGTTAGTAGCGTGGAACCTCATCTCACTTCCTTCTCCTCTCCTTTCACTCTTACAAATAATGGCACGAAATAAAAAGAAAACTGGAGTTAAACAGCGGCTGCACCCCCTCCCACACAAAGTGCACCTCACTAATATTAGAGGTCTGCACTCCAATCTCACCGCAGTCCACCATCATCTGGAGACTGAAAAGCCAGCACTGTTTTTCCTTACGGAGACGCAGATAGGAAGTCCGTCAGACGTGTCGTACTTATCCTACCCAGGGTTTACCCTGGAGCACAATTTCAAACCACGCGCGGGTGTATGCATGTATGCCCGAGACGACACTTGCTATCGGCGTCTCCGTAACCTTGAAGACTCCAGGTTCTCAGTGCTGTGGGCTCTGGTGGACACAGGGCTGGATAAGATTATCTACGCCTGTGTCTACCGGTCGCACAGCGGCGATCAGGAGACAACCAGGCTCACAGAGTACCTCAGTGAGGCGGCTGATGCGGCACAGCAGCGGTACCCTTCCGCCCAATTAGTGCTACTGGGGGACTTTAATGCCCACCACCAGGAGTGGCTCTTCCCATACCAGAGTACTGATCATGCTGGACGAGAGACGCGCAAGCTTGCGCTAGCGCTAAATCTCACCCAGCTGGTCCAGGGGGCAACGAGGGTGCCAGATGTTGATTCGCACATAGCCAATTGCTTGGACCTTCTGCTGACAACAGATCCAGCCCGATACTCAGTGTCGATATCTTCACCTTTGGGTAGTTCCGACCACTGTCTGGTGAAGTCTGTATCCGTCTACTCCCCGCCCGATCCCAGCCCAAGAGGCTACCGGCGGGTATGGCGGTACATGTCAGCAGATTGGGATGGGATGCGATCTTTTTTCGCATGCTATCATTGGCAGCCCACTTGCTTCTCTTCGGACGATCCATCGTCGTGCGCTGACGCCGTGACTGATGTGTTGCGTCGGGGGATGGAGTACTATATTGCATTTTCTGACGTAGCAATGTCTAACGTCGACAGACCATGGTTTGGAGCCGAGTGTAACCACGCCAACGCGGTCAAACACAAGGCCTACCAGGAATGGGTTGACGCTCGAACGCGCAAGGCAAATGACGTGAGTCAGAAGAAGAGAGCCTTCAACAGGGCTGCCAAGTCCTGCAAAAAGGTGATGCGAAGAGCACGGTTTGACCACATTAGCAGAATCGGGAACAAACTTGCTTCATACCCAGCGGGTAGCAAAGCGTTTTGGTCCCTGGCTAAGTCGGTCGAATCAAATTTCTGTCGCCCCTCACTACCACCACTGCTGAAACCTGACGGGTCATTAGCCCACTCCGCTGAGGAGAAGGCAAACTTGTTTGCCTCCCTCTTTGCGGAATCTTCGCATCTGAATTCTGATGGCGCGCAGCCTCCTCCTTCTTCTGATGGATGTGTGACGAGTATGTCGAACATTCGCATCCATCAAAAGGACGTCCGTAGGGTGCTGCGTAGCCTTGATGTGAACAAAGCGAGTGGCTCCGATGGTATACCAGCAATTGTACTTAAAACCTGTGCGCCTGAATTGTCTCCGATCTTGACAAGCCTGTATCGCCTATCGATAGAGACTGGAAAAGTGCCGAAGGCTTGGAAGCAAGCCAACGTACAGCCCGTGCCCAAGAAGGGCAGTCGAGCTGACCCTGCCAACTACAGACCCATATCTGTAACGTCCATCCTCTGTAAGAGTATGGAACGTGTGCTCAACGGGAAGCTCCTGGCATACCTAGAAGCAAACGACATCCTCAGTGACCGCCAATACGGCTTCCGCCGAAATCGGTCCACTGGGGATCTTCTAGCGTATGCCATTCACATCTGGAGTGAGGCCATCGAGAGACACGGGGAAGCGCTAGCCGTCTCCCTCGACATCTCGAAGGCTTTCGACAGGGTCTGGCACGAAAGCCTTATTGGTAAGCTTCCTTCCTTCGGTCTGCCTAGTGGTCTGTGTGATTGGATTGCGGACTTCCTGAGGAATCGATCCATCCGAGTGGTTATCGACGGCTGCTCGTCCGGTCAGTTAGATATCAACGCCGGAGTCCCTCAGGGGTCAGTGCTCTCGGCAACATTATTCTTGTTGCACATTAATGATCTGCTAAAACCCGGAACCTTTGGGTACGCAGACGACAGCACTGTTGCTGAGAGATACGTGTCCGACGCGCGGGCTACTGGGCCTCAGATTCGGTCTCTCCGGGAGGCCATGGTTGAACGCTTGAACTTGTCCTTGGAGGCAGTCTCCGAATGGGGCGATGCCAATCTGGTCAAGTTCAATGCCGCAAAAACACAGGCGTGTCTCTTCTCCGCGAAAAAGAGCCAATTTCACCCGGCTCCTTCTTTCCGAGGTGTAACCATACCGTTAACGGACCATCTTGAGCTTCTTCGCGTAACGTTGACATCGACACTTAATTTTGGCCCATACATTGAGGCAAAGGCTCAACTGGCTGCCAAAAAGTTGGGGATCCTTGCGAAGGTGAGACGATACTTCACGCCGGAACAGCTGCTTAAGTTGTATCAAGCGCAAGTTCGATCTTGCATGGAGTACTGCTCTCACCTCTGGGATGGATCTGCCAAATACCAGCTTGATGCACTTGAGTCGATTGACAGACGGGCCAAAAGGCTTATTGGCAACGATGCACTGGTCGCCTCAAAGCTCCAGAGCCTCGAACATCGTCGCCGAGTTGTCAGCCTGTCGGTTTTTTATCGGTTACACTTCGGGGAGTGTGCGACGGAACTGCACAATTTGATTCCGCCTAGCCCTTTCCATCATCGGACTACAAGACATACGGCCATGCGCCATCGGTACATGGTGGACATCCCTCCCATACGCACAAAGCGTTTTGCTAACACTTTCATTGTGCGCACAGCTAAGGAGTGGAACTCCCTTCCGGGGTCTTTGTTCCCTGATAGCTACAACCTTGGGGTCTTTAAGTCAAGAGTGAATAGGTTTCTTCTAGGCAAGCGTGCTTCACCGTAGACCACATCATCGCTTAACATCAGGCGAGATAGTGGTCAAACGCGAGCTTATAAATTATAAAAAAAAAAAAAAAATACGTCTGTCTGTCCGTCTGTCACCAGGCTGTATCTTATGAACCGTGATAGCTAGACAGTTGAAATTTCACAGATAATGTATTTCCGTTGCCGCTATAACAACAAATACTAAAAACAAAATAAAATAAAAAATTACTGTCCTAGTGCGAGTCGGACTCGCGTACGGAGTGTTCCGTATCATTATCGCAAAAACGGCAAAAAAAACAATTTGTTGTATGGGAGTCCCACTTAAATATTTATTTTATTCTATAGATTTTATTTTATTTTTAGATTTTTGATTTTAGTTTAAACGAAGATTAACCTAGCTAAAATCATCCTACGGGTTGGGTAATTAATTTGCTTGTTTGTTTGTTTCGCGCAAACTCAAAATGCTAGACTAAAAGTATTTTTTATGTTTTGCTTTTCAGTTCCTTATTACGTCGGTAAAATATTTTGTTAAAAAGGTTAATTTTCTACTAAGTACTTCTCTGCAGGAGCCTGCAGTCTGGATTTTTGGTCACTTAATAGCAATATTCTTGCCACCTGATATATAAAATGTTGGTATACACACAATAGCAATACACTGTACTACATCTCTGGCAATACCTTCTAAAATATTCGCGAGCTGGTTGACCAAACCAGATGTATATATCCTCCGACTGCACAGCATGATTTTCTTCTTGTTTACGTCTTTTTAGTTCGCTTTTTAAAGGTCTATCCACACATATCAGGGGCGTGCCCGGGACGTGACAGGACCGGGTCCCGTCAGGGGCTCAAAAAAATATCGGTGGGAACATTTTATATGACATCGTTCACACACGTCCGTGCACGGGAGTGCAGTACGGGGTGCCCGGGCACGTCCCGTCACGGTCTGTCCACGTCCCGTGCACGTCCCGGGCACGGCCCTGATATGTGTGGATAGAGCTTTAACAGTCAGGTTTTTTTTATTTTTAGAATATTTATTTAAATTTAAGTACAACTTTTTATTATTTATTTATTTACTATATATTTTATAGTAACCCCACTTAAATAATTACAATTAAAAAATTTGGTTGTTTTTTTTTTTGGTTTTTGAAAAAACGTTGCCCCACACTAGGAATTTCTTCCTGTATCGTGGGTGCGTTTACAAACATTTAAACTCACATACACAAACACCCAGAGCCGGAACAACTATCTGTAGGTCATACAAATATTTGTTCCGCGCGGGAATCGAACCCGCGACACGCAGCGCAGCAGTCAATCGCTCAACCATTGCGCCAACCGTGCACCCGATTTAAACATATAAGTGTTATATATTTTAAAACTCACCTCTTAAAACTCTTTATTTTGATAACCCACATGATCGGTTTGGAAGAAATAAATAAATTGGGGCGCCCAAAAGCCGCCATTTTTCTATTTTAATTTAATCGATTGAGGTAACAATCATCAAAATCAACCAACGCTGAACGCCACATAGGAACAAACATACATACATACATAGACTGATAAAAACATTACCTTCGGCAGTTGGGTAAAAAACACTTTGTATTGTTATAATTTGTGACCTTCTACACATCTCATAAAAACTATTCCTTCCTTTATGATGCATTCATTGCAATTAAAGAACAATGGCGAAATTTTAGCTGACTTAAATTTGAGCGTCTGAAAGTGAGTTATATACGAAAGACATTCTATTAGAGATCAGTTCATTCTTTCTTGTCTATGTTTTTTAAAGTATAATTAGGCCTGGTCCAAAATAGATTAAAAAAAAAACATAATAAATAAAAAGTTATTTGATTTTTTAGTTCATTTCTTTAGCATAGTGTTGCCATTATATATTTTATCTGCTAAGTGACAAGTAGTAACTATATTAAGTAATAATATCATTATTGTATTTATTGCAGTAAATGAGTTAACAATACAGTTTATGTCTAAGTGTAGATGTTCCTTGCAGGTACGTAATAATATTGTAGTGTAGTAGAAATAAATGAATTACTTTCAATTAATGATTGGCACTTATTGGCGCTTATCTTCCCATGAAAACCCCCCTTATGGAATCAGAAACAGAGAGAGAGAGTATGTTGGGCGACCCGACTAACCATCGGCGCCACCCAGTACCCGGGCTGGATGGTGTGAAATTGGCGACCGAAGCTTCCCCTGGGGTGAATCGACAGGCTACAGAGGGAAGAGGTGCTACTGTCGGTACCACAACATCTAAGATCGAGAAGGTCTCAATACGAAACCATCATCGTATTGGCACTTGGAACGTCCGTGGTCTGCTAATGGCGGGTAAACGGACCATCGTAGAGAAAGAGATGGAATCACATAATATCTCCATACTAGGCGTCAGTGAAACACACATGCGTGGTAATGGCCACTTCACCACTGCGGCAGGAAACACCATGTACTTCTCAGGCTGCGAGGATTCGAGTAGGAATGGGGTCGGAATCATTTTGCCGCCACACATGAACAAATATGTCCTCGGTTATAACTCGGTGTCTGATAGAATCTTGACAATGAAACTGAATACCAAACCGTGTGTGCTGAATATTGTACAAATATACGCACCGACGGCACAAGCTCAAGATGAGGTAATTGAAGACTTTTACGGGAGACTGGAGGAAACGTTGAACTTAATTCCTAGTCGAGAAATTAAAATGATCCTTGGTGACTGGAATGCCAAAGTAAGTAGTACACTTGCTGATGATCATATCAGAAGCACAGTTGGAAAATTTGGACTTGGCACTAGGAATGAACGGGGTGAAAAACTGATCGAGTTCTGTATAGACAGAAACCTCAGTATTATGAACACGTACTTCCAACATCATCCAAGACGTTTGTACACATGGAGATCTCCAGGCGATAGGCACAGAAATCAAATCGACTACATCATACTAGATACCCGCTGGAGATCCTCAGTTTCAAATGTGAAGACCTTTCCCGGCGCGGAGTGCGGCGCTGACCACAACCTACTCGTAGCCAATTTCTCGCTGCGCTTAAAGGCGCCTAGACGTCAGCCACCGAAGCCCAGAAGCTTGGATCCTTCTGAACAACCAATCTTCCTAGAGGCGTTAGAGGCAAAACTGAAGGATTGTCCCACGCATGAACACGCTAACGCTGACATGCAATGGGAACACTTGAAGGGCTATATCAATGATGTGCTGTGTCAGGTCTCTGGGAAGAAGAAGCAAGATCAGAAGAAAAAATGCTGGATCTCCGATTATTCGTGGGTGCTCATACAGCGCAGAAAGGACTTAAAAACTAGGGGTTTGCAGGATCGTGAAATAATGGCTGAATACTCCGAGCTCAGCAGAGCTATCCAAACCAGTTGTCGCCACGACAGGAACAACTTCATTGAGGGTATCTGCAGCGACATTGAGAGACATTCGAACAAGCTACAAACTGCAGACCTTTTTAAAAAAGTTAGAGTGCTTTCAAAAAAGTTCAAAGCTAAATCTTGGGTCATAGAAGATGACGATGGCACTGTGCTACACGAGCTCGACCGCATTGCCGAAAGATGGCGTGACTACTGTGAGCAGTTGTACACGGATCCACATTCAACGCCAGGGGCTATCCCGGACTGGAGGGATCTAGAACTGGAACCCATGATTCTTCACTCCGAAATATCTGCTGCTCTAAAGGCTCTTAAGATAAAGAAGGCGCCAGGAAGCGACCAAATAACAGCAGAGGTGCTTAAAGCTATGGGTGACATGGGTGTAGTAACGCTATTCAAGATTTGCTCACACGTCTGGCAAAACGGTAACTGGCCGCAGGACTGGTCAGAGTCCGTAATTCTTCCGCTGCACAAGAAAGGGTCAACCAAGAACTGCGGCAATTATCGAACCTTGTCCCTCATTTCACATGCCAGCAAAGTCTTGCTCCATATTCTTAACAATCGCATCCGCTACTACCTGGATTGGCAAATTCCACAGGAGCAAGCAGGTTTCGTAAAGGGCAAGGGCACTCGAGAGCAGATTCTCAATGTCAGGCAGCTCATTGAGAAGGCATACGAGTTCGATACGCCGGTGATAATGTGTTTTGTCGACTATAGCAAGGCTTTCGACTGTGTCAATTGGGGTTGCTTGTGGAGAGGCCTGCAGGAGCTCGGAGTACCAGAACATCTCATCGCCCTTCTTCGCACCCTGTATGGCTCAAGTCAGGGAGTCGTAAGAGTCGATAAAACAACCTCAAAACCCTTTAAATTCTACCAAGGAGTGCGCCAGGGATGCATTTTGCCGCCCATTCTGTTCAACGCCTATGGAGAGTACATTATGAGACGTACCTGCGAGAATTGGGAGGGAGGCGTCACAGTTGGTGGTGTGAAAATCACCAACCTGCGCTACGCCGATGACACTACTCTTCTTGCAGCAAATGAGTCGGAAATGGCTGCACTTCTGGAGCGAATGGAGCGGATTAGCGAAGAGATGGGACTCTCCATAAACATTGCCAAAACCAAGGTCATGGTGGTGGATAGATCTGGGCGGTTGGAGCTCACTGGCGCGTTGGGCCTAGAAACAGTAGTCAACTTTACCTACCTGGGGTCCAGCATAAGTAATGATGGTTCATGCGAGAAGGAGGTGCGCAGGAGAATCGGCATGGCTAAGAGCGCCATGTCTCAGCTTGAAAAAATCTGGAGAGATCGTAACATTTCTGTAAAAACCAAAACCAAACTGGTACGGACTTTGGTCTTCTCGATCTTTTCGTATGGCGCTGAGACTTGGACACTGAAAGCTGCAGACCGCAAACGCATCGACGCCTTCGAGATGTGGTGCTGGAGAAAGATGCTCCGTATCCCCTGGACAGCATTTCGGACTAACGTCTCCATATTGCGAGAACTCAAAATCTCCTCGCGGCTGTCATCCGAGTGTCTGCGCAGAGTTTTAGAGTACTTCGGCCACATTGCAAGGAAAGACGGTGACGATGGCAACCTCGAGAGGCTCATCGTGACCGGCAAAGTGGACGGGAAAAGGCCTCGTGGACGCAGCCCAATACGTTGGTCTGACCAGATCCGGACCGCTCTTGACTCTACAGTTTACAACGCCCTCCACACCGCCAGAGACAGAAACAGATGGAGAAAGATCGTTCGAGAGAAGGTGATGCAGAAGGGTGGTCACGACCCTCAATACTGAGGAATACGACGCAAGGAGGAATGATTGGCAAAAAGACTAGTACCCAAGTCTAAAAAAATATACCTTGGTTTAGACATGGGTCGGATTAGGTAAAAACGATACCTAATCCACCTAATCCTAGTATTTAAAAATACCTAATCCATTTACCTAATCCGAATATTTATTCAATATAGCCGCTGGCCTGTTACCGATATCGTATGTGGATTGGGTAAGAAATATTTGGCATGGAGTATAGACGTTCCATTTCTGATAGATTGTGGAACGTTCGTTTTTTTATGGGCAAACGGTACTTAAAGTCAATATGAATACTTTTGTCTTTTTTACCGAAAATAGGCTTAAAATGAAAACTGGTGTACTAAGTATAGAAACCAGGGCATTATTATATTAACATGCATATCACCCATATAATATGGGTGAAATACAAATTATTACACATTTATTTTCAATAAAAGACTTAAAAGTTGTTATTTTTCTTCGAGATTATCATCTTAAAATAACGCCACCTAAAGACGACGTATATTCGTTACCACATACATCGCTAGAGCACTAATTAGTCCAGTGGTATTCTACATAGATGGTGCTGGCGGCAGTGCTAATTAAACTTGAAACTTAACCCCCACATTTTAAGGTACGGAATATCTTCTGTGTAGACTGTGTACGAATATTTTGTGCCATACCTAATCCTCGCGCTTTGGATTAGGTACGGACTCGCATCGAAAAATACCTAATCCAATATTTATGCCTCACGTCTACCTTGGTTGTTGACGACAACCTTTTGATACGAGTAAAAGTCACTTAGTTTAAATAAATATACTCTTTCCAAATTTCTACACATTTCATGCTAAAATAACTAGGTAAGGGAAATACTGATGCGATATTCCTCTTTTACTTCCACGGAATTGAATAATATTACCTATTAAACACGTTATTAAAAGTTACCCAGACATAACCTACAAAAGTGTATGACTGAATATCTATTATTCTCTACATTCTCGAACAAAAATACTTGCACAAACTAATTCAGAACATCACCCTGAGTTAAACCAGATATTTTTCATTTAAAGACTATTGAATTTAATCTCAGCTAAAACAATGTATGGGCACCTGCCATTGTTCTTCAAAATAGATGATACAATGATACAATCTCTGAAATCATCAACCTAACTGACCTAACAGAATCATTACATTATTCTGCACTCAAACTTATACAAGCTAAGATTAGCTGTTGTTGATAGGTAACTAAAATAATATGACCGTCATTGACATGAGATTTGGCAACTGTTGAAATTCAATAGGGCAAATAAATCCAAACTTAATCATTATTATAAAGTCGAGTGAGGGTGTGTGTGTTTGTTTTTACATTTGTTACTTCTTCACGCTCAAACGGCTGGACGGATCTGGATGAAATTGGGCAGAGATAGATTATAGTCAGGAATAGCACATAGGACACTTTTTATCCCGGGAATGTTCCCTCGGGATAATTTTCGACTTTCACGCGGGCGAAGCCGCTGGTAGAAGCTAGTATTATAATAAATGCGAAAGCAACTATGTTTGTTTATTACCTTTTTAAGACTAAACGGCTGAACCAATTTAGATGAAATTTAGTATGGAGATAGTTTGAGACCCTGGGAACGGCATAGGATAGGGAATGGGAACACACTACGGGGATGGGATGATAAAAAACTTTTTACGTGAGCGAATCCGCGGCCAGAACCTAGTCAAACAATATGTATGCCATGTGAGGCCTGCTTTCAGTTTAATCGGATGAAGCCGAATACCAGTATTTTAAAAGTGGAGATTTCCTACCTGACCTTCACAACATAAAGTTAATTATTTTTTCCAAATACCCAACTGCTGCATATTCAGTTAAAACGATGCTCTCTAAAAAGGTCAAACCTCAAATTTATCATTCTGTGTGAAGTTTTTGTACTCATAAAAGATTATTCTTCATTAAGAATTGGGGATCTTAGTGAATATTGCATACTGCATTGTCATGTTTTTTGTTGTTAGTTTTTTCAATGTAGGTAATTTTAATATTATGAGTAGTCATGTTTGCTGATGGTTTTGAAAATGAACTGATGGGTAGTTTCAAACAGACTATGCACTTAGTGACTGTATTATGTACAGTTTCAGTCCAATGGGCCTTCTTTTAAAGAATTTGGCAATGGGAATATTCATATCACAGCATATTTGAATTCCACACTCTTTGAATAATCCTGTTGATAATTTATTTTTATGATAATATAATAGATGCCAGGACGAGCCAGGTACCTACAGACGGGGCTGGTCCATACTATAATGCAGGTTAAAAATCTCTATGGCATTGAGCTTTACTTTGCCTTTGTACTGTTCTATTGTATTTGTACCTATGATTATTTTGTGTACAATAAAGAATATCACACACACATCACATCATAAGCCTATTAATGTTCCCACTGCTGGGACTTTGGCTTCCTCTCCGTGAGAGGGGATGGGCCGTAATCCACCACGCAGGCCCAGTAAAATAAAATAATAATAAGTATTAATTTACCTTCTTGACAGCCTCATCAACGGCCTTCTGAATTTGTTTCTCATCCCTCACATCAACGATGCATGGCAGTGCCTTGCCTCCGAGGGCTTCAACTAAAAACAAAAAATAAAGCTATGGTATTACATGTTGTAAAAATTAAAACACCTCCAATTTGTAAACTGGATATAAAATACCAAGCCAGTATTGCTGGTTTAAGGCTTATATATTCTCCAATGTTAATGCAGTACTGACCATGCGTCTGCTCAGAGCTAGAATATCAATATTGAACCTCCCTTTGGACAGTTTTGTTTGCATTTTCTTTGATTTACTTAAGCTATTTCAGTTATGAAGAAATATTAGTCATAAATTTTTATGTATATTTTTTTTTTTAAATACCCAAGTTGTTATGAAGAAGTAGGTATATAAAAGAAGCAAAAAAATATTGAGTTGTTTAACCTTGCCATTACTAAGGAGTATGCTTTAGAAAGTAACCATTTTATGGCACTAAAGCCGTGGCAGGCCCTTAATGTAAACATTTAACTAAATATAAGTAGGTACCTAATAAATGGTTGTACCTATAAAGTCAGAACAGGTATCTTTATGTTTATAAATAAAACTGTTTTTGATAGTTTACAAAACAAACCGTTCAAGGTAAACAACAGCTCAAAGTCCAGTAATAATTTTACTATGCATGACAAAGTTCAATCCAAATAAGTACCTATACAGAATTTTATCAAGAGATTGTCTTTTAATGGCTTATGTGAGGTTTATACAAGTGCGTATGTTGTAACATATTTTTATCTGATTTTTAGTATTGCAGATAACACTTTGGTGAACCGAATGCTCACAGTGAGTACATGGTTAGGCTAAATGAGAACTTTAAGTAAACAGAAAATTAAGCAAGGTCTATGTGGTAAAAATTGTCATATCTCTATTTCTTTAGCAAATAGCAGCTATTAAGCAAGAGAGAAACAAAAAAGTCATTGTATGTATTCGCATTATACAATAGAATACCACAACATTGAATTGATAGTTTACAAAACAAATCCATCTAGGTCAATTATAAATTATCGGAAGTTCGAAGTCCAAAGCAATATGGAGGGCAAAGTCCAGTTCATATATTTTCATATTTTATCAAGGCAACTGTAGATTTATGAATTAAATATCGTCCCTGGCTATAAATAGAAGGTTTTCAAAGCTGATAAAGAAGGTTAATTTACTTACTTTCTTCGGCAGCAGTGTAAATAGTTCCAGGCAGCTTCGGATGCGGGTCAGCTGTTTTGGCCGCAATAACAACGTTAGCACCATCCTTCGCTGCTTTCAAAGCAATAGCCTTACCGATACCTCGAGACGCGCCAGTAATGAACAGCGTCCGGCCAGCCAATTTCCTAATTATACAACGAATATGGAAAATTAGAAGAAAGTAGACCACACAACTGTATTAGTTGCAAACGCAAATATCTTACCCGGTATTTGCCACTAAACTCATTTTTTAAAAGTTTATTTACTTTTTTGCGGAAAGGGCAACGTTGTCAAATCTCAAAACTGACTAGGAAATTCACAACGATAGTTTAGTTTTCTTTTTCAAGAGTTAGCTTGACTTGACAACAAGTTGACAACGTCAATGACCGAGTGAATGACGGACGGAAATGACAATGACAACTGTTTAGCTGTGTTACCAGCGTTTGCTTGTTTTGTTCGTTATCGGTTCAAAAACCTTTATCTTATCACGGCCACACACGGCTTAATAAATATTCTCTGAACGGTTACGCTCAAGCGGATAGCAATCTCGCCATTTTTTGATAGCTGAATGTCGTCTCCAAAATGTATCTTTGAACGTGAGGCCGTTCTTTCATTAGCAGCTACTCGTGAAACATATTTCTATTATACGTATGACCATTATGATGTACAATCTTACGATATTTATAGGTCTAAAGTTTCGTGGGCCCAATGCGGTAAGTTGTGTCATTGATATCGTAGCAGGACTGCTACGATATCAATGACGCAACTCTCTAGATTGACATCACGCATCAGTTGTGTAAGTAGATCAGTGGTAGCTACTAGCTAGTCCTCTGTCTCAAAATTTGTTGAGCCTCTTTTTCAAATTACAAGTTCCAAAATCAAGGCAGACAATAGTTAATTAAATATTAATTTAAGAAATTTTCTACAAAATAGTGGTCTGGATTCTTAAATTGGCTTAAGTACTTAAATAGCCCTTAGAATATATAATAATAGTTCTAGGAACGGAGTAAAGAAACGAGCTTAAAAATTAAAGATATGAATACAGCTTGGCAAAAAAGTCGTGAAAATAATGGTGGCGCCACTATCGTGCATGTTGTAACCCTTGTACGACAATCTGACGACAATCGTGTCGACATTTGAACGACTGTCCTGCCAGCGATACAAAGAAGAAGAAGAGGAGTACGACAATAACTTTATAACCGACTTTTTATGCATAGTTTTTTTTAAATTAATGTGTAGGTGTATTTTGGTGTGTTTTATGAAGTCTATTAAATAAGTCTCTCTATACCTACATTATATATCGCGACTGGACCGTAAAGAGTTCTGGATTACTTTTTCTTTTAACCCGACTACGAGACGCAAAGGAGGGTAATGTGTTTATCAGTCTATGTATTTATGTTTTTTCCTATGTGGCGTTCTAGAGACCAAATTCCTAGGCTGATTTTGGTAATTCTTACTGTAACATGATTTCTTTTCAGCAGCAGGAAAACAGGTTTTTTTTTGGTTTGTTTACATTTTCATTATAATGTTAGCGATTATCTCGTAAACGCGTGAACCAATTTGGATGATTCAAACGGATAAAATAGTTCTAGGCCAAGACCTTTTATTTGACATCAATCATATCAACATCATCAAAATATCTCAACAAATAAAAAAACACATTTTCAAGTTCCTCGCGTAATTATTCAACATGTATGATATCGCTAATCAATTCTTAAAAAAACTATCTTTATCAACATTTATAGTTACAATTAGGAGTATTACTTAGGTGTGCAACTCTGTAAAATTATTGTTATAAATATTTTGAATTATGTATGTCTTTAAATTATTTTTATATAGAAATTTCCAAACGCGTTATTTTTCAGTAGTTTATTAATAATCATTATGTGAATTTTAAATAACTTTAATTCTATTATAATTTACTTGATAACCATTATTCTGTCCAAATACTACAAGTAACTACTGTAAGTAACAATTTGTAACATTAATATTTTTGACAACAATCGATAAATGTGGGAGCTTTTTCCCAACATCTGGCATCCTTATACACACACAGATGTACGTATCTCTACAGTGCCACTCCTCGCTGTCACGCACACTTATATATAGCGCGGCACCGCTCTCTGGTTCCGTACGCTATATCTGTTACTTTACATAATCTAAGGTTTTCCATATAACTTCGCTAAATTATTATACACTAGCTGACCCCCGGGGTTTCGCTCCCGTCAACTGACTACCCTGCCTACCGTGCCAACCCTTCCTACCCAGCCTACCCTGCCTACCATGCGTACCCAGCCAACCCTGCCTAACCAGCCTACCTTGCCTACCCTGCCTATCCTACCTACCCTGCCTACCCTGCCTAACCTGCCTAACCTGCCTACCCTACCCTACCTGCCTACCCTACCCTACCTGCCTACCCTGCCATCCCTGCCTAGCTTGCCTACCCTGCCTTCCCTGCCTAGCCTGCCTACTCTGCCTACCCTGCCTACCTAGCTTACCCTGCCTACCCCACCCTATCTACCTACCTACAAATTTTTATCTACCGTCAATAGTTTTCTCAGCGCACCCAAAGAATGAATTTTATAGGCAACATTTTGCTACCTTGGTTTACATTATTGATTTTTTTATAAGGATCTCTATTTTTTTTTTAATATTTTATAGTCTATGACACTGAGGAATAATGTAGCTTTCTATTGGTAAAAGAATTTTAAAATCGGTTCAGGAAATCCAGAGATTACCCCTTATAATGTCACAAACTCACAAACTTTACCTCTTTATAATATTAGATATTAATATAGTAGGTATAGACTAAGCTGTGAATTTTATCACATATCCAAAAGCAAGCATTTAGCTGGCAGGGGGGGAAATTGGATTTTAACATAAATAAAGTTTATTTATTAAACAAAGACGATTCCTCACGGAGATGTTACGAAGCGTAGTTCGTCGAAGACGTTACAGTACTCTCCAAACTTCTTGGCCACCCTGAAGTTGGCTTTCTGATGCGCTAGGCACGGCATGGCGCTGTTTTTGTATCAGATTTACTACTGCGCAGCCATTGTAGCCAACATCAGGGCGGCCAAGAAGTTTGACGAGTACCGTAGCAGTCGTAGTAGACGTGACGTACCAGTCGTCATATACGTTACTTAGCTGTCGTCGTAGACATTACGTAGCAGTTGTTGTAGATGTTACGCAGCACTCGTCGTAGACGTTACTAAGCAGTCGTGATTGACGTGTAGTAGCAGTCGTTGTAGACGATACCACAGATAATATAATACTAGCATACAGATACCTCATCCCATACGAAGAAACCGTGCCGACGTAACTAGCCTTTTTCGTCTGCTTAATCTGGCAATTTTTTGTACATCGAACGCATTCGGTTCTGTTTCATGGTGATAGATAGATGGTGTTAGCAGCGACTTGCAAGTAAAAGGGTTAACCAAGTTCGTGAATATTTTTTTCTTTAAAAACAGTGAAGGTTTGTTTTCTAGTATTTATTTGCACGTCGGCACGGTTTCTTTGTATGGGATGAGATATCTGTATGTTAGTATTATATTATCTGTGACGTGACGTAGCAGTCGTCATATACGTTACTTAGCTGTCGTCGTAGACATTACGTAGCAGTTGTTGTAGATGTTTCGTAGCACTCGTCGTAGACGATACGTAGCCGTCGTGGTAGACGTGACGTAGCAGTCGTCGTAGACGATACGTAGCAGTCGTCATATAAGTTACTTAGCTGTCGTCGTAGACATTACGTAGCAGATGTTGTAGATGTTTCGTAGCACTCGTCGTAGACGATACGTAGCAGTCGTGGTAGACGTGACGTAGCAGTCGTCGTAGACGATACGTAGCAGTCGTTGTAGAAGTGACCTAGCTGTCATTATAGACTTTAGGTAGCAGTCGTCGTAGACTTGACGTAGCAGTCGCCGTAGACGTGACCTAGCTTGCATTATAGACTTTAGGTAGCAGTCGTCGTAGAAGTGATGTAGCAGTCCTCATAAAGATTACATAGCATACGTCGTAGTCGTGACGTCGCAGTTGTCATCGACGTTACATAGCACTTGTCGATCGAAGTAGGCTTTAGATACGTAGCTGTAGTCGTAGACGTTTTATAGCAGTTGTCGAAGACGGAGGAGCTAATTGCTGGGCTAATAACACTAATGATTTTGGGCTGCTGCTGAGAATTTTCTAAATGAAAAACTCACAATTTTTCGACTCGGGAATAATGTATTTTAATAAAACTACTCAATTTACTGCTTCGTATCTTCGTTTTATTTCTTCCTTAAATCTCGGTCGTGAAATCATAGAACCTCTTAATTTTATTCACAGCTGTCAGGCATAATTTTTGGCGGGACAGATGGTAACAGAGGCACGTTCAGAAAAATCACGCGCCTTAGAAGCACTGTTAAGGGTAGCTTAATATTTTTAAATAAAATGGCAAAGAAAGATTTGAAATACATTTATTTTTGTGCATCATTTCATAACCCCACTCTCACTAATTTCTAATGTACAACACCAGATAGGGTGAATACATACATGATAATCTAAAATAAAACTTTAAATTATTTATATCATAAGACATTCAGTTAGGCTTTATTAAAAATTGCAATATATCTTTTATTTATGGCTCGAATCGTTGATAATTTCTTTTACATCTTTATATTTTTTTTTTATAATTCTGTTCTAATTTACACTCCCTTTTGTACACAGCAATTACCTACAGAATTTACAATTACATTACAATAATATTATTGTAAATTATACAAATCTTGAGTATTATATTTTAAATTACTAAACAATCATTCAGTCAATACACAAACATGTAATTAAGATTCACTATAGAATTTATATAACAAAATACTTTGTTATGAGATCTAAGAAAATCTATTTAAATAAGAAAAAAAAACCTACAACACGTAGAGGAAATATTTAGGGACGACAATATTTTTGGGATCATTCATATTATCTATCAACTCATACACTTTTCATATTATTAAGCATAATTCATATTTTTTCAAAATAATCTGAAAATGGAAACAAAAGTTATTTACAAAATAACTTCTCAACTTTCGCTCAGTTTAAATTATCAATATATATCTACATAACTAATTTTAACAATACATTACCTACATTAGTTATAATTTATTTACACTTAAACTACTCCTATATTCGATAATAAATAATTGTATTTTATTTATTTTATAATTGCATAGGATAAGTAGTTCTCTAATAATGTTGATGTACCTACTTAAGTAGACATTTAATACATGCGGCGGTGGTAAAAATATCGATGAAAAAATCTGACCAAGATGAAGTATTAAGAAAAAAAATTAGTTCTCTAAGTTCCTTTTTATGATAGTCGTATAATCTGTCCGTTTATTTTATTGCTTTTAAATCACGTAGCGATAAAGAACTGACAAAAAATTTGATATTATCATGGTTTAGGTAATAAAATGTAACCCTGTTTACCTCAGAGATATGATTTTATCAGTATTATATTTCAAAAATAATCAGGCACTTTGATACACGTTGTACGAGTCCAATAAAAATAGTTCTTCGTTTTACCAACATAAGAAAAAAAACGTTCTGTTTTTTTTTGTGTTTTCCATTTTCAAACTGACTTTTAAAATTTCAGAATGAGTTTTTGATGATTCTCTATGATATCTGAATAAGAATGAAGGTAGTAACGATTGAGTCTATGACCTAAGATAGTTCAAATTGATTGATAGAACTACATAAACAACACGATAAGAATTAGAAATTCATCTAAACAGGAATACCTATGTCGTTAAGCATCAACTCTATACAAAATAATTCGTGGAAATCTGATAGAGACATTAAAGCGATAATATTTTACAGTGAAAAGCACCAGAAATTCTGTTTAAATATTTACTATTAATTATTACTCACAACTTTCACTTAACTATTTAAAGCATTAACATAATCAGAATTGGCACCAAAAAATGAAACTAATAAACTTGTTAGTCACTGTAGAAAGCATAAAAACTAAATTGTATTGAATGAGGAATAATATAATCTTAGATAAAGTACCTATAGATTAAGCCTTAAAATTAGCTTGATTGATAGAGCGAGATGGTTAATTGGTAGCTCCATGTAAATAATAAGGACAAATGATTATTTTTTGTCTTTGTCACCATGGCCGGTTTCTGTTGTTTGTCAAACTCTAATACAATGGCAGGTTTGACAAACAAACTCGGTTTTGTTTGATTTTCTGTGATTTCGTGGTATTATGTGTTAATTGAGACTAGGAATTTGGGTTATTTATAGATAATAAGTGTCAGTGCGATCGTGGGTTGTAGTGTTCTTGTTCTTGTTGTAACACCAGAACTAACTATTGCTGTCTCATGTGCGGCCACGCCAGGGCTTAATCTATAGGTACTTTATCTAATAATTGACCAAAAGATTTTAAGCAGGTGGGCAAAAGTAATTGTAATATTCATCGTAAATTATAATAATAGGCGGTGAATTATACAGACGGCTACGTTCACAAATTCATATCTTATTTACAAGCGCTAACTTTCTACGGTGACTAAGCAGTTCCAACAATAAATCCTATGCCACGAAAAAATATCTCTATTCCATTGCCTAGTATACAGATAAACACACTCAAATGTAAGCGGGTTGTTTGGCAGAATGCTGCAGTGCTGCCAACACATCGTGTTTGAGTCTGACGTACAATCGTCCCTTTCTCCATGGATTTTGGAGTTGTAAGGGTCTGAAGTCGTCTCGGAGACATCTTTCGCGGGCTCCTATGACTGCTACAAGGCAGAAATCTTGGAGTTTCTCTGGGCCATAGACTGGGCCAGATTTACCTTTGAGCACGGCGGCCATGTTGAGTTGTTTGACAACTAGGTCGATGACTTCCCGCGCTGACGTGCGAGGTGTCACGTGCAACTTGAGTGAGGTTCCCGCCGCTAAGCCGGTTTCGTATGCAGCGAATACCTGGAAAAAACGTTAAGTATCAATACACGTTGATGTAACGCATTACCTGCAATTACAAGATTTGTGTTAAGTGAATTCGCTTCATTAGAATTTATAATGACATAAACAAAAAATTAAGTGCTCATTTGAAGAAACTTTCAACTACATTATTTAAAAAAAAATATAACGTTTATCTGACTTTTGCAATGTTTCAATTAAAATGACTCGTCTGCTGTTTCATACAGCATAAGCATAATTAGTCTTTTATCGATCCCACTGGTGGGTTGCCTTTGAGAGCGAACTAGTATTGAAATGTTAAATAAAAGAAACCATAAAAAAACTTTTTTTAAAACAAGCTTTTTTCGTATTCTACTCAGCAAATCCTTTCATTTGATACCCATATCATGGCAGTGACCAAAAAATAACTAGTCCGCCATCTTGGGCCGTCCGCAATATTGCTATAGCTAATCATGCATCGTCATCCTAACTAAACGTTTATGCAAAATTTTATTTTAATCGATTGAGGATAACTGCTTTCAAATTCAGTTGCAAGATTTGATCCGAACACACTTACATACATACATTGCAAATTAAAAATAAAAGCTTGTAAAATCAGGACATTTACCTGTAGTATCCCAGCCTGGTCAGGCGTACGTTGCTCCGGCTTCAAATCCTCACTATCCCTTCCAATCCTCTCATCAGTCTTTGGAACTTTATTGTGATACTCGGCATCCTCCTGCGTCTCCAACAATGGCTGACGTTTGACGCACAGACTCGACTTGGTGAACTCTTGTCCCGTGTCTGTGAAGTCTACCTCCCCCTTAACGTTGGTCATACTCTTCGAAGCTATGACGTTACAAGGGCTCCTATAGTGCTTTCCCTGAGGACGGACTTTTAAAGGAACTGTTGTTAAAGGACAGGTCTGGGACTCTGAGTCACTTGACAGACTCTGGGCGGATTCTGACACATTTCCCTTAGAGGTTCTAACGCTGATCATCGATCCAGGATAGTAACCTCCTTTAACAGTCAGCAGAGGACTTGAAGTGGTTGAGCTTGCATTAATACTGTGAGGTCTTGGCTTCGGTTCGACATTTTCATTCTGCAGCACAAGGGTGTCTTCGCTCCGTGAGGGTGGTAAACGATTGCTTCCAATACTATTATGCGAACCACCCGACGATTTTATGTCGAACTGCGAGTTGCTACTCATAAAATTGTTGCTGATAGCGCTGGATTGCGTGTACTGGGAGTCAGCACTACCTTTCCGTGGAAATTTGTGAGTTTCAGGGTTCAAGAGTTGTGAACTACATAGATTGAGCGTAGATACGGAAGTCTGGCGAGGGGAGAGGCTCAATTGTTGTTCAGATTTGCTGAACTCCGGATGTAAGTTGGCATGGTTACCATTCCCAGCCGGACCTGGCCATGATCCTCTGCCAGGGGAAGTTTTAGTTATTTTGCCATCTCTGGAAGGTATTTGAAGGAAGTCTTTAAACTTGCTATCTGTCTCATTGACCTCTGTAGGGTTCTCTGTGGACTGAGACGGTGTTTTGTCGAAAATGTATTTGAGCAATATTCCAGAACTGGGTGCAGCCTTGTCTTTATCTCTCGCGAAGCCTATGAGGTCCATGAGCCACCGTTCTGCCTTCCACACCGTGTTCAGATTATTCTGGAGATCTTCCAGTTTGGTTAGTCTCTCTTTGGCTGTCTGCAGCTCCGTGCAGGAGAACGCCTCTCTATGAGAATGGGCGGCTAAAGCCACGTCCAATTCCAGAACGCAGCTGAGTTTCGAGTATTTGTTCAGAATATTCGTGTGATACGTTTGCAGGTGTATCATTTCGAAAGCTTGTATCGGTAAGCTGAGTAGATCACCCTTTTGTAGGAGGATTTCCTTCTGCCCTGGTACTGAGCAGGCTTGTTCTGCGGGGGGGCAGATCATGATGAAACTGACGTCATTGTTCAGTTCAACGACCTCGAGGTCGTATATTCGGTGGGCAATGACGCTTTCGATGGGGATCTCCATGTCCTTGAAGAGTCTTCGTGCTCCCGATGCGATGAGATCGAGGAACATTTCTTGAGATTCTGAGGGTTTCTCCTGACCGCTAATGGCGAGGCTGTTGATAGCTTGACAGTCGTCCGCTTTGCCTGATTGGTTTTTCAGGTGTTCCCATTCTTCTCTGTAAAGAAAAAGAAAGTATTCGTTATAGATAGATATTACGAGGAAACATTATTAATCCAGATGAACTGAGTGTTTTGATGGACATATAGGTAGAGGAAGACCAAATAAAAGATGAATAAAGATGACAGGGCTGAAAGAGTTTGCAGTTGAGATTGTGGTAAATAGATGATTCATGTATGGAAGAAGAATTACTTTGACCGTCATGTCACAGTCAGAGGTACAGTTGAAAACCAGCGTCGGGCACTAGATGCGCGACATTTTGCTGAACTGGTCCTATTTGGCGCAGCCGTGGGACACACAATTGAATATTTATATTGTTTTTATTGTTGTATAGTTTTTAAGTTTTCTTATTTATATTGTGTGCTCTAGTGGCTAGTGACAAATAAATGTGGTTTCTTTCTTTTTTCTTTACTTTGTGTTGACATAGTTTTCTTCATCATCATCATCAGCCTATTAATGTGCCCACTGCTGGGACACAGGCCTCCTCTGTGTGAGAGGGAATGGGACGTAATCCACCACGCGGGCCCAGTGCGGGTTGGTGGATGTCACATGTCTTCGAATTTTTGGTTCTAGGACATGCCGGTTTCCTCACGATGTTTTCCTTCACCGTTTTGAGAGCAGTGGTGATGAAATATTTTACACAAAGTAAAGCGCCTGCCTGGGCTCGAACCCACGACCTACAACTTGTAAGTCGCGGCCGGTACCACTGGGCCACCACTGCTCTCCAGCCTGCTCTAGTCTTCTTGGATCCCAATTATATGGGCGACTACGTATAATTGTGACCCCAGAAGACTACTGCAGAATTATGGCAGGAAGATGATATTCCTATTACATATCTTAAACATCTATACTAATAATATTTTAAAGAGGAAAGATTTTTTTGTTTGTTTGTTTGACCGAATAGGCTCCGAAACTACTGGACCGATTTAATATATTCTTTCACCAATAGAAAGCTACATTATTCCCGAGTGACATAAGCTATTTTTTTATCCCGAAAACGGGTCCTGTGGGGTGGCCCACGGGAGCGAAGCCGCGGGGAACAGCTAGTATTTAATAAGGTTCTGCCGTTAGATACGTACGCAGAAACATGTGGGTTATCCCTGACGCGCGCGTGGGGCGGCACGTTGGGCGTGCGCGCGGGCGCCACGATGCGCACCACTTCCACTGACGACTGCAGCTTTAGGTAGCCCAAGTACAACCCTCGGGGCAGCTGGACGCGAGATACCTGGAATTAAAGGATCACACGTTAATAATGATGTAGGTAAAACTGTGTGTCTTTCTGTGTTCGAAAGTTTATGAAATATGGATAAAAAAAAAACCGGCCAAGTGTGAGTCGGACTCGCGCACGAAGGGTTTCGTACCATTATCGCAAAAAACGGCAAAAAAATCACGTTTGTTGTATGGGAACCCGTCATAAATATTTATTTTATTCTGTTTTTAGTATTTGTTGTTATAGCGGCAACAGAAATACATCATCTCTGAAAATTTCAACTGACAGACAGACAGACAGACGGACCGCGAAGTCTCAGTAATAGGCTCCGGTTTTTACCCTTTGGGTACGGAACTCTAAAAACAACAAAGTAGACGTTCGATGATTTCTGCTATCGGACTCTTAAAGACTACAAAATTCCACCTTTTCGAAGATTTGATCAATTTATATATAGATTTACTATTTGATCAATTTATATATAGATTTGCTATTTGATCAATTTATCATTTCCGGTTCTCTGATTGTACCCCAAGACATTTTATCCGACTGCGATGGACTCCAAAAGGAAAGGTACTGTTTTAAACTTCCCATTTGTCAACATCATATGAGGCTGGAATCATCCACTGCTAGTTATAAGTAGCCCTCCTTTCCTAAAATGTTGGTGTTTTATGAAACTTTGGTGAGACGTTCCCGTTGGTGAGATGTCTGGTTTATGGGGGCTTACCTGATGATAAGCGATCTGTTCATGCACAGAAGCCATGAGCAGCTCTCCAATAGTGTTGTCCTCGCTGAGCACTCTCCGCCGGAGCCGCGACACGGCCGCCCAGCGCGAGTTCAGCGCCGACACTGACTTCACGGACTTCACGCTGTTCACGCACGACAGCACGATGGTGCCGTGAGAGTCGCGGAGGGGCTTGTGGTACAGTTGGCCTGGAAGGTCATGGAGGATCATGTTACTACTACTTTTTAAGGCTATTCCAGCTGCTTTCTTTGAGGAATAGTTGCCGTAAAAGCTTAGTCCATTGTTGGCCTTTAGAATTGGTCATCATTTAACTGGGTTTATTAGGCTGCTATCAGCCTACGCCTTGCGAAGATTATCGCTCCATCAAAATCAAATGTTTTTATTTCACATAGGCCTACATGGCCACTTATAAAGGTGCACGGTTCGGGTTGGTCGTTTCCTATGGAGAAGAACCGGCAAGAAACTCCACGGTTACTCTTTAAAAATAAATTGGTTTGTTTTTACAATATTTCCATGTTACAACATTAGTGCTTAGATATGGGGGGACAACGTAGGCCCGACAATAAGTAGTAAGAAAAAAATAAAAAAAATAAACGAGATAAGAGTTAACAAATGTTAACAAGCTTCTAGAAATCTAGAAGGCCTACAATGTTCACACATTCACAAAACAATCGGTAAAAGAATCTATACAAAGGTAAAAAAAATATATATATAACAAGAATAAATTTACCCAGCCATTGTACACTTTGTTTGAAAATGTTTGTCCTTTATGTTTTTATTTTGTGGTGTACAATAAAGTTTATAATAAATAAATAAATAATAAATGTTATCAGTGCTGTAACTATTCTTAGCAAAGGTTTATAAAGATTATTGAAATCATCTAACCTAGGCTAAGGAAGCTAACGGAGGATTTAATTTCAGGATAATAATAATCAGTCTGCTTTGTGACTAAAATAACGCCAGAAGCACTGAAGCATTTAGTAAGGTTTGAGTTAAGTTTACCGACAAGTTCAAGGTTAGTTCTAAAGAAAATTTGTCCTTCCATGGTATGTCAAAGAGTCTCCATATGTGACGATATTTAATACGCAGATATCCCTCAGTAGATGATTTTAAAATGAGAAACATGTCTAAACGACTAGTCGTAATTTTTTGAAAAAAATGTATGTTAAATTAGACTATTTTCTTAATCATTTGTTCTAAGAAAATGTTGAGTATTATTCGTATAACTTACTGTAATTAATTTCTAAAGTTATGTCTAACACGTACAAAAAATGAACACAGCACCGAAACCGCCGGGCGCGTTTTAATTAAATTGTCACCATCTCCAAGAAAATTTAATTATCTACGTTTTGAACAATCTAAACAAAGGCTTTTTTTTAAGTTTTGGAATAATAAGGAAAGTATAAAAAAACTACTGCAATTTGAGACGCACAGGTGTGAAATGAGTGCGCGTTTTGTTGCCTCAGGGTCGTTGGCAACTGATGTCGTCTTAAGTAGCCTCGGTCTACTCTGGGTCGATAGCCTCGCCCTTGACTAGCCCACGAATGTGGTTAATGACGTCCAAGAACAATATTAAAACTTTTGCCCTCAATAATTTCTGCAAGTAGACCAATAAACTGCCGAATTTACCTGGGTCCTGTATACACAATGCGGAATGCATCTCTGCGGCCGCTGTGAGCAGCTTGAGCCTGAAGTGGATGGACGATGACGTGTGCTTTTCCATGTCCGATCGTAAAGCCTTCACGTCATCTCATGAAAATTAACTTATTGAAGAAGTAGACCAATAGACTACCACTCACCTAGGTCTTGTATACAAAGCGCGGACTGCATCTGGGCGGCCGCCGTGAGCAGCTTGAGTCTGAAGTGGATGGAGGAGGACGTGTGCTTCTCCATGTCCGAGCGTAAAGCCTTCACATCGTCCCATGCACATGATACCTGGAATAGGGGGGATGGTTTTCGTTTTAGTTCCAATTTAAATTAGCCAGAAGTTAGCCACGCATGCTTACAACGATATCATACTAAGCGATATAAATGTGCCTACAAGAGGCACCAGACTAACTTTACGTTAGTCTGATCAAGGCCGTCTTAGACTATGCCGGGGCCCTTGGGCACACAAGAATTTGGGGCCCTTTTGGAAAGTAAAGTGTGCCCGTCAAAAATGTTTTGAGAATAAATGTGAGATAAATTGTCTGTCCTTTGGGGGCCCTGGGCACGGGCCCCGTGTGCCCTTATGGTAAAGACGGTACTGAGTCTGATGCATCTTGAAGGCTAATATTTTTCGCAATTTACTCGCATAATAGTGAGCTCGTATCTCGGTTATTTAGGTACGTATTTACATATGTGCTGCTTCCACTCAGCTTAATTAAATTCCACACAGCATAATGCTGTGCCGTGGGGGACGGCACAGCATTATGCTGTGTGGAAGCCTTCTTGCCACAACCACGACATGCATCTGCTTTTACTTTACTATCATAATTTAAGAACCACTAACACTTTAAGCAAAATATACTACTACTGTATTTGCTCTTTTTTGTGTTTGCCTCGCTTTTGACCACTATCTCGCCTGATATTAAGTGATAATGTGATCGACGGTGAAGCAAGCTTGCCTCGAAGTAACCTATTCACTCTTGAATTAAAGAACCTAAGGTTGTAGCTATCAGGAAATACAGACTCCGGCATGGAATTCCACTCCTTAGCTGTACGCACAATGAAAGTATTCGCTAAACACTTTGTGCGTATGGGTGGGATATCTACCATGTACATGCGCATGGCCGTTCGTCTTGTAGTCCGATGATGGAAAGGGTTAGGCGGAATCGAATTGTGCAGTTCCATCGCACACTCTCCGAAATGTAACCGATAGAAAACCGACAGGCTGGCAACTAGGCGTTGGTGTTCAAGGTTTCGAGGTCTTGTAATCTGCTAATGTTTGTATGTCGTTTTGTGGCAATTAAATGCATTTTCATTCTATTCTATGTCATCCCTGTAGTAGGAACGTAGAGCTAGCGAAGTTTCTTTTGTTTTATAGCAAGTTGAATTTTTATAGATTTTTGTACATTTCCTCAATAAAGAAGAACTTCAATAAAATCATAAAAATAACCTTTTTTACGACATTGTGTTGTGTATCATAAAGTTAGAATTGTTAATTTATTACTTTTTCCTGTCGGCACAGATTTATCGCGAAAGTTTTATTCGTTTTGAAGGGATTTGCAAACCTAAACATAGGACAAAATGATTCGTAATTTTAATTTTTACCCGACTACGGCGAAGTCAAAATGAGAATGAATTTTATACTTTTTATCTCGAGTTTATCGGGATTATTTTCACAGAAGTCAAATCAAATGTTTTTTATTTTACATAGGCCTACATGGGCACTTATAAAACGTCGACAAAAGGTGCATGGTTCGGGTTGGTCGTTTCCTGTGGAGAAGAACCGGCAAGAAACTCCACGGTTTCTCTTAAAAAAAAAAAAAATCGTTTTTACAATATTTCCATGTTACAGCATTAGTGCTTAGATATGGGGGGACAACGTAGGCCCGACAATAAGTCGTAAGAAACTAAAAAAAAAAGTTTGTATAAACGCGATAAAGAGTTAACAAATGTTAACTAGCGTCTAGAAATCTAGAAGGCCTACAATGTTCACACAGTTCTACAAGTATTAGACCTTACCTTCATGAGCCAATGGAAGTCGGTGTAGATACAGGTGGGGTAGGTCTCGTCCACCTCGATGACCGGCAGGAACTCCTCGCTGGTGACCAGCACTTTGTCCTCGTGGTACAAGATGCAGGCTAGATATACGCCCCTGAAATAAAAAAGATGGAATTTTAAGACTGGGGATTTTGATAGGGTTCTGAAAGGTGGATTTTGGGCAGTCAAGAGGTGAAGTAAGTACAATGTAGGACAGTTATCAGGTATTTCCAGTTTTCAAAGGTTCCTTTGCTTTAATGCTATTACGTTAAAGAGCATTATTATCATTCATGAAGGACATCCAAAGCTGGGCATAGGCCGCTCATAACAAAGGCCGTAATATCACTCAGATCCACAAAAAGTAGCAGTATTTGCACATCCAGCGAATTTTTGCGACCATATAAGACCGCTGGTACCTACACGCTTTTAAGTGGTTGTCCCCATCACCATGTCACAACGTCGTCTACGTGGTAAGGCGCGGTGTCGCGACGCGGTAAGTGCCCTTTTACACGCTCCGGTTGCCGGGTAGCCGGTGCCGGGTAACCGGCGGCGAATGTATAGCCATGTACGTGTGAAAGCTAACATACATGACAATACACTTCGCCGCCGGTTACCCGGTAGCGGCTATCCGTGAAAAGGGACTTACCGTGTCGTAATTATACACATCACGATTCCGCAATGAAACGCGTTGTCATGCCTTGAAAATTCCGGTACATTTTCAGCATTTCTGACAGAACGAAACAATGCAACGTTTAGTTTCGTTTATTGTAGTTACCGTGCATTAGCACATTACGTCAAAGCACCGCGCCGCGGCAGAGCTGCACCGCACCGTCCCACGTTAACGATGTCGTGACGTGATGATGCGAACAAGCCCTAAGGCTTTCACACTACGCGCTGTGGCTACTTGATTTCTAGTTTTTTTTTCTTATAAACTACTTTAGCTTTAAGCTTCGAGGAAGGTACTAAATCAGCCTCCAAGCAAACCTACCTCCTCAGATTCTTCTGGAACTTGCTAGCAGCAGTGAACAGCTGTCGTATGGTGGCGGTCTTCTTGCGCGGCAGGCGCGTGTGGTGCGCCAGCGGCCGCGCACGAGCGCTCGCGGCGGCCGCTGTGAGCGCCTCTAGCGCTGCGGCCGCGCCGCCTGTGCCGCGGGAGCCGCGGGTGCACACGTCGCGCCAACCTGGGGGAATAATAAATGCAGTGTGTGAGACATTTCCTTCAAGTAAAACAAGGAAGAAATTATACACATCTGGGTACTAAGAATGGAATTTGGTAATTTTTTTGTTTTTGAAAAACCTTACCCCACACTAGGAATTTTGCCTGTATGTGGATTTACAAACATATAAACTCACTACACAAACAGCCAGACCCGGAACAATTATCTGTAGGCCACACCAATATTTACCGTGTGGGAATTGAACCCGCGACACCCAGTGCAGCTGCCGATCGCTCAACTACTGCGTCAACTGTGTCATCTTTAGTTGTTTGTAGGGCAACATTTGGTTACGATTAATTAAATTTTTAATCTTTAATCATGATAAACATTACAAGATTTAAAAATAAACGATTAAAATCGTTTATTTTTAAGATTAACATTAAAAAAAAACGGTCTGGGAGCTACACATGCGGTTTTTATTTATGCAACATTAATACATTAAGATTAATATTAAGATTTATCTTTTGCTCCATGCCTTTGCTTATAGCTTTATCTGAAGATAAATAAATGTAAATATGACGGTTTGACATGCTTATTTTCTAAACACGAGCTTTCAAACGGTCATTTTTAATTCGCTGATAAGGTATAATTTTTCTAGCGATTGAAAACACTATCCATTCAATTTTGATAATATTATTTATTGGCCAAAAAAATATAAAGATAAAAAAAATACCAAAATATAATCTGGAGTCTCCACATAAAGCGTCATTCTATCGCTACGATTTGATTCAAACACATATATTTTGGTTTGGCTCAAACCATTTTTGTTTGACAATACTTTCAAACGAGCTGTGTAAACGATCAAAATGGTTTGAGTCAAACCAAAATGTACCGTTTGACCGTTTAAAAAAAAACCATCCAAGTGCAAGTTGGACTCGCGCACTAAGGGTTCCGTACCCACGATGGCGTCAACTATGTATGTATGGAGACACACTTTTATTTGGAAAAATAAAGAACGTTGTGAAAAAAAGGTAAATTTTGGTACTCACAAGCTTTCGCGAAAATCTAAATTTGCCTAAATCTTTTTAATGTGTTGACTCAGGACCTTGATTTTATACACCTAATAGGGACTATAGACTTCAGTATCTGGTATAAATTTCAACTTGCTAGATCCAAAAAAATATCCTGAGAAAATCAGTGATGATGAATATGACACACAGACAGACAGACGGACAAGAGAGTGATCTTTTAAGGGTTCCTTTTTTTACCTTTTGAGGTACAGAACCCTAAAAAAAGCCCCCGAGACGATCAAACGGTAACACCATACATAAAATCTTTAAGTTATACTCACTGCTAGGAACAACACTCCTGGGCACCGACACGCTATACGTGCCCCACCCCTTGATGTTCCCCGCGGCCGCCCTGAAGAAGTACCGTCGGCCCCTCGTGAGACCAGCCGCTAGCACCTTGGTGCCACTGTTGGTGCCGGATGAGGCAACCTCGCGGCAACCGCACACGTTTGAGAAGTCGGCGCGGGATGACCATTCCACTGTGGGTTATTATTTTCATTTTATTTATTTGGAGAAAACAAACAGTGACACGTTACATTATAATATTACAAAAATAATGACCAAATGTGCAATCAACTAACTACATTTCCCAATGAATACATATACAAAAAATGCAATGTGCGATTTAAATTGACACCCTACAATAATCAAAATAATATCAAAAAAAGATTGGGTTGAGAAGAAATAAAATTATTCGTTCAAAAATCTTTTTTTAAACAAGCGTTTTCTTATTACTATCAGCAAACCCTTTTATTTTGATACCTATATCATGGTAGTGCACACAAATAACTAGTCCGCCATCTTGGGCCGTCCGCCATATTGGATTAGAATGACGTCACTTAGCTAACCATGCATTGTCATCCAAACTAAACGTGTATGTAATTTCATTTAAATCGGTGGAAGATAAAAAAACGGCATTGAAATTCAGTTGCAAGATTTGACCCGAACACACTTACATACATACATATATACATTGCAAGTTAAATAAAAGCTTGTAAAATATGATATGCGAACAATAAGTAGATTATTATGGAAATAGACAACAATATTTTCGAATGAACAAAGCACCCTTTGCTTTGGACAAATATCTATTCCATCAAATGAGGTATAAAAATATTTTTAAGGTTTAGTCTGAACAGTTGTAAACCTTCCATTAAATTGGTGTTCAGCTTTGTGATTGTCATCGTAGAGCATTTCTGACTGCCAAAACTGGAGATTGAAAGGAGATTGTACCTAATATCATTTACAAATAGGGATGAATGTCAACTAACCTTTATACTTAGTGATGATAGGCAGGTCCTTAGGCACAGGCTGCATGGCTCTGGTGTCCTTCAGTCGCACGGTGACTGCATGAGCGCCACATACTTCGAGGTCTGGCGGCGGCGGCGCCGGTGGCAATCGAGTCTGTTGCCAGCCTACGACTAGACGTCTGGAAAAGTGAATCATTATTTTAACACCAAAATCACCTGCCAAGCCTTTTTCAACTGTGTTGGGGTCGACGTCCAGTCTAACCAGAAACAGCTGAATACCAGTTTCTGCATGGAGTACCCGTAACCACTATCCAAAAGCTAGGAATGATAGCCGGAACCAACGGCTTAAATTGACACGAGAGCGATCGCAATTTGGTCAATAACGAACAAGTGGGACACTGTGGTTCACTCTCTTAAATTTGGGCTTTTATAACACACTTGGGCACTTTTCCTACACTTTTCCATACTAGGCGACAAGCTATCAAGACTAATTCTTAACAAAAATAATTATACACTTACGTAGACGCAGGATCTAGGACTAAAAACAGAAGATACATTCTTCCTCAACTGCAATAACTATTTCCAAGGTTTGATAAAAAGTTTCGCCTTGCAAGGCAGCACACAGGCACAAGAGTTTAACAATTTTATAAAACCACAAACAACCACCAATGTCAAACTGTATATTTCCATGCATGCATGTCCGATGCAGCTGCCAGTGCCAACCAGTATTTTTCATGGAGGAATTGCCTATTTGTACACAACCACCAATGAGTCACAAATAAATTTGAATTTATTTATGTTGTGGGCTTTCAAAAAATCAAGAGTTGTTCACTAAGATCGTTGTCTACACCAGACGACGCACGTTTGAATGCACAGGTGTACAGATAGATAAAGCATACACAACTGTTCCTTATCAAAAAACATTAAGAAAATTGATGGATTATGTTGTCAATATTATTTTGACACGTGCATGCATCAGCAAAAATGACGAACACGCCTTTAAAAGTGTACGATACCGTGATTTGGGCGATAATTTCAATCAAACACAAGATAGTATTGAATGCTTTCTTCTACAATACCTACAGTTATGCAATCTTTATAATAATATATGTCTTCTATCTTTTACTAGAAATCTGTTACAAGGCTATTTGGATCATTTTACTTTAGATAACAATACAATTTGCGTTGTACTGTTCATAAAATAATAAAATCACGCGACGAGTATTTCATTCTGCTGATCTAGATCTACTAAGTAGATCCCTAAATTAAATGAGTAGGTTGCAGCTGATATCCTTTTTTTCAAGTTATTCAAACGAAATTTGTGAATTAAGTAAAATTATGTGATTAGTTTATTGTTATAACAGGGCTTATATTTGAACTAGCTTCTGCCAGCAGCTTCGCCCGCGTAAAAAGTGTTTTCTTATCCCAAGGGAACATTATACTGGGATGAAAAGTAGCCTATGTACTATTCCAGACTATAATCTATCTCTGTGACAAATTTCAACCAGATCCGTTCAGCGGTTCTGGCGTGATTGAGTAACAAACATACATCCACACACACACAATATTAGTAAGATTATGGTGCTTCCCTTTTCAGGCAAGGATGCCTATGCTAAGTCAAAATCCACTATGGATACAAGGACTTACTTAAGGGTTCTCACTCTCCTCTCCCAGTGTTGAGCTTGTTTGTCTTTCTCGGACCCAGCGCCACCCGCGCACCCTGTAGTACCCGCCGCTTGACTAGCAGCTGATGACCTGTAACATTGACAAAAGAACACTTTAGCTCCTGCATTAGCATTCAGACTGATCAGCTGATGGAACTAAGACCTGGGGCCTTACTCATCATCATCATCATATCAGCCGAAAGACGTCCACTGCTGGACATAGGCCTCTCCCAAGCGTCGCCACTTTGACCGGTCCCGTGTGTCTCGCAACCAGCGGATCCCCGCAGCCTTCACCAGGTCACCGGTCCACCTGGTGAGAGGCCTTCCAACGCAACGTCTGCCGGTTCGCAGTTGCCACTCCAGAACCTTTCTGCTCCATCGGCCATCCATTCTGCGAGCAATGTGCCCTGCCCACTGCCATTTAAGTTATGCCTTACTACGACGTCTTAAATTCATTTATTTTATCGTTTATGTTAGTCAGATTGCGCAGTGAGATTCCACAAAAAAACTTTAACACCGTAATCCTATCTGGGAGGGGGGGAGTTTAAAAATGTAAATTTTGATTATCAACTTTATCCCCAAAGAATTAGATCATACATACAAACTAATTTTAACCCTTTTCACCTCCTTAAAGGTCGAATTGCCGCAAAATTGCGCCTTAGTGCTCCCCTGGTACCCTACGTCAAAAACGAAACCCTGTCCAGTAAGATTCTTAGCTTGAGTTTGTTTCGAAAAACTTATAATGTCAACCTTTATTGTTTCCATAGGTTGGTATTTGTGCCAAGCTTCAAATATTTATTAACCCAAGAAATAAGATTCTTCTAAAACACTTTAATACCACCTAAATCGTAATTTGGGAGTAGATAAATAAACCTAATAATGACAATCTTTATTGTTCACTTAGGATGGGTATTTATGTCAATTTTCAAATTTATTAACCCAAGAAATAAGATATTTCAAAAATACTTAACACTACCTAAATCATCTTTTGGGGGTAGTTTCAAAAAACTAATAATGAAAACCTTTATTGTTTATTTAGGTTGATATTTATTTTAAGTTTCATGTTTATTGACCCAAAAAATCGGATTCTTCCATACAAACTTCAACACCCCTAAATCATCATTTGGGGATAGTTTAAAGTCAAAGTCAAACTCAAATATATTTATTTCAACTAGGCCAATAAGCGGCACTTTTGAACGTCAAACATTAAATCTAAATTAAAAATGTACAAGTAATAAAAATTGACTATTTCGAAAAACTAATGATAAAACCTTTATTGTTTATTTAGGTTGATATTTATGTTAAGTTTCATGTTTATTGACCCAAAAAATCGGATTCTTCCATACAAACTTCAACACCCCTAAATCATCATTTGGGGATAGTTTCGAAAAACTAATGATAAAACCTTTATTGTTTATTTAGGTTGATATTTATGTTAAGTTTCATGTTTATTGACCCAAAAAATCGGATTCTTCCATACAAACTTCAACACCCCTAAATCATCATTTGGGGATAGTTTCGAAAAACTAATGATAAAACCTTTATTGTTTATTTAGGTTGGTATTTATCTCAAGTTTCATGTTTATTGATCCAAGAAATCAGATTCTTCAAAAAAATTAACATCCCCTAAATTATCTTTTGGGGGTAGTTTCGAAAAACTAACAATGAAAGCCTTTATTGTTTATTTAGGTTGGTATTTATGTCAAGTTTCAATTTTATTAACTGAAGTAATAAGATTCATCAAAAAAATCTTTAACGCCCCTAAATCGTCTTTTGGGGGTAGTTTCATATAATAATAATAACTACGTTTATTATTCATTTAGTCTAGTATTTGTGGCAAGTTTAAAGTTTATTGACCCAAGAAATCAGATTTTTCCGTACAAACTTCAACACCCCCTAAATAATCAATTGGGGGTCGTTTCTAAAAACTAATAATGTAAATCTTTATCATTTACTTAGAATACTACAAGTGCTAAGTTTCAAGAATTTTGGCCGAAGGAATTAGATTTTTCATACAAACTTTCAAACCCCTTTTTACCCCTTTAGGGGTGGCATTTCCAAAACTACTTTCTTAGTGCACACTCACGTCACTTGAGGAACCTGTCTGCCAAATTTCATGCTTCTAGGATTAGCAGTTTTGACTGTGCGTTAATTGATCAGTCAGTGAGTCAGTCAGTCAGTCACCTTTTACTTTTATAGATATATATAAATAAATATATATATACGATGCTGCTCTATAGTAGGGAGATAACAGACAGATAAGCAGGCTATAGCACACCCCATAAGACCTTATCGCATTCTTAACTAATATTATGTCAGACATGAGTCAGAGTAAGAAGTCAATCCAAAATCCTAAAGATATAAACATAAATATTGTACTGTAAGTACTATTAAAATAAGTCTTTTGCAAAATGTAACTTGATAAACTAGATAGCTTGTTTACTTACTAAAAGCACTATAATAACTCTTTCTCCAAGACTGCGAGCTACGATTAGCTTACCAAAATTCATTCTATAAAGGAAGGTAAACAAATATTGGACTACCCTCTAAACTCCGAAGTTGTTTAACTCCTTAATTCTTACATCAAGTTGATTAATATTCGCCTGCATAATGAAAGCTTTGGCCTCGCTTTGTAGGATTCCCTCTTTGCCCCGAGGCAATAATTGCAGGGATTTGGCTTGCACGTTATCTTGATGGTCCAAATACAAGAAATGGAGGGTTTTTGACGAATGGTTGGGTCAAACTTATCATGACAGTACTAAATCAACCATAGGATGTAAGTATGGCCCCTGGCTAATATACATTGGCCAGTGAATGTATATAAGCAATGGAATACATACATAAGTTCTCTCCTTTTTCCCATTGGGTGCTAAGCAGAAAATTGGTACAGAACATCTTGTTCTGCGATCATCATACTCCATACGAAGAAAACTTAAGGAATGTGACTAAATATGTATGTGACTAAACTATATATATATATCTGGAACTATTATTTGTCCTCTCATACACAGCTCGGTCTTCGTCATAGTTATTATATAAAAATTTCAGTCTCATTTAGAATTTGGTATTTATTATAATATTTATTTGTATATTGTTTTAGAAATTATTTATGTGTTTTATTAGTTAGGTAGTTTATTAATATCCGACTTTAATTATTGCTTACATTTTTTTATTTTGTACACCACTGTTGTGTCCTTTTTAACGAAGGGTTCCGTACCATTATAGCAAAAAACGAAAAAAAAAACACGTTTGTTTTATGGGAGCCCCACTTAAATATTAATTTTATTCTGTTTTTAGTATTTGTTGTTATAGCGGCAACAGAAATACATCATCTGTGAAAATTTCAACTGTCTAGCTATCACGGTTCATGAGATACAGCCTGGTGACAGACGGACAGACAGACAGACGGATTGCGGAGTCTTAGTAATAGGGTCCCGTTTTTACCCTTTGGGTACGGAACCCTAATAAAACAATATGTATTAACTTTACAATGTTTCTACAAGAGATGAATTTAATTGGTCTTCTTTATGGATGGGTATTAAAATCAATCACAGAGCAATTGTTGCAATTGATTTTTGACACATCATGTAATTTTATTGCTGCTAGTAATTTATGAGTGCAAGTTTAGGTTTGTACGATTGCTGTAAATTGTTTCTTATTATACGAATAATGCATTTCCATTAAATTCTGAATGCATTTCTTAGACGCTTATTAATAACACGACCATTCTGCATGATATAGTCTATCTTTTGATTCATCGACAAAAATAACGATCATATGTTCAGCTGTAAATACCTAACTCGTTTCCATAGTCGGATGCCTATTCTCCTTTGCTACACACCTCTGCCAGCTCTTCGAGGAATAGAAACGTGATATAACATTCAATAGTTAAGTCTCATTGTGTCATAATAAGGTATTACACCCATTTTTGAAAAGTGTGTCAATTAAATTCTATGGTGCTAATATGCCACAAAATAAGCGTAGCGGACTAAAAAGCTGTAAACAAGAAAAATCGTGCTGTGCAGTCGGAGGATCAGGGGGTCAGCCAGTTTGCGAATATGTATCCTCCGACTACACAGCATGATTTTTTCTTGTTTACAGCTTTTTAGTACGCTTCGCAGGCGGGTTTCTCATTTACAACTTTTTAGTTATATTTTTTTTCAAATGACTTTTAAACAAATAAGTGTTTTATATTTTTGTAATCTCCTCTAAAAACCCTTCAATTTGATACCGTACTCGAAGGGTTTGGAAGAAAAAAATATTGCAACCCCCACAATTTGGCGCCCAATTGTGGCCTTTTTTTAACGGCACTTACCTAAGAACACTTGGGCGGTTAAGAGTTCAAGACCTATATACCGATGTTAATTATAAAAATCCGTCAAGTAGTTTGAAAGATATGAGGTAATAAAGAATATTACATACATACGTACAAGATACGCGCGAAAATCATAACCCTTTCATTGCAGCCGGGTAAAAACACATTTATTTATACAATCGATAAATGCCATAAAAATGTCTTATTGTTTCCATTAGCTCGACGATTCATAATGACACCCGTGTGTTTACAAGAGTAGTCCGTACCTGGTGCAAGCATCTTCCCTGCAGGTCCTTTCATGACCACAGCCTGTCACCTCGTGTAGTTTGGACTCCGCCTCGCGAGCCAGCCGCCGAAGGTGTGTCCCCAAAGAGTCTGAATTTTTGACTGTAACAAGGAAAGTTTGAATGATAATTGTGATAGTACTCGTACTCCTTCAGAGATTTATTTTAAAAACTTTGAAACACTCTGAACTGAAGACTTTTATAAAAAATCCGACCGTCCGCAGTCTTGAAAGAGCTTTGCAAAACAGCGATCCTGAATGATAAAGATCAAAAAATGAAACTTAGCCGACTTAAGTAAAAACCTATGAATCAAGCAGAAATCTTGTTGAACAAATTATAATTCATCAATATAAAAAGCGGTACAAATACAAAGTAAATCCCTTTACAAATCGAAAGCAGAACAATTTTCGAAATCAGATTCCTGTAGTGTTATAATTTCTGACCCATCCTGAAACAATTACGCCAGCGCAATTTAAATCCGATACAACAAAAGGCTTTGTCATCATTGGATCCATTCGTTTGTATTCCTGAATGTATTCAGCTCATGTATTCGGTTCAATCTGTTCCATTTCGTTCAACAAATCGCGGTTAATCGCCGAACGAAGGCAATTTGAATGGCGATCGCGTTCACTCATCACAATACTGATGAATTTACTAACTACCTGCATAATTGATTGTTGACAGTTCGTGGACGTAGGCATTGATTGGGTCAGGAGAACTTTCGTTTAAATTTTGATGTTTTCGGCTATTTCGGGGACAATCAAGTCTTGATTGAAGGGTGAATCCAATAGAATACTATCAACCAAAACTCGGCGAGAAACTCATATTTCCCTGTAGGCCGCATTTTCAAGCACTCGCCCCCCTTAAGAGTCCTGATCAGCATGTCCCTTAGCTAATGAAACTGACTCAGGAAGGAGCTGAGGAAGGTAAAACGGAAGAATAGTAGAAAGAAACTAAGTTAATGTTAAAATAAAGCAATGTTGAGTCAAAGGGGTTACGATATCCCCACAGAAATACATACGAGTGTATAAGACTGCTACGAATGCACCAAATGTATTTATTAGCCATTATAAGTCCTGAAAGCTGTTTATCGGAAACAATTTTTGATTAGATATGAACAAGAACGATACGTTACCATTATCCCTACCCCATTACAATAAAAATCAGAATCAGAATCTTTATTTTTAAACATAGTTAGTACATGGTGTGTGAGATGTTATAATATTACGTATATTCTCTATGTTTTGCCGTGAAGCGTACAAATATCATTAGCAAATTTTCAATAAAAATAACAATGAATCAGCAAATGTTACAACCATTCTTTAGATATCAAATTATAAGAAGAGCCAATATTATAATTCTATTACATACACCATATATTATAGTTTAATGAAACAATAGATGCAAAAATGTATGGTCAATTAAATAAAGACCATTAAAATATCATAATAATTTGATGTCAAATAACAATACATCATAATTTAATGTCATAATTATAATAAATTATTTATAAAAAATAGATGTCAAATAATATTTTTTGATGTCAATTTGTAAATTATCAAATTAACAAAAAAAAAAATATAATTGAATGTTAGATATTAGATAAAATTATTAAATGATATCAAATAAAAACAATTAAAAAGAAAATGTCAGATACAATCATATTTCGTCATATAAATACCATCCATACCACCATGTCACAGCTATCATGGTTAGACTTTGAAAAACTTACACACACTCAAAATAACCTTGCTCAACAATTGAATGTCAAAACAATTAACAGACAAGTCATACTTAAAAATTATAGCAAAGTTTTTTCGGCTTAGTAGGCGTTTCGGCCGCTGAGTTTCGTCCGATTCGATCAAAACAGGAATTTCATTATCTCTTAAGTATAAGTTAGCCTTTACCGGTAAACACTTTAGTCCTGCAAATATTATAACTTCATCATGATTCTGGCCTCCTGATAGATTGGATTTATACCCAAACTATCATGATGCTTATAATGTTCAACATCTAACTAAAAAAGCAAAAGAGGAAGTTAATTTTTTTATCATATTATTAGTCTCTCTACTGATTTTATGTTTCTGACAATACTTTGCCACTAAAAAAGCATTCGTACGAAATGCCACTTCATAATATTAATATTAATGAAATTCCTGTTTCGACCGGATCGGACGAAACTCAGCGGCCGAAACTCAGCGGCCGAAACCCCTACTAAGCCATTTTTTCCTCCAGAAATTCTGATATAATAGGATGTATTTACTAGAAAGTTTTCAAATGTCAATGGATTCTGGTTTATGGTCGTATATTATGGCGCCATGCAAAGTACACTATTTCGCATCAGCGCTGTTTTAACGTTGCCTCGAGCACAACATAAAATGTGTCGTCGACTTCGGTTATTTCTATCGAATAACTTGGGAAATAGTTTTGAGTTGGATTTCACAAATATTGTAATTTCAAACATGTACTATAAGGGTCAAAAATGCAGTCACACTCTACCAAAACAGAAAATGCATTTTTTTTTGTAGGCAGCAGAATTTCAACTTTTCGCGGTTAGTAGGAATAATCTATACTTTAATTTCTATACAAAATATTAAATCAGTTGTGATAATTTTACTTCTTCTACAAAAACTAGCCATTTGAGTTTTGGGAGAGTATGACTGCACTTTTGACTCTTGACTGTACATACAGCGTTAAGTTAGCATATTGTAATTAGTACTGAAAGGTTTACAAGTGTCTGTGCATTTCAAACCAAACATTGCGCTGATGCACTTTTTTTGGGGTTTAATATAAGTTCCCTATTCTATAAGATTCCCAAAAAACTTTATCAGCTATACCATGGTACGGAGTAACGATAGCGTAAGAAAATTATTACCCCTTTCTTAAAGTTATCCAAGGCCAGGTAAGAGCTTCTTAAGGATATGTAGGTACTTAAGCGTCTCCTATTACAGTCTTGTTTGTATCAGGCTGAGTAAAGGCATTATGGACCTTATTATTCATGATCATGGACCCCTTTATGGTTGCTTTTAAAAAAATGGCGGCGATATTTTTGTTGCGCGCGTAAATGCGAGTAAGATCAATGTTTATGTTTCAGTGGAGTGCTTTAAAGCGCTTTGACGCTTTATCGGGACTCCCGGGATAACAGTCTTCTCGCTGGAAAAATAAAAGTCACAAAACATTTGGTGTTTCCGAACGAAATTATTAAACTTATTTGACAGTTCAGTCTGAACAATTTCGGGTTTCCATCTCGGTTTTCGGATGATTGGAAAAAGTTTTTCAAACTTGGAATCTAAGTAATAAAATTGATACAATAAGTATTGAAGTTTAGAACCATATTATATTGCGTGGGTGTTCCTATTACGTATAAACTTGAAGGATTTAACTGCAAAACTTTTAGCGAAAATCTTCAAAGTTTTTAAGACTCTCGTAAGATCCATCTTGTGGAAGTAGACGAACAAAACATGTTTCATTTTCTATATTTTTTTTATTTATTATTCTTGAAAACCATTTTCAAATAAATTCTTTAAATAAGAGCTAACAACACCCCAATAGCGTAACACACTTTCTATCACAGTCCAAAGCAATTTGAAGAAAATTATTACGCGATTGATTCATCGAAAAAATTCGTCTGCTCGGCAGCCGGAATAAGTCAATGAATATTGTTGAATTCACATCATGTGAACTTCACGGTACCCGGACATCGACTTTAAAATAAGTTACAAAAACAAAAAAACAATCCAACACGTCATTGTACTTATCAAACCTATCATCATACTAAAAACGCTAAAGTAAAACCACATCTACTTATGTCAACTTTTTGCTCTCAAGAAAATCACGCATTTTTTCTGCCCAACACCAAGATCGGTCATTGAACTGACGCCGTATTTCCCACGAGTCTGAACCATAAAGTTTCTATATGTCGCAGGGATATGATGAAAACAGGGAATTGATCAAATCTCTAAGCGATTTGATCAAATCACGGAGGATGTTAAAATAATAACACGTTTTTATCATTTCCCTAAACAAATCTGGTGATTTGACAAATCCCAATAAAGAAATCTAGTGATTTGAACAAATCTCAAAATTGGTTCAGTGAAATGACAAAAATAACTTTTCTGTAGTAATTTATTAACATTCAAATAATAAATGATGGTCAATGGATAAGTCCAAGAGCGAGCGTAGCGAGCTCGGGAGCTTAGGGCACCCCGACACGGACAGGTTAGGTTCGGAGGGGACGTCATCTCCTTCGTGTTAGGTTACTTTAGACCCTGCATACAGAAATAGGAGCCCCGCGCAGCGGGGCTCCTATTCGTCGGCTCTGCCACACAAATACTAATTCAACTTGCACCTATTCACGTAAACAAGAACTGGACATGTTTTATTATCTTTTCACTGAATCAATTTAGGGGTTTGTTCAAATCACTAGATTTGCTTAGGGAAATGATAAAAACGTGTTGTAATTTTAACATCCTCCGTGATTTGATGAAATCGCTTAGAGATTTGATCAATTCCCTGTTTTCATCATATCCCTGCGACATATACACGTTTTAGACCATTCCATCAGCCATAAAATGCCTGAAAATTTAAATGTTTCCCTGTACCCGTACAATCTTGATGGCAGGCGTCGCCAATGTAGTGAAGCCTGTCTGCTTTACATATAGAAGGAATATGCTGAGTTTGTCGAGCTACACGCAATGTTGGGCCAACTAGAAGTGATGTATACGACCTACTTTGATAGATATTCATAAGTTAGGAAAGACCGTCGTTTACGAATTTAAACGAAGGAGTTAAATGGATATAAAGGCATTTATTCGGTGCTAATTTCATTATACTTCATAAAAGATAGCTTGATCACTGTGACATAAATGTCAAACTTACGTATACATTGTTGTTACTCTGTCAAGCGCTATTGTTACTGTATTTATACTGACAGCTGTCGCAGAGATCAAGCTAGTTTTTATGAAGATTTGATTGAATTGATTTGATTTTTTCACTTGAAATTTATTATTTTTAAAAGAGTCATTTTAAGTAAGCATTTTTCCGCTTCTCATCCAAGTATATTTTTTTTTGTTGATAGACTGGCGTTTGACCACAAGGCATTTCACCTTGCATCGCACTATTCCCAAACCACTGCAAATCCAGAAAGCCAGTATCAATAGTGGCAACCACCAGAAAAGCGCCGAGGCAATGAAGCTCGACGAAGTCCCGGGGAATGAATTTAACTGTCTTGGATCCCGCAACGAAATTAAACAGAAAATAATAATGGAGGAGTAGGAAAAATAAACATAATTTCCACTTTCCTCCAAATCAAGCAGGGGACAGAACAGGTGTTTCTGTTAGTTGTGGAGAGCACTTGCATACTCTCCACAACGCTCCACATTTTAAGCTCAACGTTTTCCTTATACTTAAGTTTGTCTGGGTGAAAAAAATGCAACATCAAAACAAGACAAATCTTACTCATCCATTATATAATAAATAAAATAAGAGATAACATTGTTTTGAGTATTGTTTTCTTTATGTCTAATGATGATTGAGTGGGTCTCGACTGACATACTTACATGGGCTTGAAAAAGTTTTTAGCCAGATAAAATATGTACCTATCATATTTTAAGGCAATCGTGTGAACCACATAGGTAGGTACTGTTGTTACTCAAAATAACAATGAATAAAAAGAAAAATAAATTAAGGAAATTTTCAGAATTTTGTAACTATTTTGGTCATTGTTATTTTTATCATGTCACTGCATTTCTTGACTCATTCATTTATGAATGTTTAACGCTATTGAGATTAATCTCTCTCTATTGAATTACTATATACCCGACTGCCGAAGGAGGGTAATGTGTTTATCAGTCTATGTATGTATGTATGTATGTTTGTTCCTATGTGGCGTTCTAGAGACCAAACGCGTTGGCCGATTTTGATGATTCTTATGTCAATCGATTCGTCTTAATCCTGCGAGTGTCACTGGCTACATTTAAATTGGAACAAAACAAAAATGGCGGATTTTGGGCGCCATTTTGTGGGGAAAAAAAGTTTTTTTTATTTCCAAACCCATCGTGTGGGGTAACAAAATAAAGGATTTTAAGAGGCGATTTCAAAAATATATAACACTTATATGTTTAAATGTACCTAATTCTAAAAAAAATAACTAAAAAGTTGTAAATAAAAAAAGTTAATTAAAAGAATAAAAAACCCGACTGCTTAAAAAGCAAACTAAAAAGACGTAAACAAGAAGAAAATCATGCTGTGCAGTCGGAGGATACATCTGGTTTTGGTCCGTCAGCTCGCGAATATGTATCCTCCGACTGCACAGCATGATTTTCTTCTTGTTTACGTCTTTTTAGTTTGCTTTTTAAGCAGTCGGGTTTTTTATTTTTTTAATTTACTTTTTTTACTCTATTATTAAAGACGGTTTCCACATTGCGCACACAATTTAACGACACCTGTGGTATTCCACTTACGCACCTATCAATATTTTTCGCAGGTGCCTTTAGTGGATATCTATTATTAAAAAAAACACATTTGGCAAATGTTAAATAATAAATGATTCCACTAATGGCACCTGCGAAAAATATCGTTAGGTGCCGTATGTGGATTACCTCCAGGTGCCATTAACTCAGGATGTGGAATACGTCTTATCAAATACACTCGCGCTTGTACGTTCTGGGCCACAGACATAAATCTATCTAGGCTCACACTATAACTCACAATTGACAAATCTATTAAAATATGATTCTGATGACACTTAAGTCCATCCAGCCAACAACATTTTGATACAGAGTACGTAAGTTACGTAACCTATGCAACTTCAACCGGTGCAGTACTTTGAGGAGACAATAAGTTAAACTTTGATAATAAATCAGAGTCTGCTTGTAACTTACACGGCACAAAATGTTAAGAGGACAAGGGTACTTGAGAGTTGTTATTATCGCCAAGAGTAATCAAACAACGAGTAAAGTGCCTTCTTTGATTGTAGGTACATTACTGACTAATCATCTTCAGAAAATTACATTTCAATTTTTATACTTCTACAAGCTGACCCGGGAAACTTTGTTTTGCCATAAAAACACCCTACCTATCCTACCTACGCTACCCTACTAGCTAAGGAATCATTTTTTTTTCATAAGATCATTCTCCTAACAATAACAAACACAACAAAAAAAGAATAAGCGAAATCGGTCCAGCCGTTCACGCGTGATGCCGTGACCAAGGGAAATAGGGATTCATTTTTATATATAGATATATAAAAATTATTAAAAACTATTCATATTCCTGTATAATACCAAATGTCACACGTGTATTTTCCGGGATTTATTGAGTGTAGCTTTCTATAAAATTTTCTAATAGAACCAAACGAATAATTTGACCTCTTTATAAAATATAAAGACATAAGTTGCGTGTGCCAGTGTCAATGTAATGAAGCCCAAAAAATGTTGTGCTATAATTTTGCCTCTGAAAATATTTCGTCTTGTATATTTCAAAAGGAAATCCCATTCGCAATAATATATTGAAGGTACACAACGAAAGTATACGTCGTCCGCATCGACGCCTCTGAAACCAATATCATGCAATGCATTTTTGTATTGGCGAGAACACATCCCTTATACGGAAACCTCTCATACACTTTCTGGCAATTTTCCCAATTTTCGTTGCAGTCCCAATTTTCATCGGTCAAGGGTTTTTCAGCTAACAAGCTGAGAACTCTGCTGCCAATGAAAAGCTTGTTTTTGGTGAGTCGGTTTTTTAATGGACATATTTTTTATTTATTTGGCAGCTTGTGGATTTTGTAATTTCCGAATCTGTTTTTGCCAATACGCCTTCGTTATTCTTTCTGGATTGATGGTCTCCTTATTTTCTACCAAATCAATTGCCGAATCAATGTAGCTAGCCAGCTAAGCTAAAATAGTGTTAAGTATTTTTATTGTTTAAATTTTTGTATATCTCTTCCTAAGGAACCTTCTATTTTAATAACCTTAGTGTTAACTTTTTGTAGCCTTACGGGTCATAGCAATGTGGATTAATTGACCCCACTGTGATAATGGTACTGCCAACTAGCACAATGTAAACAAAAAGTATTGTGTCTGATGCAGGCAGCCTTATTATTTTGTAATGTTACTACCAATAACTTGTTATGTGTTAAAATAAATTATTATAATTATATTTACGATGGACAAGACCTCTTTTAAAATTGAGCGTCCTCTTTGTTTTGGTGGAAGGAATATAAAATACCAATTTTCACTTGAAAATATCACAACAAGGTCTTGGAAGTTGCGGTTTATGAGACAAAACAACGCATGTTCCAAACCAAGTTAAAAGTTAGCCGGGTCACTCGCATGTCCCACATAGATCGATAAACTTCGGGTGTTCTCGGCAGTGCTCGGGTCGAGAAATATCCCCCGCGGCCATCCGAACGAGATCCGGGTATTTGTATTACTTTTTTGTTCTTTCGTATTTCCTATCTCTCGTCCGTAAACAAAAAGTGGTATTGACATGTGAGGGTGCTTCGCGATTTGTCGTTCGCGACGTAAATACACATGTATGTCAGTGACTGTACCTACATACACGGCTTTGTGATAGGATATGTCGGTCGGATGACAGATTTCTCTTGTTTCTTTTAAAAGGCTACTTGTAGATTAGGAGCTTTACTGAGGCCAAAATTGAGGGCGATGTCAAGATCTGCTATACTGTGATTTTTAATTTCCTGGACCAAACTGACAGCTGCCAATGACCTTATTTTTTTTAATGTTGCAAGCGCGGAGCATAGTGTTGTAGGTAAGGCTCAATCATAACTGATTCATCGAATCGATGTGACATGACTCCTCAATTTATTTTTACTTATTGGTGTAAATAAATGTTTTATGAATATAAACGTAATATATTTAAATATACCAGTATTCATACACATAGTACATGAACTTTTATTGTGTTAAATATGAAATCAACAATAAAATAAATGCCATCGATAATATAAAGTCTGACATAAATGACATAGTTTAAAAAACAAATTTACTTTTTTTGCCGTGAAGTAGTTTCATTTTCGATCTACTTCGATTTTCGATTAACTTTCTATCACTCAGGATAGTTAGGGTACGACACTATTTTTATGGGACGATAAAGTGACAACCCCCCAAATGTCAGTTTAGTCCACGAAATTAAAAATCACATTATATAAGGTTAGATCTTGACATCACAATGAAAGAAGAGTTGGATAGGTATCGAACTTTTCTTTCAGTTCCTATCAAGACAACAAAACAGACTGATGGAGAAAGCTAACAACCAATCATCTAACGCCTGATGACGTAGCTAGACTTCTGATTTACGTCAAATGTAAGGGTATAATACCAACTACTAGAAAAACAAATCACGCCCACAATATGAAAACAGTAAAGCCGATACCGATGAGATAAGTGGTAGATAGTGAGGGTTATTGTGACCGCTTATCGCAGGCAATTGGCAGGGAAATATTTGTCAATTAAACTCACGGTAAATCTAGAAGGCTTAAATTACTGAAATATCAGGTAGTAAGTAAGAGTAACGACCCAGAAATAGCACCTTAATAGATGGTAGAAATGCGACGACTAAAATTTGTGGCAAAAATTGGGAAAAGCTGTGTTTTTAGGAGGCAGGTGACTAGATAATTTGAAGTCTAATAACTTAGATTCTACTATAGTAATATGTTTGTTCACTTCACGTTGATCCTGAGAAAGTTACAGGTTGATCACTTTTCAACCCTATTGCATAAAGGTCTTAAGGGGAACAGATGGCGACCGGGAAAATTCGCAGTTCAAATCTTCTATTATATAGATCGCGGTGCGCGCATTTACAATCACATAATAATATCCTAAATACATTCATAAACAGTTCAAAATTCTTCCCCAATTATGACGTTCTAAATTCAAATAACACGATACCATTGTATGTGGCTCTCAAATCTTAAACCCCTTCAGAGTATTATGAATCTAAGCCTCCAAGTAACAAGGTCTTAAATGGCAATTACATAGTAAATGCTGTTAAATGCACATTTTAGTCCACATTTCGTGACATAACTGTGGATATGGTCGTGTCTAACGTCACGCGACGTAACAATTACATGTACGTCAGTAGACGGCTAGGCTGTGCGAGACAGGGCTGCCAAGTGTGGTCAGATTGTGATGGACGGATGTCCGTCCGTGGTGGGGAATGTTAGACAATCACTGTATTTGATGTAGCTTTGCCCGAAAGGTTGGCTGGTAAGTAACTTTGTAAATCCCTAGGGAGTAAAATTACAGCCACATAAAATGTTAAAATAGTAGACTGGCTAACTTTTTGAGGAGTGTGTTTTTCAACAGTAGGAACCATTGCCTATCAGATAAGTCATAAACTATTAAGGTTACCAACTGCAACTAAAATTGTGATAGTTGGGCATTTCACAACTTGTTTTTGCTGCAGTGATACGCCAAAATTGTAGCGACGCTTGGGGGAGGCCAATGTCCAGCAGTGGACGGCTTTCGGTTGATATGATGATGATGATACACCAAAAAGAATGACCAGTTTTTTTTATTTTTTTCAACCGCCACACAGATAAACAACGAAGTTAAACAAGATTGATTGAATTTAGGTTCCCTAAAATACAAATCTTATTTCAAGCCGATCGCCTTCCATTTGCCAGACGAGACTGGAGATCGTATCAGGACGAAATATCTACAATTTATTTTTAGACCATGAGAAAACAAATAAAAGAAATAAAATGAAGCCAGTTTTATCTACAATCACAGATGCGTTTATAATCGCTTGAGTATAATTAGCAGTGGCTCAGAACCGGATTAGCGACAACCCTATATGGCTCTGGTTTAGCTGTATACGTTATATATATTATATGGCATAGTGAAGGGTTACGCTAGAGGAGCTCGTGGCTAAATAATAACAGCCGCACGGGTCGATCTTCAAGGTTAAGCAACGCTTGACGAGGTCGGTCCGTGGATGGGTGACCATTTTCAACATACCGAGTTTCCTCCGTGCCTCGGAAAGCACGTTAAGCCGTTGGTCCCGGCTGTCATTTGAAGATCTTTGACAGTCGTTACGGGTAGTCAGAAGCCTCCACCACCCTCTCCTCTCCTCTGGTCTGACACCAGTCTTGCCAAGGGGGCAGTGTTACCCAGTTACTGGGTTGTGGAGGTCAGATAGGCAGTCGCTCCATGTAAAACACTGGTACTCAGCTGAATCCGGTAAGACTGGAAGCCGACCCCAACAATAATTGGGAAAAAGGCTAGTAGATGATGAGTGAAGGGTTATGCTTGAAGTTCTGATATTCAATTAATCAACAGTAACATATCACGAAAACTTCGTGCATGCATCTACGTGCTTGGGGCTGCTAAGGAGACACCCGGCCGTTAATTTTGCATAAGACTTATGCTCGCGTTTGGTCACTGTCTCACCTAATTGTGGAAACTGGTGCAAGCTTTGTGGAAAAAAATATTTTCATTCTACTTGAAGAATACCACTCATTCTACCTACCCTTTTCCAAACGATGTTGGAGTTAGCGTCTAACCGAACTATTCAGGTAACTATAGGCACCCACGTTTAATGGAGACCGTTCCTAAGGTAGCAAGAGAGATCAGCGAATTATCGACTGCCAGGTCTTTTTTTTAACTTTTATAAATGCTTGTGCACATAACGATGCTACCACGGGGAGGTAGCGCAGTTATGTGGGACTCCAACCCACTAAAACTCCAAGGTGGCCTGCTGTGCCGCTTATGGTGGGCATACGGGCAAGCGTTAGCACTCACCACGAACCCGCCAACACCGACGCACCAGAATACATTGCACGTCGTGACCACCATAGGGACCAAACCAGCACATGGGCGCCAGATGACCCCGTCCTTGGCACCCTTGGCCCCCATGTGACTGGTCAGCTCAGTGGCCCAACCACCTACCAGTTTTCGGCCGCAGGGGATATCGCGGCCGAAACCCGCCGTTACCAAGCGGCACGGCAACCTACTTGTTGGCCGCTACGTCGGCTTAATCGGCAAAAGCCCTGTCGAGCGGCCCCTCCTCGGGTTCCTCTTCGCTTCACAATGCGGGAACCCACCGGGGTGGAGGTCAGGGCACTACACCCGCAGCGACACTAAGTACTCCTATGCACTTTTATGTTGTATGAAGTTTTAATAAATAAATAAATACACCACATTCCTTACCGCGCAGCTATTTCAGAATAGTCTCAGATAAGAGGTCGGTCTATAGGCAGGCTAGGCTAGACATTCAAACCAGATGCAGTTGAATACCAGAGATTGACATGGAATTACTGCCTAACAAACAACCACAACCAAATAACTGGATAACACGTAAGTAACACGGCAAAAATTTTGTTAAATTTTTGTAAAGTCTCCCAATTTCTAGTAATTTTAACGATAGCTCCATCAAAGGCGACGGTGAAGGAAAACCTCGTCAGGAAACCTGGACTTGTATAGTTAATGTAAGTCTGAAATAGCCAAGGCAGAGGCCTGTGGGGTTCCCAGAAGCGGTTTAATTAACTGTGACACCAGAGGAGGCCACATCCTCACACGAAAAGACGAAGAAGTGGATTCTTAAGCTATACCACGGAAAGTTTGAATAAGCAAGCCGAACTTGTATTGAAACTCGTGCCATATACACTATCGGATACTGCATATCTACTTCCATGGAATCACCATTTATTTGCCAACCTGTTTCCACGAACATTGCAACTGGCATCAGCATATGTAATTGGTAACTGTATTAGCATTTTGCAGTTCCGTCGTTATTGTGTTTCAGTGACATTTACATGCTTTGCAGGTGCTCGTTGGTGCATTTGTACTCATTGCGTGCCCATTCAGTCACGTTGCCACATTTATGGTCAATTTCACTGTATTCTGGTTTACTTTTAAACTTAATAACTGTTTTTTTATGTTCATATATCACGCTATTTTTCTTCATCATCTTGATTTTCGTTCGACATGTAGAACAGCTTTTGTCAAATGCTTTATCAGCGAAAAACTCCTAGAATTTTCGTTTACTTTTCCCCAGATTCAAATCTACGCACAGAATTCCGCGAAAAAATTCCGTCTGAACATTATTCTTTGCACCAAAGCACATTTCTTGAAGCCCTTATATTTCCCGCGTACGTTTGGAATGCAAATTATAAAAATACCTGAGGGCCGAAAATATGAGATGGAATGACGGCGGAATAATAATAATCCATAATTTTTCAATGAAGAAAGAAGCAAGCCAGCCTAGCATAAGTAGTTTAAGAAATTGAAAATGTATGAGTTCAGTGGAGGGGTAGAGGGATCTATTTATTGTGCATTTGCTTGGATGCTCTGGTTGGTACGGTTATTTGATTTTTCATATTCAGATTTTATGAAACTACTAGCGCAGAAAACTGTTGCTGCTAATGTAATAGTTTTTCATTTCGATATTATTCCTTTTTGAAGAAAACATACATTTTGTTAAATACCTAAAATTTTAAAAGTTACTACCTGTTTCTTTCCGCAAAGGATTTTTCCGTTTACCAAGTCATTTGACAACAACTAAAATATTGACGAAGGGAAGAAAGTTATAAAAGTAATCTCCGCAAGAAACCGAAGCTATTAAAAACAAATGACAAACATTAACTCTCACACAAATAAAAAGAAAATAAAAAAAGGTTTAATAGCAAGGTTATCACGAGGCTTGGTTGTTATCAGATAATTCCGGCAGTGAGAACACACTTGATCAGAATCTGATTAGATCAGCAACCTGCAATCTCACCTCGATACGAAAGTGATTCACGTGTTTTGATCAATGGTTATTACCTTTCGAACCGGGTATTGACTCTGTTAAACAGACCAAAACAAATCATACTGCCGTGGCCAATCTGGAAATCTCTGAACCGATTGCGGGCTCCAGCTGGCCGATGTAGAAACAATCTGGGCAAATGGGGAATCCTTAACCTATTCTAAACATAGTGACAGTGTGGAGTCCCTTCACAGGACATGAAATACCTCCTTATCTGCCTAGCACAACCACCAGCACCTTCACGATTACGAAGCCAATGATAGCTACCCAGGTAGCTAAATAGCGGACGGACCAAAATTTGAGGCATATACACAATAGAAGAAGACAAGATTTTAATACGTAATCAAATTTCTATTCTCAAAAACACAAGAAACCCCGCTTATTTGAGTGCAAATAACCGAGCAAACAATATTCAGCTTCTTGTTTTGCAAGATTCAGAGACATTGAAAACAAACCATTTGCTTAACGATAACAGTAAATAATGAAATATATAGCACATATATGACTTACACTGTGTTCCTTCTTTGGCTCCGAATTCCATGAGCATTTTGGCAAGTTGTCTGTTAGTTGCAAGCACCGCCACATCCAGAGGTGACAGGCCGTCTGCATTGAGGCTGCAAAAAAATAAAAAGTTAGCGACCGTAAATAAAAAATCTAGCCCATTTTTTTAAAAAATTGCTTAGATTCTAAATTAAAATTCTCCATTATTAATTTGAATTAAGAATCTACGAATCAGTGCTTGAACGAATCATATACCTAACTAAAAGTTTTTATAAAGGGCGGTTACGCACTTCATCCGATCCGAATCCGAGAAATTTCGGTTCCAAGTAGCCGTAGTAATTCTTGTAGGGAAGCTTACGCACTAGGTACATCCGAAACTAAAATCATCGTAAACTTTCCAAAAGGACAATTTACTTCAGAAAATCCATACATTGTATGTTGCAGTTTTGGAAGGAAAAAGGATTTCTAAATCAATTTTCAAAGGCCAATCTCATTATTAACGTAACTCTAAACTGGGAATATCTAAGCACATATTTCTAACGAGTTAATACCTTAGAGAGGGAGGCAAAAGAATATCATGATTAAGTTTTGTTAAGTGCTTTACAGAAAGAGGGCTTTGTCTAACAATATCATGTAAAAGTTGCTTAACTTCATTTATTAAGTTTACGTTGGGTAAGTGAAACCGGCTATGTCAGCGATCGTGGTTAAATTGCTTTACAAGATAACTCAAGCATAATGAATGAGACTTAAATTTGTTGAGAATCGAAATCAAACATTTAACAAAGTCGTTATACCAAATAGTTAAGGCTTACACAATTAAAAAAAAGGAAACTAATTTAATTTATTGCCTTCCTGTGCATTTATAGGTTGTATGTTAGATATCGCTATTAGTGGGTAGACAGCGTTGAACCACGGTAAAGTTAGATATATATATATATATATATATATATATATCTTTACCGTGGTTGAACCCTGACTATTAATTGCTTTTTTAAATGTGCTTTGTTAAAATATTGATGTACAGCAATAAAACATATTTTATCTATATTTTTTTCTATTTACATAATATGGAAATGGTAACTGAACCTTTTCGACTCGTGATTCCAAACCATTCAACACAAATCTCAGAATAGCTTCAAGCCCAATAAAACCATAAGTGATCCACTTTGAAGACGAAAGTTGAATGTGTAAACAGTTGCATCGTTTGTTTCCTGACAAATCCAGGTGTTTGAGCTCGAGAACTGTTCTTTAGTACCTACTTCAACAGTCGGGCGGACGATAAATCCCACAGGATGCATTTTATTTGCAGTATCGACCATAACAGTTCTCTCAAGTATACTTGTTCTTTGTTATATCGTACCAGTTCCGTACCGGAGTTTATTTTGTTTAGAATACTCGTATTTATCGCTCGGAAGTCGGAACTGTAACGCAGCTTGAATTTCGAAAGGTGTGTTCTTATCAACGTGTTCGCTATGAGTGATGCTGGGTTTGAATCAGCGGGTTTTTCAATATGATTTCTGTTTGATGAACGTCGAATTTTCCAATAAGTTGAGTGGATGACTGCAATTTGGTAATGTCTTATCAGAAGGCTTAGGTTTTTTGTGTGAATCATCTCAAATCTATCTATTGATTTGTAAATCCTAAATTTATCAAATGATAGAAAAGCGTTAATGATATTCTATGCTTATCTATAACTTGTAATAAAAGCTGATCCTTAAGCTTGTAGTAATGAGACTTTATCATTTTCAATACAATTTACGCAGTAAACGGTACACTTATAAGGCACATGAATCACAAACCTGTTAACGTCGACGTCGGTGGACTCCAGAATGTTTCGCGCCTTGTCGAGGTAGCCATGTTCGACGGCAGCAAACAGAGCTGTAACAAACAGAACTAAGATTCACTTTAAAGAACTACTGATTAGTTGATAGCTTAAATATAAACAGTAGAAGATGATGCAGCTGTAATTTTGTTAGGAGAGAACCTGCTAGTTAAAAAGGATGAAAGAACAATAAGAAGTTTGTTACGTTCCGATAATTTTGAAGTCCTGAATAAGCTTAATAGTCTGATAGAAGAAATAGACGAAGAAGATGATGCTATGAAAAATATATGTGTATGAGTTCACAGCAGAATTGTAATATACAGTTTAAAAAAAGACGATGTTGAATAGGTGTATGTAGGTACAAAGTGTAAGTATGTTGTATTATGTCAAAAATAAGATAAACTGATAATTAAAACAAACTTTAAATTAAAATATTAAACACAGAAGTGTATCAGTTGAAAATAGAAGTAGTGTATCAGTTATAGGTACACAAAAAGTAGATAGTAAAAGAATGAATAAACAAAATTTAAAACATTTATTGTATCCTGACAATAACGGATACGTAAGATATAGAACATATTAAAGAAACAAACAAAACAAAAATATAAAAAACGAAAAAAATACCGTGTAAATGTATGTTAACTTGTGCGATTTTGTCTTGTTGCGCGCGCGCATCCTTCTGTTGCCGCCGGGTTGCCTTGTCGAGGTGCGGGGGGTGGGGAGCGCACGCACTCAGCGACGGCAACTCCCCCCCGCACCCCTCGAGCAGCGCGCCGTACTGCAGCTCTAAGGGAAAAAGGGGAAATATGAACAAAAAGAAACAAAAACATTATGTGGGATGAAAAAAAATGGATACATAATAAAATATGGTATGATATTGTTAGTGTTTTTAAGTTTTAAAAACTCTTTCTTAATTTTATCAGAACGAGGATATAATTTTTTTTTTTACATTTTTCGAAGAAGAATGAGTGTTGATTCGTTAAGGTGCTTCAAACAATTGAATGTGTTATCATGGTTTCTGATATTCAATTCAAATTTACAGTTCCTAATCAAATTATGTCAAAATAAAAACAATAGATGATTTATTGTCTTATTCTTAGCGCAACTGTGACCTAATAATTAACCAAACGTTCAAGAAATGTGCAAAAAGTGATCAATATTTATGACACAAACTAACAAATCAGGTTTCGCAAAAACATTTTTATTTAGGACTTCCGACCTACCTACATTCGTTCGGACAATTTATCAAACTACCCACGAGCAGCCGACAGAAAAGGTTAAACTTTAACAATGTACATGATTAACTCAATGTCGAACAGATTATATACCAACATGTTATATACTTCATACCTTTCAACTTTTGGGGCGTAGATAGGATGGAAAGGCAACCGATCCATATAAGGACTTGATTAACGCAAATTTTATTATGAGAAGCTTTCAACAGACGATTAATAGTTTTTGATTGATTGGTATTGTATCAATATTCACGCCTTCGGCTATTGGTACATTATTTTATGCTCTAGTTTAAAATTGCTCAACATTCGTTGAATTCATCCTCGAGGGAGCATCCAGGTATTCTCCCAGCGGGATTGAATAATCCAGTCTCGGGAAACGTGGTTCATCTCCTCTCGTTTAGTTCATCCAAAGGTTGTTTGTAAGAGATTGGCCTGTGCGATAAGACCGCCCATTGTATGCTTGCTTTTAAAAAAGTTTGTCCTGTACTTTTTTTTTTGTGGTGTACAATCATCATCTTCCTACCCATTGTTCCTTGTTACTTGGGGTCGGCGCAACAGGTTTTCTTCTTCCATACCGTTTTGTCTCCCGTCACGCTATCACTAACTCCCTTTTCTTTCATATCACTCCTCACACAGTCCATACATCTTTTCTATGGGCGTCCCCTTTCTCTTCATCCATCCTCATTTATATTATTATATTCAGTCTTTTAGTAACATGCGTTTCATCCCTCCTCATCACATAACCATACCAGCATAAACGCTTTCCTTTCAACGTTTCTGCCACATTCAAACTTTATCTAATATACTCATTTCTTCTTTTATCCATTACCGCCACTCCGCACATTCATCTGAACATTCTCATCTCTGCTACATGCAATCTCTTAAGGAATATAATAAATAAGGAAAGCATCAAATCAGGAATCGCATAACCGAGAGAGAAGGAGGCGTATAAAGGAGCAGTGGATATTTCCAGGCTGAACTTAATTATATAGTATCCTATTGCAGAAAATAGTTAGAAATTAGTTACCGTAATACCTTACGGTACGGAAATCACTAGACACCTAAGCTAAGACAGGTAACTTCAATAAATAAGCAGTTACAAACCTACAAGACAGGTAACTTCGGCATAAATGTTTAGCGCCTAAAGGAAAGCCCCAAGGCACATCCGAGGTAACGCCGAATAGCCTTATCCAGCACCTGCCGCATTATGATTAGCTGTCGAATTCTATATCGATTACAAATCGAATATACAAGGTGACATGAGACGTGTCGGAATAATAAAAAGCTCACATGCACTTCAATGTCATATAATATAAACTTGTTGAGGGCTGCAAAGGTCGTTGTAATATAAAAATCGTCTCGACCGAATTTTGGTCACGGTGGTCAAACTCGACGAACATTTGCCAAGTACTTAGGTGTTATTAAGAGTGCAAAAATGTGTAAGCTGGTGCACTTTCTGTTCACCACCGTTATAGTTCCATAGGACAGCAATTTGACACGACCAATGGCTTTACGCGCTTTTGATACTAATGGAAAAACAAAACAACAGTTTTTTCCTGTCCTGGGAATCTAACTCAGCACAACAATCTTCAGCTACCATTTCTCCCACAAGGCTAAGGAGAGTTTACCAGCTAATCGAGGTTCAAATCAAAATGACCAAAGGACTGGATACCGTTGGGAAAGTGAAAACCGAGATACGGTATCTGGATTTAACTTAAGCATTTTAGATTTTCTCATCGCAAAAATTATGCCTGGGTTAAGGAATTTCTCCGTGATTTCCGTGTTTCAAACCTAGGTAAAGAAGAGGTAAATGTTTGTATTAATAACTAAGCGGAATATGGTACAAGAAGACGTAACTGTGTGTGCAATTTTTGTTAGTAATTTCTGTAGTTCCCTACTTCCCAGGTATTGTTTTTGACGAGTATTTTTAATGAGCAGTACTGTTTTGTTTATTACTCATACACAAGCTTAACAAAATAACTTCGCATGTAGATATAACAAATTCCATTGCAATATTTTGTTTTAACATTATTTGTCTTGAAAATAATTAAGAAATTACTAAGTGGCATTCTAATAAGAGTAATCTCTGTCTGTAATTAGTATTTATGGAAAAATACGGAGTGTTATCTTATCAAACAACGGTTTTACAGAGAGGCCTAGTCTGTGTGGCTACAGACGAATTTAAATCGTAAGTCATAAGGCAAATGTTTAATCTAAGGTGGTTTTTAGAGATAAACGTATACATATTTTTATTTTAGGTTCTGTCTGGTGCAATTTTGAGATATCGTTGAATAAATAGTTTTAAATAATTAAACAGATAAGTTTTAACCCTTAAATTAAATTTAGCATGCTTTTATTTTTTGTTAACATTGAATTTTCAGAACGACATTTGAGTAATCCCTACTGAACAATCTCAAAATACAATAATTAATTTAAAAAAAGACGTAAACAAGAAGAAAATCATGTTGTGCAGTCCGAGGATAAATATTCGCGAGCTGGCTGACTAATACGAGATGTATCCTCCGACTGCACAACATGATTTTCTTCTTGTTTACGTCTTTTTAGTTCGCTTTTTAAGCAGGCGGGTACTTTGATTTTTTTTAATATATTTTTTTATTTATAACTTTTTAGTTAACTAAGTTATGACTCATGGCGCCCGTTCACGAACATGGCGCATGGATTGGCACTTCTCAGCCCAACATCATGAAGGGAACCGAATGATCCAACACGTATGCCACCATCAGAGAGACATTTGAGAGAGTATGACACACTCTTAACTGCCAGGGCACATTCAAGTCAACGAACAAGATAATATGTACATTAAATGGTAGATTTACAGTTGGTACATATTACTCACACGTGTGCTGCTGCTTTAAATTGAGTTTATACAATACAAATATATTCATAGTCTTCAGCAGGTCCAACAAGAATGTTTTGCTTATCACTTGTTTTTGCACCCTAGTGGTTGTAGAGCAGGACTAGAATATGAATATTCTTTAATTGTTAAAAAGTTACCTTATCGCCAAGTACCATAATCTTCCTGCCCTTATCCCATGTTACTTGGGGTCGGCCAAGTGCCATAGACAACTTGATTTTTATCCTTACAAAATTCATAGATCATGTGGACCAGACCGCGGCAGCAAAGCCGCGGTAAAAAGTTATTATAAAGATAAATAAAATGAACAACGAATCATGACATTAAAATTTTATAATAGTGATATTTTTATACAACTTACGTGGATAAATCTTTGCTTTTTGTCATCACTCATCGTGATTAGTCGAAAGCTTATTTTGCAAAGACATGTCAACTTTCTCTTCATTAATAAATTACATTCAAGAGTCTTAAAAGTGATGTCGCAATTTTAAAAGATCAAAGTAATTACCTGGATTGAATGAAAAATATCTTGTGAGAGTAAAAAAAACCGGCCAAGTGTGAGTCGGACTCGCGCACGAAGGGTTCCGTACCATTATCGCAAAAAACGGCAAAAATACACGTTTGTTGTATGGGAGCCCCACTTAAATATTTATTTTATTCGGTTTTTAGTATTTGTTGTTATAGCGGCAACAGAAATACATCATCTGTGAAAATTTCAACTGTCTAGCTATCACGGTTCATGAGATACAGCCTGGTGACAGACAGACAGACAGACAGACGGACGGACCGCGAAGTCTTAGTGATAGGGTCCCGTTTTTACCCTTTGGGTACGGAACCCTAAAAACTACAAAGATTGCAGGCTGCTTAGGTGATTTGATTACCTTGCTTTGCCCATGCCTAACTTTTATAAAATTTATCTATAATTTGGCACAGATAGTTGGCATAAGTTTATTGACTATTATTTTAACTTGTATTTATTTATCAATAGCTTCTACCAGCGACTTCGTCCGCGTCAATGTCGAAAATTATCCCAAGAGAACATATTCCTGGGATAAATAATATTCCATACTATAATCTATCTCTTTGCCGAATTTCATCCAGATCCGTTCAGTAGTTTTTGCGTGAAAGAGTAACAAACATATGCGAACGCACTCACAAACTTTCGCATTCATAATATTTGTGTAATATAGTAAGATAGTAGAACCACACGAGCTATTTACTCAAGCACACTGTACTATTAATTTAAAACACGAATACTCAAAATATTATGCTTCAGAGCGAACTAGCGCAAATATAACGTAACGAAAACAAAGGAAAGCGTCACGAAGCAAGCTCCCAGAACGAAGCGAGGTGAAAGGTTCCCATGATTGTGTAGCAAGTAGCATGCATTATACTTCCAATCATTCGAGGTTTGGGAACCGTAATTACATACGCTGGTTAGGCAAAGATATGTCTGTATGTCTATTTCCTTTAAGTTACGTAGGCTTGGAGAATGTTTCTTTTACCCACGTGTAAATTGTCTATAAGAAAATATAGGTAGCAGAATTTTTCATTAAACGGAAATTGGCCTGGCTGTTGACAGGATCTTCGATAGACGCTTTGGAAAAGTAAGCAAGCACTAAGGTAAATCTTTTTCATAAAAACTGAAAGAAAATCACAGTATCTACGGTTACCTAAATCTTTAAGAGGCAAAGTCATGTAGTACAGGCAAGTAATGGAAAAACGTAATGTAACATTATAATGGTATCCATAGCAAATAAAGTTCGCGTCTAGACAAAAATAAACTGACATAAAAATCAGTAACGCAAAAAAGTTGACAAGCAGCTTCCCACCTCTATTTACATAAGACCAGCCTCGCCAACCCTAAGTCATGTCTCCATTGACGTGAGTTGAAGCATCGCGTGGGTAACCATTACCCAACTCGTAAAAAAACTGCATGAAAGAAACAGTAATGCATCGTAAATCGTTTGTATTGGACATAACGCGGAAGGATCATGGAACAAAGACGATGCGGAACGAGCCGTCGAATAAATCGAATAAATTAATATTATGCTGAGTGTGAGAAGGCTGTGTATTGTGACCTTTGCTTATCGCATGTGAATTGTTTATGGTGGTAACTGGAAACCCTGGGAGGTCATCGGTCGTGAGAGTGATTGCACTTGAGGTCTTTTACATTTAAAAATCGAAGCTTTTATTTAAGTTTTTAATTTTCGATACATCTCCGTAGCTTCAGTGTTAAGAGTAACAACGACTTCAAGCATTATAATAAAAATAACTCACGAACGCAAGAGAGCATTTCGCTCTAAAACCATTTTCTAATTTCCGAGAAAGCATGAAAATTCGCATTTCGCTTCCCATAAAACCAATTAAATAACACGTTAACACTCCTTTTAAAACTTAATTGTTGGCACTAACAAACACTTCAATAAAAATAAACGATAAAACAACGCAAGGTATTAATTGGAATCAAAAACATTAAACCGAACACAACCGAATAAAACACTGGTTGAAATTGACCGACACCGAAGAGTTCCAATCACTTTACTGGCCACAAAAAAATATATTTTGAAAATAGAACTGACCGCAGGTTATAAATTCTAGCATGTCGCTCCATTGCAGTATCATAGTTGCAACTGAGATGGTCGCACGATTCTGAGTTTGGTCATTGTGCGGACTATCTAGATCTCTTTAATTGGCGACAACATCATTCAAAACTGTGTCTACACACAGAGTCATAAAGTCGTAGACTAATTAGTTTTTATGAAAACATTATTCATTGAAATAGTACGCAAGTCTGTCGAAAAAGTTAAGTGCGGAATTAGATTTTTGTTCGTGGCCTTCAAAATTGAGTACTTACCACACTTTTGAAATTGCAATTTCGCCTAAATTATAGGAGAAAAACGTTTTATTGAAAATTTCATCAACTTCCTTTGAAATTATAGTTTATTATAGATAGTAACACGTTTACCTTACAAAAAGATATAAAAAAAACATATATTCCTTAACATCGTCTCCGAAACCTCGTCTTCAGTATGCCAAACCGGCTGCGTACTGCCTCCTCGGGCTCTGATTTCAGCTTCGAGCTGTAATCAGAGCCCGAGGAGGCAGTTTAATGGTTGGCTTGAACAGAACAACCCTCCCTTACACCGTCAGCTTGACCTTCACCACAGCTTCAGCCGTCCAAGGACGGCATCAGCGGACCTCACGTACCTCGCCTGTGGCCCTCTGACGGGACACCATGACCATTTCCCTACCCAATTCCAGGAGGATTGCGGTTAGGAGTGGATATAGGGTTGGGTGGGAGAGTGGATACGGTAGGAAGGTATGGGTGATATTATACCAGTTATTAAAATGAAATGGCGTAAAACGTACTTATAAATATTATTTGGGGTTTCGCCATTATGTTAAAAATGGTTATATTTTGGCTCCTATCATTTATTAAATAAAAAAAACGTTAGTAATGTATCATCATCATCATCATTTCAGCCGAAAGACGTCCACTGCTGGACATAGGCCTAATGTAGTAATGTATAATAAACTATAATTTCAAAGGAATATGATGACATTTTGTTTAAAACTTTTTTAATTTCAAAACTCTTACTTCTATAGTTTAGGAGAATAAAAATTTTAAAAGTTTTGAAAGCCAGTGTAAGAGGAGCTCGTGGCTAAATAATAACGGCGGCACGGGTCGATTTTCAAGGATAAGCAACGCTTGACGAGGTCGGTTCGTGGATGGGTGACCATTTTAACATACCGAGTTTCCTCCGTGCCTCGGAAAGCACGTTAAGCCGTTGGTCCCGACTGTCATTTGAAGATCTTTGACAGTCGTTACGAGTAGTTAGAAGCTTGAGATCTGACACCAGTCTAGCCAAGGGGTTCCGTATTACCCAGTTACTGGGTTGTGGAGGTCAGATAGGCAGTCGCTCCATGTAAAACACTGGTACTCAGCTGAATCCGGTTAGACTGGAAGCCGACCCCAATATAGTTGGGAAAAGGCTAGGCAGATTTTTTTGAAGGCCAGTGTAGTTCAACTTTTAATTGCGATAATTTGCGACAGTTATTAATTAAAGTGAAATTCTACAGGGTTTCTCTCAGTTAGCCTTTCATCGAAGCATCATATATTACTAATTTAATAAAAGTGATAAACGAAGCCTTTACGGGAATAGTTTCGGAAAACGACCCAGAAATCTGGAATGAAATGGTTTTGTTTGTAACAGTAGCTGTAGGTCAACACTGCCATAAAAAAAAGGTTCAATAAACCGTGTTAGCAGTCTTTGACTGATATCAAGAAAAAATAAATGGGAAAGGCAAAAAAGATGAAGATTAGAAAGAGACCTTGCACCGCAAAAACCGTAATCCACTATCACACGGACGGAAAATGCATTTGCGTCTTTTATTTTTTCGTCAAAGTGTGTTGCCGCCTTTAAAGCCCTGTGTGAGTCGACACCCCATCTAACAAGGTTGAGTGGAAGTTCAATTTAGTTCTCAAATTAGTTTAGCGCTGATGCCAAACGCAAATGGACTCTTCTTAACTAAGAGCATTTTAATATTCTAGTACTGCGTACATTTGCATGCTTTTTAGTTTAAAAAGTTTCAGCTTTGTTTTATTTGGAACAAATTTTAATACATCCAACTTTTCAATAGAAAAAATATTCTAACGAATTGAGAACCTCCTCCTTTTTTGAAGTAGGTTAAAAATAAAATTAGTTTATAGAAATGAAATGTAAGTCAAATAAACAAACATACATAACTACCGACCAAACAAACATAACCAACACACTATTTTTTCTAGAACATCGATAAACATTTATGTCAATCGAATAATTTATTAATTACTCGATTCTTGTAATATGACGGAAGTTTATCTCTAGCGACGCCGACGGCGAAGATGACAAAATATCTTAGAGAAAGTAATCAAATCAATGGCGGCGTGATTTGAATTGGAAATATACGGAATTAGTATTCCACTTTGTGATCTAGTTTCGGATGGCTTGATGAATTTTTATAGATCTTTTAAAATGAATAATTTGCCGAAGATTAATTTCCGTTGTCACCGAATGCAAATACTTGCTAAAATGACTGAAAAAAATAAATTTTCTAAATACATACTTGAAAAGTTAACGTAATAAACATAAAATGCGAATTTTCCCCCTGAACAAGTAAATCTTATTATTTTTCTCCTTCCTTTCCCTGTTGTTTTCTTGCATTTTCGAGTTACTTACTAATTTTTGTTTTTTTTTTATTTTCAGGTATAGTAAAATGGATAGCAAATATTTGCAAAAAAAGGGTTCTTGGGATGCACAAGTCTAAATGAATTTATTTAATAATTAAATTCATTTACTCAAGAAACTACCTTTTATTTCTAAATAATTTTATGTCATAATTTATCTCGACCTACCTACAATTACCATTTCTGTTGGTAAACTAAAGAAAGAAGCATCCAAATAGACGCCATGATGCAATTTGTCAGTCACTTAACGATTCAAAGAAAAGGTCAATGTCTGAGCTTTCCTCATAACATTTCATAACTGTTACTTAGTACGAAATTCTCACAAACCATTGTCAGTTTACTTATTATGTAAAGAGTTATTATGTTTCCAAATTACATCCAAGTATGCAATGAATGATAAGTATTTTGATCCACTATTGTTTGAACCTCATTATTTTAATTTAAATATTTGTGCCAACTTTCCATTTTCAAATGATTTTCGTGTTGCAAATTTCATTCTTTATGTCATATGGCGTAATTTTAAAAATACAACCGACGACCAAATAAAAAACACTTCAATTTTGGCAGTCGGGGTTCTTGTTTTGTTTTCTTCGTTTTATGACGCGGACCTCCGAAATTGAAGTAATTTTTCACTTTGTAGTGTTTTTATTTGGAAGTCAGTTGTATTTTTTTTTTTTTCCTTTTTTTAGATTTACCACAGATACCTATAATAGCCACAGTTATGCCAAAATAGATTACCCGAATAAAATTAAACTTGAACACAACCGGTGAAGTTAGAGTGTACCAGGGTGAACTGTATACATCTGCTTACCCCTTTAGAGCGCACCAGCGTGTTGGTATGTTATATAATGGTGTAAGGAATAAACAGACATGCAATTGCAGCAATCCCGAGAGCTTATAGCCGTCACTTATAGAAGAATTCTGTTGTATATATCCGAAGTTCTTCATCAGATATTAATCAAATTTAAATGGGACCACATGAGAAGCAACAGCTTTCAAATAAAAAACCGGCCAAGTGCGAGTCGGACTCGCACACTAAGGGTTCCGTACCATTATCGCAAAAAACAGCACAAAAGTCACGTTTGTTGTATGGGAGCCCCACTTTAATATTTATTTTATTCTGATTTTAGTATTTGTTGTTATGGCGGCAACAGATATACATCATCTGTGAAAATTTCAACTGTCCAGCTATCGCGGTTCATGAGCCTGGTGACAGACAGACAGACAGAAATAGGGTCCCGTTTTTACCCTTTGGGTACGGAACCCTAAAAACGAATCATCAAAATCGGTTCACGTAGAAAAAAGTTCTAAGGTAACAAACACTCTTTCTTTTTTAAAGTCGGTTAAAAAAATATAGGTTCATAATCATGGTTCTTATTCCTACTATTAACCACTCCCACCAGAAAATGTTAATAGGTGATAATAATAACATGGAAAATCAAACATTTTCACCCGTATGGGAACAAGTAAAACAATGGGTTCTTTGTTATCTGTCAGCAAAATGTAAGACATATTAATTCGTAGTCGAATCAGGACTACAATTTGTACACATTTATGCTTGTTTTAAATTATCTTCGTACTTTTAGAAAGCTTCTGGTATTATTTTGAAATGGCTTATGTTTAACTTACCACCAGATATAGTAACATATAACAGACAAAAATAGTAAATGATCACCAAAATTAAACCCGCATCTTATTGTAAAATTATAACCAAAGTTTTAACATCTCGCTATCCTGTTTAGGCAAAATGACTCCAAATAAATCATTGTTAACCCAAAAGTAGTAAATGATCACCAAAAGTAGTAAATGATCACCAAAATTAAACCAATGACCAAAAAGATTATAAAATTTCTGGGAGCAACTTGGAAGTAGCGCTCGCCGGCCGCTGCCGCGGCACCGCTCGCTTTGCTCGCTCGGCTCGCGCGCGGTTGGTCACAGTTCTAACCTAACCTAACCTATTTTACAACATTAAATAGCGCAATAATTTGCTATTAAAATTTGGTGATCAATTTACTAAATTTGGTGATCATTTACTATTTTTGTCAGTATATTACTAGATTTGGTGGTTAGGGGTTATCGTCACAAAGTTTTTTTTGGTGGTCATTATATTTATTCCCTTTTGAAATAGGTAAAAGATTTATTTGTCATTGTTATTGCCCCAGGTTATTGCATTTTATTTTCCAAGAACGAAAATAATTTTGAAATAAATTACCTGTTTTATTGATTTTCGTTACAGTAGCAGATATTTTTTATCTGTGGAATTTAATTTTCGAAGGTTTTGTTAGAGGATAAATTAAAAAACCGGACAAATGCGAGTCGGATTCCCGCACGAAGGGTTCCGAACCATTATCGCAAAAAACGGCAAAAATATCACGTTTGTTGTATGGGAGCCCCACTTGAATATTTATTTTATTCTGTTTTTAGTATTTGTTGTTATAGCGGCAACAGAAATACATCATCTGTGAAAATTTCTACTGTCTAGCTACCACGGTTCATGAGATACAGCCTGGTGACAGACGAATCGCGGAGTCTAGGGTCCCGTTTTTACCCTTTGGGTACGGAACCCTAAAAATCTGTTTCCTTAAGCATGCTTCACCCTTGATCATATCATCGGTAACCATCAGGTGAAATTGTGATCAAGCGCGAGCCTAATACCACGAAAATAACATATGTTTATTAATTTATTTCAATTATTGGAGCAAAGACCGATGACTTGGTTATAGTAGCGGGAAGGCGCTGGATGCGAGACGCACGGTACCGGTTAATATGGCGGCGCTTGGGGGAGGCCTATGTCCAGCATTGGACGACTTTCGGCTGAAAAACAATGCCCTACAAACCAAATAGTACCTTGCATAAACAGTGTAGCCCGGATCTCAGCAAGTTTTATAAATATTAATATATACTAATGTCTTTTCCTTTTAAGCCTCGTAAAATATACAATTATGTCACAATATTAGGGTATGTTATGACCTAAAAGCTATCTTCCAATCTATACTAATATTATAAAGAACTAAAGTTTGTGAGTTTGTGAGGTTGTAGGGGGTAATCTCTGGATCCACAGAACCGATTTTGAAAATTCTTTCACCAGTAAAAAGCTACATTATCCTTGAGTGTCATAGGCTATAAATTATTAAACAAAAAAATAGAGACCCTTACGCAAATTGCAATAATGTAACCCAAAGTAGCAAAATTTAACATGAGTATTGTAGTATTCAAATAAATTGTTTAACTAATTGGTTGGTAGGGTCGGTGGGTCGGTTGGTAGGGTAGATAGGGTAGGGTAAGTAGGGTAGGGTAGCCAAGGTAGGTAGGGTAGGTGGGTAGGGTAGGTGGGTAGGGTAAGTAGGGTAGGGTAGGCAAGGTAGGTAGGTGGGGTCGGTGGGTAGGGTAGGTGGTAAAGGGTAGGTGGTTAGGGCAGGTGGGTAGGGTAGGTGGGTAGGGAAGGTGGTTAGGGTGGGTTGATAAGGCAGGTGGGTAGGGTATGAAGGTAGGGTAGGTGGGTAGGGTAGGTGGTAAAGGGTAGGTGGTTAGGGCAGGTGGGTAGGGTAGGTGGGTACGTAGGTGAGTAGGGAAGGTGGTTAGGGTGGGTTGATAGGGCAGGTGGGTAGGGTATGAAGGTAGGGTAGGTGGGTAGGATAGGTGGATAGGTGGTTAGGTAAGATGAAAATACAAAGAATTAAAAAAAACATGTTAGGTGATTTTATGGCAAAACAACGTTTGCCGGGTCGGCTAGTAATTAATAAGGCACTGAACTAAAGTATTCTGCCCAAGCTCATTGTGGTAATGTGGTTAGATATTTGAGGTTATTGCCACATTGAGGAATTGATTGATGGCTTCAACAATAGGAAGGGAGCTGAATTAATTATTTTAGTTTTTATTAACACATTTTTTTTTATTTCGCATCCGAAAATGTGTTGGTAAAGTTAAACTTTATTAAATTAGTCAGCTCCGAAATTGCGTCACGTTTTTGAATGTTTAAATGGGAAGAGTCTGTTAATTTGTTTTTCAATCTGCCATTTGTTAGTATTTAGATATAATCTAATTATGTGTTTTTAGGACCTTTTCTGTATAATAGACTGAACAAGATACTCGATGTTTATAGCTTAACATATAAAAAATGTTGCTTTACTTTAACAGATTATTTCATCATCATCATCATCATCATCATATCAGCCGAAAGACGTCCACTGCTGGACATAGGCCTCCCCCAAGCGTCGCCACATTGACCGGTCCCGTGCGTCTCGCAACAGATTATTTAGGGACACTTAATTACAGTGACACAAAAAAACTTCTAGAAATTGTTGTTTGATTATTATATACCCTCATATACCTCATATACTTGTACATACTTAAATTACTTTTTTTTTTTTTTTTTGTTTTGTACCAATTTATTTATGTATTTATTTTTGTTAATAGACTTATTTTTATTTTATTTAATAATTTAATTCACCCAATGACTGATTTATGTAAAGTGATCGCCTGAAACTCAGGTTTGAAAGAACCTATATCGGGCAGGTCCCTACCAAAAATAGAAATTCTTGTAAAAAATCTTGCATTTATAATAAAATGTTTTATTATATTTTACATATAAGCACTATTTATACCATTATTTTAGAAACAATACTACTGCACCTACTGTACATTTTTGTGAAATTACTTACTTTTTAATAAATTATTCTTATCCTAATTAAAATTTTGTAATGCCAATATGCTTGCTGTTAATTAAGTTCCATCTCGAATAATAGCGTCTCAAGTTATCTGTCTCCTATCAAGAATATTTGAGTGCTTTTCATAAGAAATGTTGAGTGCTTCTACTAAGAAATGCTAATACTTTTATGATAGTGTCTCAAGTTATGTGCGACTTACTTAGGTGCATAGGGGCTTATTTCAGAATTGAGAATTTGGTGCCATATCCTATTTTAACGTTAAAGATTGGCAGAATTTTGTGCTAAAATATCAATAGGTGCCGTAAGTGATATATCCCAGGCGCCATTCACTCAGGTGCCGTTAAAGCGTGTGCCCAATGTGGAATACGTCCTTTTTATGTGTTTTTACTTGTATTTTAGTAATAATTCTAGGTCTTGCAAGTAACTTGCTATATAAAGTAAGGAAAATGTAGATAATAAGTTACGAAACAATAATGACTGCCTAGTTATGCGGGTGTTAAGTAATAATGGAAAACCGAATAACACACAATTTTAGCACTTACAACAAACCTAATGATCCGTTCACGGCGAACTGAGTTTTTTACTTGATAAGTAAAATGTACATGCACGGTAGTGTTCCTTCATTAAACTGGACTTAGGGGCTGGTTACTGAATTGAGTTTTCGGGCATAAGAACGAGTCAAACCCTACTATAATTCTAAAGATTGACAGGTTTTCAGGTGAAGTTGAGTTTGATGGATAATCAACTTCAAATTCTTATTTCAGAAATCGAGGATCGAGTCTAGTCATTAATTCATAACAGGATTAAATGCCCAAAAAATTGTGAAGACGCAAATCATACGAAAAAAAAAGATCCTTTTTTAAATTAACCTGAATATACGGGCAGGTAAAGGGGTTGCCACGAATCGACTGTAGATTGCTTTTTTACTCCATGTTATCCTCTATGGTGGCTGTTGATTAAGCAATCCACGAGAATAAAGAACATACGTATTTATTTGAACGCTCAGTTCCGTTTCGTGCTATAGAAAATTGTGCGATTTTTGTTACAGGCGTTTTTTTTTTTTTAGATGCATCCATTGACTGTTGTTCGATTTTCAATAGCCATTGCTCAAACTTTTGCTTGGCTCTTTGGAAATGCGTTCCTATTTTAAACAAGTGGACTTTTTATTGACCTTATTATTGTTTGTTTCTTTTTTTGCGGGCATGCGCTGTGCTCCGACTAATCAATTTCATCGATACGTTTTTGCGGTTTTAATATTCATTTATGCGATGTGGATTTGGTAATTGTGAATCATAATTAGGATTAGGTGAGATCCAAATTACAAGCTAGCGTTGGTTGATAAAAATACGAAATCGACTAATTGGTGTTAACACTGTTAACGGTAGGCAATTTCACACACCACAAACATAACTAAATCGCGTAGAACCGTCCGTACGTACGTCCGTCGATTTTATTTACAACTTCAACTTCGTGGAATATTTAGTTAACATAGATCTATAACCTCTAACTTACTAATATAAAATATACTTAGAATCTGTCGCAAACTCACAAAACTATCAACATCCTTTTGATTTTTTATTTATTTAATTTTAAGAAAAATGACGTTTGGTTACTTGGTATTTCACGACATCGTGTTATTACCTTATCCTAAAAATACTCCAAGCTGCTATGGGTTATTCACAAAAACCATAAAATAATATTTAAATAGCAAACCATTTAAAAGTACTTAAAGTGATCTTAAGAGAAGCGCAAAGATCAAAGTTTATTGTTTAATTACTGTTGGATAACACCGGCTAACGAGAAAGAGATTTGAACCATTATCCCACTAATCTCCGGTTTAATTTTAATTATAAAGCCAGATTAGTTATTTTTGCTCAGTTGTGGCCGTTATGCCACAGTTAAGTAATTCAGAGAAATGGTGTTAATTTAATTTTATTGTTTTTATTATTGCAATTTAAACATTGCAATATCTTTATTTTGTTTTCAGTGTAGAAAACTTGTTAAAGACACACCTTTTTAAATTATTTGAAATTAAATGCTTTGTATTTTTTTTTCTAGTATTGATAGTGATAATAACCCGCCAGGTTTCCGACAGCTCTAGTTGGATTTGAAAAAAGAACAATAAAAAATGGCTGCTCATTTACGCGCTTTACATTGTTAAACGAATTACCTGTTGCCGACTTGTCTCGGAACCTGTTACAATTTGATATTGATACACCTACTTAGTTTCTGCCATGCGTTATTGTTTTTGCTTAGAGTCCAACCCACCTCGCCCGCGCCTTAGTTCGGATAAGATAAGGCAACTGCAATTTGTACTGATTTACTTAAAACATTGCATTCGAGTTTCGATTCTAAGATTTAGAATAATAGTGTTGATATCTTCGAATAATTCCCCGTATAAACTTTCGTCTAAATCGATTTGAGTGTTGCGAAGTGATTGTAAGGAGCGTTTAAGCTCGTTTTCGCATAGATTTTTGGTGAAATTAATTACGAAAGCGCGGAAATAAATAATAAAACATAATTGGTGTACCGTATAACTTGCGTAACGAAATGTCAACGGTACCATGGAATGTTTGTTAGCGATTTTTAAGATTTAATATTCAGGTCAAGTTTGACGTCGTTCGACGTCAATGGCTCAGTTTGCAATTGCAACAGAAGAAGTTTATTTTTATTTGAATATATTCAAATTAACTTATGTAGGTACTATGTGCGTAATATAAAACCTTGTGAGGCTGTTTACTAGTTTATTTTTTTATAGCGCAAGTCTCTTTTCGCTCTGAGCTTAATTTCCCGTGGTCCGTATTTTTTTTTCCCTATAAGCTGTAAAAAAAGATGGTAAAACCTTTTTTTCTATTTTGGCTACCTAAAAAATCTACAGTACCTGAAAATCTTCATTAAATTTTTGCTTTGAGAACCTTTTTCACAGACTAGCAGTCAGCCGTGGTAATTTGGGTTTAGTAGAGAAAGATACTGTTGTAAAAGAAAATTTAGAGATAATTTCAGGAACCTAATTCGTTAATAGCAAAATGGTTCAACTAGTAGATAAGTCTTCTTTTGTCTCCTGGCTACTATCCCAGTTTATGAGAGACAGATTATAGTCTGCTGTATGGGGTACTTTTACTCCCTTGGGATGATAAAACACTATTCACGAGGACGAAGCCGCTGGCAGAAGCTATTTAATAATTAAGTACACTATTATTATGCAACAATGACGGAAAGTCTATAAACGTGATACTCATAAACTAGTTTGAGTATTGGGTACTCAAGTGATATCTCCTAATCACAGTACAAGTGCACCGCACGTACTCTAGTGTATAATTAGTGACACTTCAGCTGATTACTGTGAGGACTGTGACACACAATGTGTTTTCCAACAACCTGAGCAAACACGGGGAGGGGAGAGGACTGCAGACGAAAACTGACGAACTGTCATGATAGTTGTTTAACTTTTAGTCTCATTTTAGATTGCGCTGGCAACGGTCGATAAGACAGTTAAGGAAAATAAATATTAAAATACGTACTCAAGAAAGCGGTGGGTGACATCGGCATCTTCCTGTCCTTCGGCGGGGTGCTGTACACAAACGCAGGGTTGACGCAGCCGCGCGACTCGTTCGGGCACATATCACTCTCCGAGCCCCTGCGCACGCGCTTGTGCGACATCAACTCTGACATCGACTTCGCCGACTCAGATTTTCCCATCCCCTTTAACTTCTTCTTCACCTTATCATTCTCCGGTGAATGTATGTGTAGAATAGCCGCTGCTTTCGGTGGTATTTTCTCCGGCACTATTAGGTCCTTAGCAGAAACACTCTTTTGTTTCTTATTCGAAAACAAATCACTGAACTTCTTTTCCACTTTCTTTGGCCTCTGTGGTTTCAAACTCAAATCGATGTCTCCACTTTTCTTCCTCTGCTTGGGCGGCTCCGGCTTCCGTTTAGCCATAGCTGGTGTCTTTGGTTTATACGTCCCTTCGATACCCGTATACCCTACGTCGTAATCTTTCTCCGTCCAGATCTGCTTCGCGAAAATGATTCCGGTGCTCTTGATCTTGTCAATATCATCAGTTGTTTCCTCGTCCTTGGACCGCCAGCGGTTGCCGATCAGTCGTAGGGAAGCGCGGACGGATCTGGAGCGTCGTAGGCCACTTTGCTCCCTCTTGAACTTGTCGAGGAGGGTCTCCATAGCCCTGCGAGGGGTAGCGGGGCGCACTGGGCCCTGGGCATTGCACGTCACGATCGACTACGCGCACTCTATTCACTAACGATAGTTACGTGAGTCGCTTCCTTCCCGACGTTCACTCGGAGCGGCGTCGGCGTGTCGAGTGCGGCCTGCAACAATGTGGTAATGGTAGGGCTGCTCGGCTGCTCGCGGAGACCTCGCTACTGCTGCCCGGGCGGAGCGACGCGCTCGCCTGATAAAATGTTCTCATTTGCACAATCATTTGATTTGATAAGATATGATTGTTTGGCATACGCGTTTCACGAGTCAGATTTGTTGTGACGTGAATTCTGAGATAAATCATAAGGACACAATGATAAGTTGATTTGAAATGCTGAGTATTAAAACGGTGCATTGTTTTTACGTTTGGTGGGTATTGATTCTTTCGCAATGTTCGTGCCGAGGCTTGATTTACGGCGATGGAGAGCACGCGAGCGGCGTCGGGTGCCGACAACTGTGCCATGATCGATTATTCGTTTAATTTATTGGGTATTGCCAGTGAACGAGGTTAAACTATATCTCATAACTCCACGAATTAGAAGTTAGGTAACTTCTACTGTTATGCACAAGTTACATGATTCTCTGCATTTCCGATTGAGGTTTTTGGAACATCATTAAATGTAATTTCTTTCAATCGGGTTCAATTAACAAATAAAATTAAAGATAAGTAAAATTAAACGGTATGGTTTGCTACTTGTAAAAGTATTATGTTGTAAGGATTATGCTAATTTGCTACACTGTAAAAGTTGCCTTTAGCGGTAGGAGCTTACTGAAGTCAAAACGGTGCAATCAGGCATTGAATGCTTCAAAAAGCGAATTACTACGGTACTTTTGAAAACTATTAATACTGATACTTGGAATGACTTTAATTATTGCCTCTTAACAATACAATAGTGTTGAGTATTTCTGTGAACACTTAAGTTCCAGCTATCAATAAGATTTAGAATCTAGATATTGTCGCATATTGTTTCTGCCTCAATACCTATATAAACTACATATGTTGTCTTAAAGTAGCGTGCAGTCCTTAATAAAGCATAGTTTGACACATGTTTGACACTAAATAATGAGACGAAAGTTTTGCCAACTACTTTTTTTTAATTTTTTTATTTATGACTATAAATACAAGTCTTTCAGTCGGATACATAAATGGGTTTTAACTTTCTTTAGTATGCATTAGAATGCGGATGTAATAGATTCTAAAGTTGTATGGAGTATTTGGCAGCATATTGTATCGAGTCAGCCTTCCCAGTAAGCTTTGCTGAGATAGACAATACTACAATAAAATACTCCGCTCCACTATCCCGAGATCGCTTCTGTCAATGATTTCACATATTGTCCAGTTGCGTAGACACAAAACTACACTAATTTTATATCACAATATCGACTAGAAATCAATTGGCATATAATATTAACAGCTGAGAACTTCACTCAAAAAAATCCCGCCAAAAACTCCCCTCTGGCAACTAAGTGAAAACAGTGTTACCAGAAGTAACCTGAGACATAGTTCTATCTCATATTAGTACATAATAGGACGCAAAATTTGCAATAACATACATGAATAACAACACGGACCTTGTGACCATTTTTGTGGCTTAGCGAAAATATTTAAACAGAAATAAATATTAGGTAGACTTATTTATTTTTTAGATAAAAAACACTGCACACAAGCAAACAAGAATGTTCTACTTCTACGAACCAGTTTGACGGAAATAATTTAGTTTAAAAGAAATCGGAAACGTACGTGCAATTCAGAATAGTCGTAGTAGACTCTTTTTTGTCTATGGCAGCAGAACAGTCGAGCGAAGGCAGGCAACGGCACTATTCTGAATTCAAAATTGCGGGACCAAGCTTTGAATTTCAGCGGGAAAACAATCGTTCGTGTTTTATTTTAGAAATTCCAGGCAGTCGAGTTTTAATTGAACAGGGTTTCAAAATGTTACTTCTTTTGCTAGAATTTATTTTACGTAAAACCCTGATATAGATAAAATGTATTTTTCTTTACTTTGCTTATTTGGTAAACAAATAGGTAAATTCATAGAGATGATATAAGTATTCAGTTTTCTGTCTTTTCATAGTTTGTTTACAGCAGTTTCTGATAATAATATAGCTAATTGATATCATTCTTGATATTTGTAGAAAGTGTAGTAAACACATACATACATAGTAAATAGTAACATACCTAAAAAACTCGTGTGATTGATGCGATAACTCGTGATTTTCGTCCCGTGTTTGATATGCAAATAAATGTCTGAAAAAATACGCTGTACCTATATATTTATGTTCTTACTTTAATTTCTAGTTCCAAATACCACCTAGTACCTACTTATTTGAAAAGAATTTAAGGTTGTGAACTTATCAATTCATACTCTACTTTCATATTAAATTCTCATGCTATAGTTTGACAAATTCTTATTTTCGTATGCTTAATCCAAAATGCTCAATCCAAGAATTAACACATTCATCCAGTTGTTATTATTAATTTTTAAATTGTTAATTTTCATCCCGTCGAAAAAGTTTCGAATAATTTCAGACCAAGAAGGTTAGTTACCTTATTCAATTTCGTATAAAGTCAACCTTCTTCACCAACAGAACCTCATTTGTCTTCGATAAGGCCTTTCGGACATACTACAAATATTTTAAAAAAGGAAACAATTTAATTTAACGATCATCGCCATTATTATAATGTAGTACTATTAATACGAGTATGGAAGTAATATTGGCAGTCAATTTGTCAGCATTGAATTTATTGAGACTTCATTGATTTAATTGATCACGAGGCCCTGTTTTAAAAGAAGGAACTGGTTTAAAGGTGAGTATATAATTATCGGTTATTACTTTGGTATTACTCGTTATTTTTTGCCCTAGCAGTTCCGCAACTATCATCTTACAAAAATCGTATGCATTCATTCTCTGACAAACAACGCATTTCATGGGGGGTGACCATAAGCTCTTAGAGTAAGGTTATTTTGAGATCGCGTAAGTGACAGATGTATACAAGTCATATAAATCTGTCCCTTACACACACTCAAAACAATCTTACTATAAGAGCTTATGGTCACCCCCCTGAACATGATCCAGAACCACAAGAGTTCTCTAGGGTTTTTGAAAATTCATGTTCATCCTCTAGAGTAGGGATGGCGAACCTATGGCACGCGTGCTAAAGGTGGCACACGACAAAATTTTTCGGGCACGCCAATATAAGGTTATTCATATAGATAATTTGAAATTACAGAAATGTGATCGACTTCTACTTTTATATCAACGAAACCTAAATCGCTAAAGAATATTATTGCTGTACGAATTTCATGTTGTAAATAAAGAGTTAATAAGTAGCATTTTTTTATTAAATCTCCAATTCAAGATTCTTTAGCGGCACGCTATACTAAAATAAAAAAAAAATAAAAAAATATGACACGTTCTCTAATAAAGGTTCGCCATCCCTGCTCTAGAGTCTAGAGGTCTCATAAACTTATCACCTTACCAATTTTAATAATCTGTACAAGTTAGTATCATAATAATACTGGCCGGTTACATTACTGCCGATATCAAAAACCGTTACACAAAAAAAAAATGGACCAACGCGATAAAGCTTCCGTAGCTGACCCACATCGGTTTAAATTCTTAACTTCTCTGTAAACAAGCTCACGTAACATAACGACCTCTTTATTGATCGCTAAGAGAAACTTTATTTTCAGTTAAATAATGAAAAGGCATTAACAGTGGCACCAACAATAATTCAATTTGGACATTTGTCAACGTCCATAGAATACAAAAGTTTTAATTGAAAATTCGAAATACAGTTATTAAATCACTTTAATAATAGATTTAGAAGTTACTGCATCATTTCTGCTTGTAAGCATTTCTTCATTTTGGTTTCTTAATAAAAGCAAAAATTCAATCATAATTTGCTTGATTCCAAAATCATAGACATCAACAAAATGCAGAAACAGGCTCAGGTAACAAAAGAAGCACCCTTATGTTATTCCAAATTCAAAGTTCCAAACACAGAAAAAAACATTCGGTTTTCAAATTTAGAACCAATGTGAAGCTAGTCATGTGTCGATCAGGTAGCAGGTGATTCGGCCCCTAATGTAAGTGCGTGAGCGACCCCTTCTCACTTAAATTCTTCCATTCTTTGTTATCTTTCAACATGCTTAGAGTTCCGGGTTTTTGTAACATTTCGTAACGCGTCGGCGTTTGCAAATAAAGGACTTCGTTAATATTATAGCAGGTTTTTAAGATAACGAAGTATCAATGAGCCCACTTTTTTTGGAGGATTCTGAGTTTTTTTTTTCTGCAAATTTATTTAAAACTTAGAGTGGTAGTTGGTAGGAACATTCTGGTAAAAACATATCGTTTAAGATTTCATTAAAAAAACCTTTACTTATTTTTAATGGGCCGATACGAGACCGGTCCAGAAATTTGTATGCCATGAGAGATGCTTTGAGACGGCGCGGGCGCGCGTCGGCGCGGCGTCGCAGAAAGTACTTGGAGAGGGCATTTCCCAGCTCTGAGATAATCAGATAACACAAGTTTATCAAAGTTAGATCTATTGTCAAGGTTTTTAACAATCAAAACCCAAGGACAAGACGCAATCCTCTATCACTAAAACCAAATTGAACACAAAATAGCTCTGTGTTCAGGCAGCCATGAATGCTAGCGTGGCAATTAAAACCATATGTCTCTGAGATACGGTCACTTGGGACACAATATATTACAAGGGTCTTATTAAGGGTTTATGCATGTGACAACAATTATAATTAAGGGGGATCAAAGGACACTGGGACCGTGAAATCAATTCTATGATTATTGAGGAGGACATTTTGGGGTTTTAATAATGAAACTGAGAATTTATTTGGAGTTTCAAACAAAGTCATCAGTTCTGTTGTATGTTCTTTTCGGAAACTCTATGCTGTAGGTATGTATGGTGCATCTTAAGAGATTTTTTTTTCACTTTACTAGCTTTGGACAAAGTGAGTGGCTTATATATCCAACGTCTTTTAAATGTGGCCTGTAGCAAGTATTCAGATTGTATGCTTACTTCGACATACATTAAAACCTTTCATCACGTAGATTCTAGTCTATGATCGAGGTGTGATGTCATCAGTATTGCAGTTGCTTCTATTCAATATGTTGCTTCGTCTCTTTCTCCGAAGTGTGCCAACGTAATCTTTTGATTATCACTTACAACACTCAACATGGAGTAATGAGTTATCGATTCGAGTAATTTCGAATAATTGCTATATCATTGTATAAGTACAGAAACAGGCTATTAATTGAATATCTTTGACATTCGTTACTGGTAGTCAGAACTCAGAAACCCGAAAAGTCTGACACAGTTTTGCTACGGGATATTGTAGCTGGTAGTCCAGTTACTGGGTTGTGTAGGTCAGATGAGTAATAATCATCATCATCATCACATCAGCCGAAAGACTTCCACTGCTGGACATAGACCTCCCCCAAGCGTCGCCACATTGATCGGTCCCATGCGTCCCGCATCCAGCGGATCCCTGCAACCTTCACCAGGTCATCGGTCCACCTGGGGGGGGGCCTTCCAACGCAACGTCTTCCGGTTCGCGGTCGACACTCCAGAACTTTCCTGCCCCATCGGCCATCTATTCTGCGAGCAATGTGCCCTGCCCACTGCCACTTAAGTTTGGAAATTCTTCGGGCTATGTCGGTAACCCTGATTCCCTTTCGGATCTCTACATTTCTGATTTGATCACGCAAGGATACTCCGAGCCTGGCCCTCTCCAATGCCCTTTGGGTGACTTTAAGCTTTCTGATGAGGCCCATTGTGAGCGACCATGTCTCAGAGCCATAGGTCATAACGGGCAACACACACTGATCATAGACTTTCGTCTTGAAACACTGTGGTAAGTTGGACGAGAAGATACCGCGCAACTTCCCAAACGCTGCCCAGCCGAGTCGGATTCGACGGTAGACCTCTTTCTCGAAGTTGGCCCTACCTATCTACCTATGATGGGTAATCACTCCATGTAAAATACCTACTGGTATCAGCTCCATCTGTTTACACTGGAAGTAGGCCCCAGTATAGTTGGCAAAAGTTTGGGCAGATTGACTTTGTCAAGAAAAAGAAAATCATTTAAAATCATATTTTTTCAGTTTATATTAGAATCGATAAACGTTCATCTCTAATCGATTCTAAAGCAAGTAATTTAGAATCGGATAAACTGTCTATTTAACGCGTATTATCCTCCTTCGCGTGAAATTAAGAATACAATGCTTCCATTGCTGCTATTGTTATAGAAAAAAATAAACAGTTGGTTATTTCATAGACGTTTAATTCAGGTAGAAAAATAAACGCATTGAATGATGGCACGATTTATTCATTGCATTTGGTAACATTTTAACAAAATGATTGAGTTTTTTTTTAAAGAAGCTTTTGTATTGAAATATACTAAAAGTAAATTATCACTTCTCAATACACATCCAATAAGCCAAAATACGATTGGTACTATTTTTTTTGGTTGAGGAGTTGCCATGGCCATCACTGGGTCCATCATGAGAGTAGATTCATAGAACCATATTTTCCAATGTTACGTATATAGTTACGTAAGTAGGTACGCCAAATTACAGCTCATAAAATGCGCCAAATGACAGCTATAATTTGAAGTCAATTAGTGTTTTCGTGACTATGTAAATAAGAAGTACAAGGTAACATTCATTATCCCATTAAGCAATTGTTCTATTTTAAGCAAAATATTGCAGTATGACTCATTTTAGATCTAAATCAGGGGTTCGGCACGAATCCGAGAGGTCAAATTTTTAATGACTCTGCTGCATGCATTATGACGATGTCATATTCCATCCATAGTGGCATAAATGGGCCTTTTAAATAAAAAATAAATTTCGTTAATATCTCACACACATCTTGTTTTATTCAATTTTAACATCGACCCGTCTTTGTTGAAAGACCCTTTATTTGTATTTAGGTAACTAACAACCATTTACAGAAATCTTAAGTTAAAGAAGTCAAATCTTAAGTCTCACCAGGTGGACCGATGACCTGGTGAAGGTTGCGGGTATCCGCTGGATGCGAGACGCACGGGACCGATCAAAGTGGAGACGCTTGGGGGAGGCCTATGTCCAGCAGTGGACGTCTTTCGGCTGATATGATGATGAAAGAAGTCGATGTCAAAAACGAAGAAACGAAAACAGGAACACCGAATTCCGAAATTGAAGTTATTTTTCATTTTGTAGTGATTTTATACGGAAGTCTGTTTTATTTTTTTGTAAAATAGTTTTTAATTTTCAAAGCTGAGGCGCCCCCCAGTTTGAAAATCACTGATCTAAATAAAGGCAAGTAAGTGCTTCATCATTGTCTGCGTGCGTTTTTACCCGACTTTCCAAAAAGAAGGAGGTTCTGAATTCGGATGTTTATATTTTTTTCCCATCTATGTTGAGGTCGGCATCTAGTCTAATCGGATGCAGTGATATATGAAGCGATTGTTTATCTGTCATTTGCAATCTAGTTGCTGGGTAAAACGGTACCCTTTGCCAATACTGGTTTACAGAATTAGGGGTTTAGAAGTTATTAGATCAGTTGATTAGAACCAATAATTAAGACTACTATTTACAGTGAATTTACTGAGACTAACAGCACCTGTGGCTACAGTTGACAATCTACAATCGATAACGCTAGTAGAAAACGAATCAATGTATGGGAATGACACATCTGAACGTTAAGTCACGTGGTCAGACCATACTAATAGAAGGCGTTAACGATTGTAGAAAGAGATAAGAAACTTTAATAACTTGGCCAGGTTTAAAACAAAAACGAAATGTTTACCAACAAGGAGTAATTGAACAGGTATTGCGACAAAGCCAAGAGCGAAGATTTACAAATCAGTATTCCCACAATCTTACATAAAATGTAATCAACCGTGCCTAAGAAACAGAGAAAATTGATAAATTATTCAATTAACATTTCATACCATCGCCGAGAGTTGCGTATTTATTGAGCAAAACCCCGAAAAGTTTAAATTGCTCCTAAATCAATTCTTCCCGAGTTCAGGAAATGACGAAACAGGATTAATAGAGAGGAAACAAGTCAATTCAGCCCCTTTATCGACGTCCCTGTGATGTTTATGTAAATTGTTTATTTTGTGCATGTTACGGAAGTCGAACGCCGAAGAATACTATTAAAATGGTAATTTCCGATGTCACTCGACGACGGCATTCCTTGAAACGAGAAATGACTCCTTTGAGTTTTATTTTACATTCCATCGAGAGTTCCTGTAGTTCTTTGAATAAGGTTCGCCGGAAAGTTTGCAATATCTGCGCAATGGGCTTAGATTAGACTGTACTCTAATCTGAGGGAATAGGAAGCCACGTCAATTTTCGAACGTCGTTCTTGGATTGCCAGATCCGATTTGGTGGAGCGGCATTCGTATTTCAGAGTCCTTAAAACGAGTTGAAAAGTGCTTATTTGGACAGTTTGAGTTATTACTTTATCATCTAGATCGAGAACTTAAGATTCAGCTTGTTCCGTATTTCCGTATCGGACGGGGACACTAAACTTGAAGATTGATTATACGAGAACATTCAGTTTAATGTTCGGTGCCTCTCTTTAGGTTATATTGGGACAATTTGCAACTTAACTTTTTGCTTTCTGACGTTATAATATACAACTATTGTTTAAAGTTGTGAAATTACCTGATTTAACTACTTTGAAACATCGCGAGACGTAGTTATGTAATTCTGTGTCCTATAGGTAATTTTACTGTTACATACTGTAGTTTTATTGAAGAGAGAATGAAGAACGTAGCAGAGATATTTTTATTTGTTGGGCGAATTATTTCTTGTTATTCTCAGTACCAGCCCAAATTGGAATAAAGTTGTTTCATAAACTGCCTCTCTCTGAATCAGAACCAATTCTGACATTGTGTGAACTGTATTGTACTGCACTTTACAAGAATTCTTTGATACAACTAAAATAAAACCCAAACGAAAGCTACAATATCGCGAACAAACAGCAATAAGTTTCACAATTTCTTGCACTTTGAACCAAAAAGAAGAGATAGAACTTCGACGTTTACACAAAGCGCCAAATGAATAGTATTTACGCAACTTCAAGCGCTGCACAATACATGATCAGTGCTGCAAACCGCTGCATGTGCTGCAACTAACTAACTGCCGGCAACTGATTCGATTGGACAATATGAAAGCTGACCTTATTTCTAGTTCGACGAATATAAGCTTTATTTGTAGGGGAAAATTTGTTTGTTAACTTTGATTTGCGATAAGGAAACTTTTGAAGATTGAAGTTAAAGGTTACAAGAACCGTAACGTTGGAAGGTCTCCCGCCAGGTGGACCGATGACCTGGTGCTGGTGAAGACCGCAGCAACCGTTAGATACGAGAAATACAGGACAGGAAGAAACTACAACGCTTGGGGGAGTCTTATATCCAGCAGTGAACGTTTTTAGACTGTTTCAATATCAGTTTTGAATTTGAAGAGTGGACCACATTCATTTGAATAGTATTAAACCAGATAATCCAGTTTTGAATCATTGGTGGATAAGTCTCGATTAGTTATACAATGAAAAATATATTATCATGGCTAACGATGTGACATTTAGTCCATGTGTTACCAGTTCCTGACAGAACACCGATATATGCCACGCATCAGAGATACCTAGTTGATGGCTGAGTGCCCGTGTTTATGGTCAGTTGGCGCCAAAATAGAGCAGTTGTTACACATCACGGCAAAATGTGGGTGTGTGAGTCCGACTGAAAATCATAATGAGATTACATAATAGTACTGCCCAGCAAATTGGCCAATTCAACAGTCATTTGTTACATTAATTAATTTTAAAAGTAGGTTAGTTTGTCGATTGATATTTTCCTGTTTATTTAAGCACAGGAAAACCTACAAGTTAAAGTACATTTATGTAATCAGAATAATAGATTATTTTGCGTCATTACGGGCTTAATATTTTGGATTGTTTTTACTTTTGCTATGTTTGTAGGCTTATCGTGGTAAGACGTAGAAATCCATTAGCTGTGGTTTGTACATTTTGAATGGTGTATTTTTGTGGTTTTAAAACTAAATGGACATAAAATTCCCTGTCCCTTTCAGTATGTTTTGTTTATGGTTTTTCCAAGTGCTGAATTTACCTCGTCTATTGTGAATTTGTGACTTGTACATTTTATTTTATTTTCAACACCTCCTTGCCTATTTACGAAAGTGTGGGGTTTTATTTATTTCCTTATATAGGTAAAATTGGGAACCCTAATATAAATATGGTTCAGGACTTCAGGTACATTGATGTTTTCCTTCTTTACAGGTAACTGGCTTTTCATTAAATAAGAAGCTGGGCAACTGATCTTAATGAGCATCCAGCTAAACATTTTTTTTAAATGCCCTTTTGGAGTTTCTTGTGCGTTCTTCCCCATATCAAGCTACTTTCCGAATGCACGGTAGCGTCAATTTGTTATTACTTGTTGTGCTATTTTTAATTTAGATTTAATAATGTTTGACGTTCAAAAGTGCCGCTTATTGGCCTAGTTGAAATAAATATATTCGACTTTGACTTTGTAGAAATTCAATGACAAAAGATTCGATGAAGATTAAGATATTTTGGTTATCGATAGAAAAAAAATGTCCTCCTAAACTGCATAAAGAGGCGAAAATCATCTAAATAAATCACGTATTCCAAAGGACAGAGTGATTTTTATATGAAACAGTAGTCCCCAAATAATTTGGAAAGCACAGACTTTTTAGAAGATTACAAAAGTAAGTTGAAAGCTTATTTCTTACGAAATGTAATACTTACGGGAAAAGATTTTTGCGATGTCCGAATTTTGTATCTAATATTCAAACTTAAGTTGTTAAAAGAAACAGTAGAAGGGTCTTATGAGACTGTCCCTAATACCGTTTCCTGTAGCTATAGGTAGCTTACCTGCCCTATTATCCCGTCATAAAAAAAAAAAACAACATTATTAATTTCATTCATAGACGATATTTGAATCACATATCTATTAATTATTGCTAGGCGTAGACAGGTATACTTTTTAATGAGTAGTAAACAAATAGTCCGAATACTTTTAATTGACTGCTAGACCCTACTTACAGGTTCAATTTTTGTGTTCTTTATTATTACACATTTTGTATATCATTATTAAGTAACACAATAATACTTGCATTAATGTTCCTTCTTGTTACCGCTATTTATAATTATTTAATATTTTTAATTAAGTTCATGTAGGTAATCCTGTTTTGTTAACAAATCTACAACTTACTGCTACTACTTACTTAATGCTTCTTATCTAAAGTAAATGCTTAATAACTGAGAAGCTGCCGTTCAATTAAGGTATTTATTGCAGAGATCATGTAACTAAAGCACAGTACTAAAAGCTTCATTTTGGACACTTTTACGATAGCAGATGGTTTCTCCGGAAACAGTTGTAAGCCAAGATAAATTAAATTCTATGCACCGTAAGTTGATCGTAGCTTTACGAGACAAAATTAATTCGAACCATTGCCATAAACGGTTGAAGGTCTAAGACCGGGCCAGCGAGATCTCGCGAGGTAGGGTTCAACAAATCAACACGTCACGTCAAGTAACGAGTAATCTGTCGATACAAGTTGTCACAAAAATAACACTAGCAATAATTACCTAATTACTCATTTTTTTAGTACAAACACTCTACAAACAACCGATTTAATGAGTTCAACTGTCAACATAACCAAACTTTTACTAAAACTTTATTTATTAACACACACTTATCACTTCACAACACTTTTGATCACAGAAAAATAACACAAACACCGTTGTTCGATTGTCAAAGAAAATAAACAAGTTCGTTCCATTGATGAAAATTTTAAATTCTTTTATTTATAAAACCGTACGCCGATACACAAACAGTTCAAAACATAACTAACGTAACGTTCGTGTAAAACCGTTGCTACCTGAAGTTAGCTGTGGTCGCAAGGGGTACCAACATAAATCAAGATGGCGTCAATGCTGCCAATATGGCGGATCAATATGGCCGACCGGCGACCGGCGACTACGCCGCAGTCAACGGCCTTTGAAGTAATGAATGGGGAACGAATGAACTTTGACGAACCTGTTCGATCACTGCATTCTGCTCTTGCGCTGCGATAGTAGCTATTCGTATGATACAATTTATGTTTGACAGAGTAAGTTTTAAAAATCAGACAGAGCCGCTTCATAATTTATAAAGCAGATGTAGTTTAATAAACGACGATGTTGACATGGGATTTCAATAAAACGTCAAGTTAGATTACACCACAAATAAAATACATGTAAGTTAGTTAATTACAAGTAAAAGATTTGGGTTAACTATTTCTTAATGCGAGTAATTAAAAAATAATGATTGGGGTTACCTTTTTCTAAGTTAAATTAAAAAAATAAAGGTCCCAGACCCTATAAATTTTCAAAATTATTCTTAACCTAGATTCAAATGTTGTTCCACTAGCCCAGTAGAGGTACTTAATTAAACTGAAAGGAGCAAAGTTGTTGAATAAATTATTGAAACTCCTTGCAGCCAATCGAAACTGTACTGAACAAATACTGTCTTAGAACTTTATGAATTCATGAGCTACATTTGATTGGGCTGATATTTTAGAAAAGTAAGATTTATACGAAAGTAATATACTCAATAACGAAAAAGAATAATCTTTGGATGACGATGAAGACGCGATAGTTAACAAGTCAACCGGTTTTAAAGCAAAGTCTCCATCGAGGCCAGAAGCAGACTATTATATAAGTCAAGGACATAATGTTCAAGAAAAGGAAAAGAATACTAGAGATTTTCAGAAAAGAGACGAAACATGCAAGCAGAACGTGCGAAACAGTAGAAAATGCCTCTTGCTTTCATCCTAGATTTAAATCTTGAGGTTTAGAGGCGTCTCCTGTTTCAAAATATTTTCTAGTACGGACTTTAATTGCAAGTAGGTATTTACTCAAGCTTCATGGAGTAAAACCTTCATGAATACTAAAGTTACAAGACCTTTTTACTAAGACTTCGCGATCCGTCTGTCTGTCTGTCTGTCTATCCGTCTGTCACCAGGCTGTCTCATGAACCGTGATAGCTAGACAGTTGAAATTTTTACAGATGATGTATTTCTGTTGCCGCTATAACAACAAATACTAAAACCAGTATAAAATAAATATTTAAGGGGGGCTCTCATACAACAAACGTGATATTATTGCCGTTTTTTGCTAGATATTAATAACGGCAACAGTTAGACGCTTGAAATATTCACAGAATGTTTAGTTGTATATTCACTTCAAAAAACAATAATTATTAAATTAAAATAAAATTAATTAGGGGGGTTCCCATACAACAAACGTGATTTTTTTGCAGTGTTTTGCGATAATGGTACGGAACCCTTCGTGTGCGAGTCCGACTCGCACTTGGCCGGTCTTTTCCGTTACGCTTAATTTATTTGATAGGAACTGACAAATTTTCAAAGTAAAAGATGCTTATTGAATTAATTATGATGAAGATTAGAGATAGCTTCTGAGTAAAGGAAAGGATTAAAATTAATAACTTCTGAAAAGGTGAAGAAAGTTAAGACATAACTTGAGATCATGAATTCAATTTGTAAGATAGGATTAATTTGAAACCTATAATGATAACTAAAGTTATAATCTAATCTGATATTAGTAAAAAAAAAATGATTATCAAAATTCTTTATTTGAGAGAAAGGTACACTGTAGCTGAATCTAATTTTTATCCCGGATATACCGCAAGGTAGGCAGTTGTTGGATAGGGCACGGAACCACTGGAAAAGCAAGTATGTATGAAAATATACTGGACGTAAAAGCAGTAAATTGGCTCCCACTAGTTTTCCTACCGAATCTAGAAACTTAACTTTACGTTGCAGTATTGAAAAGGAACCATTGAAAAAGTATCCGCAAACAAGCCCGTATCCCACCTCTACCTACAGTCGTTGACACACACGTGCTGTTGCGCTAGAGTAACGCCGATAGTGAAAGTGAGGCGCTAACTGAGTATAATGGAACGTTATGCGATGCGGCTGATGCTCCCAGTAAAAACGGTAAGGAGAGAAACGTTTAGGAAGTGATCGAGAGTGGTTATTTGTGTTTATTTAAGCTTAAACAGAGCATCAAAATTAATATAACCAAAAAGGCATAAGAATTTCTTGTCTTTAGTCGGTCTTTAAATATTAGACATGAAAAACGAGAGTAGTGGTGGAATAGGAGTACGTAAGTCGTGAGTTCGACTTCGATCAAACCCAGAAAGACAGGCAGGAAACCATCGGGCGAAAACCGGGAAACTCATAGCCGAACCGTCACTGTATTTAAAGAAAAAAATAATCACGAACCTAGTAAACCCTTGCAAGTCGCTGCTAACACCATCTATTGCCGTGAAACGGGATCGAACGCGATTGATGTACTTACAAAAATAACAAGATCATTAATCAGATGAAATACGCTAGTTACGGCGGCACGGTTTCTTTGTATGGGATGAGGCATCTGTATGCTACTATTATATTATCTGTGCTATTAGTAATAAAAAAATTGTAACACTTATGACATGCATAAATTAGCACTGAATCCGAGTGGCGATTTATATTGACCCTGTGTGGCATCAGTTTTTTATATTAAATAAAACAAAAAGAGAAGCATGTCATTAAGCATTATTATAATCACACTGCACTATTCTGCTGAATCTCATCACAACAACTCTACACCAATTACGCTAAAGGCTTTCAAAAAATTGCTACGGAAATACCAGCCCGGCCCACGCATTACCGCAAATTCTGATACAAAAGTCCACTTTTACTCAATCGTTGGAACAATAGGGACACCCTAAAGTTACGCAACCGAACAGTTCTTTTGTTCCGTTCAATCTCATCCTACACAATTAGCTTTCCTACTCTTATCTGGGTATGTTATTACGTGTTTTATGTAATTGTTTAAGACGTACTTTGGTGGAGATAAGTAGCAGGTGGAGGTAAAGAAATTTGCTACCTATTGCTGGGAAAACTCTTTCATTTCGTTTCCTTGTGTGTTGTTGCGGTAATAAGAGCGTCTAGACAAAGTGATGTTCTATCAGATAATAATTAACAACAGGAATTGGTGAAGAAATGAAGACAACGAATAAGAAGAAGTAAAAGTATACAATCTTGAAATATTTAGAACTGTGTTTGCTGCTTTTTTCCAACAATAAAATATTGCTAGTTAGAAAAAATAAAAGAAAAGTATTTATTTATGACCCGCACAGGAGAGACCCGCACAAGTTAAAGGGGAAAATCTACAAGTCCGTGATTAGACCTGTCATACTGTATGGATCGGAATGTTGAGCTGTGAAAAAGATGGATGAAAGGAGATTGCATGTAGCAGAGATGAGAATGTTGAGATGGATGTGCGGCGTGACGAGATTGGATAAAGTGAGAAATGAGTATATTAGAGGCAGTTTGAAAGTGGCGCCAGTGACAGAAAAGTTGACAGAAAACCGTTTGTCCTGGTATGGTCATGTGATGAGGAGGGATGAAACGCTACTAAAAGAGTTTTGAATATAAATGTGGATGGATGGAGAGGGAGAGGAAGGCCAAAGAAAAGATGGATGGACTGTGTGAGGAGTGATATGAAAGAAAAGGGAGTCAGTAATAACATGACGGGGGACAGGACGGTATGAAAGAAGCAAACGTGTTGCGCCGACCCCAAGTAACATGTGATAAGGGCATGAAGATGACAGGAGACACGAGAAATAAGCAAAAACAAAAAAAATAACATTAAATAAATAAAACCCCGTGCGAGACCTAAAAAATTCCTATCTCTGCTGCGATGTCGAAAAAGGATGAAAATGTTAAAATTCCAATCGATCATAGGATTTTTTGATCAAAAAATTTAAAGTCATCATTCTATCATCGAAAACGTGCCAGATAGCGATTGTTAAAAAGGCAAAATTGTATGGGATTGACAAGCGATATCAAAAGTCACGTGATCAATCCCTGACATTTTGACATTTCGACGTCGCTTTCGCTGACATCGATTAACACTAAACTATAGCCTCAATGTTATCGACCGTTTAAACAATTGATGTTTAAATAACTCTTCTAAGTCAATCAGTTCTGAGTGGAGCGATAGACATTTATGCTCGTTTATCACGATACAAACAATCTAGTAATTATTATTGAGTAATTACTACAGCAATTAGCAAAATGGCGTGAGTAGTACTCGTGAATTACTTTCTGCGATATATTGCTGGTTTGTGAGTTAACCTCTTTGAATGCAAATTGCTTTATGTTTAATAGATTTAGTAATCAAATAAATAGTAAATTTATTACTCTAGAAGGCTTACAAAATGATAGCTTTTAATCATAAAAGGCATAATACTATGAAGAGTTAAATTGTTTGTTTATAATAAGTTCATAAAAGGTAAATGTCTGTGAGAGCATCAATTTTATTTAAAAAATTGTATCACATAGTAGCAATCGCTAAGTGTCATAGTCTTTTTACCCGACTGCCGAAGGAGGGTAATGTGTTTATCAGTCTATGTATGTATGTATGTATGTATGTATGTATGTATGTATGTATGTTTGTTCCTATGTGGCGTTCCAGAGACCTAACGCGTTGGCTGATTTTGATGATTCATACGTCAATCGACGCGTCTTAACCTTGCGAGTGTCATAGGCTACATTAAAATTAGAAAATAGAAAAATGGCGGCTTCTGGGCGCCATATTGTGGGGGGGACATTTTCTTTTTTCTTCCAAACCCATCGTGTGGGGTATCAAAATAAAGGGTTTTAAGAGATGATTTCAAAAATATATAACACTTATATATTTAAATGTACCTTATTCGAAAAAAATGTTAACTAAAAAGTTATAAATAAAAAAGTTTATTCAAAAAATCGAAAAAACCCGACTGCTTAAAAAGCAAACTAAAAAGACGTAAACAAGAAGAAAATCATGCTGTGCAGTCGGAGGATACATATTGGCGAGCTGGCTGACCAAAACCAGATGTATCCTCCGCCTGCACAGCATGATTATCTTCTTGTTTACGTCTTTTTAGTTCGCTTTTTAAGCAGTCGGGTTTTTTGATTTTTTGGATAAACTTTTTTTTAATCGCGAAAACTGCCGCATCAAAAAGCTTTAGATTTTATTTTGTTTTCTATACTTATCTATACTTAATATTATAAAGAGGAAAGATTTTTTTGTTTGTACCGAATAGGCTCCAAAACTACTGGACCGAATTAAAAAATTCTTTCACCAATAGGAAGCTACATTATTCCTGAGTGACATAGGCTATTTTTTATCCCGAAAACAGGTCCTGTGTGGTGGTCCACGGAAACGAAGCCGCGGGAAACAGCTTCAGAAAATTTGCGTATTTGTTATTCTTATTAGTATACACTAATATCATATATTAATATTATTATATACTTATATATAATATTATAATTAGCAATTTATAAAATTTTTGTTTGTCTGTTTGTTCCGGGTAATCTCTGAAATGGCGGGACCGATTTTGACGGGACTTTTACTAGTAGATAGCCGATGTTATAAGGAGTAAGTAGCATAGGGTACTGTTGTTTTTGTAAAAACAATTAGGGATACGTATAAAAAAAATTAAATACTTAATTTTTTTTTTGTTTTACGTGTTTGACGCGGACGAAGTCGCAGGCACAAGCTAGTATTCAAATATATTTATAATTTATGACTCAAGAAGGGTTAAGAAACGGCAGCTTTGAATAATTTATGATCTAAGATAGAAGCAGTGTTATATTATCTCCATTAATTAGAAGTAAAGAGGAAATGAAGCTGTTTGGACCAGCTCCAAGATAATAATAACAAAATATGATAGACTTATTCGCCGCGCATATTAATTTCTGTCTTAATTCTACCGAAGACTTAATTTGCATAGAAAAACGCTTTGAAACAAAAAAGGAGCGGGCGTAGCGTGAAAGAGCCGATTGTGCTGAAATATTTGAGGAAAACTCGATGAATTGAACTTACAAAGGGAAATTGATTTTAACATAATTTGGGTGGATATCTAGCGATGGCCTGCGTTATGTTGGCTTTCAGGGCAACGGTCGAATGTGGTTTATTGGCATAGACCTGCGACTTCAGAAAACCCCACAAGAAAAAGAGAACTCAAGAGATAACTCTACCCTCAAACCGTTCATGCAGAATGTCGATTGTGTCGTTCGCTGTGTGGCAAGTAGCGACATCTTGCTGGAACCACATGTCGTTCACGTCCATATTGTTCAATTCAAGCCAAAAGAAATTGTTTATCATTGATCTGTAGCGCTCGCTCGATCTATGCAGCAGAGTCATTAAAAATTGGACCTCTCGGATTCGTGCCACCATACGAAGCCGCGGCGGACATTTGAACGATGTCATATTCCATCCATAATGGCATAAATGGGCCTTTTAAATAAAAAATAAATTTCGTTAATATCTCACACACATCTTGTTTTATTCAATTTCAACATCGACCCGTCCTTGTTGAAAGACCCTTTATATGGTTGATTTTTGAAATGAACTATGTATATACATTCGTAGATAAGAGAGGAAGAATCATACACGATGAACAAATTTTTCTGAATATATCCATATTATTTTTCAATACGGCACGGTTGGCGCAGTGGTTGAGTGATCGGCTGCTGCGCTGTGTCGCGGACCCGATTTCCGTACGGTACAAATATTTCTATATCTGGGTATTAGTGTGTATCTATTACTAAGAATTTTTGTTTTCACGATTTTCGTTTTTGCAAATAAACTGCAATAGGTTGAAAGGCTTTTTTATTTTTATCGGTAGGCTCGCGCTTGACCACTATCTCATCTGATGGTAAGCGATGATGTGGTCGACGGTGACGCACGCTTGCCTAGAAGTAACTTATTCACTCAAGACTTAAAAATCCCTATACTCCATTTGCGATAACATTAGACGTTTAAATTAGCCCATTTTACAGCCCGTTCAACAGATTTTGTATTCTATTGCGTTGGCGATACGGCAAATGGTAGCTGTAGTAAACAGTTGGTTTTGGTAACAGGTTTATGCTTTTTATGTCATCCTTATGTTTACGGGATAGAACTCAAAATCAGTTGAACGGACTGTATAAAGATTTGGAAACATGTCTAATGTTCTTAGCTATCGGGAACACAGACTTCGGCAGGGAATTCCACTGCTTAACTGTACAAACACTGAAAGTATTCCCAAAACGTTTAGGACGAGGACGTTTAGAACGTTTAAAATATTCACTAGATACACTGTTTGTGCAGCGCTTTCAAAAAAGACAAACAAAAACTGAAAAGACCTCAAAGAGACATTTCTTGGCTTCAGGCTAAGAAAAGATTTCGGACCTCAAATTTGTTCCGAGACTAAAATAGCTCATCTCTTGCGGTCATTTCCATTCAGTCTTTGAAGAAAAATAAACAACTAACAAATTTAGTGTTTTCCTTTATAGCTCAGATGAGAAACTTCAGAAGCGAAGTTCTAAGAGATAAACTGGGTACTTTTAAAATATTCAGCAGTTTTCTGAACAAGTTGCTAGTTTCAATTAGTCAACTAAGAATAGTAAAGACTTTAATGGTCTTTTCAAGGAATGCAGTGCAAATTGAAGATACTAAAATTTAAAGTTTTCGTGTGGTGTTCAGTGTAGTATCTGTTTTTACCTGATAACTGAGGGGTTACGAATTTGGCAGTAGGTATATGTGTGTATGGATAATTGGATATTCATCTGTTCCATCGCAGCGCCGAAACTGCATATCAAATTGTGGACAACTGGGGCATATGAGTTTACCGCGTAAGGTAGTATGACGTCTCATGAAATCTAAAATGGCCGCTAAGAAATACAAAATACCCAACGCTAGAAAAGAAACATATCGAGTTTGTTATAAAAGAGAGGTTTAAATACGCACATTTCAAAACATATAAACATAACACACTAAAAAGTTGTTTCATTACTAAGAATACCCTGTTGCGACCACTATATACCTCAAAACAGTCCTTTAAAACCATAATTAATTAATTAACGTTCTAATACAATAATACAACCTATGAAAATACTCAAAACTGTAACCAATTTTAATAAGTCCCATTTTCAGGGAAGCATTTGTATTTAAAGAATCAATATTAGAATGAAAGAAAAGTTAAGTTCACAAAAAGACGAGATATATCTGCAAGCGGAATCGAGAAGCTTCAATAATGAGATGAGGCACTAACAAGCTATGCTTTGTTGCTATGATACCCACAGCTTCCCAGACATCAAAAAAAATTACTGACGTGTACAATACAGCCAAGTTTATGTGCATACATATGCGGTATCAGCTTAAATAACCTGGGAGGTAGGTTATGTGCTTTATTTTGTTTCATAAAGAGGTTTGCGTTTTTTAATAACATGTTACAGCTGTTGGCAATAAAATTTTTCTTTTTATATCCTTCTTTCCCATGGTAGGGGAATCTTTTGTCTTTTGCTTTTTTTGACTTTAAGCCTTAAATTCTGAAAATTACTAGACTTAATCTTACCTTAAAAATAATTATTTTACCGACAGTTGTGGCAGCTTGCGGTTATAATGGTTTGCTAAAAGTAAATTTAACTAAAATTGCCAATTTAATAACAAGACCCACTTTATTCAGCACAGCATTTGTATTCAGCATCAATATTGAAATGAAAGAAAAGTCAAGTCCGTAAAAAAACGAGCTTCAAAGTAGAAATATCAGTCCGCAAGTGGAATCTACGAGCTTCAATAATAAGAAGGGAGCACTAACGAGTCTATGTATAGTAGTCTATGAGTCTGTGGTTCTCCGCTGACGTTTCTCGTCGGCCATGATTGTACTGCCGCTTAATTATAATGAGCTTATGTTTTTTAAAGGCTGCTATTGCGGATATTTAATGTGTTTATCAGTCTATGTATGTATGTTTGTTCCTGTGTGGCGTTCTAGAGACCAAAAGCGTTTTGATGATTTTTACGTCAATCGATTCGTGTTAACCTTGCAAGTGTCACTGGCTACATTAAAATTGGATAGTAGAAAAATGGCGGATTTTGGGCGCCATATTGTGAGGGCCTAATTTTTTTTCTTCTTATCCCATCGGGTGGGTATCAATATAAAGGGTTTTAAGAGGTGATTTCAAAAATATATAACACTTATATGTTTAAATGTAAATGTAACTCACTAAAAAAATAACTAAAATGTTAGCTCCAGCTCGCGAATATGTATCCTCCGACTGCACAGCATGGTTTTCTTCTCGTTTACGTCGTTTTAGTTCGCCTTTAAAGCTAATGTTAACTAAAAAGTTATAAATAGATAAAGTTTATTAAAATAAAATATAACCCGACTGCTTAAGAAGCGAACTAAAAAGCAAACAAGAAGAAAATCATGCTGTGCAGTCGGAGGTTACATCTGGGTTTGGTCAGCCAGCTCGCGAATATGTATCCTCCGACTGCACAGCATGATTTTCTTCTTATTTACGTCTTTTTATGCTATCCCTCGTACACACTCCGCGCTCAATGCTTTCTTGAATGCTAAACCTGATTCAAAGAAAAATTAGAAGATTTCTTATTTTTGACATATTATACTACAACTCAATTTTTTTTTCTTATTAGCTTTACTATTGGATGATGTAATAATACAGCACGTGTCTTTTTACAATATCAACGGTTTCGATTCCTGGCTAGGAATATTATTTTAAAGATCGATCAATGATGCAGTTTTAGTTTTCATCAAAATCGGCCCCGTCATAGTTTCTGATTTGGATTTCTGATTTGGTATCCACGCCCCTTTGGAAAACTCACCCAGTATAAAGATTTTAATTCTTCCTTTATGATGATCTGCCTAGCCTTTTCCCAACTATATTGGGGTTGGCATCCAGTTGATTGATTCAGCTGAGTACCAGTGTTTTACATTGAGCGACTGCCTATCTGACCTCCACAACCCGGTAACTGGTTAACACGGTACCCCTTGGCAAGTCTGGTGTCAGATCTTAAGCTTCTGACTACCCGTAACGACTGTCAAAGATCTTCAAATGACAGCCGGGACCAACGGCTTAACGTGCTTTCCGAGGCACGGAGGAAACTCGGTATGTTGAAATGGTCACCCATCCACGGACCGACCTCGTCAAGCGTTGCTTAACCTTGATGATCGACCAGTGCGGAGTTTATTATTTAGCCACGAGCTCCTCTTTAATTCTTCCTTTAATAAAAAGTGAATATTGCTTATATATATCTAAATTTTTACAACAATCTACAAGATTTGTATTCAGAATCAATAAAAAGATGAAAGAAAACTCAAGTTTGCAGAAAGGCTGAAAAAAGATTGAATTGAGGCGGAGGCACTAACGAGTCTGTGGATCTCCGCTGACGTTTGGCGACCGCCATGATTGTGACGATCTGCCGCTTAATTATAATGAGCCGGTGTTCTGTAATGATGTCGAGTACGTTTGAAGGATGCGGTAATTTCCGTTGGCTTCTAGTTTCTGATTAATCTATGAATTGTGGTTTTTTATAGGAGTATATAGTAGCAGATATAATGAAAGATGTTGATGAAGATTTTGAAGCGGATCAGGTTATTTTTTAGGTATTCCAAAGAATCTAGGGCAAAAGTATACAGAGTTATTTCCTTTGACTTCAAGTTTATGATTAATATGTGAATTGCGGTATTTTATAGGATGATACAGTAGCGTCAATAGGCGATAAAATGAAAGACGTTAATGAAGATTTTGAAGCGGATTAGGTTAATTTTTAGGTATGCTAAAGAATCACGGGCAAAAGTATACAGAGTTTAATTTTTGCTCTTTTTTTGTAGATAAATATTGGGTTGTTTTTTTTTAATGAGGCTCTAAAACTCAATTTTTCAATAATTGCTGTTGCTAATTGTTATTTGTTGTTAATTGTTGTTGTCTTACGATTCAATTCGATTAGCATACAGCTTTAAAGGAAACTACACTATTTCCAAATATACCAACGGTTTATGAACCTGCTTTAAAAAAATATAATCCCATATCTGCACTTCTCCAGTTCAATCCACAAGTCCCAGCTGGCCACAGACTGCTGTGCAACATAATTGGTGCTTCAAATGAGCCACAAACCAACGCTGCAATTAGTCTTGCAGTGAAGGAATGACGCATTGTAAATATTTATATAGAACAGTTGGTTACCCTTGACGAGGTAACGAGCAGTTTTGGAGAATTGACTGATTGCTAAAAGAGATCTTCAATTGGGAGGACTTTCTAAAGTCCAGTCACACAGTTCATGTAATAAATTAGGGAATTGTGTCCACAGTTTATCGACTTATGTTTTTTGGGACGAGTTAGGAGGTCACGTTTATAGCATCGTTGGCAAAAATGCAATGTTTCAAGCTTATAGCACGTTCTGAAGCAATTTTTAGAGATAGCTGATAGATATTTAATCCATCCTGAATAAATCATAAAATACGCTTAGTTATTACACTAACGAGCAATGAAAAAGTTCCAGTGACATAGCACCAAATTACCCCTAAACGGGAAAAGCTAGCTTAATGACGCCGTCTGCAATATTGAAGTACAGCGCATCAGAATATTACCAACTAAAAACGTAAATATTGTGTTCAAATTTTAAATTAAATGTGAAAAATTAAATTAAGGTGTTTGTCGGCATTTTGTGGGTGGAACTTTTTCATTGCTCGGCAGTTTATTATTTAGGTTGACAATCCTTCATAATAATAAACTTATAATCCGTGATCTTATGAAATATATGTAAAATACATACCAACATTATACAGTCAATTTTGTGGAGCGTCTGGGCGTACCAAATATGCGTACTGAAATTAAATTTGATTGTCTAAAAATAAACACAATCAATCAATAACCTACAAAATAATCAGCAATCCCTTGTTCCCTCCAATATTTGAGGACACAGCCTTCTTTAATGAACCCCAAGTGAAAAGCTCTTAATCCAATATCCGGAATTTTCCGTAAATATTTATTTAAAACTTTTGTGACACCTACAATTAATCTTTGTACCAAAATGTTGTTAACAGCGAATTAGGTAAATAACTTTGACTTTTCGATTGTCAGGGCCCTTGTTAGGGTCTGGGACAAATTAAACAAAAACTGACATGCCTAATTGACAAATTGAATACAGGGTTTTTTAATGAAGTAGAAACTGTATGATAGAAATTTTCTAAATTGTCGGATTGTCTATTCACTGCAGATTTATTTTTCTTGTAGGCTTGCGCTTGACCACTATCTCACCTGAGATGGTAAGCGATGATGTGGTGCCTATTCACTCTTGACTTAAAGACCCCTAGAATGTAGTTATCGGGACACAGCTCCGTCGCCTGCCGCTTTTATTAACCGACTTACCAAAAAGGAGGGTTCTATGTTCGACTTCATGTATGCTTTTTTTATATATATGTTTATTAATATCTCCGTCATTTGGGGAACGATTTTTTTTTTTTTTTTTTTTAATTTTTATATTTCCAAATTGGTCCCATTTTAAGTTGGTGAAAATCTGATTAAGGACTTCGAAGATACAGAACAGAACTCTTCAATAAATAACGGCAAACCTCTTATATTTAGGTTTATACCATTTCATAACACATAACATCACGCCAGTACGCTCTCAAGGGGTACGCAGATCTCTCATTTCACCCGTATGTTTAAGTTATAGGTCCCTTACTAAACAACTTGCCTTTTAGGTAGGTACAACAAAAACGTGAAAAATAAAAAACCGACTTCCAAAAATAAAGTTATTTTTCACTTTGTAGTTTTTTTATTTGGAAGTCAGTAGAATTTTTATGCAAAAAAGATTTTTTATTTTATTAATTCTCTCTGGTCAAAAGAACATCTTTGACGTATACAGAATAAGGCTCTACGTATAATTTGTGGAGCTATGATGTCATCACCTATAAATTCCTTAGAAGTAGAAACTGGGATTGTTCCTCTTGCTATTAGAAGATCTTATATCACTGACAAACATTCTTTGAAGTTAATTAGTCTTGATAATGTTATAATCTCTAAATTTCTTGATGGGTTTGATGTTCCTAATTATAATAATGAAATTTTAAAAGTAGCTATTTCTCAAATTGAATCAATAACATTTTTAAATTTCAATTATCAAGATATTGTATTCTGGTCTAAACAACATCCTTATTATAGTGTTGACTTTATCTGTACTTATATGAACATTCCTATACATATAAACAAATATAATTCTAAATATGAATTCTTAGAGTTTTTAGACACCAAAAATAACTTCATCAAAATTTATACTGATGCTTCTAAAACTTCAGAGAGAACTGATTTTGCCTTTTTTGATCAAATCTACAACTATGGTAAAGTCTACAAATGTAATGACTATTTATCCGTTTTTTCAGCTGAAATGCTTGCTATTTTACATGCTCTGCAATATGTCCTTAAAAATTACAATAATTATACTCAGTCTTACTTTTTAATATTATCTGATTCAATGAGTGTGGTAAAAACCCTCTGTAATAAAAATATAAACATGTCTTCTCACTATGCAATCTATAAAATAAGAAGTTTGGTATATATGCTCTCTATCAAGAACCTGTACATTGAATTCTGTTGGGTACCGAGTCATTCAGGTATTCTTGGTAATGAACTAGTTGATAGACTTGCAAAATCTTCCTATTCTGCTATATGTAATTGCTCTGTGCCATACACTGATTTGAATAATTATATAAAAGAGTTAATGATTAAGCGTTAGCAGAAATTACTCCTAAACCATCAACATCTTCATGGTTTGCAAGAAGTAAGAAATTCCTTGGTAGACAGTTGATTACTGCTCTTTGTAGGCTAAGAATTGGACACTGTAAAATACCTTCTCATTTGTATAGATTAAAACTCACTGATGATGAATCTTGTATATATTGTAATTATGAAATTTGTGACCTGCAACATTTGTTCTTTGATTGTAAACAGTTTTCGGTTCAACGGTTATTGTTGATTTGTCAATGTCAGGACTTACTAGGTAAATGTGACCTACCTAAAAATATTTGTGATTTATTAAAGTTTCCTATATTATATAATTCTATATTTCAATTTATCCAAAACACTGTTGGATCTATATGAATTATTATTTGTATAGTTTTGTTATTTTTGTTAAGTCTGATTAGTAAATTTTAAGTTTAGTTTTTCTGTCTTCTGTTTAGTTCAGTTTAGTTTACATCTTTTGTAATTTGTATGTACTTTAGGTAGCTTAAATTATTAATTTAATGTGTTTTTATTATTCTGTTTTAACCATAATGTTCTTTGAATGTTCTGTATGATTGTTGGGCTGATGGTTTGCCAATGCCCGTATAATAAATATATAAAAAAAATAATAAAAAAAACATCTTTGACGTTTTTAAAGGTGTCATAAAGAAAAGCTAGCCTAACAAGAATGCTTAGACAACGTGACATTCCATCAGCGAATACGATTGTCAAAAATATACGGGACTAGCTGTTGCCCTCCACTTAGTCCATTTAATAGCCTATTTTTTGTCTCGCGCAGTAATATTGTAGGTGGGCTTACTTAAGAAATTATCAGTTGACTATACACATTTTCATCACCCTTTCCAGCCCCTTAATGATGGTTTCCGAGATAAAAACTATTCTATGATCTCTCTTTTCCCAGGGTCTCAAACTATCTCCATACCATATTTTATCTAAATCGGTTGAGCGGTTTAAGCGTGAAAAGGTAACATACAGAGTTACTTTCGCATTATATAACCTGTCACTTTATCTAAAGGTCACAGGCACCAGTCACAACAATGACACACAAATTGTTACTAAATGTTATTTTAAACAAAAATATTATATTTACCTAGGCAATAATATTCAGCACACGATAACACCTCTATCATCGCACTCAAATTTAGAATAAGCTTTATTTTGTGGAAAATGGTAGGTATATATTTCATTCGGCAATTGAGCTTAATAGCGAACTAGCAAGTTTACTTATCGAAACATTAAAAAGCTTTAGCACCTATCTACCAGATAATAAAAACAATGTCAATAAGATTATTTAAAAGCTGAATCAGGCCATAATCATGATAGTCATACTGTCATAACATCGGAACAAATGGTTGCAAAAACACGTGCCAGAAGTTAAAGGAAATACTATTTAAATTGTTTCCTTTATTTATTATTTTTATCCGAATACCGAAGGAGGATAATCTGTTTATCAGTCTATGTATGTTTGCTCTTATGTGGCGTTTTAGAGACCAAACGCGTTGGCCGATTTTGATGATTCTTACGTCAATCGATTCATCTTAACCTTGCGAGTGTCACGGTGCAGGATATCGGAGGATACATCTGGTTTTGGTCAGCCATCTCGCGAATATGTATCCTCCGACTGCACAGCATGATTTTCTTCTTGTTTACGTCTTTTTTAGTTCGTTCGTTATATTTTTGAATTAATTTTTTTTAACGATCCTCTTTCCTCCTGAAGGAATGTTGTGCCTGGGAAGTGCGAGCCCAGCCACCTAGTGTAAGTTCGAAGAGTAGCGGACGATATGCTTTTCTTGCATTCATTGCTTCATATGTTCAAAAATCCGTCTATACGATAGCGTAAAACCCGCAAGGAATACTGTTGAGTTATCAAAATGAAATTGAAGGATTGTGCCTCGCGTTGATATAACAGATACGCAATTAGGGTGCAGAAGATCCCTGTTCACTCTTAGATGCAACATACAATGAAGTCTATGTCACCCGAACCTTATTTACGAATCCATTGACACCTCATGCATCAACATCGACTCAGAAGTTTAGGTGCTACAGTGGAAATGCAAACACATACCTACATACGAGTAGACTGCTAAAATAATAACTTTTCTTTTTGGCGTTCGTTTTTTTTTTTAAATATATTATATGCTCGCGCTTGACCACTATCTCACCTGATGGTAAGCGATGATGTGGTCTACAATAGAGCACGCTTGCCTAGTAGTAACCTATTCACTCTTGACTTAAATACCCCTAGATTGTAGCTATTGGGAAACACAGACTCCGGCAGGCTATTGGGAAACGCATAATAAAAGTATTTTCAAAACGTTTAGTGCGTATGGGTGGGATGTCTACCATGTACCGATGGCGCATCGCCGTACGTCTGGTAGTCCGATGATGAAACGGGCTGGGCGGAATTAGATCATGCAAATCCATCGCATACTCCCCGAAATGCAATCGATAAAAAGCCGACAAGCTGGCAACTCGGCGACGATGTTCAAGACTCCGGAGCTTTGACTTAAACAGTGCCTCATCGGCGATGAGCCTCTTGGCCCGCTTTTCGATCGACTCTAGTGCATCAAGCTGGTATATGGCAGATCCATCCCAGAGATGAGGACAGTACTCCATGCATGATCGAACTTGCGCTTGATACAAGCTGAGCAGCTGTTCTGGCGTGAAGTACCTTCTCACCTTTGCAAGGAGCATTTTTGGCAGCCAGCTGAGCCTTTGCCTCAATATACGGGGCGAAATTGAGTCGATGTCAACGTAACGCCAAGAAGCCCAAGATGGTCAGTTATTGGCACGGTTACATCTCGGAAAGTTGGAGCCGGGTGAAATTGGCATTTTTTAGCGAAAAAAAGACACGCCTGGATTTTAGCAGCATTAAACTTGACCAGATTGGCATTGCCCCATTCGGAGACTGCCTGCAAGGACAAGTTCAAGCGCTCCACCATGGCCTCCCGGAGAGGCTGGATCTGAGGCCCGGAAGCACGAGCGTTGGACAAGTATCTCTCAGCAACAGTGCTGTCGTCTGCATACCCAAAGATGCCGGTTTTAGCAGATGATTAATGTGCAGCAAGAATAAAGTTGCTGAGAGTACCGACCCCTGAGGGACCCAGGCATTAATATCCAAGTGGTCCGACGAGCAGCCATCGATAACCACTCGAATGAACCGATCTCTCAGGAAGTCAGCAATCCAATCACACAGACCACCGGGCAAACCGAATGAAGGAAGCTTACCAATAAGGCTTTCGTGCCAGACCCTATCAAAAGCCTTGGAGATGTAAAGCCGTCTATGTAATTGGTTGGTTGTTCATACTCTTTGCTCTATACCTTGCCGAATTCATCACGCAATAAGACTGGGTCAGCTTAGATATTAAGGTTACCAACATAAAACAAAATTCTGAAGACCTAATCAAAATTTAAAACATCCGGCGTTTCCGTCCGTCTACAAGGTTTCCTTAATCGCTTTTCTAGTACCATTACCTCGCTAATAGCATTACATGCTCATACTTCACTTCTTGACAAGTCATGCCGAAGAAATATAGCCCGCGTTGTCGTACTTTCTATAGGTAGAGAGCCGCTATCCGACAAAATAATTTTTCGAGGTATAGACGAAAAAAAGTTATTTCAAAAGATCAAAAAACGAAGCGAACTAAAAAGACTTACATATTCGCGAGCTGGCTGACCAAAACCAAATGTATCCTCCGACTGCACAGCATGATTTTCTTCTTGCTTACTACCTCTTTTTGTTATTAGTTCGTTTCGTAAACATTTATTTTTCGAATTAGGTACATTTAAACGTATAAGTATTTTTGAAATTCCCACATAAAACCCTTTATTTTGATACATACTTGGGCCCCCAAAATATGGCGGCCAAAAGCCGCCATTTTTCTATTTTCTAATTTTAATGTAGCCAGTGACACTCGCAAGGTTAAGACAAATCGATTGACGTAATAATCATCAAATTCGGCCAACGCGTTTGGTCTCTAGAACGCAAATAGGAACAAATACACAAAGACTGATAAACACATTACCCACCTTCGGCAGTCGGGTAAAAACAAAAATTGATGCTGATGAGGGACGGATGTAAGTTTGTTATTCAATCACGCCAGAACTGCTGAACGAATCTGGATGAAATTTGGCACTAAGACTAGGGTCTGGAATAGCACATAGGCTACATTTAATCCCGGTAGTATGTTCCCGTGGGATAATTTCCGACTATTACGCGGGCGAAGCAGCTGGCAGAAGCTAGTCAACTATAAATCATAAATTAATCTAAAATAAGTTTGTAAACATAGCAAATTGGTGTGTTTTTTTTTGTTATAACGGGATCTATTGATAGTCGGAAAATTCTGCTCAGACAGATCGATTCTAAATTTTTTGCTAGTTACGATCTTACGATGGTAACTGAAATTGGCCAATTGTCAGATAGCGGCATTCTAGTTATAGGACGGAATAGCATAGCGAAGCTACTTGCTCTGTAATATTTACGAGGAGTTCCAGCCCAAGTAGGGCAACTTGTTCGGCTGGTTTTTTGGCACTTCATTGCAGAGAAGCACAGTTGAAAATGATGTAAAGTGCCTTTGTTGAGTTTTGGTTTGTTTGTTAGTTAAAGTTTTAGCTTTTTCTGAGTGAAGAGGTTTATATGAAAATATAAGAGCAAAAAAGTTCATAGTTATGTATTTTCGTGTGCCTGATTGATAGCTCGCCCCTATACATGGGATTTAAAGTGCAGGAATACTTCCATACTCATAGAGGTACTATGTCTTACCCTGCCGGTAATAAAGGCGTGATCATATTGATATAAGTTAACTAGTTATCGCAATATTCAATTTTGTAAAGAAAAATGTGCTGAACTGATGGTTGGTTTATTTATTTATTAGGCTTTTCAACAATGAGTACACTGTTACTTTATAAATTTGTACATCGCAAACTTAAGTCTAAGTGCCTCATCACTTACAGAAAAGCACAGCATGCACTAAATTATGCAGAGATAATTACAGAATGTATAATTAAAAACAAAAAAAAATAAGTAACATAGATTAAATTAAATTAGAACAGATTAAATTAAATTAAACTAAATTAGAATAGATTAAATAAAATTCAATTAGAACAGATTGAAATAAATTAGTATGCATTTTATTATTTATGTGAGATTAGGTACTAGAGATACCCACTAAATGGAAAACGCGACGTTTTTTGGGGCAGGTATAGAAGAGTTAAATAGGTCAATATCGCCTTCTAGCTCTTTATATGCAGCATAAATTCTTGATAGTGGTATTGCCTCAAGTTGGTGTGACATCTTGGCATGCAGAAAAGTGTCCTATTATAATTATCTCCTATGATAAATGGCGTAATGTGGTATTTCCACCGGGTTTTGGTTTTGGTCAGCCAGCTCGCGATTACGTATCCTCCGACTGCACAGTATGATCTTTTTCTTGTTTACGTCTTTTTAGTCCGCTTCTTAAGCTGTCGGGTTTTTTGTTTAACTTTATTTTGTTTTGGTAAAAATTAGTCACTATGGGGAGGGCTTTGTTCAGCAGAGGGTCAACAATTCTTTGCCAAATAGCCATCATGTTTATATTATAAAGGGTCAAAAAAGTTTGTATTATAAAAATCCTTTGGTCAAAAAGCGATCATAGTTGCATTATAACAATAATTTCCACCAAGTTATGACAGTCAAAGCAGTAGAATCAATCCCTATTTCATTAGTATTGCTAATCACGAGCAGCAGTCACGACTGTGCATAAGCAGCTACATGGTACGAGTGCCACACTCCACAGGAATTAATTTCTCTTGTTTGAATAATAGCAGGAAGCTTCCGTCATATTGTCACAAAGCTACCTGTATGTAATAGTTGTCCCCTGACTTCGGGAACAGGGTCTAAGTCTGGTCAAGATACTTATAGATTTTATCTTTCTGGACAGGCCGAGTTTGTCGACACCATATTGTAGTTTAGCTTGTTAGTAGTTTTTGATTTAAGTGCATATGTACTTAGTTATTTAATTAAGTATGTTATACTCTGTGACATGCGTCGATATTTATCCATTTAAATCAATTTTCTGAGAGGTTTAAGAAAGTGTAATGTTGTTTCTCCGATTTTTCATATCTGACCATAGGGGGTGACCATAAGCTCTTAGATCAAGGTTATTTTTAGTGTGCCTAAGTGACAGATGTGTCTGACTTGTATACATCTGTCCCTTTTCACAGTCGAACCATAATAGTTTTGATTCGTCATGGTACGGGCGCTAAACTGAAGATCCGTTTTATAATCCACAATGTCTAAGCTGATATTTATAAGAACATACTAAATTATCATTTGGCAATTTTAATTAAAGTTTTGGCCTGAGAAGACATATTTGTACGTTTCTTGTAATCTTGCAACTCATACAAGCTGAAAAATATGCTTATATTATGTACTTTTCCATGATTTTTGCCAAAATTACGCCAAATCGTAGGCATACCCCATACACAATACAGTCAGACAATAAGACGCTATCCTCTGACTCACAAAATCACAATAACAGAAGCAACAAGTCTATATTCCTAAGTCCATAATCATGTTCTTATGACTCATTGAATGCGTTACATAGCTGGTAAGGACTTACAGCGTCAGAATAGGCGAGGGCCCGTGCCAAGAAACCTTTTCTGTGAATGAGATTTGATTGAAGTGATGTCTTTTATTGTAAAGGAATTTAGTAAGTAACAATAGTGTGGGTACTTTATAGATATAATTTCATAGCTATTATCGTGGACGTATACGCCTATGGATGGACCACCCAAGGACAGGGCCAGGGCACCCTGTTGAAAGTATTGTTTGCGTTGATAAAATCTTAATTGATACACTGGAAGGTGAGGGATAAATATACAGAGCATGATGAACCGATCACAATGTTAACGACGATAAAGGCCTTTGTACTTCCAGTTGGGTTCGACTTCCAGTCTAATCAAATGCAGCTGGATTACTAGTATTTTACATACTGAAGACACATACATGAAGTCTATCTGACCTCCAAGACCCAGTAACTGGGTAACACAATACCCTTAAGAAGAAATACGGTCGCAAACATCCATTTGAATTTCCTATGTAAAAAGTTATAATTCAATGTTCGGCTCTCGCCTACGAGTATTTCCTACTCCAATATTGGACCAATTAAAAAGATATTCCATAAACTGAAAACGAAAGATATATACTGTGCCCCTATAATTTCTTTTTTGATGATACATTATCTTTAGAAGCACTAGAACACAAGATGCCCAAAATTGCGCGCTGTCAACAGAGTACTAGTGTTCAAATTTGACGACTTTAAATGATGGTTGAGCAGAGTGGTCGCCGATCCATGCATCATATTCGTGAACGGGCGCCATCAGTTGGTATTAACTTAGGGTCATAACTTAGCTGCCTCGGCCTGTTATTGTATTTTTTTTATTGTTTGTTACTCTAGAAGCTTTAACGTGCACGTCTATTTATTTTACATCGTTCTCACTATGTATTTTTTCAACAAGATTGATGTAACTTGTAAAAAGAGTGTCTTGTAAATTCTTCTCCATTGAGAGCTACTGACGCTTACGAATTTGCAACTATAGTCAGGGTAGGTTTTTTGTTTGAAAATTCAAATGTATCTTTAAGGTTTATTTGAAATATTTGATTTTGATTTTGAAAATAGGAAAACATAGAGGCACAGCATATATCTTTATATTTGTGTTTATGGAATATCTTTTGAATTGGTCCATTTTAGGAGGAGGAAATAGGCTAGAGACAAACCTCGAATTATGCTTTTTTACTAAGGAAATTAAGTCGGATGTCTGTGACCGCATTTCCTTCTGGCTTTAGACTTACCCATAACTATTGTAAATGTTAGCCGAGACCAACGGCATGTCGTGCATTTTAAGGCAAGAAGGAGTCTGAATGAGCACCATTTCAAGAGAAGGCAATACTACAAAAGATAACACTACAATGAAATAACTTTGGTGGACATTTTTACAAGCCAATGTTTTGATTTTTAGGGTTCCGTACCCAAAGGGTAAAACGGGACTCTATTACTAAGACTCCGCGGTCCCTCTGTCTGTCACCAGGCTGTATCTCATGAACCGTGATAGCTAGACAGTTGATGTTTTCACAGATGATGTATTTCTGTTGCCGCTATAACAACAAATACTAAAAACAGAATAAAATAAATATTTATGTAGGGCTCCTATACAGAAAATGTGCTTTTTTGCCATTTTTTGCGATAATGGTACGGAACCCTTCGTGCGCGAGTCCGACTTGCACTTGGCCGGATTTTTTATTTCACAGAACACCTACACTTTCCAATGAAAAACGATAGCAGCAGGAAACTGACAATATACTGACAATTTTGCACACACCAGAAATTCGTAACAAGCACGGATGCCGTTCATTCGAAATTTCTGTTAAAATTCAACAAAGAAATATGGTGCCATTTTTTAAGCTTGTGTAGCTGAACAAAAATTGAGCTTAAAAATTTTAACAAGAGGAATATTTTTCTGAAATCCGACAAAACTTGCTGTTCTATGTGGTCATCAACAACAGATATAAATCTAACTAGATGCCGCGATTGTATGTACTTCGCGTGTCAAAAAACGGAGTAAAATTACGATCAATGATCGTACTTTGAGGTTTTCATCTAGCATTATCGGCACCGAAGTCTAGAAATATGTCTAATTATGCCCTATTGAGCAGAACAAACTGTATAGAAAAAGTTGGCCGAGGCATTGGCAACGATTTATTTCATTGGTAAGTAAATTTGTTTTAAAATTGTGTGTAAATAACTGACACGCTTGGTTTTCATACAGGACAGATGGAGGGGCTTGCGTTATCTAATTAGTTTTATGTTTGTGCTATCAACCTTTTATGAATCTTAGTAAATAGCTGTAGATATGAATGTCCATGTATCCATAAATAAAAAAATAAAAAATAATAATAATAAAAAATAAATTTGTTTGGGTGAACTCAAACAAATTGACAAAAGAACGGACGGATTGGTGTGCCTTATAGAGTATGTCTTGTTTTTCCAAACTATTCTAATAGTCAAACTCTTTCTAGTTAGGTATATCATCTATCACACAGTCCATCGTACCCTTGGCGTTACCATCCTCGTATCCACCCTAAAAGCCATCCGCAATCAGACACATCATTTCTTCATTCCTCCACATCACATGTCCAGCAGTGAACAGATAGCTTGAGTTGATTGAAGCGGCGAATATCGCGTCAGACCGGAAATGTACGGAATAACCTCAGCTTCTACAGTTGCGGGTTTAATCGGATAATTGGGGCTTAACTCGAGATCTGCGGTCTTGTATTCTTGCTGGCACCAATGTAACTAGAATAGGGAAGTTATGACTTTGACCTAATGCTTCTGTCCTCGTGGTCAAAAACACTCAAATAAAAATTCATGTAGGTATTAGGTACTGTAGAAATACTTTTGACTATAAAATTATCAACAAAAACCGGATTCACGCACGAGGGATTCCGTACCATTATCGCAAAAACGGCAAAAAAAACACGTTTGTTGTATGGGAGCCCCACTTAAATTTTTATTTTATTTTGTTTTTTTTTGTATTTGTTGTTATAGCGGCAACAGAAATACATCATCTGTGAAAATTTCAACTGTCTAGCTATAACGGTTCATAAGATACAGCCTGGTGACAGACATACAGACATATCTCTGTATCAGGTTCATATTTGGCTTGCGCAAGTATGATCACGTTTCCGAATTTCGTACTAAGCTCAAATGGCTTCCTATTCGCCTTCGCCGGATTGCCCATATACTTTCTTTGCTCTATAATGTGTTATTTAATCCTTTTACTCCTTTTTATCTCAAAGAACGCTTTCAGTTCCTCTGTGACACCCATTCTAGGTCCTTGAGATCATCGGAAAATCTAAAATTAAGTATTCGTATGCATTCCACTTCCTTCTTTGACAAATCTTTTACGATTCAAGCAGCTCGGTTGTGGAATGTATTACCTATTGAAGTGAGACGTGCACAAACACTACCAACGTTCAAGAAAATGGTAAAGGAGCATTACCTTTCACTGTAATTTTTATTATTCTCCTTTCTCTATTATATATTTGATATGTATTAGTATATTATGTAATATTGTATGTATGTATTGTATGTTATTAAGTCTAAGTAATATTATTTTTGGTTTTTTTGTACACTGACAGCCCTAAATTCTTCTCCTATATTTCAGTCCATCCAAAGGTTGTCTGTAAGAGATTGCCTAGTGCGATAAGACCGCCCATTGTACACTTGTGTATTTGAACATTTGTCCTGTATGTTTTTTTGGTGGTGTACAATAAAGTATATAATAAATAAATAAATAATAATACAGACGGACCGCGGAGTCTCAGTAATAGGGTCCCGTTTTTACCCTTTGGGTACGGAACCCTAATAAAAGGTATCCCGCGCAGCTACGCTCCCGTCAACTGGCTACCCACCCTACCCTATCGTACCTACCTACCTACCCACTTACCCTATCTATCAACCTACCTACCAATTTGTTAAACTATTTTATTTGAATAAGAATTAATCTATACTATAATATTAAAAAGAGGTAAAATTTCTGAGTTTGTGAGGTTGAAGAGGGTTATCTCCGTATCTACTGAACTGATTCAGATGAAATTTGGGATGGAAATAGTTTGAGACCCTGGGAAGATTAAATAGATTGTATTCCCCTGGTCTGATAAAACACTTTTTACGCGGGTGAAGCCGCGGGCAGAACTTTTGTTTCTACCGGCGATCTAATTAAAATTTAAAAGAAAGCTGCTATTGTGACTGAACTTTGATAGTTAGATATTGTATATATATATATCGTTTATTTAACGACGTTTGTTTTTTTATCGTTTTTTTCTTTCGTTTATCGTTTATTTTTATATTATTTCGTCGTAGATTGTTTTGCAGGTAATAACGAGTCATCATTTGCCTAGCCTTTTTCCTAATTATTGTTGGAGTCGGCTTCCAATCTTACCGGATTCAGCTGAGTACCAGTGTTTTACATGGAGCGACTGCCTATCTGACCTCTACAACCCAGTAACTGGGTAACACAATACCCCTTGGCAAGACCGGTGTCAGATGTCAGGCTTCTGACTACCCGTAACGACTGTCAAATATCTTCAAATGACAGCCGGGACCAACGGCTTAATGTGCTTTCCGAGGCACGGAGGAAACTCGGTATGTTGAAATGGTCACTCATCCACGGACCGCTCTCGTCAAGCGTTGCTTAACCTTGAAGATCGACTCGTGCGGCTGTTATTATTTAGCCACGAGCTCCAGGTAATAATGAGTACCTACTTTAATCATGTAGTACATATTTTTTATGTATCAATAGTTTTCGCAGCGCACGCCAAATAATGAATATTAAAGGCAAAATTTTGGTACTTTGGGTTACATTATTGAAGTTTTATTAGGCATCCCTAATTTTTCTAGTGATAAATATAGCCTATATTACTTAAGGATAATGTAGCATTCTAATGGTGAAAAAATCTTTGAAATCAGACCAGGAGTTGTTGAGTTTATTCGTTACAAACACACAAAAATACAAATCTTTCCACTTTATAATTTAAGAAAAGTTACGTCAAATTTCCTCCATGCTTTATCCAGAATTTAAACCTGAAGTTTTTTGTATGTCTACAAGCTTCTCCTTGCTGTCACCAGACGGCGCTTATCCAGTTTCAATACAAACTTTATTATTAAATTGAGTTTTATGTTAACAGGATTCAGCGTGAGATTTAAAACTCGCACTAAGCCCACCGATTAAAAACTTCAACTAGCTATCTCTAATTCTTCTATTCTATTCTCTGAGTGGCATAATCCGAATCAGCCTCGGTTCCCTAATTGAAGCGGAATTCAGGTGACATAATTATATTTTAGTCTATGAATTCAACATTTCGAAATCAGCCTAACATTCTGCTCAACATAACCACAGAAAATAAACATGAGAACAGTAAGACAACTTATACGCACTGTCTGAACTCATAAACATAATTTACTCTCTAGAACACAGCAGTATAATTTAACCAATTATTCAGACAGTTTGTTCGCTAAAGGACTAACGAAGCCGAAGATTTGATTCTATTATGCAAATGTTGCTTGTTCAGTGTGTTCGGGCATAAATCTACGGACACAGCTGGCAACACTGGATAAAAACCGTCACTACCCAAACTTAAAAAAAAAAAAACATTACGTTACTTTTCTCTTTTTTATTTTATGGTGTTATTAATTTATAATAACACCATAAAATAAAAAAAATAGAAAAGGTAAAAATAGTAATGGTTCACTGATTTTCAAATATGTTATTTTTTCTTTATAATAATAATAATAATTTATTTATTTCAGACAACACAAGGTCCACACTAGCCACTACCCACCAACTAACTAACTAACTACACACTACCACTAACTAGGTAACTAGTGGTTTATAGCGCCATATAATAAAATGCTCAATAAATTTTTAAACAAGAAAAATTTAAAAAACCCCTGGCACATTTTTATTTCATGTTACCAATTTTTTTTAGTAGTAGACACACTTCGATCGACAATCTATTGGAAACGTAATTATGACACGACATCTTGCAAAAACACCCTGATTTAAGCAAAACGCCCATAACTTTTGAACGGCTGTACCGATTTTCATCAAACATAGCTAAGAACACTCTCGATAAAGTCACTTTTCAAACAAAATCGGTTCATCCGTTTAGGAGCTATTATGCCACAGACAGATACACAAATACACAAACACACAGGTACATTAGTCAAACATACAACACCCCTCTTTTCCATTCGGGGGAAAAAAATTGTTGTCTACCTTAAAACTGAAAGATAAGATAAGATAAGATAAGATCATTTATTTGTCCAAAACATGAGTATACACACACATGGCATGCAAGATGTAACATTAAATTTATCACTGTCATGTTTTGCCTCAACGGCGTACAAATATAACAAGTAAACATAAAAAGGTTAAAGGTTATACACCTAATTGGTCAAGTAAACATCAAATAATTACAAACTTATCCATTATACAAAAATCAATAATCCAAATTAGAACTTAAAAATAAAATTGAAATGTATATAAAATTAGTCAATTAAATGTCAAAGTAATTAGGAATAAGATCAGGATATTTCACTCAAATCAGATTAATTTATCATTCAAAAATTCGTCAGTGGTGTAATAGACTTTCTCTAACAAAAGGCGTTTTAAACTACTTCTTAATTTTTCTGTTGTATATTCCCTCCAATATTTTGGTAAGGTATTATAAATAATTGGCGCCATACAGAATATACTTTTCCGCAATAGTGCAGTCCTAGATCTAGGAACGCAAAGTTTGCTATTGTCGCGTCTATTTCGGATTATTTTATCTGACAATAGGGGAAATAGGTGTGGGTTCGATCTGACAAACATAATGGTTTCTAAAATATACAAGGATGGTAAGGTCAAGATTTTATATTTTTTGAAATATGGTTTGCAACTTTCGGTGACATGAAGTCCAAACATAGTTCTAAGGCACCTCTTTTGGGTTTTAAAAACGACATGTTTATTTGTTGAATTGCCCCAAAAAATGATTCCGTATCTTAACTTAGAGGACACTAAGCCATGATAAGCAGTTATTAGTGCATCAACATTCAACATCGGGGCTAATTTATACAGAGCATATGTGGAATTACTAATTGCTTTGCTTAAGGCTTCCGTATGCGCTTTCCAATCTAATTTACTGTCAATAGTTACTCCAAGAAATTTCGTAGTGTCAACTTTATCAATGTTGTTATTACAATAGTGTACATGAACATTTGGAATGGTTAATCTTTGGGAAAAATGCATGATATTCGTTTTTCCAAGATTTATCTTAAGATTGTTGTTTTCCAACCATTTTATCATTGAACCTATAGAATCGTTAATGTCAGCTTCGTAAGTGTCTCTATTTTTACAAGCGATCGTAATGGTACTATCATCGGCAAAAAGTGTCATAGGGTGGTCAATACTTTTGGGTAAGTCATTAATATAGAGTATAAAAAATAGTGGGCCTACGACAGTGCCTTGCGGTACGCCAAATTTGACTACACGCTCTTTTGATTTATGAATTACTTCATGTTTATTGCCTCCGTTGACTGCCGAAATTTCTGTAAATTGTCTTCTATTGCTCAAATAAGATTTAATAAGACTGGAGACATTACCTCTAATGCCGTATGCTTCTAATTTCTCAATTAGTATGTCGTGACGGACGTGGTCGAAAGCCTGTGTCATGTCACAGAATATTGTACATACAGGTATATTCGTATCTACTTTTGGCATGACATTATGTAAAAAATCATATAGTGCTAAGTTTATGGTTTTACCGTTTCTGAACCCTTTCTGTTCATGAGTGAGTATATTTTCTTTTTCGATATAGGTATATAACTGTTTATATAAATACTTTTCAAATATTTTTGATATTATACTAATAAGGGATATGGGTCTATAAAATTGCATTAGCTCTTTATTTTCCTTTTTAAATAATGGTTTTACAATTGATATTTTGAGTGCCTCAGGAAAAACACCAGTCTCTATGCAAAGATTAATTATATGGCTTAGATGCGTTGATATTTCTCCCGCTACTGCTTTTATAACTTTTGTTGATATACCATCGTATCCTACACTATTTGTGTTTTTTAACGTTTTTATAATTTTAAACACCTCGATTGGCAGACATGGGGCCAGAAAAAAAGAATCTTTTCTTTTATCTATCAATGCTGTAGCTTTTTCCCCAGATCCTGCTATAGGATTGATTTTGTCAACGAAGTAATTATTAAAGGCATCTGCAATGTCTTTTGGGTCAGTGATAATATCATTGTTCACACGAATTTTGTCAATGCAATTTTTCGGAATGTTGAATTTTGAGTTGTTTATTATTTTCCAAGTAGCTTTAGATTTATTATCTGAAATATTTATTGTGTAGTTATTTTGAGCCCTTTGAGTGAGTTTTACAATTCTTTTAAATAGTTTAGAATAATTAGTAAGTTTTGCTTTATTAATCTGATTTGGTTTAAATCTGTATTGCCATAAGAGTTGTCTTTTCTTTTTACTACATAGTTTAATACCACGTGACACCCATTTCGGTTTTCTCATAGTATTAATTCTAACATTCATTTCGGGAAAGCACAAATTATAAAATAATGAAAATATGTCAAGAAAAGATTTATACGCTACATTAGGATCATTGCCTTTGTAAATGTCAGAAAATGATAAATTATTTAAGCAGTTTTTAAACTTTGTCATGTTTTCATTGCAGTAGTCACGTCTTTTTATCTGCCAGTATTTAATGTTACATTTTTTTTGTACTGGGAATATCATAAATTGTGCTGTGTGGTCCGATAGAGCAAGTTCTAGGACTTCAACCTTACATGCTTTGCGAAAATTATGAGCAATATTATCAATACAAGTTTTACTTTTAAGGCGTGTGGGTTGATTCACAGCTAATTTCAAATTATAGTTAAGTAAAAGGCACTCAAATTCAATAGTTTGAAGGTTCCTTTTTAAAATATCGATATTAAAATCCCCTGTAATGACAATATTATGATAGCACTTCTTAGTTAGCTCTTTTAGGAGAATTTGTAGTTTATCCATACATACGTTCAGGTTATTTAACTTGGGAACTCTATACACGCATGCTAGGACAGTATTATAACTAGGTAACTCTATCGCGCAACATTCAAATATCTATATGATATGGTTGCTATCTTCTTTAATTCGATGAAGTGGTGTCCGTTTTTTACCAAGATGCATGCTCCACCTCTCTTGCTTTCTTTTCTGCAGTACGACGCCGCTAGTTGATAATTTGGTATAGTTACATAAGATTCATATCCTGCCATAATGAAGTGTTCGGTTACGCACAATACATCTACATTTAAACCTTTTTCTGATAACTCATCCAAACAAACTGTGACCATGTCGGATTTGTTTAGTAAACCGGCAATATTCTGATGCATAACACAGATATTATTAGTGACGAAAAAATTTTGTTAGCTTCTCTTTATTTACTTCCTTAGTTTTAACCGTGTCATAGTACTCAATTTGAAAAAAGTTTTCCTTATCTTGGTCAACAAATTGTCGAGTCAGGTTATCTTCATCCTCTTGTGCATATATCATATCCGCTTCTATTGAGTCTGCGTTATATCGATTGATTTCAAGTAAAAAAACATTTAGATCTTGAAAAACTGCTCGCATGCCAGTGTTATTGAGCTTTCCGTTACGTCTATAGAACATTGTGTAGTCATAGGACAGGTTCTTGTTCGAGTCGAAAAAATAAGCGTGCTCATGAGTCAATATATCACGGTATAGTAAACTATTAAAATGTTCTATCCTCCCATTATATAGATTCGAGTAATTGCCGTATTTGAAAGTCGGTGCGCAGATAATAATATTTGTATGTTTGATTTTACTTATAGATGCTCGTATAGTAAATATGAAATCAGGGTAGTTTTTTGAGTTGACGTCTTCTTCTCCTATTAATATGATACAAAAATCATTTATAGTGAATGATTGCACTTTGGCTTCTATGTCGTGCATCATTTGGTCCACCGTACGGTGTGGCATCAAGTAGTGACATATCTCTGACTTGGGTTGCAGAGTAGTTTCTGAGATTGAAATAATTTTATTTACATTATTGTTGCTGAGGATACATATCTTATTGGTTTTTGAAGCATAATGCCTGGGTCTTGGTTCTTGTGAAGATGTGACTGTTTTCACTGGGCGTGTATTTGTCTTGGCGTTTTGATCCTGATGTTTAATAATCTCAACATTGTTTGTGACATTTTGTGAAGACTGGATTATAGGGGTGTCTAATGTTTCGGTTTGTGTTTGTTTCACTTTCATAGTTTTACTTGACGTCTTCATTGGAGATGTGACTTTATGTTTGACCGGACTACTCGTTATCTTTTTATATAAGCTGTTCTTTTTTAATAGTTCTTCATTGGTCTGTCTAAGTTCACAATTTTCTGATGATAACAACTCAATTTCTCTGTGCGCACTTTGTAACTGTATCTCTAGGTCCAGTAACTTGTTATTTAAACATTTTATTTGTTCGTCTTCCTCATTGGACAAGTCGGGCATACTATTTGCCGTACTCTCCAACGTTTGTGACATAATCTCACTGGCATCGTCAGTTGCTACACTTGCTACGGATCGTGTGCGATTGCGACGAAATGTTATGTTTTCCAGAAAGTTCATGATGGTACTAGAAATCCTCTTTTTGTATGTTTGTTAAACATTCACTGATATTTATAGTTTTATGGGTGGTATAACTGCCAGAAACATTCCCAAAAAGACTTCTCGAAACCCAGATTTGAACTCGAGACACTTTGAATCAAGAATCGATGTCGCGCCCTCAACCGCAACGCCAACTGGTAACTTATGTTAAGTGTTGAAATTATTGCTCTGGTCTCACGGTGAGTTTATTAGGCCGTTAGAATGCGGTAGGTTGATTTTTTTCGAAATAGTGTAATCACCAATGTTAATTTTCGAATTTACAAATGAAATCACTTAATTTGATATTGTTTATAGTAACATGGGAATGTTTTATGCACTGCACTGTTTATTTATTATTGATTGTGAAAAGTTATTGTCATATTATACTTTTTACTGGATTTCACTGGACAATGGACATGATGGTTTTGAAGTAATTTATGCACTTTCTTTGAGAGTTTCGAAGCGATAACACTGTCACTTGGTATTTGGACTATTATAATGATCTTTAACTGTTTGTTTTGCGATAAACTGTGTTTTTACTATTTTTAAACAATTAAATGACTTAGAGCCAATGTTGATTGTAGCACTACCGTCAACTCGACGTGAGGTCAAGTCGACGTGAGGAAAAGTAATACTTATCCATAATTAATATCATAAATGCGAAAATAGCCGCTGATCCAAAACGAATTTTGTTTGAAAGAAAAGACCTTGAAAAATGGTATGAAATACATTTCATTCCAGGACTGCATTTCTTTGAGATGATTTCCAAATTTCATTTTCGAGGGTTATGCCAGATTAGAAGCTGACGTAACATAAAATCACGCTTATTTTCGCCGTAGGCTTGGGCAGAGGTTCATCTATGGCATACCACGCAGTACCTATTATTGCAATCAAATATAAAAGCTCACAATGTTAGGACCCATTAATATTAATGTCATCCGTGGTGCTAGGCAACTAAGCTTATCCCAGTTGTAAAAGACCCTTTGTGCCTATTGGCCTTGTCTGTTCTGTCTCCTGCAATGATATGGAGGGAAGCGGCAATTATGTTTTTGTTTTTCTACTCCTCCTTTATGAATTTCTGATGAATTTCGTTGCGGGATCCATAACAGTTAAATTCATTCTCCGGGACTTCGTCGAGCTTCATTGCCTCGGCGCTTTTCTGTTGGTCGCCACTGTTGATTCTGGCACTCAGGAGTTACAGTGGTTTGGGAATAGTGCGGTGGGATTGCCCCAAAAAAATACCACACAGTTACCAAAGTTTAAAAAAGAACTAGTGTTCACTCAAGTTCCGTCTGCGCATGATGTCATTAGAACCTAATTGATGGAGACTTCCACTTTTTTACCCAAGATGTGAAGTGTGGGATTTTCCAGTTGCATTTAGTTATTGACAAATTATGTATTGTGTTGTTATTGTTTTGCATAATTATTCAGTTTTCTCGAATTAATACTTGTAATGTTTGTTTGTTGCGGTTTGCGACGTCATATTGGGTAATTCCAAAAACAATTTGAATTAGCAGTCTTACACAATTATGATTACCAAACATAATTCTCCGAATCTTCTTCTTTCCTCGAGGAAAATGTGAGTAATTGAAGGTATGTGAGGCATTTTCCTGGATATTTCATTTAATACAGGAAAATAATATTTCTTACATAGGCAGGCAAGATTTTTATTTGGGATTACTTCTTACTTTTCCATATAATTTATGTCGATTATTGCAAATTGCCTTTCTCGACTAAATCTGTTGGTGCCGCCTAGCCATGTGTAACACCTTTAAAATTTAAGCATTAGGTACCTCAATTTCAGTATTCTGGGTTTTAGTATCGCCAGGTGTTTGGTTGAAAGAGATTAATCTTAAACTTCAGCATATTCGAAGTAAGGAAACTTGAATTATGACAAGACTTCGAGGTACGCTTAGTCCTGCATTTACTATTGCTTTCGACTGGAAAGAGACATGATGGAATTTCAGAATACCTAATAAATGTACTAGGTAAATATACTTTGCTTCGAAATTCACGACTGGGTTACAATTCTAGTTACGAGTATTTCGACCAATCTCAAAACTTTAGCTATTTTCAACAAAACATGATACCTTTGGGTAGGTAGGTATTGTATACCCACAGGTAGATAAGTTCTTCCCATTCAACAAAGATCGTTTGTAGTTACTTAGGGTACCTACCTGAGGGTATTGACAATAGAGAACACATAGTAAGAACTAGTCCCAACTGAAATTACGATCACAATACATATCCCTCTTGCCACCGCTCTCAGATTGATGCCATTTTCTAAAGATAGGTATAAACTTAAGGCGCAGATACCCCTCAGTAGCTGATATCAAAATGAGAATAATGTCTAAACGGCCGGTCATAATTTTATGGCAAAAATATATATTACATTAGACCATTTTCTTAATAATTTAATCTAGAAAATTTTGAGTTTTATTCGTATAACATAGTGTAATAAATTTGTAAAATCATGTCTAATACGGACAAAAACACGACAATCGTACCAAAACCGCTGGGTGTATTTTAATGACATTGCCACCATCTCAAACACAATTTAACTATCTACATTTTGTTTTATGGCCTTTTTTTAAGTCATAGAATAATAAGGCAAGTACAAAAAACTACTGAATTTTGGGTTGGTTACTGAAACGAGTGCGCAGTTTGTTCCTTCAAGGTCGTTGGCGACTTTAAAAATAATAGAATAGAATACTTTTTATTATGTACACCATATAAGTCAAAGACCCTTAGATCAAAATCTAGATAGTTAAATTGTCCTTGAGATGGTGTCAATTTTATTACAATACGCCCAGTGGTTTTGCCGCGATTGTCGTGTTTTTGTCCGTGTTAGACATTTTTACAAATTAATTACACTATGTTATAAGAATAAACCTCAAAATTATCTTAAATCAAATTATTAAAAAAATGGTCTAATGTAACATATATTTTTTTCAAAAAATTACGTCTACCCGTTTAGACGTGATTCTCCTTTTAAAATCAGATATTGAGGGGTATCTGCGCCTTAAGTTTGAATCGACATTCCCTACACATGCCATAAACTTTTAGTGTCACTACTTATTTTGCTATCTTTAGAAAAATTAATTATTTAATTAAAACAATTGACTTATACATATTTAAGACTGAATTATAAATGTGTTAGGTTTTATTAAAAATTGAATTTGATTTAATTTCTAAGATTATTCGCTACGGCAACATTTTGGAATGGATTCGAATGTTCGATGCCGCGTTTTAAAAAAAAATGAATGGGATGGAAAAAAAAAGATTGGCGGGTTTTTTGGAGTTAGTTTGAGCACGGTTCGTTTTTGGATGAAAAACTCTGGAGATTACGTATTATAATATGACTGTACGAAAGTGTACCTACGAAATAGTCTATATTTAATTATAATTTGATAAACTGATTATTGAAGAAATAAATAGGTGTGTGATTTTAAAGTGAGTATGTATTATTTACTCTTGAGTATTCTTCTATCCGCTATCCTTGAGCACAATTGGTTACTTGCTAGTTTATTTATCCAAGCCTGTTGATATTCTGGTAATCTTACTATAAATGCATCATGATCATTAATTGCCAAGCCACCTTTAACCTTAGACTTTAATTAAACATTGAGTTGTCTTCTATGGGCGCGCTGGTTAGTTAGGTCCCATTGTCATTAGACAGTCTAGGGACACTTAAGAATAGTTTACGATATGCTTACTTAGCCCGTAGACAGCTTTTAACAAGTAATTAGGCAGCCTATATTTAGGTGTCGGGCCAGACTACTTAGCTAGTTTAGACATCGTCAGACTACTTAAGTTTCATTAATACATTGCTACATATTAAATAGAAACACAGGCTAAGGCCTCTCACACACATTCTGAATTCCTCTCTGAATCCAGACTCGGAATTCATATTATTAACTAGCTGTTGCCCGCGACTTCACCCGCGTCAAACTCGTTTTTTTTTTTTACCTTCTCCCCGGAACTATGAATTTTCTCGTGATTAAACGTAGCTTATGTTACTCGTTATTACATCAGCTATCTATCAGTGAAAGTCCCGTCAAAATCGGTCCAGCCGTTTCGGAGATTACCCGGAACAAACAGACGGACAGACACAAATCTAAAAAAATTGCTTATTTGTTGTTAGTACCGTATATACTTTCACGTGCATTCAATAAAACGTTGTTATTTTGATATTACATACAGACACTTCAATTTTATTTATTTGTATGTATGGATGTATAGATTAAGAAAGCCCGGCAACGCATACAATTTCACTATGCCCCACACACATTCTGATTTTTCAAAATAAGATTTACTCTTGCCGGCAGATTCAATATATTAGATTCAGATTATGAATTCCATCTCTGAATTCAGACTGGAATTTCAGAATGTGTGAGTCCAGCCTAACTACTAATACTATACAGTTGTAAAATGAAAAATAATGTTTATTTTTTGTGAAGTTGAGAGAAGTGAGAAATGAGTATATTAGAGGAAGTTTGAAAGTGGCGACACGATGGGTTTGGAAGAAAAATAAAATTTGGGCCTCCACAATATGGCGCCCAAAATCCGCCATTTTTCTATTTTTCAATTTGAATGTAGCGATTTTGAGTGACACTCGCAGGGTTAAGACGAATCGATTGACGTAAGAATCATCAAAATCAGCCAACCCGTTTGGTCTCTAGAACGCCACATAGGAACAAACATACATACACTGATAAACACATTACCCTCCTTCGGCTGTCGGGTAATAAAGATAGTGACAGTGACAGGCACAAGGCGTTTTCGGTACTTCCAGATAGTAATATCTTCCAATCCAAACAAAGAATGATACCTCTTTGTAATGTTGTTTAGATTTACACAAAATGAAAAATGCAAAATGCTAAATCTATACTATTTTTCTGAAAGAAACACACTTCTACGCCTCTTGTAGTCGTGGCTAAAATTAGAGAGCCAATCAATCGTGACCCCCTTGTCTATGCATGGCTAGTCAGCGGAAATTATAATGAGGTAGATACAAGAAGCTGGGTTTTGATCTTATTCAAGAAATGTTGGTATTTTTTAAATTAAAAGTACGCTTGCCTGGAATTAGTTTTGCTAAAATCTAAGTAAGTAGGTACTAAGTAAAAAACGGCCTTACTTATAAAAATTTCGAAAGTTATTAAAAAGCAACTGGTTAGCTGATTCTTAATTCAAATTTTCCATAGAGAATTTTGTTTTAGAATCCCTAGCCCTAGACAATCAGTTACTAAAAGTCCCGAGGCTTTTCTGTGTAAGGGTGTTAGTTCAAAGTAATTAAATAAAAAACAAACAATTTTGTTCAACAGCCAGGGCTGTTAGATGCAATGGGCAAGACTTGTTAGGGTAGAATGAGGGGAATTTTCAGAGATAAAGTAGGTACTAAACCTACAAAAGAAAATTGAATTTATTGATGTAACAGATCACTTCATTTTCCAGTAGCCACATACGAACGAACACGACAACATAGTATAACAACATACAACAAAGTCATAACGATTATGGTGAGAGAGTATGGAATGTCAGTCTCGCCCGAATACTAAACAAGTTGCCAAAACACATAGTTTGTAAACTGGAAAACAAAAATAAAAGGCACACCTATAACATATTCAAGCGACATTTAATGAATTGTAAGCAAATAGCAACTGCTTAACTGTAAAATCTTTTCTATTTTTGTTTAAGATTAAGTTAAGAATTGTATAAACTGTATTTTAATTGAAATAAACAGCTTTTTTATTTTTATTTATTTTTTATTTTTTACTCTTATCACGTGTCATTCTCCAACGTAAGGAAATAAAACAAACCCGAGACCAGCATACCACCACGTTTTGTGACGTCATTATTCATAAACAATCCTTATCGGTAAAGGAAAGTTGAAATAACCGAGACAATGCGAGCATGACGGCTTCTATATTATTATTGCCTGTGGGTTAGTACAGTCAACCAAACTATTCCATGACTCCTCTTCGTGTCTCGGCAAGCATATCCCAGCTGACTGTATTCGTAGATCTTTGGCAGTCGTTACGACTTACGGGTAGTAAGAAAGATTAAATCTCTGAAATCTGCCAAAGGGCCTCCCTGATTACTAGTTGTGGAGGTCAGTTGGGCAGTTGCTCTAAGCACAGATAATATAAAACTAGCATACAGATGCCTCATCCCTTGCAAAGAAACCGTGCCAACGTAACTAGCGTTTTTCGTCTGATTATTTTTATAAATAATTCAATCGCGTTCGGTTCCGTTACTGTTGTTAGCAGCGACTTGCAAGTAAAAGGGTTTTCTCGGTTCGTGAAAATTTTTCTTTAAATACAGTGACGATTTGTTTTATATTATTTTTTTTGCACATTTGTACAGTTTAATTGTACCAAAATGTGTTGAAAGACAAATTTAAAAAATCATGTGGTATGCCTCAGAAATTTAAAACCACTCCATTTATTAGAATAAATTTTAAATGATCCGTTCAAATAATAGCCCAATATTACATAATTTTGTGCTAAGGAGATTTGATTAAAAAATAACATTCTAGAAAATGTTAATTTTATACACAATTCAATAACAAATCGATGTATATCGCGCCATCTAGTAACATTTATTCGAATCAAATTTTCTTTGTTAGCGCTGACCGCAATATTTTATTTAGAGCACGAGGTGAGCTCTATGTAAAATATTGATAATCAGCTGCATTCGGTCGGCCAGGCAACCATAATCAACATAGTTGGGAATAGATGATGCATACTATTGCGTACTGACATCCGAACGATAGTGATATGATAACCCTTGAACTACAAAACCCACCCTTACTGCTACGCAACGAACGCGTTGTCCATATCAAATAGTCACCACTGAGTGTGGTTAACTGTACCATGGCTAGCATGGTATTTTGTTACCATATGTCAGGCCAACTGTTTTGCTTGCTCATCCAAAGCGATAGGGATGTTTCGACATGGTGTGTAATTTTGGGAATATTTGTGTCGATGCATTCCCACGCGCAAACTGTTAAATTGCTTATTTATCGCAATTAAGTATTTAAATAGAACTTAATTGAAAGTGTGCGTGTGAAAAAAATTGTCCATTGGGACACGTTGGCTGCTATTGCCAATAGGAGCCCATCCACAAACGTTCATTCCATTTAACTAGTCCTGTTGTACAAACTGTACGGCAAAGCAACGGGATAAAATAAAACCCTAGAATCCACTAATTAAACCACAAGCCTGCATTTTTTCCCCTGACTTTATCATGACACGCCAGTCCGAAAAAGCAATCCTTCGATCACCATACACACGTTTAATTAACAGTATTTTAATTCCGTCATTCTTTCTCGCTCTTGCAAATCCACTGGCGTTCATTCCTTAAGGATTGTAGATTCCGGCAGGAATTAACGTTAGCGGCGACTAGCCGTTTCCTAATATTAAGTAGCATAGCATTTAAAGTTAATAATGGCGTTCTAGCATATGCGGGTTTCTTCAGTAGGGTTTTCCTTCACCGTTTGGAGAGCAGTATTTTTAAAATAAATTGTCACTAAGTGACTGCCTGTGTTCGTACCTACGACCAAAGATACGTAAGTCAGGGCCCGAAATAATACTTTCTGATAAGGTCCAAGCCAAATTCTTCTTCTTCTTCGTAGTATCTATGATTCTAAAATTAAATATACTTTGACCAGAATTCAGCCACGTCAAAAGCGGTGTCATTTGCCTCACACAGGTCTTTCAGGGTCCAGGAGTTGTTGCACAGAGAACACGACAAATTGAAGGAAGGATAGAAAGAAAATTGCGAATTGTTCAATTATGGCGTGTTTACATGGTCGATCACCGTATACGGCGACCGCTTTTGGTTGAACCGGATCGGTTAACCGAATTGGGCTGTTTATATTAAGTCGGTTACCAAATTCGGCGACCGCATACAGCCGAACTGTGTACACTCATGTTGGAAACATCATCATATTGTAGTGTTACGACAAGGAATTTTCGGTCGGCCATTTCAGTGTTCGGTCACCGAAAACGATCGGCGGCCGAATACGGCTAACCGAAAAGCCGTTTACACTAGTCGGTGAACGAATACGGGCTGCAACCGAATCGGTCAAAACGACCTAATGTAAATGATCCTTTAGTATTCAGTTCTTTAGTAGGAAAAGCTCTCTCATCAAGAAGATCCCACAAGGAACAAGTTTATTTTATGACTCCATAATTATCATCTTATCGTAGAACATAAAATTAACGAGGAGTACTCCGTGAGTTGTGTCTTTCGTGACAGCTATTAAAAAGTTTACGAGAAATAAAATATATTCAACTGATAAGATTAACTTTCAAATTAACTTATCTAACCAGGGTAATTAGAAGTATTATTATTTTATTACAAGATCAGAGGCAGAGCATCTCCCGCTCAAATTGCAGCGGCCTGTATCTGTAAATATCTGAATCGATTGCGGGCTCAGGCTGGTCGCTGCAGAGACTACCTGACAAAATGGGGTTTCCTTGTCTCATTCCAAACATGATGTCATTGTCCACAATGGCATCACAGCGGTTCCACCCGCTTCACAGGTTATGCACAATCTCCTTTCCTGCCCAGCATGCACAATCACCTGCACCTTCAACGACTTGAATGTGGCCACATTTAGGTCTGACAAACAAATAATGTACAAGTACAAATCTACCTATTAATAAATCTATATATCTATATATTCGCTCCTGAAAACTATAAGGGAAGAATTTAATAAATTAAACAGTCAAATCAAATCTGAAAACTAGCACTATACTACAACTATCATAATCATAATAGCCTTTATTTAACATACATACATACAATTTAAATTAATTTAAGTTTAACTATCTGACACCGGTACGAGAAGATTGTCTTGCTTGCCTGCATAGGCCTTCCCCAGCGCTTGCCAAACTGCGGTTCTGTGCTTGGTTTCTCCAAGTAATACACGCTATTCTTCTAACGTCGTCCTCCCATTTAAGACGCTATCTTCCTTTATTTCTTTTATGTTGTCTTGGGCATCGCTCTGTCACACGTCCCTAGACCATTTGGCTTCCTAATCATATGTCCTGCCCACCTCCATTTTAGCTTTTTAATACAGTACATGACATCAGTTATTTTTGTATTGTTCCTTAAGTTATATAGTTTTATTTTATGCTTTATTTTGGTGTTCAGTACGTTTCGTTGCATACTATGCTGGCAAGTTTCAAATTTACGTATATTTTGTTTAGTTAGATTTGACTGTAATATCTTTGATTACAATAACTTGTTCATGGAACTATAACTTTTAGTGCTCCTATTAGTAATTCGTGCGCTATATTGTGAAAATGGGCTAAAGTTAAATGTCTTGTAGCAAGTAGGTTTATTATTGCCTGATATTGGTCATTCACAAAGAAATAAAACGAAAATATAAATTATAATGGATTCGTAGTTGCCTTGGTTTAAATTAGTTTCATTTTTGTGCAGAAAACTATATTATTGAACGTGGACTAAAACCTGGTGAGGGCCGCGGAAGTATTTTGGATGCGAGAAGCACAGGCTCGATGTGGTTATGGTTGGTGGTACTTGGTTATGCTTGTCGTCTTTTGTGTAAAAATATGTTGATGATTGAAAGTTACGTCTTGCTTAAATACGAAGGAAGTATTTCTTGTAAAATTACTTACAAGATTTGAATAAATAAAATAGTAAAATTATGATACCTGCCGCCAAACAGTTAACTTTTTTAAATATTCTTGTAACAAACTGATACGCCATTCCCTTTCGAAGGGCCTCTTCTACACACTAATTCATGCGCTACAATACCCTACACATACACCAATTAGTTACATACAAGGCATCATAAACAAATTAACCAGACGTTTATTGATTTTATTGCTAGTTAAACAAACTAATTGGTAGTTTGGCAACCGCATCCATATATGACTGAAGAGAAATATGTAGTGAACGGACGGGGCAGTTAGATCGTAAATGATAAACATTTTTACTTTTAAGAAAGTGGAAACTGTCTCGATGTTTTCACTTTCAGTCGCCAATGACCTTGAGGAAACAAAACGCGCACGGTTTACACCCGCGTGACCCAAACGCGTGACCCAAAATTCATTAGATTTTTTTGTATTTTCCATATTATTCTATGACTTAAAGAAAACCTCAGATCAAAATGTGGTTAATTAGATTTTCTTTGAGATAATGAAAATTTCGTTAAAATATACCGCCAGGGCTAGAATCATTAGCGGTAGACATTAACGGAGTACTAGGACTTCAGAATCGAAAATCGCCCGGTACTCTTTTTCAGCTACTGAGGGGTAAAATGTCTCATTGCCCTAGACCAGACGTTTATTATATCTATGCCCTAGACCTAGAGGTTACAAGTTGAAACACAACGTCGCAAGCACGACTGATGAACGTGGGGTCTAGGATTTGATACCCAGGTTGAGAAAGTCTTATTGGTTTTATTCATTTGGTTTCTAAACATTGATAATTTAGGTATCTACTAATTGGTAGTGTAATACTAAATTGAATTACCTTATTATACCAATACGCCACTTTTTTTTTTCTATTTTTTATATGAGCGCTCTTGACTCGTCTAGGTCAAAGGTGCCATAGACAAAGTTGACGACGATGCTAGCTTACCCAGAAGAAGAAGACCGTTCACTCTAACTTTAAAGAGATTCGGGTTGATTGCGTTCGGAAACACAGACGCAGGTAGTGAGTTGCAATCTTTTTCTGTGCGCATTATGAAGGATGTTTGGAAGCGCTTGGTGCGAATTCGTGGAATGGCAACTAGGTAAGGATGGTAACTTGCAGTGCGTCTAGATGTCCGATGGTAGTCTCATACAATTTTTGCCCATTTAAATTGATGGCAAATAATATCTGCTTCTATCGATAAAAACCGGTTTGAGTGTATGAGATATTGTTCTTATGTTATAGCATACTGCACCAAGAAACGGAATCCGGAAAAGCTAACAAACGCCTTCCGTTTTATAAACATCTTGATTATAAAACTATCAGACAATACTGCCTCTAGAATATAATTATATAAAACATATTCACCGACAGTTATCTTATTAAACTACCTCACTATTAAACCATTGTTTAAGTCTAGCCATTATGTTTTCACGGTGTTCGCTTAGGAATATTATAATTACTTACTTTGAGCATTTTGAGTTCGTTTTCGTGGTACCTTAAGGGTACACCAGTCGACGGCACGAACTATTTTGTGCGCGGGGTTAAAATGCATGCTATATCAACCGACAACACGTGCGGAACAGATAGATGCTGTTATGAGCAGTAAGGAGCTAGTTCGCGTACGAATACACACTTTTGCAAATTTGTAGCGAAATGGATGATGATTTAAAACGAAAATGAGCGCGCGAAATTTTATAAACAGACCTTTGGGAGTCTGGATATCATGAAAAAACGACTGAATGTAACTGTTCAAAATAAAATTATTTGCATTGTTGAACTACTAATCTATCCGAATATTATTTCGAAGCTCATAACTTGCAGGTAAATTTATTTTTTACTTTTTTGCTTCCATACAGGGCTAAATAATGATGAGACTAATTGATATAATTTTTTATTTTGAACGTACATCGTCAAACAGTGGAGTAAAGCCAGATTACGTTTGTATGGAAGAATTTTCGACTAATGTACACTTAAGACTTTAGTATTTATTTGTTTTAGCTATGTGACTTTAATTTATGAGAGATCTTAAAGGTTATTAAATTAAGCTTAGAAATCTAATCTATCTTGTCAAGATAAGCCATCTTTGTAAAACAAGTTACACACTCAGTTAGCTTTTTTTGAAACCTTAAATTCGTCATGCTTATTTTTAAAAACTGTAATCTTCTTTCTTATATCTATGACTATACTAATGGTACCGGAACTAAAAAAAAACCAGCCAAGTGCAAGTCGGACTCGTGCACGTAGGGTTCCGTACTATTATCGCAAAAAACGGCAAAAAAATCACGTAGGTTGTATGGGAGCCCCACTTAAATATTTATTTTATTCTTTGTTTAGTATTTGTTGTTAAAGCGGCAACATAAATTAATACATCATCTGTGAAAATTTCAACTGTCTAGCTATCACGGCTCATGAGATACAGCCTGGTGACTGACAGACAGACGCACAGACGGACCGCGGAGTCTTAGTATTAGGGTCCCGTTTTAACCCTTTGGGTACGGAACCCTAAAAAGGTTAATATGTGCTTCCGATAGTCGACAACACAGTATAGCATGGTTTACAAAAAACCATTTCCTCATTGCGTTTTTACAACCAGAAACTCGAAAAACCTCACGCTAGACTTAGCAAATGCATGCAGATTTTATCTAGATCACAGCCCCAATACCTGGTGATACATCACGATCCAAAACACGCAACCGGTGACCCAAAGCCATGCGTGATGTTATGTTATAAAATATTCAATAACTCGGGCGCTAAAGTGTCGTCCGTTATGTGACCCCAAACTCTAGAGAAAGCGCCATTTAGCTACGTTTAAGGTCGATTGACAGAGCGGTCAATTGGCCGTGCAGTGTTTAGTCAGACTGCATCGTCGCCTGTGATCAAAACTGGGGACAGTTCCGGAATGGCCGTGTTGTTCTGTAAAACCGAATGTCTGTCTGAGTTTAAAGAGTTGTGCGCCAAAATCTGTTAAGTTCTGATGCTCAGTTATTGACGGTATCTATCAACTCATTTCTCAACTGTCAAAGACAAATCTGAATACAAATTTGGAACACCCATGTTCCTAAGTTCTATAATTATAGATTTCATGATAATGATGAATTCGAACTCCAGGAAGAAACCAATATTTTAAGTTAGCAGACGAATGTTTTGTAAGCCGGTGACATTTGACACACCAAAAATATGTCTTTGTCGTACTATTTATTGTTAGTTTTGGCAAAATCTTCAGATGAAATGGAGAGCTCACTAAAGTGTTCATGCAAATCGAATCTCCAACAAAATGTATTATGCAACAGAGAGTAATCAGGACTAATCTAATCAGTCAGTGCACTAAACAATGCAACGTTTGAGGAATACCAAAGAGTCTTAATTTATGTATCTTTATCTTTGCTCCCATTTTAGTTGCGTCTAGTCTGGTGTTCCAAGCTAAGTGTTTCATCATGCAAATTATTCTAAAACAAACTCATCTATTCAAACTAGCTAAACTTAGGTTTTCTTCTACGTAACATTTTTTTACCAGAATGCGGCAACCTGTACAGCAGTACGTAGTTGGGCATTAAGAGCAAGGCAAGGTGGATAGCTGTATAATTTGCCATAATTAACCAGATTTTGGAAGGTGCAGTTGGTTAGTCATAATGTACCTGCAAAGAGGTAAGGGCTCGTTACTGGCACAGAGCTTAGGATGAGTCTCTGATACGCTATTCGGAGGCAAACTTGAGGTCCACAATTGGTTAAAATATTACCAGATTGGTCACTGCAGTTCATGTCCAAGAGGCAGATGTCCTAACGGAGTGATGAAGTGTTAAGGGTTAGGGTATGTGATCTTCCACAATTCGTAGTTATTTCACTTCCGAGTCTGCACTTCCAGGAATCTTTCCGTACTACAATCTAGCTACATTTTTATCGCAAAGGAATGTTTCTAGTTACAATTCAGCATTACTAAACTGTATTTATTTAACTCCAGTGCTTTGTTGTACATTTATTTCATAACAACGACTGGTTGACCGACGATAAAACTGTGCTGACGCAATTTTATCGAGCTGAGAAGTGAGTTTAGGTCCTGGTTTATAGCCCTTCTAAATATTAAGTTGGTATGCAAAGTTGCTTTTAGACTTTATAACTTCCTTATACTCTTAGCAGATATTGTTTGGGGTGATGTCTATTACTCGATACCGTCGCTTCAAGAAATTATGTCTTCTTGTTTTCGAATGGATCATTTGGCCAACTGGGACACGATAATAGCTAGGTCCTCATGAGTGACTCTCCGTCTAGCACTCACATTGACACAAATGTAGACACAACATAGGAAACAAGGAAAATCTGTCGTTGCAAATAAATATCAAATCGCCTTCAAATTACCAGTTTAACATTATCTTAGTTGAATTCCCAATACAAACTGTCAGACAGCTGATAGACTTGCAATTTCACGTTCACAAATAGGCTCGGAAACGCTCGCTAAAAATGGCGATGCAAGTACAATTACTGATTACGGTGACCGCCGTATCACAGGTCGTTGCAATTAAAGCTTCGTAAGCATATATCCTTATCAGTTTCCTGGTACCATAAAGTCCATAACCCGTTGACTGCAGTACGATTATTATTCTCTACCAAACCTAATAAAGTATAAGGAATTTGCTAACGAATGTTACCCACTGTTTAAAATGCGCGCCGCGATTTGCGTTGGCTGTCACAGACGTTGGCAAAATTTCAAATTAAAAACTAAACATGTTATATACAGCCGGAATCGAGGCTGCGGAAAAATTAAGGTAGGTATTATAATGTGAGGAAATTTAGGGGCTTGTGGCGCATTTTGAACAGTCAGGAAGGTCACTAGAATTGCCATAGCGTTAAACAAGGAAATTGTTGATAATCAACAGTGAGTTATCCTCGAATAAGCGTCATTTACCATGTTATTTGCCTCATTAGCGATTTTGGATACTGCAGTGCAGAATTGGAGCTGTAGATCAAAGATCTTTGCAGGGTGGCTGATTTGGTTGAGTTGAGAGTAGCCGAGGGAAGACTAGGGCATATGACAAGGTCTATGTCCAGCATTGAGCTGCCATTGGGTGTAGCTGATGATGATGAGGTTTTATGAGGATTGGGTGTAGATGAGGAGGATCGAAATAGATGATCCTTTTTAGTAATGTCAGACCCAAAAAAATGTTAAATGTCCTATTATTGCACGATTTTATTTGTGAAATTGCATTTTTATAATATACTAGCTGTTCCCCTCGGCTTCGCTTCCGTGGACCACCCCACAGTACCCGTTATCGGGATTAAAGAATAGCCTATGTTACTCAGGAATAACGTAGCTTTCTATTGGTGAAATATTTTTTTTAAATCGGTCCAGTAGTTTCGGAGCCTATTCGGTACAAACAAACAAACATACAAACAAACAAAAAAATCTTTCCTCTTTATAATATTATAGTATAGAAGTATAGACTAGCTGTTCCCCGCGGCTTAACTACCGTGGGCCACCCCACAGGACCTGTTTTCGGGATTAAAGAACAAAAAATCTTTCCTCTTTATAATCTATACTTTACTTATATATATATATATATATTATATTATAAAGAGGAAAGATTTTTTTGTTTGTTTGTACCGAATAGGCTCCGAAACTACTGGACCGATTTAAAAAATTCTTTCACCAATAGATAGCTACGTTATTCCTGAGTAACACAGGCTATTTTATTATCCCGAAAACGGGTCCTGTGGGGTAGCCCACGGGAGCTAAGCCGCGGGGAACAGCTAGTATTTATATTAGTATATAGATTTAAGTGAGTGTATTTAGAGGAATATTCAGATAACAATTTATTCGTAACCAAGTTACAAGTATTTGCATTTTTGTGGACAAAAACTGCTTTACCTAATTATACCCAATTTGTGGTTACCATACTTTATCGTCATTATCGAATTACTTACTTAACACATAATTAATAAAACTTTGTAATAATAATCGTTGGTTAAATTTATAACAGAAGATGAACGCATTTACTTTGCTAAATTAAAGTTTTAATTAAATATTTTAGGGTTAATTATTAATTTAACAATTAGGGGCGTTTTATGTTCATAATTTAAAACTTGGTAATTAGTTCTGAGTTCACAATTATGTTCGTCTGAAACATTTTTCAGTATGTAACATGTGTATTATTAAATAAAATGAACAAAATACAAATACAATACATACGTTTGAGCTTTATTTTGATACTGTTCTTCGGACTCCAAGTGAAAAACAATCCTGGTATATCAACAATACCACGGGCACCCATTTACTGACAAAAACTCACTATATAGTTCCGTTCACATTCATAACAACACTTATTTTTACGCATTTTGTTTTAAAATCTTTAAAAATACACTTTAGGACGAATTAATGTGGTAATAACAAGAACGCGACACAATACAAAGAGCATGCGCTTGAGCAACTGTCAACTGGTTCGTTAGGTTACCGCTAGTTGGCGCGCGCGGCGGGGAGAGTGAGATGGCGATGTTTTATTGTTTGCGTGTGAGCGAGAGGGGTGACATGGAGGCCTTAAAAGCTCTAACCTGAGCCTCCACTTTGGCCCGGATTAAAATATGCACGCTGTAATGTAGGTGTAGTTGTTTTGTTTTGATTTATGTTGAATCTGCAAGACTTCCGCTCGCGTCACTTGGATTATGCACCTACTATAATATGTAGGTACAGTCAAAGTATGGACTGTTTTAGTAAAAGTTGTAGATTACTGAGTTGTTTGTAAGCTAGCCTGGTTTTGAACAGGTTTGGCAATAACTGTATCTAATATTTTGTCAGGTAGGTTTAGAATGATATATATTAATAGTTTTGATTAAAAAAACTTTAGAAGCAATAAATATCGCACATAATTCATGACAGAGAGTTAAGCCAAAACTTTTAACTAGTTTTGAATGATTGAATAAAAGTTTCTCAACGAATCTTTTTTTAAACGGTGATTATACTTTAAATAAAAACTTTAAATAATTTAAAACCAAAACAACTAGTTTTTGGATTAGAACTTTGCCTATTAACTGCTAGACAAGTATTGTATGTACGTCTAGCAAATAATATTAATGTAAATCATTTCATTTAAAAACATCGTATTTTCTATGACGTCACTAACCTTGTCTATGTTTTAAATAAAATTAAATAAACTACTTCTGAGATAAGAGATAAAGTAGAAATAGAGATAAAAATGATAACGTAACACGTCATACATTATGACGGAAACCGGTAAAAAATAAAGTCTGTGGCTATTTCCTTTATTTGAATCCGATGTAAATATCCACATATAAGTAGTTTAGTTACCTATTTTGAAGTAATATTTATGACTAGCTTCTACTAGCGGCTCCGCCCGCATGAATGTCGAAAATTATCCCAAGGGAACATATTGCCGGGATAAAGTATCATATGTATTATTCCAGACTATAATCTAACTCTGTGCCAAATTTCATCCAGATCCGTCCAGCCGTTCGAGTGTGAAGTAGTAACAAACATACAAAGTGTATCAAGAGTAAATAGGTTACTTCTAGGTAAGCGCGCTACAGCTTCGACCACATCATCACTTACCATCAAGTGAGATAGTGGTCAAGCGCGAGTCTATCTACAGTAAAAATAAAAAACAAACACACACACACTCACAAACTTACGCCGTCGCCTCACAAAGTCTCAATATTGATTATAATATAATAAAAAAAAGTTAAAGGTAAAATTTTAGTTACGCATTATGGGACTAACAACGACGATATCTAATTATGTTCATTGTTCACGCTTTTTTTTTAGAACCGGGACTGGCAGAAACTACCAAAAGCCACGTGTTATGGTTCTTACAAACTCTATTTGTTACACCCTCAGATCATAGAAACAACAGCAACAACTGTTGTTACGCCCATTCAACTGTATCTTCATCATCAACCTTTTTAATGTTCTCACTGCTGGGATACGGGCATCCTCTCTGTGAAAGGGAATGGGCCGTAATCCACAATGCGGGCCTAGTGCGGGTTGGTGGATGTCACGTGTCTTTGAATTTTTGGTTCTAGGTTCGGTTTCCTCACGACGTTTTCCTTCACCACTTTGAGAGCAGTGGTGATTATATAATTTACACAAAGTAAAATGCTTGCCTGGGTTCAAACCCACGACCTACAACTTGTAAGTCGCAGCCGTTACCACTCGGCCACCAAAGCTCTCATCTGTATAAATTATCTTCACTAAGTTTTTATGAGAACTAGTTTTATATGTTTATAGCTAATATAATTTACGAAGTGACAAAATCTATCGGGTTTACAAAGGAGTGGCAAAATAGACTTTTAATATTGCCGATTTTATTTGGAATTGTAAATCTTAATTTTATTACTATTCAACAAGATTGGAATTAAAGGTCTACCTTATTTTATTTTATTTGGGACATACTACATTAATAGATCGTCACCTAAACTTAAGTAAGACTAGATAAACATAACACTTTTTTACCGAAGGAGGGTAATGTGTTTATCAGTCTATGTATGTATGTGGCGTTCTAGACACAAACGTGTTGGCCGATTTTGATGATTCTTACGTCAATCGATTCGTCTTAGAAATATGGCGGATTTTGGGTGCCATATTGTGGGCACCCAATATTTTTTTTTTACAAACCCATCGTGTTGGGTATCAAAATAAAGGGTTTTATGAGGTGATTTCATGAATATATGATATTGTCCGAGGATACATCTGGTTTTGGTCAGCCAGCTCGCGAATATGTATCCTCCGATTGCAAAGAATGTTTTTCTTCTTGTTTACGTATTTTTAGTTCGCTTCTTAGCAGTCAGGTTTCTTGGTTTTTTGAATTAACTTTTATTTTTTATTTAGTCAGGTGAAGACGTGTAGAATCATGCTCAAAATTTAGAGAAAGATCAGTGGTTCTGCAGGCTTCTTTATTTCGGCTTCAAAAGAGAGTAGACAAAGAGACATTCTTTCAACGAAAACCTTCGACAAAAATCCATATTTATTGCTGAATTTTGAAAATCGCTCTCGCTGAGAAATTGTCCCTTTATTTAAAGTCCAAAGTCATTGGCTTTTAGTTCTCTGTACCAACTTTTGAACGTTAGAGTTAACCAGAACCAAAACTGGTATGGTACCACACTATATACATATTTTTCTCAATAAGGAAATCCAACCCGCGGCCTACAAGCGTTGAAAGAGGACGTAATGCTGTTGTACCATTTGGACCAAATTAAAACTGTCAAGGCTGATATATTAAATTTATTGTACCAACGTTAAAATCTCTTTGATTTATTTGCTTAACAATTTATAAACATTTAAAAATAGAGACAAAGGGAAACGTTTTCTTTTCAACTCACAGAAACAGTAAACCAAGCAGAAGTTGCAAGAGTCATTACCTCCTGGAGTAGTCCTTCAAAACTTGAAGAAACATTAAAACTAAATCAGTGTCAAGGTACCTATTTAAAGTCTAGACATCTTCGCGAAAAATAAAACATTTAGGTACAGGCTTTTTGAGGAGAATGTTAGAAAAAACATTCTAGGTGCAAATAGTAAGATGTTGGTCGGTGGAAAATACTCATTTTTGCATGTTTTCGTCGCTACTACTTATTGTGACTTATATAGTCTTTACAAATATTCTGATTTTCTGCAGCTTTCTGTAAAGTTTTACTTATTTTTTACAAAGGTTGTCTGGTAGACATCGCTGTCAGCAATAAGACCGCCAGTTTACCCAATTTTTTTGTTAAAGATGTTTTTTTATTTGTATATTGGCTCGCGCTTGCCATTATTTCACCTGATGGTAAGAGATGATGTGGTCACGCTTGTTTAGAAGTAACCTATTTACTCTTGACTTAAATACCCTGAGGTTGTAGCTATCGGGCAATACAGACTCCGGCAGAGAATTCCAATCCTTAGCTGTACGCATAATGAAAGTATTTCCAAAACGTTTGGTGCGTATGGGTGGGATGTCCACCATGTACCGATGGCGCATCGCCGTATGTCTTGTAGACCGATGATGGAACAGGCTGGGCGGAATTAGATCATGCAATTCCATCGCACACTCTCCGAAATGTAATTCATTGTTGGATGCATTTCGGGACGGGGAGTGTTTCATTGTTGATTGAATTTTGGTATACAATAAAGTATATTTTGTATAAACTGTCTTTTCTCACTTTTTTCCGTTGGATCCTCGAAAAGATTATGTAATTTGATGGTGCTATATGAAAGAGGGACAACCTACATCAATTCAAAAGTGGAACAGCCTCTTCAGAACAGGCTGTCAGATACACTAAAATCAAGATAAATCCGACAAGTGTCAAGTAAAATGTGCTAAGAAAAACTGAATATAATCTAGGAAACGCAACAGTGGCCATTGGCCGTGATAATATAACTGTATTCCATAAACTGGTTGCAGCTGGCGACTCTCCTGCGTCACCGGTTGATACAGCCATGGCTATCTATATTACTTATTATTTTGTTGATAGTATCTATAGATGAGACCTAGAAAGTTTACGCATTGATAATGTTTAGGCTGTAATGAATCTACGTGCAATTATGTCAAGCCTAAATTGTAATAAAAAGTCTGGGTTATTGTGAATGTTAGCTCCGGCGCCATGGATTAAAAAATACCTCTATTACATGAAAAAAACAACGTAACTGCCAGAATGTAGCTGTACCAGGATTAAATAATTTTGATTTAAATTTCGATTTTTCAATTGTGTTTAATTTTCACAGAAAACAACATAAAAAACAGATTAAGAAATTATACAATATTAAAAACAGGTTCTTTTACATCTGAGAAATCAATATCATTATTATAATACTTGAACAAAAAACAAAAACTAGTTTGTCATGACTTTTCAATTCCCAGTCGGTTTCTTAATTTACTATGAACAATTCCAAAGTTTGAAAACACTCGTTCACAGCAGCTGAAGAAGCTATCTCCCCAAACCTAGTGGAAAAATCTTTGACTGTTCCTCTTCACAAAATATATTTTCTGTGACATCCACCAACCCAGTGGTGTCAAATTTTTTACCACTTATGCCGCGAACATTACACTTTTGAATGGTCATGATTTTGACTTAAGTTTTACTATCAATGGTTGTAAAACTGACCCATCATCGTGATTTTGTGCCACGCCGTTTTGCGCAAAAATATAGTTAAACTGTATGATAAATGAAAAATTCCAAAAAAATCGTGATTAATTAGGTTTTTTTTAAATCGTGATTTATTTAATTTTACAAAAAATCATGATTTTTCCAACCCTGAGCTGTACACCTATGGGACCGAGACGTGGTCGCTCACAATGGGCCTTGACCAAATTGACCAATCACATGCGAGATGAATGACGCGATGTTGATTTCCGTTTTGTGTGATTGGCTGATTTGGTCGGTTGGATAGAGTTCAACTTCTTTGCGCACTTACGCAATACGGCTGCTGGTTAAGGTTGCGGGAAACGCTGGATGCGAGACGCACGGGATCGGTCAATGTGGCGACGCCTGGGGGAGGCCTATGTCCAGCAGTGGTCTTTTGGCTGAAATGATGATGATGAATGATGAGCTGTACATCTCTACTTTCCTCCTTCCCATGACGTCAATAACGCTACCTACCAATAATCCTACTTATAAGGCAAAATCGCTATACTTTTTGGGTTTTTGGGGTGGGTATGGGATCTACCTCCTAGCGGTCCATCCCGGGCAACGGCACCACAGGCTTGCCTGTGGTACGGCTGAACGATCCCACTTAAGCGGTGGTAGGCTCCGCAAGGGGCCGCCTGGCTCGCGACCACCATCCCACCGGAGTCCGGCGCCAAACAGCTTGCTGTGTTCCGTCGGTGTGTGGGAGTGCCAGTGCCTTTGGGGGAGAAGGAGGATGTCAGTTGCGCTGTTCAGAACCGGTCTTGGTCTCTGGGCAAAACTTGCCAGGTAGCTCATTTTGGAGGGTAGCGGGATCCGAAGCACGGTGCCAGCCGTTGGCCGACCGCAGTCAGTAGGGGGCCCAAGTAGCACGCCAGCCACGTGCCAAAGGCTGCCCCGCCAACTCGCGAAAAATCCCGGTATGCTCCACCGTGCCAGCTGGCGACTGGATGGGAGGACCCGGTGGCCATATCCGGGGGGGTTCGGGCGTCCCCGCAGTCTCCAAATGAGTTCCCCATAGGTTGGGTTAGCACCAGTGTTCCACTTGGTTCACTGAGCAGCACCTCGACAGTTCGACTTCTTCCCCAGCAAACTCTATAACTCAAAATATGACCAAAGCTAAGAAGAATATGGTGAAACAACGGCTGCACTTCCTCCCACTAAAAGTGCACCTCACTAACATCAGGGGGCTGCACTCTAATCTCGATCCGGTCCACCACCACCTTGAGACCGAGAAGCCGCACCTGTTTTTCCTAACGGAGACGAAGATAACAACCCCGTCGGACGTGGCGTACCTCAACTACCCGGGTTACTCTCTTGAACACAAGTTCAAGAAGCAAGCTGGGGTCTGTGTGTACGTCCGCGATGACATTTGTTGTCGTCGTCTCCGTTGCTTTGAGAAATCGGGGTTTTCTGCCATATGGCTACTTGTGGACACTGGCGTGGAGAAGTCTCTCTACATCGGCGTCTATCGATCGCACACCGGTGACCAGGAGACGACAGCGCTTTTTAATTTCCTCGTGGAGTCGGCTGACATGGCCCAGCAACGGTACCCAACAGCGAAGCTTAATTTTCTGGGGGACTTTAACGCCCATCATAAAGAGTGGTTGTACCCGTACCGGAAAACTGACCATGCCGGGTTGGAGGCGCGCAAGTTTTCTCTATCGCTAGATCTAACCCAGCTGGTGAATGTGGCAACGCGGGTACCGGATGTTGACGGCCATACACCCAATTGCTTAGACCTTCTGCTGACAACTGATCCGGACAGTCATTCGGTGTCGGTCTCAGCCCCGCTGGGAACGTCTGACCACTGTCTGGTGAAATCCGTGTCGACTTGCTCTCCTCCAGATGACAGTCCTAGAGGCACGAGACGAGTATGGCGATACGAGTCAGCAGATTGGGACGAGATGCGGCACTTTTTTGCGTCTTATCCTTGGCGGCATGTGTGCTTCTCCTCGGGTGACCCCTCGAGCTGTGCAGACGCGGTTGGGGATGTGATTCGACAGGGAATGGAGTATTTCATTCCATTCTCCGACATTCCGCTCGGTCACAAATCCCGACCTTGGTATAATGCAGAATGCGCCCACGCAGTGGCCCGAAAAGAGTCTGCCTACAAAGCCTGGGTCGGGGCCCACGCCCGCAAACTTAGAGCACGTAGGGTTCGCGCGAGGAAAAGAGCCTTTAATTCTGCCGCCAAGTTCTGCAAGCGGGTTCTGCGTCGGGCACGTTTTGACCATATTGGACGTATTGGGGCCAAGCTGGCATCACACCCTCCGGGTAGTAAACAGTTTTGGTCCCTGTCTAAAGCGGTTGAAACGAATTTCTGTCGTCCCACATTACCTACAATGCTGAAACCTGATGGGTCGCTGGCTCACTCTGCGAGTGAGAAAGCAAATTTATTTGCATCTCTCTTTGCTAGCAATTCACGTCTGGACGCTGGCTCCAAGCAACCACCTACTCTACCTCATTGTGACTCTTCGATGCCGGAGATCGCTGTGCACACTAAAGAGGTCCGGAGAGTATTGTGCAGTCTAGACGTGAACAAGGCCAGCGGGCCTGACGGCATTCCAGCGAGAGTGCTGAGGCAGTGTGCGCCAGAACTGTCTCCTGTATTGACACGCTTGTTCCGCCTCTCTCTTGTAAAAAGAATGGTGCCGAAATCCTGGAAGCTTGCAAATGTGCAACCAGTGCCCAAAAAAGGCAACCGTGCAGACCCTGCCCATTACCGTCCGATCGCCATTACCTCCATTTTGTCCAAAGTTATGGAAAGGGTACTCAACAGTAAGTTGCTGACGTACCTTGAAGACAATAATCTCCTCAGTGACCGTCAGTATGGCTTTCGCCGGGGACGGTCAACTGGCGATCTTCTTGTGTATGTCACGCACTGCTGGGGCGAAGCCATCGAGAGACACGGCGAAGCACTTGCTGTGTCGCTTGATATTTCGAAAGCCTTTGACAGGGTCTGGCACGCGAGTCTACTCAGTAAGCTTCCTGCGTATGGCATCCCCGCTGGTTTTTGTAGCTGGATATCAGACTTCCTCAGTGAACGGTCGATCCGAGTAGTCATTGACGGCTGTTCCTCTGACCTTATGGCTATTGATGCCGGAGTTCCTCAGGGGTCTGTTCTCTCTGCAACTCTTTTCCTGCTGCACATCAATGACCTACTTCTGCCTGGTATTGTTGGGTACGCAGATGACAGTACTGTTTCAGAGAGATACCTGTCCAGCGCAAAAACCAGCGTGGATGAAGTTCGTTCCTTGAGAGAGGCTATGGTGGAGCGGACAGATTTGACCTTAAGCCTTGTCTCCCAGTGGGGTGATGACAATCTGGTCTCCTTTAACGCCACCAAAACACAGGCGTGTCTTTTTACCGCTAAAAGGAGTCTTTTCGATCATACTCCTACTTTTCGGGGTACATCTGTTCCTGTGACTGATCGGCTCGAGCTCCTAGGCATGGAGTTGACATCCAATCTCAACTTCGGCGCCTCCATTGAGTACAAAGCCCAAATTGCGGCCAAAAAACTGGGCATCCTGAAAAGAGTGAAGCGATACTTTACGCCTGGACAGCTTTTAACCCTTTACAAAGCGCAAGTCCGATCCTGCATGGAGTATTGCAGCCACCTTTGGGATGGCTCAGCTAAGTATCAGCTTGCCGCGCTTGACTCGGTGGAACGCAGAGCCAAGAGGCTCATTGGCGACGTAGAATTGGCGGATGCCAAGCTACATAGCTTGGCTCATCGCCGCAAGGTTGCCTGCTTGTCGGTCTTCTACAGACTGTACTTCGGTGAGTGTGCTCAAGAACTCCACGACCTCATCCCACCAGCCCCCTTCTACCATCGGACATCTAGACGCACTGCAAGTTACCATCCTTACCTTGCCATTCCACCAATTCACACTAAGCGCTTCCAGACATCCTTCATAATGCGCACAGCGAATGAATGGAACTCACTACCTGCGTCTGTGTTTCCGAACGCCTACAACCCGAATCTCTTCAAAGTTAGAGTGAACAGGCTTCTTCTGGGTAAACTCACTCCATCGTCGACTCTGTCTCTGTCACCTCTGACCTAGACTAGAGTCAAGAGCAAACCCATCACAAATAAAAAAAAATAAAAAAAAAATACTTTTCAAAATAATGGAAACAATTTCCGCTCTGGTATCGCGTGTTATTTTACGGGTTTCACAAAATTACAATGGGTTGGTTTGCCTTGTTTCATTTGGCAAATAATCTATAGTTTTTACCCATTATACCGTTAATAATAATATTAACAGGTTTTCTTTGACCTTATTCAGGGGGTTAACATAATAACGATACACTTAGCTATTGCCATATGGTGATATTTCACCATTTAATTCACATTTACATGGTATTAATTCCCATACCAGATGTCACTAACGGGAACTAAGTACCAGGTGTTTAGAAGTTAATGGTAGCATATCGGATCGGTCATCTTCACGCCTATTGCACGCGCGGTGTCAGTAGATCACCGACCGGTATTGACTGCGGAAGTCATGCGTGCTGGGTTAAAAGATCATGAGTAATGATACAGTGACTTATAGACGACTGTTAGTAGCTATTGATAATATAATAAATATGGATAGAATATAAACGAACGAGCGAGGGGCTTCTATTTCTGTCTGCAGGATCTACTCTAAAGTAACCTGACATGAAGAAAATGAAAGGACGTGAGTTCACTTGCTTTGCTCGCTCACTTCAGCTCCCGTCATCCTCTTCGATCCTAATCTATCTGTGTCTGGGTGCACTAAGTTCCCGGGCTCGCTTCGCTCGCTCTTGGACTAATTCGTTGAAAACACGAATACACCCGAACTGCCGCGCTGCACAGCAATGTCAGCTCGTCGGTTGTTCTGCCATTTTCAAAAGAATAATATGCTAAAATAGAAAAATGCAACCCAAATTCAATATCAAAGTATGTAACAATATTATCACCGCAGCTCACCAAATTTCCTAAAAAGGTATTACTCAAACCGGATAAGTAGTGACTTATTGTAATAGTTTCCGATTCAGTATATTTTTCGTCCGATTAATAATTGCCCGATCAATATTAAACCTGTGGAATTCATTTTGCTGATTACTTATCAAGAAGATACGAAGAAGAACAACATAAAGCTAGTTGTTGCTAAACAGTTTCATCTGTGATACAGTCGAAAGACATAACATATTTGCCTAAGGCATTAAGTCCGCCATTGTGCTTGTGCATAAAGTTTTATAAATAAATAAATATTTATTTAGCACGGCACACGCAACAACATACGAGTATTCACGAGTGTCAGAATAAAAAATCCGGCCAAGTGCGAGTCGGACTCGCGCACGAAGGGTTCCGTACCATTGTCGCAAAAAACGGCAAAAAATCACGTTTATTGTATGGGAGCCCCACTTAAATATTTATTTTCTTCTGTTTTTAGTATTTGTTGTTATAGCGGCCACAGAAATACATCATTGTGAAAATTTCAACTGTCTAGCTATCACGGTTGATGAGATACATCCTGGTGACAGACAGACAGACAGATGGACCGCGGAGTCTTAGTAATAGGGTCCCGTTTTTACCCTTTGGGTACGGAACCCTAAAAAGAACATCAAAGAAACACCAAAAATTTACAAAACATAATATAAATTACAACATTATTTTGCGTTGAGAAGGAATATTTAAACAACGTACACTTTAATATCCAAAGTCATGGTAACCTGGTAACCAGGTGGAATAATGGTGGTCATCCAGTTTACATCTACACGGCAGACCACTACAGAAGCATAATTCTTTTTCTGGAGTATCTGTTAGGATATAATTATCAGTGTTATTATTAATTATCAGTGGTATTATTTTCAGTGTTTGAATTACGGGTAATCAGAACCATTGTTGCCTTCGTTACATAGTATAGTAAGTAAGCTTGTACATAATAATAACAAAGAGTCTGACATAAAAATAATAATGTTTCATGAAGTTTATTTCGTTGTTTGTCGCTAGCGGTCGGTACCGAAAAGGTCAATCGTTTTAATTAGGTGCCTACTTAAGTAACTTTAATGTTCGAGGAGAAAATTATATGTTTATTTCGTAGGCTCTAGCCACGAAATTACATTTCATTGAAACTATTAAGTATTATAACAAAAAACGGGATGTGTCGTGGACACGGCCGTGTGTTTACGCAAAGACGTGTACGTAAACACACGTTACGGCTTTTAATTTTCCAAGTTTTAGTATTTAATGAATTCTTTGATCTTTCAGCTATCGGGTGCTGTAATAAAACTATGGATGTCAATAAAAGATATGGAATAGCAAACCAAACTGTATCCTCCGATTTTTCTGCCGCAAGCTGGTCGATTTTTTATATTAGATGTGAGCAAAACCACAGATAATATGATACTAGCATACAGATACCTCATCCCATACAAAGAAACCGTGCCGACGTAACTAGTGCTTTTCGACTGCTTATTCTGGCAATTTTTTGTACATCGAACGCATTCGGTTCTGTTTCACGGTGATAGATAGATGGTGTTAGCAGCGACTTGCAAGTAAAAGGGTTTACTAGGTTCGTGAATATTTTTTTCTTTAAATACAGTGAAGGTTTATTTTCTAGTATTTATTTGCAGGTTTTTACAGTTTTTTATTGCACCAAAATGTGTTAAAATACAAACTTTAACAATCGAGTGGAATGCCTCAGAAATTTAAAACTGCACCATCTATTGGCATCAATTTTAAATGATCCGTCTAATAATCTTTGAAATGTGAATTAAGAGCCCAATATTCCATAATTTTGTAATTAGGAGAGTTGATTAAACAAGAACATACAATTTTTGTGTTCAGTTCCAGAAAATGTTAATTTGACACACATTCAATAACAGATCGAGGTGCATATCGCGCCATCTAGTGTGATTTATTTGAACCAAATTTTCTTTCTTAGCAATGAGACCCCGTGGCAAAACTGACCTAACCCCAAGAAATGGTACAGTAATTTCACAATTTTGTATACTTTCGAAACTGGAATTTTACTTTAATATGATCTTTGAACATGGACAAGATTGCTCCAGACAAGTTACTTATATATTAGCGACAGCGTGACGATAGCGGATGTCAAAAAGTCATAATATGTAAGTTATGTATGGGGTTGACAAGCACTATTGAAGTGTCACGTGATCAATTCCTTACATTTTGACATTTCAAGAAAAGCTTATACACGTAAAATAATATTTTTATCAAATAAAAAAATCTTTTTTAAACAAGCTTTTTATCTTACCGTGAATTGTCAACCAAACCAAACGTGTATGCAAAATTTCATCGTAATCAGTTGAGGATAACTGCTTTAAAATTCAGTTGCAAGATTTGACCCGAACACACTTACAATACATACATTGCAAGTTAAATAAAAGCTTGTAAAATACAGACTATTCCTAAAAGGCAGAAACCTATACATTTTAAATAATTTAATAACCATAGCTAGGTAATGAATATTAGATAGCTTTCGTTAACAAACTCTCCGCAAATAAGCTGTAAGTGGATGAGCACCTGTGCTCCTCGACACTAATACGATATTACGCCAGTTATTACCTACACGCCGCAAGCGATACAACCTGTTGTAGTTAATGAAATCGTGATGCAGTGGAATTACAGCTTTACTGTTAGTTACAGTTTTATGACGTGAATCATTTGAAATAGGGACGGAATGTTTTGTTTGGTTGGATGGGTAAGTAAATTTGGTCCTATTTGGGTTTTTGTTTTTGATTAGGGTTTTCGAATAGCCTCAATCAATCAAATCATTTGAATCATTTTGCAACGAATGTAGGTTATCTATATATACAAAAGCGAAAGGTCACTCTTCACCTATCACTAAATATCGAAAACCACTTGACGTATAAAAAAAAATTTGGCAGGGAGGTTCCTCAAGTGATGTGAGTGCGCACTAAGAAAGGATTTTTGGAAATTCTACCCGTGAGGGGGTAAAAAGGGGTTTGAAAATTTGTATGAAATTTCTACAGATTGTAAGTCGGACATTGAAATTTTAGATTTACGCTGTTGGTTAATAAAAACAATTTATATTTATTGGTATTTGGATAATCTACCCCTAAAGGGGTAATAAAAGGGTGGAAAGTTTGTATGAATTTATTACAGTTTGTAAATTGGACACATGATATTTCAGATTTACGCTCTTGGTTGATAAAAATAATTCATGTATTTATTGGTTTTTGGAAATTCCACCCCTAAGGAGGTGAAAAGGTGGAAATTTTGTTGGGCTTATATATTTGAAACTTGGCATAAATACTTCTTCTTCTTCTTTAATCGGTCCCTCATTACTGAGGATCGTGGTCACTGGACCCCTTTAAGCGGACAATCTGCCTCCATCGATTCCGGTCCAAAGTTGCCATCACCACCTGCTGAAATTTGCTTGAGGACGTAGCTTCTTTCACTTGGTCAGACCATCGTGTTGGCGACCGGCCTCGTGCTCTTTTCCCTTCGGTATTACCAACAATGACCAGTTTTTCCAGACTTCTATCTCCCCTTCGCATTACGTGACCGAAGTAGGTCAAAATACGCTGTAGGCATACTGTAGACAATCTGGTCTTGATATCGAGTTGGGAAAGGATAGACACATTTGTGCGTTTGGCTGTCCATGGTATTCGGAGCATCCGCCTCCAGCACCACATTTCGAATGCGTCTACCCTCTGTCTTTCCCTTGCTCGGATTGTCCACGTCTCAGCTCCATAGAGGAAAATGGGGAAAATTAATGCTTTGACTAAACGGGCTTTGGTTTTATAACTTATGCCACGATTTTTCCAGATGTTCTCCAAGCGTGTCATAGCATCTTTAGCCATACCTATCCGTCGTTTTATTTCTGGTACGCAGCTGCCCTCAGTATTAATAATAGACCCCAGATAAATGAAACTATCCACAACTTCGATGCCCTGGATGCTGCAGGCGCCCGATAGCTTTTCCGCACGATCTATCACCATAAGTTTAGTTTTCTGCCTATTTATTGCAAGCCCCAACTTGCCACTCTCCACTTCCAATCTATGTAATATCTGCTTCATGTCTTCATATGTTGTAGCAAGGAGAACAGTATCGTCAGCGTAGCGCAGATTGGAGATGCGCTTTCCACCAACAGCAAACCCCCCCTCCCAGCCCTCAAGAGTTTTCCGAATTATATACTCTCCGTATACATTAAAGAGTAAGGGTGAAAGGATGCATCCCTGTCTAACGCCTTTCTTGATGGAGAACACATTTGAACAATCGGTGTCTATTCTGACGAAAGAGCGGTTGCTGATGTAGAGGCATCGGATCAAGTCAACAAGATGCTGAGGCACACCCATATCCTTCAGCACCTCCCACAGCTTATCCCACTGCACACAATCAAAGGCCTAAATACTAACCTAAGTAAATAGTAAATTTAGCTTTCATTATTAGTTTTTCAAAACTACTCCTAAAAGACGATTTAGGGGGTATTAAAGATTTTTGAAGAATTTTAATGTACAGGGCTTCTTTTTTTTATGATGTAAGGGAGCACTAAGAAGGGATTTTTGATTCAACCTTTAAGGGGGTGAAACTAAAAACTCATCTGTAGGATAAAATACGGATCAAGCGAACGAAGTCGCGGGCGAAATGCTAGCATTAAAATAAAGGTGGAGTAGATAGCAGTAAGCCATGTACATTCTGCCTGGAATGGCGTCGTTGGTCTAACTACATTCATCATCAGCCTCCTCCACTGCTGAGACACAGACCTCTTCTCTGTGAGAGAGGGAACTACATTATAGCTATATATTTGTAGCACGAGCTTGAGTTCCTTAATCCAATTCCTGGATCAGGCAAATTTTTGTTGAGTATTTCATCTAGAATTTTGAAGTATCAGCCAGTATTTTGTGCCGGGTTAATGGCAATACTCGTAGCCTCGCTCCCTTCAATCCTTGTTACATGGTACTGTAACATATCTTGAAAAATGTGAGTGTAATATGAGGTATACCTCTAGTTAATTGCATAAGTGCAAAGGGTTTGACCGTCATCAATCGACCAATCACATAGACCTTCTCGACCTTCTCATTCTTGACCTTACTCAAGAACAACTCGATAAACTTGAGCGACTTCAAAATGTTTGTATAAGGTTCATATTTGGTTTGCGCAAATATGACCATGTTTCCGATTTCCGTGTGAAGCTCAAGTGGTTGCCAATTCGCCTTCACCGGAATGCTCACATTCTTTATCTTCTGTATAATGTGCTCTTTACTCCTTCCACCCCTCTTTATCTCAAGGATCGTTTTCAGTTTATCTGCGATTCCCACACGAAATCACTTAGGTCATCGGATAACTTACGACTTAAAATGCCAATGCATTCCACTACTTTCTTGGATAAATCTTTTACTGTCCAAGCTGCTCGTCTGTGGAATGCATTGCCCGACCCAATAAAACGCGCCCAGTCGTTGCCTGTATTTAAAAGACTCGTAAAATAACACTACCTTTCACTGTGATCTTCTACTTTCTTCTCTTTCTTCTACATCTACTTTCATTGCCTATTGACTTTCGTTATATTGGAGTATTTATGTATTTATTATATAACATATGTATGTATTTGTGTATCTATTATAATATGATTTAAAGTAAATATTCGTAATGTTATGTGTTACACCAATGTCAACCCCATTTCATGTCCAGGCTATCACTGTCCATTCCAGGTTGCCTGGAAGAGATCGCGGTATGCGATAAGGCCGCCCATTGTATGTATTTTAGTTTTAAGTTTCCTGCTCTATGTTTTAACTTGGTGTTCCTATAATAAAGCATATATAAATATAAATAAATAAATAAATAGACGGAAATCCACATCGCGTCTTTCACCTCGCATGTGATGACATTTGCCTTGACGAAACCACTTACGCAATTAGGCTGGTTGATGGTATTTGGCTCCATGTTACCATAGCATTGTAACATATGTTGCGAAATGTGAGTGCACTATAGAAAGGAAGAAAGAAAAAATATTTATTTGTGACCCGCACAGGAGACACGAGAAATATTCGCGAGCTGGCGGACCAAAACCAGATGTATCCTCCGACTGCACAGCATATTTTTTTCTTGTTTACGTCTTTTTTTTTAGTAAAGCAAACTAAGCAAATTAAGCAGTCGGGTTTTCTGATTTTTTTAATTAACTTTTTTTATTTACAACTTTTAGTTATTTTTTTTAGAATTAGGTACATTTAAACATATAAGTGTTCTATATTTTTGAAATTGCCTCTTAAAATTCTTTATTTTGATACTCCGCACGATGGGTTTGGAAGAAAAAAAAAAATCAATTTTTGTTTTTTTCATTTTTAATGTAGCCAGTGACACTCGCAGGATTAAGAAGAATCGATTGACGTAAGAATCATCAACATCGGCCAACGCGTTTAGTCTCTAGAACGCCACATAGGAACAAACATACATACATACATAGACTGATAAGCACATTACCCTCCTTCGGCAGTCGGGTAATTAAACAATAATAAAAATAAAACCCCGTGCGAGGCCAAAAAGGCTTCAGTTATTAGCTGCACGGCCACAAGCGAAATACCCTATGTGGCTTATGATGACGAGATGCAGTGGAATTACAGCTTTACGGTTAGTTACAGTTTTATGACGTGAATCATCGGGAAGATATTTGAAATATGGATGGGATGACTGGTGTGGTCATTTGGTAGTATGGTTTAAATATTTTCTTTTGCGATTTGGGATAGGCGTTCGTTTCTTACGGTCGTAATCTCTGAATTCTTTTTAGGGTTCCGTACCCAAAGGGTAAAAACGGGACCCTATTACTAAGACTTCGCGATCCGTCTGTCCGTCTGTCTCCAGGCTGTATCTCATGAACCGTGATAGCTAGACAGTTGAAATTTTCACAAATGATGTATTTCTGTTGCCGCTATAACAACAAATACTAAAATCAGTATAAAATAAATATTAAAGGGGGGCTCCCATACAACAAACGTGATATTTTTGCCGTTTTTTGCTCGATATTAATAACGGCAACAGCTAGACGCTTGAAATATTCACAGAATGTTTAGTTATATATTCACTTCAAAAAATAATAATTATTAAATTAAAATAAAATAAATTAAGGGGGGCTCCCATACAACAAACGTGATTTTTTGCAGTGTTTTGCGATAATGGTACGGAACCCTTCGTGTGCGAGCCCGACTCGCACTTGGCCGGTTTTTTTTCTTCGATTTGTGCTTATTACAAGCTTTTTATTAACTTGCAATGTATGTTTGAATGTAAGTGTGTTCGGGTCAAATCTTGCAACTGAATTTTAAAGCAGTTATCCTCCACCGATTAAGATGAAGTTTTGCATACATGTTTGGTTTGGATGACAATGCATGGTAAGCTGAAAAGTTTGCTTAAAAAAAGTTTATTTCATTGCTAATTTTGTTTTTTAGTAGTTAAATTATCCACAACTGGTTTAATATGATGTATAGAAATTAAAGTATACCTACTAACCGTGAAAAGCTGAAATACTTCTGCCTAAAAAAATACCGCTGTTGTTTTGGTAGAGTGTGACTGTACATAGGATACTGCATATCTCATATCTGCATATCTTTTATAATATATAATTTTTGTAACACTGGTATTGTCACACCAATAACAGCCCCACTTCGTGTCCAGCAATTACTGTCCATACCAGGTTGCCTGGGAGAGATCGCGTAATGCGATTAGGCCGCCCATTGTAGGTGTTTTTAGTTTCCTTTATAAAATGTAACTTATGGTGTACAATAAAGTATATAATAATAATAATAATAGATAATAATAATAATTGCCTAACTGGAAATCGCCTGCACAACTTTTGGATAAAATGGTTCCAAAGGTCGCACGCTCGTTTGGCAACTCAGTTCCAGTCTGCCTTAGAGTCAGGATCGCTGCCCCAGTTCCTAACTACAGGAATAACCCACCTGCTCCACAAATCAGGTAGTACTGCGGAACCTAAAAATTATAGACCGATAACATGTTTACCGACGGTCTATAAAGTTTTTACATCCATTCTGAGAGCTAAAATTAATCAACATATTGATACGAATTCAATCATGTCTGCTTCTCAGAATGGATGTAGGAACGGGTCCCGCGGTACTAAGGAGCTGCTTCTTATAGACATTGCTATTAGCCAGCAGGTTCGCCGTTCCCGAAGGGATCTGGTGACATGTTGGATAGACTACAAGAAGGCCTATGACTCAGTGCCACATACATGGCTCATGAGGGTGCTGGAGTTGTATAAAATTGATGCAACTCTGCGCACCTTCCTGATGTCGTGTATGGGGCAGTGGAGGACGGTCCTTCGCTATCTAGGATGTCGACAGATTCAAGAGGACAGCGAACCTATAAGGATCGAGCGTGGAATATTTCAGGGCGATAGTCTGAGTCCACTGTGGTTTTGTTTAGCCCTGAACCCTCTTAGTACACTGCTGGAGGGTTCGGGCCTGGGCTATCGGTTGAGAAGAGGAGGTCAGGTCATATCTCACCTCCTTTACATGGATGATCTCAAGCTCTTTGCCCCCAACAACTTGCAACTGATGAAGCTACTGAAGGTTACAGAAACCTTTAGTGACGCCATCAGGATGGAATTTGGTGTGGACAAATGTGCTGTCATGCATGTAAAGCGTGGGGAGATTATGGAATCCGTGGGAATACAACTCTCGGATTCCATACACCTTCGATCCCTTTCCTCAACCGAAACTTACAAGTATTTGGGTATGTCGGAAGCATTAGGCATCAATGTAACTGACGTGAAACAGTCGTTGAAGGAACGCTTCTTTGGCCGCCTGAAAAAAGTACTAAATAGTCTTTTATCAGGTGGGAACAAGGTGCGCGCCTTCAACGGCTGGGTCATGCCGGTCTTGATGTATTCTTTCGGCATACTCAAATGGACTCAGACAGAACTTGACGCCCTGGATAGGAGACTCCGCACATTGCTTACCGCAAATCGTATGCATCACCCACGGTCATCGGTTATGAGACTGTATATCCCTCGGAAGTGCGGGGGTCGTGGCTTTTTAAATGCTAAGACCCTGCACAACCGCGAGGTATGCAGTCTTAGGGAATATTTCCAGGCAGCTGACGTGGGTATGCATCGAGATGTGGTAGCGGTGGATAAGGGCCTTACCCCGCTCTCCTTGGCTAACGAGAACTGGCGCAAACCTATAGTATTAGATACTAATGACCGCAGGGAGGTATGGCAGAGCAAGGAGCTTCACGGACGCTTCTACCGGGTCCTACATGGGCCTGATGTAGATCTTTTAGCGTCCGTGGCCTGGCTGCGATTTGGTGACCTTTTCGGGGAAACCGAAGGTTTTGTCTTTGCGATTATGGACGAAGTTATGATGACGAACAACTACCGGAAATATATTGTGAAAGACGGCACGGTTGACATCTGTCGGGCATGTCACCGGCCGGGGGAATCCATCCGTCACATTATCTCCGGTTGTTCTAGTCTAGCTAACGGAGACTATTTGCATAGACACAACCTTGTAGCCAGGATTATCCATCAGCAACTTGCTCTGAAATACAATCTTGTTGAATCGGAAGTGCCTTACTATAAGTATGAGCCCGACCCAGTTCTCGAAAATGGCAATGTCACGTTGTATTGGGATCGGTCTATCATCACTGACAGGACTATTGTTGCCAATAAGCCTGACATAGTGGTGATAGACCGACTAGAGCGTCGCGCAATGATTGTTGATATAGCGGTTCCCCATGACGAGAACCTCGTGAAGGCTGAGAGAGATAAGAAAAGCAAATATCTTGATCTGGCTCGCGAGGTTGTCGACATGTGGGATGTGAATACAGCAGTCATTGTGCCGATAGTCGTTACGGCCAATGGCATAATAGCCAAGAGCCTCGACGAACATCTGAGGAGGCTCTCGTTGGGCAGCTGGATCAAGGGCTTGATCCAGAAAGCGGTACTCCTGGACACGGCGCGTATCGTTAGGAGGTTCCTCTCTCAGGAGCCCTGACCACCGGTAGCTTGGACCCTGTTCCCGATACCGGTGGGCTACTATTTTTGTATTTTTAAATGTTTTTTTATTTAATTTTTTTATAGAATAATATTTAAAAATGTAAAGATATGTAAATAAAATAAATAAATGGAATAATAATAGGAGTAAAGCCACCGACTATACGAAGTTAGATCTCTACATAACCCATCAGAGGTTACAGGTATTATGTTGTGTTATGAGAATATCTCAAGCTATTAAGTTAAGCGGTTGCTAACAAAGTTTGTAGCTGGCTAACTGTCCAAGTTGTGAGGCTAAATATCTTTTCGAAAAGCATTCTTGCATTTTTGTTGTTTTAAACTCCATTTACTATAACATTAGACATTTAAATAAGCCCATTTTACAGACCGTTCAACCGATTTTGACATCTATTAAGTTAGTGATACGACAAATGGAAGCTGTAGTGAACAGTTGGTTTTGGTAACAGGTTTATGCTTTTTATGTCGTCCTTATGTGTACGAGATAGAACTCAAAATCGATTGAACGGACTGTAAAAAGAGTTGTAAAGACGTCTAATGTTATTTCAAATGGAGTATAGATGATTGTAAAGAGATTTTGTTTTGATAAGCCAGTTCTATGGTATAGGGCTGATTTCAACTGTGTATAACTTTTTGGGTTTTATAACTTTATTAGCTTCTGTCAGCGGCTTCGCCCGCGTGAATAGTGTTTTTTATCCCAAGGGAACATTATACTGGGATGAAAAATAGCCTATGTGCTATTTATTCCAGACTACAATCTATATTCCAAATTTTATATAATTTTATCCAGGTTCAGCCGTTCTAGAGTGATTGAGTAACAAACATACATCCACACATCCACGCGCATATCCATCCAAACTTTCACATTTATAATATTAATAAGATGGAAATAAAAAGCAATTGACAACAGTTTTATAACTAACATCACCCAGGTATCATCATTATCATATCAGCCGAAAGACGTCCACTGCTGGACATAGGCCAGTGGATCTCCGCAATCTTCACCAGGACATCGGACCACCTGGTGGAAGGCCTTCCAACGCAACGTCTGCCGGTTCAGGTCACCACTCCAGATTTTTTCTGCCCCATCGGCCATCCGTTCTGCGAGCAATGTGCCCTGCCCACTGCCACTTAAGGCGCCGATTCCCTTGAGTAGCTGATTTTAAAATGAGAATCAGGTCTAAATGGCTAGTCGTAATTTTTTGAAAAAAATATATGTTATGTTAGACCATTTTCTTAATAATTTGATCTCAGCAAATTTTGAGTTTTATTCGTATAACATAGTGTAATTAATTTGTAAAGTTATGTCTAAAACGGACAAAAACACTACAATCGCACCAAAACCGCTGGGCGTATTTTAATGAAATCAACACCATCTCAAAGACAATTTAATTATCTACATTTTGATCCGAGGCGTTTTTTTTTAAGTCATAGAATAATAAGGAAAGTACAAAAAACTACTAAGTTTTGGGTCGCGCGGGTGTGAAACGAGAGCGCGTTTTGTTCCCTCAAGGTCGTTGGCGTTAGTCGTCGTCTTAAGTATGGCAATTCTTTAGTATAGAAACAACAAAACCACGTAACAAAACATTTCAAGTAGCAAGATTTTCTCCGACAATCCTACAAAGATGTCACACCAACTTGATTGCTTCCAAGAATATTATTTCAGCATAAGAAGTAGGAAAATCTTAATAACAAGGTTTTCCTTTGCGGTGAGTCCTGCGTGACTCCAAAGGGCCAAGTGCGAGCCTTTGACATGGTAATGAGCACAGCAGTGTTACCACCCCTTAAACTTTTATTTGATGTTACGTTTCTTTTGGTTTTGAGGGACCACTTAGAAGAATGGTAGTCGTGTGTATTTCGGTAAAAATATGTGTGTTATGTTTCTTGATGGAACAGTATTTGAAAATAGTGTTTGTTAAGTCAAGAACGGGTTTTTTTTATTTGCTCAGTGATATTGTCAAAGAGAAAAACTAGATAGCGTTCTCGCCAAACTTCTTGGCCGCCCTGAAGTTGGCTACAATGGCTGCGCAGTAGTAAATCTCATAAAAAACAAAAACTTTTTACAAAAAAAATCAACCGTCTTCAAAAAAAAAACACTACAAGGTGAAAAATAACTTTTCGGTAGTCGGTGTAACTGTTTTATTTTAGTTTTTTGATTAGAAGAGTACCGGTTACCGATAAGTTGAAAAAAATGCGTTTGTTTATCATGGGCTTTTCAGCTCTTGCATACAATTTCAGTTCAGATATCTCAGTTCAAAACTTTTTGTGATCATCAGATTCGGCACTTGTAGTTTACAGCGTAGTTATGGTAAAATTCGCGTACCTAACTGATAAAAGTAGGTAGCCAAATTGATATTTTAATTTACTTAATGTTTAATTTAATTAAGTTTACACCAAAATGTTAATCCGGCTGATTACTATCAACACAAGGAATTCAGTCACTACATTTACAATTTTAGTAAAATTCACTTGTTAATTTTGCTGAATGTATGCATATTTTATACGCTGTTGCGATGAAGTTAACTTTAATGAATAAGTAGGATTCATATCACAATTTTCCACGTTTCCACACGAAAAAATATCACAGCTGCAGACTTTTATTTTTTGACTTGCTTTACAATTTATATTTTTTGCTTTTTTTACACAGCTTTACTACAGTTAAGTATGGAGTTTCAGTAATATCCTAATTCCTATGTCGTAATAAAGAAATAACTTTGTTCTTCATTCAATTCTGAATTCACGACCAAACTCACGATTTATACAATTGTGTGTCAATTCTGAAAACTGCGGTTTTTTCTTTCAATAAAGGTGTTCAAATCGTTTGCATAAACCGTTATTAATTCGTTCTTCCATTTTAGAGACAACCATTGTAATTTCGGATAAATGAACCATGTCTATAAACACTCATCAATGTTTTTATACTTCATAAAAATAGTTTGTTATCTGCGACAGCTGTCAGTATCAATACAGTAACAATATCGCTTGACAGGCTAACAATAATGTATACGTCAGTATGATATATGTCGCAGAGATCAAGCTATCTTTTATGCAGTATATTCAATATCTCCTTACAAACTTTTACAATAAGAAATTCAAGCTTTAGCTATAGTTCTAGGAACTGGTGATAACCTAAATATAATCTAGATTGTGTTAAACCACACTCTCATTTGATTGTAAACTATGTAGTAATAGGCAACAAACCAGCATACAACAAACGAAGCAAGTTGAATCGAAATAATCAAGCGCCTGCAACTTTGCTTATAGCATCATGTTGTGTGAATGGATATATCTTGTTAGTAATTAACACACGCCAGGCGTTTAGCGCAAGCGTTCGTGAAGACTAGGAACTCTTGATTAATGGCTTTGCAGTTAAATCACGCTTTGCATTTAGTTTCCATGCAGAAAACTTAGTGGAAGCAGATGGTATAAATACTATTTGGATAGTAAGATTTTATTTTTTCAATGTATGTACCGTTTTTAGGTTTCCGTACCCGAAGAGCCCAAACGAAGCCCTATTGTTGTCACTCAAGTGTCCGTCTGTCCGTCATCTGCTACATATTTTTTTTAACTTCCCAATGGCCTATAATCTTGAAATTTGGTGATTATGTTTATTAGTGCGTATATTTGACTAACAAATACCAATATATTGATAAATTTGTACAGGACCCTAAAAGTGCGAAGTCCGACACGCTCTTGACCGAGTTTTTTGGCTTTTTGAAAGTAAATAGTATATTTACTGATGTTTTATCTCTATCTGATGTTTCTTCAAGGCAAGTGTGTCTAAATAGTCGACCACATCAACGCTTACCATCAGGTGAGATAGTGGTCAAGCACTAGCCAATCAATAATTTAAAAAAAACTAATCCGTTTCGTGTCAAAGACCCCTCTGCAGCAGAAGGACAGGTAAGTAAAATCCCGTAATAGCAATAGGTCATCATTCATCATCATCATCATTTCAGCCAAAAGACATCCACTGCTGGACATAGGCCTCCCCCAGGCTTCACCACATTGACCGATCCCGTGCGTCTCGCATCCAGCGCCTTCCCGCAACCTTAACCAGGTCACCGGTCCACCTAGTGGGAGGCCTTCCAACATATCGTCTTCCGGTTCGCGGTCGCCATTCCAGAATTTTTCGGCCCCATCGGCCATTATTTTAGGTATTGCGTTTTATTTAAACTAAATATAAGTAAATATAAAAGCTTCAACAATAATTACGGATTGTTCTACCATTATAACTAGATTTTATTATCCAGGGTACACTGAAGCACTTAGTTTACATAAGGCACTTATTTCAATTCAACTACCCCACGTTGGATTCAGTCTAGTGTCCTACAAATTAAGTCAGTGACACTCGAAACTCGACCTTAATATCCTAAGCATAAAATTGACTATAAAATTATTTTTCTTTCTCTAATCTTCGAAACGAAGTTACCTAAGTTGCAACGGTGTGTGTGGGTCCATTAGCAGGGTGCTTCACAGTCTAAATTATTATGCCATATTTTAGGTAAATCACCTAAAGGCGCTTGCGTGTTGACGTCTATGATAATACTATTATTAGGTAAACTACTTACACCTAATACATTTATGGAAACAATTCCTTTACATTGAAAATTTAAAACTATTTGTATATGTTACCTAATGTTAAATTTTCAATGCAGCTCAGCAAAATAATTGTTTCATTCATTACATTCTATTTTAATTTCAGTCGTATTAGAATTGTACAAAAAGTCATTATAAATTGTAGCCTATATGTTATTCTGATGTATAAACTATATTACTGTAAAGTTTCATCCAAATCCGTTTAGTAGTTTTTGCGTGAATGAGTAAACAAACATACATACATCCATCCTCACAAACTTTCGCATATATAATATTATAGCTGGAGTAGGATGTTACCGGATAATTGCAAACACCGTACCTAGGTTTCTAATAAATCTTGCAAAGTTATGAAATCTCGATATACTGTGAACAGATATAATAAACTCAAAACTTAATGTAAATTTGATAGTTTACAATATATCCGTGCCACAGATAATATAATACTAGCATACAGATGCCTCATCCCATACAAAGAAACCGTGCCGACGTAACTAGCGTTTTTCGACTGAATATCTGATTATTTTTTGTAGATCGATGGCGTTCGGTTCCGTTCCAAGGCGGTAGATAGATGGTGTTCGCAGCGACCCCCGTGTCCATGCCTTTTTACCCGACTGCCGAAGGAGGGTAATGTGTTTATCAGTCTATGTATGTATGTATGTATGTATGTATGTATGTATGTATGTATGTTTGTTCCTATGTGGCGTTCCAGAGACCAAACGCGTTGACCGATTTTGATGATTCATACGTCAATCGATTCGTCTTAACCTTGCAAGTGTCATAGGTTAAAATTGGAAAATAGAAAAATGGCGGCTTTTGGGCGCCATATTGTGGGGGGACAATTTTATTTTTTCTTCCAAACCCATCGTGAGGGGTATCAAAATAAAGAGTTTCAAGAGGTGATTTCAAAAATATATAACACTTATATATTTAAATGTACCTAATTCGAAAAAAATGTTAACTAAAAAGTTATAAATAAAAAAGTTAATTAAAAAAGTCAAAATACCCGACTGCTTAAAAAGCGAACTAAAAAGATGTAAACAAGAAGAAAATCATGCTGTGCAGTCGGAGGATACATCTGGTTTTGGTCAGCCAGCTCGCGAATATGTATCCTCCGACTGCACAGAATGATTTTCTTCTTGTTTACATCTTTTAGTTCGCTTTTTAAGCAGTCGGGTATTTTGACTTTTTTAATTAACTTTTTTTGGAAAGAAAGTGTTCCAAATCTCACGCGATTAAAATTAACGGTGTTTGAAATAATCCGGGGAGAAATACATTAATACTCATAAGCCTTAAACTCCCGTTTTGCATTATATAAATAAATATTTAGATGTAGTAACTTTACCAGGCATTTCTGTAAAATTACAGAGGTAAAAAAACAAACAAAATCCTTGCTTGCTTCACGAGAAAAGTTAACGAAGATAAAATGATAAAATAAATATGCACGGTAGAGTCAATTTTTATTACTTGTACATTTTTTATTAACATTTAATTTTTGACGTTCAAAAGTGCCGCGTATTGGCCTAATTGAAATAAATATATTTGACTTTGACTTTGACTTTGACTTTAAACCTTCTTAATTTTATCACGAAGATCGGCTTTCTTATTTTTTCCCGGCAATCCTCAAAAACCTGAAATCAATAACCAAATAACGTTCGACGAAAAACTAATTTACAAATTCAACAGACCGCAAACAAAATCCTTTTTTTACAAAAAAGGGTTAAAGACCGTTGTGGAAAGCTACTTAGGGCAATTGATTAGGGGTATAAACTCAAGGGTCATTTTGCCCCTGGATAATTCTGCTAAGATGGCGTCTTAGCCACCTTACGTAACGAGGGCAAAACAAAACAACTACTCGTATATACCTCTGCACCTTTTTATTGAAATGTTTTTTTTTTTTTTTGTATTTTAGTTTACTGTTTATTTATCTATACTAAACTATATTCTATACTATAATATTACTAGCTGTTGCCCGCGACTTCGTCCGCGTCAAACTCGTAAAAAAAAAAAAAAATGTTTCCCGCCGGAACTATGAATTTTCTCGTGATCAAACGTAGCGTATGTTACTCGTTATTACATCAGCTATCTACCAGTGAAAGCCCCTTCAAAATCGGTCCAGCCGTTTCGGAGATTACCCGGAACAAACAGACAGACAGATAGACAACCAGACAAAAATCTTAAAAATTGCTTATTTGTTGTTAGTACCGTATATACTTTCACATGCATTCAATAAAACGTTGTTATTTTGATATTACATACAGACACTTCAATTTTATTTATTTGTATAGATGTATAGATAAAGAGGTGAAGTTTGTGAGGCTGTATGGGGTAATCTCTGAATCTACTGAACTGATTTTGAAAATTCTATCACCAGTAGAAAGCTACATTTATTTTCAAAAAACTTAGAGATCCTTGCAATAATGTAACCCAAAGTAGCAAATTTTTGCCTATAAAATCCATTCCTTGGCGTGTGCTGAGAGAACTATTGATGATACATAAAAATTATGTACTACTAACTTCTGCCAGCGGCTTCGCCCGCGTAAATGTCGAAAATTGTCCCGAGGGAACATATCCCGGGATAAAAAGTATCCTATGTGCTATTCCTGACTATAATCTATCTCTGTGCCAAATTTCATCCAGATCCATTCAGTAGTTTTTGCGTGAAAGAGTAACAAACATACATACATCCATCCTCACAAACTTTCGCATTTACAATATTAGTAGGATAGTAGGATATTAGTAGGACATAATTAAATTAATTAACATAAATAATATAGTAACAGTAATTAACATAATAGTAATTGTAAACTACAAAAAACTCTGCGAGAGAATATATCTATCTTAGTTAAGATAGCAGTTAAATATTAATTAGATCGCCGGTAGAAACAAAAGTTGTTTACATTCGTATTGTAGTATTAATTCTTATTCAAATAATATCTTATCACACTTCACATAAAGGCGAAAACCTGTGAGTGTGTATGTTTGTTACTTCTTCACGCTCAAACGGCTGGACGGATCTGGATGAAATTTGGCACAGAGATAGATTGTAGCCTGGAATAGCACATACGATGCATTTTTCATCCCGGGAATATGTTCCCGTAGGATAATTTTTGACATTCACGCGGGCGAAAATATACAAAGACTCCTTAATTTACGTACTTTCATAAAAAAAAATCACTTCTCTGTTCACCGCAGTTTCGAATAAAAGCCCAGGCTCCATACAAAAACATAATATGTTTTTCAAAACTAAAATAACATTAACACATCACTCGACCTTGGGTTTCGACCTCATTCTCGGCTGTAACGTCGGTATGGTTTAGATTACTTGAAGCTAAACCTTATTTGATGAGCCTGGAAACCCTGTTTGTATTCATCCGGGTAAAATTTTCCAATAAATCACTAATCTTAAGGGTACACTAGTCGGCGGCACGAACTATTTTGTGCGCGGGGTTAAATTTTATAAACAGCCCTTTGGGAGTCTGGATATCATGAAAAAACGACAAAATGTATCTGATCAAAATAAAATTATTTGCATTGTTGAACTACTAATCTATTCTTGTATTGAGGTCGTTTTTCAATTTTCCTTCTTCTTATGGTACTTATTTGCGCCCAAAGATGCGTTAAAATTAGTGTTGAAATATGGAACTTTCAAAGCTCATAACTTTCAAGTAAATATTTTTTTTATTTTTTGCTTCCATACAGTTCTAGATAATGATGAGACAAATTGATATCATTTTTTATTTTGAACGTACATCGTCAAACAGTGGAGTAAAAGCCAGACTACGTTTGTATGGAAGAATTTTCGACTAGTGTACCCTTAACTTTAAAACTCTCTTATTCATTTTCCTAACTACATAGTTTAATATTCACGCACATGATTAGCGCTAGCGACTGGCGTCCAGTGCAGACGCGACCTCATTATCATATCAAAGGCGCCGCTCGACACGTTCTAGTAGCCTTTTTATATTTACTGTTGCCTTGAAAAATATTTAACCAGAAATTTAGTTTATGGTTTCATTGGTGGACTTTAAAGAGTGGAAATTAAATCATATTCTGGTTATGTATATTGCGGACTAGCCGAGCTAGAAGAACGGCACAGCATTAAAAAATAGCTAGTACCTACTGAGAGAAAATAAACCAAACCAATAACCATGAATACCTACAGAAGATTTATTACAAAAATGATGCGCACAAATTTTCCTAAAAGTTATAAAAATCTTGTTTCAATAACTCTAATAATAATCTTTCAAAAGCCAGACAAATCACAAAGTCATAAAAAACCGAACTAATCAACACGAATCACCGGCGAATACGGTTTTTGCTCCGCCGAGACAAAAATCGGTGCGAATCAAACCGTAAAACTGTTTCGAGCGTATTCCGATTGGAAATTTCAATTTACGAGCAACGTTGGTACTCTGGGGACGTAGGGGGATTTAAAAAAGTTGTGATCTTTGGTTAACTGAGGAAAAAGATTTGTGATTGCAATTTATCAGTAAGGGTAGGATTGGAACTCTATTTTTCTGCGTCTATTCGTATATTTAAGTTATCGATAATGTTTTATTTTCTTTACTTTTATTTATTTGTTATTCTATCCTGCTACTTTTAAGTGATTGGTGTTGGTAAATAATAAATAAGAAACATGTTACTTTGATCGTGGAATTAAATACTAGTGAAAACAACATATTTTTTATGAGGCATTGCTTTTACGCAGTGAAGAGTACACAGTTAGTGACTTACCTATCTATTTGGGATTTAATATTTTGTACAATTAATAATGGAATAAAAGTTACCTAACTTAATATCTATCATGGTGCCTAATGATTAGTGAGAATATTCCATTTTCGGGAACTGATGATACTTTCATTTGAGGATCTCATTAAATAACATTACTAAACATTCGTCGACATAACACAGAGTTTCACCAAGCAACATAGCTCCTAACTCATTATATTTATTCATCAAACATCTCCACAAAGAATCCATCATTATGAATTGTGTTCCTGGATCCCATGTATACCTGTAGGTATCTACTAGGCATGTTACGGAGGTGGTTTATCGAAAACGAAGTCGGAATCGGAGTTTTTAAATATGGTTGGTCGGAGTCGGAATAGGAGTCTGGAGGTGGTGGCAAATGAGCAATGTGTTAGGGGCAGGCCTAATAAAATACCATTATTCAGTCACTCTCTTTAATTACAACTAGCGGACGCATTGCAGTTTCACCCGCGTAGTGCCAAAGTATGCCTATGTCACCCGGGGATAGTGTAGCTTCCCAATGGTGAAAGATTTTTTGAAATCGGTCCAGTAGTTTTTAAGTTTATTCGTCGCATACCTACAAAAATACAAATCTTTCCTCTTTATAATATTAGTATAGATCTATAGCTTAAAAAAAGTTGCGACATAAAGCTTAGGTAGGGATGTTCCCCGTGCGATACATTACCTTGTTCGTATACTTTAACCGCAGCTGTCGGGCGCGATTTCAATTGTCGGAGCTGAAGTCGGAACCGGAGGTGTATTATCAAGCGGAGGTTCAGATTTATCGGAGTTGGAGCTCCGTAACTACCACAGTACCTACCTTCTTGTTACCTACGCAAACTCCTCATTATTCTCCATACGATGTACGGGCGTGACTAAACAAGAATCCTGAGTGCTCGCATTTTTGCACATCCTTCAACCAAAACATGCCGTGTTATCTAAATATAGAGATCTTTCTCTGTCACTTATGCTGGTGTAGACGTTGACAGATTTTGAAGGAGATGTAGATTATTGGGACAACATGGTATTTTAAAATAAGGTGTTCCATTTTTCTTCTTTTTCCGGGAGTGAAAGCAGTTTCTTTACAAGCATTTATGCGTTATGTGTAGGTCGGTATTTTGGCTTGGTTATGAATTCGAAAATACATATATGTATGTGGTAATAATTTTATTACGTGGCGTTCTGTAGTTTCTGCCTACCCCCATGGGAAAAAGGCGTTAGTTTATGTATGTATGTACATGTATATTTTTTTATAGAAACATATACCAACTTTTTCTTGCGACTTCGCTTCCGTGGCCTGACAAGAATTGTACATACATAGTGTAGCTTTCCGAGATTACCTCCTAACAACAAACAAAAACTTTGGGCAGGGCACATTGCTCGCAGAACAATATTTTTAGACAATATTTTATTGAAGTAACAATACTCTGTAACATACATATAATGCAAAATACACGGCAAATGATACAGAAAGATTAACCGATGGGGCAGAAAAGTTCTGGAGTGGCGACCGCGAACCGGAAGACGTTGCGTTTGAAGGCCTACCACCAGGTGGACCAATGACCTGGTGAAGGTTGCGGAAATCCGCTGGATGCGGGACTGTGGCGACGCTTGGGGAAGGCCTATGTCCAGCAGTGGACGTCTTTGGCTGATACGATATTGATCTCTTTCTATTATTACAACAAAAGGTATAAATACAATAAAATATAATATAGACAGACGTAGTAGGTGCCTGTCTAACAATCTATAAAATGTAATACTTCTCAGATGCGTCGAATCTTTACACATCATCGACGTGTTAACGGCCAACCGTTTGTTATCCTATATTGTTGTGACCGTTTGTTATCCCAGGCGCAGTTTTTAAATCCGTAGTTGAATAAACCAATAGTTAAATAATATGCTAACCAATAGTTTAAAATTTCGGTAAAATGCGTTTTTTTATTAATTATTAGCCTCACAAATGTCCAAAAAAAATGGAGGTTAATTATATATATATAATAAGTATTATAAAGAGAAAAGATTTTTTTGTTTGTTTGTTTGTACCGAATAGGCTCCGAAACTACTGGACCGATTTAAAAAATTCTTTCACCAATAGAAAGCTACGTTATTCCTGAGTAACATAGGCTATTTTTTAATCCCGAAATTGGGTCCTGTGGGGTGGCCCAAGGGAGCGAAGCCGCGCGAAGCAGCTAGTTATATATAAGTATATATTAACCCTTTGTTAGACTAACAATTCATGAATAAAAGCGCTTTTCCGAAATTAACCATGTGTTGATATAAGTACGGATCAAATAACTGACCCATATCCATATACACCGATGATAGTTTACCTCATCCCTGTAAATTAGTTTAAATCTCTCCACTTAAGCATGCTTCCCTTAAACCCCTGAAATGAACGGCCCCGGAAGAGGCTTAACATAATGACCATGATGCATAGCAACTCTGACCGCAGCGATAGTGATATTGTACACATGGATATAGGCTTTAATCCTGCCGATACCCTTCTGAAATTAAACGCTTGTGGCTTTTCCAAACGTCGCATCTATTTCAAAACATGGCCTCGACTTTTTTTTATAGTCTTTATGCTCGCGCTTGACCACTATCTCACCTGATGGTAAGTGATGATGTGGTTGTCGGAGAAGCACGCTTGCCTAGAAAAAACCTAGTCACTCTTGATTTAAAGACCCCTAGGTTGTAGCTGTCGGGAAACAGACTGCAGCAGGGAATTCCACTCCTTAGCTGTACTCATAATAAAAGTGTCCCCAAAACGCTTTGTGCGTATGGGTGGGATGTCCACCATGTACCGGTGACGCATCGCCGTAAGTTTGGTAGTCCGATTATGGAACGGGCTGGGCGGCAAATCATGCAATTCCATCGCACTCTCCCCAAAATGTACCTATATGTCTACCAAAGGTAATGGCTGATTCGATACAATTTTCTGTTATTTATTTATTTAACAAGAAATCTCCTATATAACATAAGATACAACCTTAAACTGTATTTTCAATACAGTTGTTAAACATGGCGTACTTTCAGAGGCTATAATTATGATTCGAAAATTAAATCTTATGCATAGGCATCTTTCTGTTACGCGGTCGTGACTTTTGTTTACGAGCTCGATCATTAGTTTTGCAGTTTAGTTTTAAATTTATAAGTCAATTTAAAAAGTTTAGTAGCAAAGAGTTTTCATACATAGAATAAAAAGGTATAGATTTTATACGAGGAAAAATGAATGATTCCGTACGTTTTAGCATTGAACTCTCAAAAGACTTTTAAATGGTTGTTTAATATATTTAATTACCAGTTTTAATTTAATTATTTTCATATCAACATTTGTCTAAAATCAAATAGGCTGTATAGACTGTTTTCGTCATAAAAAATGTCCAGTTGCAAAAACGCGCCATTAGTTATAAGTCAATTTAAAAAAGTTTAGTAGCAAGGAGTTTTCATACATAGAATAAAATGGAATAGATTTTATACGAGAAAAAATGAATGATTCCGTACGTTTTTGCATTTAAATTCTCAAGTCTTTTAAATGGTTGTTTAATATATTTAATTACCAGTTTCAATTTAATTATTTTCACATCAACATTTGTCAAAAATCGAATAGGCTGTGTAGGCTGTTTTCGTTGTTAAAAAAATATGTCCAGTTGCAAAAACGCGCGAAAATTTTATTTTTATGTGATTTAACAAATCTAATTCTCTGATTTTTTTTTACTATTTCCCACAACTGTATTGAAAAATATCGTGTGATACACGGGCGTGTAAATTGCTTAATAATGCCTAATAATCCTAATAACCTACTTTCCACCCTTGTATCACAATGTACTATTGGATATTTATCTACTTTCCTCGGCATCTATTATAATTCAATCCAATAAAGAATTGTAACTCTTTTTTTCAAATACTAATCGCACGAACGTAACTCAATTTTAAGTAGGATTTTAGCTAGTAAGTAGATACAAGTTTGCAAAGCATTTTATTCACTAATAATTGTTCTTTTCTAAACAACTGTTATAAAAAATTTAATGTTTGTAAAGGGTAATGAAAAAGACTATTTAGTCCGTCAGTTATATTACCTAAAAATATTAGACACGTATTTTTTTTTACCACATATACAAAAAATACGAAGGTACATTGCGTTGAAATATCGTGTGACGTCACGTCGTGCTACACTTTAACTGACAGGTGAAGTCACAAGCCCCCACTCCTCCAAATTTTAATTTATTTAATATATTAAAAAAAAAACAAAAAAAAAACTAATCTCACTGACGAACTAAATAGAGTTATAATTTTTCCCGGGAAACATCTTTACTGTCTGAAATTATAGATGATTCAGAAAATTATTTCACTGATAAAGTCGCCGAGACACATGCAAAAAAATATAGCTTTTCTGCGGCACAGGCCACGAGTAAAAGCTTAGTTCTTACTAGCTGTGCCCGCGGCTTCGCTACCCCTACCCTACTTACCTACCTACCTGTACTTACCTAGACCTACCTACCCACCTTGCTTACCTTACTACCTACCCTGCCTACCAACCATTATTTTTCTAGAATCATTCTTCCGCGGAGAATCTTAACACCGCCTTCAGAAAATGACGTCAAGTGCACAACGGCACTTAAGAATCATCTAACTTTTAAGAGAGTAAACTAAGAAACAAAAACTAAGTAATACTTCAAGTTACGCACAATTTTTATGTTTAAATCTACTTTAGTTTCATACATTTTATGTGATGCGTGCACAACTAAACAGGCAAACAACCTTTAACACTCTGGATATTTTTTTTGGAAATATTTTATAGGTCCAAAAACGACTTTTATACAGATTTATTATTTTATTTTATTTATTAGGGACAAAAAAGCAGTTACATGTTAAATTGGCAAATATATAACCCACACCAATGTCCACGGATTAATATATATATTGATATACAGACACAGTAAATCACACTTTCTATAGATATTCTAATAAATCCCAAATGCGGATTCCTAAGTTCCTTGTTTCCTTACCTATAACAACGAACAGAAGTATATAATAATATTATGTATATTTTCACCGCTTCTGCATATTCTTTACTCTAGTACCTACGCATAAAGTGAAAAACCAAACTCTTAGATGGATCCCACTATATAATGAAACCTCTTGCACTATTCTCATAGAATATATTATGCTGTAAAACTACTCGGTGCCTTGGAACAACTTTAAGTTTTAAGTTGGCGTGTTTCTATATAGAAACATAATAATATGTTACCTCGACATGTGATAAACTGAAAACTTTAAGACCGCAGAGCTAAATTCTGAGCTATAACAACTTTGTCCGAGTCTTCTTGTCAATTACATTATGTGGGAAGTCGAGCGAGTAATTTACATTCCTCATGTTGGAGGATGAAGCGAATTACCGGGCAGAGTGGAAGGCCATGGAGGAGACATTTTCAGCATAAAACAAAGGTGGAAAGTCGCAAATCATAAGTCATCTATTCCGGCACAACATACATTTCGTAGAAATTTAGTTAAATAAAGCAGTACCATTAAAACATTCCGATTGTTAAAGAATGCAAATAAAAAACCGGCCAAGTGCGAGTTGGACTCGCGCACGAAGGGTTCCGTACCATTATCGCAATAAACTGCAAAAAGAACACGTTTGTATGGGAGCACCACTTAAATATTGTTTTTATTCTGTTTTTAGTATTTGTTGTTATAGCGGCAACAGAAATACATCATGTGTGGAAATTTCAACTGTGTAGCTACCACGGTTCATGAGATACAGCTTGGTGACAGACAGACGGCCAATGGCGTCTTAGTTACAGGTTTACCCTTTTTTACCCTTTGGGTAGGTACGGAACACTATAGAAGAGAAAACGAATAATGTGTCGCATAAATCATAACAAATTCAAATTAATAATAATCTAAATGCCAATAATACAAGAATAAAAAAAATAAGTTAATCCAAAAAATCAAAATACCCGACTGCTTAAAAAGTTATAAAAAATAAGTTAATTCAAAAAATCTAAAAACCCGACAGCTTAAAAAGTTATAAAAAAAAAGTTAATTCAAGAAATCAAAAAACCCGACTGCTTAAAAAGTTATAAAAAAATAGTTAAATAAAAAAATAAAAAAACTCGACTGCTTAAAAAGCGAACTAAAAAGACGTAAACAAGAAGAAAATCATGCTGTGCAGTCGAAGGATACATATTCGCGAGCTGGCTGACCAAAACCAGATGTATCCTCCGACTGCACAGCATGATTTCTTCTTGTTGACACTCGCAGGTTTAAGACGAATCGATTGATACATATACATAGACTGATAAACACATCATTACCCTCCCTCGGCACAATAACAAACACATTACCCGACGGTAAATAGGTGCAAGGTAAAAAATAAAATATCTAACTGTGATAAAAAAATGCTGGAGTTTAATTTTAAGTTTTAAGACCATTTCTAGGGCAAATTTTCGAGTGCCTTTGATGGACAAATGCCTTTTTTTTATTTTGAAGGTTAAGGTCGCAACGCCGACGTAAAAAAAGGTCAAAGAGTGGCTGATGCTGTAATGATAAAAACGTAGTTGTTAAATGGGAGAAGAAGTTCTTATTCATACATTTACCAACTGTGTTAGTATTCCCTGTGGTTAGCTAAACAGTTTGCACAAAGGGATGAACCTGAAAACTGGTGAAGAGCCTGAAAGTTTTGCGTAATAACGCACTCGTTAGTGTTAGCTTCTAAAACATAGCTAACGAGTTGAAAAGTTTTATTATAGCGATTAGCATTGTTACGCCCAAGGTTTATTAGTGGACATATTATTATAACTTTGTTCAATATGCACGAATTATTATGTAATTTTAACCTTTCGCTGCCCTGACCTATGGAGTTAATTTGTTGTGTCAAGCGTGTCGTTCAGGTACTCAGGTCAAATAAACTTAATAAACTGTTTCATACTGTTTTATTATTACCTTCGTGCGTAGTAAAAGTCATTATGTTAAACCACCGTAATTAAAATATCTAGTCTAAAACATATTAAAAGAGCCACAAGGTCAATAAACCTTACCAATATAATTTTCGTTAATCAAAGCAATCGTCGGACCCGTTTTGAAAAGACGCATACTTTTTGTTTATATGAAATCGAATGACACAACGTAAAATTTCCGTCGACTCATTTTGCGTAGTGATTATTCTTTCAGCTTCCTGTATGGTCCCAAGTAGTCTATTTTTAATATGCTCTATTTGATTTTAGTTGTTGATCTGTGGTTAAAATAAAACGAAACGAAATCTACGGAATAAAACAAAACGCAGGAAAAGACATCCAGTAAAATTTCGGTTCCTGTAAAAAAATGTGTGTTTGGGTGACTGGTAGCCAGTGGTAGACCAGCTTACATATCGCTGTAATGTAGTTTACATGCAATAAAAATATTCGTTTTTTCGATTTGTTAGCATAACTCCAACTTACCAGCTTGTCCCCTCTGAGTCTTGGCCCTCCTGCCGACGACGGGTGAAGCGAGGCTGAAGGCGCGGTCGGCCCTCGGTAGCTGCAGCGTCGTCGGCTGGCTCGGCTCGGAATGACGGGCGCAGATGGCTGCTTCCACCATCGAGTCGATACTGGCTGATCGGGGGAGTTGGCCGGCTGATTCGCGACTGGAACAAAAATGAATACAACAATCAGTTTTGGCTACCGACACGTGTTGTTCACTGTATATACAGCAATACAGAGGACAATACAGTCCATAGACTATTCTAGGAATCGGTATTGTCCCCACACCATTTATTCGTACCCAAAACTAAGGGCCCGTGGCAATTCTGATAATATCTGTGAGAGCAAAATTTGCGCTCCGCGATTATTGCGTAGGGATGGATATTAGTAATCGTATCTGTAGTTACTGCCAGTGCGGCGATTGTGTACTTTGTGCTTTATAGGGTTCGGCAAGTAAAATGTCATTTCTACAAAACACTAGTTTCAGTAAACGAAAGGATTATTCAATAGCAAATCGCATATCCTGAACGACACGAACGAGCATTTAAGAATTAAATTCATCTACTCGATCATTTTCTCGAGCGAGAATCTTCTACAGAATAAACGTGCAACAAACATTCTTAAAAAAAAGTTAATTCATAAAATCAAAAAACCCGACTGCTTAAAAAGCGGACTAAAAAGACGTAAACAAGAAGAAGATAATGCTGTGCAGTCGGAGGATACATATTCGCGAGTTGGCTGACTAATACGAGATGTATCCTCCAACTGCACAGCATTATCTTCTTCTTGTTTACGTCTTTTTAGTCCGCTTTTTAAGCAGTCGGGTTTTTTGATTTTATGAATTAACTTTTTTTATTTATATTTATTATTTTATTTTATTAGTTTTAAGAAGGCTTACAGTCTAATTACAAATAATAATAGGTAACCACAACATATTATCAAGTTGCTAATAACAAGCCTCCACAGATATATAGCATATCGATTAAACAAAAACCGAACAGTTACAGTCCAATGTGTACATAAATAAGTATGTTATTCCTATTCATTTACTTTTGTTACTAAATATTAGTTAAAGAACCACTAGCCGGTGCATTATTCACAAAAAAATGATTTGGCTAAAAGCGTCCTTGCTGTGCTTATCTTAGAGCAAAATAAGTCAACATCGTGCTCAGAAGACACATCATTAAAACTTCGAGCGCTTCTTATAAGAAAAGCATTACGCCTATAATTAGTCGTGGCAGAAGGCACATCCAGAAGCGGCCTTTTACGTAATCCACTAGTGTTAGTGCGAAATGCTAACTTTGTTAGTAGTTCAGGACAGTCAATCGAGCCATTCGCTATGTTAATCAAAAAACACACATCATTAATGAGCCGCCTACGATCCAATGGCAGAAAATGGTACCTCTTACAACGGTGACTGTAATCTATAGATACTTGGTGCGCCTTATAATCTAGATATCTCAGAAACTTTTTCTGGATACCCTCAATGCGTGACTTATGGATCCCATATTGAGGGTTCCAGACTTGCGATGCATACTCCAAGTGGCTGCGTACGAACGAACAATATATAACTTTGATAGGTTTCAGAGAACGGAAACAGGCTGAGGCTCTGATTACAAATCCTAGTGCCCTCGAAGCCTTGCCCACAATACCGTCAATGTGTTGGTCAAATAGTAATTTGCTATCTTGTATAATACCTAAATCCCTTATGCTGTTAACTTTGCCCAAGGTAAGTTGGTTGAGACTATAGATTGAGTTTACTATAGATTTCTGGCGTGTGAAGGTCATTTGAAAACATTTAGAGACATTCAATTGGAGTAAATTTTGTTTGCAATATTCTTCAAATCTATTCAGATCAGCTTGTAACTGGTGAGTATCCGAGATATCACGTATAATCTTGTGAACCTTCATGTCATCAGCATATAGCAACACGTAAGAGTGCTTGAAGCAGTTTACAACATCAGCAATAAACAGAGTGAAAAGCAAGGTCCCCAAAACTGAACCCTGTGGCACACCCGAGGGAACCGATGTCCAACCCGATGTGTATCCTTGGAGAACCACAGCCTGACTCCGATTCTCAATATAAGACGAAAACCATCTGTAAAGGTCTCCGTGTATACCGGCCTTGAGCAACTTCTCCAGCAGCAGACGATGGTCGATACGGTCGAAGCACTTGCTGTAGTCGGTATAAATGACATCCACCTGCGCGCGTTGATCCATACCACCCGATATAAACTCATGCGATAACACCAAGTTAGTCGTAGTGGATCGCTTTTTGAGGAAGCCATGTTGTTCCTCCCCGAAGTTACTTTCCATGGCCGCATATACACTGCTATACACTATACGCTCAAGGATCTTTGAAAATAGACATAACTTAGATATCGGGCGATAGTTCGTAACGTCAGATTTGTTTCCTTTCTTGTGAACAGGTGTGATGAATGCTGATTTCCAGATTTTAGGAACTATACCCTCAGAAATAGATCGATTGAATAGGATACACAATGGAACTACCAAACTAGCAGCACATTGTACTATAAACTCCGGGGGTATGAGATCCGGGCCACCTGATTTAGAAAGGTCCAAGGACTTAAGCAATTTCAGTACTTTAGAATGAGATATTTCCAACGTACTGATAAATGCAACACTATCAACACTACTACCATCACTATAAGTCTGCGAAGATGTACCAGGGACCGGCACAGGTTCTTGGAAAGTGGAGTGGAAGTACGCCGCAAATAAATTGCTGATATCCTCACCACTACTCGCCGTGACGTCACCATACTGCATGAACTTAGGAATTGCATTAGAAATTCTCTTACTTTTCATGTACGACCAGAAAGATTTTGGATTTTTGACAATCGATGATTCAATTTTATCCATATATGCATCATAGCATGTCTTTTCCAATTTAATGGCCCTGCTCCGTAATAAGGAAAAAGAATGAAAATCAGAGATATTACCATACGTTTTATACTTACGATGGTACTTATATTTTTCTCTCAATACCTTTATTAGAGCAGAACTATACCATAATGGATACGATGATTTTTTAACAGATTTAAGAGGGATGTACTTATCCCTAAGTTCGTATAATTTACTGTAAAATACCTCAACAGCACCCTCCAATGACTCCGAATTTAAAAGGCCAGTCCAGTTTATATTGTCCAATTCAGATCTAATGGCCACATAGTCACCCTTAGAAAACATGTATCGACGTGTTGTGTTGTCCGCCAATTTATGAATTTCAACAAAATCAGCTCGAATTGATATCGGTTTGTGATGCAAATCCACTGGCAGAGCTAATGGATCATGACATTCACTAATACTCAAAGAGTCATTAGAAAAAACTAAGTCCAATATCCTTCCATTGATATTCTTCTCACCATTATACTGAGACAAGTTAGAAGTAAGAATGGCATCAAAAAAATCAATTAAGTGTTGACACGTAACATTTTGCTGAATCAATTCATTGCTACCATCGTCGGCACTCACCATCCAGTCTACACTATTGCCGAAATTAAAATCACCTAATATTATAAATTTGTCCAACGGGTGTGTTAAAATTAAGTTTGTCATGTTATCAGTAAAGTTATTTAATTGTATGTTATATGAATTGCCAAGATTCTGCTTACAAAGATAAAGGGCGCAAATGTGCAATCTATAAGTAGTAGCCGGCCGAGACCTCCTGAGAGTAAGCGACACCCAAATGTCCTCAGCAGAACTACACCAATCACGTCTCTCGACTACAGCAAGCTCGCTTCTCACCGCTATTAAAACTCCCCCACCCCGCTGTTGAGCAGTACGGGAGTAATCACGATCTCGTCTTATCACCATGTATCGACCATCAAACATCTCACTGCTGAATATATCATCTACCAGCCACGTCTCGGTAAAAACAATAACATCATATGAACTAAGAAGTATTTTACGGAAGATATTGTTCGTTTTCGTACGCAGGCCACGCACGTTCTGATAATATATGTTAAGAGTAAACATTTTTAAATCCAACTATAATAAAATATATAACAAAAACAGATAAGTTGTATAATAAAAGCGCACAAGATTGACTTTCTATTAGAAATAAGTAAACTACGAGGGTAGAAGCTAATAACTGGCGATAAGTTAATAGGCACTGCAATGCACAGTGTCCGACAAATAACAATTTTAAGAAATGTACGACCATCGACTTATGAATAGAAACAAAAGGTGACGAGCAAAGACAAGATAAGAAACGCTCGGGGCAGATGGCATCAACGAACACGATGCTGCATTCAATATTGTGCCTTAACAGAGTACACAAAAGATCATAATTACATTGGAACAAATTATATGAGCAAAAATAATATTTAAAAGACTTACTCTTTAGCACTGTGTAACGACACAATGCCAATAGGAAAACAGTTATTTTTTTTTCGAATAAGGTACATTTAAACATATAAGCGTTATATATTTTTGAAATCTCCTCTAAAAACCCTTCATTTTGATACCCCACTCGATGGCTATGGAAGAAAAAAAATATTTTAACCCCCACAATATGGCGCCCAAAATCCGCCATGTTCCTTTTTTTCAAAGGCACTTAGCTAAGAACACTTGGGCGGTCAAGACCTATCTAACGATATCTTAATTATAAAAATAGGTAATAAAGAATATTACAAACATACAAACATACAAGATACGCGCGAAAAACATAACCCTTTCCTTGCAGACGAGTAAAAATCCTATCTTACGTAATTTTCTTTATATTTAAATATTACTACGATCGTAACTTCATAATTTAGTCACGACAAATAAAATAAATGGCTTAGTCTAGGCTCCATATATATTCGCCTTAATTTCGTTTTGTCCTATGCCAACATTAATTCATAATTTAGTATAGACCAAGCCTTCAAAGCGGTAAGTTGGTGTCTTGGTAACTTTGGCATGATTATAACAATAACTTTATAAAGGAAACTCCACTCTTGTATTAACAAAGCCTTCACAGTATCTTTGGTGAACGTTTGGAGTTCATAACGGAACTTAAGTAGACTCATATAACAGCATAATTAATTGATAGTTTACAAAATTTGTATGGTTTAACCAGTTGAGTGCCCGAAACGTGGATCCACGCGAAGCATAATGTCTTTTTAAATGTTTCGGTAATTACGGCATTCAACCGGTTAATACGCTTAGGTCCACTTGCACGAAAAGCTTAACTCAGAGTTACTTACTCAATTTTGCTAAAACGAGGTTAAATTTACAGGTTGTCCTACATATTGTCAATTTAACCTCATGTTAGCGACTCTGAGTGAATTGGCATGGAATGAGGCCTAACAAGCCTAATTGAACAGACCTGAAAGTTAGTCCTAAACTCAACTTTCAGATCTATAGAATTAATATTCTCTAATCATTAGTCTGTAGCGGTCTACTCTGGATATCATAGACCTCCACAAAAGTCACGCTCATCCAGCTCCTACTAGCGACCTTGTAAAGAACGTCGCCCCAACTAGCCTTCTAATACCTTTACCGAATTGAAATCTTAACTCAAGAACACGCATAACCCAATGGGCCATTAAAAACCTGCCATACCAGGGGACATAGCTGACCAATAAATCGTAGAACTGATGAACCCATTAGATTCAACACAAGTAACTTCTGCCAGAAATGATTAGGGATCCCTCTCACAGCCTCACATGATTGACTCATGGAAGTTAGTTCAAAATTGTTTTTGAACCCCAATAGCCTTTTAACGCTTGATCCGATTGTCAAAATCAAAGAAAAATAAGTTGTTAGGATTCGCCGTAAGACAAAAGGTAACTACACCAAAAGTCCTACGCCCACAGTCCTCTTCGCTAAATAGCTTTATCCTACTACACATACCCTCATCAGGTCTAAATTAAAATTAATGATATACTTTTATTATTTGCAGTCTGGGCGCCGCGGCTGGCGGCGAGGCGGCGTCGTGACGCTCGCCATGTTTACCACTCCATTTGCATTTTAATCGAACTAAAACTTTCTTCTCTAGGGTTGACGGGTTTTTTGGATAAAGATTTTGTAGTGACAAGTTAACTCCTTAGTACTCTGTACTTCTAGTAGGCTCTTATTAGAAATATCTATCTATTCTTCAACTGGCTTGTCACCTTTCAAAAACAGGCCGACATTTTTGACGCGGGTTTCTTAACGTAACTATAAGTAGTAATATTTTGCGTACGAACATAGAGAATAATTTCTTATCTTCAAAGAATACCACAATTTGTACCCTGTTTGTACTTTTTTACTATTCTTCTCTGTTACTTTGTGATTATTCTTGTTGTGTTGTGTCTGTGTCAAATAAATGTTTTCTATTCTATTCTATTCAATTTCATTTTAGGGTTCCGTACCTAAAGGGTAAAAACGGCAGGCTTATTACGTATCTTTTGCAAGAGCAAAACGATAGCGATTTTTGCGCAATAATTGCTCTTCCATACAGAATTTTTACATTTGTTGGCGGTTTTTTTTCTTAAAATAAGTGCATTTGACAAACAGCGAGCGATTGTGTAGGACCTACCATACCTACACTGCAGGTAATTCCGACTTTTATGACATAAAGCGTTTGATCGCTATCGTTTTGCTCTTGCAAAACATACGTAATAAGCCTGCCAGTCTTGCTAAGACTCCACTGTCCGTCTGTCTGTCTGTCACCTGTCTCTATCTCATGAACCGTGATAGCTAGAAAGTTGAAATTTTCACAGATGATGTCGTATTTCTGTTGCCGCTATGACAACAAATACTAAAAACAGTATAAAATAAATATTTAAGTGGGACTCCCACACAACAAACGTGTTTTTAATGCCGGATTTTGCGATAGTGAAACGGAACTCATTGTGCGCGAGTCCGACTCGTACTTGGCCGGTTTTTATTTAGATGTCGCACCACCCAACATTCTTCAGGCTTGGGCAGTTAGTTTTCAAGTGGATCTTCTCATTTTCGAGCATATATTTTTTGTGACAGACTTTTTATCAGCCCGATTGGAGGGAGTGAGCTCGTTTGTGTCCCATAGTTACATATTTCCCTAACCACTGGCGAAAACCTTATTATGCCATATAGTTGCAAACAGTTCAATACGTTTTATGTAAAGAAATCTAGCATTGCCAACCCTATCTATAGGCGAAGTGTCAGCAGCTGTTTTAATAAAAAATAAAACAAACTAAAACTAGAAGAACTTATTATGAAAAGCTTTTGAACTTAATTGTTTTCTCATTTCTCGACATCTTGACTTCATGTTTAAAACATGTTTTAGTTGTTTCGTTAACTTCTTTGGGTATAAGAATAAGACAATTAAATACAGTTTGTTTTACACTTATTTCTCTTCTGCAGTAATTAAAGTTTGTTCCAATCACCATATCGTTTGAACAGCAAGGTGAAAATGGCAACACTGCCATAAAACCGTGGTTTAAGCGATCTTAAAATAAGCTATTTTTAACTACGGTTGGCGATATAATGAAACTTTATGAAACAGAGGATGTAAGTAGCTGAGAAAGAGTGGACGTATTAGCCGAAGAACTTTGTCTTAAAGAGAAGCTATCCATGGCAATGGTTTGGGTAAGCTAAATATAAAGCTGACCTATCCTAGATTTAAATTGCTTTTCTTTTCAGCTCTTTGCACAAGCAGAAACATTATGTTCAGCCTATTATATTCCAACTGCTGAGACACACAGCCATCCACGGGAGAGAGTCTGGGCCGTAATCCACAACACGCGGGCCCACTGCGGGTGGGTGGATGTCAAATGTTTTCAAAATGCTGATTAAAAGATGTACCGGTGTCTGTTATTTTTTTCTCCAGCGTTTTGTAATCAATGGTGATGAAATAAATTACACAAAGTAAAGCTACGGGTTTTAACCAGCAAAATTGTAAAGAAATAAATTCTACTTCATCGAATACTGCTTTAACGTGTTGGGCCGGCCCCAAGTAACATGGGATAAGGGCAGGAAGATGATGATGACGATTGATTACCGCTTAAAGTCAACAGTTCTGCATATGCATGTAAATTTTTTATTTGCTAAATATATGAAAGATATTTTAAAATGTTTTGATCAGAGACGAACTTATAAAGCGTCAAAGTTGGGAAATAGAATGAAAAGTCTGACGTGCCATCTGACGTCAGATAGCACGGCGCCCGTACAACTGCCATAGAAAACGGTGTTTTCGTAGAGAGGGACAAATTTATATTTCTTTAAAATGTTATATCTCATTCGTTTTTTGATAAATTTTGATACCGTTTTCGCTGTATATACTCTAATTTAGTATTTTTATCGATAAACAAGTTAAACGAAAAAAAAAATTACACTTACAACTTATTACATTGGTTAGTTTAAAGTAAAATCCAATTGAAAAAAAATTGCAAAAATGCAATTGAATATGCTAATATGCAATTTCATATGCAAATATGCAATTTCATATGCATATGCATATAATCCGGTCTCTAATCGTCACCCCACAGCAGTCCATTGCTGAACATAGTCCTCTCCAATTGCACGCTATTGTCATCGATTTTCAGCAACTTTCATTCAGTTGCTACCAGCAACACTGCGAAGACAACTGCGACTCATTTACCAATTGCAAGAAACAGAAAATTAAATAATGTTTAAACCGTTTCAACTAAAATATATTAGATAATAACTTGTGCCTACTTTGTACCTTTCAGCAATATGGAAACGCCTAAAAATAATGAATTACCTACGCTACAAGTTTCTTTAGCCAAAATTCTAATAACCACTCCCAAGTGTTGCTAAGAGATAATACGTGAGAAATGAATATAAGAGCTGCCTTCATCCTACGTACTTAAGTAACTAAAGAACTTAATCTAGAACAAGTCGTGGCTTCGCTTGCGATTATTCTTGAGTTTATTAATTATTTATTATGAACAGTACTATTAGTCTGCCTTTATTTAATACAACCTTATTTATGACAAGGTTTAAATAGTCTTAAGCTTTAAAACACACTGCTCTAAAACGGTGAAGGCAATATCGTGGGGAAACCGGCATGTCCTAGAACCAAAAATTCGAAGACATGTGATATCTACCAACCCGCTAATTAAGGCCCATTCCCTCACTGCCCAGCAGTGGGAACATTAAAACGCTGATGATGAAGAAATAAGCATTGCTTTTCTGTAAATACGTCTTGACGGATATGCAAACTTTTGCCGTGCGAAGTCCATTTTTGTTTATATATTATCATATTGTTATATAGGTGGACAAAATGCAGCAAGGCTTTCTCTTACCAGTCAACCTTTGGGTTAAAAAGGACACTACAATAGCAGGTGTAAAAAAAAATACAATAATTAAATTTACAAAAATTAATATTCGGATATTCATAAAATAATTAATAAAATGCATAAATAATTTCTAAAGCAATAGACTAATAAATATTTGTTTATTCTCGTGATAACTACACTAATGGAGCGCTAACATCTACTCCTTTTTATTTTATTTTTTTTCTGGTAGATATCGCTGTCAGCGATAAGACCGCCTTTGTACCCGTATAAATAAGTTTTTCTTGTAAATGTGTATAATTTTATGGTGTACAATAAAGTATATTCTATTCTATAATCAACCAACTTCACAAAAAGGAGGAGGTTATGTGTTTGACTACTTGTATTTTTTTAATGTTGTTTTATGTATGTTTACCTGTCCTTCTCTTCTCCGTCAATTCGGGACTGATTTTAAATATTCTTCTTGTTATTTTTCACTTTGTAGTGTTCTATTTGGTAGTTGGTTGTATTTTTTTTGTACAAAAGTGGTTCTAATTTCTCTCATTTCCCAGGAAAAAGTTTGTGACAAACAGACAGAGTTTTTATTAAGACTATGTTTTTTATGTGTACAAAGATATTATCTTGGGACTAAGTTAATAGGTTATCGGTGTCATTAGCGTGGGTTTGTAAAGGGCTGCCGAAGGACACAGGCAGGCGCCAGTCTTCTGCCTGGGAACCGAACGACGACATTACATAATAGGATAGTAAGAAAAAACATACTGACTATTTCAGTCTTCATAATGTGATTGGAAATAAGATATTCTTTCTGTATGGCTAATTTAACTGTATCATTTATTTAGTCTGTGTCTGTGACAGTTGGGGGTAATACGAGTATACTTAGTTATTACAGGAGATGAAAGAAATAAAGAAAGAAAAATATGTATTTGTGACCCGCACAGGAGATACGATAAAAGCAAAAAAAAAACAAACATAAAAGGCTCAAAATCTGAGCATGTGCAGCGATATTTAAGATGACGACTAACGCCAACGACCTTGAGGGAACAAAACGCGCACTCGTTTCACATCCGCGTGACCCGAAATTTAGTAGTTTTTTGTACTTTCCTTATTATTCTATGACTTAAAAAAAAGGCTCAGATGAAAATGTAGATAATTAAATTGTGTTTGAGATGGTGTCAATTTTCTTAAAATACACCCATCGGTTTTGGCGCGATTGTCGTGTTTTTGTCCGTTTTAGATATAACTTTACAAATTAATTACACTATGTCATACGAATAAAACTCAAAATATTCTCAGATCAAATCATTAAGAAAATGTTTTTATGTAACATATATTTTTTCCAAAAAAATACGACTAGCCGTTTAGACGTGATTCTCATTTTAAAATCAGTTACTTAAGGGAATCTGCGCCTTAAAAGAAAATAACGCTGCGCTGATATTATGATAAGGCCCACTGTTGATGCCACGGACACATTCACGAAAACGGAACATATAATACTCACAACGGATGTTTGTGTCTCTGAATTGGCTGCAAGACCGCAGTAGATCCTAAAAAAATTACCCTATCTAAAAATTTAAATCAGGCACATCATAGAAAAACAACCCTGGTGGATCCTAGAAAAACGACTCTGCCAAGAACAAAAATTAAATAGAAAATATCCTAACCGTTAGCTGCGAAATACAAATGGCATTATTCCTATACAAAGTAGATAGATCCCCGCTTATGAATATTGTATTACCTCCTAACATAGGAACAAATCCCGTGGCTTGAGCACACTATACTTGCTCGAGTACTCAGCGGTTTGTTTTCATGAGTCCAGTGACTGATGCTAGTTACTAGGCATCGAGTACGTTAGACTAAATGTATAGCGAAATCGGAGGACTGCAATACCTAGAATTTAAGAGGCACTGAGGTTCCAGACAAGTCCAAGGAGTAGTGTATTACCCAGGTATTGGGTTGTGGAGTGCAGCAGCCGTATTGCGTAAGTGAATACGGCAACGCAAAGAGTCTGACTGCTATCAATCGACCAATCATACAGACGGAAATCCACATCGCGTCATTCATCTTACATGCGATTGGTCGATTTGATAGCGGTCAAACCCTTCGCCTTGCCGAATTCACTTGCGCAATTTATTTATTCAGACTTCATGCACAAAGGTACAAAAGCGTACTTAATACCTTAGGCATTCTCTACCAATCAACCAAGGGTGGTGAAGAGACAACATGGCAGGTGCATTGTTTAATAATGAAAAGCTAGTAGTTATTATACTAAAATAGGTAAAATACATGTACATATATATTGAATATAATATATATCTATATAAATATATATATTTATGAAGTAACAGAAAAGAAGAAAGTGAGATGACTCTGCTTATTTGTGTTGAAAATAAATCCGCAATTCGCAATTCGGCTGCGGGTTACACTGTAGGCAGTTGCTCCATGTAAATAGCTTCTGGCCGCGGCTTCATCCGCGTGATAGTCGAAATAATCTCAAAGGAACATCGGAAAAAACTACTCTATGTCATAATCAATGGTGGCCCGAGTTATGGACAGCCCTAACAGGGTTCTGAAAATGATTGCTGACAGTGGACTGTCCGTCTATAATTCACTGCTGTCAGTTACATGTGTCATCGTTTAGTGTTGTTTACTATACTTTATAAAAGATAGCTTGATCTCTGCGACAGCTGTCAATATCAATACAGTAACAATAGCGCTTGACAGGCTAACAATAACGTATACTTCAGTTTGACATATGTCACAGAGATCAAGCTATCTTCTAAGAAGTATAACACTTAGTTTTAATGCACATTGTTACTAACATTGTTAAAAATTTGAATTATGTCCTTCCCAGAGTCTCAAATTATCTCCATACCAAATTTCATCTAAACAGATTCAGCGGTTTTAGCGTGAAAAGGTAACAGACAGACACACAGGCAGAGTTAGTTTCGCATTTATAATCCTCTTCTTCTTTTCGTGTGAGGATGTGGCCATCTCTGGTGTCAGAGTTAATTAAGCTACCTCTCGGAACCCCACAGGCCTCCGACTTGGTTATTTCAGACTTACATAACTATACAAGTCCAGGTTTCCTCACGATGTTTTCCTTTTCCGTTGCCTGTGATGTCCAAGATAAACTTAGATTTAAACCCACGATCTCAAGCACGAGAGGCGAGGTCTTAGCCACTGGGCCACTACTTTATAATAGTAAGTATGAACTCAGCTGCCAGCCAGCCTAAACGGTTGGAAGCCGACTTTTACATAGTTGGAAAAAGGCTAGGCAGATTGATTAGCTGAATTCCTGATGTAACAACTGCACCAGACGGAAAGTAGAGGAGGTCTTAAAAAAAATATAAATATTAAATTTGTATGCTCCATTCAAGCCGTATTTGTTCAATTTTGCGACTACATCCATGTCACCGGCAGCGTCCACCAGTTGGCGCCACATTAATAGCGACGAGGGTTTACGTGGCCAAATGTTACGGTGTGTTTACCGGGCCAATTAATATTTTAATATTTGTGCGTTTGACATAGGGTTTAATAATATTTCGTTGGTAATTAAGGAGTCTTAAACTAATTAATTGTTTGGATTTGTTTTGGTTTTGTTTTAATACAGGCCTTTTGGTTAACCGCAAGTCTAATATTGCCTTTGGAGATTTTGTATTGTTTCTCGTCCTTTGCTTAATATGAGTCATAGTTATTATGTGCCTTAAACACACTAAAAATACTTTAACTGGATTCATCTGGATATGAGTATTTACATAGATCCCGTGCCTATCAAAATATCTACTGATAACCAGATATCCGCAGGGATACCTACCAGGAAACATAGCCAGAAGAATTGCCTAACTAAAGTGGTAGTGGGCAGAGCATATTGTTCGCAGAACGGTCAGAACGGACAGTAATGGTCAATGAGGCCGGAAATTTCTGGAGTGGCGACCGCGAACCAGAAGACGCAGCGTTGGAAGGCCTTCCTCAAGGAGGACCGATAGGCTGCGGAAATCCGATGGATGCGGGACGCACAGGACCGATCTGACTTCCACAACCCAGTAGCTGGGTAATACGATACCTCTAGGCAATACTGGTCCAAACAAGAGTATACTTAATATAATAGAAAAATATTCAACCAAATACACATTTAGGCAAATGAGAATAATAGCAAATATTAAAGTTTTGACGGATCCATTAGGATATGCGCTAAAATAGAAAAGTCTTTACCTTAAGTTTACGAGTACCAACCTACAGATAAACTCACTCAGAATAACTCATCTGCCACAAAAGCGTTGAAAATGCATTCCGAGAACATTTTCCATTAGAAAGCTGCTAAAAATTGCAACGCTCAAGATTTGTGAGAGCATTCCTCGGAGTTCGCCAACTCTATTTGTATTCTGAGAGGTTTCGGGTATAAATGTTAATGATGTTCTAAATGGAAGTGTGATTATGAAGCTGAGTCCTTGAGAGGTTGATGGTGTTTTTCAGATTTTTCGGCGGCAAAAAATTCGTCCACATCGCTGTCAACGGGAAACCGCAATCCTGATTCTTCTCTTTCCAAAGAAAAGCCCAGACGTCTAAATACGTGAGGTGTCGACTACCCGTTGCTTATAACTCGAAGCATTCAATGAGCACTCGGACCCTATGGACCTAATGTTTTAACCCCAAACGGTTCAAATATAGCTTTAAGCTGAGGCACTGCTCCCGTTACTTATCTATTATTACTTTTCAGGATAAAGCTTTATAGCAGTCAAAAACATTGTAAACAGCAAAACATTTTCGTAATTGCAGAGTTTACTTACATCATACAAACCAAGAATTTTACCTCTTTTGTGTCTAGATTTCTATTTTATTTAATAAAAGACTAGTACTCTTTTCATTTTCTTACATATGATATAATTAAATAATTAATATATAATTAAAGAAGTATAATTAATATAATTAAAGAAGAGATAAAATAGGGATGATGACTAAAAAATATTTTTAGTCCGTCAGTTAGATTTCCAAAAAATATTGGAAACGTATTTTTTTTTTGTCACGTTAACAGAAAATGATGACGATACAGTGTGTTAAAATATCGCATACTATGTAAATTTGTATTTCTGTAAATAAACCCAACTGCTTAAAGCTAATAAATTCGTATTTATGTTGTAAATCAGCTTTGAAGTTTTCATTCATCGTCGTCATCATTCCCTTCACCTTAATCGCCTTTGTACCCATTGTATTAAGTTTTTGTAAAAGATATACGTACGTTATTTTAGAGTACCATAAAGTATGTTCTATTCTATTCTATCCCGCCTTCGCCCACTGCTGAGCATAGACTTCTCTTTCATTGTGCCAATCCCCACGCTCCTGCGTTAATCTCATCCAGGTTCTGCCCGCAATGGCAAACATGTCGTCTGCCCCTATGTGTTTTCATACCATATTTTATTTTATTTGACTCAATTCTATTTTTTTCATTAAGCTCTATATCTAAATGCAGAGGCATGTTTCACTATGATATTATTATAAGTACATCGTTATCATGAAAAATAGTAGATTTATAGTATTATAATAGCTAGACTATAATAAAGATATGAATGAACGTGGAATAAATATTTATTTTATATCACATACATTATTTATTTATACGTCTAAGGGTCATTATGTATTGTAGGCACTGCAATTATGGAGTGAATGAAATTGATAGCGCTTTGGTTGAGATAATTATTGTCAATAATGGTGAAGTTAAAAATAATACAAAGCATTGCTAAGTATCGGTATATTGAATTACACGTAAAAAATTATTTTCTTTGAAAGAAAACATTAAGGAAAAGGAAGTTCATTGACATGAGAGCAATTACCGGTATTTTCGATGTTTCCAGTCTCTTCATGGATTCCATAGCTTAGCCAAATTACTTTCAAAATATCAAAAACAAATCTGTATTCATTTCATTAGCAGTTTCTCTTCATAATTTTCTGTGAACATCCCACACGCTTCTTAGATACTAGAAAAAGAAAATAAAAATCATTGAAAAGCTAAGAATCAATTTAAATAAATGGGTTTCGGCAGTACACAAATACGGGAAATTAGGGATGTCCGCAACTTGACACCCCCGCATGCAATCAGCAGCGTGTAATAAAAATAGATTACGTTTACCATTGCTAAATAAAGAAGACTCGTCACGGCTCATACAAAATTTACCCAGCCCCGGCGAAAAAGATAGTATTCTCAAAATTTTGTATATTAGGCAAATAAATTACTGACACTCGCCATTCCCAATTTTTTTATTTTATGTTTAATCTCGCGCTTGACCACTATCTCACCTGATGGTAAGCGATGATGTGGTCGACGGTGTAACACGCTTGCCTAGAAGTTACCTATTCACTCTTGACTTAAAGGTTGGAGCTATCTGGAAATACAGACTCCGGCAGGGAATTCCACTCCTTAGCTCTACGCATAATGAAAGTATTTCCAATACGTTTAGTTCGTATGGGTGGGATGTCCACCATGTACTGATGGTGCATCGCTGTACGTCTTGTAGTCCGATGATGAAACGGGCTAGGCGGAGTTAGATCATGCAATTCCATCGCACACTCTCCGAAATGCAACCGATAAAAAACCGACAAGCAACTAGACGACGATGTTCAAGGCTCTGGAGCTTTGAATCGACCAGTGCCTCATTGCCGATGAGCCTCTGGCCATCTTGGCCCGTTTTTTGAACGACTCTAGTGCATCAAGCTGGTATTTGGCAGATCCGTCCCAGAGATGAGAACAGTACTCCTTGCAAGATCGAACTTGCGCTTGATGCAAGTTAAGTAGCTGTTCTGGCGTGAAGTACCATCTCACCTTCGCAAGGAACCCCAACTTTTTCGCAGCCAGTTGAGACTTTGCCTCAATGTATGGGCCAAAACTGAGTGACGATGTCATAAAATCTAATGGGATTGCAGAGCGCTATCGAAATGTCACTAGATAATTCCCTTAAGGAACGTCCTCACTGAGAGCATTCACGTGTAATGAGCATTCGATGTCGAATATTCGAGTGGTGTGGACGTTGAGCCGAGCGTTACGAAACTTACACGTAAGCGCGAACTTCGGCCGGTGTGGACGTCGTAACGATTTTCGCGGAAACGGTTCACATTCGAATGTTCACGCAAATAAAACGCTCGAAAGCGAGTACTCAGATAATTAAATCATTGAGTATGTATGTAGGAATATTACTGCCAACTTGTAAAGCAAGAAACAGTTCCTAGATCTTAAGAGTTTGTGACCTTCTTGGTCAATCGTATTATCGAATTTATGGCATTTAACGAGATCGTAATCGAATGCTCCAAGCTCGCAAGGGAATATTCGACTCGAACGTTCCTAATTTTGCTCGAAAGTGAATGCTGGGCTCGCTGGGAAGCATTTGTTGCTCGCCTACGATTGCTTGTTTACAAATGCTCAAGAAAGAATGCTCCCAGTTAGGACGTTCTTTTAAGGTATAGTAAGGTAAGGTATTGAGTATAAACTAAAGCATTTTCGCGAGCATTACAATGTAATGTAACGTTCTTACCAATGGCACAATACAGACAAAAGCTCAGTTTCCTAAAGCATTTCCATGTCATGTAACGTTCTGGCGAATGTTCGACGTAATGCTCACGGTGGGTGAGCATTTACCTGTAAAAGTGGGTACTGACCAACGTTACGAGGTGTAATGTAACATTCGCATCGAGTGTGTTACGCATCGAGCATGTAACGCTGTGTTTTAAAATCGGCGTAACATGCTCGTCAAAACTCTGTGTTCCGCTTTCGCCGTCAGTTCAGTCAAGATGGCCGACAGCGAGGACGCGTTGGTATCTTTGATTCTACTTCTCTGTATTTTTCTATAAAATATAGAATTTTTTCTTTGTTCCACTCCATGTTTCAAGAAATAAATGAAATAATTACGAGAGGAACGACGTGTGATCACTTGCAACGTGCGACGCACCGCGTGAGCTCGTGACGACTTGCAAAAGCATACTGACTGAACCGCGTAACAGTCAAAGGATTCGCCAAAAAACCGACAGCTGGGTGGAGCACTTCAAGCGAGCGGCTGGTTGCTCGCTGGTTTCCCCGTAACACGAGGTACTGCCTGCACGAATGCTTGCTGTGTAACATGTTACATTACACCTCGTAACGTTGGTCAGTACCCACCATTATATTTCTTTGTACCTTGCGGTAATTATTGACTGCACTCCACGTCACTCACGCTCGTGCTTTTCCTCGATAAAATGTTATACCAAAAAACGATCGTTGGTTTTAATTGCTCTAGTTTATACTCACCTTTAAATTTCGACGTAAAACGACCATACCATCAACATCGCTGACATCTTGAGACACTTTGTGAGAGAACCTCTGAGCTGTCTTGCCACTTGCACTGTGACGAACCTCGGGTAATGTCAATGTTATGTGGTTATCTTTGATGACGATAATTGAAGAAGAATATTGAGGCCAAAAACGCACATATAGGCGGTTTCCTTAGCGCCTAGAGCTTGACAAGTCATCTGGAGTGCTATGCTCTAAACATCTAACCGTGAAAATTTTCTGTCTACCCATAGCTTAATCAGTAAGATGGAATAAAGGTAGCACACTTATAACTCGAAAAGCGATCGTCACCGTATCAACTCGAGCCGTGCAGTATTATTAACGTAATCGCCTCGCCTGGATCCTCACGGACCGCGATGCGTTGCGTGGTTAATTTGCAGCTCCCGCGCTTACGGTTCGTCGTCTCCGCGCTTACGGCTCGTCGTCTCCGCGCTTACGGCTCGTCGTCTCCGCGCTTACGGCTCATCGTCTCCGCGCTTACGGCTCGTCGTCTCCGCGCTTACGGCTCGTCGTCTCCGCGCTTACGGCTCGTCGTCTCCGCGCTTACGGCTCGTCGTCTCCGCGCTTACGGCTCGTCGTCTCCGCGCTTACGGCTCGTCGTCTCCGCGTTTACGGCTCGTCGTATCCGCGCTTACGGCTCGTCGTCTGAGGCCATAGTGCGAGTTTTTACTCACGCGCAATCGCGATAACGTAAACGATCTCTTATGTCAAAATATATACAAAAAAAGAGGTTTCACCTTTCTGTCCCCAGGCGGCGCTTATCCAATTTCAATACAAATTGACGTTTACGTTAACGCGATTGCGCGTGAATAAAAACTCGCACTAAGGCCTCTGATCTGGTGCCAGCCAGGTCAACCAGCGGCGGTCTGCGAGCCGTAAGCGCGGCGTCGCCTAGCTGTAGCCGAGTCCATGTACCAGAGCTGATCCACATTGGTTACGTACTTACGGAACCTGTTTGACGGCGAGGCGAAAGGCTATACGGTTACGATTCCTTTTCGAGTTAATAAGAGTGCTATGACCTTTATAGTTCAATTCAGCTAAGTTTTTAGAGTAACATTAAATATAATAGACTGCCTATGGCGAGTGATGAACGAACGAACATTCTAAAATCTACGTAACCAGTCGCACGGATGGTCATACTCTACTCGTTGTGTACGGGTACCTACGTGTAAATCAACCCTTAAACAAGCCGCTTGTGAGTAAGTTTTCAACCTTAATAGTTTGCTCTTTTTAACTCGCTAAAAATACATTTTCTAAAAATAGTAACATTCAATACAATATTAATCATCTCAATTTAGAAGGCAATCTGTCCAATTAATCTGATCATGACATGAATGTCTGCCCGACACCCGTCTGGCTGATAGCGAGGTAATATCCGTCCTGCATTTAATCTGACAGACGATCTTATAATTTTCTCCGTGAAAACACCTTCAATATAAGTGACATTGATGGTAGTGGTACATTTTTAAATTCTTATATCTTAAGGTTACACTAGTCGATCGTACTTCCATACAAACGTAGTCTGGCGATTACTCCGCTGTTTGACAACATACGTTCAAAATAAAAAATTATATCAATTTGTCTCATCATTATCTAGTCATGTATGGAAAGAAAAAAATAATAAAGAAAAATATTTGAAAGTTATGAGCGTCGAAAGTTCCATATTTCAACACTATTTTTAACGCATCTTTGAGTGGAATTAAATACCATATGAAGAAGGATAATTGCAAAATGGCCACCATACAGGGATATATTAGTAGTTCAACAATGCAAATAATTTTATTTTGGAAATATACATTTAGTAGTTTTTTCATGATATCTAGACTCCCAAAGGACTGTTTATAAAATTTCGTAATCTTCGCTACAAACATGCAAAAGTGCTTATTCGTAAGCGAACTAGCTTCTAACTGCTCATCACAGCATCTATTTCTTTTTTCGCACGTGTTGTTGGAAGAAATAACATGCATTTTAACCCCGCGCTCAAAATAGTTCGTGCCATCGACTACCGCAACCTCAACACCTTCACTGCCGCTCCTGTCACCGGTGACTTCATATAATACATTTTCTATTATGTCTATTGTCTGGCAGACAACGGAACTAGTATTAATTAGAGCTAAAAATATTAGTTTGTTTAAACATAGATAATCTCTGGAAATGCTGAGGCAATTTGAAAATTACCTATGATACTTTTTCGCGGAAACTAATTAGATCTCGTGGCGCATTCCAAAGGAACCGTCTAATCTAATTCGCAGGCAATTCCTGACTTTACAGGGATAAAAGCCTTTCTATTCATCCGGGTTATGGTTAAGTGAAGACCAGTCCTGTCAGTAGGCAGGCCTCCTTCACTCGACCGTACGTACAGCTATTAATGTCTGCACTTTTGCGCGGTCCCTGCAACGCTCGGAAAAAGCTCAACCTAAATCACTAACCTACACTAACTTGCACGAAATCTTAACCCAGAGTTAGTTGTTATCACGAGGTTAAATTGACAAAATGACAATTTAACCTCGTCTTATCTACTAACTCTGACTTAAGTTTTTCGTGCAAATGAGCCTAAGTATAACAAGTGAAACAATGAGTACATTGTATCACGTTTTGGAAGATAATAAATTATACTTTCTTTCAACAACGTAGTAATTTTATCATTAATCACTACAAAACCGATCACAAATGACGTATTTTTTGCTTAGAACCAAAACAGTGCAGAAATGTTATATGATATCTCATTGTTGCACAGTTTCACATTAATGCACTGTTTTTTATTTTTTATTTAGATATACATTTACCACAGAGGTTTAATGTGTCCCATTAAGTTTATTATAAAATAATTATATATTATACTATAAAATCATTAGATCAAAAGATTACTGGCTGAAAATAAAAATAGGCTAGAAAAAAAAAAAATTGCGCGCATTTTGTACCATTGTTAGACTTTGATACTTCATATTTAGCAAGAAAATTAAAAAAAAATGGAAATAGACAGCGATAGCGATTTAAATTCAACTCCAAAAAGTAAAAATGCAACCAAATATTAAATTATTAATAACCTTTTGCCGCAAAAGTTGCGGGATAAATATTATTCAATAATTTGAGTTTTTGTTTTGATTTAATCACGGTAGGATTGGTAGTTGAAAGAAAATTAGATTACGCACCTCGCTAAAGTGAGTAATTAATGCATTCGTGTTAATTTAGTAAACATAACACTAATGCACTAATAACTTACATTGCGCTCGATGCAACAATCTACTATATAAACATTTAAACTACAGGATTATTTTCCTTTTTATTAGATTAAAGTTTACTTTTTACTTGTCGACTTATGCAGAGTCCATTGTCCACCCTATCCATTAATTTGGGTATGTCAGTACAACAAAGTTATTTAAAGAATTCGGTACAATTTCCCAAGGGCGCCATTAATTCCTTTCTACCAACAGTTGGTATTTGTTCTATACGTTTCTGTGTGCCTAATAAAAAGAAACTTCTATACAATGAAAAGCTTTTTACATCCTAAACCATTTTAAAAAGGAAGAAAATTCTTAATTTGGCTGTATTTTTGTGTATATTACAACGAATTTTCGCTTTGTTTTTCCTCTTTCGTTTTAGAGAGTATATTGAGTTTTATTTAAATAGCTATTACCTATTAGTGTCGTAGGTCGAGCAGTGGTGGCCCAGTGGTAGCGGCCGCGACTTACAAGTTGTAGGTCGTGGGTTCGAGCCCAGGCAGGCGCTTTACTTTGAGTAACTTATTTCATCACCACTGCTCTCAAAACAGTGAAGGAAAACATCGTGAGGAAACCGGCATGTCCTAGAACCAAAACTTCGAAGACATGTGACATCCACCAACCCGCACTGGGCCCGCGTGGTGGATTACGGCCCATTCCCTCTCACAGAGAGGAGGCCTGTGTCCCAGCAGTGGGCACATTAATAGGCTGATGATGTGATGTGATCTGATGTGATGTGTCGTAGCTCGTGAGTTTGAACCCAGGCAGGCGCTTTACTTTAGTTATATAAATTATTTCATCACCACTGCTTTTAAAACGGTGAAAAGAAAACATCGATCCTAGAACCCGCACTGGCCCCGTTTGGTGGATTAAGTCCCATTACATCATTCACAGAGAGAATGCCTGTGTCCCAGCAGTGGGAACATAATAAGGCTGATGATACCTACCTACCTACCCTACCTTTTAATCCTATTATATGCCCGCACCTTCGCTTCCATGACTAATTCCACAAAAACTGTGTATTTTATCCGCGACAGTAAGTTGGCTAGATCAGTGAATGAATTTTCATAATTGTAATTCCTTGTACAAACTAATAATCTACCCTCCTCTTTATTACATAGAATAAAATTCTGTAAAATACTTTTTAATAAAAAAATCAAACCGACTTCCAAAACAAAACACTAACAGAGTGAAAATTTTTATCTTTTTATTTTTGGTACTTGCCCCCAAATACCATGAAAATCATTTACAGCCAAAGTAAATCTCATGGCGAGTCCAATAAGCCCAAACACGACTAGGATCCATTGTTCTATTTTAGAGTTCCAGTGCCTACCTGCCGGCTTCATCATCAGATCAGTTCGATGTTACCATTTTCATCAGTACCATTTATTTATAAATATTTGCTTCATCATAGTCGGTTAGCTATTCGATATATCTTATACATCATCTAAATCGGCCAACGCGTTTGGTCTCTGGAACGCCACATAGGAACAAACATACATACATAGACTGATAAACACATTACCCTCCTTCGGCAGTCGGGTAAAAAAAAAGGGGATAAATATAATGACCACCTAAAATTACTTTGTGACCATAACCTCTATTACCTAAAATTGTACTATGAAACCCAAATTTAGTAAATTGATCACCAAATTTAGTAAATTGATCACCAAATTTTAATAGCAAATTATTGCGCTATTTAATGTTGTAAAATAGGTTAGGTTAGGTTAGAACTGTGACCAACCGCGCGCGAGCCGAGCGAGCAAAGCGAGCGGTGCCGCGGCAGCGGCCGGCGAGCGCTACTTCCAAGTTGCTCCCAGAAATTTTATAATCTTTTTGGTCATTGCTTTAATTTTGGTGATCATTTACTACTTTTGGTGATCATTTACTACTTTTGGGTTAACAATGATTTATTTGGAGTCATTTTGCCTAAACAGGATAGCGAGATGTTCAAACTTTGGTTATAATTTTACAATAAGATGCGGGTTTAATTTTGGTGATCATTTACTATTTTTGTCTGTTATATGTTACTATATCTGGTGGTAAGTTAAACATAAGCCAAAAAAAAATACGTTCTCAATTAAAACCTTTTTGATTTTAAGCATATAGGTCCAAAATATGAGAGTAACTTGCTACAGATCACGTCCTACACACGAACTACCACCAAATCTTTACTATACCAAAACGTGAGTACTTTAGCATGAAGTCATACAGTGCTTAACAGTTTCCTGGCAACAAACTTTGATTGTTGCGAGCTGAAACTTTACCAATATCGAGTCGATAAATCGGTTGCCGAGTACGCGTGGTTTTGCCAAAACGCTGCTTTATCGGTTAGAGGTGTTAATTCCACGAAGTGTGTTATATATTTTCGTTCACTTTACATAAGCCTATTCAATAAATTGTTTTATTAAAATTTGTGAAGTGAAAATGTGATTTTCAAAAGTTTCTGACGGAATGTGTTTCTGGAAAATGAAATCACCTTCGAAATTTGTGGTAACTTTGACCATGCACTGCTTGATTATATATATATTTTGCCATCCAGCCTTGCACTGCGTTCAAGCAAGTGCTTAAATATTAAAACATTGTTATAAAAGGTGTCTTTGATAGATACCAAATTTTTAAGTTATGGACACCGACTTCCAAAAATAAAGTTATTTTTCACTTTCTAGTTTTTTTATTTGGAAGTCGGTAGTATTTTTTTTTTTTAAGTTTTTTATTTTTCACTTTTTAGTTGTACCTACCTAATAGGGAAGTAGTTAAGTAAGTACCTATAACGACAGAATAGGTTACCCGAATAACATGAAACTTGAATATAACCGGTTCAATGAGAGATCTGCATACCGCTTTCGAGCGTACTGGCGTGATGTTATGTTATGAAATTGTATAAACAAACATGCGATTGCAGCAATCCCTAGAGATTTGCCGTTATTTATTGAAGAGTTCTGTTGTATATCACCGAAGTTCTTCATCAGATCTTCACCAAATGAAAATGGAACCAATTTCGGCATATACACTTTCAAACAAAAAAAGAATTTTCAAAATCGGTCCACAGTTCACGGAGATATCGGAGAACACAAAAAAAAAAAAAAACGTACATAATGTCGAACATAGAACCTCCTCCTTTTTTGGTAAGTCGGTTAAAAATGGTAAAACATCACAGTTAGTTCTTATCCCCCCTGCACCTGTGGCCAAGTTGACAATCTACATTCGATAACGCTAGTAGAAAACGAATCAATGTATGGGAATGACACATCTGAACGTTAAGTCACGTGGTTAGACCATATAAATAGAAACCGTTAACGATTGTAGAAAGAGATTCGATAAGAAACGTTTGTAACTTGGCTAGGGAGGCTGCACAGACATCTCTTCTTACCAAAAAACAATTTCACAATAGCATGTACATAATCTTATAGCCAAACAAACCCTGCATAATAGACTACACAAAACACACATTATTATTACCAAGTACAATTCCACTACGAGATGACTTGCAGCATAAAACCTATTCTTTCGCCCCGACAATAGGAGAAAGTAATGTTTGTATATGCTTTGGCCGAGTTCCACATGTCCGACTTGCCATGACCTTGTCGCTTTTATTGTGAACGAATATAACGTGCCTCGAAAGTTTTGGGTGGATGAAAATGTAATTAGATTAGATTGGACTTTTGGTTTTAATGGTCTAATTATGTACATACTTAAATACTAAACAAAAGTAAACTATACAAAATTATACTTAAACTAACTACTTACACTATATACAAAAGAAAGGTACACTTAGGCGTCGAAGTACTCCTCCACATCGCTGTCATCCGGGAAGGTGTCCAGAAGACTGGCAGCATTGCCACGTTGAATGGCAATGATAATTTTTTTCGCAAAGAAAGATTCAGCCCTCTGGTCACGCTCCGTGACGATCAGTCGGCAAGAGATCTCCTTAAAAAGTAGACGTGCACTCGGGCCCCATGAACAAAGCGTTTCGACCCCAAACGGCTCAAAACTGTAATTACCAATTAGGTTACAGTATTTGCGCCGCTTGAGGGCCTCAGCAGCCGCAGCAGCAGCGCCAGCACAGCCAGCCGAACTAGGAACATGAGATGACGCAAGGGTTGCGTCCCACACCAGAGGCCTACCCACCTTCCACGGCACCAACGTCAACTTTTGGTTGGTTTATTTTATAAGGTCACTGCTGTTTAAAATTATTTAATGTTCGAATTTAAACTTATTGAAAATATGAACAAATTGTCAAAAATCCTTTTATCGTATCTTACTAAAGCCCATTTGCGCCACCATGGTTTATCTTGCTAAATCCGTGTTAGTAGCCAACCTCGTGTTGGCATTTATCTCTGAATTAAGTCTTTCATGCAAGGGGGCCTTAGGTAAATAGTTTCACTTATCAATGTGTAGGGTTCGGTAAGCTACTGCCTAAAAGTTTTTTTTTTTTTTTTTTTTTTTATTTATTATGGGTTTGCTCTTGACTCTAGCCTAGGTCAGAGATGACGGAGACAAAGTCGACGATGGAGTGAGCTTACCCAGAAGAAGCCTGTTTACTCTAACTTTGAAGAGATTCGGGTTGTATGCGTTTGGAAACACAGACGCAGGTAGTGAGTTCCACTCTTTTGCTGTGCGCATTATGAAGGATGTTTGGAAGCGCTTGGTGCGAATTGAGAATGAGAAGAAATTCTGCACCGAGCAGGCAGGATGAAGAATTTTATCTAATTTCCAGTTACCATCATCATCATTATTTCAGCGGAAAGACGTCCACTGCTGGACATAGGCCTCCCCCTAGCGTCGCACACTGATCAGTCCTGTGCGTTTCGCATCCACCGGACACACGCAGCCTTGACCAGGACGTCGCTTCACCTAGAGGGAGGTCTTCCAACGCTGCGTCTTCCGTTACGCGGTCGCCACTCTAGATCTTTTCGGACCCAACGGTCATCCGTTCTGCGAGTAATGTACCCTGCCCATTGCCACTTAAGTTTGGCAATTCTTCGGGCTAAGTCGGTAACCTTGGTTCTCTTGTGTTCTCATGTCTTCATTTTTGATTCGATCACGCAAGGAAACTCCGAGCATAGCCCTCTTCATTGCCCTTTGGGTGACATTAAGCCTTCTGATGAGGCCCATTGTGAGGGACCACGTCTATGTCCCGTAAAAATCACTGGCAGTACACACTGGTCATTGACTTTTGTCTTGAGACACTGTGGTAAATTGGACGAGTAGACACCGCGCAACTTCCCGAACGCTGCCCAGCCGAGTCGGATTCGACGGTTGACCTCTTTCTCGAAGTTGGACCTACCTAACTGAACCGTTTGCCCCAGGTAGACTTAATTGTCCACAACTTCGAGTGTTGAGTCTCCGACTTTGATAGGAGTGGGTGCAACAAGGGCATTCAACATCACCTTGGTTTTGTCCATGTTCATTTTTAGACCCACTCTTTCCGAAGCTCTACTGAGGTCATCGAGCATTGTACTGAGACTGTCCATGGTCTCAGCCATAACTACCATATCGTCGGCAAACCGAAGGTGAGTGATGTACTCGCCATTGACGTTCATGCCTAGCCCTCTCCAGACCAGAACCTTGAAGATATCCTCCAGTGCAGCAGAGAACAGTTTCAGAGATATGACATCTCCCTGTTTAACACCTCGCTGCAGAAGGATAGGCTCCGAAGTCTGATCCTGAATTTGGACTGACATGGTGGCGTTTTTGTACAAACACTTCAACACCTCGATGTACCGGTAGTCGATTTGACACCGTTGGGGAGTCTGTAGTACAGCCCAAGTTTCGATGGAATCGAAGGCTTTCTCGTAGTCCACAAACGCTACAAAGAGGCAGGTTATACTCTTCTTCTAATTATCTTAGAGGGTAATAAATAAAGTAAAGTGATGATAACTTAATATGCGCAATATGAACACTTATCATCAGCTGAGATCTGATGACAACTACTCGTAAAATTTAAACTTATGAACGAGAGGAGGATGGTTGATGAACATCCCTCAGTTAGATGGAGATCAGTTGAATTGAACACACGCAAAATAGAGTTTAACGCCTAAAATACTGCTGTTCGAAGTTACGTAATTTTTCGCCCACGTTTTCACTCCAGTGGCCTTCTTCACAGGATTTGTCCGTTTTCGGAAAAAAGTGTACCTTGCTTTCTATCGGTGAATTTTCTTCATCATGTCATGAATCATGTCAGAAATTCTATCTCCTACGAATAAAATAACAATCTTCCTCTCTACAATATTAGCACTAGCATACTTAACAGTTATTTCACAGCTGCAGAAAGTTAACAACAAAAAAAAAAGACGTGTGGCACTCGGGGACTGCCGCGGTAAAGCTATTGCATAGCATTTTTTATCAACTTATGCAATTATAATTATTTATTTATTTTTTATTTATGCTAAATCTCAATTAAAAAATCTTCATCCATCAGTTGTAAAAACTTCTTTTGCCAAGCGAAATTCAATGCCCCCCTGCCCACTGTCTCTTCAGGCCGGAGAACAAGATAGCGTAACCCCCCCCGCTCCCCGTTAAATCATTACCTTTCCACCCGCAAATTTTTTTTTATTTCGGTCAAAAAATATCAAAATGAAACTTCTATAAAATCGCGCAACAAACCCCTCCTGCCCCTCACCCCTCACCCGCTCACACACTCGGAATCCATCGTCTGATTTCGGAGCAGCTCGGGGTTTCAGGTATTTTTTTCGTTACGGAATTTCTAGATTCGGTCGCCGCGCTCAAAGCTATGCAATAGCTTAAAAGTTTAAGCTATCTCAACACGATGTTTTGTGCGAAGTATTCTAATTAAATGACTAAAGTTTGACAAGTTACTGATGCACCTAAAAAGAATATAAGTAATGGTCACATTGCCACATTTGCCAACATTATTTAAATAATGTTTGTATATGAAATCTTCTCACTTATTTTCCAGAACCATGTAAAACGAATTACGGCGACTGCCCATAAACAAGAAGTAATGGAAGACCGCCAACCAGCTCGTGTCCACATTTGAATACGGTATCAAAACTAACTAAATTCTTTGCAACGTCCTCATTGTAATTCTCTTCAAAATGCATGCAATGCATGTTAGAAGTAAGGGTAAATGTTAAATGTGTATGACTTCAAAGGTAAAATGAACGTTTGAACAATACGACTATAATTTTTTGGTTACTGAAGTTTTCAATTTCGAACAAAATTGCGTACTTCAGTAGTTTCGATTGAAAATGTCAGCGAAGGATTTCATTGATTGATTCTCATTTCTCTAGACCCACAGAGAACTCGTAAAAAGGAAATTCTGGACCGTTCTACAACCAATCACATTCGAGACACACATACATCACCCTGTAATATCCGGACTGGCAGTATCCGTCGTTTCCATAGCCTTACGGCCCGTCCAGTTCTATCTCAACCAGCTTAGTCTATGCGAAATTGAAAAAGTTCCCGCCAAAAATACTGTCATTGCTGGTAAAGCGTTCCAAGTTTAAATTGCATTCGAAATGTGTGGTTTTAGCAGGTGCATCTAGGAACAAGTTTTGTTAAAGTACAAGCGACTTCAAAATGAAACCTATGCTCCGATACCTGATTTTACAATATGTAGTTTAATGTATGTCAAATTCTTACCCTTGGGTATGATACTCTCTTACTTTAATTCTCAATAAGGAATCCTGCCTTATGTTTAAGGGAATTGTGAATCGATGATACAATCACCTCATATGTGAAAGTAAAAAATACACTTCACAGTTCCACACACATAATTACTGACACACCAAACTTCCTCGTTTACGAACCGATCAGTCATTGCTTCGTCGGTGGGTTCGACTCCATATCTCAAGTTAAAATTACCGAGTCATCTTTTCAATATCGACGTCAGAAAGTTTCAGTATCGTCAGCGTTACTCGCTATTTTATAGATCATGAACTTTTATGAAGGAATTTAGGCCTGAAAGTAGAAGTTTTCATGACATTGACTTGTGACCTAAGTTTTGACTGAAGTTATAATGCGATAAAAATGTTTTAATAAAGATTATTAGTTTTTTTTTTTATTTAAACGTGGAGATGTGACCTTGACTCTTACCGGAAGGATTGACACACAATTGCAGAAGGCAGACTAGTGTGAAATAAAAAAAGTTAATTAAAAAAATCAAAAAACCCGACTGCTTGAAAAGCGAACTAAAAAGACGTAAACAAGAAGAAAATCATGCTGTGCAGTCGGAGGATACGTCTGGTTTTGTTCAGCCAGCTCGCGAATATGTCAAGCAGTCGGGTTTTTTGATTTTTTTAATTAACTTTTTTTGTTTATAACTTTTTAGTTATTTTTTTTTTTTATTATGTACATTTAAACATATAAGTGTTATATATTTTTAAATTCACCTCTTAAAATCGTTTATTTTGATACCCCACACGATAAGTTTGGAAGAAAAAAAAAATTTGGGCCCCCACAATATGGCGCCCAAAAACCGCCATTTTCTTGTTTTTCAATGTTCATGTAGCCAGTGACACTCGCGGGGTTAAGACGAATCGATTGACGTATGAACCATCAAAATCGGCCTACGCGTTTGGTCTCTAGAACGCCACATAGGAACAAACATACATACATACATACATACATACATACATACATAGACTGATAAACACATTACCCTCCTTCGGCAGTCGGGTAAAAAGGGGAGGTAGGTCTTTGCCCAAAAATGGGACTACCTAACGGGCTGATTGACTAAGATTAAAAATAGAGATTTTTATTCGGTTGTTTTTTTTTTTTGTTTTTTTTTTTTTACTCTAACTGTTATTTCTGAGGTCTACGATTCGCGAGTTCTGTGAATTTCAAGAATTTTCATCAGAGCTCAAAGCTCCATTAATTCTTATAATAATTCGAACGCAAATGAAAGACATTTGTCACCGCTTATTTCTGTCTCATAATTAATTATTTCGATAAATCTGATTTCCTGTTACAATGGTTTTAAAGTTTTAGAAGGTCTTCGGCATCATTTGTTAATTTAATTAATCTTTACGTTCAGTTTTCTAGAAATTATGTTTATTAATTTTTAGGGTTCCGTAGACAAATGGCAAAAACGGAACCCTTATAGATTAGTCATGTCTGTCTGTCCGTCTGTCTGTCTGTCTGTCTGTCTGTCTGTCCGTCCTTATGTCACAGCCACTTTTTTCCGAAACCATAAGAACTATGCTGTTGAAACTTGGTAAGTAGATGTATTCTATGAACCGCATTAAGATTTTCACACAAAAATAGAAAAATACAATATTTTTTTTTTTCTTCAAACCCATACGTGTGGGGTATCTATGGATAGGTCTTTAAAAATGATATTGAGGTTTCTAATATATTTTTTTTCTAAACTGAATAATTTGCGCGAGAGACACTTCCAAAGTGTTAAAATATGTGTCCCCCCCTGTAAATTCTAAAACAAGAGAATGATAAAACTAAAAAAATATATGTTGTACATTAACTTCTAAAACAAGAGAATGATAAAACTAAAAAAAATATATGTTGTACATTACCATGTAAACTGCCACCAAAAATTGGTTTGAACGAGATCTAGTATGTAGTTTTTTTTAATACGTCATAAATCGTAAACCGCAACCGTCGTTACCAAGTACGGAACCCTTCGTGCGAGAGTCCGACTCGCACTTGGCTGGTTTTTTGTTTTCTATTATAATTCTCTCTAGAATAATTAATTTCTATTAATTATATTCAATTTTTTTTGTTTATTCATTTTTGTTTTCTGTTGGGGTCAGCTTCCAATCTAACTGGCAACAGCTGAATACCAGTATTATTAACAAACATTCTAATAACCTAACTTATCACAATACAGTGTTGCTATTTGTGAGGAAAAAAAACCCACATTGCTTTAAATTTTGTTCTTATTGTTGTTTAGCAAAAAAATATAGTTTTTGATGTACCTTCTACCTACGCTATTGAATACGATATAGCATTTTGCCAGTTACGAGAAACCAACTTGGAATTAGATATTATATATTAGTTTTAGTAAATAGGATACTGGTGGCGATTATGTGTGCGTCAAACTAAACTATATTTATTTACAGCCTGCAATTAAGGTCGTTATCGAAACTGCTACCTACAGTGTTTTTAAACTAAAAGTTAATTAGTAATTTACTGTAGTTAAATAAAACCGGACCAAATAACTAAGATTTTTGTGATTTTTTGCCTGTAATTGTTTGATTAGGTGTATAAACCAAGTGCTGTATTAATAACCTGTTCATCATCTTCATCTTATCCAGTTCCTAATAACATAAAATACTTGTCTTGATTTGATCCAGCAACATGATAGTGCCTTTGACCATATTTTTGTAGGTATTTTACCTATGTTTGCAATATTTGTAAGTATGTGAGAACCATGTTCCTATTTATCAAATTAATGAATTTACCTGTTAGTGCTTTTATTACTTTATACCTGTACGTAGTATAGTATGTAGTGCTATATTTGGGTGCATCGTCCTCACATATAGGAATTTAATTTTTAATAAAAAAGAGTAAGTATGGAGTTTCTTGTGCGTTCTTCTCCATAACAAGCTACTTGCCGAATGCACGGTAGAGTAAATTTTTATTACTTGTACATTTTTAATTTAGATTTAATAATGTTTGACGTTCAAGTGCCGCTTATTGGCCTAGTTGAAATGAATATATTTGACTTTGACTTTGACTTTTGTGGTTAACGGCCTTGTAATGGTATCACTGAAAGCTATATTTGTGTGCGTTTGAGGGATATAGACACATTCGGCTCACGCACACAAAGATAATTAAGTGGACACTGGACAAACGATATCGCTCGTGTATTGTTCTAGACGCGGCTTCTATGCGTTATTATTCTAAGCTAACAGGCTTATGACTACCCGTAACGTCTTGAAAAAAATCTACATACACATGTCCCTAAAATGATTCATTGAAACACTTTTAGGTATAATATTTTTTTCCAATGCGAAGTGTTTTTAAATGCCTGATGTTTGCATTAAATTTGTTTGCAATCTTACATTCAAAACATTAAAGAAAACAAGATAAATTAAAAACTCTCTAGCAAAAATCCCTACTCGCCTGTTTTCTTAGAATTACTGTAGAAATGCAGACCTTGTTATTTAGTTGACCTGCAATCTAGCTCAGGGTAATTCTAGTTTTAACCTGGGTTGCAAAAAATGGGGTTAAATTGGAAGGAAGCAACTGAGCTAGATTTGTGTGCTTGAATAACGGAATAAATAATGAAAAGAATAGCGAAATAAAAGGCAACTTTAGCATTTGTTTAATTTATGAGTAAAGTAGGAATGCTCGCATTTTGACTGGAACTGCGCGGCAGTTTTTCCTACACATAATACTTACATAACTGTGCAATTTTGTTTCATGTTCATGGCTCACATCTCATTCTTCCAACACATAATTTTATCGTAAACCTTTCTCATAAGCCAAGAACGAATATCTCTCTACCCATTATCATTATCTATCTTTTATTATACCTGCTATCTTTTTTATTTTTATAGCTCACACACACTGAAAAACTGCAGCGGCCATTTTTAAAAATTTCTACAGGTATTAGTTACTACTTTTCTCAATATATTAATGGAATATAGCCTATATTTTATTCTGATGTTCAAGGTTTCTGGAGGAGATCTTTATCTAGACTGGGGTTCTAGCTAGACAACTTAGATATTATTTAATTTTTAAAATATAAAACGATAAATAGATTATATGTAAAAATATTATGGTGATGTTATTTTTTTAAGGTGTTGGAAATAAATGGGTTTTACACTCTTGAGCAATGAAAAAGTTCCAGTGACATAGCACCAAATTACTCCTAAACGGGAAAGGCTAGCTTAATGACGCCGTCTGCAATATTGAAGTACATTTAACAGCGCATCAGAATATTACCAACTGAAAACGTAAATATTGTGTTCAAATTTTAAATTAAATGTGAAAAAAATAAATTAAGGTGTTTGTCGGCAATTTGTGGGTGGAACGTTTTCATTGCTCGGCAGTTTATTATAATTTATTATAATTATTTTATTCTGATGTATAGGCTATATTGCTGTAAAGTTTGATCAAAATCCATTCAGTAGTTTTTGCGCGAAAGGATGCGGGACGCACGGGACCGGTCAATGTGGTGACGCTTGGGGCCTATGTCCAGCAGTGAACGTTTTTCGGCTGATATGATGATGAGCTCACATTGCGTGGTCACGAATATTATTACATAGTAATGGCGTCTATAATAACTGTAATGCCGTTTATGCATCATAACTGAACAACAAAGAACGTAAGCGATAAATCCCTTTTCAGACATCTTTCGGTTTTCTTAGTCCTTCACGGCCATAACACATCAAAACTAAGCAAATACTAAAATCCATCAAACATAATCCAAGGGACATGTTGACCGTTTCAGACATGTCCAACCATCCGGTCATTGTGTCAGTAACCTGAGCCCGGACGTCCTGGCTGGGACAATAGCAGTCTTCGGATAAACAGGTCGCGGCTAATGGGAGTGACGTCACCAGCGCATGTTTTGTCCCCCAATGACCTTCCGACACCATTATCGGATAAGACTTCTTAAGAGATTGGTGAGTTGGGTTATTGTGATGGAATGTTGATAGGCGTTCTCCGAGTTTCGTTTACAATAATAATAAGGTAATAGATAAATATTGAGTTCAGAATATAAAAGACAGGGTTTAAAGACCGGGTCTGTTAATACGTGTATGTTACGAATTATGGTTCTGTAGCAATACTGAAGAAAGCATATATAAATGAACTCTAAATCGCGAGTCCCGTGGCATTTATAATGATTTAAGGAAAATACATCCTACAAAAAACATTTTCATGTAAAATGTTGCCGAGACGAGACTATATGGCTCGCACTGTCAAAAAGTTATCAGAGCTCATGTAGAGCCAAGTTTCTAACTCTACACTGTGGTGTTCATTCCACAGTTCTTAGTCTACTTACGTTTTTAATACACTTTACAAATTTAATCTTCATAACTTTTGAAATTGTATCAACTCATGTTTCTCATTTTTATGTATTCTTTGATAATGTATACACCTGAAAAGCATACGATTTGTTTTAATATCCAAAACTATTATATTATTTTATACGCTGACATTTTTATCTGACATGACATATTATATTATTATTATATTATTATATTTTATTTTCCTAAGCCATAGATGTATCATACCATGGACTATACCTTCTACCTATAAGCTCGTTGTGCCTTATAATTTTCATAATAAGGGCAACGGCAGACTGCCCCCTCTGTAAACCATTTTATTTCGTTCGTCATGATTTCTTAATTGATATTTGAATTCCATAAGGCATGACAGAGAACGAAGAAAAACGAGAGTCACTTTTTTAGTTTTGAATCTGGACTGGACACCGAAAGTCGGTAAACTACTGAGTACTAGTAATACCAAGTGTATTTTTTATTCTGAAAACTCTCAAAAACTGTGAATTTCCAGCTTGTGTAAGAGATATTACTTTCTGAAGTGCTCTAATTAAATATATTGTGTGTGGTTCCCTAAAGAGTGCATTATTTCCTGGACCTTACCCTCAACGGTCATCTCTTGGCATCAAAGGCCTCGCTGTTTGATGTATTAAGTCATAGCCGGCCTCCACACCCCTTGGTGCCTACGTACTTACCCGACTGCCTGCTCACATGCCTACCTGCCCGATTGCCTGCTCACATGCCTACCTGCCCGATTGCCTGCTCACCTGCCTACCTCGGGCATTCCACGTCTTCCTGCCCGTCCAGCTGCCCACGATGTGCGAAGCCGGACCTTAATTTTGTTATCTATATCCTTTTTCTTAATTTTAATTTATAATTACTTTTACTTTTATTAACGTGGCTTACGTATAGCTCAAATGAGCAATACGTAACGCTACAACACGCCCCAACTCTACAAGCCCTACTTCACAAACTTAAACTTAGTTCAAAATATGTGGCTTGGCCGTTTCGCTATCGCCACATGGAAATTTATTCACTTGACTGTTCATTTCTGTTATACAATGGTTCTTGTAGTAACGAAACATGGCGACGGGGAGTTGCGCATACGAAATATGTGAAACCTATAAGTGATGACTTTTGGCAAGAAAAATATTAAATGGAATTTGTCATACTCTTTCCCTTTGCCCTGCCAAAATTAGACTGCAGTTCACTCTAGTTTCGAAGACTGAAGCTGTACAATTTATCTTCTTCTTCCTAGCACTATCTCACTTTAGGTGCAGAAGGCTCTCCTTATTTTCTAGCGCCAGGACAATCTGTCCTGGGTTGTCGGGTAAGCTGTACAATTTATAAGACCTACAAAAATATACCAAAGCACTCCGTTAAAATACCGGTCAAAAACATAACCCGCCGTAGTCGGTTAATAAGTTCACATTACCCATATATTTACGAAACACAATAAACCTTGTAGACACAACTAGTTGACGATAAAAATCGGCCTTGACCTCCATTGACGACTTATGACGGATAATTTCCCGTGATCTTGAGAATGCATTTTCCCATACTACCCTCTTTTAAGTAGTAAAGTCTTGAAAGCTTTTGATATCAGATGATGGTAAAGGAAAAAGGTATTAGTTGCTTTAAAATTTTATGTTTAGGGTGGTAATAGGATTACGGGAGATTAATGTCGCTTTGGAAAGTTTGTAGTAGTCTTTTGATTTGTTATTTTTAACCGAGTTCAAAAAAAGGAGGAGGTTCTCAATTCGTCGGAATCTTTTATGTTTTTTTTTTTATGTATGTTCCTCGATTACTGTAAGACGCCTGGACCAATTTGAAAAATTCATCTATTGTTTGAAAGGGTATACTTCCCAGTTGGTCCCATAGTCATCAGGTCAGGATCTGATGATGGGATCTTGGAGAAATCGAGGGAACTCCTCAAATATTATAGGCATACATATAGCGCATTCAAACTACTTTAGCAGCTTATCATGGTCTGGTTGCATCAGTTCTAAGATTTTATTATTTTCTGGGGCAATTGCAGCTCAAGGGAATATATATTCAAAGCGCAAAAACGTTGCATTAGAGCGATGTGTGGTTTGAAGACCACAGACAGTTGCGAACCAAAATTTAAGTCCCTAAAAGTGCTTACATTTCCGTCATTATATATTTTGGAAATGGCCAAGTTTGTAAAGACCAATAAAAACCAATTTCCTATGATATCAGAAACTAGTAAACGACCCGTTAGAAATCAATACAAAAATTTATTACAAATCGAATCCTGCAACACAGCGTTATTAAGAAAAAGCGTTATTTGTATGGGTCCTACCATCTACAATAAATTGCCAGAAGTAATAAAAAATGATACAATTAGAAACTTCAAAAAGAATTTGGTGGCCTTCCTAACAGAAAAATGTTATTACTCGATTAATGATTTTTTTATAGACAAAACTTTTTAATCAGCAATGTGTATATTTTATTCTGGAGTAACATCTTATTTTGACATTTTTCAATATTGATTAATGTATGTATAATTGTAATAATTCTGCTACTTTTTAATTTGGAATTTTATTTTGACATTTTTCAATATTAATTAATGTATTGTATGTTAATAATTCTGTGACATTTTGATTTGTGATTTAATTTTTATTTTTTTTTGTATACTTGATTAACAATTTTTATGAATTTTTGCGTGCCTATTTCTAGGCAGAATGTACATGGCTCTCTCCTATTTACTCCACCTGTATTTTAATGTAACCTACATTCATTGCAAATAAATGATTTGATTGATTGATTGATTGATAGCGATTTTGGTATTTTTATCTACAATGCAATCATTTGCACTCAGAAAGTAACATTTGGTGAAGTGGAACTGGTGGAGAAGACTACAGAAACTATAGAATTCGCTAAGTATGTCATGGGTTATAAGATATCTCGAATAGTTTAACGACTATGATGAAGCAAATACTTATAAATACATAGTGCTGATGAAAATGGTACCATCGAACTGATCTGATGATGTAGCAGGCAGGTAGGCACTGGTACTCCGAAATAGAACAATATATCCTAGTCGTGTATGGGCTTATTAGCGCCCTGCACACGTACAGTTCGGACCGCGGGAAATACCACGCGCCGTTCCATCCCTCGCTCCGAACTGTACGTGTAGATGTGCGGATCTAACAGTCCGATCTGGCAGCTCGACGCGAGTGCATGTCTCACAGTTTTACGCGCGCATCACGTATAAACGTAAATTACAAAAATGGCGGTTTGGAGCGTCGAAGCTATCACAGAGTTCATTCGTTTGTACCGTGAACATCCGTGTCTCTGGAAGATAAAAAGTAAGGAGTATAGTAACAGGAATATGAGAAACAAAGCATATGACGAGCTCGTTGATTTTTGCAAGTCAGTAGGTTTTGTTTCAGCTGATCGCGATTTCGTCAGCAAAAAAATACAGAATATAAGAGGTGCATTTCGCAAAGAATTGAAGAAAGTAACGGAGACACGGAACAAAAGTGGAAGCTCCCAAGAAGATGTTTATAAACCGACTCTTTGGTACTTTGACTTACTTTTATTCACAAAAGACCAAGAATTACCAACCCCAAGCGTGTCTAACATGCCGACGGACGAGTCTACAGCTGAAACTTTAGACTATTTTGCAAACCACACACCATCCCCACAACATTATACCAACGACGACATACCAACATCTCAGCAGCCTACGAATATAACGTCACTGCCAAACTCTGACCACACAATTGTAGAGGTAAGTGGTAAATAAAAACACAATATATTGTAATTTTTTTACTGTACAGATAAAAAAAAATATGTATAGGTAGCGGCAACTTTATTGGTCACTGCGCGCAATTGTTTCTGCCTCTTTAATCAGCGCTCAACTTACGTCCATAAACCTATAGGTGCACTGAATAAAGTTATGCTCTACCAGCGTTAATCATAATTTCTTGCCAAGGGACACGACCTATTGAATTAAAATATGTTTTGTATTCATCTCTGCTCTGTTTAGCCAAAGTTGAGACATTCCTGACTGAAGGTCTGTCCAATCTAGTTAGGTCGAAGTTGTCTCTTCGCCAGTCTCCTTCACTAACGCGTCCAGATTCAATACTTTCTCTGTCTACTGTCGTTGCCGACAGGTACATATTACTTCTCTTTCTTAGAAAATTGTGGATGCTACATATTGCTAGTACTATGTAACATATGTTTTCGGGTTTCATGTTAATGGGTGTACGTAATATCTGGAATCTAGAGGCTATTATACCGAATGCATTTTCGACAACATTGCGAGCGCGCGAGAGTCTATAATTATAAATCCGTCTGTCATGATCAAGTTCTCTTTGTGCATAGGGCGTTAAGAGATTTTCTTTGAGAGCAAAACCTTCATCACCAATGAAAACATAGTTTAAATTGTTAACGTTCTCACTTTTGTCGGGTAGTTCTAATTGATTTCTTATAATTTTTTTGTAAAATTCCGTGTGTTCGAGGACACCTCCATCGGACATTCTGCCGTTTTTACCAATATCTACAAAAATGAACTCATAGTTTGAATTGACCAAAGCTAATAAAACCATGCTGTAAAAGTTCTTGTAATTATAATATTTTGCACCAGAATTTGCAGGTGGTACAATTCGAATATGCTTTCCGTCGAGAGCTCCACCACAATTAATGAAATTCCACTGATTTTGAAAGCCTTTAGCAATTTCCAACCATTCTTCTTTGCTCGTAGGAAACTGAAAAATAAAACCAATAAAATTATGTTTCGTCAACTTTTATTATAAATTGTATTGTTTCAGGAATCATCTTCATCTTTAGGATCAGCCTCAAGAGGTATGAAGAGGAAAACGAAACCAAGTGTGATAGATACTCAGATTAAATTCATGACTGTATGTACAGAAGCATTAAAAAAAAAGGAAGTGACAGAATATGATGCTTTGGCCATAACCATTTCCAAAAAATTGGAGAAAATGAATAGTATTCAAGCCTTACATGCTGAAACAATTATACATTCAGTTTTACGCAGGGGTATACTAAATCAATTAACTGATTCAACTGATATTTGTGATAAGCAGTGCAATAAAACTGTTATTTTATCTTCACCATCATCATCTACTTCTGTACACACGGACGCTGCTCAACATTCGTCTCTTCAACCTACATTGGAAACCCAAAACACTGATGTAACTCTCGTAAATGAATCTCAGTGTTTATTAAGAGATTACTATAAGCATTTTAACTAATTATAATAACTAATTATTCATTTTAACTGATTGTACTGTGATTGTTGTGACTGATAAAAATTATATAAGTATATAACTGATTTACAAAATGTTTTACTTACCCTCATATAATCTTCCCGAAGCGTTTCATAAATTACTCTACACGTTTCCGGTATTAATTTACTTAACGCCGATGTAGACACGCCTGTACTAAATTTAAGATCTTCATAGGACCGTCCGGTCGCTAAAAACCTTAACGTGGCAACCAATCGTTCTTCTGCTGTTATACATTTTCTCATAACTGTATCTTGCTTAGTTAATTTGGGACGTATCAGTGCTAATAAACAATCAAAATCGTCACTGTCCATTCTTAGGTAATTTTTAAAATCTTCCGGATGACACTGTCGTAATTCCCTTAACATCGGTAAATGTCCATATCTTTGTCTGTATTCCTTTACCCACACTCGTCGTTTTTTTCGGCTGTTTAAGCTAACTACAAATCCAGCTAACGCGATGACCAACCGATCGTCCATTTTTCTTACTACTGTGTAAAAAACTTTTAAAAGCTATAACGTTCCACGCGCCAGTCCAAACTGCAGTCCAAACTCTTGAAAATCAATTTACACGCACAGTTCGGAACGTTTGTCTAGATTATGTAAGTTTCGTCGGCAATCCAAACCGTGAATGCATTTTTTATCGTAATTAGCACAACAGTTTGATCCGCAGTCCAAACCGTACAGATCTAACTGCTGTTTGGAACGCAGTCCAAGATGCGCGGTCCGAACTGTACGTGTGCAGCAAGAGATGTACTTTGGCTATATATGAATTTTATAGCAATTGGAAGTACCTATCAAAACTAAAAAGTGATAAATAAACAACTTTTTAATAAAAAAACAAATCGACTTACAAAAAAACACTGCAAAACGAAAAATAACTTTCTTTTCCGAAGTCGGTGTCGAAACACGGCAAACAATAGGTACCAAAGACACCGACTTCGGAAAAGAAAGTTATTTTTCGTTTTGCAGTGTTTTTTTGTAAGTCGGTTTGTTTTTTTTATTAAAAAGATTTTTATATATTGTATTTTTTTTGTGTTACCGAAGCCAATACCAACATAGTTGGACATAGGATAAGCAGATTGACTTATGTATTCATTTGAGGTTTAGGTTAGGATCTTGTTTATAATTTGTCGCTTTCTTAGCTGATTGATTTGGCGTAATCTTATAACGTAATTTTTTCCTTCGAAAGTTGACAATACAAACCATTTATCGTCAAAAACTTTAAAACAGTTAAAAAGGCTCCATTAAAACAAAACTTTGCAGTACTTATATACATTTCCTAACCCATAAATTACTCACCTAATCGCTATATTCCAAGCGTAGTCACATGTTTAACGTGATTTGATGTTACGCTGGAATGCCGACACGCATCCGATGTCACGCCCAGGGACACAGACAAACTGACACACGGACACAGACTCATGGACACGACTAGCAGTCCAATACTCGTCGACATATTGACACCTAAACAATCACTGGTCCGTTTGGTTGGATATAGAAAATTAACAGCGGTGCTCGACTTTGAATTAGAGTTTATTTATATTTTATTTTTTTATTTAAGATAGGCTCGCGCTTGACCACTATCTCACCTGATGGTAAGGGACGATTTGGTTGACAGTGAAGCACGCTTGCCTAGAAGTAACCTGTTTACTCTTGACTCAAAGACCCCTAGATTTTAGCTATCGAGAAACACAGACTCCGGCAGGGAATTCCACTCCTTAGCTGTACGTATAATTAAAGTATTCTCAAAACGTTTAGTGCGTATGGGTGGGATGTCCATCATGTACTGATGGCGCATCGCCGTACGTCTGGTAGTCCGATGATGAAACGGGCTGGGAAAAAAAAAACTATTGATTTGTAAATCTATGGTATCTACTTATGGTGTGCGAAGGGAATAGTATTTTTAAGACAAGAAAGCGTAATAAGTTTGCAGATTTTAACGCCCATTGTAGGCTTCAAATGGAGTATAGAACGTGACAATATCTTAAACTATTTTTCAGCCGTGACTTTGTTCGCAAACAAACTAACTTGCTTAGCCGGTGGTGTTGTAAAGATATCTTAATATTATAGCACTCCTAGCCTAGCTCTCTCAACAAACTACAATTATTTTCAAAAATATTTCTACTACTAGGTACTTAACTTATGACGCAGTTGTAAATATTCAGCTAAAGGAAATTTGGTATTACTGAAGTAAATTAGTAAAGATATCCTAAACCCCTTCCACCAACCTGCACTGGGCCCGCGTGGTGGCTTACGGCCCTTTTCCTCTCACAGAGAGGAGGCCTGTGTCCCAGCAGTGGGAACATTAATGGGCTGATGATGCGATGTGATGTGATGTGAAACCCCTTATAGGTTACTGTTAGGACCATATAAAACCTGGAGTTTATACTCTACGTATCACCTAAAAACTAACATAATCAACCTTAGTGACGACCCAGCATTGATAACAAATGATATTATCCAATCTTTTAGCACACAAATAGAAAGCGTGTAACACATTTCCGCATCGTGTTTAGTCACGCGTCTAACGTCAATTGACGTCGCGTCCTGACGTCAACATCGACGACGTCGCTTTCAATCAACCCGACGCGACTGGGGTGCACGTTAACTCGATATATTACCAACCTAAATATAATTTTGAATAAGCTTCGAGTGAAATGCGTGAGGATATGAAATGTTGCTGAAAATATGTGTGAGCTTTAATTTGTGTGATGATAAAAATCATTTTATTCCTTACTAGCTGTTGCCCACGACTTTGTCCGCGTCAAACTCGTAAAAAAATATATTTTTAATTTTTTATTTTCTTGCCGGAGCTATGAATTATCTGGTGATCAAACGTAGCCTATGTTATTCGTTATATTTCGTTATATTCTATGTTATCTACCAGTAAAAGTCCCGTCAAAATTGGTCCAGCCGTTTCGGAGATTACCCGGAACAAACAGACAGACAGATAGACAGACTGACATCTTACTGAAATCTTAAAAATTGCTTATTTGTTGTTAGTACCGTATATATTTTCACGTGCATTCAGTATAACGTTGTTATTTTGATATTACATACAGACACTTCAATTTTATTTATTTGTATAGATTAATTCACTGACCGACAACGCAAAGCTTAATACAGTGAGTCTAAACTAAAACATGTGCACAAGGGTTCCTCATAATAACGAAGGTGAGTACTAAAGAAGGATTTTATCAAAATAGTTCCTTATATGAGAAATTTAATAAGCTAAAACAAGGAATTATTGAAGAAAATGTCTAAAGTTGCATATACTCTGACTTAAACAATAGACTTTTCTGTCTATTCCTTTGTATGGAATAAACAGGAGGTACTTAAATTATAAGAAATTTAAAATGCTTCCATTTAAGTAGCACCCAATTTTCATATTTTATGCCTAAATATTTTTAGTCCTCACACATAATATTACCAAGTTCATTTCGCCTTGAGCTGGCTAGAAACACTCCATCACCTCGTCTTGGAAGGCCAGACGTCAGATATGGCTGACTAAAGTCGTATGAATAAATTATGAGGGTAGGCAGGCCCTATCTGACAGATGACTTTGCGAGAAAGCCCGAGACATTTTAACTTACACGGATTATTTTATAAAACGGTGCTTTTTAGGGTTCCGTACCCAAAGGGTAAAAATGGGACCCTATTACTAAGACTTCGCGATCCGTCTGTCTGTCTGTCTGTCTGTCTGTCTGTCTGTCTGTCTGTCTGTCTGTCTGTCTCCAGGCTGTATCTCATGAACCGTGATAGCTAGACAGTTGAAATTTTCACAGATGATGTATTTCTGTTGCCGCTATAACAACAAATACTAAAAACAGTATAAAGTAAATATTAAAGGGGTCTCCCATACAACAAACGTGATATTTTTGCCGTTTTTTGCTCGATATTAATAACGGCAACAGGTAGACGCTTGAAATATTCACAGAATGTTAAATTGTATATTTACATCAAAAAATAATAATTAATAAATTAAAATAAAACATATTAAGGGGGGCTCCCATACAACAAACGTGATTTTTATGCAGTGTTTTGCGATAATGGTACGGAACACGGAATTTCATATTTGGTTTGGATCAATAAAGTCCACTGTTCGATGAAAAAGCTCTGATCGCACGTATCTTGAAGTTTAAAGTATGCTTTAAAACTTTTATGAAGAGATCACTTACATCAATAATTCACTGGATTCGAACATTATTATCAGCTTCCAGCTTGCTATTTTATGCCTTAATCTTTGTGCTACTACGATTTCGAAAAATCATTTCATCGACCCTATTCACACGTATAAGAAAGTTTCACCGATGAGACTAAACCTTCTTTTTCATTTAGTAATTCACGCCTTATTCCCATCGGCAGAAGATACATTACACGCCCTGCTATCTTTACATACCTCTTCAATCTTCTCCCAACTCAGTTTAATTCAATACACTGTATGTTTCAGGATGTAAGTGACATTGTTTTAACGTCGTGTATCCCGATAGTGAGAAATGTGAGTAATAAAACTGTTAACTTCGCTTCGCAAGGCTTCAGCCTTGTCTTTGTACACTCACGAAAGAAACTAGGTTACCACTATCGTTAGCTTCAGAATCCATTTGTAGAATGAAGGTATATTTACTAAAACTTATATGTAACAAACTAGCTTCTGCCGCCGGCTTCGCCCCCGTGATAGACGGAAATTATCACGAGATAACATATTCCCGGGATAAAAATTATAATCTATCTCTGTGCCAAATTTCATCCAGATCGGCAGCCGAATTGCGCTTTGCGGGGTTTGACCGCTATCAAATCGACCAATCACGCCACTGCTTACATACTTTGTGCTTAAGGTTAGCGATTTCAGTCTTACCTTGAGCAAGCATGTTGATCAATGCTCGTGCCTTCTCTGTATGAGAAGATGCCATAACTCTGGAGTGGGACAGTTACAGGCTGTTGTTGTTGTTGTACCACAGAAACGGTTAGCCACAGATTTCTCATACAAAACAATTCATGTATAAATATGAAAATCACTCAAAAACGAACAATATCAAGTTCATTGCACCTGTTACGTGCCCTGCCTTCTACGAAGATCCGGCTTCGCACGACGTGGGCAGGTATTTCTTAGCAGACAGTCAGGTTAAGCAGCTGGACGGACACGAAGGCGTGGAATGCCCGAGGTAGGCAGATGAGCTCGCAGATGAATCGCTTACTCGTGGATAAGCAGTAGGGTAGCCAGCAGGACGAATGGGCTGGCACACAGTTAGATGGTCAAGGCTTCAACCAATTGTCAGGCTAACAGACAGTAGCACAGGTGCAAGAACAGGCAGATGTGGAGTGTGGAGGTCGGGCTGTGGCTTACTATGCCGATCAAAAGAGCCCTTTAAACATGAAGTGGTGTCTGACAAGGTCAATGAAATTAAGGTTCCACACACTATATATTTATATTTATTGCACTTCTAAGATTTTAATACAATCACATGCCGTATTAATTATAGTTTTTAAGAGTTTTAGATTCAATCGTATACTTCATAGTATTCAGAAAAACGGACTCTAGCGTTCAGAGCAGATTCAAGACTAAAAAAGTGACACCCGTTTTTCTTCGTTCCGATATGTCTTCTCAATTTTAAATTCAAATATGAATTAAGAAATCATGAACGAATAAAAACGGTTTACAGAGGCGCAGTCTGCCGCTGCCCTTATAATGAAAATATAATGTACAACGAGCTTAATAAGCTATAGAGAATGGTATCTTATGTCTATGGTTTAAGAAAATAAAATAATGACAATGTCATGTCAGGTAAAAATGTCAAGAGTTAAAAAATAATATAATAGTTTTGGATGAATCAACAAATCTTATAATTTTCAGGTTTAAACCAATGTAAAGCATACATAAAAAATGGAAAACGTGAGATGATACAATTTCAAAAGTAACGGTGATGAAATTTGTAAAATATATTATAAAACGTAAGTAAACTAAAACATGTGGAATGAACACCACATTTCCCCGAAACCCCAGAAAAATTTTCAAACTTAAGGAAAATTTTGAAGGTTGAAATATTAACCTTGCTCTTACACACAACATCTTTCATGCTTTCGTCAAACACTCTCATTCAATCACACGTAGGGGATATGGTTCACATTCAATGACGCATACTCCACAAGGAAATATTTAATTAGATAACGAAGGCTTATTTATTTTTTATAGGTGTCATTACCCGCACCTGTTTGAAAACCCGAAGAAAAGAAAATTTAAAATATTTAAGAGAGCCCACGCATTTGGCTTATTTTTAAAGAGTTACGGGACCGCTCTTTGCACATAAGGCTTTTGGAGTTGTGCACACCGCTCTAAGAGAACTCCTCATCCTTATTAAGATAAGTGATGTCAAGGAAATTAAGAAGTTTAAGAAATTAAGAAGTTTAAGAAATTAAGAAGTTTAAGAATAAATACAAGTGTGTCAAGGAAATTAAGAAGTTTAAGAATAACACATAAGTTTGTGTTAGAAATTACATCAAATGGTGTAATAGTATCTAGGATAACATAGAATATAATTACATAATGATATCTTCATTATGAGAAAATTATACAAAATTAATAATAATGGAAAACAAAATAAGCCGAATGTGTTTGGTTACTTTGCAAAAATAAATAAACTATCAATATTGCAATTATTAACAAGAAATATACAATATAAACACAAATGGCAAGTAAAATATTAAATTTTAAAATCTTTTACATGCCATTTTCCTCTCGAACCATTAGGATCCTCCAGAATAAAAACAAGAGGTGAAAGCTTCTCAATTACAGTGCATTTAACATATCTTGGAGCTAATTTTGCACTGAAATATGCGCCAGCATTACTCTGAACGTAATTTTTACGCCAGACTGTATCACCGACATTAAATTCTTTAAAGCTGTGTTTATCATTATAATGAACAGCGTTCTTAATATGAGCAGTGTGTAATGCAATCTGTACTTTATCGAAGATAGCAGATAATAATCCTAAATTAGTGGCATAGATATCGCGAGGAAGAAAAATTACGTTGTCAAGGTTAGTACAATTGGTGTAAACTGAACCACACGGTATAGTTTCACGACCAAATACAAGAAAAGATGGGGAGAATTTTGTTGAAGAGTTTACCGTGCTATTTAGGCCGAATTGGATTTTTTGTAAATATTTATCCCATGACCGATGGTCATTACCAACCAACTGTGCTAAAGCAGTAATAATTGTTCTATTATATCTTTCTGTGGGGTTGACTTGAGGGCAATATCTTGGAGAATAAAAGATAAAAGGAACTTTATATTTGTTCAGAAAACTTTGAAACTCGTTTGATTGAAATTGTGAACCATTATCCATTATTATAGTTTGAGGAATTCCATGTACAAGAAACACGGAATTTTCTAGATGGAAGATAATATTAGAAGTTGTAGCGCGTTTGATAGGAAAAATAAGACAATATTTAGAGAAAGAACAAGTTACCACGAGGATATATTGATTACGTTGTCTCGTCATTGGAAAAGGACCCATCAAATCCAAAGAAATATTTTGAAAAGGTCTTGAGCAAATTTTTGGTTTACCCATAGGACCATATGGAGAATGATTCGAGTGCTTATAAGAAAGGCAAGTTTCACAGGTAGAACAAAATTTTGCCACATCTTTAAACATTCCAGACCAATAGTATCTTAAAGAAAGTTTCTTGTAAGTTTTGAAAATGCCAATATGAAGATTATTATCTGTAACTCCATGACAAGATTTAATAAGGTTTAGTCTTTCGGGAGGAGGTGGAACCTCTTTCCATGCAAAATCTTTGTTAAGGTAATCAGAAGAGTTAGTGAAGCGATATAATTTAGCATTAAGAATCTTATAGTTCGGATAGTCATCAGGGTTTCTTTGACAATTTGTAAAAAGTTTATTAAAGTGTTCCAATTGGGACACAATATCTCTCGATATAGGTTCTACAGTGCCAATAATAGCTGTATCAGGAGTTTTGTGGCGAGAAAGAAGATCTGGAACGACATTATCTTTACCTTTTTTGTGTTTCAGATCAAAATTAAAACAAGATAGACGAAGAGTCCACCGAGCTAATCTTCCAGAAGGATTAGACAAATTTTGGAACCATTTTATTTATAAACTGTAAACTTTTTACCATTGTCAAGATAACAACGCCAATGTTCAAGTGCAGTAATAACAGCTAGTGTTTCCCGTTCAGTAGTTGAATAGTTTTGCTCATGCTTATTAAGAGTTTTGCTCATGTATGCGATCACTACTTCTTTATCGTCTTGTTCCTGAGTCAACATAGCACCAATTCCAAAATTAGACGCGTCACAATGTACAGAAAATGGAAGGTCAAAGTCAGGGCAAGCTAAAATTGGGGTTGAAATTAAGCATTCTTTTAGTTTAGAAAAGGCTAAATCTGCTTCATCGTTCCAGACGAAGTTCTTAGGAGAATTTTTCCCAGACGAAGTTAGTTTACAAAGGGGTGAAGCGATAGAACTGAAGTTAGGTATGAAGCGACGAAACCAACTACATGTGCCTAAGAATTTCCTTACTTCTTTTTTAGAGGTAGGAGCGGGGTAAGCTAAAATAGCTTCAATTTTATTAGGGTCAGCACGTAGACCTTGGTCGTCAACTACATAACCGAGATATTTTAATTCTTTACGAAAAAATTGACTTTTCTTGAAGTTAATTGTGAGACCTGCGTAAGAAAGTTTTTGAAGAACTTTAAGTAGAAGTGAGATATGCTCTTCAAATGTTTCACTTATTATTATTATGTCATCTAAGTAGCAAAAGACTTTATTATCAAAATCTGGTGTAAATAAGCTATCCATGAGTCTTTGTTGAGTCGCGGGAGCATTGGTTAAGCCAAAAGGCATAACTTTAAAGCGATACATTCCTTTTCCAGGGACATAAAAAGCAGTTTTATCTTTATCGTCCTTATTTAATGGAATTTCCCAAAAAGCTTTAGCAATGTCAATGCTAGACAGATATTTAGCGTTTTTAAGATTATCTAGAATTTCAGAAACAAAAGGAAGACTATAAGCGTCTTTGCGAGTGATTGAATTCAATTTTCTACTATCAACACAGAAACGCCATTCTCCGTTCTTTTTCGGAGTGATAAGCACTGGAGATAACCAAGGGCTCTCACATTTTTCAATTACATCAAGATTAATCATTTCATCAACCTCATTAATTAATGCCTTTTGTTTTTCAGGCGAAAGTCTGTAACAACGTTGTTTAATTGGTAGCGCGTTACCGGTATCAATACGATGAGAAACTAAACTGGTACGACCCAATATGCCTCGTTCTTCAAAAGAAATTGTTTTAAAACGATCAATCAAGTCTGTTGCAATGTTTTTCTCATTAAACGAAAGGTGTTCAAATGTGAGTACTCTATTATCCACTGAACTCACCGTAATAGTTTTATTAATTGGATTTAGTTCAGATGAAAGCAATTTAGGAGTTAAATTAAACTCTTTCCAGAAATCCCAACCAAAAATCAGTGAGGGATAAATATCAGGGAAAACATAAGCTTTAATAATATGTATTTGATTATTAAATTCGATTGGTAGATGAAAATAACCAGAAGACATGGTTTTCTGTTTGTTAGCAACCATAACTTGAGTAGGCGACTTGAATAACTTAAATCCTAGTTTTTGGATATCTTTATGTGAATTATTTCCTAGGATAGTTATACAACTACCGCTGTCTAATAGACCAGAAAATGGCAAGTTATTAATAGACACTTTAATAAAAGGTCTGTTATAATCTTTTTCTGTGTCATAAAGTACAGAGGTTGTTTTATAGCAATACATAAATTTTTTAATACATTTTAGCCATAATTTCCAATCATCAGGATCAAAATTATTATTTTGAGATTTAGAAATGTTATTCAAGTCGCTATCTAGTTTTTTTGTTGTAATTTTGGGTTACATTTAGGACAATCGGTTATTTTAACTCCTTTAAGACCGCATTTAAAACATATCAGATATTTAGGTTTAGTGCAAGTTTTTAAGGAATGACCCGAGATACGACAGCGATAACAAAAGTCTACTTTAGAGTCATCATTAGTTTTAGTAGCAGAAAGAGGTTGTTTATCATCTCTAATTGCATTTGTATGTTTTATATTTGGAAGGCATTTAGAAGTAGAAGGCCGATAAGCAAATTCGGTAGCATATGAAGCTGTTTCATATTTAGGTTCAGAAAAATTACAATCTTTTTCAGAAAATTTTTCGTATGTTTGACAAGCTGAAATTAAAGAGTCAATTGTATTAACATCTTTAAGCGCTATAAAGACTGAATAACACGGTCTCACATTATTAAGTAAAATTTCAAGTTGTTCATTTTCATCTAGTTTCTTAGTAAGGCGAGAAAACATTCCAAACATAATGCTCACATACACAATAATGGACTCTGATGCACCCTGAGTTCTGTTTCTAATAGCTTCGAGCATTTTATAGTCATAATTATGTAAACCAAAATCTTTGATCAATAAAAGATGGATTTGACTCCAAGTCAAGGTAGGATTTCGATTAAATTGAAATCGAAACCAATGAAGTGCATCATCAGTGAAAATTTCAAATGCGTGTTTGCAAAGCATTTCTTCAGATACATTCCTAGATAAGCAAAATTCTTCTAATCTTTGGAGGAATGACCTAGGGCATGATTTGCCATTAAAAGAAAATTGTTTAAGTTCTCTGGCAAAATTATGTGGAGGATGATAATTTTGCCAAATCATGGAAGCCTGTGGGTTTAAGATAGTAGAAGTGGTCAAAATAGTTTCAGAAGGTACAGAAGTTGCAGAACTTTGAAGAACTGTATGAGGTATTGAAGGGATCAAACAAGGACCTGGTTGTGCTTGTTGAGGTTGACTGTATGTTTCAACTAACACGTCTTCACAAGAAAACCTTTCTGTATCGCTAGAAGCGATAGCCTCAAACCTTTTATCGAGAGTGTAGAAGCGTGATCGTAAGTTAGAGCAGGCTTCGATGAAGGGTGAAGTTGCTTGAAATCGTCCAAGACGATGATAAAGGTGGTTTAAAAAAGTTTCAATTTTTTTAATGTTAATTTTGTCTTTAGAAATTTCCAATTGGGAAATTTTGTCTTCTACGTATTTTAAAGTAATTTCCGTCTGGGAGAGATCAAGTTTGAGGGGAATAGGAGAAGATTTTATGTCTTCAGGAAGAACGTGAACAAGTTTTGACATTTGTTCTTTGAGAGTTTGGAGATTATCAGCTGGACTCTCAGTTCTGATAATCACCTCATATTCGAGTTCAGGTTTGTTGAGATAAGAGTACTTAATTGATCTAGCCATGATTAAATGACAAGTAGGTAAGATAGAATCAATTCAATAAATAATACTCTCAGTTAAGGTTAAAATATAGTTGCAAAATTACAACCAAAAGTAAAAAGGTTTAATTAATTAATAAATCAAGAAAATTAGTTTAAATAAATTATTAATTGAAAAATATTTAAGAGTTATTTAATTATTTGTAGAGAATTATTTACTAAAGGATTTTAAAGAATTAATCCAGAATTTATTTAAGAGTAAATTATGCAGAAAAAAGAAAAGTGCTAGCAAACAGAAATGATAATGAGGTGATGGCCTGAAATAGATACCAAAAGTTATTCAACTTACTTGTGTAAGTAATGTTTTTGAATTTTGAGAAAATCGAGCCCACGTTAAAAAAAAGTGTAGTAAAAATAAAGGTAGATTGTGGGTGATGGGGTGAGTTCTAGAAAAGTTGGGCGCCAAACTGTAGCGTTACGTATAGCTCAGTTGAACTATACGTAAGCCACGTTAATAAAATTAAAGGTAACTATAAATTAAAACTAAGAAAAGGATAAAAATAACAAATTAAGGTCCGGCTTGACACGACGTGGGCAGCTAGGAAGATCCGGACTTCACACGACGTGGGCAGCTACGAAGATCCGGCTTCGCACGACGTGGGCAGGTATTTCTTAGCAGACAGTCAGGTTAAGCAGCTGGACGGACACGAAGGCGTGGAATGCCCGAGGTAGGCAGATGAGCTCGCAGATGAATCGCTTACTCGTGGATAAGCAGTAGGGTAGCCAGCAGGACGAATGGGCTGGCACACAGTTAGATGGTCAAGGCTTCAACCAATTGTCAGGCTAACAGACAGTAGCACAGGTGCAAGAACAGGCAGATGTGGAGTGTGGAGGTCGGGCTGTGGCTTACTATGCCGATCAAAAGAGCCCTTTAAACATGAAGTGGTGTCTGACAAGGTCAATGAAATTAAGGTTCCACACACTATATATTTATATTTATTGCACTTCTAAGATTTTAATACAATCACATGCCGTATTAATTATAGTTTTTAAGAGTTTTAGATTCAATCGTATACTTCATAGTATTCAGAAAAACGGACTCTAGCGTTCAGAGCAGATTCAAGACTAAAAAAGTGACACCCGTTTTTCTTCGTTCCGATATGTCTTCTCAATTTTAAATTCAAATATGAATTAAGAAATCATGAACGAATAAAAACGGTTTACAGAGGCGCAGTCTGCCGCTGCCCTTATAATGAAAATATAATGTACAACGAGCTTAATAAGCTATAGAGAATGGTATCTTATGTCTATGGTTTAAGAAAATAAAATAATGACAATGTCATGTCAGGTAAAAATGTCAAGAGTTAAAAAATAATATAATAGTTTTGGATGAATCAACAAATCTTATAATTTTCAGGTTTAAACCAATGTAAAGCATACATAAAAAATGGAAAACGTGAGATGATACAATTTCAAAAGTAACGGTGATGAAATTTGTAAAATATATTATAAAACGTAAGTAAACTAAAACATGTGGAATGAACACCACAGCCTACACCAAATCGGCTGAATAGTGACATGATAGCTAATTACCTATAACGGATGTTTCCACACAAAATTGCAACACAGGGACTCACGTGTCGCCGCCGATCACCTACAACCAATCTGCTGATGCCGCAACTGCGTTTCGCAAATCATTTTAAATTGTATTTTTGTAATAATTAATTTGACACCTTGGTACTATCAGAATCAAAGTCTAGATTTCAGATTTAATTGTAATTTGAAAGTAATTAAACTCTTCTTTAAATTAACTTCGGTTTTTAGGGTTCTGTACCCAAAGGGTAAAAACGGGACCCTATTACTAAGACTAAGCGATCCGTCTGTCTGTCTGTCCGTCTGTCACCAGGCTGTATCTCATGAACCGTGATAGCTAGACAGTTGAAATTTTCACAGATGATGTATTTCTGTTGCCGCTATAACAACAAATACTAAAAACAGTATAAAATAAATATTTAAGGGGGGCTCCCATACAAAAAACGTGATTTTTTTGCCGTTTTTTGCGCTCGATATTAATAACGGCGACAGGTAGACGCCTAAAATATTCACAGAATATTTAGTTGTATATTCACTTCAAAAAATAATAATTATTAAATTATAATAAAATAAATTAAGGGGGGCTCCCATACAACAAACGTGATTTTTTGGCCGTTTTTTTGCGACAATGGTGCGCGAGTCCGACTCGCACTTGGCCGGTTTTTTTTTAAAGTCCTCCATTTGGCACCTGTAAATATTACAGTATTCATTTTCCGTAATTATACCATCTTCACGTCAACACGGCAAACCCATCGACCCAGAAATGACGTGACGCGCATTAATAAAACCTAACATTACTTCACGACTTGCATATCTTGTTGCTACTTGTATTAACATATCGAGTCATTTATCTAAAGATTCATATTAATTTATGGGAAATTATTAATCGCGCGAAAAATAAACTGAATAGGCGACTATTATACTAAATAGGTAACTATTTATCCTGTTTGAGTGAGTGTTTTAGGAGGTTTTTGTGAGCTGCGGTAATAATATTGATACATACTTTAATTGTATTTGTATTTTTAGCCGACTTACCACAAAGGAGGTTCTATGTTCGACTTCATCTATGTTTTTTTTTTGTTCACCGATATCGCCGCCAATTGTGGACCGATTTTGAAAATTATTTTTTTGTTAGCAATGTATGTTCCGAAATTGCTCCCATTTTAATTTGGTGAAGATCTGATGTAGAAATTCGGCGATATACAACAGAACTCTTCAATAAATAACGGCAAATCTCTCGGGATTGCTGCAATCGCATGTATGTTCATTGTTTATACCATTTCGTAACATAACATCACGCCAGTACGCTCGAAAGGGGTACGCAGATCTCTCATTTCACCGGCTATGTTCAAGTTTCATGTTATTCTTGTAATCTATTCTGGTGTTATAAGTACTTACTATACAACTTGCCAATTAGGTAGGTAAAACTAAAAAGGCAAAAATAAATAAAACTTTTTTGCAAAAAAATACTACCGACTTCCAAATAAAAAACTACAAAGTGAAAAATAACTTTATTTTTGGCAGTCGGTGTCCATATCGCAAAAAATTGGTACCTACGGAAGACACCGACTTCCAAAAATAAAGTTATTTTTCACTTTGTAGTTTTTTATTTGGAAGTCGGTAGTATTTTTTTGCAAAATAGTTTTTTTTAATTCAGTAATTCACGCCTTATTCCTAGGGATCTAGGCAGAAGATACATTATACGCCCTGCTATCTTTACATACCTTTTCAATCTTCTCCCAACTCAGTTTAATTCAATACACTGTATGTTTCAGGACGTACGTTTTCAATTTTAGTATTATTCTTTCGAAAATAGCAGAATAACCGACGAGGCGACATCGCTGTACAGCACGGGGGTTCGGGTGTATTCGTGTTTTTAACGATTTAGTTCAAGAGCGAGCGAAGCGAGCTCGGGAACTTAGGGCACCCTGATACGAATAGGTTAGGTTCAAAGGGGATGACGTACGAACTTAGCTCCGGTCATCTCCTTCGTGTTAGGTTACTTTAGACCCTGCAGACAGAAAAAGGAAACCCGCGCAGCGGGGTTTCGTCTACAAACTTTTATTTTCAAGTCGCTGTTTTAAACATTTGTATTCGCCCACTTAGTATTTCAGTACCAGCCATATTCAGTATTTTTTACAACTTTAATTTGAATTTATTTTCGCTCGTTTAAATACTATCCTTAATTTATTTTGCGTTACAAAATGTAAATAAAAAATAGTAACAACGCAAAAAAATAGTTATTTTTTTGTGAATTTAAAAAGGAAACTGCGCAGCAGTTTGTCTGCGGGAAGATATAGATCGTTACTTCGTCTTAAGAGTACACTAGTCGAAAATTCTTCCATACAAACGTAGTCTGGCTTTTAATCCACTGTTTGACGATGTACTTTTAAAATAAAAAATTATGTCAATTTGTCTCATCATTATCTAGCCCTGTATGGAAGCAAAAAGGTTAAAAAAAATTTACTTGAAAGTTATGAGCTTCGAAAGTTCCATATTTTAACACTAATTTTAACGCTTCTTTGGGCGCAAATAAGTACCATAAGAAGAAGAAAAATTGAAAAACGACCTCCATACAGGGATAGATTAGTAGTTAAACAATGCAAATAATTTTATTTTGAACAGATACATTCAGTCGTTTATTCATGATATCCAGACTCCCAAAGGTCTGTATATAAAATTTCGCGCGCTCGTTTTTGTTCTAAATCATCATCCATTTCGCTACAAATTTGCAAAAGTGTGTTTTCGTACGCGAACTAGCTTCTTACTGCTCATAACAGCATCTATCTGTTCCGCACGTATTGTCGGTTGATATAGCACGCATTTTAACCCCGCGCACAAAATAGTTCATGCCGTCGACTAGTGTACCCTTAAGTTCAAGATAACATCCGTCAGTCTGCTAACTTCTGCTTTGAGTCAGTCTTAGCTGCTTTTTTAAAGTCGTCGACCCATTTAGCTGCGTAGGTGACAATGACAAACTACGTCCGGCACACACTGGAGTTCATAACGTTAGTAGGTACCTAAAGTTGCTGACTGGCATATTTTTTTCCACTGTATGGTTATTTTCGTATGCGTATATTATGTTGTTGTAGATGGAAATTACAGAAACCCACATTCTACGTTATTTATTGTACACTTTTAAGGTATGTTACATATATTAGTTTTTAAATGTTGACCTAGGGTATTGCCAGCATCAGCCCGGGGAGACCCACATAGCCCCCCCCATTCCCCCAATGGGCGGGTATGCGTAATGGATTTCTTTCCCAGCGAGATCAAAAAAAAAAAAGGTTATTGCCAGCAATTACGTAACCATTTTAAAAGAAAACAAAATTGTTAACATATTTGATGGGTCATTAGCTTGATCGTGGCAATACATTTGGACAAATGGGTCGTGTAACCCATTTCTGAGTGTGACTGTTACTTCACAATGACGGCGAAGCCAGGTGGAGTACGAAACTTGGCATGGTTCCAATATCTTGGTACGTTTGTAAGCGATGATATCTGTTTCAGAAACGGAAATTCCGTGGGTGGTACGGGTTGGATAAATTGTAAAGCAATGCCAGGAAAAAAAAAAAAAAAAAACCTTTATTTCCCAAAAATAACAAACAACCTTGCACAATTTTTAAAAGCTTCGTAGACAGGCACGTAATAAGGTTGCAACCTTGCACAGTTCTTCCACAGGTTTATAGTTTGGCACTTAATAAGTTTACAAGCTTGCACAGTTCTAAACAGTTATGTAGGTAGGCACTAAAAGGTTGAAAAAACGGAACTGATCCATCCTGTTCTCCGTACTAGTTTAAACTGTACTACGGAGGAACAGTTTGCCTCGATCACCGCACAGTCACCCTTAGCGTTACACAAGTGATAAAAAACATTATTAGGAAATTCTAAGACATTATATCCTTAAAAAATTATGCTCGTAACTCCCGAAGCGTTATGCAGAGATTTCACACTCAAATTTCGTCAGATATTTTGGTAGGAGACACACGGACATACAATTATAAACTAATAAATACGTGTCTAAATTGACATCACCAAACATTTTTTTTTTTGCTCCACCTATAATTAAAAAATTTTTGTTCCCCTTGCCATCTCCTGCCAATCTCCTGCAAATCGTCATGCCAGCGTTTCCTAGGCCTCCCACGGCGACGAAATGGTCCAAACCCCCCCCCACCAAACATTTAACTTCATTATATTAAAACAACTTCTAAAAGTTTACTCAAAACCCAGAAATCATTTTAAAACCAACTTTTAGAATAATTGAAACTACCCACTTTGTCCCAAAAAATAAAACAAAACGCCACGTTTTGAAACACATCACAAAAATTGGCACACATTTCAAATAGCTTTGAGCTACGCCGTAGCTCCTCGTAGCACCCGTAGCTCACCGTAGCGTCGTAGCACCGTAGCGTCGTAGCGATAAATAAGTGGCTAGCATTAATCGTAGCGGGCGAATGTGTCCGAGGGGACTAGTGGAAGTGTGATTGAAGTAAACTTGTATTGTGACAATGATTTATAGCCTCTTACGCCTTATTTACACTAGTGGCTGTATTGATAGGTTCTTGACCTGGGAAATTGGATGAAGTTTTTTCGTGTGTGAATTGGAGAGGGGCGCAATCAGGGCGCAATTCAATCAACATCTTCATTAGATATATTAGTTTTTTTTTAAATCAGTGTCAATAAATGATTATGATTATGTTCAGACCAAAATCATTGTATTGTATTGCCGGCGAATGTCGTAGATTGCAGATACCGCTTACTGTCAGGTGTACTACCAAAATTAATGAACCAAATTAACAACGTGACTAAGGCCGCTTACTGATTAAATTTAAATTGCGTCGACAGGCGATATCGCGCACGTATTTTCTTAGAAAAATTTAAGTGTGAATTGGTCGATTATTTTTTTTTAAAACCTCGACACATTTTAACTTCATGCTTTTTAAAATACATAATTTATCTAATAGTAGACAAGCTTTGATCGATAATCTATCACACACGTAATTAGGACACGATATCTTGCGAAAAAACCCCGATTCAAATAGTAAAACGTCCATAACTTTTGAAAAGCTGAACCGATTATCATCAAACATAGCTGGAAACACTCTCGATAAAGTCACCTTTCTATACTAAATCTACAAGTATGCTCAAAATGAAAGGAAATACCCAGAAATTATTTTAAAATCAACTTTTAGAATAATTGAAACTACCCACTTTGTCCCAAAAAATAAAACAAAACGCCACGTTTTGAAACACATCACAAAAATTGACACACATTTCAAATAGCTTTGAGCTACGCCGTAGCTCCTCGTAGCACCCGTAGCTCACCGTAGCGTCGTAGCACCGTAGCGTCGTAGCGATAAATAAGTGGCTAGCATTAATCGTAGCGGGCGAATGTGTCCGAGGGGACTAGTGGAAGTGTGATTGAAGTAAACTTGTATTGTGACAATGATTTATAGCCTCTTACGCCTTATTTACACTAGTGGCTGTATTGATAGGTTCTTGACCTGGGAAATTGGATGAAGTTTTTTCGTGTGTGAATTGGAGAGGGGCGCAATCAGGGCGCAATTCAATCAACATCTTCATTAGATATATTAGTTTTTTTTTAAATCAGTGTCAATAAATGATTATGATTATGTTCAGACCAAAATCATTGTATTGTATTGCCGGCGAATGTCGTAGATTGCAGATACCGCTTACTGTCAGGTGTACTACCAAAATTAATGAACCAAATTAACAACGTGACTAAGGCCGCTTACTGATTAAATTTAAATTGCGTCGACAGGCGATATCGCGCACGTATTTTCTTAGAAAAATTTAAGTGTGAATTGGTCGATTATTTTTTTTTAAAACCTCGACACATTTTAACTTCATGCTTTTTAAAATACATAATTTATCTAATAGTAGACAAGCTTTGATCGATAATCTATCACACACGTAATTAGGACACGATATCTTGCGAAAAAACCCCGATTCAAATAGTAAAACGTCCATAACTTTTGAAAAGCTGAACCGATTATCATCAAACATAGCTAGAAACACTCTCGATAAAGTCACCTTTCTAACAAATAAAATTTAATCATTATTGATTAATTTAGGAGCTATGATGCCACAAACAGATACACAAATATACACATCAAACTTAGAAAACCCCTCTTTTTCCGGCAGAGGATGAAAATGAGTTGATACAGCCTTTATATTCTAAACATAAAGTTAAATAACTAGATTCAAGCAGATTAATTCCAGCCCATTTAGAATCCAACAAAACAACTTTCAGTTCCCGAGTTGTTGTTTATAAAACTAATAAAGTTACTTCAGCGTGTGGCGCTAGTCAAAATGTTTGACTTGTCAGTACTTGTCACATACTTTGTCAAGACAACACGACCGCTCTCTTGATTAACTGAGGGTGTAAATGAGTTTGTGTGTGTGTGTGTGTGTGAGAGGAAGGACCTGAAATATTTTAGTCTGGTAATTTAACTTCGTATGTCTAATGAATGTGTTATTGGTCTAGAGGGCTAAGTGCTAATGCTTAGCGTGAAACCCTCGGTTTGAATCCCGGGTCGGAAAGTCTTGTTTCGGGGTTTTCTATCTAAAATTTATCAGTAGTATCCCGGATTGCATGAGCATTTTCCAATTAAAAACAAACAAGAAGAAAGCTGAACCGATTTTGATGAATCTTTATTTGAAAGCTTGTGCTTCTGTAGTCTCATTTAAATTTAATCAAGATCCGACGAGTAGTTTTTTAATTATCCATAATAATGCGTATTTTCATGGTAATATAAGGTACTAAAACAAAAAAACAAAAGTAAAAACCTTTTTACCCGACTGCCGAAGGAGGGTAATGTGTTTATCAGTCTATGTATGTATGTATGTATGTAAGTATGTATGTATGTATGTATGTATGTATGTTTGTTCCTATGTGGAGTTCTAGAGACCAAATGCGTGGGCCGATTTTGATGGTTCTTACGTCAATCGATTCGTCTTAACCCCGCGAGTGTCACTGGCTACATGAAAACTGGAAAGTAGGAAAATAGCGATTCTTGAGCGCCATATTGTGGGGGCCCAAATCTTCCAAACCTATCGTGTGGGGTATCAAAATAAAGTATTTTAAGAGGTGATTTCAAAAATATATAACATTTATGTTTAAATGTACCTGATTCGAAAAAAAAATAACTAAAAAGTTATAAATAAAAAAAGTTAATTAAAAAAATCAAAAAACCCGACTGCTTGAAAAGCGAACTAAAAAGACGTAAACAAGGAGAAAATCATGCTGTGCAGTCGGAGGATACGTCTGGTTTTGGTCAGCCAGCTCGCGAAGATGTATCCTTCGACAGCACAGTATGATTTTCTCCTTGTTTACGTCTTTTTAGTTCGCTTTTCAAGCAGTCGGGTTTATTGATTTTTAACAAAAAAAAATTACCGACTTCTAAATAAAAACACTAGAAAGTGAAAAAGTAACATCGACTGCCGAAATTGAAGTAATTTTTCACTTTGTAGTGTTTTTATTTGGAAGTTGGTTTTTTTTTTGTTATCAATTTTTATTTATTTTTCTCTTTTTTTACATGGAGTGACTGCTTATTTGACTGCTATATGCCAGTGACTGGGTAACACAATAACCATTGGCAAGACTGGTGTCAGAATACAGAACAGAACAAAATGTCAATACCATGGTATCGTCTGACGATCGGGCTCCTTTGCACAGTCTAATACAAGCAAGGCCTAACACACAAACAATCCACCAGTAGTCCGACGCTTGTTTGTACTGTTTGCTTACTCTGTGTCCGTTGTATATCGTCTTGTATACGCTGGTTCTGTTTTATTAGGCTGTCGCGGAGATTTACGAGATTAAATGCGAGTTTGTTGAGCTTGGCTTGTAGTGAAGTTATATTGTTATAGGGTAATTAATTTTAAACTTTGAGAATAAGATGAAGTGCATAAAGTAGGAGAAAGTTGGTCGACAAATTGAGGAACTCGATCGTGGCTGAATAATAGCTTGGGTTGATTTTCATGATTGAGCACCGCTTCCGTGGACCGTCCTTCAATGGTTCATCTGCAACTTGAAGGGAATCAGAACGCTCATTAAGCCTTTGGCCCCGTCTGTCATTTGAAGATCTTCAACAGTCGTGACCAGTCTGGAAGTCTTGTCAGTTTTGCCAACGAGTATCGTGGTACCAGTAACTGGGCTGTAGAGGTGAAAAAGGCAGTACCTGCCTTTTTAAAATCCCACTGGTTTCACGAAAAATCAGCAATAATAAATTGGTAAAAAATACTTATATTAAAAATGCGAAAGTAACTGCGAGTAATGCGATAAGTAATTTATAGTATTTAATGCATTTGGATGAAATTTGGTAGGATGATAGTTTGAGACCCTGGGAAGAACATAGGATAGTTTTTATCCCGAAAATCATCGGGTTGGACAAGGGGGTAGAAGTTTGTATGGTGAACTATAACACCGCGTATACAGCCCACACACATATTATGGCGCGATATACTAAAAGTAAGAATGCTAGTTAAACGAAATCGCGGGCAACAGTTAGTTCCTTCATAAAAGTTCAATATTAACCGCAAAAAAAAACACATTATACGCTTGGTTAGGTATAGAAAATGTGAAATGGATAAATTACAGATATCTTAGAGCGATCCAACGACTCAAAAATGCCTTTAGCCTTTACCTCCATATTTTCTATTCATACCCCAGCTTTTATGCTCACCCGAAAGCTCTTTTATGTTAAAAATCTCTTAACGGGTTTTAATGATAAAGAAAGTGAGCTCTTTAAAAGCACAAACTGTACTCTGTTAGTATCGAGTTAACCTCCTTCACCATAGCACAGATAATATAATACTAGCATACTGATACCTCATCCCATACAAAGAAACCGTGGCGACGTAACTAGCGTATTTCATCTGATTTTACCGATTATTTTTTGTAAATCGATCGCGTTCGGTTCCGTTCCACGGCGATAGATAGATCACCATCTAAATCCGTGGAACGCAACGGAAAGGAACCGAACGCGATCGATGTACAAAAAATAATCAGAATAATCAGTATAGAACGTCGGCACGGTTTCTTTGTATGGGATGAGACACCACTGACCATAGTTTGTTGGTTATTTAAAAAAATAAAGAAAGAAAGAAGAAAATAAAGAAAAATTGTTTATTCTGCACAAACTAAACGCACAATATAAAATAAAGAGTGGCATTCACTAAAGGTAAAATTAGCCAAAAGCCTCGTATTTAAAACAAAAAATTATAAAAGTTTGTCAATTTTGTCTATTACTTGATGAGAGCAATAAACAGTTATCTGTGGGTGAGAGGCCAAAGACAATTTACTTGCGAAAGAAAACATTTATTACCAACTATAACATACAAATAAACAAAACACAACATCAGTTTTGAATCACGATCAGGGGGGTAACCATAAGCACTTAGAGTAAGGTTATTTTGAGATCGCGTAAGTGACAGATGTATACAAGTCATATACATCTGTCCCTTACACACACTCAAAATAACCTTACTCTAAGAGCTTATGGTCACCCCCCTGAACATGAATAAGAATATCTAGTTTCAAATAGATTAACTTAAAAATAATACCTATCAGCGAGTCAAAGTTTCCAGCGTTAAAATGAAGTTATTAATTAAAAACTTGTCGAAACCACTTCTTAGACGAAAAGAATATTAATTTCCAAGATAATTATTATGGCAGGATCGTAAGGACGGCACCAAATTATATTAAGATCACTTAATATGTTTTTTTTTGTTTCTTTTGAATATTGTTTAATAAAGTTTCTTTTGCTTATAATTATTCCGAGGAGTTTTGTTTAAGACTTATCATGGAAAGAAATAAAACTAATAAATATCTTCTTTCTGTTAGGCCTATTAATATTTTTTAACCGACTTCAAAAAAAGGACGAGGTTCTCAATTCGTCGGTATATTTTTTTTATGTATTTTACCCGTTTACTCAAAGACACCTGGACCGATTTGGCAAATTCTTCTTTAGTTTAAAAGGGTATACTTCTCAGGTAGTCCCATAGTCATCAGGTCAGGATCTGAGGATGGGATCCAATGGAAATCGAGGAAACTCTTCAAATATTATAGGCAAACATATAGCGATTTTGATATTTTAATCACATGGCAAAGATTTTCACTCGCAAAGTATCATTTGGTGAAGAGGAACTGATAAAGAAGACGAGTATGGTACTGGTAACAGTAAAGCGACTATGATGATGCAATTGTGTATGTGAGTTTATATGTTTGTAAACACACCCATGATACAAGAAGAAATTCCTAGTGTGGGGCAATGTTTTAAAAAAATAAGCAGAAAAATAAATAGGACTGATGACCATCGAACTGATCTGATGATGAAACTGGCAGGTCGGCACAGGAACGCCGTTATAAAACAATGTATCCTGGTCGTGTTATGGCTTATTGGAATTGTCATGAGATGTACTCTGGCTAAAAATGATTTTCATAGTAATATGAACTACCAAAACGAAAAAAATAGTTTTTTTTTTGACAATACAAAAATTAACGGACTTCCAAAGCAAAATACTACAAAGTGAAGAACGATTTTCTTTTCCGAAGTTTGTGTCTTTGGTGCCAATTGTTTTTTGACACCGATTTCGGTAAAGAAAGTTATTTTTTCCCTTTGTTGTGTTTTGCTTTGGAAGTTGGTTTATTTTGTTTGGAAAAAAGTTTTTTTTATTCTACGAATTTCAAAGTTTCTTTAATATTCAATAGCTTTATCCCGCGGCTTTCCAACCATTGTCACAGAAACGATAAGTCTGATATAAAATGCGAGCTATATTCCGTACACAGCTATTCCGTAGCTTTCTACCTTTAAAAGAATAAACACACACAATTTCTCCTCTCTTTTATTATAAAAATAGTTTGGATTACTTTGACCGTTCTTAAAGCCTGAGCTTATTTGGGCCATTTCCATTTTCTAAACTAATCATAATAAATTTAAATACCATATATGCAAAAGCTGGGCAATTTGAATAGAAATCCAAGGCAACACTAATGACGTACAAAATTACTCTTTCAAGAGGCGGAGTCACATACGAAAACTAGTTCGTTACACATTCCAGCTGTTATTTGTAGCATGATTTCATATTTGCTTGACATTTTCAGGATATCAAATGAAACATTCATACTCTCTTTGTTTTAATAACTCTAATATTTATTATTATATGACTTTGACAATCTCGGGACCCTGGGGCCCCGGTCCTTTGAAAGGCGTGCGAGGGGACTAAGCCAACTCGCAGAGGCCTTGTTCGGCATTTATCAGGCAATATGACACCGAGCGACTATTATCCCTGTATACACTACGCAAGTGCACCTAAGAGCAATCCCTGGTGGTCCAGGACTATTGCAAAATATGGAGCAAAAATTTACTGGGCTATGCTTTGGTAGGTTAAGTGGATCGATTTCATAAAATTATAGGAGGGCTACTGGCCTCTGCCTGACCACTGTTGAACTACACGGCTATAAAATGCCAGGGGGTGACTTGCACACTCAATTAATAGGCCCCCATAAAGGGTCGCGAGCACTTTAGTGACGTAGCGACAAGTGGGCAACATATCCGGAGGTGCTTGAGGAGAGGAGAGGTATACCACGGCTATCAGGACAATCTCGGAAGTTCCGTCAAGATCCCTACCTGCATCTTATTGGGTTAACTTCGTTCCTCCGAGCAAGTTTGCTCTTGCGAAACTCCACCCCATCAGATTTCACTCCGACAGGCCAATAAAGGCAAGCCAGAGATGAGGAACAAAGCATCTCCCTGAGGATCAGATCCGTTGCCACTCGCCAAAACCTGGCCTGCAGATTGTATCTCTCTTAGTCTAGCTGAGCTGGACTCCCATTTGGTGCAACCTTGAGACGCACACCGCACTGTGTTTTGATTGTCATACCTAAAGTTACTGGTGTCACTTTTACTTTTATTTCTGTAGGTATGGTTTCCTTTTTATGTTGGCACCTTGTTTTTAAACTTACATGTAAATTGTATTAATTTAATTAAGATTTTGTGTGTTATGCTGTGTCTTTTGTGTGCACTAAATAAATGATTTATCTATCTATCACCCTAGGCATGTTGCTATAAACAAGAATCTACCGGGACAGATCTAGTGATAATTGAAGCGCGCAAGCCTCACCACAACGTCAATGTAGAGATACTGCGGTGGGGTTATGATTGTTATTATAATCGTATTTATAAGTGGAATCCGAGAACGCGGTCCAAATCCCAAAGCCCCACGACCCTTTGTTCTGGGAAATCTTCGGATGAATAAATAAAAATGTTTGTCTGTTCTATATTTGCATATAGTCTTTGTTGAATATCTGTTTTTGCGAATAATTTTGTATTCAATTACTTTTTGTATCTTGTACTACCCACATAATTTTTTTTGTCTCTAGTCCCGTTTCAGATGACAGGAATAAAATAGTTTCTGTATTAAAAAAATCTAAAATCTCATCTTATTGCTTTGAAGGTCTTGTAGCAGTTGGCATCAACGTCCGCGCGCCAAGCGCCTCCCTACATCTACCGTCATGTCTTTTTTTAAAATCTTTTTTTTAAGTGGCGTCTCGCAGTTAAATCAAAAGATTTACCTACTGCTTAAACGGCCTAGCCCGGTGGAGACTAAACTAGACCCTCCAGCCAGGCACACTGTCCTGTCTTGATAGACAGGACAGTGTGCGCGTTGATACGCGCGGTAATTATAATTCGAGACTCGCAGCCTAATTGCGTAAGTGAATTCAGCAAAGCAAACAAGTTGGAACCTTCCCAAAAACAACTTTTCGTATTGCATATTACACTCTGAAACGGAAAAGTTATGCTCCTTTCATTACCAATATTTTGATGTGGAATTGATTGTAAAAGAATGAATGAAAGCGGAAGAATCGATATAAAACTTCACTATTGGTATTGTGTAATGCAAATGTCATATATCTTCAACACCGTAGTATCTCTTAGTAGTCTGTGTTCAACTCAAAGGAGGCTTTAGAAATCTAACGCTAGCTTTCCAAATTAGTTTCGCAATACCGAAAAAGTTGAAAGAAATGATTCTGATTCTTTGGAAGAATCGACTTGTTTCCTTTGCAGAATTCACTTATGCAATTAGGCTGCAGCTCATTTGTGATTAGCCAATATAATAATATTGTAGCTACCCTACATCTATGTAATAAACGAAAACAAAAATGTATATTTATACCAGCTCCGAAAATATAAATCATTCAATCCGAATACTCCTTTACTTACCTACCTCCTGACAACTGATAAAGTCTTAATGAACGTGAATGATTGAATGATACTTATATATTCGTAACTAGCTTCTGCCCGCGGTTTCGTCCGCGTGTAAGTGTTTTGATATCCCAAGGAAACATTGTAAGGGAAAAGTATCCTATGTGTTAATCTAGGTTAGGTTATGGTTATTACTATTTCTGTATTTTTTTATCCAAATCCGTTCAGCCGTTTTCGCGTGACTCAAACACACACATACACACCTTGCCAACATACACATGCACGAAATAAAAACCAAATCATTTAGAAAAGAAAACCTAATTTCATCTACTTTTTATAAACAAATGATGATGAAAAAAAAAATGAATGATGATGATGATTTGTTTTTTTATAAACAAATCATTATTAACGCGAAACGTTAAATAAAACAGATAACCTGTATTATTTAATATCATAACAGAATAGCGCTGCAAATGGCTGCATTCCAGGGAGACTGCAGGAATTATTGCTAGTGGATTGTAGTAGAGATTACAGCGCTTAGCTCTTACCTGACTCGGCTTACTTACCGGCAGAACTGGCTCAGCCTACAGTAAAAGGTTAACGAGATTGTGAAGACGATGCTAGTTGGATTTTATTGCAAGTAACTTATATGTAATCATTTTTAGGGTTCCGTATCCAAAGGGTAAAAACGGGACCCTATTACTGAGACTTCGCGGTCTGTCTGTCTGTCTGTCTGTCTGTCTGCCTGTCTGTCTGTCTGTCTGTCACCAGGCTGTATCTCATGAACCGTGATAGCTACACAGTTTAAATTTTCAGAGATGATGTATTTCTGTTGCGGCTATAACAACAAATACTAAAAACAGAATAAAATAAATATCTAAGTAGGGCTCCCATACAACAAACGTGATTTTTTTTGCCGTTTTTTGCGATAATGGTGCGCGAGTCCGACTCGCACTTGGCCGGTTTTTTCTTTAAAAAATATGTTTTATTTCTTTATTTCATATCTCTGAACGAAGTATAACATTTTTAGCCAGATACAGGCTCATCGAATTTATAATAAATCAAACCCTGATATCTGGTTCAAGAATTTGAAGTAGGTACTTGTGAGACTAGTCTAAAAAGCTGCCAGACTTTAAACTACTTTAAACCAAAGTTTGACAGCTGAATGAATTACTGAAGTCCTACGGTTTGACATGTTTTTAACTCCAAATCAGAAGCCGCAAATAATTAATCCTAGCAACGTATTGTTTAATTTTCTTTTGAACTACCTACCTAATTAAAAAACGTAGTAAAGTAAGCGAAATTGTGGTTTTTCTGTGGCACAGTACCCAACAGTTGTTTATGAATTATCATCATCAAAATCAACAGCATATTTAACCTTATTTTTACAGTATTGTGTAGCTGTTACCTCAATAAAAGCAGTAAACTGTGTTTTTTTTTTGTCTGTTTGCGCCGACCGCATCATCGCTTACCATCAGGTGAGATAGTGGTCAAGCGCGAGCCTATTGAAAACAAAAAAAAAAAATCGTTTACTAAATTGACAGCTGCCAATGACCTTATTTTTTTTTAAATGTTGCCAGCGCGGAGCGTAGTGATGTAGGTAAGTAAGGTTCAATGATTCATCGAATCGATGTGAGATGACTCCTCAATTTAATTTTACATTTGATGTAAATAAATGTTTAATGATCATAATGGTAATATAATCATAATATTATATTTAAATATAACAGTATTATTGTAATAAATAAGAAATCACCAATAAAATAAATGCGATCGACAGAATTAAATCATAACTTAGATGAGTTAAAATTAAATAAGAGCCAATTTCGATCTACTTCGATTTTCGATCAACTTTCGATCACTCAGGATACGATGCTATTTTTATAAAACGATGAGGTGGCAACCCTCCAAATGACAGTTAAAAAACGAAAATCAAAAGACTACATTAAAAATCATGGATCATGGATCTGTCCATCCATTTTATCACCATCACATTTGCTTCCCTTTTTACCCACTGCAAGGCAAGGGTAATGTTTTTTACCTTTTGTGCCGATACGAAAAACCTTGATAAGCTAGCCTCGTGCCACCAGGTCATTGGTACAGGTACCTAATATTTAGCTTATCCGAAAAACAACCTAACTTTTACTAGGTCGTACAAATAAATAGACCGAGTAAACAAATGAATCATGATTTTTGTTAAAGCGTCCGCAGACAGGTAGGATGCGACAATTTACCTAGTCTTTTCCTTACCATGTAAGGGTCGGTTTTGACCTCCATAACCTAGTAACTCGGCAACACGGTGGTACCATTTGTTTAGATTTTCTTGCTACTAATTATCTGTAACGACTGTAGAAGATATATAATTGACAACAGCCTAATGTGCTTTTGGAGTTTTGGTATGAATGGATGGTCACCCATCCACGGACTGGCCTCTGCAAGTGACGCTTAACCCCGAATATCAAACCGTGCAGCTGTTATTATTTTGCTAAAGTTCCTTGCATGATCGTCGCATGCCGTCAACTAGAAGAAAATATGGAAGATTATTACACCATTATCATTATCATCAGCCTTTTTAATGTTCCCACTGCTGGGACACAGGCCTCCTCTCTGTGAGAGGGAATGGGCCGTAATCCACCACGCGGGCCCAGTGCGGGTTTTATTACGCCAACCTCAAATAAATTGAGATTAGTACGGAAAGATGTTGATAAGATATTGTCGCGTCGCTGTCGCATTGTCCCGCCTCCTGTCTGCGGGAACCTTAACCTGTGCCAAATAACCTCTTTCTAACTTTATGAAGACAAGCATATTGTTACTGGAGTAGCTTTTACGAAGGATCATAAATATTGTACCTAAGTAAAATAAGTTACGTGAAGGCTTTGCTAGTTAGCATAATACATACGTATTGTCTAGACCAAGCCTTATCTTGAAGCCAGAATGGATATGTCAGGGGTGAAGAATGGGTAGGGTCTGCGAGCGGTACAATGTGTTTGTGATACGATTTGTCTATGAGACGTAGGAGTTTCTTGTTTTTAGGGTTCAGTACCCAAGGGGTAAAAACGGGACCCTATTACTAAGACTCCACTGTCCGTCTGTCTGTCACGAGGCTGTATCTCATGAACCGTGATAGGTAGACGGTTGAAATTTTCACAGATGATGATTTTCTGTGGCCGCTATTACAACAAATACTAAAAATTTCAGTGGGACCCCATAGTAAAACGTGTTTTTTTTTGCGATAACGGTACGGGGCCCTTCGTACGCGAGTCCACCTCGCACTTGGGTGGTTTTTATTTTTTCTAACTCAATCAAAATGAACAACTATTTTTGCGAAATTAATTGGTTATTTCTTAGCTTCTTCAAAGTTAAGCAACCTTGGCAAGCGTCGACAAACAATGGGCTTTCTGAGGTACAGAGGAATCTGCCCAGATACCTCTGTTCCTCTCCTGTCATTTGCTGCCATTTGTAAATGAAGCAGTCGATAATTCGTTACATTTAGTCAGAAGCCAGGATCTCTAACAGCACTTTTGCCAAGGCCGATACCCCCAACAACGCAGTTACTGGGTAACACGATAGTATTACCCAGTTTCTGGGTTGTTTAGGTCAGATAGGCAGCCTCTCTATGTTAAATACTGCTACTCTGCTGTATCCGGTTAGACTGGAAACCGTACCGTACCGTACCAAGATATTTGGGAAGAGAGTAGGCAGACCACAGATATAAATCTGACTAGATGACGCGATTATATGTACTATGCGTGTCAAAAACGGAGTAAAAATTCGATCAATGATTGTACTTTGAGCTTTTCATTTAACATTTTCCGGCACCGGCAATCCACCGAAATCTAGAAAAATGTCTAAATATATTGAGCTGTAAAAACTGTATAGAAAAAGTTGGCCGAGGCATTGGAAATGTTTTCTTTCATTGGTAAGTAAATTTGTTTTTAAATGGTGTGTGAAAAAGTGGCACGCTTGGTTTTCATACAGATGGAGGGACTTGCGTTATCTAGTTAGATTTATGTCTGTGAGGCAGACAGATATAAATAACTAGCTTCTGCGAGCGGCTTCGCCCGCGTCGGAATTATCGTCGGAAATTATCCCACGGGAACATACTACTGGGATAAAAAGTAGCCTATGTACTATTCCAGACTATAATCTATATATGTACAATTTCATCCAGATCCATACAGCCGTTCTGGCGTAATTGAGTAACAAACATACATCCACACATCCTAGCTTTCGCATTTATAATATTAGTACGATAAGATTATTTTTCAATGCTCGATAACTGTATATCACGGGGCAATCATAAAAGTAATAAAGTTTACATACCCTATTATTCATGTTAGATATAATTGTAATCGACTTGTTTTCGATTTTCTAGTATATTCTACAAACGTAGGGGTAAAATGCAAAGGTATTTATGACAAAGATAGGGAAAATTCCCCAATCCCCGTCAATAAAACTTAATCTATTCATAAATAGCATTTTTTTTCCGAACCAGATAAAGAAAGGTCAAACCAATAATATCTATTGTAAATGGTATAGGTGTACCGGACCAATCGTATTTGAATTTCCCTTTCAAATCTGTATCGTTCAGTGGGCCTGTTCAGAATATTATGCTTACGGTTATTCGACGGTATTTACAAGACTTAAATAAAAAGTTATAGTTTTAAAATATTATCTAAAATAATGACCGTTTTACAAGCTTTTATTTAGTTGTGTCTCGGTATCTGTTACCAAATCATGCAAGTAAAATTTAACCGAATGCCCAGTGTTGGCAGTGTTGGCACAGACGTTTGGATCTCGTGACATTAATGCAATATTTATTTTAAATTGTATAAAAAAAAAAAAAAAAATATGCTTATTTATTTGAAACCTTACAAAACCCAGCAGAAAATAATTTCTACTATTTCTATGTTTTCTTCTTCGTGTTGCTGTTATTTATTTAATTTTTCGTTCGACAGAGGTTCAATCATAGGTCGGCCTAAGGTTAAATATTTGGATAGCGTAAACCAAGATTTAAAAACTGTTGCAGTAAGAAATTGTAGGGAAAAGCCAAAACAAAGTGGGCTGTGGAGGATAGAACTTGTCCAGACTAAGAGTCACCCGCGGCTTTAACCGGTTGTGTACCGTAATTACCGAATCAATTAAAAAGAGCCGTCGTGTCTCGCGCGGATCCACGTTTTAGGCACTCAAGGTGATAATGTCATATTAGATCATGATGGAAGATTCAGTTATATAGATTTATTTAATAGTTTTAAGGTTTTATTAACTTATTAATGCATCAATGTAGTAGTACTAAGACTTACCGTTCCCAACTGAGTCTCCTGGGCGTATCGATGGCCATGTCTTCAGGAGTCCCTCGGACTCCCTGTGTTAGTAGCCTGGCCAGGCGGGATCCGGTGCTGGTACTGCCAGTGCTTGACACTGAGCCACGAGGTGTAGGGACTCTGAAACAATATATAAGAAGAATAAAGTTCATAGTCCGGTCCTCGACTACTTATAGTGTCTCGTTTGTGTAGTAGTCGCAAATGCTACTATTGTTCAGCGTGAGACACTGAGTTCAATTCTCAGGTACAAACGTCTGACTACAAAAAAACCTAATTGAAAACTCAATGTTTAACGGTTTTGCTTTTGTGTTTTCCATTAGGGTTTTTCTATAACGGCATGGTATCTAACCGATGGGAATGGGCTGAGGGTCAGTTTATTACCTATGAGGAAAATATAAAAGTGTCGGTGTACTATAATGGTGTGTCTTCAACTTGTAGTAATAATACTTTAAGGCCGTAAAATACATAAAAACACCCCACATAAGGGGTATAATCAGGGTATGGCCCTCATAGATAAAGGTAATTTTAGTATCTGACTAACTTACTTTGGTGTTTACATAGTCTAACAACTATAAATTTTTAGTATCTGACTAACTTACTTTGATGTTTACATAGTCTAACAACTATAACTTTTTAGTATCTGACTTACTTACTTTGATGTTTACATAGTCTAACAACTATAACTTTTTAGTATCTGACTAACTTACTTTGGTGTTTACATAGTCTAACAACTATAACTTTTTAGTATCTGACTAACTTACTTTGGTGTTTACATAGTCTAACAACTATAACTTTTTAGTATCTGACTAACTTACTTTGGTGTTTACATAGTCTAACAACTATAAATTTTTAGTATCTGACTAACTTACTTTGATGTTTACATAGTCTAACAACTATAACTTTTTAGTATCTGACTTACTTACTTTGATGTTTACATAGTCTAACAACTATAACTTTTTAGTATCTGACTAACTTACTTTGGTGTTTACATAGTCTAACAACTATAACTTTTTAGTATCTGACTTACTTACTTTGATGTTTACATAGTCTAACAACTATAACTTTTTAGTATCTGACTTACTTACTTTGATGTTTACATAGTCTAACAACTATAACTTTTTAGTATCTGACTTACTTACTTTGATGTTTACATAGTTTAACAACTATAACTTTTTACATAGGTCTCGTAGAAGCATAAATTTAATGTTATTGTTACGGCCATAGCATAGAGAATCCTAAAAAAATATTCATCTAACACAAAAATGGTAAGATATTTTTGTTTTGAGCCACAAAAGTCAATCTTTAAACATAATGTTACCCGTTTTTATAGTATTTTCTAAAATTGAGTTTTTTTTTTAACACTATGTGTTTTATGGTATTTTTTGTTAAAGTTATGCTACACACTGACATAAGAATCACAGCTCTATAATATAAATTTTATTGTTGAAAAACCTAAAAGAACCCATGTGCATTTTCTCCTTAAAATTTTCCAAAAAAGAAAGTGAAATGCTGTAAAAACGTATGGGGATTAAACCCTACATTATGTTGGGTGTTCTATCGATAAAATTAAGTACCGACCGTACCTGACCTTAGGATAGGATAGGATATTGGACCCCTTTTCCGCACTTAGACTCGCATTTGGTCCATTGTAGGTGCAGGCCTCCTCTCTGTGGGAGGAAATAGGCCGTAATCCACCACGCGGGTCCAGTGCGTGTTGGTGGATGTCACATGTCTTCGAATTTTTGGTTCTAAGACATGCCGGTTTCCTCACGATGTTTTCCTTCACCATTTTTAAGAGCAGTGGTGATGTAATAATTTACACAAAGTAAAGCGCCTGCCTGGGTTCGAACCCACGACCTACAACTTGTAAGTCGCGGCCGTTACCACTGGGCCACCACTGCTCTCCGTACCTGACGTTACAGTTTTAGTTTTAATTCTACACGTCCGGAGAAATTGTACAATACACAACTGCTCAATGGTTTTTAATGCGGGTACATATCTGCTCAGTTTTTACTTTTCCTGATGTAAAAATGTCGATAAAAGATCAGACGATTCAGGCAGGTTGGAAGGAATTTTTCTCCTTCCTTTCTTCCATTTTTATCCATCTGATATGTTATTTCGAACTATATCTCCGTAGCCCTTAAGCCTTTGAAATATTTACCCTTCACTTTCTACTAACAATAAAATCCTGACAGCTAACAAAAACAAATCTGTGGAAAACAATAAATCCATGTTTTTGTCACTAGTCCCCGTCACCGGCTCAATAGAAATGGGTTGGAACTATCACGATATGGACCCTTATCAAGTGCGTGTGACAACTAGATGATATGGGCAAGGCAGTGCTTGTCCTTGATTGAACTTGACTGGTAACTGTAACTCGTGTAAGTCAATAACCTTGAATGCTCGTATTTGGAATCCGTCACGAGACTTCAGCGGTTTTGTCATTGGGATGAGAATGTTCCTGCGATACGTATTATGTCTCTAATATCCAGAGATAACACTGGTCCTAATAACAGGTGGGTCAACCTTTTTGTTTTGTTTGTTTGTTAGATCCTAATGGATACTCTCTGCAGTGGGAGAATGGAAGAATATTTGAAACCCCACGGTTCCTACTGCTAGCTGAAATTGAGAGTGCGGAATATACATGTACGCTTGAGCGTTGATCACTAGAGTCTGGCAAACGAAAGTAGACACTCGAATTATTTGCAAACTTTTTATATGGCAATGCTATACTAATGTCAACTTAATTTTTTGGTGATTTGTTGTGGTCTTGATAATGGCATTTATTATGTGAAAAATTAATAAAACAATTAAAAGTGGATTACGGGAGATGTCGATTCGCATGATGTTATAATATTAACAAAAACCTCAGGAGAAAGTCAAACAAAAATAAGTTTTTTTTTTTTTATTGTTTACCTGTGGTGTAAGATTTCATCAGTTAGTATGTCGCTAATAAGTTGAATTAACCAAAATTATTATAGAATACTGTTGTTTTTTTATTGAGATATATACATAATGTCTAAAATATTACCTACCTCAATTAGCTATAGTATTTTTATTCAGATGAAATAAAATAAAATAATGCTAAAGTATCAAATTAGGTTATTCCAGGTATTTGATACTAGTTTTGGGGTTGCTATGCTGATATTTTTTTAAATTTTCTGCGCTTTTTCAGTCTCTACTTTCGTTTGCCAGACTCTATCATTTACTTGTGTCACTGCTAGCTTACCACAACTGGAGGAAAAGTAACATTATGATTTAGCATTTGGAACATCAGTCTTTGTAAAAAGCTGATCTAAATGTTCATTCTAGCTAGTGGCTTACATGCAAATACATTCTTTAATAGCACAGATGCTTTATATTCACACAAATCCCAACCCTATAAATATCTCCATCCACTTCTCTTACGCCTAGTCACGCATTTTAATCACAAACCAATCCGTTTCCCTAGTTTTATTACCAGCAATGATCATAAATCCAGAGATCGGCTGTTTGCCAAGTGCCAAACATTGCCGAAAGTGCCGAGGATTGCCGAGTCCTAGGTAACTAATGAAGAAAAGTTTTAATACAAGGCCTGTGGATGTGACCATTGATATACGAGGATGTACTGAATGTTTTCTATTCAGGTATGAAATAAATAGAGAGATAAAGCAATCGTGCGACCTGAAGCGATTGGAAAAAGTCTCAAAGATATAAGAATTCCAAATGCTATAAAAATCTCACTTGATCAATCTTTACATATTGTAATTTTGACAATCGCTACTTAAGATGGCACGAACTATTTTGTGCGCGGGGTTAAAATGCGTGCTATATCAACCGACAACACGTGCGGAACAGATCGATGCTGTTATGAGCAGTAAGAAGATAGTACGCGTATGAATACACACTTTTGCAAATTTGTAGCGAAATGGATGATGATTTAGAACAAAAACGAGCGCGCGAAATTTTATAAACAGACCTTTGGAAGTCTGGATATCATGAAAAAACGACTGAATGTATCTGTTCAAAATAAAATTATATGCATTTTTGAACTACTAACTTATCCCTGTATGGAGGCCGTTTTTCAATTTTCCTTCTTTTTATGGTACTTATTTGCGCACAAAGATGCGTTAAAATTTGTGATAAAATATGGAACTTTCGAAGCTCATAACTTTCAAGTAATTTTTTTTTTACTTTTTTGCTTCCATACAGGACTAGATAATGATGAGACAAATTGATATAATTTTTTTATTTTGAACGGACTTCGTCAAACAGTGGAGTAAAAGCCAGACTACGTTTGTATGGAAGAATTTTCGACTAGTGTACCCTTAACGCTGCGCTGATAGGATAATACTTTGTATAGATCCTCAGAAGATGTCTTCACAGAAACGAGAGACAGATATTATCTCTTTCTACGGAGTCATATATTTTGGGAGGGAGTTGCTCAATCCATTTCAGTTTCTATGGAGGTAACTAATGAAGAAAAGTTTTAACACACAGTCTATATACGTGACAGATTTATTAAGTTGTTAGACTACTGAATCTTCGGAGAAAGTAGTGTACGTATGAGTAGGCTGTAGGACATTGAGTAATTTTCTTGTTATTGTTTTGTTACGGAACGTTTGATAAGCAGTAAGTTATTTATGAAATACTTTTGTCATAGGTATACCTAATATTTTATTCTGGTTTATTTGGAAGATAGTGATCAGAAATTATTTATGGCTGTATTAAGATTAGGATTACTTGAGAAGTGAGGGGAGGATACGACAAATATTAAAGTACAAACAAACTAACATTTTGGCTACACAATAAGTGAAATCAAAATGTCATTTTTAAGAACAAGTTACGGAACATAAAATATCATGCGATAAGAATATTTTTTCTACCATGAATATTTTTGGATTAGCAATATCGGAATACTTTAAATTAGTCTCTTCTTGTGGCGATACTTAAGGCGCATATATTCCCCAATGTTAACGAAGTAATGCCCGTGCGCCCGCTCTGAGCCAGAATATCAATATTAAACCTCCTTTTGGACAGTTTTGTTTGCAAAATATTCTTTGATTTATATATGCTATTTCAGTTGTGAAGAAATTCTAGCCATAATTTTTTCTGTGTAAATTTTATTTTCAAACATCCAAGTCGTTTTGGAGGTTATTATTAGTTACACGAAAAAAACATGTTTCACAAATAATGTGCATGAATCAATATTTTTTTTTTTCAACCCTTTTATCCTAGCCGTTACTAAGGAGTATGCTTTAGAAAGTAACCGTTTTACGGCACTAAAGCGGTGGAAGGCCCTTAAATTCATGTGAACAAAGTATAGCAAAATCGTCACAACACAAACAAAAACGTTTTATACGGTCTAAATTTTATTGTTTGTTTGTTTGTACCGAATAGGCTCCGAAACTACTGGACCGATAAAAAAAATTCTTTCACCAAATTAAAGCTACGTTATTACTGAGTAACATAGGCTATTTTTTTATCCCGAAATCGGGTCCTGTGGGGTGGCCCACGGGAGCGAAGCCGCGGGGAACAGCTAGTTAACTATACGTCTTTTCGGTAGCCAATAGCAATACCAGACATTATTATATATTTTTTTTACAAATCGCTGATACTAATCGTCACCTTTATGTTTTTAAACAGTTCTTATATTTATCATCATCATCAGAATTTGTTTATTATATTTTCTTGTAATTTCTTCATTTGTTTACCCATTGAACGCTTATTACAGAGACAATAGAAAAACGAAAGCTTACGCACACATGGTGTGCAAACGCGTTACTGACAAAAGTAAATTTGATAAGGAAGTTTCTATCAAAGTTGAGATTGTCTCATCATCATCATCAACCTTTTGTTCCCACTGATGGGACTCAGGCCTCCTGTCATAGAGCGAGCTAAATCCACCACGCGGGCCCAGTACGGATTGGTAGATATCACATGTCTTCGATTTTTTTTTGTTCTAGGACAGGCCTGTTTCGTCACGATATTATCCTTCACCGTTTTGAGAGCAGTGGTGATGAAATAATTTATACAAAGTAAAGCACCTGCCTGGGTTATATTGATAGCCAGCAAAAAAAAAAAAAAAACAAACATAATGTCGAACATAGAACCTCCTCCTTTTTGGTAAGTCGGTTAAAAATAGCAAAGTCGCGTACTTTTTTATAGAGCTGCTCCTCAAATTAATATTTCCACACGGTGATCTTTTTTTCCAGAACACCAATACGGGAGGAGAAACGCAAAATATTTATTGTCTTTTGTGACTGATACGTGAAGTGTTAGTAGAATACACTGTAGCTCTGATCCCCCCATCCTATATTATTTAACTAGCTAACCCCCGCGGCTTCGCTCCCGTCAACTGGCTATCTATCTACCTACCACTACCTAACCTACCCTACCTACCCTACAAACAAACAAACTCTTCAGCTTTATAATTAGTATAGATGTTGATAAAACTCAAAAAATTTAACAAATTAGACAACCATAAAAAAAAAATCTGCAAAAAAATACTACTGACTTCCAAATAAGAACACTAAAAAGTGAAAAATAACTTTATTTTTGGAAGTCGGTGTCTTTGGTAGGTACCATTTTTTTGCGTTATGGACACCGACTTCCAAAATAAAGTTATTTTTCACTTTGTAGTTTTCTGATTTGGAAGTCGGTAGTATTTTTTTGCAAAAAAGTTTTATTTATTTTACACTTTTTAGTTGTACCTAACTAATAGGTAAGTTGTATATAGTATAGTTAGTTAAGTAAGGTACCTATAATGCCTGAATAGATTATCCGAATATCATGAAACTGAACATAACTGGTGAAATGAGAGTGTACCAAGGTGAACTGTACATGTCTGCGTACCCCAATAGAGCGTACTGGCGTATTGTATGATATGAAATGGTATAAACAATAAACAGACATGCGATTGCAGCAATCCCGAGAGATTTGCCGTTACTTATTGAAGAGTTTTGTTGTATATCTCCGAAGTTCTTCATCAGATCTTCACCAAATTAAAATGGAACCAATTTTGAAACATACTCTTTCAAACAAAAAATGAATTTTCAAAATCGGTCCACAATTGACGGAGATATCGGTGAAAATACATTAAAAAAAAATACATACATAATGTCGAAAAAAGGTTATAGTGAGTCAATCTTAAAAGATAGACATGCTGTTGCGGACTTTATTTAGAATTTTTAAAGTGGAACAATTCCATGATACATGATATTTGCGTAACTTAAGCCGTTTACGCAGCGCACGCAACGGAAGCTCTCAAAAAGGTTTTTAACGTTTTTGCAACATTTTTTATTTATGCTCCGCTTCGATAAATGGACTATCCAACACAAAAATATTTTTTCCAATTCCAACCAGTAGTTTCTGAGATTAGCGCGAAACAAACTCTTTAGCTTTATAATATTAGTTTAACCCTCTTACTAATAAACGCGGCATAAAAGAATAACAAAGAAATAACCATACATTTTCATAGGTTTATACTTAATATAACTTTATTCTCTGTTTATTAGTAAGAGGGTAGAAGTATATATTAGTTGCCAGTTCTCCACAAGATCCAGTGGGTGGCCGTGCTAAGGGTCGCTAGATAATTACACTTTACAACTTACACAGTTATAATCCAACGTGTATACTGCTCTCATTAACCGACGGTGGTCATTAGAGGAGTTAAATATAGCGTAGGTAGGAACATACACTATGAGACATAAGAGATAGGGAAGGCCGTAGGGGAGAGATAGAGATACATACAGTGTATTGAGGTACTTAGTTTAATAGTTAGGTAGGTTTCTCCCCCAGTGGGTTCCCGCTTTGTCGATGCGGGGGGGCTCAGTAACCGTGGCTTGGTCTCGCACGGTGAAGCGAAGAGGAACCCTAGGAGGGGCCGCTCGTCAGGGCTTTTGCCGATTAAGCTGACGACGTAGCAGCCAACTAGTAGGTTGCGGTGCCGCTTGGTAACAGGCGACATCGCAACTGAGGCGGGCCGCGATGTCTTATGGAGATTCCCAGGTCCCATACGATGTCGCGGCTGAGGGTTGGAGGCCGCGGTGGGAGAGGAGTGCCGGTATTGCGGTGCGCCGCTCTCCCTACAAAAGTATCCTATGTCCTTCTCCTGGTTTTTAGCTACCTCCCTACCAATTTTCAGCCATATCGGTTCAGTCGTTCTTGAGTTATAAATAGTGTAACTAACACGACTTTCTTCTATATTATATAGATTATAAAGAGCAAAGATTTTATTGTTTGTTTGTACCGAATAGGCTTCGAAACTACTGAACCGATTTTAAAAATTCTTTCACCAATAGAAAGCTACATTATTGCTGAGTGACAAAGGCTATTTTTATTCCGAAAACGGGACCCGTAGGGAGGTCCACGGGAGCAAAGCCGCGGGGAACAGCTAGTGTTGTTGTAAAACAGTTACCTCAGAAGGTCTATTAAAAGTCATATTATTGATTCAACATGAAAAGACGAAATATTTTCACCGACTAAGGGCTTTGAAACTTTCATACACTTACATAAAAGTTACCCATTTATTATTCCTAAAAGAAACCAAAGCGGAATACCTCTATATAATATTCATATAAAAAACGAAATAAAAAGCCTGTCTACCTTTTACCGCGCACGCCAGCATAGTTAAACATAGGTCTCCCTACTTACCATAAAGTTACAAAATACTAAAAGGCCTGAGTTTATTCTAGACTTATACAAAACAAAACTTATGAATATAATAACAAAGTTTTTACGGTTACAGTTCATCTTTTTATGAAAAAGGACACGTGTATGTTCAATGGACATAACGTTCTTCTATCTGAATTAATATTATAAAGAGGGAAATTTTTATGTTTGTTTACACTTATAAAAGTTTGGTAAAGTAGTATGTTACGCTTTCACATGTGAGTTCACTCTCATCGCCTGTGCCACTCAATCAGTCATCATCATCATTTCAGCCGAAAGATGTCCACTGCTGGACTTAGGCTCCCCAGTGTCACCACACTGATCGGTCCTGTGCGTTTCGCATCTATCGGATTCCCGAGCCTTGACCAGATCATTACTCAACCTAGAGGGATGCCTTCTAACGCTGCGTCTTCCGGTACGCAGTCGCCACTCCAGAACTTTTTGTCCCCATCGACCATCCGTTCTGCGAGCAATGTGCCCTGCCCACTGCCGTTTAAGTTTGGCAATTCTTCGGGCTGTGTCTGTAACCCTGGTTCTCACTCAATCTATATTTTCTATCCGACTACGAAAGTTCTTCGTTTAGTTTCATTCACTGTTCATACCCCCATTCACGCCTTCTTTTCGGGGTGCATCTGTTCCTGTAACTGATCGGCTCGAGTTCCTTGGCATGGAGTTGACATACAGTCTTAACTTCGGCGCCTCCATTGAGTACAAAGCCCAAATTGCGGCAAAAAAACTGGGCATCTTAAACAGAGTGAAGCGATACTTTACGTCTGGACAGCTTTTAACTCTTTACAAGGCGCAGGTCCGATCCTGCATGGAGTATTGCAGCCACCTCTGGGATGGCTCAGCTAAATATCAGCTTGCCGCGCTTGACTCGGTGGAACGCAGAGCTAAGAGACTAATTGGCGACGTCAAACTGGCGGATGCCAAGCTTCACAGCTTGGCTCATCGCCGTAAGGTTGCCTGCTTGTCGGTCTTCTACAGACTATACTTTGGCGAGTGTGCTCAGAAACTCCACGACCTCATCCCACCGGCCCCCTTCTACCATCGGACATCTAGACGCACTGCAAGTTACCATCCTCACTTAGTTGCCATTCCGCCAATTCGCACCAAGCGCTTCCAAACATCCTTCATAATGCGCACAGCAAAGGAGTGGAACTCACTGCCTGCGTCTGTGTTTCCAAACGCATACAACCCGAATCTCTTCAAAGTTAGAGTGAACAGGCTTCTTCTGGGTAAGCTCACTCCATCGTCGACTTTGTCTCCGTCACCTCTGACCTAGGCTAGAGTCAAGAGCAAACCCATAACAAATAAAAAAAAAAAAAAAAAAAACTGTTAGAAAGATCAATTTCGCCGAGTGTCATAAGTTTCTTTTATCAAGACAACATGCACTGTTTGAGCAGGATAGGCGATAGGAGTGCAATCGCGGGCAATAGCCAGTATTTCTATAATATTAGCAATTTATTTTAACCTTCGAAACTGAGGAAAATGAGACAAATTTTCATATTTGACTCCTACGCGAAGTCTCTGGGTAATAACACAGTGTTGATGAATCACTCACTCAATTTACTCCACTCAATATTTTATTTATGAGACGAATATTACTTCGGATATTTTTGGAAAATAAAGGAGAATTTCAAAAGATGAATGTAGATACTAACACGAGGCATTAAAAGTCAGGAAGAGAGCCAATATTTCTAAATGAGATAATTCTTTCCAACAGTCGGTGAACACGACCACACACATGATTATAAAAATACCTTAATAGATGCACACAGTAAACTACGGTCACTGGAACAACTTGCGACCCACGAATGCCCCTCAAGTTAAAGGGCAAAATCTACAAGTCCGTGATTAGACCTGTCGTACTGTATGGATCAGAATGTTAGGCTATGAAAATGATGGATGAAATGAGATTGCATGTAGCAGAGATGAGAATGTTGAGATGGATGTGTGGAGTGACTAGAATGGAAATGAGTATATTGAATAGTGACGCCAGTGACAGAAAAGTTGAAAGGAAACCGTTTGCCCTGTTATGGTCAAGTGATGAGGAGGGATAAAACGCATGTTACTAAAAGAGTTAAGAATATAAATGTGGACACATGGAGAGGGAGAGGAAGACCAAAGAAAAGATGGATGGAATTTGTGAGGAGTGACATGAAAGAAAAGGGAGTCAGCGATAGCGTGACGGGGGACAGGACGGTATGGAAGATGAAGAAGAAGAAGAAGTGAGATTCACACGGTATGTATAACGTCCTTGAAAAACCTTTAAAGTATTTTTTCATCTTTTTTATTTAGTTTACGAATAAATAAAAATGTGTGCCTTACTTGACAAGAGATTATCCCTATCGAAGCAGAAAACCCTTATGCGGGATCCAGGGAATTTGTAAATATCTAGCTAGCTTAGGCTTCTATGTAAAGCTATATCATTGTAAACTTGTACCGTGTTCTATGAACCAAATAAAGATTTTATTTATTTACTTTTAAGCTGTAAATTCGGGCTCTAAAATGTTTGCTAAATTCCTTAATATTCAAGAAACGTCAAGAACCCAGAACATTCCGATAGAACCAGTGGCTTCCACAGTATTTAATAAAGCTCACCTCGATCCTTTGAATGGATCATTGTAGCCTACACCTGCCATTGTTCCAGCAAATTGATGTTACACAGTTTTAATTAAAACTATTTCGCTTCTATTCTACATTACCTTCCGACATTACTGTAAATATGACAAAGTCTTGGGTACCATTTTGTAGATTGCTTGGAATTATTTCCTAATTAGGTACTTCAACGAGGAGCACTCTAATTAGATTTGGACCAATTAGCAAATCACACATTATACAATATAACAATCCCCTAAATGGTGCTACTTGCTGCAGATTTTTTATTTTTCTTGTAGAATATCGTACTATAGTGAACTACATTATATCAATTTGGATGAATATATAAAAAATATCTTTGACTTTTTCGAGTTACAATTTTTTTTTGATTTGTAACTCAGATCGTAAATTTTTCCAATTCATTCTAAACTTTACAAGTGCACAAATACGTAAATCAACAATGTAAAAGAAAAGAAAGAAAGAAAAATTGTTTATTCTGCACAAACTAAACGCACAATACAAAATAAAGAGTGGCATTCACCAAATTCACAAATTAGCCAAAAGCCTCGTATTTAAAACAAAAAAAAAATATAAAAGTTTGTCAAATTTTGTCTATTGCTTGATGAGAGCAATAAACAGTTATCTGTGGGTGAGAGGCCAAAGACAATTTACTTGCGTAATATGTTTCGACATTACCAAATGAAAACAAACAAACAAAACAATTACAAATTAACGAAATGCCGATTACTGAGTGGAAAATTATCCATCTTTGAAACAACAAGGGCAAATAGGCTGTGCGTCGCATCTGTGCAAGAATAGGTCATTGCTCAGCTTAATGCCGTGACTTCAGACGAACCTATCGTCAACAGCGCTGATTTTTTAATGTGTAGGAGATCTGTAAAGTGCCAGCAAACAAATTGTTTACTTTTGACAGCAAATGCAATATGGAATGCAAAGTTTGTTCAATATATTTATGTGCAGGAAAACGTTTCCTGAAAACGTTTTGAGGAGCTGTAAATATTGTAGAAACGGTATGGTTTGCTGGAACGAAGAGAGCTCGTGACTAAACAATAACAGCCAAACGGGTCGATCTTAAAGCATAAGCAACGCTTGCCGATGTCGGACCGTAGATGGGTGACCAAACATACCGAAACTCTTACGTGCCTCGGAAAGCACATTAATCTTGATTGGCAGGTAGTCCCGACTGTCATTTGTGATAAATTTGAAGATATTTGACAGAAGCCAGAAAATTTGACACCAGTCTTCCCAGTTAGTGCTACCCAGTTACTGGGTTGTGGAGGGCTGTTGCTCCAAGTACTTAATTATGTTATCCAACATTTCTGGAAATATAGACGAGATTTTTAGATATACTTTCTAATGCGAAATTAACTCCGTCTGTCTGTTACCTTTCACACTTAAACCGCTAAACCGATGTATATGAAATTTGGTATGGAGATAGTTTGAGACCCTGGAACGATCATAGGATAGTTTTTATCCCGGCAATCATCTTTAAGGGGTGGACAGGGGGATATAAGTTTGTATGGACCAACTATACATTTCTCAAATAAGGCGGCCCACAACTATAATATTATGGCACGATATAAAAAATCGGCTGCTCAAAGTACCAATGCTGCGCAGACGAAGTCGTAGGCAACAGCTAGTAGTACAATAAAAGATGGAGAAGTCTTCAGTAGTTTTATTTTGGTAATATTGTCAAATGTTATTATTATTTGTACAATCTCACTAGTAGTATGTGTCCTGTTGATGTACGTCAGAGCCAGCGGCTGACGTTTCTAAGTAAAGATAACAATGACATTTATATTTGACATTGACAGATGCATTCCGTTTCTAACACACTTTCAGCTAACCATAAAAATCCTTTCGAACCAAACAAGACTTTTAAAAAAAAATCTTCAATATAAAGCTAAACATGTAAAAGTACCGTTTAGTTGCGTCCTTCTCCAGAAGCCCATTGACTACTTGACCAACTAAGCCGATGGAGAGGCTTTCAGTGGAGGCTATCTAGTGTACAGACTAGCGGGCATGGTCTAGATTTGCAGGCTAGGGTTGCTAGATAAAAAAAAAATTGAAATTCGATATTTTACAAATAAAACACACATGTGTCATAAAAACCTGAATATGACTCATTTTTGTCAAAAGCCATATCTAAAGATACGATATTAAATACGACATTAGTGGCCATGTTCTAAATATAATAATAAAATAATTGCACCTTAACCTGGGTTCTTTTTCCTGAAAAAGAAATTAAGTAACTTAGTAGGAAAGGTTGATTTCCTCGTGAAACTGTTAGCCATAGCTTCTAAATACATTTTGTGTATTTGGCTTAATTTTTAAGTAGAAAGAAGATATCGTATGTAAGATAGAAAACGTGCAGAAACACACAAGATATAATAATTTATTGACGTTATAATTCATATTAAGTAATGGAATAAAATTGCACACTAAGTGGAACCAAGAACGTTGAAATATTGTAGCATAAAACCCATTCGTTAACACACTGCACCACCGATACCGTCAAATAGCATCTTCGCAATGTTTAAATTCTGAAGCACAACACGTTTTGACAGTTTCATTATTATCTTAGATTTTCTCCGTGGCAACCCTATCTGTAACTATTTGTCGCTGGTTCCGACTCAAAGCTTCCGCTGTGTTCGAGTTGATTTCTATCTAGACGTGTGGGTGCATCGGGATTGCTTTGTTTTAAATTCTGGGAAAATGGCGTATTGGATAGATAGTAGAAGAGCATGCCAATGATTGTATAAGTTTATGAAGTAGAAAATCATGTCAGTCAGTTGACATTTTCTTCAAATCAAATATTCTGCAACGAACTTAGAAGATTAGAAGACTTAGAAGACTACGGGTACTTATTAATATTGTGATGGAAAATATTTGCTCTTATCTGGGCTATGCGCTATACATCTAAAACTGTTTTGCCCTTGAGACGTTACTGACTAACGAATATCCAACAGACTTACACATTTAATTTAATAATATTAGTTAGAAAGATAGAACAATAGGAGTTGGAAAATTGCAGAGCTTCTGAAGAGCCAGTTATAAACTTACGTAAGGTAAATTTAAATCCATAGCCATCTTGTTTTGCTGTGATAAAGTAGAGTTCTCTGTGCAATCCGGTTGTAGTTTTGTATTATTAGTATCACAGCATGTATAGAGTAGAAACGTTTTCCATGATCTAAGTACTTCACACAATTGACAATGAATTTGTAATTGTTACTTTGTGATAAATCAAGGGCCATTCACAATTTAAAGGTCAATTAGCTTCGTCTAAGAAAGCTAGTTATTAAATATTGCGTTTGTATGGTTAAGATTATGTCAGTGTTGTTAGGGTGATCTCAGAAACTGACCCCTATTACTCCAAGTCATGCCCTCTAATTCGAGTCCATCTCGAATCATCAAATTGACATAAACATTAATCGAGTGTTTTTTCGTGGAGACTGATTCGAGTGGAGTTCTTTTAAAGTTACTTGGAATACGGGCTGTAGCATTTTAGGGTTCCGTACCCAAAGGTTAAAAACGGGATCCTATTACTGAGACTCCGCGGTCCGTCTGTCTGTCTGTCTATCACCAGGCTGTATATCATGAACCGTGATAGCTAGGCAGTTGAAATTTTCACAGATGATGTATTTCTGTAGCCGCTATAACAACAAATACTAAAAACAGAATAAAATAAATATTTAAGTGGGGCTCCCATACAACAAACATGATTTTTGTGCCGTTTTTTTGCGATAATGGTACGGAACCCTTCGTGCGCGAGTCCAACTCGCACTTGGCCGGTTTTTATAGTAGAGATGTGCTTGGTAATTTTGGTACCGTCTAACAAATAACTTATATTTTTGTCTGTACATTTTAATTGTTCCTGTTGAAAGAGTGACGCTTCATCGTCACAATCACCAGCGTTCCTGCTTTTCGTGCCTACGCTTTGACATAAAAGAAATCTATCAATTATACAGAACTCACTTTACACGCGATGGTCGAATCTATTTTGGATTGCCACTATATAAGTAATAACGAACCTTTTACCCCACGAAACGTAAAAGCTTTATATCGCCGGGTACAATAGGACAACCATAGTTATCCATACATCCATAGTTTGTTATTTTTTTGTTTCTCACTAAGTACAAAAAAAAAATGAAAAAACTAAGTACTAAAATGGACATGAGAGAATTTCTATACGTATAATGTTGTTCTCCAACGATTCGATCGAACATACAGACATCAAAATTATAAAGTGGTAAAGTTTCTTGAACCGATTAGGAAAATACTTTCTCTGATAGAAAACCACAATATCGCTTAGTCGCTTGGACTTCTTTAGGGTTCCGTACCCAAAGAGTAAACACGGGACCCTATTACTAAGACTCCACTGTCTGTCTGTTTGTCTGTCACCAGGCTGTATCTCATGACCCGTGATAGCTAGACAGTTGAAATTTTCACAGAAGATATATTTCTGTTGCCGCTATAACAAAAAATACTAAAAGCAGAATAAAATAAATATTTGAGTAGAGCTCCCATACAACAAAAGTGTTATTTTCGCCGGTTTTTTGCGATAATGGCACGGAACCCTTCGTGCGCGAGTCCGACTCGCACTTGGCTGTTTTTTATTATTGTTATTTTTTTTTGTTTTAGTTTATCTCTCGTGTGTCCCATGCGGGTCACAAGTATATATATTCTTTCATTCTTCTTTAGTAGGTTACTTTTTTTGCAAAAAATATACGGTTCCTATAGGATAGATTCCTCGAGAGCGAATCCACGAGAAAAAGCTAGTTTCAATTAAAGCCCAAGCTCTAACAGAATGTTAATTGGCGCGCCAATTGATTCCGTTGATTCGTTAACGTGATTAAAAAAGACCTTTGAATTATGAGGTTTTATCACAATTAACTATGTACGCTTCGGTGCAGCAAATTCTAATTATTACACGGGTAACCGCATTGTTATCAAATTAATAATGAGCAGATTATTAATTTGATAACAATGCGGTTACCCGTGTAATAATTAGAATTTGCTGCATAGTACAAGACGGAAAAATGGAAAGAGATAAGTGGCTTTTGCCCTACAGAGGCACAGCACAAGCTAATAACAAAATTAATTTGCTTCATTTTTTGAAACTATTTATATTATGTATTGCAGACGGCCGATGACCTGGTGAAGGTTGCGGGGATCCGCTGGATGAGAGACGCACGGGACCGGTCAATGTGGCGATGCTAGGGGGAGGCATATGTCCAGCAGTGGACGTCTTTCGGCTGATATGATGATGATGACGGAATTTATTCTCTCTGACCTTTTTTGAATATGGTCAACAAAAAATGTTTAACTACGGAATATTTTAGGGCACCACGAAACCAGCATTTATTAGGTATAGTCAGAAAATATCAAGTCAAAATATGCTAGGCTACGAGTATATTACACTCTTCCCGAAAAAGTAATAGTAATTGGCAGCAAAAAGCTTTTTTACAAAAAAATACTACCGACTTCCAAATAAAAAAACTACAGAATGAAAAATAACTTTATTTTTGGATAAACCTATAGTTGTACCTACATAATTGGCAAGTTGTTTAGTAAGGTACCTATTACACCAGAAAAGATTACCCGAATATCATGAAACTTGAACATAACCGATGAAATGAGAGATCTGCGTACCCCTTCAGAGCGTACTGGCGTGATTTTATGTTATGAAATGAAATTAAATTAAATTGTCATTTATTTCAGGAAGTTTTTCCCATATAACACTACAAAATTACATTGAATATACATAAGAATTCATATACATTAATTAACACATTAATAACATTGCATGCAAAATTTAAAATTGATTGAAAATTACAATATTATAGTTATTAGGTCAAAATTCATTTAATAGCATTTAATATTTAATAATTCATTTAATAGCATTTAATATTTAATAATTCATTTAACAGCATTTAATATTTAATAATTCATTTAAAAAATAGTTATAATTATAAAACAATTGTCACTTAATAAATGGTGAGGAACTGGCATGTAGGCGCATCCACCTCTCCAACAACACCGAGTCCCACCGCTCGGACAATACGCGAAATGTTATAAAAAATTAACATGCGATTGCAGCAATCCCGAGAGATTTGCCGTAATTTATTGAAGAGTTCTGTTGTATATCTTCGAAGTTCTTCATCAGATCTTCAACAAATGGGACCAATTTCAAAACATACTTTTTCAAAAAAAAAAAGTTTTTTTTTAAATCGGTCCAAAATTGACGGAGATATGCGCTTATACACAAAAAAAAAAAAATACAAACATAATATCGAACATAGAACCTCATCCTTTTTCTTAAGTCGATTAAAAAGGCGATACGACTGCCTTTAATCTGTTATTTCTTGCTCCTCCACTGTTCTTTTCTCTATGAAATCATTTAGAAAAGAACAGTGGAAGAGCAAGATACGGGTTCATCATCATCATCATATCAGCCGAAAGACGTACACGGCTGGACATAGGCCTCCCCCAAGCGTCCTCACACTTATCGGTCCAGTGCGTTTCGGGATCAAAGAAAGTTAAATCAATTTTCCGGTGCTCTTCGAGCTTTATTGCCTTGGTTCTTTTCAAGTGGACTCCAGTGTTGATTTCGAGTGACTTTTAAGAGCAAGGCTAAAAGTCTTGCTATGATTAAGAAAAATGTGGCGCATTTGCAATTAAACTTAAAGATAAGATCACATTTACCTTTAATTAAAACCTTCAAGTCTAGTAATGTGACTTGAAGATCTGTTTTATATGACTGCAGTGAACTGCAGCCTTATGGAGCGAATGTTAAGCACAGCATTGCTATGCACGAATGAAAGCTCACCGAATTAGCTCGGCTAGAACACACAGTACAGAAATTCTTGACTGAAGACTTAATGAAGTAGATAACTTAAGAAGTTACTAGTCAGACGTGTTTGACGTAGTATGAGAAACTAAGATGGAGACATGAGAAGCTTAGTTGACGAAGTTAGATGAATCTGCAAGAGATGTAGTGATAAAATATATACTGAGAATTCATGTGAATTGAGTGTGAGTGTGAATTGCTCGAGATTAAAACTTAAAATTCTAATATCGGTGTTCATTTACATGTCCAGTTTTATCCCCACATATCCATTTATATCCTCACATTGGGATACCGTACAGCAATGATGTTTCTTCTCTGGAATGCGCTTCCTCTCGATATCAGGACGGCCAACAGTCAGTATGCATTTAGGCGGAAGTTGCGGCATTATTTTCTAAACGAATAGCAGAATCGTCTCAATATGCGCCTTTCTATTAATTTGCATATATAAATCATTCATTATTATTTACGTTTATTTTAATATTATTTGATGTTTGATGCACCTGCCATGATATCTCTTTACCGCCTTTGTTGGACTGGTAGAGAATGCCTCAGACATTAAGTCCACCTATGTACTTTTATGTTGTATGAAGTTTTAATAAATGTTTAAATTAAAAAAAAAACAAAGCAACAAAACATAAGTCATACATATTCGTATCATAGTCACCGGATGCTTTCCACCTTCAAAAACTGTAGTTTTGTTTGTACTTAGCTTAACTGCAACAAATACAATTTTGTAGAATTTAACATTCGCAACTTTATCTATAATTCCAGGTTACGCTTTTGAAGATTTACTAATATTTATCTGTTTCTATGCTGAACAACTAGCAAAACTAGACGCTGCAGGGTTTAACGCCGATGCTAAAGCCTTGGCTGAGCAACGTAGATTAGCTGCAGTGGGAAACGCACGGGATCGGTCAATGTGGCGTCGCCTGGGGGAGGCCTATGTCCAGCAGTGGACGTCTTTCAGCTGAAATGATGATGATGATGATACATTGTAATTCTTAATTAATTTTAGGTATCTATGATTTACCTAAGTATTCTTACAAACTAAGTCATCCAATAAAAGAGTCATGCTGACCATATATCCCTTATCAAGCTCGAAAACTAAGTTTAACGTGTAACAACAAAGCTGAACTTAAGTTTAAGTTAACTGTCGACTTAACACGACCTCACACGTTCGCCTCACTAGGTCACGAAGGTACTTAGGTACTTAGAATGTGTTGAAGTGTGAAACGAGAAACGATTAAGGCGCTAGATTTTATGTCTTTAAGATCCTATATTTAAATAGGACACTGCAAGTCTGTCTCTTTGGTTTAATATTTGCGAGTCCGATTGTCAAAAATGAAGTGGAATAAATATACAGCAGTTGGTTCGACTTTTAGGTCGGGTAAACTTATGATGGAAATTGTTTTTTTATGTCATAGAGTGGCGATCAAGTAGGCAGATCACCTGATTGTAGATGAGTGGTCACCACCACCTGTAAATATCTGCAATACCAGAGGTACTACAAACGCATTGCGTAATTTTCCAGCCGAACTATTTAAAAAAAAATCGAAAACATTTTTGCTTGATACTGTTTTATATCACGGCGCTTCACGGAAAGTATTTCTAAAAACTTTTCGCTTTCACTATGAAATCTGGCTTTGTAACCCATTGTTGGCTTCACTGGTACTCAGATGCGTACGGTTAGACTGGAAGCCGATTTCAACATAGTTGAAAAAGTTGGCTTATCTTTAAATTCTTATTACGTAGACTAAATTGACATTTGGGAAAATAGTGTCGTATCCTGAGTGATCGAGAGTTGATCGAAAATTTAAGTAGATCGAAAACGGATCTATTGCACGGAAAAAAATACATTTGCTAAGAAACTAGCGGCCTTTATTTAATTTCTACTCATTTATGTTAGAATTCATTCTATCGATCGCATTTATTTTATTGTTGATTTTTTATTTATTACAATAAAAGTTTGTGTATTAATACTGTTACCTATATTTAAATAAATTACATTTATATTCATTAAACATTTATTTACACCAAAATTTAACTGAGGAGTCAAGTGACATCGATTCGATGAATCACTTATGAAATAGATTTACCTACAACACTATGCTCCGCGCTTAATACATTTAAAAAAATTAAGGTCATTGGTAGCTGTCAGTTTAGTCTACGAAATTAATAATCACAATTTATGTTTTTCAGGCCCAGTGGTAACGGCCTCGACTTACGTGTCGCAGGTCGTGGGTTCGAACCCAGGCAGGCAGGCGCTTTACTTTGTGTAAATTATTTCATCACCACTCTGCTACAAAAACGGTGAAGGAAAACATCGTGAGGAAACCGGTATGTCCTAAACCAAACATTCGAAGACATGTGACATCCACCAACCCGCACTGGGCCCGCGTGGTGGATCAAGGCCCATTCCCTCTCACAGAGAGGAGGCCTGTGTCCCAACAGTGGGAACATTAATAGGCTGATGATGTGATGTGATTCTTAATTATTTTTAGGTATCTATGATTTACCTAAGTTCCTACAAACTAAGTCATCCAATAAAAGAGTCATGCTGACCTTGATCTTCAAAACTCATACCATTGTTAATCAACGTTTTTCGACAATTATTACAGAATGACGGTATTAGCAATTCTGTCGCAAACGAAGTTATTGGGACGTCATGGCTTTGCATTATTATCTAAAGTTTAAACATAACTGACATACTTTTCGCCCTAAGATTCTTTGTAAATTTCGCGAAAACTTTTTTATTCGATAACGGAGTGAAAGGGAAGGACAGAGTGAAAAAGGTTTTATTTCGAATCCATTTGTGAAGGAGTCGTTTGGAATAAAAACAAAAGATCCTTCAAGACAGCTTCAATCTTGACTTTTAATTCAATTTGTGTAGGCAGATATTGCATTTATTATTGGCTTCTGCCAGTTCTGTGTTTTATTATACCAAGGGAACATTATACCGGATTGAAATGTATCCAATGTCCTAATAGTTTCACCTAAATCTATTCACCCGTTAAGGCATGACACCGTAACAAAGGAAGAAAAATGAAGTTCATTCTAACTTATACTCGTAAATAAGTTAGAATTAATTTTAAGGTATAGCGCAGATGGAGCCATGTTAATCCTCAAGTTTCGGCAACTGTCAACCCGCAGCTGCCTCATTGTACCTTTATCATAATAATTTCATCTAATCTAAACATATAAAAGAAGAAAGTGACTGACTGACTGACTCACTCACTGACCATCAACGCACGGGCCAAACGGCTAAAGCTTCAATCATGAAACTTGGCACGTAGGTTCTTTTGGTAGTCTAGGTGAGCACTAAGAAAGGATTTTTGGAAATTCCACCCCTAAGGGCGTGAAATAGGGGATGAAAGTTTGTATGAAAATCAGTCAGTTTTAAAGTCAGGATCTTCATATTGTGGGTTTAGGCTGAAGATTAAAAAATAACTTACACGTGTCTCAGCGATTTTTAAGATTTCACCCCCATGAGGGTGAAATCGTCTAGAGACTTGAAATTTTGCAAATAGATACTTTATACTGTACAGGCATCCACTAAGAAAGAATTTTTGTGAATTCCACCCCTAAGGGTGTGAAATAGGGGATGAAAGTTTGTATGAAAGTCGGCCAGTTTTGAAGTTAGGATCTTCGAATATTGGGTTTGGGCTGAAGATTAAAATCTAACGCAAATTAAGGTTGTTTGGGAATTTCATCTTTGGGAGGGGCGAATCATGGGGGATGAAATGTTGTGTACAAAAGTCCTTCTTTTACAAAGGAAAAATTATTATAAATACTCTCAAGTCTTTAAACACTCTCTGTTGGTAACTATAAAATGGCTCAACGCATAAATAAAGGAATTAAATAGGGACGGGAAAGTCTGCTTCGCCATGAAAATTAATAAGGCTCAACTCTGAAGTATGCTGGTGTAGATTTGATGGAGAATTGCTTTTGCCATGGACAGTTCTATGTAGCGTGTTCACGTGTTAGCTCATCAAATAGTCTGGTGATATTGGCGTCAACATCCAAAATGGTCGAAAAGTCTGTCCTAAGAAACACTTTCACATTATAAACAATATTAATAAATAAAATAAAAAATGTATTATTTAAATTAATTAATAATTATAATTTGGATCATCATCATCATCAGCCCACAGCAGTCCACTGCTGGACATAGGCCTCTCCAATAGCACGCCATTTGCTTCGATTTTCGGCAACTCTTATCCAGCTGCTACCAGCCACCCCGCGAAGATCGTCACTCCACCTAGCCTGAGGGCGCCCCACCTTACGTTTACCAATTCGCGGTCTCCACTCAAGGACACGTCTACCCCAACGGTCATCGGTTCTACGGCTTATATGGCCGGCCCATTGCCACTTTAGCTTGCTTATTCTGTGAGCTATGTCGACAACTTTGGTTCTCTGCCGGATCACCTCATTTCGGATTCGATCCCTTAGAGAGACTCCGAGCATAGCCCTTTCCATAGCTCGCTGAGCAACTTTGAACCGATGAACCAGCCGTATTGTGAGTGTCCACGTCTCGGCGCCGTAGGTCATAACAGGTAGGACGCACTGGTTGAAGACTTTGGTCTTCAGGCTCTGTGGAATACGTGACGAGAAGACTCGACGAAGTTTTCCAAACGCCGCCCAGCCCAGCTGTATTCTTCTATTAGCCTCCTTCTCAAAGTTGTTCTTACCAAACTGCAGGGTTTGCCCGAGGTAAACGTATTCCCGAACAACTTTGAGAGCACCGCCATTGACCACAATCGGTCCCGGAGTGACGTGTGAATTGAACATAACCTGGGTTTTGTCCAAGTTCATCCGGAGACCGATTCGTGCAGAAGAACCAGCTAGGCCGTCCAGCATCAGCTGTAAGTCATGCAGTGACTCTGCCATTATGACGATGTCATCCGCAAATCGCAGGTGTGAGATGTACTTGCCGTTTATATTAATACCGCGTCCTTCCCAGTCCAGCGTCTTAAACATATCCTCCACCGCGTTGCTAAATAATTTCGGGGAAATAACGTCCCCTTGCCTAACCCCTCGACGCAGTGAGATATGCTTAGTTTGCCGGTCCTGATTTTGGACGGTCATTGTTGCGTTTGCATAAAGACATCTCAGCACTTGGATGTATCGCCAGTCCACTTGGCATCGCTGCATAGACTCCAAAACAGACCAGGTCTCGATAGAGTCAAAAGCCTTCTCATAGTCCACAAAAGCAAAGCACAGGGGCCGATTATATTCTTCGGACTTCTGTATAATTTGCCGCACTGTGTGGATGTGGTCTATGGTGCTGTATCCACCTCGGAACCCGGCCTGCTCCGGTGGTTGGAACTCATCGAGTCTTCGCGCTAGACGATTCGTGACGACTCTCGAAAACAACTTATATACGTGGCTAAGCAGGGAAATGGGTCTATAATTCTTCAAAAGGGTCTTGTCACCCTTTTTGAAGAACAGAACGACCACGCTCCTTTGCCACGCTTCTGGAGTTCTCCCAGAGAACAGGACAGAATTGAAGAGCTCCCCCAGCTCTTTCAGTACCGGACGTCCTCCCGCTTTCAGTAGCTCGGTAGTGATCCCGTCCTCGCCTGGGGCTTTTCCATTTTTAAGCTGTTTGAGAGCCGCCTCGATTTCGTCTTGGCTTATCTCAGGCAGGTCTTCTGTGAAATGGCGGGTTAAGGTGGCTCTAGAATCTTCATTTTCGGGATCAGGCCGAGATGCATGCGTTGCGTACAATTGGCCGTAGAAGTTTTCAACTTCCGAAAGAATCTCCGGCTTCGAAACGACGACATTCCCATTAGATGTAGTCAACTTCGTCAGATGGCTCCTCCCCAGTGACTGGACAAACACTTTCGACCCCCGGTTTTGCTCAATCGCTTTCTCTATAGAGAGCGTGTTGGCTCGTCGGAGGTCGTGTCGTACCATTTTTCTTATATGTTTATTGAGTGCCCGCTGTTCTGACGAAGTGACCGGTGGATTTTCACGTCGTTCCATCATAAGCTTCAGAGTCTCCTCCGAAAGTTTAGACTTCCTGCCCGTACGCCGCATCTTACAAAATCTCGCACCTTCCTCCCTGAGGATTTCCACCATTTGGTCGAGCGCCTGGTCAACGCTATTTGCGGTTTTCACGGCAGCGAAACGGTTCTCCAGGTCTGACTGGAACGCTTCAGATCCCAACATTGTTTGGAGCATATTTGGACGGAGCCTAGACTTCATCAAACGAGTTCTCTCGAGCTTGCAATTGATATTCAGGGAGCCTCGAACAAGTCTGTGATCGCTGCCGGTATTAAACCTGTTGATCACTGAGACATCCCTGAATATGTGCTTTTTATCTGTTATGATGAAGTCTATCTCATTTTTGGTCACGTTGTCGGGGCTTCGCCATGTCCACTTCCTTTGGGGCTGTTTCTTAAAGAAGGAATTCATTACGAAAAGCCCCTCTCTTTCTAGGAAGTTAACAAGCATTTGCCCCCTATGATTCCTGCTACCAAACCCGTAGGATCCTACTACCGAATCACTGCAATTCTGTACTCCCACTTTGGCGTTAAAATCCCCCATGAGAACGCTGTAGTGGGTCTTAGTGGTGGAATGCAAGGCCTTGGAAATGTCCTCAAACATTTCCTCCACTTCGTCGTCCGAGTGTGCCGAGGTCGGTGCGTAAACCTGTACAACCTTGAGGCTATACCTCTCGGTTAACTTAATTATGAGGTACGCTACCCTGTTCGAGACACTGGAGACTTCCACAACGTTGTCACAGATGGATTTGTTTACCAGGAACCCGACGCCGCCTTGGGATAGCTGGTCTCCCTCTCGGAAATACATAAGGTGGCCTGATCTGAGGGTTATTGTATCCTCTCCCTCTCTTCGGACTTCACTCAACCCTAGAACGTGCCACCTTATACTCTCGAGTTCTTCTTCAAGCTGCACGAGGTGTTCATCAAGCCGTAACGTGCGTCCATTATACGTCGCCAAGGTCAGTTGGGTTCGGCGGCCATCCGTAACCCGGTGATTCTTCGCACCCCCGAATGCCCTGCCGTCTCCGTGACCGCCGCCATAATCAGGTATAACAGCAGGGCGGCCGGGAACTGGGGGCCGTGGTTTATTTCGACTTGTCATATTGGAGGGTTTGCCCATAATCGCCACGCTGGGCATGCGGGTTGGCGATCGCAGATCGCAGCTTTTCGCACTGGTGACGCTGCTGCCCATCACCAGTCTGTACCACTTAGCTGCGAAGATTTGTTAAAATGGTTATACCGCCATTTGTCGGTGGTCGTCAGAGCCTCGTTTGTTATTTAGCAGGATGCACCGCGAGCAGGTGAGGTTGACTTGGGGTACTTAGATCGTGAATGTACCCCCTAACATCCCATATCATATCATCGTAAATAATATAGAATATAAGAAATCTGTTTGTGTGAATGATTTTTAATATATAGTTGTAAAATTTGAAAATCATTAATTTAATAATAATAATTTTATCGAAAATATTTGCACGCCATGAAAAATGGCAGACATGTCGTGAGCCACTGTTATTTAAGACCATGCATGCATGTACTATTTTAATTCTGTATGTATACACATGTTTGAGCAAATAAAATTTCTTATCTTATCTTATCTTACATTATTTTTATCATGATTATTTTTTACTTTTTCTATACATACTGTTAAAATATGGTGAGGACAAGCATGTAGTCTACGCGTGCGAAGCCGCGGCCAAAAGCTAGTGTGAATATAAATAACTTGCACAGTGCACGTGTGCGTAGTGCCTATGAGAGTATCTGGTAGCAATTAACCTTGAAAATATAAAGGTTGTTCTAATTAATAACTTAATCTATACTATCTTTTAATTCTCAAGAAGTTTGTTAGCTAACATCAAAGAGAATTCTAATTTCGATTATAATTTCTTAAAATATTTTCCTAAGAACGAAAACACTTTTGCTTCATCATTTGTATTAATATCAATAAGTTTTTTTTGAAAGATTTGTCTGATTTGATCAAAACATCTTACACTAAACTCTACAGCCGGAAAACTCCTGGCCAGTCCAGTAACAAGGAACACAAAAATAGGCTTCAATTCATTTATATTCCGTTCAGCATTCTTCACAATACAATGTAGTTCCATACATCATACATGTAACAGTATACAGACGAATACTGGCTGGATTCCAAGGTGAATACTAAGTCTATTCTGAAAAATTATCACTTCTTTCTTTACCAGATACTAGTGCTAAAAGTAGAAAGAGTTTTAAGTCTATATTATAGTGGACAATATACTGATAGAGCTACCTATTGTTGCAGGAACTTTTGGAAAACAATCATAACATTGTACATACATAAACTCACGCCATTTTCCCATGGGGGTAAGGTAGAAACTAAAGAACGCCACCTGCTACGATCCTTAACTGTACTTTCAACTAAAACACCTATAAAGATACTAATAATTTTATTCCTTATAGACGTAAACTTAAATAGGTTAAGAATAATTTGTACACAAAATAATATGAGTTCCTCTCAATAGAAGGCAGTTGTTTACGAACATGATATCTGTCATCTGCCAGGTATTCTGATGATCTGATGAAGGTCAAGGGAATCCGCTGAATGTAAAAAAACGATGTGGAGACGCTTGGAGGAGGCTTTCCAGCAGTGGTAATATTGCAATTGAACAGATGATAAAATACCATTCAGAGACAAGTCAAAATTGAATTTTATGAACTCAATACAAAGTTATTGTTTGGAAAATTCGATTTTTAATTTCGTTGTGTTTCTAAAAGACTGGCCGCGAAAGAAACAACCTTTGTGTATGCTAAATAAAAAGTACATTTTGCTAGAATTTACAAAGAGCGTTGTTTTCAATTTATTTCACTTGGGGGCACTTGCATTCAGCACTTTACTGGAGCTATTTAAACTTCGTTACTCGACAGCTAACGAAAGTTTAGTCGGAAACTACTGTTTGCTTGTAGAACCACGCTTTCTGGTAATAAATAAGTTTTACTTTGGGGGATAGAAAACTGCGAAGTGAGTGTTCTTTATTTTACCGTTTGCTACAAACCCTGCTTGCTCCCGATACACACAATACGAAATAACATAGCAAAAATATGTGTTTATCGAGGTAAGCAGACTTACAAAGGTCAGATTAATAATTTGCGAAACTGCACATATGTAGTGGTTTTCCATCGACTATCTAATTACCAATTAATAACTACAACTGAGTACTAAGTCAAGGGCCACTGATACTTAAAAATTATATATTTTGAGAAGTGGTGGTCCAATGGTATCGGCCGCGACTTATACGTTGTAGGTCGTGGTTCGAGCCCAGGCAGGCGCTTTACTTTGTGTAAATTATTTCATCACTACTGCTCTCAAAACGGCGAAGGAAAACATCGTGAGTAAACCGGCATGTCCTTGAACCAAAAATTCGAAGACATGTGACATCCACCAACCCGTACTGGGCCCACGTGGTGGATTACGGACCATTCCCTCTCACAGAGAGGAGGCCTGTGTCCCAGCAGTGGGCACATTAATAGGCTGATGATGATGAAATATTTTACTTTTTAATACGCTTTTATTAGCTTGGTATGTATGAATCTATGTAACGGAATCTTTGAACGTGATTTCAAAAATCTTTGAAGTTTTTTTTGTTTGGATTAGTTTGAAACTTTGCACACCCTACGCTTTTTTACAACAACATATTTTTTTTTTTGTTAATCACACTATTCTTAATTTAAATTTATTGAATATTATTTTCTACTTTTTAGTTTGGTTTTCTATAAAAGCGTGTTTTTTAATTTTTATAACTATTTTAGGGTTCCGTACCAAAAGGGTCCGAACGGAGCCCTATTGCTGTCACTCATGTGTCCTTCTTTCATCGTCTGTCGCACAAGTTTTACATCTAAACGGTTGGAGCTAAAAAGTCTCGAGTCTTCAAATTTTACAGTATAAGCATATTGTTGAACCAAAGCCATACAAGTTGTCAAAAATTGTTGACCTACTCCATCGAGTTGGGTATCGCTGTTTAGAGGTAAATGAGTATATAAATACTGTACCTTTTGTTTAAAAAAATGTTGGTAAACAAAGGAATGAGATGCGACCAAAAACAGCTGTTTTTACAAAATTTTGTTCCGATAAAATTTTTGACTTCATTTTAACGTATGTACTTCAAATTTGGTGATAATGTTTATTATTACGCATATTTTACAAAAAAATACCAATTTATTGATAAATCAGATTTTTTATTTGAAATTTCCTCATTTTTTCTATTACAACCAATTTGTTTTTGCGTTTGGTTACGGAACCCTAAAAATGCGAAGTCCACGCGCATGGACGGAATTTTTGGTTTTCTCGTTATTAGATAACTTACAGCTTAGAAGACATAAGGCAATGCGCCATCCATACATGGTGGTCTTCCCACCCATACGCTCAAAGCGTTTTTGAAATACTATCATTGTGTATACAGCTAAGGAGTGGAATTCCCTGCCGGCGTCTGTGTTTTCTGATAGCTACAACTTAGGGGTCTTTAAGTCGAGAGTGAAAAGGTTACCTACTTCTAGACATGCGTGCTTCACCGTCGACCGGTAGCTCGCCAGCCGTCGCTCCGTGCGGACGTCTCGCTGCTCGTCGCCCCACCGCGCTCTCCGGCGCCCCCACTCTCCGTCTCGTCGCGCCCCTCTGCGTGACGTCACTGCGGTCGTCGCGTCTTCGCACGCCGCTCCAAAGGTGTCGCTACTAGTAACTTTGGTTACTAGTAGTGGCAGCTCAAATCCACATCTTGTGTGGTCCCTGGCGGGAAACCTAGCGGTGCTAACAAGCCAGTGAGGGTGTGCCCCAAGCACCCGCCAAGTCCCATAAGGACACGGCAGTCATTGGAGTCGGGAGCGGGATCAGTTGGCCTTGGTAGATAGCCTAGTCAACCCCCGCTTCGTCCCACAGCCTACACCTGGCACGGTCGGGTGTTTTCTATCCCGACGTACCAGACTTTTGGTACACAGTGGTGGGTGGCCCACCTTCGGTGGGTTTACCGGTACCTTAGGGCCCTGCCACCCAATAAGATTGGTGGCAGGTAAACAAGCTTAGGGCTCACCAGATACTCACCTCCCAGTCTAACCCGACTGGGAGTGTAGGATTGCACACATCCCCGGGCCTGTCCACCCGGGGAATATCTCACTCCCTTTTCCCTCACTTGCACTAGTTCTATCAACAGCGACAGGATGCATCCTGTCGAAGCGTTGATAGAGCTCGTCAAGGACGCGTTGTCGGACGATCCCAGTCCGGTCAGCGTGAATAAGCAAAGGCTTAATTTCATCCTCCATAAGCTTGCTACATGCCCCCCCCCTCCTCCCATACCCGCCCCGGAGCCCATGCCCATCGGCAACCCGGCGCCCGCCCCCGTTTCGGCGCTTGCGCCCACTAAACCCCCAACTCTCAAATTTCCGATTAATTTCTCGGAAAATCCTGCCTCCCCGAACGTTGACAGTCCACTCGTTGACGAACCCATGTCCGGTGATGATCATAAGGATGATTCCGATGATTATGTCACTACTGACGACGCCTCCGCCGATTCCTCCTCAGAAAGCTGTCAAGCTACCTCTGAGGGGAAGAGGAAGAGGAAGAAGGGCAAGTCCCACCCCAAAGCCACCAAGCCCAAAAAGGTCGCTTCGACCAACCCTCCAACTCTGCCGTCCACCTCCTCCTCCGACGTGCAGCCCACCCCTGTCACCGCTTCCCAGCGGTCTAGGCGCTCAGATCGCTCTCCAGCCCCCAGGAGTCGCTCCCGTAGTCCCCTAACTCAGGCCGACGCTTCCCCAATGTCGAGCCGTGACCCCAGCCCTGCTGCTATTCCCAAGAAGCAGAAATGCCCTCCTATCTTCCTCCACGATAAGGCCAAGTGGACAGAAGTTTCTAAAATTTGCGATGAACGCAAAATCAAGTTTCTTAGTGCCACCGCTTGCCAGGTAGGCATTAAAATCCTACTCCCGACCCCTACTGATTTCAGGAACCTTACCAGGCTCCTAAAAACCTTGAGGATAGAGTTCCATACGTATTCTCTCCCATCGGAAGCGCCCACCCGTGTGGTTATCCGGCGCATTCCGAAGGAAATCCCAGTCGATGAGATTTATGCGGATCTTGCCGCACAAAAAGTCCCTGTCATTGCCGTCCACCGCATGCGTAAAGCAAGAGGTGGACAGGAATACGATATGGTAATGGTCGAGTGCGACCCTACCGAGTCCTATGCCCCTATTTTCAAAATCAAGACTCTCTGCTCCCTTTCAGGGTTCTCTATCGAGAAACCTTACCGTCCCTTTGTCGTTGGTCAGTGTCACAACTGCCAACAATATGGCCATAGCCAAAAACACTGTTTTGTCCGCCCCAGGTGCGTTAAGTGCCGAGGGGATCACGGCACAAAAAGTGCACCCGTCCCAAAAACCCTGCCGAATGCACGGAGCCTCCCAGCTGCGTGCTATGTGACCAAGTCGGTCACACGGCAAACTACAAGGGTTGTCCTAAAGCCCCCAAAGTTGCGCCTAGATTGGCCAAAATCCATGCTGAGCGTCAAGCACGCCAAGCTCCCTCGACTAAACCCCCTCCCCGGCTAGCCCCTCAGAGGGCTTCGCCATGGGGCAAGCTCAACCACCAAAATGTGGCTCCCCAGACCGTCCAACAGCTTCCAGGCTTGATGGATCATCCCATTCCGGCCCCTCAGGCACCCATAGCCCCCATGCCCGCTCAAAGCCGACAGGAGGCTCCCACCTCTGCCGCTGCTAAGAGCCCGTCTCTATCCACGCCCAAACCCAGACGCTGCGTATCTGATACCATCATCAGTGCGTACAAAATCTGGATGACGGACGAGGCCAGATCGCTGGCTGCCGAGATCAATAGGATCGAGGCAGCCGGGGATATGACCCAAACCCAATCCAATGACCTCTTCAAACGGTACCCTAACATAACCGAGGAGCTAGACAGCCTCGTTTATAGAAACGGTCAATGGGTGCGCATTTAAGTCGCACCTACACCGTTTCTAACCAAGTTTCGCCAATTGAGGCTCACCTCTGACCCCTCACGATCTCTACTCTGCTCCTTAAGAGCCTAGGTATGGAGTAGAATATACAAACGTAGAAATACAAACCGATTCGTCAGTCCTCGCCGCCGAGGCTCGTCGCGTATCCCTTCAATTAAAATCTTGCCAGCCCGCGAAGCTGAGCATTAGTTAAATTATTAGATATAAATGGAGTTTCTTGTCCGTTCTTCTCCACGTAGGCTTATTCCGAACGGATGGTAGAATCACTTGTCAAGATCCAGCTTTTGCTTGTCCCCCCAGCGACGGCCCTGAGCCGAGGTCCGACCCCAACTGGGGTAGCCCTCAGCGTTGTCGCTTAGGTTTAGTAATTTTTTGCCTAGCTGGAGGCTATATAGCTTAGTCTCCGTAGGAGTAGTCCGGTTAAGCAGCTACCAGTCATTCTGACTGAGCTGTGAGACGCCCCGCAGAAAAAAAAAAAAAAAAAAAAAAAAAAAAAAAAAATCACCGTCGACCACATCATCGCTTACCATCAGGTGATATAGTGGTCAAACGCGAGCCTATCGATAATAAAATAAATGATATTAATATTCAGCATGTTTGCGAAGTTTTGCTCTGACGCTGTACTTACTGCTAGTAATACTTGAAAACTTATAACAGCTATTGACGCATCTGAAATTTGTCTAATTTTTTTCATTTGTATAACCAATCATGCATAACCACTCGATTTCAAGCAAAAAACTCACCCTCAACAGAAAACAAATTGTTAAACACTCCACTTCAGAAAATTGTTCAAGAAAGTAATATGCTTCCTTAAGTACAGTTGGAATACGGAAATTCAACCGCTTTTGCTTACGGGTATTGTTACCTTTCTTGGCGTTTCAGTAGGAAAACAGAATTCGCCGCGGATTTATTATACATTCAGGAGACACTTGGTTGGAAAAAAATATGAGTCGGGTTTTTTCAGTTTCACTTCGTTAGTATTAAGATTGCGAGGGACTTTTGGTAGGTAGGTATTATTCAAGATGTGCTTTTTTATGAAGTCTTTGCTGAGTTGAAAGCTTGGGCTAAGAAAGACGTGTTTAAACTTATCTTTTATGCAAACCATTACTTAATATAGATTTAACCAGGACCGACTTCTTGATACTCGAATTTTAACTCCAAGTTTTTTTTGTCCGTATGTATGTGTAGTATTGTATTTAATATAGTGAATAGAATCCCTCAAAGCAAAGTTCATCATGTTGCACAACATGGGAAGCAACAACAATCAACATTATTGAGTTTAGTAATATTGTATGTAGAATAAGAAGGCACCCATCATATTGCTCTCCATACGGCAACATCGCAAAAAAAGTGTTAAACATAAGTTCGAAAAATATTTGACCGAAAACCGTTTCACCTAAAATTTTTCAACTATTATCGTTTCGTTTTTTTTACTTCATTGAAGTCACGTCTACCATTGTCTCAGTTGAACTATTATAAATTCGATTTTTTTCGCTACTCCGACGTTATTTGGTCAAAAACTACCGAAGTTACACTTAGCCGAAATAACATTTGTTCGAAGTACGAGTATTTATTTTTTGTACGCATATCAAATACGCATAATAATTAACTCCTAAACTGCTAAAAACTAAAACACTGAATATGCCTTACTGAATACTAAGTAAGAGAGAAACAGTGGACGAATGTATATAACAGAAAAAAAAAACTATCTGTCTAAATAAAAATTCTATTTCTGACTGCAGGGTTTAAAGTAATAGTCCGTGTAGGTGCCCTAAATTCACGAGCTCGCTTCGCTCGCTCTTGGGCTAATTCTTTGAAATAATAAATATTAATAAAAATGTCTAATGCATGACAGCTATTCATAAATCATTTGCATGAAAATTCAAAATAAATACGTTAACACAGACAAGACTGCGTAAAGTCGGTTTTGCAGCGATTCGTTTCTTTCACTAAATTTTGTAGCACAACATACTGACTTTTTATGACACTATTTCAATTTTAAATTGAAAATGCTACCGTAAAATGTTGTTTCGGTTTGGTGAAAATATAGCAAATAAAAAAGTTCAAAAGAGGCTTCGGCCAAAAGCAAAAAGTAATTTTGTAAATCGGCGAAATGTAGTTCGGTAAAATAATACATATGCCACATGATACTTCGATGATCTGAAAATATGTCAAATAATGCATATAGCAAAAAAGACATCGTTCAATACATAAATACATAAACTCACGCCTTTTTCCCATGGGGGTAGGCAGAAACTACAGAACGCCACCTGCTACGATCCTTACATACTTCTTTTGCTTCACTCACATTCATACATCTAGTCATACACACACGCCGGTTATGTTCACGTCTGCCATGTAAATACCTTTCGTTAGTCGCCTTTCATTCATTCTCTCAACATGAACAAACCATCTTAATATACTCTTTTCTTTTTCTTCAATTTTTTTTTTCTCTTTTTTTTCTCTTTTTTTTTCTTCATTTTTTTTCGTTCAGTAGTTTTCGGTAAAATTAAATTCGAACAAAAAACATTCGGAAAAGTTTTCGTTTCCCCAAAAAAAGAAAATGAGTTGTTCAGGGCCTAATATGACTGATAAAATAAAAATACAAAGAGTAACAGTAACACAAAGAGGACAAATATGCGTCACATCCACGTAAAACGGCCATCCCTCAACGTAATGCTGCGACTTGTGTGCGATACAGACCCACAAAACTAATTTTCTAAACCGCCAAGAATATGCCCGAAATACCCGTATGAAGTACCTAAAAATATTATGCAGATAAAAAAAAAAATATGACAGTCACTTGTTGCCAAATGATTACACACCTTAATACGTATGATGACGCTTTCAGCATTATCTATTTTCAGTCAATGTCAGTGCCAACTAAGTGCGGTGAACTTAAAACCACGTAAGCACATGCACTTAAGAATCACTTAACTGTAGACTACGCTCAAAATTGACAAGTCAAGCGTGGAACGCTTCTAGAGTTTAAAAACAGAATTATAGCTTTGATCAGTGGTGCATTAGAAAACGTTGTGACCCTTGAATGACGGGGAACGGCTCATTTAACTCATTGAGGATTATTCAAGGGGTTAAATTGTTTAAAATAGGTTTGAAGTTTTGGATATACGTTTGAGTTTGTATAATATTATATAATCGCTAGTTTCGGGTTTTTACTAGCAAATCAATCTGCCTAGACTTTTTTCAACTTTATTGGAGTCGGCTTCCAGTCACAGGCTGGACGGAATTCATAATCTGAAAAAATCAGAATGTGTGTGGGGCATAATTAAATTGTATGGTACGGGCTTTCTTAATTAATAATATGAATTCCGAGTCTGGATTCAGAGAGGAATTCAGAATGTGTGTGAAAGGCCTTAGCGGATTCGGCTGGGTACCAGTATTTTACATGGAGCGACTGTCTATCTGACCTCCACAACCCAGTAACTGGGTAAAACGGTACCTCTTGGCAAGACTAGTGTCAGATCTCAAGCTTCTGTCTACCCGTAACGACTGTCAACGATCTTCAAATGACAGCCGGGACCAACGGCTTAACGTGCTTTCCGAGGCACGGAGGAAACTCGGTATGTTGAAATGGTCACCCATCCACGGACCAACCTCATCAAGCGTTGCTTAACCTTGATGATAGACCACTGCGACTGTTATTATTAAGCCACGAGCTCCTCCTTTTGCTAGCAATCACACGGTAAATCTTAGGATTTACCTCAGAAAGTTGTGAATACCCATTGGTAAAGTTATACTGATAGATTAGCTTCACTAAAGTAGATATTATGTAAGTCGACTATTCGAATCACAATCAATTTTTGAATTATTTTTTTCTTCATTTCATAATAAAACAAACAATTACTTACAACAAAACTAGCATAACTTTTTTCATAGATACAACTTTCTGAGGTAAATCCTAAGATTAACAGTGTGTTTAATGATAAAAGCTCGAAATTATCGGTTGTCATAGACCCTTTCGTACTTTTACTAGTATAACTTGGTAAATCTTAGAATTTACCGGCAAAGCCTAGGTTTTACCGTAGTTCGGGCTTTTACAGTAAAATATATATTATGTCATGATATTATATATATTATATGCCAATATTTTTTTAAAGTTTAAAGCTATCTAAATAGCTATATAATGTCCCAGAGGGCAGAGACTTTTTAAAGACTTTTAAATAAGTAGGATTAATAAAATTATACTTCTTTTTTTAAACCAGCATTTTTCGTATTCTTACTCAGCCAACTCTTTAATTTGATACCCATATCATGCCAGTGCACAAAAAATAACAGGTCCGCCATCTTGGGCTTTCCGCCATATTGAATTTAGAATGACGTCATTTAGCTAACTATGCATTGTCATCCAAAATAAACATGTATGCAAAATTTCATCTTAATCGGTGGAGGATAACTGCTTTAAAATTCAGTTGCAAGATTTTACCCGAACACACAATACATACATTGCAAGTTAAATAAAAGCATCTGCCCTCAGGGATATTATAAAGCTATTCAGCTTATGCTATTCGTCTATCAATCGCTTACAACTATGCTGACAAGTTCTAGTGTAAACGTATTTGCGTTTACGGCAAACATTCCCTGCAGTTGACAGACGATATAACCGTAGAAATCGCTCAGAGCCAACGTGATAAACTAATTCCGGACGAGAGCGATCGCGATGTGATGTAGTGTAGACGATGCGGATATTGAAGCCGTATTCAACTAACGATATTTGAGTTTGTAGATTTGTGTTTTGTTAGAATTATGAATTTTTCAAAATAGGCGCCACAGGCAGACCACTTTGCAGGGGCTGCTCTTACATCAAGAGATCAGCCACCCACTTCATCCAGAAATGCGAAGCCGTGGTTTCTCAACGTGACGAATTCGTCATTACGGAGAGATTGCTCCTTGAAGACTTTGTAGTTCCCAGGAAGCTTCTGTGCTTCTGGGCGGCGCTAGGCTGGCTATGTTAGCCAGAACTTCCATGCAAAACGGACCAAATGAGAAAGTGCGAAAAAAGGGCCAGCCTACGCCCTACTCCAGACTACTTGTCGAGCACCTGCTTCCACCTGCGGCTTGACTCAGGACAGTACTGGACCACTGAGGGATAAATAGAATTCAGCACCTACTTGTAGAACGGCCCGAACACCACCTTGTTGCCCCTCCGGCTTGACTGGTTCTTTTAAATAAATATTTTTGTTAAATGGTTTCCGCCTTCTTCTTATTTCACGCCTTATCCCTAGGAACGTTGGAAGAAGGTAGGAGCACAAACCGTTTCACTGGCAAGGTTCGGGTACTACTACATATTTAAATATGATCTAAAAATTGATTTTAATCTACAAATCGTCATTTAGAAAGTCAATTTAATCTTTCGAGCCGTTTGAGGTTGAAACACTAGAGCGCCCTTTAATTTTTTCGGTTTATTGCAAGTAAATACTCGCTTCGATTCTTCACGTAGTCAAAAGGCTAGCATTTTTTTTAGCAAATAATCAGTAATGGCATTCAACGTGGCAATGTTGTCAGCCTCTTCTTTGGCTTCTATATTTTTAACCGACTACGGCGAAACCAAATTTATAAATTACTAGCTGACCCGGCAAACTTTGTTTTGCCATAAAAACACCAAACATTCATACCTTACCTACCCTACCCTACCTACCCTACCCTACCTACCCTACCCTACCTACCCTACCCTACCTACCCTACCCTACCTACCCTACCCTACCTACCCTACCCTACCTACCCTACCCTACCTACCCTACCTACCCTACCCTACCTACCCTACCCTACCTACCCTACCCTACCTACCCTACCCTACCTACCCTACCCTACCTACCCTACCTACCCTACCCTACCTACCCTACCCTACCTACCCTACCCTACCTACCCTACCCTACCCTACCTACCCTACCCTACCTACCCTACCCTACCTACCCTACCCTACCTACCCTACCCTACCTACCCTACCCTACCTACCCTACCCTACCTACCCTACCTACCCTACCCTACCTACCCTACCCTACCTACCCTACCCTACCTACCCTACCCTACCTACCCTACCCTACCTACCCTACCTACCCTACCCTACCTACCCTACCCTACCTACCCTACCCTACCTACCCTACCCTACCTACCCTACCTACCCTACCTACCCTACCTACCCTACCTACCCTACCTACCCTACCTACCCTACCTACCCTACCTACCCTACCTACCCTACCTACCCTACCTACCCTACCTACCCTACCTACCCTACCTACCCTACCTACCCTACACTACCTACCCTACCCTACCCTACCTACATATCTACCCTATCCAAGTAGGTAAGGAACCAATTTTTATTTTTTTCTTAATTTTTTTTCCGTAAGAACCTTCTCCTTACAATAACAAACTCAACAAAAAAAGAATTAGCGGAATCGGTCCAGCCGTTCACGCGTGATGCCGTGACCAAGGGAAATAGGGATTCATTTTTATTTAAATAGATGATTTATACATAATCATATGTATGTTTGTAATTACGTATGTTCCTCCGTAGCGCCTAATCTATTTATCCGATTTTAATCAATAAGGTGTCAATGGATTCGTAAATATTATATATTCGTAATAAAGAAAAAAACTGTAATCGGGTTACAGAGTAAACTGTTTGCTTGTATTGTTACTACATTCGAATGATGATAGCGTATAATTTTTGTATACCTAGTAAAGTTCATAAACTTTGAACAATTATAAATTCGTTACGAAAGAACTAGAAAGCCACATGTTGGCTTTTCTACCAGCACAGGCTGATTATGTCCTGGTGTACAGGCATATAAACCAACCAGGCATATAGGCCAATCTGTGATGTCTCTGGTACCTATTGCAGAATATCCATAGACGACGGTCACCACTTACAATCAAACGCCTGATTGCTAGCCACATAATAACAAAAATACCCCAACATTCTATCTCTTCTGATAACAATTAAAGCTGTATTGTGTACAGCTACGCCATTGAAGTGGAGTAATTGAACCAGCGCTATTTAGGTCAATCAATCTGTTTGTTGTTTTCATAATTTTCTCCATGGGATACTGAAACTGTGACACATTTTCTCTGAAATTATCAAAGAACTTAATAATAATTTTTGAATTGATACAGTTACTGTTGTAATTTGATCAATATTTTTATTAATATACGGGATTTTGTTAAAGTACACTGCAATTAACGTGGCCAATTGTTACGCTAAAAAATTCAGAGTTTAACCGTGGAAGAAGAAAAAATAAAGAAACTTTTATAAAAAAAAAAAAAAAAAAACTGGCCAAGTGCGAGTCGGATTCGCGCACCAAGGGTACCGTACCATTATCGCAAACAACGGCAAAAAACACGTTTGTTGTATGGGAGCCCCACTTAAATATTAATTTACATTCTAATACCAGATCAAAGGAATTGAGTGCTGGCTTCCCCCTTTTACCCGACAATATTTCCAGGCATCCCCGATAATTTCTTTGTTCACTGCGTATATTCCTAACCCTAATATTTTTCCAGCGGGTCACTGAACCGATGGTTTAATGCTTTCAATTTGTTACCGATCTATAATAGGTACAGTGGACATAATGTTTTATTCATACACCATCGATTTTCTGTTGTTTTTTTTTATTTACAAGAGCCACATGCATTGAAAGCGGTGTAAAACGTATAAACCTGATTTGAAAAGTAGGATTAGAACAAATCTAAATAAGATTGCCAAAATAAAAATAAAAAACCGTGGTAAATCACGTTTGTTTTATGGGAGCCCCGCTTAAGTATTTATGTTATTCTGTTTTTAGTATTTGTTGTTATAGCGGCAACAGGAATACATCATCTGTGAAAATTTCAACTGTCTAGCTATCACGGTTCATGAGATAAAACCTGGTGACAGACAGATAGACGGACAGTGAAGTCTTAGTAATAGGGTCCCGTTTTTACCCTTTGGGTACGGAACCCTAAAAATTAACAAAGTATTTCAAATTCAATGAAATTAACGAGATTCAAAGGGACCTTCGACTTTTCTTTCTATATTGATACATGATAAATCATAAATATTTGTTTTGAGAACATAATAGCAAAATCGCTCCTTGTACTTTCCCTTGAGTATTACATACACATATAGGTATTTAAGGTACAATTTCTACCAAAATATATAATATAGGAACACAGTTTCCAAATAACCATCTTATGGTTTATGAGATGAAAGTATGAATAAAAGCTAGATTCCTGCCACAGTTTCAGTTTCTTGTACGTTTATAGCAGAAAAGCGTATCTGGACGGTAAATCTATGGGTATTACTCACGCAATTTCGTCACGATTGGTGAGCATTTATGAGTGGGCCAAGTTACAAACTTTTGCAAAGTAATCATTGGATTTCATTTTCGTTTTGCTAATTTGTGTCATGTTTTTTATGGCAACCTTATTTTAAAAAGATTGTGGATCGAAGAATGGGGCGATCAATGAAGAAGGTTTAAGTCCCGCAGAGAACGACTTCCGACTGATGCTTGGCTATGATGATGAAGTAGATTATTGTGAAGGCCTACGTCCTGCAGAGAACGTCTTTCGTTCCAACTGATGCGGCTATGATGATGAAGTAGAAAATTCTGTAGTTCTCAGATAGATATTTTTTATACTGAATCGGCTGTATCTCATGAACCGTGATAGCTAGACAGTTGAAATTTCCACAGAGCATCTGTGGAAATTTTTGTATTTCTGTTGCCGCTATAACAACAAATACTAAAAACAGAATAAAATAAATATTTAAGTGGATTTTTTGGCGTTTTTTGCAATAATGGTACGGAACCCTTCGTGCGCGAGTCCGACTTGCACTTGGCCAGTTTTGGCCGACACTATGCCACCGCTGGCTCTTAAATCCTTCCAGTACAGTTACCTGTAAAATTGTAGGATTGTGGCAAAACTTAATTACTAATTTTTTGAGCCACCTCATACCAGCCCTTGCAGTAGAGGTCTAACTAGGACGTGTCGTCATCTCTTCCGAGGTCGGCCTCGGCGGCGCTGTGCTCAGACACCTACCTAATTTTTGTAGATTATTGCCCAGCGATGAATATGCATGAGGCTGGCCTGGCACGCCCAATTTTGACAACTAAGGGGCCGGCTTCCAGTATCATCGGATTCAGCTGAGTTTCAGTATTTCACATAGAGCGACTGCCTATCTGACCTGTACAACCCAGTAACTGGGTAACACGATACCCCTTGGCCAGAATGTTTTCAGATTTAATGGTTTCTGCCGACCGTTACGACTGTCGAAGATCTTCAAATGACAGCCGGGACCAACGGCTTTACGTTCCAAATTTATTTTAGTAAAACATGTTATTGTTAATTATCGCTCATCTCTTTTACCCTACACCACGCACAAAGGACTAAGTCCTGAATTATTTATACAGGCTGGACTTGTTGACGACCAACTTATGATATTATGATAAGAAGCGGAATGTTAAGTAAATGCTTTATTGATTATTATGTGGCGTGATGTTTACTTTACGAGAAGGAGGCAAAGTTGTAACATATCTTGTGACATCACAAGACTAAGCAAGGTGAAGCTGTTTGATAGTGTTATATATACCAAAATACGAATAATATGATGACCAACAAAAAGATTAAGTGTTGTGATAAACTGTGATGACATACCGATACACTACCATTTATTTATTTATTCAAACTTCATGCAACATAGAGTACAACTAATTTCTTAATGTCACTAAGTTATGCACCAGCAATTAAACACGAAGAATAATTAGAATTAGAATTTATTTATTTGTAAGAATGTAGTTTTACATAGTATGGTGTTAATATTTTTGCCAGTTCTATACATTCTACCACAAAATATATGGTGTACAAATATTTAATTGTCGATCTTAACTAAGTACAAAATTAATTTTAGGATTTGCGATGTACAGTAAGTCCAATATGAATTAGTATGATTAAAATTAGGTAATTGTTACTTTAAAATGTCATGATTACCATCCATCCAGCCATCTTGGATTTTTACAATACCATATATTCGCCATTGTCATAAAAGCAACTTTTCAGCTTTTCCATGAACATGGGGATGGGAAGTTCCTTAAATGAATTAGGTAACTTGTTATACACCTGAATGGCATTAACATTCCTTCTAAATAATTGTAATGTACATTGAGGTACATTGAATTCTTATTTGTACTTATTTCTAGCAGTAGCCTTCTTGCGACTGAATTCTGATTGCATGCGAAAATAGTGCGGATATTGTTTTACAAGCATACATAGTTCTTTGATGTATATTCAGGGTATAGATAATATGTGTAGTTTTTAAATAAAAGTTTACAGCTGTCCAAAAACCAGACGCCAGATATTGCCCTAACACACTTCTTTTGTACTCGAAATACCATTAAAATTTCAACTGAATTGCCCCATAGTATCAGACCATATGATCCGCGATGCCATCACTGTTGCGTTCATGGACACCGTTGATCGTAGACGTTTTATTGCGTATACGAATTTGTCAAGCATATCGCAAACGTAATTGATGTGCGACTTCTAGTTACAGTTCTGATCCACTATTATGCCCAAGAATTTTGTGTTTACTACTTGTTCTTACTGTCTTCATATTTTATACTAAGAGTCTGAAAGTTTGATTTATAAGTTTGAAATTGATATTGTTTTGTTTTATTTATATTGATTTTTAAATTGTTGTTATTAGCCAAATTATAATGTCTTTGATTGCTTCATTAATTTCCTGTTCCAAATTATTTCTGTCATTACATTTTATTATTAGTGTTGTATCGTCAGCAAATAAGATTGTTTCGTGGCGAGTTGCATTGGGGAGGTCATTAATATATAGTAGAAATAAAAATGATCCCACTACACTGCCTTGGGGTACTCCTACTGCATTCGTTTTAAAGTTAGATTTATATTCTACTTTGTTTCCATTAATGATTTTTGATATTTGCACACATTGATGCCTATCGCTTAGGTAAGATATAAACCAGTTATTCGATTGGCCCCTTATGCCATATTTATCTAATTTATTTAGTAATAGCATATGATCAACGAAATTAAAGGCTTTACTCATGTCGAGAAAAATAGCTACTACAGGTATGTTGTCATTCATTGCCTCAGTTATTACCTTTATTAAATTAAAACAAGCTAAAGTGGTGGTGCTATTTTTCCTGAATCCAAATTGCTCCCGCCTTAGTAAATTATACTTTTCCACATAGTCATATAGCCTTTATAATATCGTTTTCTCAAATATTTTTGATATTATAGGCACCAAGGTTATAGGTATATAAGAGGAATATAATATTTTTCAGTATACCAATAGAAGTCTTAAAATTCAACTGTCCTATATCTTACCTATAACTGTCATGCCCTGTACCTATAATTATCAGGAAAACAGTAAAACGAAACACGTACATAGTAGGACTTAATGCTTGAGGCACTATAATTTCTTATTAATTGAGTTAAGTACAATGCGTTTCAGGCAACTTAGTTATTTTACATGATAGGCAGGCACATAAGCTCGTGTCTAAATAATAACAGCCGCACGGGTCGATCATCAAGGTTAAGCTACACTTGACGAGGTCGGTCCGTGGATGGGTGACCATTTCAACATACCGAGTTTTGTTAAAGACAGCACGTTAAGCCGTTGGTCCCGGCTGACATTTAAAGATCTGTGACAGTCGTTACGGGTAGTCAGAAGCTTGAGATCTGACACCAGTCTTGCCAGTTACTGGGTTGTGGAGGTCAGACAGGCAGTCGCTTCATGAAAAACACTGGTACTCAGCTGAATCCGGTAAGATTGGAAGCCGACCCCAATATAGTTGGGAAAAGGCTAGGAAGAAGAAGAGGTAGGCACTTAAGAGCCAAGACAAAGGGACAATCTTATGAGTACATATACTAACAACATTATGAACCGACGTCTTACTACTATCTTAATTATAAGGTAAATTATCAAAATAGTAAATCAAACGGTTGCTGAAAATCATAGCCCAGTTGTTTGTTATTAATTATTACCATGTTGAAGTAAGCTTATTGCTCAAATCCACAGCTATTGTTGCTCGATGCTTTAATTGCTAGGTTGTCGTCAAACCAACCGCAAACAACACGGTGTTGCTCGGTGGGAAGCCTTTAAATTAAGTTATAATAACAACCGAGATGATTATTAATTATTAAGGGCTTAGGATCTCTGATCAGTGAGATGTAATCAGGATAGAGCAATTTCGAAGACATTATAATTACGTAATATCACGCCTCTGTTCTCTGAAGGGTTAGACAGTGGCGTAAATAGTACGCGTACGGTCCAGCAAGTTGATGCATAACACATCACACTACACAACACACCTCACAAACACACAGGTACTTTAATTACCGATATTTGTTTATTGTCATAAAAAAAATAGAGATACAAATTATATTTTTGTTTTGTCTAAAACAATAATTTTGTAGTATTGTAGTACACTGAGAGGAAGGCGGTGTCGACTGTGACACAGTTTATACTAGTACAGTCGTCAACGTAATAGCTGAAGCATGATCAGTATTAGATACTCACTTCATTGTCATTGGTCAACTTAAATTAAGAGAAAATTGTTAATTTAAATGTTACAAATAAATGAATAATCGTTTGAATTCTTCAAAGCATCAACGTTACAGGCTGTTACTGCGATACCAGATGGACTTTAAATACGGCACGGTTGGCGTAGTGGTTAAGCAGTCGGCTGCTGCGCTGCGTGTCGCGGGTTCGATTCCCACTCGGAACAAATATTTGTATGGCCTACAGATAGTTGTTCCGGATCTGGGTGTCTTGTGTATGTGAGTTTATATGTTTGTAAATGCACCCACGATACAGGAAGAATTCCTAGTGTGATGCAACATTATACTAGCTGTTGCCCGCGGTTTCGCTCCCGTGGGCCCCCCACAGGACCTGTTATCGGGATCAAAAAATAGCCTATGTCATTCAGGAATAATGTAGCTTTCTATTGGTGAAAGAATTTATTAAATCGGTCCAGTAGTTTCGGAGCCTATTCGGTACAAACAAACAAACAAAAAAATCTTTCCTCTTTATAACATTATTAGTAATTAGTAATTAGTAATTAGTATAGATTATATAATATATATACTAGCTGTTGCCCGCGGCTTCGCTCCCGTGGGCCACCCCACAGGACCTGTTATCGGTATCAAAAAATAGTCTATGTCACTCAGGCATAATGTAGCTTTCTATTGGTGAAAGAATTGATTAAATCGGTCCAGTAGTTTCGGAGCCTATTCGGTACAAACAAACAAACAAAAAATCTTTCTTCTTTATAATATTAGTATAGATTTTACGACTGTTTTTGTAAGTGATACATAAAGAATACAGGACTTTCGTGCCTACTAAAAACCTTCAACCCGCAACGTTGCCGTCTAAGTTTGAAATAATTAGCTGCATTCGGTTGGAGTAGAAGTTGACATCAAAAGTTTTCTCTAGTTGGGAAAAGGCTAGCCAGATAAAATATTTTCAAATAACTTTATTTTTACTTTTTAGGATTCCGTACCCAAAGGGTAAAAACAGGACCCTATTACTAAGACTCCACTGTCCGTCTGTCACCTGTCACCAGGTTTTATCTCATGAACCGTGATAGCTAGACAGTTGAAATTTTCACAGATGATATATTTCTGTTGCCGCTATAACAACAAATACTAAAAACAGAATAACATAAATATTTAAGTGGGGCTCCCATACAACAAACGTGATTTACCACGGTTTTTTATTTTTATTTTGGGAATCTTATTTATCCTACTTTTCAAATCAGGTTTATACGTTTTACACCGCTTTCAATGCATGTGGCTCTTGTAAATAAAAAATAACAACAGAGAATCGATGGTGTATGAATAAAACATTATGTCCACTGTACCTATTATAGATCGGTAACAAATTGAAAGCATTAAACCATCGGTTCAGTGACCCGCTGGGAAAATATGAGGGTTAGGAATATACGCAGTGAACGAAGAAATTATCGGGGACGCCTGGTAATATTGTCGAGTAAAAGGGGGAAGCCAGCTCTCAGTTCCTTTGATCTGGTATTAGAATGTAAAACACTTTATCCAAATAAAGGTGAGATGGAAAAAAAGATCTATGTTTTTTACCCGGCTGCAAGGAAAGGGTTATGTGTTTCACGCGTATCTTGTATGTACGTATGTTTGTATGTATGTATGTTTGTATGTAAGTATGTTTGTATGTATGTAATATTCTTTATTACCTCGTATCTTCCAAACCACTTGACGGATTTTTATAATTAAGACATCGTTAAATAAGTCTTGACCGCCCAAGTGTTCTTAGATAGGTGAAGTTAAAAAAAAAACAAACATGGCGGCTTTTGGGCGCCATATTGTGCGGATCCCAATTTTTTTTGTCTTCCAAACCCATCGAGTGGGGTATCAAAATGTAGGGTTTCAAGAGATGATTGCAAAAATACAAACCACTTATATGTTTAAAAAAATATAACTAAAAAGTTGTAAATAAAAAAAGCTAATTTGAAAAACAAAAACCCGACTGCTTAAGAAAAAAAACAAACAAACAAGAAAAAATCATGCTGTGTAGTCGGAGGATCAGGTGGTCAGTTCGCGAATACGTTTTTGTTTTTATATTAGCACTTTATTATCTCAATAAAGACTGTTAGAGAAGTCTAAAAGACGACAATATATCTTACAGACCCCAAACCTATAATCCATTTTAAATAACATTAGAACTTACTACAACTCTTTTTTACAGTCCGTTCAACCGATTTTGAGTTCTATTCCGTAAATATAAGAATAGCATAAAAAGCATAAACCTGTTACCAAATCTAACTGTTTAATACAGCTGTCATTTGTCTTATCACCAAAGCAATAGAAGTCAAAATCGGTTAAACGAGCTGTAAAATGGGATTATTTCAATTTGTAATGTTATCTCAAATGGAGTATAAGTGGCTATAGATTAGTCACCCAGTCGGATTGAATGACCATTCTGTCACTGTTAGGGCTTTCCCTATTAGTGATGTGTGTATAACAGTGGTGGCCCAGTGGTATCGGCCGTGACTTACAAGTTGTAGGTCGTGGGTTCGAGCCCAGGCAGGCGCTTTACTTTGTGTAAATTATTTCATCACCACTGCACTCAAAACGGTGAAGGAAAACATCGTGAGGAAACCGGCATGTCCTAGAACCAAAAATTCGAAGACATGTGACATCCACCAACCCGCACTGTGTGGGAACATTAATAGGCTGATGATGTGATGTGATGTGTGTATTGACAACCATTATCGAAAAATCAAGTAATCAACTTAATCAATAATAACTTTGCCAGGGCAACATAATGATAATAAATTTAAACAAAAACCGGTCAAGTGCGATTCGGACTCGCGCACCGAGGATTCCGTACAAACAGCTACATTCACCAACATAATTAGTTAACTAGGTCAACGGGAACTACCATATAGGTTTTCGACCCAAAACCTATAGGGTACTTCCGGTTGGCCTAGAATTGTCAATTTTGGTTAAATGCAAGGGTGTACAGCACAAGTAAAGAGAAAATTTCGAATAATAATAAAACTTAAAAAATTTGGTAGATTTTGGTACTTACAAGTTTTCGCGAGGATCTAAATTTGCCCATATCTTTTTATTGTGTTGACTCAGAACCTTGATTTTTATACACCTAATATATAGACCTCAGTATCTGGTAGACTGGTAGACTGCAGGTAGATTTAAACTTGCTAGGTTCACCCGTTCCTGAGAAAATCAGTGGTGACACATGGACAGACGGACAAGAGAGTGATCTTATAAGGGTTTCTTTTTTTACCTTTTGAGATACGGGACCCTAAAAAACGACACCTGGAAAAAAATGTTGCGTCGCTTTCAGATATTTTCGAAGGCGATTAACCATGAAATAATATACACAAAAACGTTACTGTTATTTAGTTTTGGTCCCCAAGCTAGCCTAACCGATTAGGTATTATCATTTCACATCGTAGAACATCATAGGTCAAACAATTCACCTAGAAACCTACTCGATAATATATATAATATCATCGATACCATTGTACCGATAATATGCTTACACGCGTTAGAACAATACAGGTACATTGTTGCTGTAATAGAGGTTTACTGAAGCATATCAGCTTCACACAGGTTCAGGCACTTAGGACTACAGGTAGATAGTAACACATAGTGACGTCACACTGCTAGACATTACCTACACGACACGTGTTTAGACCAATAAGAAATTAAATGATATAGTAGGTACTTTAATTTTGGACCCTCGAAATAATCCATTCCCATCGCCAACTAATCCTATTAATAAAAATTGGGCGCCAAAATTTATGACACCCAAAATCCGCCATTTTTCTATTTTCAAATTTAATTGAAACCAGTGACTCACAAGGTTAAAACAAATCGATTGCCGTAAGAATCATTAAAATCGGTTAACGCTTTTGGTCTCTAGAACGCCACATAAGAACAAACATTTTTTTTTTAATTTAGAATAGTTTCGCGCTTGACCACTATCTCACCTGATGGTAAGCGATGATGTGGTCGACGGTGAAGCACGAGTGTCTAGAAGTAACCTATTCACTCTTGACTTAAAGACCCCTAGATTGGAGCTATCGGGAAACACAGACTCCGGCTGGGAATGCCACTCCTTAGCTGTACGCATAATAAAAGTATTTTCAAAACGCTTAGTGCATATGGGTGGGATGTCCACCATGTACCGGTAGCGCATCGCCGTACGTCTGGTAGTCCGATGATGACATACATAGACTGATAAATACATTAGCCTCCTTCGGCAGTCGGGTTAAAAGCAACCTTTACGCATCAGCCTTCTGCTTCATGTCGCTGGCACGACAGTCATTCAAATTTGTTTGCCCCAAAACTTTGCCACTTCCACGGCATCGCTGATGGCAGCACATACTATTATTATTATACTTTATTGTAAACCACAAAAAAAAAACAGGACAAACATTTTCAAAAAAAAAGTGTACAATGGGCGGTCTTATCGCACAGGGCAATCTTTTACAGACAACCTTTGGATGGACGGAACGATAGGAGAAGAATTTAGGGCTGTCAGTGTCCAATAGATCATAAATAATATTACTTACTTATACATAATTTCTTTATATACATACTATACCACACATCTAATATAATAATAAATATTGAATATATGACAGAGAAAGGAAAATAATAAAAATTATAGTGAAACGTAATGCTCCTTTACCATTTTCTAAAAAGTTGGCAGTGCTTGAGCACGTTTTCTTTTTTTCCAATTTAATAAGCTTAAGCTTGACCACTATCTCACCTGTTGGTAAGCGATGATGTGGTCGACGGTGAGACACGCTTGCCTAGAAATAACCTATTCACTATTGACTTAAATACTCCTAGATTGTAGCAGTCGGGAAACAGACTCCGGCAGGGAAATCCACTCCTTAGCTGTACGCATAATAAAAGTGTTTCCAGTGTTTTTTTATGTCTATAGGTAATGTATTCCACAACCGAACTGCTCAAATCGTAAAAGATTTGTCAAAGACAAATTTGTTTTAGGACACCGAGGGCAGGACAGAAGGCCCAGTAGTGTGATAATAAAATAAAATTATGCATATGCTTCCTATGCCTGCTTCCTGTTTTCAAATGCGTCTGCTCGACAACTTAAAAACAATGAATGTTAAATTGTAAAAATGAATTGCATTGCAATAAATTGTGTGAATTTGTGTTTTACGCAATTACTCCCCAGATTGGATAGAAACATAGATAGATGTCCAAAAGACCCAGTTCCGCCCAGCACCAATATGTTTTCCGAACAAATAAGCACTAAATTTTACGATTCCATTTAACGTGGCAGTTAAATGGTTTTACGGCTGTCCGGAGTGTTTTATCAAATAAAGTTGCGATGGTACAATTTAGTTGCTCTCATCTTTGTATGTGAATGTCTGTAGAGTGTATGTTGGCGATGAGTTCATTTATTTAGTACGTAGGTAAGTAATTAAATTGGTTCCGTATTTGTCGCTGTAGATACGATTGGAGCTGTCCGTTAACTATGTAGACCATTATCTTGCTAGCACGGGATATGAGTGCCACTGTCCGATAGTTCTCGCATTTCTTGGTTGACCCCTTCTTGTGCAGTGGTATCATGAAAGACTCCTTCCAGTCCAGTCTTTAGGCCATCTTCCCGTTCTTGCTCTAGCTTTGAAGAACGGGAAGATGGCCTGGCGGGCGGATGGGGTGGCGGGTGCTGCGCTTTTGTGGAAGCTGTGTAAGTACACAACTCCCGCTAAAGCCTAACACCTCTGTCTCCAAGACTTCAGCTCTTCGGCGAAAATGCTGTCTCTATCAGCTGACTTATTAGGTCTTAGCTTTGTCAGCGCATCTTCCACTTCAAATTTCAGCTCTACGAAGAGATCTTCAAACTGGATTATCGGCTCATCAGATTTCCCCGTTTCTTTGTATAGGCTCTCACAGTACAGCCACCATCTCTCCGTGACCTGGTCTATTTCCGTCCCCTGATCATCTTCAATACCCCAGGTCTTCGGTTTGAAGTCCCGGGTAATACTCTTTACTTTAAGAAAGAGATCTTTTATATGCAGAGACTGCGCGTGCTCCTCAATATCCTGACATATTGACTTCAGGTATTGGTTGTAGTCTCTGCGGCATAAACATTGAACCATTGCTGGAAGGAGCTGATATTAAGCACGGTCTGAGTCGTCTCTAGCTGTCAGTAGGTGTTTTCTTTCCTTGATCGCCGTCCATGTGTTGTCAGTAACCCACGTCTATTTTGGACGATCAGTGTCCTGACATTAAACTTCTGTCTGTGATTAGAGTACCATCTGTTTTAATCTTGTCTAGTTTGTGTCTATGACAGCACTGGGATCCACTTCAAACTTTGCGGCTTTCCTGCTAAAACTTTCACTAAAAGCGGTGAGTGTCGGCTGGGAGAATCGGTTTTGCTGCTTGACCGTGGTTCTTATACATCTCTTTAGCTACCTTACTCCTACTATTATAAGCAGTTCAGCTTTTTTGTAGAAGGATATTCTGTAAGTACAATATCTGATGATCAACATTGCTTCTGGTGGTCAATGTTGTTGACTGGGGCTATAAAGATTTGCAGTGGTTGGAAATGGTGAGGCGGGCTACGCTAAAAAAAAAAAAGACACTGATACTAATCTAAATCATCGCTGTGTGGCCACGGGAGCACAGCAGTGGACAAAAACGGGTCTAACATATTAAACTTTAATGAACCAGTAATTATATTATTGCAAGGTGAACATTTTAACATGATTAGGTAACTGCAAATATTTAAATTAGTAGCAAGAACTTCAGAAGGAAGTCTGAAAATCAAACTAACAAATATTTTAAATGCGAGAGTTTGGATGGATGTGTGTTCGTTTGTTACTCAATCACGCCAGAACGGCTGGAAGGATCTGGATGAAATTTGGCACAGAGATAGATTATAGTCAGGAATAAAGAAAAGCACATAGTATAATTATACTACATACTTTTGTACTTATTTTATGTTTATAATATTTTTATGCACCTGCCATTCTATCTCTTCACCGCCCTTGGTTTACTGGTAGAGAATGCCTCCGGAATTAAGTCAGCCTATGTACTTTTATGTTGCATGTAGTTTTAATAAATAAACAAATTATACTTTTTGTCCCGGGAATATGTTCCCTAAGCATAATTTTCGACTTTCACACGGGCGAAACCGATGCCAGAAGCCAGTATTTTAATAAACATGACTACAAATAGGTAACTTCACAGATTTCAGGTTTGATTTCAAAGTTCCTGATAGGAATAGCCCGTTTATGTGCGCTGTCCACCCTTCCTTCCTTTAAGTGCAGTATAAAACTGATTTACATCCGTCACCTCAAACATCAGGACCTGTTGAAAACCAGCGTCAGGCACTAGTTGTCTGGCATTTTTGCTGAACTGGGCCTTTTTGGCGCAGCCGTGAGGCACACTCTCCTGCTGATTTCTTACGTCAGACCTTATTTTTTTGTATTTTATCTGATGTATAATATTATGTTGTGTGTCTTTTAGCCTGTGCCAAATAAATTTATTTTCTTTCTTTCTTTCTTTCTTTCTTTCTTTCTTTCTTTCCTTCTTTCTTTCTTTCTTTCTTTCTTTCTTTCTGTGTCCTGGCTGTCCTTAGTCATGTGTAAAGGAGCTGAGATGCTGTGATCTATCAATAGCCTCTCACTACTACCTACATAAGCTTTGGTCATCATCATCATCAGCCTATTAATGTTCCCACTGCTGGGACACAGGCCTCCTCTCTGTGAGAGGGAATGGGCCGTAATCTACCAGAGGGCCCAGTGCGGGTTCGTGGATGTCAAATGTCTTCGAATTTTTGGTTCTAGGACATGCCAGTTTGAGAGCAGTGATGATGAAATAATTAACACAAAGTAAAGAGCCCGCCTGGGCTCGAACTCACGACCTACAACTTGTAAGGCGCAGCCACTACCACTAGGCCACTATAGCTCTCGCTTTTATCAAGCCAGTGTAATTCGACGTTCATAAAAATACTATTCAACTGTCTGTCACGCACAGAGCTATTTCAGCGTAACGTGTATTATGCATGAACGAGGGTATACAACATAACCTGATTATGCGGTCTGATAAGGGAACTCAATCTGCGTTAAATCCTTTCACACTTGCGTCGGTAATTAATTCACCATCGACGCGGTATGCCACATGTTGTTTTATTCATAAAACATAAGTTCGGTCCTGGTGGGAATATTATGTTGAAATAATATTATATGAAGATACTGTTGCTGGGTATGAGTTCTTGCTCTCTTTTCAGAATCAATTGATTAATTTGGTTATGAAGTGCTCATCATTATACAACCAATTACAGCTGTTGTATTTAATATGCCAATTGCGGTAATTTACCAACCTCCATTCTTTTTACCATTACTTAGTTTATGTTGTCGCATTTAGAAAAACTTTTTCACAAAAAAACAAATCGAATTCAAAAACAAAAAAAAGTGCAATTTAACTTTCGTTTCGGCAGTCGGTGTCTTTTGTACCTCTTATTTTTTATCTTTTTTCGACACCAACTTCCGATACGAAAGTTAAATTGCACTTTTTAGTTTCAATTATTATTATATCTCTCTTTTTAGACTTAGTACACTTTCACTAATAAGTGAGCAAGTTTTATAATAAGGGTACCTAAAGGATTGACAAAATACTCATAATAACTCAATTTCCACTTTCGTGCTGTTTGTCGTTAGGGAGCTCAGTTATATGTTCCATATCTTGAAAAGTGCTGAACCAATTTTGATGAAACATACTCTATGCCCTAAGTTAAGAAATATTTTTTCCAATAAAAAAAGAATGATTACGATCCGATAAGTAGTTTCGGGTAAAAACCGTGGACAAACATACAAATATACATAGCTACATACATACACTTATGAAATTTGGCACACATGTTTAAAAGCCCACATAGAGTAACATATGTGAATATTGGCGAATTCCAAGAATATTACATACGAATTAATTACTTCATTTTTTTGATGAAGGAACCACGGCATGGAATCATGGCAATAGTAATGATTTCACTGCTATTGCCATGCTAAAACTAAACATCTGCAGCGTCAAGACCGGTATGAAGAAGCAGGAGTTTATTGGAGTTATTTATTCTGAAGTCCTATTTTTTTGTAGTGGGAGATCGTCCAATGACTTCGCCCGCTCTGGGTGAAGCGGAAGGGCATGTCAGACTTTTACTCACTAAAACTCACCCGTGTTCCTTCAGTTGCTTGTGCCAGGGCCGCGGTAACTTTCTTTCAAATTTATCCGCGACCCAGACAGGCCTAGCGCGATCATGTCAGTTTTTGCTGACATCTCTTTGAGGCGCGCGTGCACACTACGCACCGTCGACTCGGGCCTAGTCCTTATCATTCTGAAGCTCATAAATATACTATTCAAGTTCTTATTCCCAACCAATGCAACTCCTGTAAGTCAACATCTACAGTGACGGCCATAAGACAAAATATTTATTTTGTAATCGGTACTCATGTAATGTTATGTACAAACAGTTAGTTGTTTGAACTAATATAGTGTAGATTAATGACAAATTAGTCGCGCTCAAATAGTTTGCAGTGCTGGTCTGTAGGGAGACCTAAGTTTGGTGCCTAATGACCGTCTGACTCCGGGCTGTTATTAATCTGTATTAAATAATGTAGGTTAGTGTTGTTATGTGTCCGACGATTCTAGAAGAAAGTTCATAATTGTTAATTATTAGACTTTGTAATATCTCTGTTACTGAAACTTACTTTTTATTACGAGTTTGATATGGACGAAGTCGCGGCCAACAGTAAGTTATGAACTATAAATCTTGTCATAACGGTCTAATGTAATAAATTATTTGATTTGGACTTGACCAACAAAAAATAAAGTTATAAATATCATCCGATAACACAATAAATTCATAGGTTGCCGTTTATTTATATAACTATCAATATAATAAAAGAACACACAGGTAAGTCAAACTCGGGCCTTATCGTAGAATATTTTAATAAAATATTAAGTACATACCCAAATAAATCACATTTGGACAGAAGAAAATAGCTCTGTAAAGAATTATTTATTTTCTTTCCTCTGCCTTTTAGAGATTTATGTGTGTTTTTCTTTTCCCTTATTTTTGTATAATTTAAAAATAAATACTTTTAGAGATCTTATGTGTTTCTTTGCTCAAACTGTATTTCTGTCATTTTTAAACAAGCTTCTGGTTGGTCCCGTACTACGAGTATGTTAAGATTAAGCGTTTTTTGTAGTGTTTGTACAACCAACGTTGTGGCTCTGTCGCACACACGAGTCACAGCATTATGCTGAGCGATGGCCAGTTTGCGCGAATGTGACGCATATTTTCCCTATTTTAATTTTTTATGGCGTCATATGCAAATACAGCAACGGAACATACTCGTAAACACTTTTTATTTCTTTATTTATTTCACACTAGCTTCTGCCTGCGGCTTCGCCCGCGTGGAAAGTGTTTTCTTATCCCAAGGGAACATTATACCGGGATGAAAAGTATTCCGGACTACAATCTATCTCCGTGCCAAATTTTTGCCAAATTTCCATCCAGATCCGTTCAGCCGTTTTAGCGTGATTGAGTAACAAACATACACACATCCATCTAAACTTTCGCATTTATGAAATATCATATTAAAAAACTTGGTGTCTTTGGTACCTATTGTTTTCCGTGTTTCGACACCGACTTCGGAAAAGAAAGTTATTTTTCGTTTTGCAGTGTTTTTTTGGAAGTCGGTTTGATTTTTTGTTAAAAAGTTTTTATTTATCTCTTTTTAGTTTTGATAGATACTTCCAATTGCCATAAAATTCATATATGGCCAAAGTACATCTCACGACGATTCCAATAAGCCCATACACGACTAGGATATATTGTTTTATTTCGGAGTACCAGTGCCTACCTGCCGGCTTCATCATCAGATCAGTTTCATCAGCACTATGTATTTATAAGTATTTGCTTCATCACTATGGGACTATGGGACCAAAAGGTTCATGACTATGGGACCAATTTTGGGACTGGTCCTATTTGGCGCAGCCGTGGGACACACAGAATATTGTGATTGATATAAACACTTTTATTTTGTTTTATATTATTGTCGCTTAATCCAAGTTTTCTTCTTTTTTTTTAATGTATATTTTGTGTGCTCTGGCTTGTGTCAAATAAATGTGTTTTCTTTCTTTTCTTTCTTTTTTCAATTGGGAAGTATATCCTTTCAAACAAAAGAAGATTTTTCCAGATCGGTCCAGGCATCTTACAGTAATCGGGGAACATACAAAAAAAAAAAAGATTCCGACGAATTGAGAACCTCCTCCTTTTTTTGAAGTCGGTTAATAAATAAGATAGTATTATAGTCGGCATTGGAATTAAGTGATATTGTTCATTCAAATATAGGTCGCTTTTTTCCGTGTTCCTGTCCACCTATAATCTGGGCGCACAGTAGTGCCCCCGCCAAGACGAGCCAAGCGAAGCGCAAGGGCACTACCTACCTTTTCTTGTTGTATGTTTTCGTTTTTTTGAACTCTCATTTTTTTTTTTTTTTTTTTTACTATGTATAGGCCAGTGTTTGACCACAATCTCACCGTGGTCAGTGATGATGTGGCCGATGGTGGTAAGCACACAAAGCCTAGAAGGGAACTGGCTCTCAAGTGCTGCTGTCGGAACACACCGGAAGGTGCTTGGCACATCGGAAGCTCATTGTAAGATTCCAACCCGCGACCTTCGTCTCGGTATCCGACGTCACTACCACTGAGCTATCATCGCCTTATCATCGCCTCTCATAATTTGGGTTTGGATTATACCAGATTAACAAAATTCTTGGGGTATGATGTCAATTATAGTGGACTTATTAAACTTATAAGGTTCAATTGCAAAGCTCTTATACTTTAGATTTTATAGAAATCTAAAAAAAAACAATTTCGTCATTGACTCATTCACTGATGATCATCAAAATTCTTAGGGTACTTCCTTAAGTCCTGGGAAGCTAAAATTTGGTATGAATGCTAGTATTAGTACACAAACAACAAAAAAAAACTAAAACTTGTAACTTTTACTCCCCAACCCTTTAAATTAGGGTATAGATGTTTGTATGAGACTTCTACAAATTTTGACGCTAGAGGTCTGAAAATTTATATGGTCCCCATATCAATTTCCTATTATTTTTCCTTGTTATAAATAATAAAATACATATTTCAAGACTTTTAGTTACTCACCCCCTACGTTATAAATTAAGGAATTTTAGTTTATAAAGGAGCTCGTAGCTTAATAATAACAGCCGCACGGGTTGATCTTCAAGGTTAAGCAACGCTTGCCGAGTTAGGTCTGTGGATGGGTGACCATCTTATCTTAGCGAGTTTCCTCCGTGCCTCGGAAAGCACTTTAAGCCGTTGGTCCCGGCTGTCATTTGAAGATCTTTGACAGTCGTTACGCATAGTCAGAAGCTTGAGATCTGACAACAATCTTGTCAAGGGGTTACCCAGTTACTGGGTTGTGGAGGTCAGATAGGCAGTCGCTCCATATAAAACACTGGTACTCAGCTGAATCCGGCTAAACTGGAAGCCGACCCCAACTTAGTTTGGAAAAGGCTAGGCAGATTGGTTTATTGATTGATTGTTTTATTGATTGGCAGTTTATATGGGTTTGCCCATACAAACTTAATTTCATGCTAAAGATCTGAAAATTATACAAGTATACAGTAGTATGTATTATAGCTTGACGTAGCCGTTATAGCTACATAGTTTGATAAAGTGTAGAGTTAGAAGCTTGGCTCTACATGAGATCTAATAATTTTTTGACAGTGCGAGCCAAATATGATCTCCTCGTCTTGGCAAAATTTTACATGAAAATGTTTTTGGTAGGATTTTCCTGTCAGATTCCTAAAGGTGATTTAAGCTTATGCCCTTACTAAAATCCATTATTATATTTATTTCGTTGTAAATCATAAGCACAACAAAGTATTGTAGAAAAGAATTCTTTATTTTTTATTTTTACGGGTTTACCTGTAAGTTTTGGTAAAATACTGACCTGATTTTGGCAATGGTTATTGAGGTAAAAGAGAAGGCCATATGGAGTGATTCTGAAATGATATAACCTATACATCGCGATCGGGTGCAAAATATGAGCTCATTTTTAGGGTTCCGTACCCAAAGGGTAAAAACGGGACCCTATTACTGAGACTCCGCGGTCCGTCTGTCTATATGTCTGTCTGTCACCAGGCTGTATCTCATGAACAGTGATAGCTAGACAGTTTGTTGTAGAAATTTTCACAGATGATGCATTTCTGTTGCCGCTATAACAATAAATACTAAAAACAGAATAAAATAAATATTTAAGTGGGGCTCCCATACATCAAACGTGATTTTTTTGCCGATATTTGCGATAATGGTACGGAACCCTTCGTGCGCGAGTCCGACTCGCACTTGGCCAGTTTTATTTTTTTTATGTTTAAAAATCTCAGCATGAGTTATTTAAAATCACACTAATATTATAAAGACAAAAGTTTGGATGGATGTATGTTTGTTACTCAATCACGCCAGAAAGGCTGAACGGATCTAGATGAAATTTTGAACAGATATAAATAATAGTCTAGATTAGCACAAAGCCTACTTTTCAACCCAGTATAATGTTCCCTTGGGATAAGAAAACACTTTAGACGCGGGCGAAGCCGCTGACAGAAGCTAGTATAAATATATATTGAGCTTAGGTGTTTGTGCAGTGTGAAAGCACCTATGATGCTGGGAATATACAAAGTAATAGTTTTTAGGACAGTGCCTTTAAGTTTTATAAACTTACTGTATTTTCTATAATTATGCCTTCCACTCATTTATCTCCTAAAATTATTAATAACTAGCGAACGTCTAACGGTTTCGGGCTAATCTACGGGAGCGAAATCGCGGGAATAAAGCAGAAAAAAATATGTTTCCTGCGGAGTATTCCACGGGAGGGAAGTCGCGGGAATAAAGCTAGTGAAGCTGAAAAATAATTTATTTTAATAATAATCCCCTACACACAAGGATGTCAATACCGATACTTCAGCATAATCGATCATTTCGCCTTAGGTAAAGATTAGTTGATTTGTGTGCGCAACACAATGATGGATTGCGAGAGGATAACTCAATCACTGGGGTTTCTTGATGCCTTGTATAATGTAGGAGTGAATGAGAGTGGGAGTTATGATAAGCAATTGATACATGAGCTTATGTGTGTTCCATTTTAATATTCGTTCTGAATTTCGGAATAAGAACACGTGGAATTTATGTAGGCCGTTGATTTGCGCTTTGTTATTTTGCTGCCGCGGGTTCGGTCTCTTGCAAGGCCAAGATTATTCAAACCACGCATTCGCTGGAGTATAAAGTACGTAGGTACGTAAAGGGGTAATGATCCGATTAATCACGAAAGGCTTTAGCTTTATTAGATAAACAAGTTTTCTTTTATACATGACCGTTTAACTGTTACAACTCTTTGCGTTTTATGGTCGTAAAATTGGAGTAATCCTTTGCCTAAATTGGGACCGATGCCAGGGAACTGAGAGCATTGGTGAGCAGTGATAACGGCCACGACTTACCCACAAGTTGTGGGTTTGAACCCAGGCAGGTGCCTAAATTTGTGTTAATTATTTCATCAGTACTGCTCTCAAAACGGTAAAGGAAAATATTGTGAGGAAACCGGCATGTCCTAGAACCAAAAATTCGAAGACATGTGACATCCACTAACCCGCACTGGGCCTGCGTGGTGGATTACGGCCCATTCTCTCTAGTGGAGAGGAGGCCTGAGTCCCAGTAGTGGGAAAATTAAAAGACTGATGATGATGATGACCAGGGAACTATCGCTCAAGTTGCCTTTGCAACTACAAACCAAAGAAGCAGTATTACTAGTACAAGGCTAAATAAAGTTGCTCTATCAAACAACGAAGCCAACAAACGATTATACCACAGTGAGTAACATTGTTATCAAGCACCCGCTAGCCAATCAAAGCGACCTGTTTCGAGCACCGCTTCAAACGTTATGTTATAACTATTATAGAACTCTGCCAGTCAGTCACAAACTTACGTGACTGAATGGCAGAGTGTACATTTGAAATTTTAGGAAGTGGACATACGTAAGCCATACGCCATAGGGATGGGAATTGTCAGGCATCAAGAGAAAGTTGATAATGTGGAAAATCGGTGGTAAATGAAAGTTGAGGATCAAGGTGACCATGTAACGACTGATGTCATCATAGCCCACAGCCTTAGATTTTATGGATAAGATCATCTTTTTATCGTCATCTTCAGAGGTTGGAGCAAAACGAAATGGTTCTATGAAAGGAGTGGGTAGGCCAGTAATGAAATCTACATTGTTGTACGTTATCAAAGATTCTCACATAGAAAATATACATTTTCATTTATTTACAGACGACTTAAAAATATATTAGGCCTTTGAGATGTGTTGCTGTAGAAAATGTTGCGCATACCATAGTTGCGCAAACTGTACTAATTAGTTAATTTTCGACTAGATCAATATTAGATCCAGACTCTTCATGGTATGCTATACCAACGAATCCTGAGTTACTTTGCTCATATCGCTCGGAGATAGCTGGACAGCTTAGCCAGTTGTGGTGGGACATATTTGATTCGAATCTTATTCCCAGGACAGCTCCTTGAAGTTCCCTCTGTGGAAAGCCGCTATCGCCTTCGCTTTAAGACTCGACTCGGAGGCTTGGAGCGGTATGGAAACTAGAACCCATAGCGAAAGCGGATACGTTCCTTTCTCAAATTGGCATTTTACTTCTAAAATTCGAATCTTATTCAAAATTCGAAAACCATTCGTTCGTTTTTTGGCATTTTACTCATATCATCATCATCATCAATTATTTATTCAATCGACGCCGTGACGTCTATTGCCTATGCCCATATAGGCCTAACTTAGCCAAAAGCCTGCGCTTCTTTCTTGGGGCCTATATTCTAATTCCTCTTGAAGAAAGTTTCCTTCAACCCACTCGGGGAGAAGGAACCTAGGACTGCGCCATGACAAATATTTAACTGTCATCCTGATTTACTGGTGTGGTGAAAATAGAATACATATTGTTAATAAGGGTTAGCAACAATATGAATGAACCCACTAGCCGACATTTTTATGTAATATTTTAACCAAAAGATCATTTCTGCCCCAGTTTACAGAAAGCAGATGAACCAATTTCTTTCCGTACATAAGTCAAAGTGAAAAACTACGGCCTATAAAGGGATGAGAGAGTATTTTGTATTTCGCTGGGGTATTCAAAACTTCTTATTTTCCACTTAAATCTTCGCAGTTTTATCATACTGAACCTTTTCGACTGGCACAGTATATTTCCAACTTTACCTGCGCAGAAATAAAGTTCAATTTGGTGAGACTTTTGGCATCACCGGATGCGTTTCCTCACGTCGCAGGTTATTCGGCAGGAATTTCGTTAATCTAGGTGTCAGTGTAAAACGGTTGCATAAATAACGTATAATAGAACCACTATAGGTAGAGCTATCATGTTGGAACCAGATATAGAGATTCAAATGCTCAAAGTTATCAAGCCTTATGAAAATGGTACTTTACAACAGTGAACTTAAGGTGGTTTTTTGAAGCCTCACTTAACCAGATCTAGAAAATTCAACTTTCTGACTTTTAACTTAAGGTTGTTTTTAAGTTGTTCTATAATTAATGCAGTAGGAATTTCCCTCAGGCATGCAAGTCAACCGTGTAAGCTACTGCTGTAATACAACAGATGATCCACGGTCGAGGGAAACCGGTTGAAACAAGATTGTATGTGAATGTGATTTGAATCGATTGCACTGAACATATGGTTCAGTCTACACTGAAACAAGCGCGGAGACATCATCGGGGGCAATGACCCTCCTCCTAGGTCTCAACCAAACTGAGCCTGGAACTCTAAATCATACAAAAGATAGCTAAATCTATATTTTCATTTGTGGGTAATAACTTGGATATTGACAAATTGTCGTCATCCTTGCAAGTGGGGCATATTCTTGTTTATGCGCACAGCAAAAGAGTGGAATTCTCTGCCGGAGTCTGTATTGCCTGATAGCTACAACCTGGGAGTCTTTAAGTCAAGAGTGAATAGGTTTCTTCTAGGCAAGTGTGCTTCATCGTCAACCACATCATCGCTTACCATCAGGTGAGATAATGGTCAAGCGCAAGCCTATAAATAATAATAAAAAAATAGGTCTCGAAGGTCGGCAAATTGTGAGGATTTTCTGCATTTGGGGCACTTACTTGGGCATATTTACCCTAGGGCCATAAATAAGGGTCATGGCTTTCTACAAGCAATACTAGTATTTGAGCTTGCTGCCCTATAACTTCTGGATAAAGGTATGACAGGTTAAAAATAATGCTTAATATGTCAAGGCATGGTAAATTTTTTTGCTGCATTGGTTCTTACTCATGAAAATTTGTATTTTCTTTTCAACATTATACAGACTGATAGATTCTGACTCAGAGTTCTCAACAATCTATATATATCATATCACATATCATCAGCCTATTAATGTTCCCACTGCTGGGACACAGGCCTCCTCTGTGAGAGGGAATGGGCCGTTATCTACCACGCGGGCTCAGTGCGGGTTGGTGGATGTCACATATCTTCGAACGTTTGGTTCTAGGTCATGCCGGTTTCCTCACGATGTTTTCCTTCACCGTTTTGAGAGCAGTGGTGATAAAATAATTTACACAAAGTAAAGCGCCTGCCTGGGCTCGAACCCACGACCTACAACTTGTAAGTCACAGCCGATACCACTGGGCCACCACTGCTCTCAACAAACAATCTATAGATGGTAGTAAACACACAGAAAATTATTCAGTCAAGGCTTTGATTCTACCACAAATATCTATGAATATAAATCAAATGTCGTAACAATTATTACGACAAGAACGAGAATTTTGTAGTTTTAAGTCATCTATAATTTCCCTTGGTTCATTTTATGAAGAATACGTATATGAGACCTTATTTACATCATGTCAATTATTCTAATTGGTAGAAATCCTATCAACCATACCCCATACCGTTTCCACATCACCGACTTAATTTCTGATCGACGCAAGTTTCCCTAGGGATCATATTCGGGGTCGATGGCATCCAAAACGTTTATAGCTATTAGACTATTAAGTACTGATAAGGTTAGCAATTATAAGAGTCTCCTTTGGGAGAAGAACTATTAACCTCACTGAAAAGGGTTTAACGGTGTTTTCAGTCTTGAGTATGAATATGTAAAGATTCGCAAGAGAACTAGGGTTACCGACAAAGCCCGAATAATTGCCAAACTTAAGTGGCAGTGTGCAGGGCACATTGCTCACAGAACGGATGGCCGATGGGGCAGAAAGATTCTGGAGTGGCGACCGCGAACCGGAAGACGTTGCATTGAAAGGCCTCCCACCAGGTGGACCGATGACCTAGTTAAAATTGCGGGAAGGTGCTGGATGCGAGACGCATGAGACCGATCAATGTGGCGACGCGTCCACTGCTGGACATAGGCCTCCCCAAAGCGTAATTACACTGATCGATCCTGTGCGTTTCGCATCTACCGGACGCACGCAGCCTTGACCAGGTCGTCGTTCCACCTAGAGGGAGGCCTTCCAACGCCACTCTAGAACTTTTCGGCGTCAACAGCCATCCGTTCTGCGAGCAATGTGCCCTGCCCACTGCCATTTAAATTTGACCATTCTTCAGGCTAGGTCGGTAACTACTTAAACGACGATAATTGGAGAAGTATGGAAGAAGTTATATTGCACAGTCTCTAAATAAATTGGTATACGGGCAAGATAATGATTATAGTATTTGCAGACTTTTATTAAAGAAATGTAAACGAATTAGCGGCTTATAAGGAGTTTGTAAGTTATGATAAGTCTTCTTTAGTATATAAGTTTTGGTAACTTATCTAAATCATATCAAAACTTAGGACTCAAACTTATGCGGTACCTAAGCTGAGCTTAACTCTTAGTCCTGGGATTCGCCGGTAACTCTTCGAATTTTCTGACTTTTATTCTAACATAATTATTAGTTATAAGTTTTGTAAAGACATTAGTTTTGTAAGTTATGAAATCCAAGAGAAATGATGATGCGTCTAAAAAACTTTTTCTTTCTTCCGATTATACGAAAAATAGTGATCTAATAACAAAATTCATATTAATTACAAATGACAACAAAATTTATTATTTTCATCAAAGACATTTTTATAAGCTACTATTTAACCTGTCCTGCAGCCTAATTGCGTAAATGAGTTTGGCAGGGCATCAACTCCATGAAACACATGATTATGACACATTTCCTTTACATGTTTTCGGTTTTGCGTAAATAATTTAGAAAGGTAGAACAAGAGGAGGTACCTCCTCTACCTTATGAGTTGTTCATATTATTTTTTGCCTTTCGAGAGTATTACGTAATATGAAAGTCGTTATTTTAAAGGTGTCGTCACCCTTACCTATACGTGTTCTTTGCCGAATTCACTTACGCAATTAGGCTCCCGATGTCTGTGTGGATGGAATCTAGCAAGTTTTTATCACCCACTTCCCGGTGTTCGATTGAGATGTAATTTTGCACATACGTTTTTTTCTCGTGATAACACAAGTTTTAATAGGATTGTTATTTTTTATTTTATATGAGTTTACTTCTTATAATTTCCTTGAGGAAATAAACAAAATCAGAAACCTTCAATAAGAAAATGAAATAATCCAATAAAAATAAAAATTCCGACTGCTTAAGAAGCGAACTAAAACGACGTAAATAAGAAGAAAATCATGCTGTGCAGTCGGATGATACATATTCGCGAGCTGGCTGACTAAAACAGAATATGCATCCTCCGACTGCATAGTTAATATAAAATTATTTTCTTTTTATTTATAACTTTTTAGCTAACATTTGTTTTTATTTGGTTGAGCAATTGACTGCTGCGCTGCGTGTCGCGGATTCGATTCCCGCACAGAACAAATATTTGTATGACCTACAGATAGTTGTGCCGGTTCTGGGTGTTGTGTATGTGAGTTTATATGTTTGTAAACGCACCCACGATACAGGAAGAAATTCCTAGTGTGGCGCAACGTTTTAAAAAATAAATAAAAATAGGTCCATTTAAACATATAAATGTTATATATTTTAGAAATAACCTCTTAAACCCCTTTATTTTGATATCTCACACGATGGGTTTGGAATAAAAAATATAGGGACCCACAATATGGCGCCCAAAATCCGTAATTTTTCTATTTTCCAATTTTAATGTAGCCAGAGACACTCGCAAGGTTAAGACCAATCGATTGACGTAAGAATCTCCAGGCCAGCGCGTTTGGTCTCTAGAACGCCACATAGGAACAAACATACATACAGACAAACACATTACCCTCCTACGGCAGTCGGGTAAAAAGGTAAAAGGCCAAAGCACCAATAAAATAAAACCAACTGAAATAGACGAAGAAAATAGCAAGAAAAAGCTCGAACCTAGTTTTGCCCTAAGTAAATATTACAAAAAAGGCTTCAAACAAATTCGGGATAAGAACAAAGTCGATCTTAGCTTACAAAAGGAAATTTTATTTTCATGGGCAAAGTTACAAAGAGACTTGTGGTAATGATCGAAAGATATAGCAATATAGAACCGCGCCTGAGGCTACATGATCATCTGAGAGTATCGGCGGATGTATGACAGGGATACAATTTGTGTGTTTCGTTGGTATTATCAATGCCCGAATAATTCTTTCTGTTTCTTTGTAACTTTTCTAAGCATGAATGTGTTGAATTTCTTAATAAAATTATGTTTTCGAGAAGAAGCCTTTGCCTTGCTATAATAAGCTCGCATTTTAGTGATATTTAATTAAAGAACTCCGTATCAAAAGTTCCGTAAAAAATGTTCGCAAAACCACATATGAGCAGAACGTCATATTCTCAAAATGTAGTTAGTAGTAGCAAATCGTCCTATTAGCAGAATGTACTGCTAATAGGACGATTTGCTACTACTGTCAAAGTAGTTTTTGATCTCGCGGAGGGCGAATGAGAATTACAGGATTTACTAATGATAAACATAAAATATTTTCCCATAATTTACATTGGCATAACGAAATGCCGCATAAAGATCATTAAGCATAATGTTATTAGGCATAAATGCTTTGCCATAATTTATATTGCCATAGATACTGTTGGCATCGTTGGCATAATAATGATGATGCATAATCTTATAAAGCATAATGACTGTTATAAACGCTTAATGATATTTACACATAATGTTCTTTGGAATAAAACAATAGTTTGAAAATTGTCCTTTTCACCGTAGGTATTTTAATTTTCGGCGTTCAAATATGTACGCATAAAATTGAATAAAATGCAAAATTGCCCTTAAATATTTATGCAACTCCAAATTATGGCAAAACAAATTAGACCAAATGACAGTTATGCTAACCTTTGCATTATGCCAAAGTATTATTATGCTGATAAAAAATATGTGAAAACGTTATGCCAAACAACATTATGCCTTAAAAAATTATGCCAAAAGGGGGATGCCCAAATTACAGTTATAGGATGATCTGCGAATAGTACATTTTGATATGGAGTCAATGAAAGTATTGATATTTTTACAAGCTTTTATATAACTTGCCTTGTTGTTTAGGTCAAATCTTGCAACTGAATTTAAAAACAGTTTCCCCATCCAATTGCGCTGAAATTTTGCTTACACGTTTGATTTGGATGACAATGCACGTTAAGGTAAAAAGCTAGTTAAGTTTTTAATTTCCTGATTATAATTATTGTTATGTTTTTATGTTAGGCTGGAAGCTAACCCCAACATAAGAAAGCTTGAATGCTTCCGGATTTCAAAATATACAGGACGAGTTTTACATTTGAAAATCTCAACCGATTTTGATGAGAATTAAAACTGCAGCGTTGGAGAGTATTCATAAATAACCCGTTGATTTTGCAAAAAAAAGCACACGCTGTATTATTACGCCATCCGATAGTGTCACTAATAAGGATCAAATTCTGGAAGTAATAACTTACGAAAAACTGTTCTTTCGTTTAAAAGTTTTAAAAGTCTTCCTGGACGCAAAAAATAACGTACCTTTCGTTCAACATAGAATACCGGAAAATATTATAAAATATTTTATCTACTCTCATATCGTAATATTGTAATTATAAACTACAAAACGAGTTTATATTGGCATACTTTATAAACACAATACCGAAATTAAAAAATAGAATCTTATTATAACACTTTTTCTCTTACAAAATAATGCTATAATACAATTTTTTTTCTATTACGATACAGGACAAATCCAAGAACTTAATCACTAAGGAGTTTCCATCAAAATTTTTTTTGTTATGCCATTTTTATAGTACCTATTTAAAAAGGTTTGATGCCAATTTTTACTTGTCTATGACAATGGCCACTTTAGGCTTAGCACGCACTACGATTTTTATTCGCGTGAGTTTTGTCTCTTTCTACCTGTTCATAGACCTCAAAATATTCGCGCAAATTAAATTTGCGCCGTGGTGCGGTGGATTCTGTGGTAAAACACGAATTTCTTGCGGTATTATATCTGCATGATTTTTTTACCGCAATGCGAGCAGCTTCTTCTTACAATTCCATAGGTCGCAGAATGTGCGGTAAAAATTCGTGCTAATAAAAATCGCAGTGCGTGCTAAATCTTAGCGCATGCGCGGTTAATGCGGTGATGTGCTAGGTTTTGGCGCCATTCATACGTTTTGCAGGTTTTGCTGTATTGAATTTCATGAGATTTAAAAATTCTTGCTTAAAAATGTCTGAGATATCAGTGAATGTGAAGAAAATTTGACTCCGCCCGATATTTTAGATGCGACGAAGGAAATTACTCTTAATCTATTACCAGCAAAGTCGAGAAAATTATATGATAAATGCTATCACGACTTTATGCCATGGAAAATGCAAAAAAGGTATTTAGTAGGTTCAATCCCAATGTATGAGTGTAAATAAAGTAGTGTATGAAACTGCACATAACTAGGTATTAAAACATTCGTGTGAATACTATAAAAACCTCGCCTACGGCTCGGTTTTTAAACACACTCATGTTTTAATACCCCTTATTATGCAACAGTTTCATAAACTACTATTTCGACGTAAAAGACCCATTAGAATTTATTTATTACTCACCCAAACCACAGATTATATAAAATACATACTACAGAACCGTAACCTAAAAGAAAAGATGATACATGTTATGTTAAACATGATGTATAGTTTACTTTTACATAGTAACTGGCCATAAATTATGACCAACTTAGTTTGAAAAGGAAATTTCCTTCTTAAGCAGTTTGCCAAGTTCCGAGGTTAGTGTCCGAACTTGGCCTTGGCAATGAAAGGAACACGTGTAATGCTGAAAGCCCTGCCAAAAAGAACTGTGATAAAAGCAACCTTTTTCTGAATAAGAATTGAGTTTAAAGTAACTTTTATGTTTTTATCCGCCAATTATTTTAATGGGTTTGGCTGTAAACGAGATGCTGTGAGCCAAAACGTGGAACTTTAGGATAAGTCGTTATCAAACTGATTTTGGATTGAAGTTCGTGGTCAAACAAAGAAACGTAACCTAATTCAGTAACAGTTAAGCTAACCCAGATTTAGATGATTTCGGTAGGACGGGTGGCATAAGCCGAAAAAACAACATAGCCTTGACGAATAAAAGAAAAACCGGCCAAGTGCGCGTCGGGGCACGCGCCACGGGTTGCCTAATTGTAAAATAATGCGGATTAAGAAGAGGGCTTTTTGCTGTTTCATGGGCATTTTACATGGTTCGTAAACTTATATTGACTACCTGTTTTACATAACCAACAACGTTATATAAGTAATTATTCAATGGAATTTGTACAATTTTATTACTTTCCCAAGTATAAGTTAATAATAATAACTGAGAACTAGCGCAAGCCTGTAATACTAACTAATGATGAACGCAAAGAGGTATGGCAAGGCAAGGAGCTACACGGACGCTTCTATCGGGCTCTCCATGGGCCCGATGTAGACTTCCCAGCGTCCGTATCCTGGCTAAGTTTCGGTGACCTTTTCGGGGAATCTGTAGGTTTTGTCTGTGCAATTATGGACGAAGTTATCCTGACGAATAACTACCGGAGACAAATAATGAAGGATGGGACGGTTGACGTGTGTCGGGCATGCCACCACCCAGGTGAATCCATCCGACATATTATCTCTGGTTGTTCTCGTCTGGCTAACGGCGAGTACTTACACAGGCATAACCAAGTGGCCAGGATTATTTACCATCAACTTGCTTTGAAGTACAATCTAGTGGAATCGGAGGTACCGTATTACAAGTATGTGCCTGGCCCAGTTCTCGAAAAAGACTATGTCACGTTGTACTGGGATCGGTCTATCATCACTGATAGGACTATTGTTGCCAATAAGCCGGATATAGTGGTGATAGACCGATTAGCGCGCCGCACAATGATAATCGATGTCACAATCCCGCATGACGAGAACCTCGTGAAAGCTGAGAAAGAGAAACAAATCAAGTATCTCGACTTAGCACACGAGGTTGCCAACATGTGGAATGTGGACTCGGCGATCATTGTGCCGATTGTCATTACGGCCAACGGCCTGATGGCCAAGAGCCTCGACGACATCTGCCGAGGCTGTCATTGGGCGGTTGGATCAAGGATCTGATACAGAAGGCAGTACTCCTCGATACGGCTCGCATTGTGAGTAGGTTCCTGTCTCTGGAGCCCTAACCACCGGTAGCTTGGACCCTGTTCTGGCTACGCTACGGACGGTCGGATAGACATGGACATGTAGGACATGGCGAAACAGTAAGGGTTCCTTATTGACTACGGAACCCTAAAAAGAGAGAAATGAGCCTTTTTGTGCGTCTCGTGTTGACTAGTACCATACGAGATTAAAGGCAAAAGGTAAAATATAGCAGCTTAGCTAGGATTTACTTTAACGAAACTATTATTGTAAAATACATGCTCAATTTGTTAGATCCCCAGTCCCTCCCGCCATTAATGAATAATTCAGTGCCCATATATTACTCCAAAAGCGCGAAAAACTTGGGCGTCCATATAGACACTAACCTCTCTTGGGAGGTTCATATTGCGGATGTGAGTAAGAAGGTCTTCTATTCGTTTCAGTCTCTTAAACGTCTCCAAAAATTCTTACCATTTCACACTAAGGTAACTCTTGCGCAATCTCTTCTTCTACCGCTAATAGACTATGCGGATGTCTGTTTTCTGGATGCAACGGAGGTACTCCTAAACAAACTCGAGCGACTGCAGAACTTGTGCATCCGCTTTATTTTTGGCCTCCGCAAGTACGACCATGTGTCGGAATTTCGGGCCAAATTGAAGTGGCTGCCGATTCGGCGTCGACGAGATACCCACATCCTATCCCTTCTCTATACTATCCTGCACAATCCTACTTCTCCTCAATATCTTCGCGAACGGTTTGAGTACCTCGTCCCGAGGGGTAAGCCGTGTCGCACATCCACATCGCTTCTTCTTCGAACTCCGCGTCACACTTCCAGCCGCTATGATGGCTCCTTCTCTGTTACTGCAGTGCATCTCTGGAACTCTCTCCCACACTCCCTACGCGATAGCCCTTCTCTCGATGTCTTCTAGAGGAAAATTAAGGAGCATTTTCTTTCAACGCAATAAATAATATTAGTAGATATATATATGTATATATATTTGTATTTATGAACGTAGTTCTTATAGGTATGTATTTTTATTATATATTTAATTAGTATCTTACTGTTAAATTATACACTGGATTACTGCCCTCAATTATTATGATCTCTATCACTCAAAGGTTTGCTGGAAGAAAACTCCATTTTGGAGTTAAGTTCGCCTTTGTACATGAATATTGATATCACTTTGTGTAAATGTATTGTTTTGGTGTACAATAAAGAATTAAGAATTAAGAATTGTAAAACAGTTAATTTGTAATTACCCGACTGCCGAAGGAGGGTAATGTGTTTATCAGTCTATGTATGTATGTATGTATGTATGTTAGTATGTATGTATGTTTGTTCCTATGTGGCGTTCTAGAGACCAAACTTGACTTACTTGACTTAATGTCCTACGTCCCCTGGATGGGGCAAAGGGCGTCCACAGTAGTACTCCATCGCAATCGATCACCTCGCTCCGTGGAGCGACGGATGATGTATCATACCGATGCTCGTCGCTTCCGCCAACATGGTGCGACGCCAGCTCTGACGGGGACGGCCACGGTTTCTTTTGCCTTGGGGATTCCAGTCCAGCGCTTGCTTCGGTATATGATCAGAATCCCTTCGCAGCGTGTGGCCAATCCAACTCCACTTGCGACGCTTGATCTGGCGGTCGATCGGGCTCTCGTGGCATTGCTCCAACAGCTCTACGTTGGTGATGGTCTCGGGCCAGTAAATGCCGAGTATGCGACGAAGACAGCAGTTGACGTCGACTTGGATCTGGCGTGAGATGTCTTTTGTGACCTTCCAAGTTTCGCACCCGTAAAGCAGCACGGATTTGACATTTGACCCGAAGATTTTGAGTTTAATCCTTCGGGTCAGCTTCCGCGATTGCCAAACGGGTCTCAGCTGCGCGAAGGTAGCTCGTGCTTTGGCTATCCTTGAGCGATGTCCTCTTCACTACCTCCAGTTTCTGACACGACACTCCCGAGGTAAGTGAACTTGTGGACGCGTTCCACTGCCTCCGTGCCAATCAGCAACAGTGAAGTATTCTTCTCTTCAGATCTCATCTCTTGGGTCTTCCGGGTGTTTATTTTTAGTCCCGTTTCTGCCGCTTCCTGACTTAAATCTTTCAATTTAGCTTGCATGTCAGCGTGGGTATGACTCAGCAGGCATAGTTCATCGGCGTAATCCAAGTCCTCTAAGACGTTGGATAATCCCCACTCTATCCCGCGGCGCTTGCTGTCGAAAATGCGAAGCAAAATCCGAAGAGACCAAACGCGTTGGCCGATTTTGATGATTCATACGTCAATCGATTCGTGTTAACCCCGCGAGTGTAACTGGCTACATTAAAATTGGAAAATAGAAAAATGCCTGATTTTGGGCGCCATATTGCGGAGGACAGAATTTTTTTTCTTCCAAACCCATCGTGTGGGATATCAAAATAAAGGGTTTTAAGAGGCGATTTCAAAAATATATAACACTTATATGTTTAAATGTACCTAAATCTTAAAAACAGATAACTAAAAAGTTATAAATAAAAAAAGTTAATTCAAAAAATCTAAAAACCTGACTGTTTTAAAAGCGAACTAAAAAGACTTAAACAAGGAGAAAATCATGCTGTGCAGTCGGAGGATGCATCTGGTTTTCGTCAGCCAGCTCGTGAATATGTATCCTGTTTAAGTCTTTTTAGTTCGCTTTTAAAGCAGTTGGGTTTTTAGATTTTTTTAATTAACTTTTTTTTTATTATTTTCATCCTTATGTTATCCTCAAAACTGTAAGCAGGACTGATGTAGAAACTCAATGTATATTATTATTTTATGAGCGACGCGGAAGAGCGAAGTGTTCTATACAGATTACAGGCATTTCTTGTTTTTAAAGTGGCACTTCACACTAGATAGAATACGTAGTACAAACTTGTGAAAAATATATATTTGTAACTATATTATTATCCTCATTGGGTTGAACCCTCCAGAATCCGACCCAGCATCGTTTACAAATGGCAGTTCAACAGTCGATTCAACATTTTCTATCCAGTGCATCCATATAAATCTTCGCAGTGTCGTATCTAGTCGCTATTCTATCCTGTCTGAATAGAGATAGGATTGCGCCAAGGGATTCCCTCGTATATTTGCGGTGCACTCCCAAGACGAATACTCCGCAATTTTTGCAGAAGCTTCTTTTGAAGTCTTTGCACTTTGAAAGTAAGTGAATATAATATTCAGTGCAATTTTTCGTTAAAATACGTTTCTATAAAATGTATTTTATAAACGGTGTATGTCCTTTTTTAGAGATATTTAAATGAAAAACGTTAATAAAAAAAAACAAAAACCCGACTGCTTCAAAAACGAACTAAAAAGACGTTAACAAGAATAAAATGCATGCTATGCAGTCGAAGGATATATATTCACGAGTTCGCTTTTTAAACAGTCGGGTTTTTGATTTTTTGATTTAACTTTTACTATCTATAACTTTTTAGTGACCATTTTTTTCGGTTTAGATAAATTTAAGAGTTATATTTTTGAAATCACCTCTTGAAACCCTTAATTTTGATAAACACATGATGGGTTCAAGAAAAAAAAATCTACTCTTTTGCATTTTTAATGTAGCCAGTGACACTCGCAAGGTTAAGATGAATCGATTGAAGAACGAATCATTAAAATCGGCGAACGTGTTTGTTTTCTGGAACGCCACATAGGAACAATTACATTCATACATAGACTGATAAACACATTATCGTCCTTCAGCAGTCGGGTAAAAAGCTAAAATAACCGTTAAGCCTGTTGGTCCGTTGGCTGTTTTTTAGTACAGTCGTTACGGGTAGTCAGAAGCCCGACAGTCTAATACATTGGTTCTCAACCGTCAGCCCGTGGACTACTGGTGGTCCGCAAGAGATAAAATATGGTCCACGAAAGGATTAAATTACAAACATTTGAACTCAAAAATAACACTGATGCAAACTGTTTTTAAGTTTCTATCAGAAATGTGTTTTCGATGACAATGCTCTTAACCTGGTCCCTGCAAACAACAAATAAATGAAAGTGGTCCCAGGTTACAAAAAGGTTGCAAATCACTGGTCTAACACTCGCTCTAACAGTCTTACTCCGGGGTATTGTTTGCCCCAGTTACTGGGTTGCGGGTTATCAAAAATACTGGTATTCAATCGCTTTTGGTTTGATTGGAAGCTGACCTCTTGGGGAACGGCTCAGCAGATGATAATGGTAACCTGTAGTTAGTAAAGACTAAAGACAATATGATATACTTACGTTCTTACTTGTCTAGAGACACACAGGAATTGAATTGGCCAAGCTTTAATTATTCTGAGATTCCACATTGTACCTCCAACGTAAGTCTTCCTGTCCTAACGGCAAGTTGAAATGGTTTGTGTTTTGAAGAAAAATAAGTTTTTTTTTCCGGTTCGCGGCCGAATCGACCATCCGATCTGGGGTCAATGTGCACTGCCCACTGCTACTTAAATTTCGCAATTCGATTGAGGACCGCTGACCTGGGGCAACAGCTGAGTGCGAGATGCACGGGATCGGTCAATGTGGCGACACTTGGAGGGGATATGTTTACAAGTTAAGTTTTTCGTCTGAAATGATGATGATGTAGATGATGCAAACCAAAGGATACTTACCTAAGTGCAATCCCGTCAGCTCGATCCTCACTAGCGATGCTACTCCTAGGCGAGCTCCCCAGGCGACTGCTCGCGGATTTCCGCCGCAGTTCATGTGGGTCCGGCTCGTCCTTGCTTGTGAACGAGATGCGCGGCGCGTGCGCTCGTAGTCCACCCACTTTGTGACTCGACACGCCGCGGCAGAGCATTTGACTTTGTGTTATGTCTGGAACAAAATAAATTACGTTTATATATTATGAAATATGCGGTTGGAGACCCTGTTTATGATTGCGCTAGACTATCATCTAACAGACGGAGAGAGAACGGAGTTACGACAACACCAGTAATAGGACAACAGTCACAGTGACCGCGATCACTTTGTCAATAGTAAAGAGTCGAAGATGTGGGTAATACGATACAGTCCGCTTGTCGCAATCATGCAGCGCTTCGGCGCTATGCCACGACAGTCTATTATCTCACTTGATGGTAAGCGATGATGTGGTCGACGGTGAAGCTCACTTGTCTAGGAAAAAACTTATTCACTCTTGACTTGAAGATCCTTAAATTGAAGCTATCGGGAAATACGGAATTCCACTCCAGTGCAACGCTCTGTCAGCATCTGTGTCCCTACCACCTATAACCGGCCTTCAAAACAGTCGTTCCATCGTAGAACTAATTCATCGTTTTTCATGTGGTAATATCGAAGTCAAAAACTAGATTATCAAGAAATTTAAAAATGCATCGAAAGGTAATTTCAGCGATTCGTCAAAGTACTTAAAAAAACCGGCCAAGTGCGAGTCGGACTCGCACACGAAGGGTTCCGTACCATTATCGCAAAACACTGTAAAAAAATCACGTTTGTTGTATGGGAGCCTCCCTTAAATATTAATTTTATACTGTTTTTTCATTTCTGTTCAGGGGGGCTCCCCTTAATTTATTTTAATTTAATAATTATTATTTTTTGAATAGAATATACCACTAAATATTCTGTGAATATTTCAAGCGTCTACCTGTTGCCGTTATTAATATCGAGCAAAAAACGGCAAAAATATCACGTTTGTTGTATGGGAGCCTCCCTTAAATATTAATTTTATACTGTTTTTAGTATTTGGTGTTATAGCGGCAACAGGAATACATCATCTGTGAAAATTTCAACTGTCTAACTATCACGGTTCATGAGATACAGCCTGGTGACAGACAGACAGACAGCCAGACAGACAGACAGACAGCCAGACAGACAGACAGACAGACGGACAGCGAAGTCTCAGTAATAGGGTCCCGTTTTTACCCTTTGGGTACGGAACCCTAAAAACGGAAATAACTGTTGTTGTTATGACTTGGCTATAATAACCATCACTGAAAACGGTATCCTTAACAATTTGCTTTCCCTTATAACATCTTCGACCTCGATGACAAACTATAACGTCTAATATAAACTAATATTATGAAGAAGCAATTGTTCATTTGTAAATGATAATTCTTCCATAGATAGAAAACCATACAATCGCGAAAAGTGTCATAAGCACTTTATATCTTGGATAAAAAACTTTTTTGAAAAAAAATACTACCGACTTCCAAATAAAAACTACAAAGTGAAAAATACCTTTATTTTTGGAAGTCGGTGTCTTTCGTAGGTACCAATTTTTTGCGATATGGACACCGACTTCCAAAAATAAAGTAAACAATAAGCAGACATGCGATTGCAGCAATTTCGAGGGATTTTCCGTTTTTTATTGAAGAGTTCTGTTGTATATCTCCGAAGTTCTTCATCAGATCTTCACCAAATTAAAATGGAACCAATTTCAGCACATATTCTTACAAACAAAAATTTTTTTTTTTAATTCGGTCTACAATTGGCGGAGATAACGGTGAAAATACATAAAAAAAAAGAAAACGTACATGAAGTCGAACATAGAACCTCCTCCTTTTTGGTAAGTTGGTTAAAAAGTGCACGGTTCCGCGAGAAACACGACAAAAACGAAACCACGGGGCAAAGCTAGCTCTCAATAAACAGCTCAAACAACATTATCAGTCCCAGGTGTCGCCTGGGACTGATAATGTTGTTTGATACTTCATAATCTAATATCTGTCACCCATTAAGTCACTACCAGCTGTACCTAATAACTTCCTACCCTTTAGTTATTAATATCCACAGGTCGATCGTTGTTAGGTGACAGTGATAGTGCCATTAAGTGTTATATCCCAAGATCCTTAATACAAAGCAGCTTTCCTGAAATTGTCAGATGTTTTGCTTGACGCATGTGCAAGGGTTTCAATGGTTTAGATAACATATGATAAGTGTCGGCTAAGTAAGGGCTGTAGTTGATAGACTTGTGCATTATTAGCATATTTTTTTTGTTTCTTGACTTTATTTTTAAGTATAGAACAAAATCTCTAATAAACTTTTATGAAAAGAATTATATCATTTAAGGCTTTAAGATAATACCAATACTCCAGTTTATGGAAATAAATAATCAATGCGTCAAAATTAACCGCAAGTCAAGAATGAATTTGAATGAATTGTTAAAAAATAACAATATTCTGTGATCTGTATTGTTTTCTCACTGTCATCTTGTTGGAGCTGTATTGTTTTCTTGCCTGTATATTTATATGTATGTATGTATTTATGTATCTATTTTGGTATTTTATATTTTGTGATTTCTATGTTTGTAACTTATTATTTAATTTTAAAATTGCACCAAGTGCAACCCCATGTCGTGTCCAGGCTATCTCTTTCCATTCTGGGTTGCCTGGTAGAGATCGCTGAACGCGATAAGGCCGCCTGTTGTATGTTTGTTATTACTTTAAGGTTTCCGTATGTAATCTTTTTATCTTGGTACAATAAAGTATATATAAATAAATAAATAAATAAATAATATTCATTCAACCAATGACATAGCTAAAGCGCTTTTGATAATTAGTCAAATAAATTATGCGATAGTTTTCGATCAAGAAACTGGGCTTTTAGTATCTAACGTATAAACAATGAAACGAAATGGATTCCTTGTGCGAAACCCTGTTACTCCTAAAAAAATGTAAGATACTAACACAAAAGTCAAAATTCCATTTGTTTATTTATTCAAAGATCCCTCGAAAGTAGCTCTGTGCCATCATACGGAGCAATACGCGGGTAAATAAAATCATACCAAACCGCTTATGCAATGAGCATATTGGGTTCCATTACGCCGAACATTTGGCATACAAGACAAATATTTGGGACAGCAAAAAAGCGGAGGGAAGAATTTTTATATTGCCTCCACCAAATAGATATTGGGATAGTTGGCTTGATTTTCTTCGACAAAAAGATTTTGTCTGAAGTCTCAGGGGCAGAATAAGATCCTTTTATTTTCAAGATCAATCGGTTCTGAAAGGTCAATCCTGATGATTATGGGGGCTTATATTATTGTTTGATGTTTATCCTTGTATGTGGCATTCTTTTTTCCTCCATCAATTTGTTGTAAAGGATTAGTACTCGTAACTAGAGCTGATTGAGGTTAGCCTCCAATTTTGTCCGTAATTGTGTCGTTAATGTACGGTTGGTAGGATTAAGTTTATTTAAGAAGAAAAGAAGTCTTTTTATTGGATAAATTCTCATGTTACTGCACGTGTAATGTGTATGTCTCTGTTCCTTGGTGATAACTTATGAAGCACTCGGTGGCTTACCTAAATGAAACTCTTAGGCGTTACGATAATTTATTGTTCCTGAATTTCCTTATGGCAGCCTTTTTCACAATTTGAGACATGCTCGGAGTATTTAATATATTCTTTATAGACGCTACTTACATGTGGATTTTACACGTGTGCTTTTCGTAATCTAATAGATTCTAGCTTCTGGGAACATTATACCGAGATGAAGAGTCCTGGAGCAGTGGTGGCCCAGTGGTATCGGCCGTGACTTATAAGTTGTAGGTCGTGGGTTCGAGCCCAGGCAGGCACTTTACTTTGTGTAAATTATTTCATCACCACTGCTCTCAAAACGGTGAAGGAAAACATCGTGAGGACACCGGCATTTCCTAGAACCAAAAATTCGAAGACATGTGACATCCACAAATAAATAAATTCTAATTCTGATTCCACCAACACGCACTGGGCCCGCGTGGTGGATAACGGCCCATTCCCTCTCACAGAGAGGAGGCCTGTGTCCCAGCAGTGGGAACATTAATAGGCTGATGATGCGATGTGATGTGATGTGAAGAATCCTATGTGTTAATCCAGGTTTTAAGCTATCTTTGTGCCAAATACAATCTAAAACTGGTCAGCCATTTTTGCGTGATTGAAACACAAACAAACAAACTTTCACATTTGTATTATTAGTAAGATTAACTGTTCTGTCAAGATACAACTTTTTTCTTTCAGACAAGGATTTACAATGTCTAGGCTTTTGTTAATAGCAGTACCTAGACTAGTTGCGCCCAAAATAAAGATTTAACTAATCTTGAGACAAATAACTTTTATTCAGTTAGATTTAAGCAGAAATAAATACAATTTATGTTGACGATATTTTCTTTTACGAAACTGTCTAGATACAATAATCTTACTTAGTTGGAGTGGGTACCTTCTGCGTTGGATGATGTTCTTAGTTTTGTATCTATTTTGGTCTTTATAGACAAAGATATTGAGTATATTATTTAATCACTGGTCACCTAGATTGAATTCAAGAAAATTCAAGAAAGTTTATCTAATACGAATATTGTATCTGTAAAATCTAAATATTTGTGACTAGCTGACCCCCGCGGCTTCGCTACCGTCAACTGGCTAGCTACCTACCTAACACCTACTTATCTACCCTACTTACCTGCAGGACTACATACAGGTGGTAAATAATTATAAGTTACAGAAGCAATTATGGACACTGTCGGGCACAGCAACATTCTAGATACAGCCAGTGTCTAGAGAGAGGATTAGCACTTAATATTTTCCTAAGATTTCACTATCTATCTGTTTTTATTTCGTTTAATTTACTAATATGTGTGTATATCTTTCTATTTTTATTTTAAACTAGCTGACCCAGGAAACTTTGTTTTGCCATAAAAACACCAAACATTCATCTACCCTACCTACCTACCCTACCCAACCTACCCTACCCTACCCAACCTACCCTACCCTACCTACCCTACCCTACCTACCCTACCCTACCTACCCATCCCTACCCTACCTACCCTTCCCTACCTACCCTACCCAACCTACCCTACTCTACCTACATACCTATCCTACGTATGTAGGTAAGGTACCAATATATTTCTTTTTTTTTCATAATAACCTTCTCCTAACAATAACAAACACAACAAAAAAAGAATAAGCGAAATCGGTCCAGCCGTTCACGCGTGATGCCGTGACCAAGGGAAACAGGGATTCATTTTTATATATATATAGATAATTTTGTTATTATTAATTTATTCGCTTAAATTTTTGCCTTTAACCACTGCCTACCCTTCGGGGAATACTGGCATGATGTTGTGTTCGAATGATAGATGAGAAAGATAAAAGCAAATTCGAGAACGTTCTTCAAAGAATCATTATCGTTGCTATTGAGTTACCCTGTCCCTTCTGTGCAATTCATTCCAAATGCTAATAAAACTAGACGAAAGAATAGCCTATGAGAATAAAATTCGCCTATAAAACCGCCGATGGAAATGCTCGTCGAAAGCAAGAATTTTTCACGCCGAATTTTCTTGAGCAAAAAGCTAGATGAGGGGACCCTCATCTAAGGATCAAATAATTTACAGAATTTTTTATTAGCATCTTTAATGTCTATTTAATAGACGACCTCGATAATAGCGTTCTTGATATTACCGCAATTAATAATTCCAGCGGCAATTAATTCAGTAGGTATTAAGATCTATTCAACACAGTTTCAGTTTCTGATGAGTTCATTTCTATCTCAATGTATATTCAATTGTACCTCATAATGCCATGCTTCCGTCTATTTGCATGTAATAACCTCTATAACGGATTATAATAGTAAAAAGTCATTGGAATTACATAAATGGATGGATATTACTAGTTAGTATTACTGAGTAGGGAATAAGGAGTAGTACCTAACGCTTAAAGTACTAGGCCTTGCTGATAATGATCACCGGGGTGGTTTTTGAGGGAAAAATTCCACACGCCCTGGTCTACTCCCCAAAATTCAAAGCCTTTTGAAGGTTACCCCATGTAAAAAAAATAAGAAAAGGCCTTGGTGGCAGACTTGATGAAAGAGGAAGGAGACTTTATAGATTTAAATCAAATCATATGAAATAATACACTAACGAGCAATGAAAAAGTTCCAGTGAAATAGCACCAAATTACTCCTAAACAGGAAAGGCTAGCTTAATGACGCCGTCTGAAATATTGAAGTACATTTAACAGCGCATCAGAATAAAACCAACTAAAAACGTAAATATTGTGTTCAAATTTTAAATTAAATGTGAAAAAATTAAATTAAGGTCTTTGTCGGCATTTTGTGGGTGGAACTTTTTCATTGCTCGGCAGTTTATTAAGGGCGCACGGTTGGCGCAGTGGTTGAGCGTTTGACTGCTGCGCTGCGTGTCGCGGGTTCGATTCCCGCACGGAACAAATATTTGTATGACCTACAGATAGTTGTTCCGGCTCTGGGTGTTGTGTATGTGAGTTTATGTTTGTAAACGCACCCACGATACAGGAAGAAATTCTTAGTGTAGGGCAAAGTTTAAAAAAAAAGAAAATATATATATATATCAATAAAAACTTGTTCACAAAAAAATAAACCGACTTTTTTATCGTTTTACGACACCGACTGCCGAAACGAAAGTTGTTTTGCACTTTTTAGTGTTATACTTTTGAAGAATTTTTATTTCTCTTTTTTTTAGTATTATTACACTATCACTAAAAAGTAAGCAAGTTTTATAATAAGGTACCTAAAGAATTGACAAAATACCCGTCATAACGCAATTTACACGTTCGTGCTGTTTGTCGCTAACGAGTTCGGTTGTATGTTCCATTATCTTGAAAACTGCTGAACCGATTTTGATGAAACTTGCACTGTCCCTAAGTTGAGAGACATTTAATCTATTGAAAAAACAATAATTACGATCCGAAAAGGAGTTTCGGAGAAATGCGTGGACCAACATACATACATACAAACAAACATACAAACACTTATGAAATTTTGGCACACGTGTTTAGAAGCCCACACAGAGTAAGATATTGTGCAATTCCTACAATATATTACATACGTACGTTTCGTAATTATTACCTCCTTTTTGTTTGAAGTCGGTAAAAATTAACTACATAATCTATATCTATCTGTACCAATATTATAAAGAGGAAAGATTTTTTTGTTTGTTTGTACCGAATAGGTTCCGAAACTACTGGACCGATTTAAAAAATATTTCACCAATAGAAAGCTACATTATTCCTGAGTGACATAAGCTATTTTTAATCCCGAAAACGGGTCCTGTGGGGTGGTCTACGGGAGCGAAGCCGCGGGGAACGGCTAGTAATTAATATTATAAAGAGGAAAGATTTGTATTTTTGTATGTAACGAATAAACTTAAAAACTACTGGACCGATTTCAAAAATTATTTCACTGTTGGTAAGCTACACTATCCCCGGGTGACATAGGCTACTTTTTATCCCTGTATTCCCAGTTAACCCGCGAGGCGTCCGCTAGTCTTTGATAAAAGTGCCTCTGATTTCTAAACTGAATTCATTCCCTCTCTTGGGAAATAAGGGAGCAACAGACGGAAGATGTTCACTTATATTGTAACAGTTATTCCTATTATTAATGTGGCTTTGACTTATGTAAGTAACTATATTATTTACTGACTGAAAATGTAATGTATTAACGTAGCTCTTAAGCATTGGAATGACTGATGATCACTCGAAAACCTTTAATGAATTCCTAAATATTAAATGCACTGTTAGATTAACGTTAGAAACCTATTCTAAAAAAACCGGCCAAGTGCGAGTCGGACTCGCACAAGAAGGGATCCGTACCATTATCGCAAAACACTGCAAAAAATCACGTATGTTGTATGGGAGCCCCCCTTAATTTATTTTATTTTAATTTAATAATTATTATTTTTTGAAGTGAATATATAACTAAACATTCTGTGAATATTTCAAGCGTCTACCTATTGCCGTTATTAATATCGAGCACAAAACGGCAAAAATATCACGTTTGTTGTATGGGAGCCCCCCTTTAATATTTACTTTATACTGTTTTTAGTATTTGTTGTTATAGCGGCAACAGAAATACATCATCTGTGAAAATTTCAACTGTCTAGCTATCACGGTTCATGAGATACAGCCTGGAGACAGACGGACAGACAGACAGACAGACAGACAGACAGACGGATCGCGAAGTCTTAGTAATAGGGTCCCGTTTTTACCCTTTGGGTACGGAACCCTAAAAACAGAAGAATAAAGTGGAATTTATAAACAACTAGCTGTCCCACGCGGCTTCGCTCCCGTCTACTGGCTACCTACCTACCCTACATAAATGCATGTTGCGTAACTTTAACCGCTTGCGCAGCGCACGCAACGGAAGCTGTCAAAAAGGAATATTTTTTCATTTATGCTCGGCTCCTATTGGTCGTAGTGTGATGTTATATAGCCTATAACCTTCCTCGATAAATGGGCTATCTAACAAAAAAAGATTTTTCTATTCCACTTAGTAGTTCCTGAGATTAGCGCGTTCAAACAAACTCTTCAGCTTTATAATATTAGTATAGATTTAGAAATTAATCATCATAACTTAGCTATGTTTCCATGTATGGTTATTTTTTTATAACATATAATTATGTTATTACAATTCTAGATACCAATTTAAGCACGACTAATAAGGTCACTTAGCAGAATCATTTGAATTGCCAAACCTTCGAATCCAACCTTTTGCTAAAATAAAATCTCGAGCGGACTAAAAAAAGCACCAGGCTAATAAGCTACTTGACGAAAAAAATACAAAAACCTTTCTTGCCGTTTGGAGTGAATTCTAAATAAGTAACAATACATATAGGGGCCTTTTAACGAATTGAATACGTTTTCGAGCGATATTGGCAACACAATGCGGCTTGTATTGTAATCAAAAATGGTCCTTCGAGTCGGAAATTGCACAGTGGAAACATTTAGTCCAGATACGGTTCTTGAATTGTGGCATTTACGATCCTGAAAGTATTGTAAGAGATTTTTTGGTGAAATAAAATGTTGCGGAGGTGGTTTACAGAGGCTGACATTAATAATTTTGTATATCTGAACAAGGTATTTGGTATACAGGTTATCATTACTTTATACAGCCTGACTTTCAACTATTTATTTATTAATATGAAGAATAATACTCACATAGTTAGGTTACGTTGTTATTTATTATTGAGGAGTAATTTTTTTTATATGACTCTTAATAAATTCAAAAACCTAGTATTTTATTACGCGTCAACAATTATATAATATTACATTTGTAGTGTAGTGGATACATTAACATTTTGTCTCTATACCAATACTAAAATATAGTTTGTTTGCCTGAATTAATTGAATTTTTTATACGACTAAAAAACTATAATGAGTCGCTAAATTGAGTCCATAATCAGTTTGATCACTTTTACTAGATGAAATAATGGAAACTCTCCACTAGAATATAAGCCCAATTTTTGTGTCTTCCATATCACTAATATATAACAAGATGTCAAGGAAAAATGAATTCAAATTGAATGAACCAAGAAACAATTATACTAAACCTATTTATAAAGGACTTGAAACTTAGTACAATGATGGACACGTTCAAAACCGTCTAGTCTCACGTCCCACGAATAACGCAAATACTATGTACAGTCGGAGAATCAAGATAAGTATCCAACCTCACCAAGTAATCTGTTAGGTAAGATGGATACTTGCTTTGTCCTCCGACCGTACTTCAAGATAACGAAGTTTATATCCCAAAACTACAGGCTCTTGGGACCCAAGCTTTACTGTATCATCAAAATTTTCTCCGAACCGATTTGACTTTGCATCCTGAGTTCTGACATTTTTGAAAGTTTATCCAGTTTTCAGAAATTTATTTAGAAATCTGGATTTTTTGTTGAATCAATCTTATTATATTTTGTGGTTAAAAAATATCTTTATAATAAAATTTAAGGTTTTATAAGATTCCCTTGGGTCGAAGTGATAGATAACAGCCCACTCTCTCTCCGAGGGAATGCCTGTCCCAGCAAAGGGAACATTATAGGTTTGATTATGCTTATGCTTCTAATAAGATTCTACAAAGAACAGTGATAGAAAGGTGACAATCTATGAACGAAAGCGTCAGAATAGGGATTAGAAAAATCACAAAAATATAAAGGTTTGTCAATCGCCAACGCATCACTGTCATCGAATGAGTTGCCTTTATCGTCATTGCTCACTTAAAGAACAATGGCGAAATTTTAGCTGACTTAAATTTGAGCGTCTGAAATAAATATACGAAAGAGATTCTATTAACTGTCTATGTTTTTTAAAGTGTAATTAAGTCTGGTCCAAAATAGATTAAAAAAAAACATAATAAATAAAAAGTTATTTGATTTTTTAGTTCATTTCTTTAGCATAGTGTTTCCATTATATATTTTATCTGCTAAGTGACAAGTAGTCACACAATCAGACAATCACTGGAGAATAAGGAGTATTGTTCAGGTGCTTTTCTTGACATACAACAGGCATTTGACCGAGTATGGCACAAGGGCCTCCTGTGTAAAATTAAAATTTGTTTACCACACAATGCATACTTGCTTCTCAAGTCTTACCTGCAGGACCGGATGTTCCAGGTTAAATCTGGAAACTGCCTGTCTTCACTTTACCCCATAGAAGCTGGAGTACCCCAGGGGTCAGTACTGGGTCCTGTCCTGTATACGGTTTACACTGCTGACCTACCAACCTCAAAGCAAATTGTTACTGCAACTTATGCTGACGACACTGCAGTACTATCCTGTGATAAAGACCCTATCAGAGCATCCACAAAACTCCAAGAACACCTGGATGTTATTGGATCATGGTTGAAAAAATGGAGAATCAGGGCCAGTGCTGCGAAGTCTGTCCACATTACCTTCGCTCTAAGAAGAGGGGAGTGCCCAACAGTTACACTTGATGGAAATGCCCTTCCACAGAAATGTACGGTCAAATACCTTGGCATGCACATTGACAGAAGACTTACATGGCGCGATCACATTAAGGCCAAAAGGGATCAAGCAAACAGAAAACTTGGAGACATCTACTGGCTTTTGGGCAGGCAGTCATCTCTTAGCTTGGAAAACAAATTGTTGATCTACAAATGCATCCTAAGACCCATATGGACATATGGTATAGAACTCTGGGGTTCGGCAAGCCACTCAAACATGGAGATACTACAACGCTTCCAAAACAAAACATTAAAAATCTTGAGCTGCGCTCCTTGGTTCACAAAGAACATAGAAGTACATGATTACTTACAAATCGCCACTATTAAAGAAGTTGTAGAGACGTCCTGCAAGTCTTATAAGCAAAGACTCCAGCAACACAAAAACGAACTTGCTGTGACACTACTGAAGTCCTCGAACTCTACTTACAGACTTAAAAGAAAACGAATAGCGTCAATCTAATATCACTGATGCATAACGAGATGACGCATCGCAGGATGTGAAGAATCTCAAACTGTTAAATGAAAGAAACAACCAATCTGATTAAAGCCCAGAGGCTGATTGCAGATGTAAAATGAGAAAAACAAAAAAAAAAAAAAAAAAGTGACAAGTAGTAACTATATTAAGTAATAATATCATTATTGTATTTATTCAATTTAAACAATATAGTTTATGTCTAAGTATAGATGTTCCTTGCAGGTAGTTAAGAATATTGTAGTGTAGTAGAAATAAATAAATTACTTTCAATTAATGATTGGCCAAAAAGACTAATACCCAAGTCTAACAAAAATATAGCTTGGTTGTTGACGACAACCTTTTGATACACGTCAAAGTCACTTAGTTTAAATAAATATACTCTTTCCAAAGAGTATACTACACATTTCATGCTTAAATAACTAGGTAAGGGAAATACTAATGCGATATTCCCCTTTTACTTCCACGAAATTGAATAATATTACCTATTAAACACATTATTAAAAGTTACCCAGACATAACTTACAAAAGTTTATGAATATCTATTATTCTCTACATTCTCGAACAAAAATTCTTGCACAAACTAATTCAGAACATCACCCTGAGTTAAACCAGATATTTTTCATTTAAAGACTTTCGAACTTAATCTCAGCTAAAACAATGTATGGGCACCTGCCATTGTTCTTTCGACAATTTTAGTCAGATTTTTTCTGACACGTAAGAACCACTAATTGTACAATCTTTTACCAATGCCGTTTGCTTCTTAATCAGTCAAGTCTTTCTAATGCAAATTCAACATCTTAGATGCTTTGAAGCTTTGTCTTATTTAAAATAAAGTTTTTTTAGAAATTGCGTTAAACCACGCTATTACCATTAAGCTCCAGTGTGGCGTGCAAAGTCATTATCATGAGGCTTCGAATAACTTTGTCACGTTCCTCGTTAAAAATGCAGAGTGTGGGCCATCGGCCCTTTATTGGGCGTAGGGTTGCCAGACGAGAAATATCAACAAGTTTTTTATTCGAATGGTTATTGGCTAAATGTGGAATAGAAGAATGGAAAGATCAAGATGTTTCAAACAAAAACTGCAAAGAGTTCTATTTGAAAAGGATAGGTAACACACTGTAAGTAAAAAAATTACACAATTAGGGTCCCTAATTACGTAACTTTTTTGATAGCTCAAAACACGCTTTCATTTTGACAATTCAGCATTGCATGCTTTTCGCTGTCGAGTAGACCAATTTTTAAACATATTAAGCAATGGATTGTTTCCACCAGTATCTGGATAAATGCTTGTTTATTTAGCATTGCTCGTAAAGTACTCGTAAAGCAGTAGGTATTGAGCATGTGCACAATCACCAATGCATTGTGCTTGGATCAGTGGTTTTATGACGTCACTATAGCATGGTTGATCGGGTTCCGGATACGGCGCGTGCCAGTGTGAAATTTTACTGCCTCTACATAGCTTTCCTATAGTAACACTACGCTATTAAATATTTGATAGATGTCGTCATAGTGAAAATGTTTTTAGGGTTCCGTACCCAAAGGGTAAAAACGGGACCTATTACTGAGACTCCGCGGTCCGTCTGTCTGTCTGTCACCAGGCTGTATCTCATGAACCGTAATAGCTAGACTGTTGAAATTTTCACAGATGATATATTTCTGTTGCCGCTATAACAACAAATACTAACAAGTGCGAGTCGGACTCGCACACGAAGGGTTCCGTACCATTATCGCAAAACACTGCAAAAAAATCACGTTTGTTGTATGGGAGCCCCCCTTAATTTAATTTATTTTAATTTAATAATTATTATTTTTTGAAGAGAATATACAACTAAATATTCTGTGAATATTTCAAGCGTCTACCTGTTGCCGTTATTAATATCGAGCAAAAAACGGCAAAAATATCACGTTTGTTGTATGGGAGCCCCCCCTAAATATAAATTTTATACTGTTTTTAGTATTTGTTGTTATAGCGGCAACAGGAATAAATCATCTGTGAAAATTTCAACTGTCTAACTATCACGGTTCATTAGATACAGCCTGGTGACAGACAGACAGACAGACAGACAGACAGACAGACAGACAGACAGACGGACAGCGAAGTCTCAGTAATAGGGTCCCGTTTTTACCCTTTGGGTACGGAACCCTAAAAACAGAATAAAATAAATATTTAAGTGGGGCTCCCATACAACAAACGTGATTTTTTTGCCGTTATTTTTTTGTGATTATGGTACGGAACCCTTCGTGCGCGAGTCCGACTCGCACTTGGCCGGTATTTTTTTAAATACTTTTGTAAATTTCACTCTATATTAACAAATAAATACACTCCCTACACTCGTTTGTTCGTAATCGTGACTGCTGGACTTTGGGTTTGGTCTTCAGGTCTGTCAGTGTCCGTCAGGTATATCTCAGTAGCAGTCTGACCTCTATATTTGTGACCAGTACCTAGTTAAATAAGCTTGCCCATATTCAATGGTCAATTTTAACCTTTTTGTCACACTGTTCAGTCAAAGTCTCCAACCCATCTGTATTGATACAAGCTCAATCCCACTTCAACCTAGCAGTCTTTTGTACCCATCGGCAATTATATTTGTTTTTTACGTATTTTCCCCAATTATTCAAAGACGCTTGGACTGATTTGGAAAATTCTTCTTTTGTTTGAAAAGGTTCTTCCCAGGTGGTCCGATGGTGAACAGCACAGGTATAATAAGTTTGTTTTGGGAATTAGATATTTCGATTAAATAGCTAAATGACTGAGGTAAAACAAATTAATATAAATGGTTCTAATGGAAATGGTACCATCTAACTGATCTGGTGATGAAGCTAGAAGGTAGGCATTGGAACTCCATAATTAAACAATATAACCTAGTCGTGTTTAGGCTTGTTGGAATTGTTATGAGATGTACTTTGGTTATAAATTACTTTCATGGTAATTTGAGGTACCAAAACCCAAAGTATATATTTTTTAACAAAACAATCAAACCGACTTCCAAAACAAAGGACATCGGAAAATAAAGTTATTTTTCGCTTTGTAGTTTTTAGGGTTCCGTACCCAAAGGGTAAAAATGGGACCCTATTACTAAGACGCCACGATCCGTCTGTCTGTCTGTCCATCTGTCACCAGGCTGTATCTCATGAACCGTGATAGTTAGACAGTTGAAATTTTCACAGATGATATATTTCTGTTGCCGCTATAACAACAAATACTAAAAACAGAATAAAATAAATATTTAAGTGGGGCTACCATACAACAAACGTGATTTTTTGCCGTTTTTTGCTCGATTTTAATAACGACAACAGGTAGACGCTTGAAATATTCACAGAATATTTAGTTGTATATTCTCTTCAAAAAACAATAATTATTAAATTAAAATAAAATAAATTAAGGGGGGCATTTTTTTGCAGTGTTTTGTGATAATGGTACGGAACCCTTCTTGTGCGAGTTCGACTCGCACTTGGCCGGTTTTTTTGTTTTTCAAATCGGTTTGATTTTTTTGATACAAAGTATTATATATATATATATCGTATCTTGTTATATGTATTTGATACCCAATAGGAAACGCTTCATCGCCCTTTGGCAAACATGTTACTTTTTTTTTTTGAAAAAAAAGACTCTGACGCGCCAGCCCTAGTGATGGATCTCATTAAAACGATCCGCGCCATCGATCCTGTTGTGCATTGTTCCCGTGTCTGCGGGTTCCCTCAAGTACACCCGACTCTGCTCAGAATTCACGCACCTGCCCTATAGGACTCATTGGAATTAATTGAAATATTTTATATTTAATTATGCATTGGAACTTTTATTTAAGGCATTTTCAGATTATATTAGAAACCAGTATTTGGCAGTAACAGCAGAATACACAATTAGCTTTAGTCCTGAAGTACATTTTATGGAAAAAGATTGAATGTAAGTCATCATAGGTTCTGCAAATCCTGACTTAATACCATATTAAACTTTTCACAAAAAACCTTTTTGTAAATCACAGCATTTAAAAACATATACTTACACAAACAACCAGACCGGAACAATTATCTGTTAGCCATCAAATATTTGTTCTGTGCGGGACTCGAAACCCGCGACACACAGCGCAGCAGCTGATCGCTAAACCACTGCGCCAACCTTAACGACATACATTGCAAGCCCGTAGGAATCAGTATGTAGGTTGCACAATGGATAGCGCTCACAGTATCAGAGCCATCAAATATTTGTCTCCAGGCTCCACTAAATATTTGCTACTATGCGGGAATCCAACCACAATTGCATTGCGTTTGCAAAGCACACTATCCAATACTTGCATTCAATGCATTTACAATTTCTGGTTTTATACCAATTTAATTTAGAGAGTGATTATTGAAGTAACTTCTAGTGTCCGACCGAAAGACGATTTTCATTTAAAATCAAAACCGTAACCGAATATTCGGCTCCTCATTCAGTTTCGGCCGAAACCGAAACAATAAAAATACTAAGTAGTGTACGGACTCGTATAAAAAAGAATAAGTACATATAGTTTCTTAATTTAAGTCTCAATATTGTTAACTATCTATATTTTGGGAAGGACCGAGACAACCTCATCACAAATATTATTGATTACTTACTGAGGCTGTCTCATTCACATTATTATATGTAACCGTTTGAGACACAATATACAATTCTATTTAATTTATCTATACTATATCTATACTTATTACTTATTTACTTATAATATTATAAAGAGGAAAGATATTTTTGTTTGTTTGTTTGTTTGTACCGAATAGGCTCCGAAACTACTGGACCGATTTGAAAAATTCTTTCACCAATAGAAAGCTACGTTATTCCTGAGTAACATAGGCTATTTTTTAATCCCGAAAACGGGTCCTGTGGGGTGGTCCACGGAAGCGAAGCCGCGGGGAACAACTAGTAATCTATACTAATCTATATATATAAAAGAAAGTCGTGTTAGTTACACTATTTATAACTCAAGAACGGCTGAACCGATTTAGCTGAAAATTGGTACGGAGGTAGCTAAGAACCAGGGGAAGGACATAGGATACTTTTTTATCCCGTTTATGGTAGGGTATGTAGGGTAGGGTAGGGTAGGGTAGGTAGGGTAGGATAGGTAGGGTAGGGTAGGTAGGGTAGGGTAGGTAGGGTAGGGTAGGTAGGGTAGGGTAGGTAGGGTAGGGTAGGTAGGTTAGGGTAGGTAGGTTAGGGTAGGTAGCGGAGGGTAGGTAGGGTAGGGTAGGGTAGGGTAGGGTAGGGTAGGGTAGGTAGGGTAGGTATGTAGTTAGGGTAGGGTAGGTAGGGTAGGGTAGGGCAGGGTAGGGTAGGTAGGGTAGGGTAAGTAGGGTAGGGTAGGGTAGGTAGGGTAGGGTAGGTAGGGTAGGGTAGGTAGGGTAGGGTAGGTAGGGTAGGGTAGGTAGGGTAGGTTAGGTAGGGTAGGGTAGGTAGGGTAGGGTAGGTAGGGTAGGGTAGGTAGGGTAGGGTTTTTTTTTTTTTTTTTTTTTTTTTTTTGGCGCCTACCTCTCCGCGCAAGGCGGAGTCTGCGAGCTAAGTGGGTTCCACGGACATAGTCCGAGACCTTGGGGACTTGTCTTTAATCAAAGTTCAATCTTTACATAGTTCTTATTTTTCTAATACAGTCTTAGTCTATCACATGACGAGTATCTTAATTTTCTACACGAGTATTTTCTATAATCTTATTCTAACTTATTATACAGCATGTTACTAATAATACCTTACTTCTATTTTATCTATAGTTTGTATTATTCTGTTTGCTGCCGACTGTATATAATTATATACAACTTTGAGCATTGATGTTATTTATTATTGTTTATTGTTTTTTGTGCAATGTTTACACAATATTCAACAAATTTAGTGCTGTACTTTTTATCAGAGATAAGTCTATTGAAATTTTCAGCTCTTATATCAATTTCTAACTTTTGCTCGAGCTCATACCTCTCAAGTCCATAGGCCGGGCAGTCCGTCAGTAGGTGGGTCGCTGTTTCGTCTTGGTCAGAGTCACACACACATGATGGGCTTTCCTTACACCTGAACCTGTTCAGGTATTCTGAAAACCCACCATGTCCGGTCATTACCTGGGTAATTACCCCTGTAGGTCTTAATTTTCTAACTATTTTATATGCTTCAACAGCGTCCGGGAAGAAGAGTTTTGTTGTTGAGGCTGTGTCCCCCATCCTGTACCTCCGGTTCCACTCGGCAAGCGAATCCTTTCGGATTTGCCGCTTGACGAATGAAACCGGACACTGGTCGTAGTCCGGCCTCTTTTTTAGCTTAAGCGCCGCATCTTTAGCTAACTGGTCGGCTCTCTCATTCCCCTCCAGTCCCGCGTGAGCCTTAATCCAGTACAAGGATATATTTTTGCCCTGGGATTTACATTGTCGCAGGTTTTGTCTGATTTCGACTGCAAGGGGGTGAGAAGAGCGGTGGTTTGCGACCGTTTCGAGTGAGGATCTTGAGTCACTATAGATGCCGAAGGACTCGTGTGTGCTCTTTTGTATCTCCCACGTTGCTTTGCATATGGCTAGCAGTTCGGCCTGGTAGACCGTACAGTAGGACGACAGTTTAAATTTTTGGAATTTGGTTTCAGCGCCATTGCTCCAAAGAGACAATGCCGCACCCACCTTTTCATCAATTTTGCTGCCGTCCGTGAAGATCTGCACTGCTTGATTGCAGTGGTTGCTGAGTTGTTCTTGGTCTGCCAGGCATATGAACTGCAGACTCATATGCTCCGCCGGGTGGGGTGTTGAAGCAAATGCGGTTTGTTGCTCGACGTCCCTGTCGCCTAACACTGACTGGGGTACCCCCCTCCTCGCCTCATACAGGGCAGCTGCCTCTCGTATTCGGAGATCGAGGGGTAGTATCCCAGCCAGCACCAGCGCCGAGTTCAGGGATACGGTGCGATAGGATTTGCACACTTTCTGTGCAAATCCTCTTTGGACCACATTTAACCTCTTTTTTACACACATCTTGGTAGCTGCAGATGCCCACGCACTTGCCGCGTATAGTATGATTGGTTCGACTACTGCCGTGTACATGGTGCGGATGACGTCGGGGTGGAGGCCCCAGCTGACCTTCGCAGCCCTCGACAACTGATGGTAAAATCCAATCGCCTTTTTGCACACATTCGCTACGTGCTTGTTGAATGTTAGCTTGTTGTCGATAGTTAGTCCCAGGATTTTGATCTCTTGCGTCATGCCAATGGCGACCCCGCCCATGCTCAGGCGTGGGGTGTCGTATTTCAGTTTCCGCGTTATTACCATCGCATTGGTTTTATGCGGTGCGAATTTCAACTTGTTACTAACACCCCACTGATAAACATGGGCGAGGGCGTCATTCGCCTTCCGCTCGATCTCGATCGCTGAGTCGCCATCAAATATAAGCACCACGTCATCAGCAAAGGCTTGGCAGTAGTGTCCCCGTTCTGCCAGCCCCTTTAAGAGGGGGTCCAGTAGGGTGTTCCAGAGGATCGGTCCTCCAATGGAACCTTGTACACAGCCCTTTGACGTCGCCCTTACGACCTCTTCACCTGCATACCTGACCCTGACCTTTCGGTTATCGAGGTAGCTGTCCAAAACTCTCCTCACATTTACTGGGCATTTTTCCTCAGCCAGTCTGGTTCGGATAGCTGGCCACCATGCGCTGTCAAAAGCTCCCTCTATGTCCAGCGACACCATAACGGTGAGCTTATGGTCGGCCAGTTTTCCACGTATGTGTCCAACGAGATCATAGAGGGAGTCTTCTGTGCTCTTCTGGGGCATGAACCCGTACTGGCGAGTACTGAGTTGCGGTATAATGTGCCATTTAACTCTGTTTATGACCATTTTTTCCAAGACTTTTCCCAGCACCGGCAACAGACCAATTGGCCTGTAAGATTTTGGAACTGTATAGCTCTCCTTACCGGGTTTTCTTAGGATCACAACTGTGGCTTCCTTCCAGGTCCCGGGAAAGTAGCCCAGTTCCAAGCACTTGTTAGCCAGTGCTAGGAAAGTTCCCGGATCGTTAGTAGGGTAGGTAGGGTAGGTTAGGTAGGGTAGGGTAGGTAGGGTAGGGTAGGTAGGGTAGGGTAGGTAGGGTAGGTAGGGTAGGGTAGGTAGGGTAGGGTAGGTAGGGTAGGGTAGGTAGGGTAGGGTAGGTAGGGTAGGGTAGGTAGGGTAGGGTAGGTAGGGTAGGGTAGGTAGGGTAGGGTAGGTAGGGTAGGGTAGGTAGGGTAGGGTAGGTAGGGTAGGGTAGGTAGGGTAGGGTAGGTAGGGTAGGGTAGGTAGGGTAGGGTAGGTAGGGTAGGGTAGGTAGGGTAGGGTAGGTAGGGTAGGGTAGGTAGGGTAGGGTAGGTAGGGTAGGGTAGGTAGGGTAGGGTAGGTAGGGTAGGGTAGGTAGGGTAGGGTAGGTAGGGTAGGGTAGGTAGGGTAGGGTAGGTAGGGTAGGGTAGGTAGGGTAGGGTAGGTAGGGTAGGGTAGGTAGGGTAGGGTAGGTAGGGTAGGGTAGGTAGGGTAGGGTAGGTAGGGTAGGGTAGGTAGGGTAGGGTAGGGTAGGGTAGGTAGGGTAGGGTAGGTAGGGTAGGGTAGGTAGGGTAGGGTAGGTAGGGTAGGGTAGGGTAGGTAGGGTAGGGTAGGTAGGGTAGGGTAGGTAGGGTAGGGTAGGTAGGGTAGGGTAGGTAGGGTAGGGTAGGTAGGGTAGGGTAGGTAGGGTAGGGTAGGTAGGGTAGGGTAGGTAGGGTAGGGTAGGTAGGGTAGGGTAGGTAGGGTAGGGTAGGTAGGGTAGGGTAGGTAGGGTAGGGTAGGTAGGGTAGGGTAGGTAGGGTAGGGTAGGTAGGGTAGGGTAGGTAGGGTAGGGTAGGTAGGGTAGGGTAGGTAGGGTAGGGTAGGTAGGGTAGGGTAGGTAGGGTAGGGTAGGTAGGGTAGGGTAGGTAGGGTAGGGTAGGTAGGGTAGGGTAGGTAGGGTAGGGTAGGTAGGGTAGGGTAGGTAGGGTAGGGTAGGTAGGGTAGGGTAGGTAGGGTAGGGTAGGTAGGGTAGGGTAGGTAGGGTAGGGTAGGTAGGGTAGGGTAGGTAGGGTAGGGTAGGTAGGGTTTTTTTTTTTTTTTTTTTTTTTTTTTTTTTTTTTTTTTTTTTTTTTTTTTTTTTTTCTTAACACTAATCCCCGCCAACGATATTGGCGCCTTATGTGCTCAACCTCAGTCATTCCGGTCAATCTTTTATGCCTCTCGTACTTTCATTCTTCATACTATTTCTTTCTTGCATTCATCATCTTACATTCTGTGGGTAGGACGCCCACTTTTATTTAATCTATTCTATGGGCATGATTTATTTCTTATAAAAATAGTAGAAATACAATAATGTGCAGAGGTGCTATTTACAATGAGCAAAAGGTGCTATTATGACAATTTGTGCGAAAAGTGCTGTTTATCTCAGGTATACATGGTGCGATTTATCACAGTAAAAATTTGTACAGTTATCGTATTACGATTTGGGATCAAAAACACAAGCACAGTTATCAAAAATATCACAGTAATCTTACACAGTCTAAAAACTTAGGTACTAACATGAAATACTGCCGGTTACACATGTCCAGGCTGCATTCCGTGCTTGCATTTAAATATCATACATAATACTAATGAAGCACGGTGCACCTCAGGTTTTATTTCGATGTATAACCGCAGTGGCTACTCTAATACAGTATTCCAAGAATCTTTCCCTATATTTCTTGTCCATGAGCCCATGCAGGCTCTCCCTCGTTATTTTCCTGTCCAGCTCACATTCAAGTTGGTAGCGCTCCCTGATAAATAACGGGCATTCTACAAGTATGTGCTGAACAGTCTCTGCCACGCCTGGATCGCAGACGCACGATGGGCTATCCTTACACTTGAAGCGATTCAAGTATTCAGAGAACCCACCGTGCCCCGTCAAAACTTGCGTGAGGACGCCTTCGGGCCGCACCTGTTGTACGATACGGAAAGCCGCTATTGCATCCGGAAGAAACATTTTCGTCACCGAAGCAGTCTCGCCCGACACATATCTTCGATTCCATTCATCAAGCGATTCCAAACGGATCTGTCGCTTGATAAATGAAACCGGACACTGGTCGTAGTCCGGCTTCCTCCGTAACGACAATGCTGCTTCCTTAGCCAACTCGTCCGCTCGCTCATTCCCCGGCAGGCCCGCGTGAGCCTTGATCCAGAACAAAGTCACAGCTTTGTTCTGGCACAGGGCGTGAACCAGGTTTGCGCGCGCGCGAACTGCCAGGGGATGGAGCGAGCCATGGTTTGCAAGCGTCTGCAATGCGGACATTGAGTCGCTGTACAAACCATAGCTCGCCTCTTGCCGCGCGAGGATCACTTCTGTCGCCTTGCAAATGGCCAGGAGTTCCGCCTGGTAGACTGTGCAGTACGCGGCAAGACTAAGCTTGAGGTTCCGGATTTCGCCCTCATTATCCCAAATGGATAATGCGGCTCCGACCTTCCCCTCAATCTTGCTGCCGTCGGTGAATATTCGCACCGCCTGCACATTGTTACTGTCTAGTAACTCTTGGTCTGCCAGGCACATGAACTCCAGGGGCGTTTGTGTAGCTGGATGAGGGGCTTCTGCAAACCTTACCGCACTCTCGATCTCCCTATCTCCTGGCACAAACCGGGATGACCCTCTCCTCGCTTTATACAGGTCGGCTGCCTCTTGTATGCGCAGGTCTAGAGGTAGTATCCCAGACAGTGCCAGTGCCGAGTTCAGAGAGACAGTACGGTAAGATTTGCAGAGCTTCTGAGCGAATCCTCGTTGAACAGAGCCTAACTTCTTCCGTATACCCAACTTCTTTGCAGCGGGTGCCCAGGCGGCGGCTGCGTATGTCACTATGGGCTCAATCGTTGCCGTGTAAATTGTGTGTATTACTTGTGTGTTTAATCCCCAGCTCACCTTTGCCGCTCGGGACAGCCGCTTGTATACGTTAGCTGCCCTCTTGCAGACGTTCGCGGCATGCTCATTAAAAGTGAGCTTTTCGTCTATGGTTAGACCCAGCAATTTCATTTTCTTGACCATACCGATGTCGACCCCGGCCATGCTCAGTATTGGAGTGTCGTACTTAAGCTTATTGGTTATGGTCATCGCACAGGTTTTGTGCGGTGCAAACCTCAGCTTATTTCGGACGCCCCAACCCTGAACATGGGCGAGGGCTGCATTGGCAGATCTTGAGACTTCAGTCGCCGTGTCCCCATCTACAACCAAGACTATATCATCCGCGAACGCCTGCACGAAAATTCCACGCTGCTCAAGGTCCTGCAGTAGTGGGTCGAGAACGAGGTTCCACAGGATTGGACCACCGATCGACCCCTGGACACAGCCCTTGCTAGTCTCTCGCGTGCATTCCTCCCCGGCATACCGAACCTTGACCTTCCTACCGTCGAGATAGCTGTCTATCAGCCTCCTAACGTTAACCGGGCACTTTTCCTCAGCCAGTCTGACCCTTATGGCTGGCCACCAGGCGCTATCGAAGGCGCCCTCTATATCCAATGACACGAGGACAATTAGCTTCTTCAGCCTCAACTTGTCCTTTACGTGCTCCACTAGCGTATAGAGGGCGTCCTCGGTGCTCCTCTGGGGCATGAAGCCAAACTGACGAGTACTAAACCGCGGTACAAGCTGATATTTTAGGCGCGCTACGACCATCCTCTCCAGGACCTTCCCCAGAACAGGCAGTAGACCGATTGGTCTGTATGCCTTAGGGGTGGTGTAGCTATCCTTGCCCGGCTTTCTGAGGACTACGACTGTAGCCTCCTTCCAGGTGGTCGGGAAGTGTGCCAATTCGAGGCACTTATTGTAGAGGGCAAGGAAAGCGTCTAGGTCCTGGTGAATCGCTCGACTGCAGATATCAGAAGTCAGTCCATCCCCTCCTGGTGCCTTTTTGGGATTGAAACCCGCCACGGCGGACTTCAGCTCCAGCGTCGTAAATGGGGGATCATGATGTTCATCATGGGCCCACTCATTTACTCGGCTAGCTGCTTCTCTAATTCGCCTGTGGTCAGCGTTGTCCTGGTCTACTCTGTCTTCGGGGTAGAACGTATCTGCAAGTAGGGCGGCCGACTCACTCGGATTGAGGAACACACCATCGCTGCAAAGGGTCAGTTCTTCTTGCCTTTTGGTGGTCCTACGAATGATCCTGTAGAAACTCTCCCAAACTCCCTCACGATCCTGCCTCCGGCAAAACTCCTTCCAACTGGCGATTTGGGCATTCTTTGCCTGCATCTCATACTCTTCTTTTGCTTTCAGATACTCGCCAACGACCTTCGCTCGCCGGACCGGCGCGGCATTGCGGATGCGGTTCTTTTTCGTCATAACCTCCCTCTTCTTCACAGTGAGCTCCTCGGACCACCACGGACAAGTAATTTTTGTTTTCTTATTTATTTATTTATTTATTTATTTATTTATGTACACACAAAACACTTAACAGAGAAAAGAAATAATACATATAGAAGAGCACAAAGGTACTGCTTATTTCAAATAGAAATTTCTTCCAGCAGACCTGCGACAGGAAAGTTGGATGATATACGAAGACACAGTGTGTAGAAGGAAATAAGGAAATTTAAAATAGACTAACAACTATATAACTATTTATCTTAACTAATTAATAATATATATAATATATAATAATATATAATAATTACAATAAAATAATATATAATAATTACAATAAAATAATATATAATAATTACAATATGGTGGAGAGGTAATGATCTTTGACTTGTTTCTTGAATTGATGTACATTTTGGGAATCACGAATATTAGGTGGAAGTGAGTTCCACAGTCGTACTGCATGAACAGAGAAGGAGTGGGAATAGAAATTAGTACTATGGGATGGGAAGTTTAGGTGATACTTAAGGTGTGATCTACATGGGACATCGGCAGGGCGAGTGAAGGAGAAGTGATCGCGTAGATATTTAGGGTAAGTAGGGTTAAACAGGATGTTGAAGAGGAGACATAATACTCGAGTGTTCCTGCGAAGGCGGATAGGGAGCCACTTGAGATCCTTGCGGAACTGAGAGACATGGTCGTATTTCCTCAGACCAAATACAAAACGGATGCACAGGTTTTGCAAGCGCTCAAGCTTATTTAAGAGCTCCTCCGTGGCATCCAGATAGCAGGCATCAGCGTATCTCTTCAGCGTGTCTTATTTATTTTTGGGATAGTGATTTGACATGCTTCTGATATTATATTTATATATTTAACTGTTATTTCCTCTAAGTGTTGTTTATTATCTATTTCTATTATTCTTTCTAAGTTTACTTTTTCTCTGATTTTAATTTCTTCTAATTTGTTTCCAAAAGCTTCCCAATTCGCTTTTCTGGTGTTGAACATCCTAGTAGTCCTAGTGATGTTAACACCCTTTTCCCTTGTCGTATTGACATTAAAAAATATCGTGTTGTGGTCCGAGGATGTTGCTCCTGTGTCCACCCGCCAGCCGTCCACCAGGTCAAAAAGGTCGAGCGAACATGCCGTGACGTCCACGTGGCTTCTATACGCTCTACCACCTCTGATGGTGTCAAAGGTGGGAGCGTCACCAGTGTTTAGTACCTGAAGCTCGAGTTCATCCAGGGTTGCGGACATTTCCTCTCCTCTGGGATCTTCTTTGATGCTGCCCCACCAGGCACTTTTCGCATTCGCGTCGCCACCTATCAGCAACCTACCGTTGGCCACTTCCGCGTTGATCCGGGTCATCTGGTCCAAGTATGGCCCTATGGGTTGGTCTGGCTCAAAGTAGTAAGAAACTACTGCGATTTCCCAGGCTTTGGTTCGGATCCCCACCACAACGATGTTATTTGTGGTGAGTTTCGGGTAGGGTATGACGTCCAAGTCATGATCAAAGACGGCTATCGCCGCTTTAACCCTCCCACTTCCATCGACCTCGCACTGGTAGATTCTCGCTCCACGGTAGCTCTTCATACTTCGTGCTCCCCCCACATACGGTTCCTGAATCAGTGCCCACGAGATCTTTCGTTCACTGGCCTCTAAAAAGAGTTCGGTGGTAGCCAGTTCCTTCCGCTGTAAATTCGCTTGGGCCACACGGTATGGTCTTGCTGTTTGTTGGGCAGGAGTCCCCGGGGCGCCCTTAGCAATACGCTACGGATGAGCGAGCTATAGCGTCCCATCTTCTTCTGACTGTACACTCTGAGCTGAAGGCGTGATGGTGCGTGTTGTCGATTTTGGCACGTGTGCAGTTGCAGCAGGTTGGTGGCAGACCAGCGCTCCAGTCCGCGCACTCCGTCCTCATGTGAGGTCCGCCACAGTGGCTGCACTTTGGCACGGTCTCCGTGCAAGTGCGTCGGCTATGCCCATACCCTAGGCAGAGCGAGCACTGGACTAGCGGGGACTGGTCTTCGACCCTAACCCGATTAAGGTCCACGTGTACCGATCCGACCTCGAGCATGCGCCGCCAGACCTCCGTGGCGACCCTCAATACTAGGTGGCACATGTGCGGGTTCCTGTGACGTTTCTTGTATAGAACCTCCACTATCTTCTGTTCTTCACCCAGGTCTTTGAAGATGTGGCGGTTCTGGTTTTTGAGAGCTTTTACCGTGTCAGGGTAGGTAGGGTAGGGTAGGTAGGGTAGGTAGGGTAGGTAGGGTAGGGTAGGTAGGGTAGGGTAGGTAGGGTAGGGTAGGTAGGGTAGGGTAGGTAGGGTAGGGTAGGTAGGGTAGGGTAGGTAGGGTAGGGTAGGTAGGGTAGGGTAGGTAGGGTAGGGTAGGTAGGGTAGGGTAGGTAGGGTAGGGTAGGTAGGGTAGGGTAGGTAGGGTAGGGTAGGTAGGGTAGGGTAGGTAGGGTAGGGTAGGTAGGGTAGGGTAGGTAGGGTAGGGTAGGTAGGGTAGGGTAGGTAGGGTAGGGTAGGTAGGGTAGGGTAGGTAGGGTAGGGTAGGTAGGGTAGGGTAGGTAGGGTAGGGTAGGTAGGGTAGGGTAGGTAGGGTAGGGTAGGTAGGGTAGGGTAGGTAGGGTAGGGCAGGGTAGGGTAGGTAGGGTAGGGTAGGTAGGGTAGGGTAGGTAGGGTAGGGTAGGTAGGGTAGGGTAGGTAGGGTAGGGCAGGGTAGAGTAGGTAGGGTAGGGTAAGTAGGGTAGGGTAGGGTAGGTAGGGTAGGGTAGGTAGGGTAGGGTAGGTAGGGTAGGGTAGGTAGGGTAGGGTAGGTAGGGTAGGGTAGGTAGGGTAGGGTAGGTAGGGTAGGGTAGGTAGGGTAGGGTAGGTAGGGTAGGGTAGGTAGGGTAGGGTAGGTAGGGTAGGGTAGGTAGGGTAGGGTAGGTAGGGTAGGGTAGGTAGGGTAGGGTAGGTAGGGTAGGGTAGGTAGGGTAGGGTAGGTAGGGTAGGGTAGGTAGGGTAGGGTAGGTAGGGTAGGGTAGGTAGGGTAGGGTAGGTAGGGTAGGGTAGGGTAGGGTAGGGTAGGGTAGGTAGGGTAGGGTAGGTAGGGTAGGGTAGGTAGGGTAGGGTAGGTAGGGTAGGGTAGGTAGGGTAGGGTAGGTAGGGTAGGGTAGGTAGGGTAGGGTAGGGTAGGTAGGGTAGGGTAGGTAGGGTAGGGTAGGTAGGGTAGGGTAGGTAGGGTAGGGTAGGTAGGGTAGGGTAGGTAGGGTAGGGTAGGTAGGGTAGGGTAGGTAGGGTAGGGTAGGTAGGGTAGGGTAGGTAGGGTAGGGTAGGTAGGGTAGGGTAGGTAGGGTAGGGTAGGTAGGGTAGGGTAGGTAGGGTAGGGTAGGTAGGGTAGGGTAGGTAGGGTAGGGTAGGTAGGGTAGGGTAGGTAGGGTAGGGTAGGTAGGGTAGGGTAGGTAGGGTAGGGTAGGTAGGGTAGGGTAGGTAGGGTAGGGTAGGTAGGGTAGGGTAGGTAGGGTAGGGTAGGTAGGGTAGGGTAGGTAGGGTAGGGTAGGTAGGGTAGGGTAGGTAGGGTAGGGTAGGTAGGGTAGGGTAGGTAGGGTAGGGTAGGTAGGGTAGGGTAGGTAGGGTAGGGTAGGTAGGGTAGGGTAGGTAGGGTAGGGTAGGTAGGGTAGGGTAGGTAGGGTAGGGTAGGTAGGGTAGGGTAGGTAGGGTAGGGTAGGGTAGGTAGGGTAGGGTAGGTAGGGTAGGGTAGGTAGGGTAGGGTAGGTAGGGTAGGGTAGGTAGGGTAGGGTAGGTAGGGTAGGGTAGGTAGGGTAGGGTAGGTAGGGTAGGGTAGGTAGGGTAGGGTAGGTAGGGTAGGGTAGGTAGGGTAGGGTAGGTAGGGTAGGGTAGGTAGGGTAGGGTAGGTAGGGTAGGGTAGGTAGGGTAGGGTAGGTAGGGTAGGGTAGGTAGGGTAGGGTAGGTAGGGTAGGGTAGGTAGGGTTGGGTTTTTTTTTTTTTTTTTTTTTTTTCTTAACACTAATCCCCGCCAACGATATTGGCGCCTTATTTGCTCAACCTCAGTCATTCCGGTCAATCTTTTATGCCTCTCGTACTTTCATTCTTCATACTAATTCTTTCTTGCATTCATCATCTTATATTCTGTGGGTAGGACTCCCACTTTTATTTAATCTATTCTATGGGCATGATTTATTTCTTATAAAAATAGTTAAAATCCAATAAAACAGTGTGGTATATTACATCTGAGCAAATGGTGCGGTTATCACATTGAGCAAAAGGTGCTATTATAACAATTGAGCAAACAGTGCTGTTTATCACAGGTATACAGTGAGCGGTATATCACAGAAATTATGTATACAATGTCATATTATAATTAGGGATAAAAAACACAAGCACAGTTATCAAAATTATCACAGTAATATTACACAGTTTATAAACTTAGGTACTAACATGAAATACTGCCGGTTACACATGTCCAGGCTGCATTCCGTGCTTGCATTTAAATATCATACATAATACTAATGAAGCACGGTGCGCCTCAGGTTTTATTTCGATGTATAACCGCAGTGGCTACTCTAATACAGTATTCCAAGAATCTTTCCCTATGTTTCTTGTCCATGAGCCCATGCAGGCTCTCCCTCGTTATTTTCCTGTCCAGCTCACATTCAAGTTGGTAGCGCTCCCTGATAAATAACGGGCATTCTACAAGTATGTGCTGGACAGTCTCTGCCACGCCTGGATCGCAGACGCACGATGGGCTATCCTTACACTTGAAGCGATTCAAGTATTCAGAGAACCCACCGTGCCCCGTCAAAACTTGCGTGAGGACGCCTTCGGGCCGCACCTGTTGTACGATACGGAAAGCCGCTATTGCATCCGGAAGAAACATTTTCGTCACCGAAGCAGTCTCGCCCGACACATATCTTCGATTCCATTCATCAAGCGATTCCAAACGGATCTGTCGCTTGATAAATGAAATCGGACACTGATCGTAGTCCGGCTTCCTCCGTAACGACAATGCTGCTTCCTTAGCCAACTCGTCCGCTCGCTCATTCCCCGGCAGGCCCGCGTGGGCCTTGATCCAGAACAAAGTCACAGCTTTGTTCTGGCACAGGGCGTGAGCCAGGTTTGCGCGCGCGCGAACTGCCAGGGGATGGAGCGAGCCATGGTTTGCAAGCGTCTGCAATGCGGACATTGAGTCGCTGTACAAACCATAGCTCGCCTCTTGCCGCGCGAGGATCACTTCTGTCGCCTTGCAAATGGCCAGGAGTTCCGCCTGGTAGACTGTGCAGTACGCGGCAAGGCTAAGCTTGAGGTTCCGGATTTCGCCCTCATTATCCCAAATGGATAATGCGGCACCGACCTTCCCCTCAATCTTGCTGCCGTCGGTGAATATTCGCACCGCCTGCACATTGTTACTGTCTAGTAACTCTTGGTCTGCCAGGCACATGAACTCCAGGGGCGTTTGTGTAGCTGGATGAGGGGCTTCTGCAAACCTTACCGCACCCTCGATCTCCCTATCTCCTGGCACAAACCGGGATGACCCTCTCCTCGCTTTATACAGGTCGGCTGCCTCTTGTATGCGCAGATCTAGAGGTAGTATCCCAGACAGTGCCAGTGCCGAGTTCAGAGAGACAGTACGGTAAGATTTGCAGATCTTCTGAGCGAATCCTCGTTGAACAGAGCCTAACTTCTTCCGTATACCCAACTTCTTTGCAGCGGGTGCCCAGGCGGCGGCTGCGTATGTCACTATGGGCTCAATCGTTGCCGTGTAAATTGTGTGTATTACTTGTGTGTTTAATCCCCAGCTCACCTTTGCCGCTCGGGACAGCCGCTTGTATACGTCAGCTGCCCTCTTGCAGACGTTCGCGGTATGCTCATTAAAAGTGAGCTTGTCGTCTATGGTTAGACCCAGCAACTTCATTTTCTTAACCATACCGATGCCGACCCCGGCCATGCTCAGTATTGGAGTGTCGTACTTAAGCTTATTGGTTATGGTCATCGCACAGGTTTTGTGCGGTGCAAACCTCAGCTTATTTCGGACGCCCCAATCATGAACATGGGCGAGGGCTGCATTGGCAGATCTTGAGACTTCAGTCGCCGTGTCCCCATCCACGACCAAGACGATGTCATCCGCGAACGCCTGCACGAAAACTCCACGCTGCTCTAGGTCCTGCAGTAGTGGGTCAAGAACGAGGTTCCACAGGATTGGACCTCCGATCGATCCCTGAACGCAGCCCTTGCTTGTCTCTCGAGAGCATTCCTCCCCGGCATACCGAACCCTGACCTTCCTACCATCGAGATAGCTGTCTACCAGCCTTCTGATGTTGACCGGGCACTTTTCCTCAGCCAGTCTGACCTTTATGGCTGGCCACCAGGCGCTATCGAAGGCGCCCTCTATATCCAATGACACCAGGACAATTAGCTTCTTCAGCCTCAACTTGTCCTGTACTTGTTCTATTAGCGTATAGAGGGCGTCCTCGGTGCTCCTCTGGGGCATGAAGCCAAACTGACGAGTACTAAAACGCGGTACAAGCTGATATTTTAGACGCGCTACGACCATCCTCTCCAGGATCTTCCCCAGAACAGGCAACAGACCGATTGGTCTATATGCCTTGGGGGTGGTATAGCTGTCCTTGCCCGGCTTTCTGAGGACTACGACTGTAGCCTCCTTCCAGGTGGTAGGGAAGTGTGCCAATTCAAGGCACTTGTTGTATAGGGCAAGGAAAGCGTCCGGGTCCTGGTAGATCGCTCGACTGCAGATATCAGAAGTCAGTCCATCCCCTCCTGGTGCCTTTTTGGGATTGAAACCCGCCACAGCGGACTTCAGCTCCAGCATCGTAAATGGGGGATCATGATGTTCATCATGAGCCCATTCATTTACTCGGCTGGCTGCTTCGGTAGGGTAGGGTAGGTAGGGTAGGGTAGGTAGGGTAGGGTAGGTAGGGTAGGGTAGGTAGGGTAGGGTAGGTAGGGTAGGGTAGGTAGGGTAGGGTAGGTAGGGTAGGGTAGGTAGGGTAGGGTAGGTAGGTAGGGTAGGGTTGGTATGTAGTTAGGGTAGGGTAGGGTACGGTAGTTAGGGTAGGGTAGGTAGGGTAGATGAATTTTTTGTGTTTTATGGCAAAACAAAGTTTGCCGGGTCAGCTAGTAATAATAATATAAAGAGGAAAGATTTTTTTGTTTGTTTGTTTGTACCGAATAGGCTCCGAAACTACTGGACCGATTTGAAAAATTCTTTCACCAATAGAAAGCTACATTATTCCCGAGTGACATAGGCTATTTTTTTTATCCCGAAAACGGGTCCTGTGGGGTGCCGTTTACCCGCTGTACCAAGCCGCGGGGTACAGCTAGTTTTATATATGTTTCGAAATAGCGACTTCAAAGTGAAAACCGAACCTTCGGTCGGACACTTTTGTACACCTTTGACAGTCGTTACTGTGAAACCTGTCGTAGTGTTACTGGGTCACACTACGACAGGTTTCACAGTTCCTAGGTTGTACACAGTGGCACAGTGATCACGTGCTGCCGTGCACGGCGAGGCTCAGGAGAGAAAGAAATATGAAATGAAAACACATTTATTTAGCACAGAAAAGACATACAACATAATATTAGAAGCCTCTCAGCCTCCCCAGGGACATGCCCTAACAGGCGTTGCACAGAGGGGGTTTTGGAGTGGTCTTTTAGGAGGTAACGGAGCCCCTTCTAAGTGTTGATGATTATCGCCGGGGTGGTTTTAGTGAGGTAAAAAGCCCACACTCCCTGCTCTTTCCCCAAAAGTCCAGGCGCCTTTTGAAGGTATACCCAGTTAACAATAAAATAAAAGTTGTGACGGTTCGATAAACAGTTTTCCATGTAAAATAGGTACTGATATTCACGTCTATCAATACTGGCAGCTGGCATCAACATATTTGGGAATAGCGAAGAAATATTGATTGATTTAGACTTATTACATTTCTATTAGCTTCTTAAGTAACCCATTCCTACTTGGAAAGCCTGAAAAGAGAATTATGAAAATGTATTTCACATACAGTAATTCTTGACGTATCTAATCAAGCCACGATAAGACCTACATGTTGTATTAATAATAGAGTAAGCGGGCGTTTCTGACAGCTCAATATGGATCGCTCCGAAAGAACGAATGAACTAAATACATAGTTCAATCAGAATGAACGAAGTAGTTCAGAATCTTATCGCATATGTGGCGGCAGGTGTTACGAAGTTATTAATGCAGAATAATAAATGTCGGTACAGCGAGTAACTGTGGTAGTGAGTGAGTTTTCCAGAGCAAAATATGTTTCGTAACTTACGGCTTTGCAAAATCACAACAAAAACAATAACAACAACAATTTTTTAACAAAATCCGTAAGTTAACCGTCCGTAGTCCGTGACCCAGTGTTATCGGCCGTGACTTACAAGTTGTAAATCGCGGGTTCGAACCCTAACGCGTACCCGTGTGCCCGCCATACGCGGCAAGGAGGGGACACCGTGGAGTTTTAGTGGGTTAGAGTCCCACATAACTGCGCTATCTCCCCGTGATAGCGCAGTATGTTTGAGCATTTCTCCACGCAAAAAAAAAAAGGTAGGCGCTTTACTTTTTGTAAATTATAACATTACCACTGCTCTCAAAACGGTGAAGGAAAACATTGTGAGGAAGCCGGCATGTCCTACCCAAAATTCGAATACATGTGACATCCACCAACCCGCACTGGGCCCGCGTGGTGGATTACGACCCATTCCCTCTCACAGAGAGGAGGCCTGTGTCCCAGCAGTGGCAACATTAATAGGCTAATGATGACGTAGATATTTTATTAAAGTATGTCGTGGTGGCCCAATGGCTAGGACCTCGCTTGAGGCCGTGGAGACCAATATGATGTTTTCAATGCATAGGCACTTTCTAAGTTTATCTTGGACATCGCTGACAACGGTGAAGGTATAGTAAAATTTTGTGCTCCATTGGTGTAATTGCTGCAAGACGTTCCAGTGCGAGGATAAATGAATAAATCAGAAATAATAAGTCAAGCAGTAATAATCAGTTCTAAACCAATATTATAAAGACGTAAAATTGAGTAAATATTTGTAAGAGGTCTCTAAAAGTGCTAATCCAATTAGGAACATTCTATATCTGATATAAAACTACATGATCGCTAAATATTATAGAGTTTTTAACTCGGAAAAAATGCTCGGTTACTATGGAGTAGACCTCGGGAGCAAAACCGCGGAAAATAGCTAGCAAAATACTCTAAATTCGAAACACTGATTACTTCTTCAAATCGATAACATTTGTTACACTTAAAAGATTAGTTCTTAGGGAGGAAACCAAACAAACAAAAGTAGAAACAATCAAACAAATAATCAAATAATACTGACAACTAAACGTTAGATTTCGTAATAAGTGACATTCTATGCATTATTTCGATCTGTCACACTGCTTTGTCCCCCCCAGTGTAAAAGATTCAAAATAGAGTTCGGTCTGTTCCCCTGTTAGCAACGAGGCGAGAGTTTGAACTTTATTCTCGTTTTACTTTCTTTTTTTTATTTTGTTTATATAATTCATAAACGTTTTTTTCTTTTTTTTAGTTTCTTACGACTTATTGTCGGGCCTACGTTGTCTCACATATCTAAGTACTAATGCTGTAACATGTAAATATTATAAAACCAAACCATTTTTTAAAAGAGTAACCGTGGAGTTTCTTGCCGGTTCTTCTCCATAGGAAACTACAAACCTGAACCGTGCGCCTTTTGTCGACGTTTTATAAGTGCCCATGTAGGCCTACGTGAAATAAAAAAAATATTTTGATTCACTGCTATCTGTCACCCTATCAGTGATAAACTTTTTATTCCTGTTTGTCCGCCATAGAATTTAAAATATTATTCCTTAAAAGTAATGCCAAACATTTTATGCAACATTACATTAAATAAAATACTAGTGGCTTGAGTTTATAATCGTATAATTTTTTTATTTTCTTTTCATTCAGGCACAGTCCCATAAATCACTGTAGTTAATGTAGGTACAATTACAATCAGTCTTCTCATCATCATAATCATTTCAGCTGAATGACGTCCACTGCTGGATATAGGCCATCCCCAGGAGTCCATCCGCGAACTATCCGGGGGAGCACGGCCTACTATGGCATGCTTGGGTCACATATTTTTTTCACAGTTTGGGGCAAACACCGTAATAAAATACGTGACTCAAGCCTATCATAGAGGCCGTGCTCGCCCAGATAGTGTGCACGTGTTGTACGTTGCGTACATAAGAATATTACTTTTGTTTCTCTATAAATCTTTAAAGTCTATCCACACATATCAGGGCCGTGCCCGGGACGTGCACGGGACGTGGATATAACCTAGTTACAAATGAAAACTTTTTAATTTACTTATAATAAACTTAAATTTGTAAATAATCTAAAAATTTGAATTAACGAAACTCCAAAGTTAGTAAAAATAATAGATAAATAAAATATCTATCGCAACTTCTTCAACAAATGACCAATAGTAATTTCACTAGCTACAAACAAACTGTATTTGACAATTATGTATAAGGTTGTATCGCGAAGTTTCGTTACATTTTGACATTTTGACTATCACTTTCGTTGACATCGAATGCCCCTTGTCCGTGATATTTCGATACCGAAATTAATATCGACTCTTTGAAACGGCTTAGCTTCAAGCTGCCAATAATACTGGCAGGCTATACTTGTCAATCGAATGCACTGGCAGCTCGGGCAGCTCTGACCAATCAGGACGTCCCTAGAGGAATCAAAGTAACATACGGCATGTCAGCATAATCATGTTATTTAGCGTGAGCATAGAGGAAAGTGAGCGTGAGCCTGTGAGACCAAACGGACGTTACTTTGTGAGGCTCGTAATTTACATTTAACTGAAACATTTAACCCATTTTGCGTCATCGTGTGGCACAAATAGGGCATTTGTATTAATTATTTATTTGTTTATATATGCAGCATAAACTAAATTAGGCGACTCTCAATTCACAAAGTTTCGTACCTTTGAGCTCACGCACTACTTGGGGATTAAGAGTATAAATGATGTGATACATCTGATTTTTATCTAGATTTTTAAAGCTAAGTTAGTAAACATTGTACCACTCAAATATGCGGATTGTACAAGAACATAACATCTTTAATATTTCTTTAATATTCGTTTCCATTCAGTTACAATGCATTTTCTGTTCACACAAATATAAGTCGCCAAGAATGAAGAAAGCGTCATGGAAAAATATTTTTTTTAATTCAACCTATGTTATCCCACTGATGGGCAAAAGTCCTCCCACTGTTGCCGATGTGTTGTCTGTGCCGACCAATCAGTCATAACCGCCTCTATATTACGATAACACAAAACATCTGTATTTCCAGGTTTATTTTTAACGGATCCGGTGCTACTGGAAGTAATGCTCACACCGCATTTACGGTGCCGTTTTAACGGATCCGTCGCTACTGGGGGTAATATTTACATCACATTCAGTCAGTGTGCTTCCAACTTTCAAACAAAACGGTTCAGTATTTTTTTCATACTGTTGTGTGAGTGAACTCGCTCATACAACTACATACGACAGCATCGAATAAAAACGAATACGATAAAGCGGTCCTGTAAAACGGACCTCTTTGTGAACGAGCACAAGTCGTCAGGCCAGCGTTTCCTAGGCCTTCCTCAGCGACGACACCCGTCCTCTGACTCCCACTGCGTAACAACTCTGACCCAATGATCAGTTAGGACTAAAATGTACTTTTTAATGATATGATTTTCGACTTTCATGATGCGGGCTTAACCGCTAACAGTTAGAGTTACTCAATAAAAATCATCATCATCTTCCTGCCCTTATCCCATGTTACTTGGGGTCGGCGCAACACGTTTTCTTCTTCCATACCGCCCTGTCCCCCGCCACGCTGTCACTGACTTCTTTTCTTTCATATCACTCTTCACACAGTCCATCTATCTTTTCTTTTAGTAACATGCGTTTCACCCCTCTTCATCACATGACCATACCAGGAAAAACGGTTTCCTTTCAACTTTTCTGTCACTGGCGCCACTTTCAAACTTCCTGTAATATCCTTATTTCTCACTTCATCCATTCTCGTCACTCCGCACATCCATCTCAACATTCTCAATAAAACCCAAATAATAAATTAATTTTCTTAACAATATTCAGACAAGTCCTCAACAGAATCTTCACACGTAAATCTCAAGACTTGAGTAAATACAATTCGGTACAACAACGCTCAGTTGAGCAGGTACCAGCCATTGAAGATGTCACTGAACATCTGAGATGAGGGGCGACCATCCGATGTGAATACGGAATCATCCTATTATTAGATCACTGGCGGAATCAGTCTAACGGATTTGTTGAAGGGAGGTTTTTTTTTTCGAAGTAAATATTCTTGAAAGATTTTTTTATAAGATTAGAATTGTGATTGAATCATGATTATAAAACCAGAAGCTGATCCGCCTTACTTGGGAAAAAGCAGGCGAAATTATCACAAAAATGAGGGATTATCTGTTCATCCAATACCTATTACGAGCACGGTGATCTAGATCAGGGAATGTCCAATTTGCTGAAGAGTCCCTAATGTCCTTTCAACTGAACCTTTAACGATCTGAAGAAAACGTGGCCACCTACTGGGCCCTAAAACTATAACAATAGATGCACGGGATGCACCGTCCACACGACAAGCAGAGTACCCAAAAATTCAAGATAGTGTTTATAATTTTTTACACTTATTTCTAATTCTGAACTTATCAACAGAAGCCATTGGGAGGCATCATTTGAATGAAGCAGAAGAATGGTATATTGTCAAAGTTGATTAATAAAGGCGATACTAAATGTATGTAGTCTGTGTCTGGAACATAATATGAGAAAAAATATACAAATTTTACGCATATAAAAACTGAATCAATCTCGGTTCCATACGCAGTGAATTATCGAGGATCACATGGAATCTCCGGTATCTCATAAAAGGATGAGGAACGAATTTGAAGCGGATAACAATGTATAAGAAATATGCTAAGATTTTAGCCAATTTTTTTATTATTTGTCGATTGGCTCGCGTTTGACTACCAAATTGAAGAAGCATTGGGCTTTCTATTTATTAGGTCTTTATTTGTTTTTAATCAATAAGTTAAGAACGCGTCCAAACCCTACTTAGATGCCAAAGTTTGACTAGTAGGGTAGTTGACAAAAAATATCTACTTAGTCCGTCAGTTAGATAACCTAAAAATATTGGACACGTATTTTTTCTTTTGCCACTTAAATATACAAAAAACTTTTTTACAAAATTTACAACCGACTTCCACTTTGTAGATTTTTTGTTTGGAAGTCGGTTGTAAATTTTGTAAAAAAGTTTTATTTTATTTTTCACTTTTTAGTTGTAGTACATAATGGTCCAGTTCTATAGGCTAGGTACCTTTATTGCCCAAAGTAAAGCCAGAATAGATTAACCCAATAACATGAAACTTAAATAAACAAAACCGGTGGAATGAGAGTAAACCAGGGTAAACTGTTCACACCTGCGTACCCCTTTGGAGCGTACCAGTGTGATGTTACGTTATGAAATGACAGATAAACAGACATGCGATTGCAGCTATCCCGAGTGTTTGCCGTCATTTATTGAAGAGTTTTGATGTATATCTCCAAAGTTCTTCATTAGATCTTGATAAAAAATTAAATGGGACCACATAGCAAGCACCAGCTTTCGAATAAAAAAAGATTCATCAAAATCGGATCTTCCAATAAAAAGTTCTGAGGTAAAACAAATAAAAATAAAAAAAAACTGTCGAATTCTAACCTCCTCCTTTTTGCAAAGTCGGTATAAAATACGACGACACAGTGCGTTGAAATATCTACAAGTGACGTCACGGTGTGCTACACTTTATACTGACAAAGTGACGTCACAAGACTCCACTCTTGAAATTTGGTGCGCTTTATCTTTATAAATTTTTATTTATTTGATAAAGCAATAAATACGGGTCCAATATTTTTTGATAATCTCACTGACAGACTAAATAAAATTTTAATTTTTCTACCCAATATACATTTATGGAGTTTCTTGTGCATTCTTCTCCATAACAAGCTACTTTCCGAATGCACGGTAGAATCATTTTAATGTAACGTTCAAAAGTGCCGCTTGGTGGCCTAGTTGAAATAAAATATCTTTGTCTTTGTCTTTGTCCAATAAACAACCCTTATTTAAATTCTTAATTTATAAATCGGCAGTAAATCTTTTCTTATTTCCTTAAGTTAAAAGGCTTAGTTTGAATATACCTACAAGTAAACACCAAATAATTATCTATAATCAAAATAGAGGCAGTTATGTCCGCAACTATTTAATGAAAACTCGCCAACTATCTTGACGAAGGTCCGGCCAAGTATAACTTATCTAATTGACTAACAGTTAGTTAATCACGCCGTTTAATTAACGCCTTCAAGGGTTTTGATAATTAACTTTATGAATTCCGATATGAGTGCCTAAAGTTTTGCAACAGTTTGATAATTAAATAGGTAGTTGGTGAGGAACAGCGCAGTGGAAGCAAAAGAATTTTTTTCAGTAGTACTTAGGCCGAAAGTGTCCGAAGTTGTGGCCACTTACCTACCTACCTACCCTACCTATCCTACCTACCTACCTAACCTACCTACCCTACCTTCCCTACCCACCCTACGTCCCTACCTACCCTGCCTACGTACCTATCTACCCAATAACCTAGCCTACCTACCTACCCTACAAGCTACATACCTACCTACCTAACCTCCCACGTCAACATTTTTATTTTTAAACCTTCCCTGTATTCGGGCGAACAAAACAAAAAAAGAATCATTCAAATCTATCCAGCCGTTTTTAGGGTTCCGTACCCAAAGAGTAAAAACGGGACCCTATTACTGAGACTCCGCGGTCCGTCTGTCTGTCTGTCTGTCTGTCTGTCTGTCACCAGGCTGTATCTCATGAACCGTGATAGCTAGACAGTTGAAATTTTTACAGATGATGTATTTCTGTTGCCGCTATAACAACAAATACTAAAAACAGAATAAAATAAATATTTAAGTGGGGCTCCCATACAAAAAACATGTTTTTTTTTTCCGTTTTTTGCGATAACGGTACGGAACCCTTCGTGCGCGAGTCCGACTCGCACTTAGCCGGTTTTTGAGTTTTAGCGAGACTAACGAACAGCAATTGATTTTATATATAGATTTATTGCTCCACCACGGAACAGAGGCTTCTTCACGCTTTTCCACGCAATTCTGTCTTATGCTAGTGCAGGCCAGCCCTTTCGCTAAGAATAAAGCTCATCCCGCCATCTTTGCCTTGGTCTGTCCTGATGACGTCTGGCGTAATGGGACCCATTCTGTGTTTCGGTGTTGTAGGCACAAAACATAGGTGAATACGTTTGATGTTGAAGAACTACAACAATAACCAACCAAATAAATAAACAATTAACAAATCACTAGTGCAAAGAATTTTTTGCCTTCTAATAAAAAAGTCTGTCTCTACAAACTACACAAGCCCAGTTATGGCCAAAAACGAATTAGGAGAAGGCTGCTTAACAAGATGGGTTCCCCTCCGCGCATCTGCTGCACATCAATAAATCAACTGAGCTTGTCACAGTCCATTGCCAAAATTAAGCATGTCCTAATTCGCGACACAATGACTAAATATATCGGCCTACATTATTAGTTAAATAATATTGCCCAACAATCAGAAATTGAGTTAAGTCAAATATTTGAGTGGATCTGTTACTAATCTGTTTATTTATCAAAATCAGCATTTGCAATATGTACCAAGCCTATCTGATTTAGACTATCGTCAAATTAGTTACTTTGCATAACTCTATGTGCAGCTTAATTTGCTTACAAATGTTTGAATGTGCATATGTTTGGACAGCACTGTCCATAATTCTGCTTCAACACTGGGATTAGGACGAGTCCACAGCACTATTCCCAACCACTGCAACTACTGAAAGCCAGAATCAACAGTATCGATCACCAGAAAAGCGCCGAAGCTCGATCAGTCCCGAAGAAACGATTTCCGGAACGATCCCGGAACGAAATTAATCAGAAAAGAACAGCGGAGGAGTAACAAGAAAACATAATTTCCACTTCCATCCTTATCAAGCAGGAAACAGAAAGAAGCCAGGCCAATAGACACAAATAAATGTTTACAACTGAGGTAAACCCAGATGCCAAGAATCATAGGCATCAAAATATCAGCCAAAAGACGTCCACTTCGGAACGCCTCCCACAAGTGTCACCACATGAGCCGGTTCCGAGCGTCTCGCATCTAGCAGATGATGCTAAGAAGAACAGATTAAAATGAACACTCATAATAATTGGATAAACACTAGGATATTTTAATTTCAAATGAAGAGTATTCAATTGACAAGTTGATACTAATTAGTTTAGAATAATAATATAGACAACTAAAATAATTGGCCTAAACAATATATAAAATAACTCAGTAAGATTAAGTGCTGATCTTAGCACAAGTTTTAATTAAGATTTCTCTTAATTAAACAAATCTAAGTAACTATTGCTACAAGAAATTTTAGAGAAATATTTTGAAAAGGAAAAGACTAATCTTTACTTTAATAATTAATTTAATATTAAACTGAGAGGAAGAGCAAAACCCTTTCGAAAATAACATCTATTACAAGTTTTCTTTTATGTAAAGATTTTTATTATAATTTTTCCACCAACATGAAACACCTAGACAAAAATTCTAAAGAGTATGCCCAGATGGTTTGGCTATTGTGAGAGGATGAATGAAAGGCGACTAACAAAAGAAATTCCTGGGCTCTACTGACGTCCAGAGCACGGAATTGCATTTGGAATATGAGCAGGTTGCTAAACCAAAACGTGCTTGAGGCCTTCACTGTCCACGTTGGAACCAACGACATGCTCACGAAGATGGGTCTAACCGCGACGCCCATCTGCAGGTTGTGCGGGGAACATACGGAACGCATGGAGCACCTTCTGTGCACATGCGATGCTGGCTATTAAGTGAATGTGTCTCCTTGGGGTAGGATATCTAAGACCGGAAGACTATAGGCTCATATCACCTAATCTAGTTTTAAAAGTCTTGAAGAAGGTTTTCAACGAGATTGGGGGGTAGGTTATCTAGGGGACCACAAAAGATCCCAAACGATCGAATTGTCCAAGTTATTTCTCGGCCCCTCCACAAAATAATATATGATAACAAAAGATATTTACAAGGCAGACGTGAGTGAAAACGCCGGGAGGAGACGCCCCGGATCTAGAAGGACATTCATATACCTTACTAGCATCTTACAGCGGTTTCGCCCGCGTGAAAGTCGAAATTTACCCCAAGGGATCATTTTCCCGGGACAAAAAGTGTCCTTTGAGCTATTCCTGAGATTGTAACCTATATCTGTGCCAAATTTCATGTAGATCCGTTCAGCCGTTCTGGCGTGATTGAGTAACAAACCTACGCAAACTTTCGCATTTTCAAACTTTCTAAAGTTGTGGGCAACAGCTTATATTATAATTATATCTTATTGGTGGTGTTCTTCAGAAAGACCAGGTGTGCAGTACTCATAACCGGCTTGCGTGTATGACTAAATTTATGAACGTGAGTGAAAAGGAGTATGAAAGGATCGTAGCGGGTGGCGTTCTCTAGTTTCTGTTCTAAAGGCGTGAGTTTATGTATGATTTTTTTTTGTATTCACAAGTTTTGCATATATTTATTTATTTAGTATTTTATATGTACATTATTTACAAACTAATATTAGAACTAAAATAAGAAAAACTAATATTTAAAATGACGGGGCGTCAAAAAATTCTTCCACATCGCTGTCAACAGGAAAAGTGCCCAGAAGCTGGATCAGCATTGCCACGTTGAATGGCAATGCTGATTCTTTGGCCAAAAAAAAGGCCAGCCCTCAAAAAAGTGAAACCGCTTTATGAATGAAATAACTTGAATTTTTTAAATAACCATCAAATCAAAAAGTTTCAAAACCAAACAGTAAAGATCATTTACTACATTAGATAAGTTACTCACAATACAATTCAATCAACTATCTACTAAACCTTTTAAAACTTCGATCATAAAATCCGAAACTTTTCAAAGTAACTCAGCGATCAAATTTTAACGATTTTCAAAGAAAAAAAGCTTTCAAAGAGCTATCGATATTAACAATGAAAATGTTTTAAACTCCATTAAACATTGAATCTATTAGAAAGTAAATAATCTTGAAACTTACTCGCTAAAAGTACTGTAAGATGTGTTGAAGGGTCCATCTGATAGCCTCTCGCTTTTATTGGTATATAAAACATTTAATTCTGTGTAAATTCGTTATGAGGTCCGTAAAGGTGGCATTTTATTATTGCTGCTGTAGGTTGGTATAAATTTTGAGTACTCTTGGGCCCTCGAAAAGCATCCCCACTAGATTCCTTCTTCTGTATAGCGGAATAACTGGTAACTCAAATCGAATCATTTTATTTTTATTGAAAAATAAATTGTTTACACCAAAATAATTGAAACCCTGACTTCTGAACTAGGTAAAAACCTGTGTTATAGAAGTTAGTCCCATTGTTGATGCTTGTTTACAAGAGTATATTAAAAATTAAAATACATATATTAATAAAAAGCATGCTCAAAATATATAAGAATAAAATTACATAAAATTAAATCTTAATTAAGTAAAGTCAGAGTAAATTCCAAATTGCAATAAAATTAAATAAAACTAATATCAATATTACAATAAAACCACAATGAAATAATGTCAAAACAAAATTTTAATAAAATTAAAACTAAAATAAAAATAAACTTAAAATTAAATAAATTACAATCAACTAAAATAAAACCAAAATTAAATAAAGTCAAATTGATTTCTAATTGCAATACAATGACGTAAAGTAAAAATTTCAATAAAATTAAAATGAAATCAAAATATAATAAAAGAACAACACACGACAACCACAGACGACTATCTTGTATTTAGTTCTGGGAATTAATACGGTACCGATTACTATGGCTACCTACAAAATATGAGTGTATGACTGATGTGTACTTAAAAATATAGTGCAATACCTATATAATTGGAATTTTGCCCAGTAACAAAAGAAGGAATTTGCAACCGAAAGCTGTTAAGGACGTCTAAAACCAAGATTCCCAAATAAATCTCCATATTTTCACCTTTTACCAGCCTACTTACCTCTGACGTCACGTTCTCACATCCTCGTCAGAGGAATTGTTAAATTTAATCAAGTTTCTTCTGAGGAACTTCTTGCTTAGAATATTAAGCAGTAAATTCGCGCTATTTTCCTTATATTACCCACATGCATAGGTTAGGATGCCGACACAACAAGTTTGTGCGTTAAGTTACATTCATCATAGGAAAATATAGCGCCTGTAATCCCCGAAGAGGTAGACAGAAGTATAGGATATAGTATATATGTAGGACCACTCTTATTTCTGTGTTTTGAGTTATTAAGGAATTGAAAATTTCGTGACGGAAAACACAATAACACCTTGCCAGAGCAGGAAATTGGGTTCATGGCTTCAGCAGTCATGAATACTAATTCTGCATAAAAGGAAATAATAAAAATATTGGTACCACAAGCCATGAAAACCTAATAACACTCGACAATTGAACTCAGGGCAGAACAGAGCAAGAAATCACGGCATTACTTGCAAGAATAGTTTGGTAAACTAAAATCTTATTGATGTCAATAGTCGAAGGAGATACCGGTGGCACTGAGGAGTACTAAATTGAAGGCATATCGTCCAACATACTCTACGAGTCTGCCGAGCTAGATGGACCGACACTACCTTAAATATAGCTGGGTCAGACTGGATGGGGAAGGCAAAAGACCAGGTTTTTGTGGCTTGGGAGAGGTTTATATCTAACAGTTGATGGACAGTAAAATCGGTTTGCCCAGTCAATTTTGAAGGGCCGGTTTCTGAATTGAGTATTTCGATTTAAGAACGCGTCCCACTCAGCCAAAACACACCACTCACCGCCACTCAGCTCTTTTATGCCAAATTTTTCCAGGTTTTCCAGGGAATGTAGCGTTTGAAGGTCAGTGGTGGCCCAGTAGTATCGGCCGCGACTTACAAGTTGTAGGTCGTGGGTTCGAGCCCAGGCAGGCGCTTTACTTTGTGTAAATTATTTCATCACCACTGCCCTCCAAACGGTAAAGGAAAACATCGTGCGGCATGTCCTAGAACCAAAAATTCGAAGACATGTGACATCCACCAACCCGCACTGGGCCCGCGTGGTGGATTACGGCCCATTCCCTCTCACTGAAAGGAGGCCTGTGTCCCAGCAGTGGGAACATTAAAAGGCTGATGAATGATGTGTAATGTAGCATTTGACAAATACCGAACTTCAAATTCTTATTAATTAAGTTATCTGTGGCGAGTAACTTAATGTCTTTTTTTTATTATCGATAGGCTCGCGCTTGACCACTAGCTTACCTGATGGTGAGTGATGATGTGGTTGACGGTGTAGCACGCTGGCCTAAAAGTAACCTATTTACTCTTGACTTAAAGACCCAGATAACTATCGGGAAACACAGACCCCGGCAGGGAATTCCACTCCTTAGCCGTACGCATAATGAAAGTATTTCCAAAACGTTTAGTGCGTATAGGTGGCATGTCCACCATGTACCACCGCCTATAGGTAGATTTAAGAGAGAACAAACGTAGAAAGCTCTAGGAAAGAAACATAGCTAGCCAGTTGCAACGTAAACCCTGTTTCATTGGCCAACGTTGATCCGCTTTAAACCACGGCCAAAGAATTAATTAAAACCAATAAATGCTGCAATGAATTAATCCTCTGTGTAGTTGCAAATAAAAACGGTGGCTTGAATAAATAAAGTAATGAAGCTGACCAACGTAAACATTTCATTAGTCAGCATATGTATCGATTGAGTTAGGACTCGTAAGTTGTTTCATTTGGAAGTTTGATAGGTTAATACTAGCTTCTGCCAGCGGCTTCGCCTGAGTGAATGTCGGCAAATACTACCAGGATAAAAAGTAGCCTTTGTGCTATTTATTATAATCTATCTCTATGCCAAATTTCATCCAGATCCGTTCAGCCGTTCTGGCGTAATTTATCCTATAATATATCCATCCATCTAAAGTTTCGCATCTAAGATATTAGTAGGATAGGATAGGAAGTAAGAAATACGACGCATTCAGTGAAAGCGTTGCAAGCCCTCCTTCGGACTGATGAGCTGATTAAGGCTGCGGGAACCTGGATGCGAGACGCACAGGACTGATTGATGTGGGGACACTTGAAAGAAAGAAAGAAATATATAAAGAAGGAAAGAAAGAAAGAAAGAAAGAAAAAAACAAAAAAAAAAAAAAAAAAACATTGTTTATTTGCGTCAGGCACGACGCATACCATAAAAATACCAAAAAAACTTAAATACAATCATTACAAAGTATGCGTCACCACTACGCAAAACGGTCATCACTCAGCATAACGCTGGGACTCATGTGCGAGACAAAGCCACAGCGCTGGTTTTCAGCGATAGCCGGTGTCGACGTGGTGATTCCGAACCAATGAAACCTTAGTGGCAAGTGACGGAGCGAACAGTTTTATTTATGAATAAAAAATAAATAAATGAAACTTCACTTTCACTTGGGAGCCGTAAGACGTCCACAGATGGACATATGCCTATGTCCAGCTGTGGACGTCTTACGGCTGCAATGTTGATGATGCTGACTCAGTGATAGCTAATGTCAGATGAATTTAATGTTTTAACGAACAAAGGAACTGTAGGCCAGATTTAATATTCTATAGAGCTTTGGAACTACAGTTTAATTGGACTTGCCATAGTTCAGAAAACACTTTCTAAAAATAATGACTATGTTCATCTTTATAGTTAAAAAAACTTTTTTACAAAAAAACTAAACCAGCTTCCAAAACAAAACACTACAAAGCGAAAAATTACTTTCTTTTCGGAAGTCGGTGTCTTAGGCAACTATCCTTTTTCGTATTTGTTTTATATTTTTATCTTTTTTAGTTTCGGCACCTTATATTACCATGAAAATCATTTATAGCCAGAGGGCTTCTCATAACATTTCCAACAAGACTAAACACGACTGGGATCCATTGTTTTATTACGGAGTTCCGACGCCTACCTACTTCATCCGGCTTTATCACCAGAGCAATTCGATAGTACCAACATCTAACGACTGCTCAGCGACCGTATGTCACTGCAGGGATCCAGCAGAATATCAGCGTCAGGTATATTTGCCTGACATGTGCTGAACTGGACGCCCATTTGGTGCAACCTTGAGCAGCACACCGCACTGTTTGTTTGTTTGTTTGTTTGTTTGTTTTCTTAAAAAAACGTTGCCCCACACTAGGAATTTCTTCCTGTATCGTGGGTGCGTTTCCAAACATATAAACTCACATACACAAACACCCAGAGCCGGAACAATTATCTGTAGGTCATACAAATTTTTGTTTCGTGCGGGAATCGGACCCGCGACACGCAGCGCAGCAGTCAATTGCTCAACCACTGCGCCAACCATGCGCCCACTGTACACCACCACCACCACCCACCACCACCACCACCACTGCCACTGCCACTGTGTTTTAATCATTATAACTAGGTACTAATTGAAGTAGGTATTTTACATTGTGTCACTTTTATTTGTATGATGTATTTTTCCTGTTTCTTATCTTTTGTATGTTGGCACCTTAAATTGTTTCCAAATACCTACCACCTCCCAGTAAATTAAAAAATATTGTGATATTGTGTGCACTGAATAAAGAGTTTATCTATCTATCATTTGCATTAGAACCATTTATTTAATTTTGTTTCATCACAGTCATTTAACTATTCGGGAAATCTTATACCCAAAACATACTTAACAATGAGAAGTTCCAGTAGCAATCTTGCTACTAGCTTGGGCGCACGGTTGGCGCAGTGGTTGAGCAATTGACTGCTGCGCTGCGTGTCGCGGGTTCGATTCCCGCACGGAACAAAAATTTGTATGACCTACAGATAATTGTTCCGGCTCTGGGTGTTTGTGTATGTGAGTTTATATGTTTGTAAACGCACCCACGATACAGGAAGAAATTCCTAGTGTGGGGCAACGTTTTTTTAAAAAAAGAAAAAAAAGAAAAAGAAAAGAATCTGTGGTCTTTTTCATCAGTTCCACTTCACCAAATGATACTTTCTGAATGCAAATGCTTGCCATGTTGATGAAAATTCCAAAATTTCTATCTGTATGCCTATAAAATTTGAGGAGTTTCCTCAATTTCCATGGGATCCCCTCAACAGATCTTGAATTAGTGACAATGTGATACCTCGAGAAAAAAACCCTTTGAATAAAACAATTTTCGAAATCGCTCCATAATTGACAACAAACGTACAGCCGAACATAGAACCCTCTCCTTTTTGGAAAGTCGGTAAAAAAACAAGGTGTAGTCTGGTAAATGCCTTGTCTTATACACACAAGGGTGTACAACTGTAGATGACATGGCTAAAGATTTAGATGAGAAAAGTTGGTTTTAATTTAGAGCTCACGATGAAAACTTTCAGTTTTAAAGTATTTTGTAAAACTCTGGCAACATTAGTAAAGTAACTTGGATAGGTATCCAAGTTGGCAGCCCCACTTTTGTTGAGGTCAACAAAAGTGGGGCTGCCAGCGCAAAAAGGTAGACAGTTGATATATGGCGTGTTTTCTTGTAATTTCCTGTGTAGACACGGCTCATAAATATTATGGCACACATTACTGGTATGTTTGCTCATTAAGGGTCGTCAGGAGCCCGAGAGTTTGATATATTCGATCTTCAAAGTTAAGCAATGCTTGCCGAAGATTGTCCTTAGATGGATGACCATTTTAATATACCGAGATTACTCCGTGTCTCCAGTCTCCAGAAAGCCGGATAAAGCGTTGGTCCCGGCTGTAATGTGTGGACCTTCAGTCGTAACGGATATTCAAAAGCCAGGAAATCTGACACCAACCTCACCATGAGGTATCGTGTTACCAAGCAACTAATACTTGTGGAAGTAAGATACAAAGTCGCCCCATTCGCCGTCGTATTTCTAATACTGGAATTCAACTGCATACTGTGAGACTGGAATCTGACCACAACATAGTCGATGAAAAGCCACGCATATGATGACATTTCTGGTATGATTATCTCGAAGAATAGAATTTATATGTTGCTGTGAAAGCCCAAACTACGGCAAAACCTAGGATTTACCGGTAAAACGTAAGATTTACCAAGTATGGCTTTTGCATTGCTGCAAAAAGTCGCCGCGGCTGACCGCTCTTAATAAAATTGTTCTTGTCATTTCGTATCAAAGTGTGTCATAGGTATTACAATTATCACATTTACCTGTCTCTGAGGTAATTGTCAAGACTTACCTCAGAGACAGTACTGTGTTGTTGGTAAAAGCCCGACATTAGCGACCATCATCTATCTATCTATATATATAAACATATAAAAGAAGACTGACTGACTGACTGACTGACTCACTCACTGACCATCAACGCACAGGCCAAACGGCTGAAGCTTCAATCATGAAACTTGGCACGTAGGTTCCTTTGGTAGTGTAAGTGAGCACTAAGAAAGGATTTTTGGAAATTCCACCCCTAAGGGCGTGAAAAAGGGGATGAAAGTTTGTATGAAAATCCGTCAGTTTTAAAGTCAGGGTCTTCATATTTTGGGTTTAGGCTGCAGATTAAAAAATAATTTACACGTGTCTCAGCGATTTTGAAGATTCCACCCCCATGAGGGTGAAAAGGGGGATGAAGTTATGGGAATAATTAAATCGTCTAGAGACTTGAAATTTTGCACATAGATACTTTATACTGTGCAGGCATCCACTAACAAAGAATTTTTGTGAATTCCATCCCTAAGGGGGTGAAATAGGGGACGAAAGTTTGTATGAAATTTGGCCAGTTTTTACCCGACTGCCGAAGGAGGGTAATGTGTTTATCAGTCTATGTATGTATGTATGTTTGTTCCTATGTGGCGTTCCAGAGACCTAACACGTTGGCCGATTTTGATGATTCATACGTCAATCGATTCGTCATAACCCTGCGAGTGTCATATGCTACATAAAAATTGGAAAATAGAAAAATGGCGGCTTTTGGGCGCCATATTGTGGGGGCCAATTTTATTTAAACCTATCGTGTGGAGTATCAAAATAAATGGTTTCAAGAGGTGATTTCAAAAATATATAACACTTATATTTAAATGAAACTAATTCGAAAAAAAAAATTAACTAAAAAGTTATAAATAAAAAAGTTAATTAAAAAAATCAAAATACCCGACTGCTTAAAAAGCGAACTAAAAAGACGTAAACAAGAAGAAAATCATGCTGTGCAGTCGGAGGATACATCTGGTTGTGGTCAGCCAGCTCGCGAATATGTATCCTCCGACTGCACATCATGATTTTATTCTTGTTTACGTCTTTTTAGTTCGCTTTTTAAGCAGTTGGGTATTTTGATTTTTTTAATTAACTTTTTTGAAGTTAGGATCTTCGAATATTGGGTTTGGGCTGAAGATTAAAATCTAACGCAAATTAAGGTTTTTTGGGAATTCCATCCTTGGGGGGGGCGGATCATGGGGGATGAAATGTTGTGTACAAAAGTCCTTCTTTTACAAAGGAAAAATTATTAAAAATACTCTCAAGACTTTAAAGTCTGTTGGTAACTATAAAATGGCTCAACGCATAAATATAGGAATTAAATAGATACGGGAAAATCTGCTTCGCCATGACAATTAATAAGGCTCAAGGACAAACTCTGAAGTATGCTGGTGTAGATTTGAGGGAGAATTGCTTTTTCCATGGACAGTTCTATGTAGCGTGTTCACGAGTTAGCTCAGCAAATAGTCTGGTGATATTGGCGTCGACATCCAAAATGGTTAAACATGTTGTTTATAAGGAAATACTTTAATTTAATTACTTACTTATGCTTATGATTACTTATTATTAGTCATGGATAAACACAGAAATAGTGAAGGGATAGGGACGGGACAAGGATAGAGTGTATTGATGATAAAGTAGGTAAGTATAAGTCTGTTAAGAAACACTTTCGCATTACATTTTTTTTTACTTTTTCTCTACATGCTGTTAAAATATGATAAGGATAAGCATGTAGTCTGCGCGTGCGAAGCCGCGGACAAAAACTAGTACATATATAATTTCGGACTTTTATCAGTGAGACTTGGTAAATTGGTTTAATTAGGGCACTTAGGTTTTACTGGGAAATCCTAGGTTTTACCGCAGTTCAGACATTTACAGTAACATATATAAACTTTATTGTACACACCATTGTGTTGTGTTTATTGTGTATCAAATAAAGCATCATATTAATAACACACCATATAAATTTGCGGCATCACACAGATATTTATGTATAGTGTGGTGGTAGGATTACCACAAGGAATAGAAAACAATAATATTATTTGTTTTGTTGTCCTAGAGTTGTAAATAGTTAGGTTTTTCCGACAAGACAGCAAATAATATTGTACCTACTAACTAAACAGGAAAAGAATCATGAAAATTTATATAGTAGATTTTTATTTATAGTACCTGCAAGTAATATATTATTAATAAACAAAGTTTTGCAGCATTGTTTCATTATTTCATTCTTTTTATCATAGTGATATCATACATCATCAATTTACTGATCGCGCCTTGGTTTATTTAAAGGTGTAATAAAAAGGTAATGTGATTGTATTAAATAAAAACTGCTTCAGACTCTGCCCATGTAAATGAAAGGTTTTCTCCGGGGAAGTCACAGGTGATTCCATTTCCCTTAAAAAAAAGGATTTTCCATACAACGTTATCGTCAGTTAACCAAAATTTTTATGGGAGTAATTTTTTTTTTTGTTTTGGCTATGACATCCTCGGAGAAAGTATTTATTTATTTATTTATTTATTAGGGACAAAAAAACAGCTACATATTAAAGTTTATATAAAACAATGAGTACATAATAAATTGGCAAACATATAACCCACACCATTGTCCACGGATTAATATATGAACAAATAGGAAACGGAAGAGTATCGTTCATCGCGTTAATTTATCCTAAATTGTGGATTAGGGAGATAAAATATTTATAACCAGATATTTAAATGTTTTACTAGAAAGGGAGAAGATATAGGTCTATGTCCATGAAGTGTGCGTTATAGGTTTCCACAAGCTGACGAAGAGGCACCCGTGCCCCAGCGTTGGTCCTACATGAAACCACATGGAACCGGGGCACGTGAGCCGCCCTTCTTATAAAATTTCGGGGCACTGTATAGCGTAACTTATTTGTGATTTCAATACAATCGAATCTATTGTTACACAAACCATGCAGCATCATGGCAACCAAAAGTAAGCGCCGTGACTCTAAACTTAAAATATTATATCGCTGTAACAACTGTGTGTATGGAATCCTCGAATGATAACATCTATAGTTCATTGTGCGTAGAAACTTTTTCTGCACTATTTCTAATTTAATGTTGTACTTAAGGTAAAACGGTTTCCAGATAGGAATGGCGTATTCATCAAGTAGGTCATATACATGTTCAGAAACAGTTATAAAATATGTATTATATATTCCGTTACACCCTGTATATGCATCGATAATTCGAAATGAAGAAGATTATATAAAGACAAATTTTTCAATATATAAATCACTCTAAATTTATTTATTTATTTATAAGGGGGAAACCAACAGTGACACATTACATATTATATCAAATGGTACAAAAAAATCAACCAAAAACCAACCACATTTCCCACGGAATACACATAAAAAAATAGCATGCGATTTAAACCTACAACAATTATAATAATAAAAAAACATCAAATATAAAAATAAAATTAAAAAATAAGGAGAAAATAAAGTAAAAAACATTTAAAAAATAATTACTTATTTATTTATTTAATTAATACTTCATGCACACAATCGTACAGATGCGGACTTAATGCCTTAGACATTTTCTACCAGTCAACCTTTGGGTGATGCAGAGACAAATAGTGGTAGGTGCAATATTGTAAGCAAATCACGACAAGGTATGTTTAATCAAATAAAAAGATATACATACATACTATAAAATACGTAAAATATATATTAAATATAGCTTTGTATTTGATGTTTATTAACTTATTAATTAAATGTATTTTTTTTATTTGTTATTTATTGTGTTCTTCTAATTATTGGAGCAACTTTGCCACCTGTTCTGTTCAACGGTACGATTGTTCCATTTAGCACTGACGTGAAGGACCTAGGCTTGCGCATCGATAGTACCCTTAACTGGCGTACTCAAGTTGCTAGTGTCAGTCAGAAGGTCACTGGCACTCTGCGGGCTCTGTATCGTTTAAAATTATTTTTGCCTTTGAACACGAAGATAATGCTTGTGCAAGCCCTAATTTTTCCTATCATCGATTATGGTGACGTGTGCTAGTGTATGACCTGAATGCAGATCTCCTCAACAAACTTGACCGTCTTCTATCTCATCGCACTGACTTCATTCACTGTTCTTTCTTCGTTCAGTCTATCTCTCTGTGGAATGCGCTCCCCCAAGAAATCAGGATGGCAACCAACCGATTGGCATTCAAAGTGAAGGCTCGCGAGCACGTTCGTAAGAAGTTGGCAGTAGTATCGTCACAGCGATAATGTTTTCCAAATACCTGCTACTACTAACTGTTTAAGTATATTCGTGTATATATATATAAAAAAACAAACAAAAAAAAATACATTTAATTAATAAGTTAATAAACATCAAATACAGAGCTATAAAGTAAAAGAAAAACAAAAAGAGCATGTCATACTAAATAAAATTAAAAATATTAATAAAAAAAAACATTAGAAAACATGTCAAGTTACATTAAAATATAACTACAAAACAGTAACTACGTAACATAATATAACAAATATCTGAATAATATTTGTGGTTGCTTCAGCTAACCGAAGGTACGGATGGCGGGAGCGAAGAGCTTTAAACGGGAATGTTCAAAACGATATGCATCAAGATATGCACAAAGATACCGAAGGAATGGTTCGAATACCGTTGCAAGTGGTTTGAAGAAGAAATTACTGAGAGTTGAGGACCCTATTAAAGGTAACTTTAAAATTAGTTGTTCGTTGAAATATAGGTCTTAAATATAGGCTATCTTTAATGCCTTATTTTGGTTCGCGACTTCATACTCAATATAGCTTTTATGTTGTTGTTGAGACTTCGAACTTTGTAAAACAATTTACAGCGGATCAGCATCGTCATCATTATTTCAGCCGAAAACCAGTCACTGCTGAACATAGGCCTCGCCTAAGTGTCGCCACATCGGCCGGTTAATGTTGAAATAATACTAAATATCTATACCACAATATTATTATTATTATTTTTTTTTTATTTGTGATGGGTTTGCTCTTGACTCTAGTCTAGGTCAGAGGTGACAGAGACAGAGTCGACGATGGAGTGAGTTTACCCAGAAGAAGCCTGTTCACTCTAACTTTGAAGAGATTCGGGTTGAAGGCGTTCGGAAACACGGACGCAGGTAGTGAGTTCCATTCATTCGCTGTGCGCATTATGAAGGATGTCTGGAAGCGCTTGGTGCGAATTGGTGGAATGGCAACAAGGTAAGGATGGTAACTTGCAGTGCGTCTAGATGTCCGATGGTAGAAGGGGGCTGGTGGGATGAGGTCGTGGAGTTCTTGAGCACACTCACCGAAGTACAGTCTGTAGAAGACCGACAAGCAGGCAACTTTGCGGCGATGAGCCAAGCTATGTAGCTTGGCATCCGCCAGTTCAACGTCGCCGATGAGCCTCTTGGCTCTGCGTTCCACTGAGTCAAGCGCGGCAAGCTGATACTTAGCTGAGCCATCCCAAAGGTGGCTGCAATACTCCATGCAGGATCTGACTTGCGCTTTGTAAAGGGTTAAAAGCTGTCCAGGCGTAAAGTATCAATCTGCCTAGCCTTTTCCGAACTATATTGGGGTCGGCTTCTAGTCTAACCGGTTTCAGCTGAGTACCAGTGTTTTACGTGGAGCGACTGCCTGTCTGACCTCCACAACCCAGTAACTGCTGTCAGATCAATATATATATATATATATTATCAATATTTTCAATATCTATACCACATCTAACAAAAATGGTATATAGGTATATACGTAAAAATACGTTGTTTCAGTTTGCAGCTGAGTCTTCTTCAAAAACAGAGACGCCTGCGGCCTATGATTGAAAATTTGTTGATTTCTCGACAGTTGGAAACATTTTACAATCAGAGGACAAAATCGCGCATTTAAAACGTTCAAATTCAAGTCGCTTCGCAAAACTTACAAAATGTACGAAAATCATTGTCCAAAATGTTTTAAAGATTGTGAGTGAGATTATTCTAATCTTATTCTCTATATAAAAAATAACGGTAATAGAATTGCCTCTTAGATTGTGTGAACCAGATGGCAAACCATTTAATAAGTATATTCAGGAAACTGACTACCAAACCTCAACCATAAAGATTTTTGTAAAAGAGTTATGTTCAAATTTTGGTGTACGATACAACAATTTTATCTTCTATGAATGAAAACAAAATTAACAAAAACTAAGATGAATATAACTTTGTTTCAATCAATGCGTAAAGACTGATCTCACTTTATGGAAAGCATTGGATGAAATCTACGACGAAACGAGCGAACCCAAAAGATCCACTCATGTTTTGAAGGCAACGGTTGTACAGATCACTAACGGGTGAATTTATACATATGTGCCGTTATGGTCACCTACTGTTCGTCCATAAACAAAGACAGGAACTGTATAAAATTCTATAATAACAAATAAAGCCGTTATTATAATGTGATCCAAGGGAAAAATGCTTATATTATTATTATTTATCTGTATGTAATATATCCTTATAAATTATTTTAAAATAGGTATCTACCATTGTTTCATTTATTTCTATTTTCGTAATCGTCAAGATTACGAAAATAGAAATTAATGAAACAATGGTAGATACCTATTTTAAAATAATTACTTAAATAAGGACTATGAATATTTTTTCCTGAAACACAACTATATAATGAAGGAAAATAAAACTTGTACATCATAACTACTAGTACTAACGTTATTAGAAGTGCTAACATAAATTTACAAAAATGAGAACAATATTTATATTGTTCACAATCATTGTGATTGCTTCGGCTCACCACGGGAATCGAAGAGGCTCGTCGGTCCCATCCCAAGGAGAATCACGTTCACACCAACAACGTGGCAATACTCCCAGAGACCAACGACACCACAATTCCAAAAATTCGGACGAATATTCTGACGAATACCTTAAATACGATTCTAATGAAAATTCTGACAGCGATTCTTACGAAAATTTTGGCAGTGATTCTTATGAAAATTCCGACGACGTGACTGATGAAGATAGTGACGAAGGTAATTTGCTTATGTTATTGATCAAATTAGCAGTTTCCTGTGATGTAGTCATTTTGCATGCCTTACAAATACAAAAACTTTAATCCACTGAAATTAAATGAATGTTAATTTTATTTGGGCCACTCATTTAAACAGATTTACACCAACACCGTGGCAATATTCCCAGAGACGAACGACACCACAATTCCAAAAATTCGGACGAATATTCTGACGAATACCTTAAAGACGATTCTAATGAAAATTCAGACAGCGATTCTCACGAAAATTTTGGCAGTGATTCTTATGAAAATTCCAACGACGTGACTGATGAAGATAGTGACGAAGGTAATTTGCATATGTTATTGATCAAATTAGCAGTTTCTTGGGATGTAGTCATTTTGCATGCCTTACAAATACAAAACTTTAATCCACTGAAATTAAATGAATGTTAATTTTCTTTGGGCCACTCATTTTAACAGATTTAAGTCAGGTGTTTACAATTTGGAACCCTTGAATAATCGCATGGATATAAGGTACGGATATGCTGGAGATATAAAATATTTCATAAAGTGCAACAACGCCTATGGATTGAACATAAGATTTCAACATTCAAGCGGGTCCGAGTTAACAGTAAAAATATTTTTTTCAGTCGAGTCGAGAGAAGTACGACGTCGACCACATTCGCGTAAACCTTATGTGCATCAGGATACAAACGAAAATTCCGACAGCACTTCTTACGAAAATTCTAACAGTGGTTCTTACGAAAATTCTGACGACGCGACTGCCAAAAATAATAACAAAGGTAATTTGCTTATTATGTTTTGTTGGTCAAATTAGTTGTCTTTCGCGAGCACTATGGTCGTTTAAATCAGTGGGCCACTCATTTAAACCGATTTATGCGTATAAGTTACAAAATATTCGTATATAAAATATATCATAAAGTTTAACAACGCGTTTATATAAAATATAATTATAATCAAGCGGATTTTGAAGATTTTTGTCATTTTCTTCATATTTTTTTTTTCAGTCGTCAATTGGAGACATATACGATTTCAACCAAAACCACATTATGATAGACGGTCTGGATTGCGTAGACCTTACGCGTACCGGAGACAAAGAGTGCATCAGAAGACGGATCAATCATCAGATGCTGACAACGATTCTAACAACGTGACCCACGAAGATAATGACGAAGGTAATTTGCTTCTTTGGTTTTATTGGTCAAAATAGCCGGGTCTTTCAGTTGAATGTAATTCTATCATTCTTTTTTGGACCATTCATTTGACATGTCATAAGTCAGGTGTTCATAATCTTGAACATGGATTAGCTCGAGCCATATTAACAGCTCGGATCACACTTCAAAGTTAAGATTCAAACTTCTCGTCGTTAATTACGGTTAGTCAGACGCCTGAAAATCTACTACCAGTCTTACCAGAGTGAATAACGTTGCACAATTAGTGGGTTCTGGCGGTCAGAAAGACAGTCGCTCCATGTAAACAACCCCTTGTGACATCATCATCGTCATTTCAGCTGAAAGACGTCCACTGCATGACATAGGCCTCCCCCAAGTGTCACCACACTGTTCAGCCCTGTACATTTCGCATCCATCCCCGCATTCTTCACCTGGAAGACGTTGAGTTGGAAGGCCTCCCACTTGGTGGACACCTAGTGGGAGGGCAACGTGTTCCGGTTTGCGGTCGCCACACCAAAACTTTTCGGCCCCATAGGCTATCCGTTCTGCAAGTAATGTGCCTGCAACTGCCACTTAAGTTTCGCAATTCTTCGGGCTGTGTCGGTAACCTTGGATCTCTTGCGGATATTTTCATTTTTGATTGGATCGCGCACGGAACTCCGAGCATAACCGTCTTTGGGAGACTTAAGCCTTCTGATGAGGCACATTGAAAACGACCACATTTCGGTCCTGTACCCATTTTAAGCCTGGAAGCTGACCCAAAAATAGTTGGGTAATGATTAGGGAGATTGATTGTTTAGAATAATGAACGTTGAATAAATTTTTAAGAACTAGAAATAAGAAATATATTAAGGGGGGTAATCAAGTGTTTGTCTTTTTTTCAGATGATGATCCCTATACTCCTAAAGAGGGCGCTCGTTTTTGTGGAACGCATTGAAACAAACACAAACTTTGAAATAAATAAAAATATATCTATATATAATAAATAAATTATATTTCGATATTATAGAAATATATATATCATAGCCATAATATTCTTTTTGTTTTGTAATATCTAAATAAATAAACTTACTGTTATTTTTCCTTATTTGTTTTTTTTTTCAACATTAATCATTAATCATTTTGTAAAACCAATCAAAATTAAAAATAATAAAACAGCACATATTTTGTTTTTATAAATGGTTATGCAATCCACCTTCTCTTAAATTATTGAGCTACCTGCATTACGTGGCTTAAAAGAGCCTTACTCCTTTTGAGAAGATCTCAGCTAATCAGGCTATAAAAACTCAAAAAAACCTAACAAAATTATACATTTATTAATTTTTCCGATCATAGCAATTTGAAGATGATAGAATGTCACTTGTCTAGGGCCTCTGGATAAAACCCATTAAAAGTTATTCATTCAAACAAATCCTATCATCATCATCACAATCATGCTTCGATACATACATTTACCAACATAAACTAACGCCTTTTCCCCATGGGGATATGCAGAAACTACAGAACGCCACCTGCTACGTGCTTCGATATACCATAACATATACTGTGGCTCTGGAATAGATAACATTCTACACAGTACAATTTTGGTCGTTTAAATCCCGTGGACGGTCGATCTGGTACAAGAAACAGTATGGATTTGTAATCATAAATTATAAAATATTATAAAACTCAAATAAAAAAGCGTGTTAAAAATAAACCGACTTCCAAAGCAAAACACAAAAAAGTGCAAAACTAACTTTCGATCCGGAAATTGGTGTCTATGGTACCTCTTGTTTTGTCATTTTGCAACACCGAATTTAAAAATCGATACTGTTCAATGTACCAGATCGGCTTTCCACGGGATTTAAACGACCAAATACTAACGGTGTATAAGCGATAGCAATTGTGCCAAAATGATTGGGATTGACCACGTGACTTTTGGGAAACGTTTGTCAATCCTAGAAATTTATGACTTTTCGATAATCGTTATCATTGAAAGAAATTCGCTTTGTCTAGAGACACTAATACGATAAAATGTCAGACAAGTGACTTTCAAGGTCAAGATTAAGTTCATACAATTCCCAGAGGTGCAGTCGCATCTATTTAAAATTACCGTGGAACATAATGAAGGCAATCCTATAGGAGCAGTAAAGGTACAGTCATTGCAAGTCACGAGTGCGCATTATGTGACATCTACTTCATAATGCTTAAATTGTAATAACTGAATGCAACAACCATACCCGTTGATTTTCGTTGAAAATACATTCTATATCTTTGGCAATAAACTGGAAATATATTTTGCTTGCGTGTAGCGAGAGCTACCTATAAATTAGACTGTTAATCACGCGAAATGAATTTGGTTTACTTTTTATTTCCGATTAACAAATATGCATTAAGGCCTGTGATGTAGAGGAACTGATGAAATAGAAAGATTAATCGTAATGAAAGCTTTAAAAGTAGAGGAAGACCAAAGAAACGAGTAATTATTTTTTATTGATTTTGATTGTTTTTTTTATTGATGGCTAGAAATAACGTGATTTTTAAGATGACGACAAACAAGGCAACGACGTTATCAGGGTTGATAGAATACCGAAAATAGGTTTGAAATTTAACTCGAAGATGGCTCCACAGATATGTGCATTTTTTTTGTAACATAAATTATAATTAATTTGCATAGTTTTCGGGACGGAAGCCTACACCGTTCATGGGTCGACGCGCAGTTCGCCATTTTACCGGTTTTTACCTGTATACGTAATTTATAACAAATGAATATTATATCATCCATTGTTTAATTAAAATTAGAATATTTTCAAAACAAGTTGTATTGTTTCAGTATTTCTCATTTTGGAACGATTGTTCAAAAGATTTCGTTGAGATGAAATCAGAATTTGCCTTTACTGAACTATCAATACCATTTTACAAAACATTTATTACGAATCGTTACCAAAAGTAGACACGAACGAAATTTCAAATATGAAAATAATATTTATTTATATTTCAGTCGTTTTAACATTATCAGCTATTTACGGACACACTATAGTTTATAAAAAATCTATACAACTACAAGGAGGTAATATTAACAAAGGTCAAATTGGGCACGAAGATTCGATCAACGAGACAGAACATGAAGATAATGAAAAAGATACCTACGATGATTCTGATTACAGTGAAGAAGATTCTGATGAAAACTATGAAGAAAACAGTGACAAAGGTAAATTACTAAGTGTTATTTTGGTATGCAGCATATTAATAGTCATCAAACTCCGATACTTAATAATAATTAGTAATAATAATAATAATCTGTGCCCGACTTGTCAAGCTTGAAAACTAAAAAATTTTCATCCCTAATATTTATGAATTTAATATTATCAAACCATTATAATTTCCAAATAAGATCCGAATAAAAATAATTTTATTAATGTATTATCCGTGTGTATATAAAAAATAAGAAGAAGAACCCAGTAACAGTTTTTCGGAATGTTGAACCAAACAACACAATTTCAAGTTAAGCAGAAATGCTGACAAGAAGCCAGGCCCGAGCCAAAAACACACGCCTACCACCTCCGGCCTCGTCGCCCAGCTCCGCCTTGCCGCCGCTAGAAGCCAGCCCCATCATGAGTGCTGTGGAGCCGGCCGTGGCAGTTCCGTAGAGCTCAAGCGACGAAAACTTCTCGCCGCCGACGACACCACCACCTGCGCGTCGACGGGGAAGACGCCGGCCGCCAGACCGCTTAGGACCTCGAGATATACCGGTCTCTGATAGGGTCCCAGCACCCAGAGGAAGTGTGCAGCGCATGCGATGGACAAAATCCATCAACAAAAATGTCATGCGCGCATCCTATGTGGCTACAGAGGGAGGAAACAACCTGACCGCGTACCGTGTCCGAATGCTCTCATTGTTTAGAAAGACTTTCAGATCAGGTGCGGGTCATTCAGCGTAATCGTATGTTGGATGATACTGTACTTGATCGCCTCCGAACAGAAATGAGTATTCGTGTTACTGCCCCATCGTCGCAGGCCACAATATTCCTGGCCACGCTGACGACGAGAGTAGTGACAGGGTTACAAACGTAAGGACCCAGTGCAATGAGGAATTAAGGAGTTTTTTGGAGTGTGCTATTCGAGAATATCGCTACATGCCGCTCGGACTTAGGCCACGATTACCTCGTTGGCCCATGCATAACAAAAATAGGGCGCTGATTGCAAAGACCTCACTGATACACATTCGATCATGTACTGCTCGGCTGTAGCGGCATGTCGTGTAGCCCTAGCCAAATTTGTAGATGGCAGAGCTACACGACCGTAACAAGTCGTACCGGCAAGGCAGTACAAGATCTAGAGTCATATTGGTGGGGCCAGAGCATTCATTGGCGAACTAATTTGTTTCAGGGAGGGAAATACTCACCCAAGAGTGATGCGCTTTGTGAGACAGGCATTTTCGGGGACTGATGTCAGCCCCCGAGACTATATATCTCATGTCACAGAGCGCATCGACTTCCTGAAACAAAAAGTGTATGCATGGGCAAACCGGATTCGTAGGTATAGGCGGCGAGTGGAGCGATACACCCAGAATCGCACATTCCAAAGAAATGAAAGGTGGGTTTACCAGGCTTGGGAGCGACCCGACCAAGGTGTGACTGATACGCGCCTGCCGGATGATGACACCATTTGCACATTCTGGCGCAGTATCTGGTGGGTGTATGTCAGTCACACCGAAGGTGAATGGATTCTGGAGGTCGAGCGAGCGTGCGATCCAATACGAGAAATGGGAGCTATCACGATCAACCCCAAGATGTAGCCCGTGCAGTCCGTCCGTTGCTGAACTGGAAAACTCCAGGACAAGACGGGCTGCACAACTTCTGCATCAAATGGCTACAAAGGTCGCATGCTCGTTTGGCATCTCAGTACTAGGCAGCCTTAGAGTCTGGTTCGCTACCCGAGTTCCTTACAACAGGAATTATCCACCTGCTCCATAAATCTGGTAGCACCGCGGAACCCAAAAATTATATACCTATTACATGTTTACCAACGGTCTATAAGGTTCTTACATCCATTTTGAGAATTAAAATTAATAAACACGTCGACAATAACTCCATCATGTCGGTCTCTCAGAATGGATGTAGGAACTGGTCCCGCGGCAGTCCTTCGCTCGATGTCGAAATATCCAAAGGAATAACGAACCTATAATGATCGAGCGAGGTATATTCCAGGGCGATAGTTTGAGTCCACTTTGGTTTTGTCTAGCCCTGAATCCTCTAAGCATGCTTCTGGAGAATTCAGTGCTAGGCTATCAGTTGAAGAGAGGTGGTCAGGTTATATCTCACCTCCTTTACATGGATGACCTGAATCTCTTTGCCACCAACAACAATCAGGATGGAGTTTGGTGTGGACAAATGTGGGGTCATGCATGTAAAGCGAGGGGATGATTGGGGGAGATTGTGGAATCCGTAGGAATTTAACTCACGGATTCCATAAGCCTGAGATCCCTCTCTCCAAACGAAAGCTATAAGTATTTGGGTGTGTCGGAAACGTTAGGTTGACAGCACTACTGACATGAAGCAATCGTTGAAGAAACGCTTCTTTGGCCGCCTGAAGAAGGTATTCAATAGCCTTTTTTCGGGCTAAAACAAGGTGCGCGCCTTCAACGGTGGGGTCATGCCGGTATTGATTTACTCATTCGGCATACTCAAATGGACTCAAACGGAACTTGACGCCCTAGATAGGCGGGTTCGTACAGTGCTGACTGCATATCGGATGCATCACCCACGATCGTCGGTCATGAGATTGTATATCCCGCGGAAGTGTGGAAGCCGACGCTTTTTGAGGCTTTTTAAATGCCAAAAACTTCCACAACCGCGTAATATGCAATCTCAGGGAATATTTTTTACACACCGATGTGGGTATGCATCGAGATGTAGTAGTAGTGGACAAGGGACTCACCCCGCTCTCCTTGGCGAATGAGAACTGGCGCAAGCCTGTAGTGCTTGACACTAACGACCGCAGGGAGGTATAGCAGAGTAAGGAGCTAAGGAGCTTCACGGACGCTTTTTCCGGGCCCTACATGGGTCCGATGTAGACCAAGCAGCGTCAGTAGCCTGGCTGCGTTTCGGTAACCTCTTTTGGGAAACCTCTTTGTCTGTGCAATTATGGAAGAAGTTATCATGACGAATAACTACCGTAGATTTATTTTGAAGGATGGCACGGTTGAAATCTGTTGGATATGTCACCGTCCGTGTTTATCGATCCGCCACATTATCTCTTGTTGTTCTCGGCTAGCTAACGAAGAGCACTTGCATAGGCACAACCTTATAACCAGGATTATCCATCAGCAACTTGCTCTGAAATACACTCTTGTGGTATTGGAGGTACCGTACTACAGGTATGTGCCCGACCCAGTTCTCGAATGGCAATATCACATTGTACTGGGATCGGTCCATCATCACTGATAGGACTATTGTAGCCAATAAGCCTGATATTGTGGTGGTGAACCGAATCGAGAGGCGAGCAATGATTGTTGATATTACCGTCCCGCATTACGGGAACCTCGTGAAAGCCGAGGAAGATAATCAAATCAAGTATCTTGACTTGGTTCGCGAGGTTATCGACATGTGGGATGTGGACACAGCGATAATTGTACCGATAGTCGTGTCGACCAATGGCTTACTAGCCACGAGATTTTTTTTTTTTTTTTTTCCGAGGTGGAAAATCCTCATTGGATGTCCTCCACCCTGGGGAGGGCGGAGGGGTCTGTCAGACTCGTACTGACTAAAAACCACCCCGGTGTTCCATCTCACACCTACGCTGGGGGTCGCGGGAACAACGATACTTCCGCAACCCCCAATAGCCACGAGCCTCGACCAACACCTTAGGAGGCTCTCAAAGGCTTGATCCAGAAAGCGGTACTCCTGGACACGGCGCGTATCGTTAGGAGTTTCCTCTCTCAGGAACCCTGACCACCAGTAGCTTGGACCCTGTTCCCGAAAACGGTAGGCTACTATTATTTATATTAAAATGTTTACTTTTTTGTATGTGTTTTAAAAATATTTAAAAATTTAATTAGAAGAAAATGGTTAAATAAAGGAAATAATAATTATGTATATCATGTTTTTATAATAATATATAATCAGAACAAATGAAAACCAATTACACTGATTTTATTAGACAATTTTAAAACATCTTCACTAATCTATCGTAATGTCGACCTTATAGTCTCATCGGTCGCAAGAGCATGAGGTTATGTATGGTGTCCCACAAGGAAGTGTTTTGGGGCCTCCCCTGTTTACAATATATATTAATGACTTGCCTAAATCCACAGTGCAGCCGATGAGTCTCTTTGCTGATGACAGTGTAGTGACAATTCAGTGTAAAAATAGAGAGACATATAAATGCGACATTATTAATTCCCTTACTAAAATAATAGAATGGCTAAATAATAATAATTTAAAGATTAATTTAAATAACACTAAAATCATACACTTTAGTCAACGCTTACTGACATTAAATAATCTTGACATCCATTATAATAATAATAATACAGACGAAGTTGATACAACTAAATTCTTAGGGTTTATTATTGACAAAAAGTTAAATTGGAAGGCACATGTCGAGTCTGTCAGTAAGAAAGTAAGTACCTCAGCATATGCTCTATACACACTCGCTGAAGTAGTTAATATTGATGCTTTGCTCATCGCATACTACGGCCTCGTAGAGTCCATTTTAAGATACGACATTATCTTCTGGTGTAACTCGACTGATAGGGAACTAGTTTTTAAAACTCAAAAGAGGTGCATTCGGTCGATGTTTAAACTTGAAACAACCACGAGCTGCAAGCCTTATTTACAGATGTACACAAAATCTTGACATTGCCTTCTCTTTACATATTAGAAGATGCCATATTCTTAAGAAATAATAACCATCTGTTTACTCGCATGGCAGATCGATTTCCGCGTAATAGACGCGACAATACCCAAATTTGCCAACATCAACACAGAACGGCACTTATGCGAAAGAGTGTCATTTGCATGGCTCCCAAAATTTATAACAAATTCCCTAAAAGCTGGAAGCAGTTAAGTAATTTAGCATTTAAAAATAAAGTTAGAAATTTTCTAGCAGATAAAGCTTACTACAATTTAAATGAATTTTTTGATGACAAATTATAATAATTTTACACATTTAATATTGTAATATCCTGACATGTTTAATAATTTTATTGTGACATTGCTTTGACATTCTAGAATGATTATTTTGAATTGATTTAGTTTATTGAAATTTGACGACATTTATTTTTATATCTTATTACTACTAAATATGACATTCTATTAATTATTTTGATGTGTATTCCTTTTTAGGGTTCCGAAGTCAACAAGGAACCCTTATAGTTTCGCTCTGTCCGTCTGTCCGTCCGCAGCGTAGCTCAGAGAATCTAAGTACTAGAAAGCTATAATTTGGCATGTATATACATATTAATAATTCCGACAAAGTGGTAACATAAAATTATAAAAAATATTTTTTTTTCGGGTACCTCCCATAGACGTAAAGTGGGGATGTATTTTGTTTTTCTCATCTATCCCATAGTGTGGGGTATCGTTGGATAGGCCATTCAAAAATATTATGGGTTTGTAAAAACCATTTTTCGATTCAGAGATTCGTTTGCGTAAAATTAAGCTTTATGTTGCAAATTTATGTTAGAGTCAAGTGTCCCCCCCCCCCCTGCCAGCAAAATGGTTGCTCTTGGCTATGTGAAAAAATTCACAGCAGTAGTAAATATAACGAAATTAAAAGGAAAATGATCACGGGTAACAAGGCTTTACAAGTTTACGAGTAATAGTCGACCAACTTATAAAATGTACTTGGAACAGTAAATTTTTTTTACAAATGCCTTAGGAATTTTACTAAAATAAAGTTGAGAGCTGTGTAAAACAGAGTAAATATAATGCTTACGAACCATGTAAAAATATACAAAAATGAAATCATAACAGGCTTTACAAGTTTACGAGTAATGGTCGACCAACTTATAAAATATATTTGGCACAGTAAAATTTTTGTACAAATGCCATTGAAAATTACTTAAATAACGTTGTTAGCTGTGTAAAACAGATAGTAAATATATGCTTATGAACCATGTAAAAATATACAAAAATAAAATCATAACATCCTTAATAATAATGATTTCTAAATTAATAATGTTTAAGCTAGAATAACGCATTGGAGTGGCCGGAGTCGTTGGCAGTACCAGAACGTAATTACTTATTTTCTTTTGTCGATATCCTTCTTTAAAGTCAATATTCGACCCGACTTCATCACTAATTGAGTAGCGTATAACTTTCCAGAATAAAATAGTGAATACCGCAGATTAGAGGATTCACCTCTAATCTGCGGTATTAGAGGAGATTAGAGGTGAATACATACGATTTTTTTCAAATTCCGTAAGATAAATAAACAAGGAGCGTGCACGCAAGGATCCAGGAACGAACTATACCATTCCCCGTGGCTCTAACACGCGCTTGTATGGGCTCCTTTCGCAATTTGCACCCGCGGTGGTACTCAAATAGAAAATATTTTTCTAACTTCAGTTGCGAAGTTGAATTTTATAACTCCTTCTTCAGTTACCAGTTAGTCCTTATTTAGTTTAAGTCAAAAGTGAATAGATTACATTTAGGCAAGCGTGCTTCACCGTAGTCCACATCATCGCTTACCATCAGGCGAGATAGTGGTCAAATGCGAGAATATAGATTAAAAAATCCTATGTGGGCCCGTTTTTAGACTTTGTGAGCCGCTGAAACCGTTCTAATGTTCATGTAACAACAACAAAACTTCGGAACCCTATTACTGCGTGTGGCCCGACACGCACTTGGCCGGTTTTTTATAATATTTGCATGCCATTTTCCAAGGCAAACATGACGTTCTATTATTATGAATTCTAACATCTCTTCATGCTGACAATTTGTTATGTATGTATACTACTCATGTTTGAGCAAATAAAAATGATTTGATTTTGATTTGATTTTATATTATATATACGCTTTACAGTCTTTTACTCAGACTTCTTGTAAATTCATCATTCATTCGAACATTCTAACAGTATAACCTTCCATTCATTAGCGAACAGATCTAATCCCCGACTAGATTCACGGCATCGTCTATATATTTTTCTTTTAACTTGTCTTTTTGCGTTTCTTACAGAATTAACAAGGAAACTTCGTGAAATTCATTTAAGTCATCCAAGATTATTTCTTACAAAATGTAAAAGTACTCGTATTTTGCGAATTGAGACTGCTATTTCTGTAACATAAGTTGGTCGTTGGTCCTGACGAGTTTTATTTAGAAATGCATCGATAAATTAACTTTAGGATGGCACAGGGCCGATCAGCGTGGTGACGTGACGCTTGGGGGAGACCTATAGTATATCCAGCAGTGGACGTTTTTCAAATGATGATAACTGATGATGATACTTAATCGTAAGAAGAAGTTACAATTATGGTCAACAATTAATGATGTTGCAGATTCCACTTTAGATGATGATGACAGACCCGGAAAAGCTAAGAACCACATGCTGAAGAAGATGACAGCGATACCATCTTACGCGGATATAGAGAATGATATAAATTTTATGTCCGATACACCAAGAACAAACATTGTAACAACTAATATCAAAAGTCCTGTTGTTGCAACAAGTAAGTATGACATTTTAATTATGTAATTTATCAATCATCCTTGCTTATATATTGTTCCACAACCGCAATAAATATTTGCTTTTACTCGTAGAGTCTGTATGTCCTTCCCATCCGTCATGCAATCATTCTCATGAGTGATTTGTTTCATATATTTAGAATACTCTTTTTAGGGCCTTTACTGGAACAAAAAATATTATTTTAAAGAGAATATTATGTCAAAAACATCCCGAAAATATCACTTTTAAAACTCGTATGACACGTGGAGAATGAATAACCCTAAAGTTTTGATACCAAAAATAAAAAGAATTACGTAATTAATTGGCATAAAAATGTATTTTGTTTAGATTGAATGTCCATTAATTTAGATCATATCGTAAGATTTTTTTATTGATTAAATCACGTAATAGTAGTGATGTACTATTGAATATAAGTTTTATTTTTAGATTCTCGTCGTCACTACAGACGACATCTTCCAAACAAGAGGGACGAGCAAGAAAAACAGAAGAAAGTGAAAACATTTATTTTGCACAAACTCAAAAGAACAAATAGAAATAACACTGTATTAGGACAAGCAAAACAAACAAAAAGAAAACCAAAAATAATGAAGGCAAACCGTCGGTCCGGAACATGTCGATGGCCTCGTTTGCTACCTTCTGGACGGATAAAATGTCACTATTACGCATCGTACTGAGGAAGTGCATGCGCTGCTCATATTTTGTTTCTTTCGTTCTATACTTAACGATTTATATTTTTTATATCAAAATATTCTTTTGGAACATTTGTCGCAATGAAATCTTTGGATATATAGCCAAAGATTTCATTTCATTTCATTGCGATAATGTGAGTCACGGCCGATACCACTGGGCCACCACTGCTCTCCGTCATACCATACGTACACCCCGTCTGCCATCCATATATTGTGCACATTATTTCATAACCACTGCTCTCGAAACGGCGAAGAGGCAACCGGCCATGTCTTAGAACCAAAAATTCGAAGATATGTGACATTCACTAACCCGCAATAGACCCTTGGTGGATTACGGCTCATTTCCTCTCTTAGAGAGGAGATCTATGTCCCAGCAGTGGGAACATTAATATGGATGGATGTAAGAGTAGAGAAATACTATAGAAACGATGAACGGATTGTAAGAATCATGGTTGGAAAAGAGGTGCATAATAACGACAATTTTTTTTTTTATGTATGCTTGAACACTGACATTTTTTTAAAGGAAGGTAAACAAAAGTGTAACTTTATATTTACAAGATGCGAGTTACTAAAATATGCAATCCCTGAATTTTTTTTAAGAATATAGCGTGTAAAAGAAACAAACGATTCCTGAAAAGGGGTAAATAATATAATAAAAATTTACAATACGTTTTTTTTTACATGGGACTAATCCAGAAATCTACTGAATAGCTGATTTTTCATATGGTAAAAGTTGTTCATAATGAAGAGGCTATTATTTACATCAATAGGAAGAACTTTCAGGAATCGCGTAGTTTCTGTTATACCCTATAAGTTTTCTTTACCATAAATACAAGTATTTAGATCTCCAACAGTTCACCACTAAGTAACAATACTGCTATGAATACATCTTTATTTCTCGCAGTATTTCCCCGTCTTCTAACTAAATAGTTTCCGATTAAACGTCAAACATGGGCGATTTATTGTCGGCGTTAAAAATTGTAACAATCTTCTAAAGCTTTCCGTTGCCGTCTAGACTAGCAGACTAAGTGCTTTGGTGACATTGTTGAGTTTTATAGCTTAGAAACATTAAGTTGGGTTTATTATAGATACCTCATTGAAGATTCCAGACGACTTAGAACCAATAGTTATTCAAGCTTGCAAGTAGGTACTGGAATATAAATTATTACATGGTAATATATTTAAGACAAAATTGACAGAGTGGCTACAAAAGTGTTGTTTCTATAGCGTTAGGGAATTTTTGGAACATAAAAATGGATGCTAGGAATTTAATTGTTAACAGTGCATGAATTTTTAATTGGTTATTATTATTATTTTCTTTTTAATTTTGACATTTTAATTTAATTTTTTACTTTTATTTTATTGACATTTTAATTTTAGACATTATAATTTATTGACATTTTTAATGTATGTATTTTCACATGTTTAATTATATCTCTTGAGTGGGCTGATGAAATTTTAATATTGATTTATGGACAGTTGCAATTTAATTAATATATTTACTTAATGTCTTACAATTTATATTATAAATAATTTGCACTCTTGCTTGCAGGCAGAATACAATTACTTTTAGGCTTTAAGATCTTCCCTTCTGAACAATGTATTTCTAGCAAATAAATATTTGATTTGATGTCTCAGAAAAAAACTAACTTTTGTAGACGCATAAAAATAAACAAATATTTTTATAAATACACGTTAAATTACAAAATCAGAAACTAAAGACATGGGAAATTACTTTTGAAAATAACATTATTCAAATGTCGTCCTCCGTGGCTCCAGCACTCTTCTAAGTGATCTATAACATTCATGAAAACACGCCTCAGAAGTTGTGTAGCAACATAATATATAGCAGCGTACTAAAATATTGTACCCATGATTAGCGGCATAATTAATTAATGTCAAATAACGGTAGATAAAATTTAAGATAGAGTGGTATCTTCAATTCGCGGCAAAGCAGAACCTATGTTTCCTATTGCTATACCTCTACCTGTATTAACCAACATCTTGAATTAAATAAGTTCATCGATTTTACTTAAATGCTTTCTGTAGGTACCTATACAGGCTGCATTGCCGAAGTGTGCGTGGACACTATGCGGAATAGTGAAAAACACTCAACGGACGAAGCCGATTTTGATGATTCTAATACTGGAACATTAGATGTTTCTTACCCTGTATATTGGCAACCAGAATTGATTCACAAAATCTATATTAACGCGAGCGAAGCCGCGGGCAACAGCTAGTATAAAAACATTTGTTAATTTTTGATGCATCTACAAAAGTTAGTTTATTCTGAGACACCCAGTATTAATCGTAGCAATCTGTTCTGAGGCTCTAGATAACGTTATTCTATCAGCGATGACGATGACCGAAATGCCAAAATGTAAGGGATCGATATCGTGACATTTTGATAGTACTTATTAATTCCATACATTATTTTTTCCTTTTTCCAAGTTTTATACTTTCGTTGATAACATGTCATTTGTTAGAACCTCTTGATATGATTTGAAATAGATATTTTTTTTTCTATTTTTTTTATTATGTTCGTTTACTCTTAAAGACTCTTAACTGCATAATAAAGGATATCTATTCTTTCAAACTAGATGTCCTAACTTTTCGTAATAGCTTTATATTTAGCTATATAATAAGTGTAGTATTCTTTCAATTGAAAATCTTGTATAAACTATTCATGGCATTAATTGCGCAAGATGCATTATAATATCTCTGACAGTACTGATTCTCTGATCAAGATAATCCCATGATATAACTCTTTTGCTTGAACCGAAAGCGAAAAAGGGTCACAATATTTTTAAATAGTACACTATAATATCGATGTATAATAAAATCACACTCAAGTTATAACTTGTGCAGTTATTAACCGCTCTAATGGCAGGGCAATAAACATGGCTGGCCACTCGTAAATGTCACGCGTGCACTTCAAACTCTTTGGTTTTATTGTGTTTGAATTTAGAAATCTCATGTGGTGTTCATGTTTGTAGATGTATGTAGTTCATTCTCATTATGAGGTTGCCGAGGCACGGGGGTCACACCACCAATTTTCAAGCTCCCTGCTACTGAGAAATTTTTAATTAAAAACCGGCCAAGTGCGAGTCTGACTCGCGGGCAGAGGGTTCCGTATAAGCTGCTACACTCACCAAAATAAATAGGTAACATTACTAACGTTCATAAACAATGAAAGCACTGAATATTGCTATAACGAAGGGACTAAATTAACTTTCCGTTCAAAAACTGTTGTACCATATATCAATATACAAAATTTGTACTTTTCCGAGTACATTTTATAAGTTGGTCGACTATTACTAATAAACTTATAAAGCCTACTGAGCTGTGATAGTTTTCCTTTTTCGTTACCTATATTAACTACTTCTAGGATTTATTCACATATGCAAAAGCAACCATTTAGCTGGCTGGCAGGGGGACCTCGACTCTAACAAAAATAGATGAGAAAAAAAAAATACATCCCCACTTTACGTCTATGGGAGGTACCCGAAAAAAATATATTTTTCATGATTTTATATTACCACTTTGTCGCAATTATTAATATGTATATCCATGCCAAATTATAGCTTTTTAGTACTTAGATTCTCTGAGCTAAGCTGCGGACGGACAGACGGACAGAGCGAAACTATAAGGGTTCCTTGTTGACTTCGGAACCCTAATGAGACATTAAAAGCTTAATTTTACGGAAACGGATCCCTGAATCGAAAAATGGTTTTCACAAACCCGTAATATTGTTAATTGACCTATCCAACTACCACGGGAAAAACGAAAAAAAAGAAACTCCACTTTACGTGTACAGGAGCTACCCTAAAAGAAGTTTAATATGTATATCCATGCCAAATTATAGCTTTTTAGTACTAAGAGTTTCTGAGACAGACAGATGGACATGGCAAAACTATAAGGATGTTGACTACGGAACCCTAAAAAACCTAATATTAAAATTTGTCTGTCCTGGGACGCGAACCAAGAACTCCACGCTGAGCAGATGCACTTGCAATCCATGGTTTTATTAAAAATAAACTCCGGTGAGGTTTGACTTTTGGGAGTGCTACGACCTCACATTTAAAGCTTACATTAACTTGCTGAACTTTCTTGAGTAACCATCACTGCCAGTAAAATTCAAGGATCCAATCTTGCACAAAATAACATTAACATCAAAAACACGTATACAGAGTGTAAGGTACATTCTCTCATTGGCCCCTAACACCTGCTCTATGAATGGCCTCTTACTTAGTGAAACATTCTAACATAACATTAACACGTTTGCAACAAACAGCTGTTTTAGTAAGAAGAAAAACCTTTAGTTGACAGTGACCTTGAATAGATAATTATAATATTCCAGGGATTGTTGTATCACTAAGTGCAATCGAAATAGCAATCAGTAGAATGAAAAAATCTAATTGAAATTAAACACTCTGTGTTTCCTGATAGCTTCAACCTGAGTGGCCTTAAAAACGACGACAGTTGCCAATGACCTTGAAAATACGCCTAGCGGTTTTGGTACACTATGTTATACGAATAAAACTCAATATTTTCTTAGATCAAATTATAAGGAAAAGGGTTACGTATATTTTTCCAAAAAAAAACAACTAGCCGTTTAGACGTGATTCTCATTTTAAAATCAACTCAGGGGTATCTGTGCCTTCAGTCAAGAGTGAATAAGCATCAAAAATTAACAAATGCTTCAAGACAAGCGTGCTTCACCGTCGGCCACAAGTTCGCTTACTTTAAGTCGAAATAGTGATCAAACGCGAGCCTACCAATAATAAAAATAAAATTCATCAACCAAAATGTCAGAGCACCTCATTGGACGACTGAATCAAGGGTTGGTTTCTCGCTAAAGCCCTGAGTCTCTGACCACATTATGAAAGAACTGTAAAGCTTGCCAACTGAGGGAACCATACAACATGTTCAGTTCTGGTTGTATTAGAATACTTATTCGAATTTAGAAAAACATTAATAATAGACAGATAGGAGTTGGCTGACAGGCGGGTTAGTAAATCTTAACAGGAATAAATTCCTATTTTTAACCGACTTGAAAAAGGTTCTGAATTCGATGCATTTTTTTGTTTGTTACCTCAGAACTTTTTACAAGGTGAACCGATTTTCCTGATTCTTTTTTATATGAAATCTGGTGCTTCTCATGAAGTCTCATTTAAATTGGCCAAGATCTCTTTCTCGAGTAGTTTTTGAGTTATCCTTAATAATGTGTATTTACATGGTAATTTAAGGGTACTAAACTAAAATGAGAAAAATAAAAAACATTTGGCAATCAAATTAAACCGAGTCCCAAAAACAAACACTACAAAGCGAAAAGTAACTTTCTTTTCAGAAGTCGGTGTGAAAACGAAAAAAAATAGATAGGTACCAAAGACACCGACTTCGGAAAAGAAAGTAATTTTTCGGTTTGTAGTGTTTTGTTTTGGAAGTCGGTTTAATTATTTTGTTAAAAAGTTTATACAGCGCTTATACCAACCAAAGCACACTTGCCTGATAGTACCTAGGAATATGTTCCCGATATTGGTTTTCTTTATATTTACGAAGGTGCAAATTAGTTAAATCTAAAACGATAATACATGCACAAGTTACAAACACGCGACCTTGCACAAATTAAGTGTAAGCTCTCTCGACTCTCCTGGGCCACATTTTCACGTCAGTCTTCTTGGCCCGGGGCTATAAATTTTGCATCACGCGTGAGAAAATATAAATCAACGTACAGCTCGAGCGAAGTTCGGAATATGATGTTAGCTTTCGGACATGCTGTATATAAAGATTAATATCATACAGGGCTTTCAGTTTCAAAAGCGTGTGTTGAATTTTGATGTATAATTACTCAAGGTAAGAATAAGTGCAGCAAAAAAAAAAATACGCATAAAATAAAACTATCTATAAAAAAGCGAATTAAATACCAGCTAGATTATTTATTGACATTAATCAAAGAACTTTATCTGTTATCAAGGCGACTGTCTCAATTGGAGTGGAGAAAGTTTCCTTCAAAAATACTTAGAATCCTAACCTAGACTTTATCAGTACCTAGTAAAACATTGACATAATTTAGGACTTTTAACCTTATTTCAACAATATCATCTACCCAGCCTTTTTCCCAATGATTGTTGGGGTCGGCTTCCAGTCTTACCAGATTCAGCTGAGTACCAGTGTTTTACATGGAGCGACTGCCTATCAGACCTCCACAACTCAGTAACTGGGTAACACGGTAGGTACCCCTTGGCAAGACTGGTGTCAGATCTCAGGCTTCTGACTACCCGTAACGACTGTCAAAGATCTTCAAATGACAGCCGGGACCAACGGCTTAACGTATTTTCCGAGGCACGGAGGCAACTCGGTATGTTGAAATGGTTACCCATCCACGGACCGACCTCGTCAAGCGTTGCTTAACCTTGAAGATCGACCCGTGCGGCTGTTATTATTTAGCCACGAGTTCCTCAATTCCACTAGTTCCTTATTTAAACAATAAAAAGACGTAAAAAAATTACGTGGTGCATTTTTCTTCAAATCGTAGGATGAACTGTGGAATTACTTAAAAACCTAAGAACCCTGTGAATCTTATTTTCGTTTAAGTTCGTTTATCAAACTTCTCGAGAAAGAATGCGTTTCAAATAACAAACATCCGACCTCCTTTTACAGAACCAGATAAACCTTTTTGTTGTATTTCTCATCAGCGACGAGTCCCATACATCAGGATGTGGTGTTCAAAGAAATAAGAAAAAACGAATGTTCACAACGGTTCCATTTTCCTGATTATTTCCCGGAACTTGTAATTATTTAACTCTGTCAACTTTTAATGATATCCGTGGAGAATGAAACAGGAAACTAGTGGAATAAACGTGTTAGATTTCAACATTGGAGATACAGTTTTTGTTCCGTCATATTTTTTCATCTTGTTACAACATAATATTAATACATCACGCCTGTTAGTATTCCTAGAAGGAATTGGCAGAAGTGCACCTAAATAAATAAAAAAGCCTTTTATTTCCATACCCTCATATTACGTTACAAATGTTGTTAGTAGTCGTTTGTTAGTAGTATCACTTATTATCTAAAAAACCTGGGCAACCGAGCTCTGGAGTAAAAATAGAGAATACGACGTTTTCTAAAAATTAAACCTAACTAGAGTAGTGTATTATTGGGCATTCTATGCCACTGTCGGCAAGTAGCTCGGCCAGTGCGCCTCGCTACGCGACAGTGGCATAGAATACCCAATAATAAACGATCGACTCGACTGTGTAGTATATTAGTGTACTCACCTGAAGATCTTGTAAGAAATACCACTGGCTACCAGTAGCTGGGCGAGTACGCATTACTACATAAAGTAACGCTGAATAATGTAAGTACGATCGCTTCTCAAACGATCACTCTATCGCGAAAAAGGTTGCACTACTATTTCAATTTATAAATATTAATGTATCAGATACATTTTACTCATTACCAATCAGATTGTTTCCAAGTGTAATCATGAAGTTTGTAAAGCAGCCACAATCACTGCATGTTACAACAATCTGCGAGGATGTTAGTAAGACTAGTTTTCGTCACGGAGAATTGTTACCTGACTCAGTTCGATGTATCATATGCGGACCGTCTAACTGTGGAAAAACCAATTTATTGATTGGTCTTCTCATACACGAAAATGGATTAAGATTTAAAAATGTTTATGTTTATTCGAAAACTCTGTATCAACCCAAATACATGTTTTTAGAAAAAGTTTTACAACGAGTGCCAGGTACTTTACTCCAGAAATATAATGGAAATGAGGAAGTGATAAGAGTTCAAGACGCAAAACCTAACTCTGTGATAATATTTGATGATGTGGCTTGCGAAAATCAAGATAGCATGCGTGATTATTTTGCAATGGGAAGACACAAGTTCATCGATTGTTTTTATCTAAATCAAACTTATAGTAAAATCCCTAAGCAGTTAGTAAGAGACAACGCGAACTTAATCATACTTTTCAAACAAGATGACATTAATTTGCGTCATATTTATGAAGAACATGTCAACACTGATATGACATGGAATGAATTTCGTGAAATGTGTTCAAAAATATGGAACGAGCCCTTCAGTTATGTAGTAATTAATAAAGATTGTTTAAAAAATAAAGGATGTTACAGAAACAAATTTGACACCTTTGTAGTCTTTGATTAAGAATAGGGTTATTTAAGTCCGTTACCTTCGTGATATTATTATTATTCTTCAGACATCGTTTCATCAATCACTATCAGCTCATTTTTTTCGCAATGGAAAAATCTTTAAAAAGACAAATAGTAGTTGCAGCTGAAGCTGTTAAGAAAAAAGTAAGAAAAATGAGAGATGTCGAGAATAACAATCAGCAAACACTGGAATCAGTTTTCAAGCCTGTAACAGAACCACTCAACCAGATTGCTAATGCCAGTAAGCAGACTTCTTACCTGTGTCCTACAAAAAAAGAAGAACTTCCGTTTATTGATAAAGCTTTGCAGAACGAAGAAGTCAATGTTAGAAAAGAAAATTCAAATGAATATGAATCTGATATCGAAAGTGACTCTTCATATAAATCATTAGTTGAAAACAACCCCGCTCGTGACACGTCATCCTGGTCAGTATCCTCAGAAGCTCTTTCAGATGTTCCATTCGGTGTCAGAGTAGAAAATGGGAGATTGATGTTAGGTTCTGCTCGTATAACGATCGGCGATAAATTTATCACAGTAGCTGGACACAATTATAGAAATACGTCTGGTTTGAAACAGTTGTTACTGAAAAAGAACGTAGATTTAAACATGGTTACAGAAAGTGATATGCAGCATTATAAGTCAATGCTACTTGATACAAACGCACATCGACGAGACTATGAGCCGGATAAACCAATAAAAAGCAATAAAGGTCAAAAGTATATGCAAGTTATCAAGCCTATTTTCAAAATACAAAACACTGTTCAGACTCCTCAATCGAAGGGAAAAGGACTACCCTTAACCAAAATGTGGAAGAAAAAGGTTGATTTTGTATATTGGAATGATCCAAATGAACTGGTGGATAGGTTAAAATTATTAATCGCATCTCGAGATGCTGGTAACACAGGATTAGATAATGAAATTATATCTATCATTGAAGAATTACGTGAAAGTAAAATTATAAATAAATAATACATCTACGTTTTCTAAAAGGTGTGTTCATTTTATTATAAACCTCACAACACAATACACCTTAAACATGAACGTAGATAAATTCGGACATCATATTCATAAAAGAATGCGATTATCAGAGTTATTTGAGATTAATGAAAATACATTATTAAAATCAAAAAACGGAGATTTTGATTTAAAAACATCAAGACTGAGAGGAATCAAAAATCCAGTAGAAGCTGACGATGCAGTGAACAAGGATTATGTAGATCGAATGACTGCTAATATGATAAAAGAATTTAATACACTTATAGGGACATTGCGTTCACAAAGTATTATAGACGCACGGGAAACATTTCAGGTTTCTTTAAAAGCCAAGATGCCTGCAATTGTAAGTCATTTGCAAGATAAGTTTTATACTAAAGAAGAGGTTGATAAATTAATTCAAAAAAATCAGTAATGGCAAAACAGCAAATTGTTAATGAAATACACAGAGCAGCACGAAGAAATTTCCTTAGACGTCATGTCATTCTAAAGGGAATCGATGACTTGTGGCAAGCTGATCTGATGGATATGCAAAATCTAAGGAAATATAACAAAGGCTACAATTACATTTTAATAGTGATCGATTGCTTCTCAAAATATGCTTGGACGCAGCCGTTAAAATCAAAAAATAAACTTGATGTCACTCATGCATTTGAACGAATATTACTTGACAGTAATCGAAAACCTGATAATTTACAAACGGATATGGGAACAGAGTTTTATAATAACACATTTCAAGCGCTTATGAAAACATACAAAATTAACCATTACTCATCGTTTTCTACCAAAAAAGCATCAATTGTTGAACGACTAATAAAAACCATAAAAAATAAATTGTACAAATATTTTAGCCTTAATGGAAACTATAAGTGGCTAGGTAAACCATTAGAAGTTACACTGGAATCGTATAACAACACAAAACATCGAACTATTAAATTAAAACCAATCGATGTAAACAAATCTAATGAGCAAGTAATAAAAGAAAGTATTTTAAAAGTACATAAACCTGTATCTATTCCATATAAACCTAAGTTTCAAATTGGCGATAATGTTCGTATCAGTAAATACAAACACAATTTTGAGAAAGGTTATACTCCAAATTGGTCAACAGAAATTTTTACTGTAAAGAAGATTAATAATACAATACCAGTGACATACCATGTACAAGATCAACGAAAACAAACTATATTAGGAACCTTTTATGAACAAGAACTTCAAAAATCAAACTATCCTGGTGTTTATTTGATAGAGAAAGTTTTAAAAAAGAAAGGAACTAAAATTTACGTGAAATGGTTGGGTCTTAGTAATAACGAAAATAGTTGGATTGACAAAGCTGCATTAGTGGATTGAGTTAATAAGTATATAGTCATTTTTTTTTTAAATATTTTTCCATTGCGCTTTGTACAATGCAAGGTGGTGGACTAGTTAATAGTATAATAGAAAATCTACCATTCGAGCTTCATTTGCCTGGATATAATTATTGCGGACCAGGAACAAAACTCCAGAAACGTTTATTACGTGGTGACCGAGGTATTAATAAGTTGGATGAAGCTTGTATGCACCACGACATTGCATACGCTAACCACACAGACTTATCACATCGTCACAAAGCTGATTTACAATTAATGAATATGGCAAAACAAAGACTTAAATCAAAAGATGCTGCTAAAGGTGAAAAATTTAGCTCATGGCTAGTGAGCAAAGTTATGAAAGCCAAATTAAAGTCTGGTGCCGGAATTAAAACGTTTCAAAATTTTGTATCAAAGATAAAATCAAAAATTAAGAAAATTAAACATAAAGATAGTAAAGCTTTAATTAATGCTGCTTACTTAGCAGCAAAAAAGATATTTCCAAAAATTCAGAAAATTCGGGTACCTCGAATCATACCAATACCAAAGACTGGAGGTATTTTGCCTTTAATTCCAATTTTTGCTGGCTTATCAGCTTTAGGCACTTTGGCTGGTGGTGCAGCGGGTATTGCAAAAACCGTTAATGATTACAAATCAGCTCAACAAAATTTGCGAGAAACAGAACGTCATAATAAGACTATGGAGGCTTTAGCGTTGGGTAAGGGTTTATACATTAAACCGCATAAAAATGGTAAAGGGTTATTTATTGAACATCCAAAAAACTGATGAAGAAGCTACCTAATCGCCCACTGACTAATATCGACATCCAAGAACATGCACGAGACATCCCACACTTTCGAGGAGTGTACATGAAGGATCTATTGCCAAGAAAGCCAAAACAGATTGAATGTGGTATTGTTAACTTGGACGATTCTAAAAATGAAGGAACGCATTGGGTAGCTTATGTTAAAGTAGCCGACTATTGTGAATACTTTGATAGTTATGGAGACTTGAAACCTCCAATGGAATTAATGCGATATTTTAAGAATTGTACTGTTTATTACAACTACACAAGATATCAAAAGTTTAACACAGTAAATTGTGGTCACCTATGTTTAGAATATCTGTGGCAATTTTGGAATAAAGATGTATAAAATTAATGTGTGTCTTTCATTTCAATCATTTGCAAAATGTCACTCACTTTATCGATAACCGGAAACTCGTCTACCTTATCCACGTACTATCCTAATACGTTACAACTAAATGGACAGTATGAGTGTGCATTATTGCATTTCTCAACATTTAATTCTATTCCAAACATTGATGAAACGAATAACAAGTTTTACTATGGTTCCGAAATCATTGAAATACCGGATGGAACCTATGAATTGCAAGATATCAGTGATTATTTAAAATCGGAGATAAAAGGAGCATCAATAAAACTAGGTTGCAATAACAATACTTTAAAAACTACTATACACTGTACGAAAGACATCAATTTTGAAAAAGAAAACACCTTTAGACGTCTGCTAGGGTTTGATAAGCAGATATTAAAAGGTAATAAATGGCATGTATCACAGTTTCCCGTCAACATTTTACCTACGACCGTGATCAGGATTGAATGTGATATTATAAGCGGATCCTACATAAACGGAGATCCGAGTCACATTATCCACGAATTTGCACTCAATGTGCCGCCTGGATATAGGATCATAGAAATCCCGAAGAACGCAATATACTTTCCAATCAATCAAAACAACATAAGCTGTATACATATCAGACTGTTAGATATTAACAATCGTCTAATAAATTTACGTGGTGAAGAAGTACAACTATATTTACATCTCAGACGAAAAAATGATTGACTATAATAAATATGAGCAGCCCCAGGTCAAAAATATCAGTGCTAATTTAGCAACCAAGAAAATAAGAGCGCGCTCTAATAAAAAAATAAAATTAACCAATAATAATAAGGCATTCCTGAAAGCTATCGGTTTGTTAAAATGAATATTTTAGACGTTTTATCCGCTCCGACTTACGACAATACAGTTGAAGGAATCGAATTTCATTCCTACAAGCCCTACGTTACAAGTTTTAATAGAAATGATGAAATTCGCATACCCATCAACCAACAGGACCTATATGTACTACCATCAGCTAGCACTCTTTATTTGGAAGGAACTGTAATTGTTAGCAAAAAGGACTCAAAAGACAAGGCTTCTAGCGTTCATTTTACGAATAATGCTCTCCTTTACTTGTTCCAAGATATAAGGTATGAGTTGAATGGAGTAGAGATTGATAAAATAAAAAATGCTGGCGTTACTACCACCATGAAATCTTTAATATCAATGAATGAGAACGAATCAAAGACATCGAATTCATGGGGCTGGAATATCGATGGCACAAAAAACATTCACGGAGGTAATTTTTCTGCTTCTATACCTCTCTGTAATATCATTGGTTTCGCAGAGGATTTCAAGAAAGTCGTGATAAATTGTAAGCATGAATTGATATTGCTACGAAGTAACACTAACCTGAATGCTGTAAAACTAAACACCGGTGAAATTGCGGAAGACGTTCAGATAAATAAAATCATTTGGCGCGTACCGCACGTTAAAGTGTCTGACAAAGAGAAAATAAGTTTATTGAAACTATTAGAAAAAGATCGACCACTGCAGATGGTATTCAGAAATTGGGATCTGTACGAATATCCGGCTTTACCTAAAACTACAAAACATACCTGGTCAATCAAAACATCCTCGCAAATAGAGAAACCAAGATACATTATTATGGGACTACAGACAAATAGAAAAAACAATGCCAGTTCTGATATGTCTCAGTTCGATCATTGTCATGTTCGTGATGTAAAAGTGTACCTCAACTCTACTTATTTCCCGTATGAAAACCTAAATGTGAGTTTCGCGAATAACAGAATCGCTTTATTATATGAGCAATACGTTAGATTTCAGCAGTCTTATTACGGGCGTCGACCGCAGCCCTTACTAAGCGAAAAACAATTTAAAGATTTAGCGCCACTATTTGTTATCGATTGCTCTAGGCAAGCTGACAATTTAAAGACTGGGCCCGTTGTAGACGTAAGACTGGAAATTGAGAGTGATACGGAAATACCAGATCAAACTTCTGCGTATTGTCTTATATTGAACGATTGTATTATTGAATATAAACCTTTAAGTAATACAGTCAGGAAAATATCATGAATCCTAATATTGTTATATTAGATGTTCAAGGGTTTAAAGACCTGTACAATAATTTTATAATAAAAGAGTTGGCTTTTGCTACCCGTGATTATACGCAAACATTTTTGATAAAACCACCATACTTGTTTAAATACTTAACAAGTGAAGAAAAGAGGCAAGTTAAGTGGCTGGAAAGAAACAGAGGTATTTATTGGAATGAAGGGTATATCGACTATAAAGAATTTCGTCGTATAATTGTTCCCTATCTAGAAAATAAGGAAATCGTTGTTAATGGTTTGGAGAAAGTAAAGTGGATAAAGGAACTTTGTGAGAATTGTAAAGTATCAGACCTTGGTACTGAAGGATGTCCTAATTTCTTAATTTTACATAAAAAATACTGTGAAGGAAGAACTAATTTAAATTGTGTAAAACATTTAAAACATTGTGCTCTTAAAAATGTGTTATGTATTAGAAAGTATTTAGAGTTATAAATGTGTACCTGGTTAAAGTTTATTGGTTTCATAAATAAAAAACTACATGTATTGTAAAACTGCTTTTATTTCAAACACCTAAACTTCTACAAATAAAACAATCTTCTTTAAAATTAAACAAAACAACACAAATAAGTACTCAACTTCTTAGACAAACAAGTACTAAAAATCACTATCTATCAAAGATTTAGATATTTTTTTAACTAAAGATTCAGTTTCGTCCATAACATTGTCGATAGCGTCTTTAACGATATATTGAGCACTTATAATAACGTTTTCACTGTCACTGTCACTTTCACTGGTTTGCGGATTGTTATTGCATAGATCTAGGACCGATATTTTAATTAATTTGATGCCTCGTCGCTGTAATCGGCTCATCACAAAGGATTTAGTTGGATTGTGCTTCTTCGACTTTTCCCTGCTTCGTTGTTTTGATTTTTTTTCTTTCGTCACTTGTTTGCTGGGCCCGGGTTCGTCATGGAGCATTTCGGAGAATCCTTCATAAGGATTTTGAGCGTACTGGCTAAACATAACCTCTGATTCCGTAATCTGGAACAAAAATAGACACCTATGAAATTTAAACTAAAAAGAAAACTTTGAAAACTTTTTTTTACAAAAAAATACAACCGACTTCACCAAAAAGTGCAAAATAACTTTAATTTCGACAGTCGGTGTTTCTATTAAAGTTTTTTTTTCTCTTCGTTATTTAACACAAACATCCGAATTGAGAACCTCCTCCTTTTTGTAAAGTCGGTTAAAAATAGTGATGCATACACGAATTGTCAGCAGATTACACTATTCACACTACATAAATCGCTAGTTTATAAATAATATAAAAAAAAATTGAGAAACTTACCGATGACATGATCGCAAGACACTGTGTGCGTGATACAAGTACTCAAGACGAATTTTATTTCGTAAATTGAAAAATTATATATATTGCGATGGCGAAACATGTTCCAATTTAGATTAAAATGCTAACTAAGCTTTTATGAGGGTAATGCACTGCTATGTCTTTGTAATAGTTATTTTGCATGATCAGCGTTATGCAATTGATGCAACTATTCATTATTTGAAATTTGTATAATCAGTCTTATTGTATAGCGTACAAAATACATTTTACGTAAAATGAACGATTCATGTTTCAACATGCATATCATGTTGCAAATTAGGAGCGCTACACATGGCTACGATACTATAATATTTTATCTTAAGATACAATATTGCTCGCCATACAATTCACCTATTAACGAAAATATTAAATAAATATCTTCGTCGTGTGTAATGGTGCATTGAATTGTATGACGAGTGATATTGTATCTTAAGACATTTTTTTTATAAACCAGTGCTTGACTGCGATTCCACCTCATGTTAAGCAGTAATGCAATCGTTGAAGATGAGGCGCACTAGTTTATTAAAAAAATCAAATAAAATAATAATTATAGTACCTTAGTCGTGTGTGGCACCCTTAAATCTTGGTCGGGTTTCATTTTATTTAACCAACTACAAAAAAGGAGGATGATGTCTTAAAATATAAATTAAACAAGTAGTCATAATCATTCACATTTTATTAAATTAATATCTTTACATAAACTTAGCTTTTTAAAACTATGAATTATATTTATCATACATTAAAGATCAAGAACTATGTTACATAGGTTACATAAATCATATTCTAACTCTATTACTAATTACATTCAAATTAATTTTAGCGTTTTAAAATAAGCGAGTGACCCCAGGCTCGCGTTGATATTCGATCTACAGATATTAAGCGTTTATCGTCATTTCGAGATAAGGCAATTTTGTTGACACTCTTAGTAAATATTTCGTGCTTTATAGATTGAAACATAATATTTTTTCCACGAATAATTCCCCCATTTAATAAAATATTTTCGTAATCTGTTATATTTAAGTCTTTTATTACACTTGATTTTACTCCTTTTGCTTTTTTAATGACTTTATCGACTGTTTTTATTGAGTAAAGTTTCGATCTCAAACCAACAAAATCTGATATATATTTTCCTCCCATTTCGTCTTTGAACAAACCTGGAACTTTTTTGTTAATAATTGGTATTTTAAAATTATTTTTGTCATCATAGTTACTGGTGTCGAAATATTGTAAAAAATTATACTTTAAGTCACTATAAAAATCAAACGTGAATATTTTATAGACAAACGAATCGGTATCTGTATAACACAGCTGCACTCGATCTTCATAAAAAGGTTTTACAATGTTATAATGAAAGTCATACATATGTGTCTTAGAAAGTTCTAATACAGTGAATCCAATATAAATAGGCTTATCTAAAATAATTTGGTCAGGTTTCATTTGTATAGCAACTAAATTTTCAGTTAGAATTGAAGCGCTATGGAAATAGGGGTTGGCTACAAGTCTCTCGGAGGATATAAATTTCTTAGTTCGATTAGATTGATCACACCATTGATTAACTAAGTGTACGGTTACTCTATTTTCAGTATTTTCCAATGTCTTGCCAAAAACACTGTTGTTTAACAATTTAAAAAAGTCTTGTTCGAAAGAACTTTTTGCCTTTTGTCTTAACCGAGTGTTTAATTCTATGTACTGTTTTAAATAAGGACTTTGTCTAAAAGTAATAGCTTTATGAACTTTACGTAATGTTAAGCCATGTTCTAAACACTTTTTTAAATGAATATAATGTATTACGTAGTTGTACTTATTATGTAAATTTGCAACTAGTTTCTTTGTTTTACCTCCTGGAGGTATACATTTTTCGGGACAAAATGGTAAATCATTATGGCATTTGTGTAAATGTTCAGGATAAAAAAGATCGACTTCTAATATAAATCCCCACTCAGAGTTATCCTCGACATTTTCTACACAAAAATTAGTTAATTCACTTTCATCAAGGAATCTAAAATTAGAATAAGGTAAATACTGACACATGCTAAAACCGTACAAATTATTACAATCTAGATATACTATGAAACTCTGAGGCTGTGATGCATCATATTCTGGCATGTATTTGTGATTTGCTTTTGCATACCGATGGGAACACATGCACAAGCCGCCTCGTATACCGCTTTGAATCATTCTGATGATAGCTAAATCCGAAATCAGTTCTAACTGAACACCTGTTTTTAGCAACATTGCATCGAACGATAAACTAGGTGCAGTTATGTAAAAGGCGGGATCGAGTTTGTAATAATGTTTACATGTTTTCCGAAAATTTTGAAATATGTCTGTCAACAAAAGCACGTCTGTTTTTAAGTATAGATCTGTATATTCGCCCAGATCAGTAATACTGAATTCAGCCCAAACATTTTGTGCATGACTATAATCTTCATCGCTAATACCTTCGTTAGTCAAAGAATTATGGAAATAATATTTAGAAGGTAACGACTTTTGTTCGTAACATTTCCAATCTTTAATATAGTCATACGGGTACACACCTTTACGAATCAGCAAACTAAATTGTGTTTCATCAGAAAAATTTGATTTAAGATTAACAAAATCATCTGTTTGCAATGTTTTAGCAAGTTTGTCTAAACTAGTTCCTAGAAAGTTGAAGGAATCTAAAAACCTTATTTGTATAAACTCGTTATCAGCAATAGGAATAAACTTTGTAAATGATATATATTTTTCTTTAGTCTTGGGTATTATTTTAATTTGTCCAGGTATTTCGCCTAACTTTTTAATAAATAAATGACAATCGTATCCGGATAAGTTATGAAAAAATATTGGGATGAATTTTGGTACTTTGAGTTGTAGGTTGCAGTGTCGATGTGCTGCACCCCGGTACCGGCCTGTCATATGACAGTGATCCCTAACTCTATCTTTCAACAGTAAATTTTCACAAACGTAGCACTTAACAGCGCGTTTGAAATCAAGAGCATCTATATCTGTGAATATCATAGGCTCGTTTTGAGTGAGAATTCTGTGTATTGCTTTAGCATCTTCAGTCAGTAAATGTATAAATTTTGAAACGCAATCTTTTCCGCGATAACTTCTATAGTCACCAACCGTATCGTTAAATGATGACACTATATTATAGGCGAACGCAGTCGGCACGTGTCGGTGAGAATATGACGTGTTAGCGGTGTTGAAATCTTCGCCGGAAATCGGTTCAAGTATCGTTTCGAAATCAGCATATATGACGTAAGGAACATTTTGTTTTCTATCGTAATTTTTGAACTTTAAAAATGTTCCTTTTTCTGGTAATACCGTGGCAATCCCTCCACATAGGTGTGAATCAATTTGGGTGCGCGTTGGAAAAAACAATAAGCACGTTTCGCAGAAGTACAGTTTACCATGGTGTTTGGTTATCTGATTTCTGACTAGACGAGGTAAATCAATGATAAGACAATAATGAGTATTAGTATTATTTTCCAAGAACAATAGATGGATGCTCTTAGATTTATGATTCGATGTAGAATACAAAGGTCCAACGATAGTTTTATTATTTTTTAAACCATACACGTAAATATTCAAAAACGGATTATTTTTCTCAAAGACAGCTATGTCTGAAAATGTTATCGGAAATGTCAAACCATCAACGTTCAAAACATCCTGAAAGTAAGGATAAGATGAAACTCTGTCGGGATGTTGGCTAGTAGGGCTAGGGTACAGAGCCGCTACTACGCACCATAAAAAGCAATACTCATCATTGTTACGAATATTCAAGCAAGCTTTTTTATTTTTTATACATTTCGGTAAAGTTATAAATTTAGATCCGCCGAGAGGTTGATATTTATTAATATTTATTTCTACATGGGAATTGCTTAAAAATGTCCAACCGCTATCTCTCTCCTGAAACTCTTCAATTTTCTTTAACAATAAATCAATCACTGCTTTATAAATTGAATCAAAGTCGTAATTAAAATTAACAATAATGTTTTTTGTGGCGAATGATTTTATTTCTTTTTGATCATTTTTAAACATTAGAAAAAAAGAAAAAAGTTCAAAATTTATTTTCAGAGCTGTATGTTTCAATAATGATTGATTTATTAAAGTTTTAACTTGTCTACTAATATTAATGAGAAACATTTCAGGAAAATTATTTATTTGTTCGCCAGTTGCGGTGATCTTGTAACTAACGATTCGTTTTTTAAATGCAGAATTAATAATTGCGACATTGTCAAAAACAGTGGTCGCACTATTGGTTTTATGATTATTACTACGTAAATGACCAGACCATCGACTATTATCTACCAATATATTACAAACTGAACAATGGGGCATTATTGATTAATTTAATATAACTTATCGTTACTATAACGTACTTAACGTTTGACTAAAAGATTAGAGTTTCTAAGTATAATATGTATAACAAGAATAATACTAAGAACTAAAATTAGTGATCTTGTGAAAGTAATCAAACAAAAAAAGTAGAAAAAAAACTAAAGAAATAAAGAGAAAAAGTAAAAGTATACAGTAACTGAAGAAAGTATTAGGAGGATTACCTAATTATTGACATCCAAATAAAAATAAGTTCTGAAAAGAGAAAAGCATAATATTAATTAGGCGCACAGTTCAAATAATTGTTCAATTGGCCGGCCTGTTGGTCTAGTGATTAGTGACGGAGGTCGTGGGTTCGATTCCCACCCAGGACAAATGTTTGTGTGATGAGCACGATCATTTGTTCTGTGTCTAGGTGTAATTTATCTATAATATGTATGTATTTAGAAATATATAAGTATGTTTATTAGTTGTCTAGTACCCATAACACAAGCTCTGCTAGTTTAGGACTAGAAGGCGTTGTGTGAAAGTTTTGGAATGTTATTATTATTATTAATTATAGTAAATATAGTATACAAAATTACCTTCAATAAAATGGATAGTCAAGTCATCCAGATTAGAAAGTTTGCTGTTAGTCCTCTAGTTTAATAATCTCTTCTTTATAAAATATTCGAGAAGCTTGTCAAATTAATTGTTTCTGGAAAGAGAAATGCACAATAATTATAATTTGCCCCTCAGATTTAAGAATTAAAAAAAAATACAAAAAAGTGCATAAAATTATCTGCAAAATATAAATATTTATACCTAGGCATGATCCAGAGGTCAATAATTTGCTGTAGTTATTTATTTAGCGAGATTCGAGTCGCTTGACAAAATAGTCCTGAAAAGAGAAAAGCATATTATTAATTAGGCGCCCAGTTCAAATAATTATAGTAAATATAGTATACAAAATTACCTTCAATAAAATGGATAGTCTAGTCATCCAGATTAGAAAGTTTGCTGCTAGTCCTCTAGTTTAATAATCTCTTCTTTATAAAATATTCGAGAAGCTTGTTGAAATAATTGTTTCTGGAAAGAGAAATGCACAATAATAATAATAACAATTCGTCCTTCAGATAGTAGAATAAAAAAAAATACAAAAAAAGTGTATAAAATTACCTGCAAAATGTTTATACCTAAGAATGATCCAGATGTCAATTGCTCAAATTCTTAGGTAAATAATTAATTTAATACAAAAATATTTAACCATAAGTAACGTCTTTTGAGCAGGCTTCCGTCGTTGATTTTAGGTAATAAATTTAAAAGATGTATAAGTATCATATTTTGTATTATAATACTTATTGCGCAAGTATTTGTTTTTTTGGGTCAACTAAGTCGTTTTGTGTCGTTTGCATCAATCATCTATTTTAGGTAGGGTTGACACGCATTCAACATTATGTTACCTATTCAGATAATTACGTTGTTATTGTTCCGTTCAACCAAAGGATATCTAAGAATCTCATTGCTAAGTCGCCCGATCTATGCTCCTTTGGTTTTTTTAATAATTTGACAGTTTTCAGTTGAAATAGAACTCCTAGGGATAAAAAGTATAGCTTTCATCCCGCTCCATAGGCAACTTTAGACCTACTTTCAGAGAATGAAAAATATGAAAAAACTCTTTTTTACTAATAAACTTAGTTGCTATGCATTTTTACAATAAACTAAAGGTCACATTTAAGTCACTTGATTACTTTTTTATTTGTTACAAAAGTTTTTTTTTTTTTTTTCTTTTTTTAATGCTCTACAAAAAATCATGCATTGACGAAAGGGGCGCGCCGTTGACGACTTGGGCTCGGTTCAGACGGATTCTGAACGGTCGGACAGCGAGCTGCCCATAGCTCACCGTCCGATTTGTTACTAAAGTACTGTTTCGTTTCGTCAACCCTACGTTATTTCGCTGCATCGCCAAATCGTCATCCGCTACTAGGTATACGAATAATAACTGCTTAGTCTTTATTTTTGAACTGGTATTATACGTCCGAGGAAAAAAGACGATTTATAGTATCACATTTGATTGAATGAGGTAATTTTTGAAACAATTAATTATAATGCGTTATCGATTTTATAAGCTACGTGTTTTTGGAGTACATTAAACAATCTAATTGCAGTTTGCAAGTGTGGAAGTCGTCTATAAGAAGTTCTGTACCATCAGTTATAATTAGATAGTGTAAATCTCGAGTTGTTGTCAATACCAGTATTAATATTCATCAAATCAATTCAGTGAAATTCTAACTGCAGATTGGCAAAATGTAAGTATAATATAACCCTCCTTCTAGCGCAGTCGGGTAAAAATATTTTAAGTGTTTACTGAGACCCGTGATCTGTTTGTATATTTATAGCATGCCATGATTTAAACAAAACATTTCATATCTTTGTTTCAGGTCTGATTCTGAGTGTGAATATAGTCAACCAGCTCTAACACTTGATCAGAAAACTAAACCAACTCGCAAACCAACAAAAGTCAGTGGGAAACGCAAGTCGGATTCACCATCGACTCATGCAATTCGAACAAGGTAAACGATTTTTTATTTTGAATTAACTCTATTAATGCTGCTTTCTATTAATTAAGTCTTATGTCTTATAGATTTTACAAATAATTCGTTTGTTATTTTTGTGTATTTTTTATGTGTTCTTAATATTCTATCCTAATCTAACGCCCTGCTCTGGATTTGCACAGGTGTAATTCTAAACAAAATACAGTTTTTGTCACTCAGGAAATATAATGTAGCTTTCTAGTAGAGAAACTATTTTCAATTCAGTAGTTCCAGAGATTACCCTAATTAGTATAAATGACAAATATATAAATTGTTTAATAGGATAACATATTAACATCAGTTTTATTTTTCAGCAAATTATCAAATACCAGCACTGATATATTTGGTATCAGTCGCAACCATGAAAATGACACAGAGCACAGCACGGGTTCATCTGGTCTGCCATCGTACTTCGTAAGCCGTGTGGCCAACGGTTGCGAGCGTCGAACAGCAAGTACGGTCGGTGAATACTACATAGACTGCAAGGTCTACAAGGCTAGCGACGCGCGCCTCACCGACTCTCAAGAGCTATGGAAGAAGGCGCTCGTTCGTGTTAAGTTCCAGAGCAACGCGGATTCGTCTCAGTGGCGAAAACTGCAAGAGTTCGTCCGTTCGGCTGACACATTGTTTCCAGAACAACCAAAATTTTACGATAACTGACTGTTGTTACACACATGAGAAAACTTGTAACGTTATTGGATGCAATTAAAGTATAATGAATAGACTGTTGTTTTACTTACATACTTCAAACATTCTGTTGCGATGAAGTATTAGGCCCAGCTACTGGCAGCCAGTGGTATTTCATACAAGATATTCAGGTAAGTACACTAATATACTACACAGTCGTGTTTTTCGCGATAGAGTGATCGTTTGAGAAGCGATCGTACTTACATTATTCAGCGTTACTTTATGTAGTAATGTGTACTCACCCAGCTACTGGCAGCCAGTGGTATTTCTTACAAGATCTTCAGGTGAGTACACTAATATACTACACAGTCATGTTTTTCACGATAGAGTGATTGTTTGAGAAGCGATCGTACTTACATTATTCAGCGTTACTTTATGTAGTAATGCGTACTCGTCCAGCTACTGGTAGCCAGTGGTATTTCTTACAAGATCTTCAGGTGAGTACACTAATATACTACACAGTCGAGTCGATCGTTTATTATTGGGTATTCTATGCCACTGTCGTGTAGCGAGGCGCACTGGCCGAGCTACTTGCCGACAGTGGCATAGAATGCCCAATAATACACTACTAACTAGATCGAATTATCGCCCCCGAAACCCCCTGTATACTAAATTGCAAGAAAATCTTTAAAGCCATTGCCGAGATTCAGATTATATATTAACATATTTACAAGAATTGCTCGTTTAAAGGTATTATATAATAATATATATTATATTTTTATTTTTATTTTTATTTATCGATAGGCTCGCGTTTGACCACTATCTCGCCTGATGGTAAGCGATGATGTGATCGACGGAGAAGCACGCTTGCCTAGAAGTAACCTATTCCCTCTTGACTTAAAGATCCCAAGGTTGTAGCTATCAGGAAACAAAGACTCCGGCAGCAAATTCCACTCCTTAGCTGTGCGTGCAATGAAAGTATTCGCAAAACGCTTCGAACGTATAGGTGGGATGTCCACCATGTACCGGTGGCGCATTGCCGTACGTCTTGTTGTCCGGTGATGGAAAGGGCTAGGCGGAATCAAATTGTGCAGTTCCATCGCACACTCCCCGAAATGTAACCGATAAAAAACCGACATACTGGCCACCTGGCGTCGATGTTCAAGGCTCTGGAGCTTTGAGGCGACCAGTGCATCGTTGCCGATAAGCCTCTTGGCCCGTTTGTCAATCGACTCAAGTGCATCAAGTTGATATTTGGCAGATCCATCCCAGAGGTGATAGCAGTACTCCATGCATGACCGAACTTGCGCTTTATATAATTTTAGCAGCTGTCCAGGCGTGAAGTACCGTCTCACCTTTGCAAGGATCCCCAACTTGTTTGCAGCCAACTGAGCCTTTGCCTCAATGAATGGACCAAAATTGAGGGTCGATGTTAACCTAACACCAAGAAGATCGAGATGGTTATCGGCACGGTTACACCACGGAAAGATGGAGCCGGGTGGAATATTTTTATTTTTTGCGGAAAAAAGACACGCCTGGGTCTTAGCAGCATTGAAACTGACTAGATTGGCATCGCCCCATTCGGAGACTGCGTCCAAAGACAGGTTCAAACGCTCAATCATGGCCTCACGGAGAGACCGGATTTCAGGCCCGTGCGCCGGCTATTATTATATTTGATGTTAGTATGGATTAGTTTTTTGGGTATGGACCCCTCTTAGGGTGAAGGCCTCCTCCAACTTCTTCCATGCGTCTCTGTCTTTGCCGACAGTCTGCCAGTCCTTCCCTGCTATTTCCTCTACATCATCAGCCCACCTTCTCTTCAGCCTGCCTACCTCCCTTTTCCCTGTTGGGCCCTTCCATTGTGTCGTTCTAAGTTCCACCTGAAGTGCACGTATAGTACCTAAATTTTGCTAATAACTATGTATTAGGGGGAGCCTATTGCCATCAAACGGGCACAAATCTAGACTCCGGGTTGCTACTGAGAAACTCCAGATGGAAAGACCCAATAACCCTACTTTGTCCGACCCGGAAATCGCACCTAAGACCTTATGCTTACCACTAGACCAACAAGGCAGTCATCATCTTCATCTTCATCATCTTGTTTTCAGCCGAAATTCTTTCACATATATGCATTTGCATAAGACACAAGTATCAGTTCAGTACTAGTTTCGGACATAAGTATTTACTTATGTCCGAATAAATACACCAAACAAGATAGGTATCTAATATTGAACAACTGTGTAAACTACCTATGTATGGAAACTCTGAAAATTGGGTCTATTTCGCTAAAACAATATAAAGGGTCTCGCGTCGAAACCTAATTCAAATGTAATCAATTAATTGGTTTCACACTTTAGGCAACCTCTTGTTGAATTGAAACGTGTTCAGGTATATTCAAAGACGTCCTATATAGTAAAAAGAGAAAACAGGACCCAAAATTTCGCAGTTTTTTGTGTATTGCGTAGCCAGCATACGTTTTTAGAATTTGCATTTTTGGATTCATACTGCCCTAACTGGAACATACAACATTATAAAAATCCAGAATTACATCATGCTTTGCGATTTTAGCTTTTATACTCAACATAATCTAAAAACCGGCCAAGTGCGAGTCGGACTCGCACACGAAGGGTTCCGTACCATTATCGCAAAACACTGCATAAAAATCGCGTTTGTTGTATGGGAGCCCCCCTTAATTTATTTTATTTTAATTTATTAATTATTATTTTTTGCAGTAAAAATACAACTAAACATTCTGTGAATATTTCAAGCGTCTACCTGTTGCCGTTATTAATATCGAGCAAAAAACGGCAAAAATATCACGTTTGTTGTATGGGAGCCCCCCTTTAATATTTATTTTATACTGTTTTTAGTATTTGTTGTTATAGCGGCAACAGAAATACATCATCTGTGAAAATTTCAACTGTCTAGCTATCACGGTTCATGAGATACAGCCTGGAGACAGACGGACAGACAGACAGACAGACAGACAGACAGACGGATCGCGAAGTCTTAGTAATAGGGTCCCGTTTTTACCCTTTGGTTACGGAACCCTAAAAATGGGTCTGTAAAAACCCATTTGGCAAAATACCCAATGTTATAACATCGTTGGACATCCAATATGAGTGCGGTGGACTGTGCATTACAGTGCGCAACCTATAATGTACAGATACTAGCATTACATTGGTGAGGGAAGAGAACCGAGCATTACAGTGCGCAACTTGATGATGCAATGTGTAATATTAAACAACTTTTAAATAAAAAAAAACTAAATTGAATCTGAAATGTAACATTACAGCAAATGCTGCAGGCGATGGAGCACCTTTAGAGGACCTGATGAACGTCAATAACACTGCAATTAACGCTGCCATCAACTGTGCCCAAAATATTTAAAAAGTTTTTCATCGACTCGAAAAAAAGAAGACGAAGAATGTTGAAAACCAGGTTGGCTTTATTTCAATTTTAAATTCAGAATATCAATGACCGCTATTTCCATTCAGGTGCCTATAAACGGGCTACAAAAATTGCATCTTGTTGGCAATTCTGTTGACCAATATAGCTCAGTATATTTTCAACTTATACCCTTGCTGCAATTTAATTGTGCAATACATTGCCGAGTGTAGTCCAGCAAGATTCTGCAACTGGATTGCCGATGAATTTTGTTCGTACACGCGGAGCATATATTGAGGCTACATCTCTGCAATTAATTCGTAATTTTCACGTATCCTCTTCGGTCGTTACATCAATTAAACGCAGCAATTACGGCCCAAGCATCCTTCTTAAGGTTACGATCTTTATTCGCACTAACTTCTATATCCCATAATTCTGGAGGTACATGGATTTCGTTGATAAAGTTCAAAATCTTTTCGTTTTACCAGTCGGCCATGACGAACAGAATAAAATCAACGACGGATACAAAACAAATTCACTTATCAGGCAGGGACAGGACGAGGCGGGGGGGAGGCTAGCGAGGAAAAAGAGATGCACCTGTACATCAGAACAAAGACGATATATGGCGATATTGCAGTAACGTCCAGACATTGAATACATGCGACTACTATGAAATATCTTGGCAATATCGCCGGGCTACACTGCAAGATTGCAACAATTGTTGCACTGTGTTGAGCCATTTAATTGACAATTTGCGGCTAAACAAATTGCAGCAAGAAATAGTCAAAAAAATAGCCCGTTTATAGGCACCTTAACGCAACAACTACAGTATCGAAACATGTGACGATCTTGGAAAATGTTCCGAAACATCGATTTAACTTAACGTCAGGTTCTCTCAAACTTTTCGAATTGAACCGCTATAGTTCTCGATTACTTGTAAAGTTTTCCTGTATCTGTTCTCATCGTGGTTTAGAATGAATACGAGCTTTTCATAACTGGCAGAATGTAGGTGTGCTATAAGTACACCTCTCCCTAACCTTTCAAGGAATGCAGGCGTTACGTTACGTAGTTATCGGAAGTAGAAATTATGTTTTTCATACTCCTCTGCTGTACCTTTCAGATTAATTTCTTTGCGGGATCCAAGACTGCGGAATCGTTTCTCCGGGACTTGTCGAGCGTGCTTGTCTCAGTGTTTTTCCGGATGTAGCCACTGTTGATTCTGGTATCCAGAAATCGCAGTGGTTGTGAATAATAGTATGGTGAGCTTATCAAATAGAAAAACCGGCCAAGTGCGAGTCCGATAGTGGCAGAGTTAAGAAGCAGCTATCATAATTTGATTTTGCCTCCTCCTCTTTGGGACTTAATCTCATTTGTCTTCCTATTTTTAACCGACTGCAAAAAAGGAGATTTCTCAATTCGCCCGTATATATATATATTTATTTTTATGTGTGTTCGCGGATAACTTCGTCGTTTATGTACCAATTTTGATGATTTTTTTTTGTTGGAAAAGAGATATCCCAAGGGTGGTACCATGATAAGGAAACCAGGATCTAATGATGGCATCCCAGAGAAATCGAGGGAACTCCTCAAATATTATAGGCATACGTATAGCGATTTTGGTATTGTTGTCAACAATGCAATCAATATTTACATTCAAAAAGTGTCATTTGGTAAAATGGAACTGATGAAGACCACATATGGCCACTGGAACTCCTTAATGCTATGGTATGGTATGGTACTGATGAAAATGGTAACATCGAACTGATCTGATGATGAAGCCGGAAGGTAGGCACTGTAACTCCGAAATAAAACAATGGATCCTAGTCGTGTTTGGGCTTACTGGAATCGCCATGAGATTAACTTGGGCTATAAATGATGTTCATGGTATTTGGATACCTGGATACCTACCAAAACTAAAAAGAGATAAAGATATTTTATTTTGCAAATATGGGGATCACCATTGTACTGGTGATAAATAAAATAAGATAATTTGAAATCTCTCTCCCTATTCTGCCTATCCATTCACCTATTTAATCAAATGATTGGAAGAGACTGTAGAATAATAATTCTGGGTTCGATACCGGGTCGGGAAAATTGTTATTGTGTATTTCCATATGTAATTTATCAATATTTGATTTTATGCACGATAGGTTTGCCTGTTCCATAGAAGTTTTAAACGAGACCTTCGACGTGGCGAAATGTCTTCTGCCGAAACCTTCGACCAAACCTTCGAACCTTCGAATACAGGTGTGGGGTTCTGGTATGTACAGTTAAGGATCAAAAGTGCAGTCACGCTCTACCAAAACAGCAGCGGCAATATTTTTTAGGCAGAAGAATTTCAACTTTTAATGGTTAGTAGTTATAATCTTTACTTTAATTTCTATATAACATATTAAATTAGTTGTGGATAATTTAACATCTTCTACAAAAACTAGCCACTTAAGTTTTGGGTGAGTAAGACTGCACTTTAGACCCTTGACTGTACCTATCTCTCTTATACTATTCTCCTGGCTTTTTCTAACTCTGAAGATTAATGTTGCTGACATCTCATTTAAACTAAGTATAAAGTAGCTCCTCTGTTACAAAGAACATCAGATTGCTACTTTCCTTACTGCTTGACACTTGCAAAGAACTTTATACTTAGCGGGTCTAAGCTGAAGTTTTTTATTTATTTACTTACCGCTACCGCTAAAGAGAGAATCGTAATTGAATTAGGTTTGATGCTTATGATGATGTCATTATCATCATCATGTTCAGCAATGTTCCCACTGCTGGGACACAGGGCTCCTCTCCTCTTGAATGGGAAAATAGTGGATGAAAAAATCCACCACGCGAAAAAAATCCGGTCATTTTTGGAGGATTAGGCACTCCAATTTAAAACAAATTCATAATGCATTCCATTATGTGTAATATTCGTCTGCTTTTAACATCAAAATAATTGTAGGAATGTGTGTGTCTGCCAAATGCCGGTGGTAAAATCTACCTCCATATTGTCTAGGGATGTGGCATTAGAATACCTAATCAAAATTGTTATCACGCAGGTGGCTACAGGAATTCACCCAGACGCAGGCGGATAACTGGTGCACCTCGACACAGGGCTGCAGGCAGTCCAAAGAAGCTTATATGCCATCCTTGGATAGTATGCAGGCATTTATTATGCCTGGATAGGAATAGGCTGCGCCTGGTGACGAAGACCATCACGGGACACTGCTCGCTAAACAGATACTTCCACAAAATAGGCATAACGGACAGCCCTCTGTGCAGGGCGTGAGAAAACCGTCGCGCACGTACTCTATGAATGCACAGGCATCCCCCAGATTAGAATACAAACCCTCGGGTAACCCAGATCTCACACAGATGTTTTAAGCAAACCAGGAGCTTTAATTAACTTCAGGAGGGAGGTGGGCTGGTTGGAATAACCACCAAACGGCCGCCATGTCCCACACATAATGGTCCATCTAAAGGACTAAGTGCGGAAACCATATCCTTAACATAGATAGAACATAGAAAACTGTTATCATTTCTGTAAGTAATTAACATTCATAAAAATACTGTATTTAACCATTCCTGAAACTAACCAACGAAACCTCGTTTCAGTGAAAATATTTGAAACCTTTACACCAATTTGGTAACTAAAATATTAAGTCTTAAGGCAGAATCCAAAGTTAGCCACAACTCTTCAAAACTGAAAGCTCTTTCCAAACATTTTCAATTCTAATCACCTTCCAATAGTATCTGAACCAAGGTTTCTTGAAACTGGAAACTTCGATTCCGAACCAAAGTGTCCAAGTTCTTGCTGCAGTACCGTCTTGCAATTTTGAATGAAATTTACATTGTAATGAATATTGATGAGTTTGCTAAAAGTTTCATTAATCAATTTGTATACAAGCGCTTTATCAACGGAGATGGTAATCTACCTGGCTTTGGTCGAATATTGAAGGTAGAACTGATTCATTTTAAAGTTCTGGCTACTTTGAACATTGTGCTTTACTGTTACAGAAGATTATCATCATTTTAAATAGGCTAGAAGCAGTTAAAAGTCGCTTATGCCCAATTTCTGAAACGAAGATCATGGAAAAATAATGTGACAGATTAATTGAATGAATTTCATCACCCATCACACGAGTATCACTTATGTTTATTTGTAAAGCATCGATAATTTACTTACAGAAAACCAATGTTAGGTTATGGTATTACCATTTTTTATCTAACTTCAAAAAGGTGGAGGTTTTCAATACGACTGACTGTTATAGCGGTTTGAGAAACCTCTTCATCCTTGTGTCTATTATAAAAAAGTGGACTGTATTTGAAGGGTGCTGGCAATAGTGCGTTGAAAATAAGCGGGTAAATATTCACGGATCAATTCGGGCGATCTGGTATGGCAATGAGGGAAGTAGTACGCCTTACATTGTGGAGATCGATTCCAGCCCACGTGTGGCGGCGAGCTGGTGTTTTTCAACTCCAAAATAGCGACGACGACTTTCTGGTCATTCAGGATCCACACACTTCACACAAATGTTTTATATCCGCGGGGCGGGTTAATAGACACGGTTCACAAGGTTCTCTGCAATCTAACGAATTAGATGCATCAGTCTCCAGCCATGTGGCTTGGAAAGCTGGCGGTTGAGACACGAAGCCCGGTCACGTTGAAGATTCGGTTCGTTCTGGCGACCTGTCATCAAGGCGTACATGAAGGGAAAAGGAATGAGGAAGGAACGAGATAATTAGGATATCGATCGCCCGCGAAATATCAAATGCGTTTGTCTATGTATTCGGTCATTGATTTATGACATTTACAAGAGATGGCGCTAACAACGACTGTATTATTGTAACGTGTGTCTCCTCTAAACGCATTACTAGGTGTACCGATTTTGATGATTCTTTTTTATACGAAAGCTGGTGTTTTGCATGTGGTCCCATTTTAATTTGGTGATTATCTGAAGAAGAATTTCGGAGATATACAACAGAACTCTTCAATAAACAACGGCAAATCTATCAGGTTTGCTGCAATCGCATGTCTGTTTATTGTTTACGCCATTTCATAACATATCATGACGCCGGTACGCTCTAAAGGGGTTCGCAGATATGTACAGTTCACACAAGTACACTCTCATTTCACCGGTTATGTTCAAGTTTTATGTTATTCGGGTAATCTGTTCTGGCATTACTTTGTGAATTATAGGTACCTTACTATAGAACTTGCTCATCACGTATCACAACTAAAAAGGGAATAATAAAAACTTAAAATAAATACATAAAAACAGTACCAAGTGAAAAAACTTCAATTTCCGAAGTCGGTGTTCCTGTATTTGTTTTACGTATTTTGACACTGAGTTCCGTAGTGTTTTTTTTTGGAAGTCAGTTATATTTATTTGTAAAAAAGATTTTTGCAGTGAATGAGAGACGTACGGGCGTCCAATATTAGAAAACATTTCAAGATTGGGCAATTATCCTCATTAGGAAGTAGTTGAAATATGAAGGTCATTGAAACCCCGTTAATTATTAAGTGGGCCCACTTTAAACACTCAACATTTTGAATTGAATAAGATCTTCAAAACGGCCCTAAATTACCGTAAAGTATGACATCTGAAAGCCCTACCAACCCTTATCCTGCTCAGGTAAGTTGACAATTAAAATTCAAGTATTATGCAAATAAGCCGCCCGGGCGACTTTCGACGTCAATTTTGAACGAAACCGCTGTAAATATGGAGGCTTTGGGCAACTTCTGGTCGTATCTTGTGATTACACATAAAACTGGGCAAGGTAGGTACCTAATTGATTTCTGGTTTAAAATATGAGGATAATAAAGCCGTTTCACTCATTTCATTTCGCCATGGAGCCTCCAGATTGGAATATAAAATTAAATACGTAAAGTTTAGCTACTACGAGATATAAGATGAGGGATGCTGGGGCAGGTATGAGGAACTGGATGTAAAGTATCTCATATGCCTTCCTCTTACTTTAAGGGTGTCTTGTCTTGTGTATATCTGCCTGACACCTATCTGTAGGTATAGTATATTTAGTAGTACCTAACCTAATAATAATATAATGTTATGATGAAAGAAATATATATAAGTTCTACTACAGTTGTAAGCAGTTGTACGAAGTAAACTCGGGAGCACGGGAGCGCTCAGTATCGCTTACGCACACAGACACAATGTGAATTTGAATATACACACACGACTAAGACCAACCCGCCGTCGTGAGATAAAACAACTGTAGTAGTACTTATATTCCTCTCTTTCATCATAAATTAGAACTCTAATATTAAGGTCTAATACACGTCAGTTTACTTCTTATATGATGTCAGCTACAAAGCTTTAAAGGTAATTTGGAGTTTGCTTAATTTTGCAAATTTTCGTTAAACATGCAATTTAAAGGATCAAACATTCTCAAGACGTTAACAGCTCTATGGAATGCTTGAACTTTCCCATTCAGTTTGTAAAACGAGTCCCTAGCATAACAACCCCATTATCTAAGCTCACATAAGTTCAACTTAAAACTTTACTTAGAACAAAGTAATTGGGGCATTAGCATGCTAAACTTGTAGGTTATGGTACCATTACAAGTTGCTTCGTCCGCTAATATCCACTGACATTAGTCAAGTCTGGACTCAGAGTGCAGAGCAGAAGTGGCCCAGTGGTAACGGCCCCGACTTACGTGTCGTAGGTAATGGGTTCGAACCCAGGCAGGCGCTTTACTTTGTGTAAATTAAAAGAAAAACTTTATTAAATAATTAAATAAAAAATATATATATATATATGTATACAATAAACATAAATTATTATTATAATAATAATATAATTAAATTATTATTATGTCTTTTATTCAATTTATTTTTTATTGCCTACATTTTTAAACATTTCTTTAAAAACAAAAACAAAATAAAAACATTTAAAAATATAAAAATAGAGGCCCACCGGTATCGGAAACAGGGTCCAAGCTACTGGCGGCTCCAGAGAGAGGAACCTCCTAACAAAACGAGCCGTATCCAGCAGTACTGCTTTTTGGATCAGGCCCTTGACACAGCCGCCTAACGAGAGCCTCCTAAAGTGTTGGTCGAGGCTCGTGGCTAATAAGCCATTGGCTGACACGACTATCGGTACAATGATCGCTGTGTACACATCCTACATGTCAACAACCTCGCGAGCCAAGTCAAGATACTTGATTTGCTTATCTTTCTCGGCTTTCACGAGGTTCCCGTCATATGGGACGGTAATGTCAACAATCAATGCACACCTCTCGATTCGGTCCACCACCACAATATCAGGCTTATTGGCTACAATAGTCCTATCAGTGATGATGGACCGATCCCAGTATAATGTGATGTTGCCATTTTCGAGAACTGGGTCGGGCACATACCTGTAGTACAGTACCTCCAATGACACGAGAGTGTATTTCAGAGCATGTTGCTGATGGATAATCCTGGCTACAAGGTTGTGCCTATGCAAGTACTCTTCGTTAGCTAGACGAGAACAACCAGGGATAATGTGACGGATCGATTCTTCCGGGCGGTGACATGCCGGACACATGTCAACCATGCCATCCTTCACAATAAATCTCCGGTAGTTATTCGTCATGATAACTTAGTCCATAATTGCACAGACAAAACTTTGGAGGCATGCAGAACAGGGTGTAAAGTCCCAGAAACTCCATAGAAAAGGGAGGATCCTCCGACCAGACGGGTGTTGTGTCTGGTCCGGGCAACTGCCCAACGATTGATGTCGGACTGTTGTATACGTTCTAATCGCGCCGAAAACTTTGCTTGCGCGATGCAGGATTTGTGTGACGTCATGTCATTCGTTCGTAAGTGGCGGCGTTGGTGCCGCTACAAAACCTTCGGTTTCCCCAAAGAGGTCACTGAAACGCAGCCAGGCTACGAAAGCTGATTAATATACATCGAGCCAATGTAGGGCCCGGAAAAAGCGTCCGTGAAGCTCCTTACTCTGCCATACCTTCCTGCGGTCTTTAGTGTCAACCACTACAGGCTTGCGCCAGTAGCGCTCATTCGCCAAGGAGAGCGGGGTGAGTCCCTTGTCCACTGCTTCTTCATCTCGATGACCAATGAATATTTTATACCACCGACGTACCCACGACGGTGTGTATAAAATATTCTCTGAGATTGCATATATCGCGGTTGTGGAGGCTTTTGGCATTTAAAAAACCTCGGCCTCCACACTTCCGCGGGATATACAATCTCATGACCGACGATCGTGGGTGATGCATTCGATATGCAGTCAGCAGTGTACGGATCCGCCTATCCAGGGCATCAAGTTCCGTTTGAGTCCATTTGAGTAAGCCGAAAGAGTACATCAATACCAGTAGGCGCGCACCTTGTTTCCGCCAGAAAGAAGGCTATTGAATACCTTCTTCAGGCGGTCAAAGAAGCGTTCCTTCTACGATTGCTTCATGTCAGTAGAGCTGATACCAACGCTTCCGACATACCCAAATACTTATAGGTTTCATTTGGAGAGAGGGATCTCAGCTTTATGGAATTCGTGAGTAGTAGAATTGCTACGGATTCCACAATCTCCCCTCGCTTTACATGCAGGCCCTACTAAAAGTTTCAGTTACCTTCAGTAGCTCCATCAGCTGAAGATCTGGGGTCAAAGAGCTTCAGGTCATCCATGTAAAGGAGGTGACATGTAACCTGACCACCTCTCTTTAACCGATAGCCTAACCCTGAATCCTTCCAGCAGCATGCTTAGAGGGTTCAGGGCTAGGCAAAAGGCAAGTCCACTTTGGGACTTAAACTATCACCCTGGAATATAGATCGCTCGATTCTTATAGGTTCGCTATTCCTCTGGATATTTCGACATCCTGGATAGCGAAGGACTGTGCTACATAGCCCCATACACGACATCAGGAAGGTGCGTAGAGTTGTATCTGTTTTATAAAATTCTAGCACCCTCATGAGCCATGTATGAGGCACCGAGTCATAGGCCTTCTTATAATCTATCCAACATGCCGCCAGATCCTTTCGGGAACGCCGAACCTGTTGGCTAATGGCCATATCTATAAGGAATAGCTCCTTAGTACCACGAGACCCGTTCCTACATCCATTCTGAGAGACCGACATGATGGAAATATTGTCGACGTGATTATTAATTTTAACTCTCAAAATGGATGTAAGAACCTTATACACCGTTGATAAACATGTAATAGGTCTATATTTTTTGGGTACCGTGGTGCTATCAGACTTGTGGAGCTGGTGGGTTATTCCTGTTGTAAGGAACTTACAGACTCTAAGGCTGCCTGGTACTGAGATGCTAAACGAGCATGCGACTTTTGAAGCCACTTGATCCAGAAATAGTGGAGCCCGTCCAGGCCCTGGAGATTTCCAGTTTGGCAACGGACGGACTGCACGGGCTACATCTTGAGGGCTGATTGTGATAGCCCCCATTTCTTGTATTGGATCGCACGCTCGTTCGACCTCCCGAGTCCAATCACCTTCGGTGTGACTGACAGGCACCGACCAGATGCTGCGCCAGAATGAACACATAGCGTCATCATCCGGCAGGCGCGTGCTAGTCACTTGGTCGGGTCGCTACCAAGCCCTTTAAACCGACCTTTCATTACTTTGGAATGTACGATTCTGGGTGTATCGCTCCACTCTCCGCTTGTACCTATGAATACGGTTTGCCCATGCGAACACTTTTTGTTTCAGGAAGTCGATGCGCTCAAATAAATATAAATTACTATTATTATAAATGACCCTTAGGGCGGATACGCACTACACCTATCCATGTCCGTGATTTGAGTACCGAGTTCAAAATGTTTTGAATTATGACAGATTGAGCTCGGATGTAGTGCGTAAGCTTCCCTACAAGAAGTACCTACTACGGCTACTTCGGAACCGAAATTTCACGGACACGGATTGGATGTAGTGCGTAACCGCCCTTACGGTAGGATAAAGACTGATGGTGGAATAAACAGCACACAATGTTCGCAGAACTTGAAATAATTTACAGCCTATGACGTGCGTGCCATCATCATTCCGTTGTGAGAAAGTGACGAAGCTATACAGGATGAATAGCACTATCCTTTTTCATGCTGTTTAATTTCGAAATTATATTTTGATCCTTTAGTACAAAGTTGTTGACCCATTTTCAGCTTTAAATTTATTTCATATTGAATGTAATTAAAACTTTAAAAGCATAAAAGCCATGAAACACTAGCGTCTTGATGGATACGCAATTGAATTATAAAGTTACTGTCACCGCGTTAGAAGACAGGAGTTATTCCTTTTTACAACAACGTCAGAAACGTCCTTCAGACAATTTCACTTAAAGCAAAAATTTAAGGACAGTCTGCCTCGTGTTCTAGTATTTGCAAGAGCTGTTAAACAGCCCGAGGTCCGAAGTTCAATTCATGGGTAGGGAAATGTTTTTTATTCATCTGGGATTTCTCAGCTGATCATGAGGTAATTACGTTTACCACAGCAGGGGGATTGGAAAGAAACTCGAAATGATTCTAAATTTTTAATCATTAAAGTTTATTACAATTAATTATCCTAGAAATGTCCATTCCAAGTTGAGATTGGAAAATGGAATGGTTACAACTACTAACTACAACTAGATAACTTACAATTGTCCATTCCAAGCCGATGTTAGGACATGAAATGGTTACAATAATTAAATAGACTAACTAACTAGCCTACGAGTATCCATACTACTCGAAGTAGGAATATGGAATGCCTCCTTCTTCCAAAAAAATGCTTATTAATATTGGTTTCGAAATCGATTGATTTACTGACGTTCAAGGCTGTATTGGCTTCAAGGTAATTGCACCGTCAATAACTTCCTGTATTAATGCTACGTAGTTTCCGAGTCATCAAGTCAGCTAATTCCTAAGCTATGCGTTTCGTGCTCAAGGTAAGTGTACCGTTGCAAGGTCTATAAACACTTAGTTTCCGCAATGTCAGAAGATTCCTTGACCTACGTAACAAAGTCCTAGTTGGATCACCGGGCCAGGCATGTGTTATTGAATTTTCCAGCTGATATCTGTACAAACTCAGAGTCTGGACGTGTGCTCGATTGAGGGCAATAGGCTTATGTAATAATAACATATCCCTATTACAAGGTACTCTAATATAAAAAAATATGGTACTACCACAAAGTATGTAAGCAGTGGCGGTAGTGTTTAACATATTCGCAAGAAGATGGCAGTAGTATCGTCACAGTGCATTTTTTTTTCTAATTGTCTGTTTCAATTATTTGTTTAAGTCATCATCAACATCAGTCTTTTAATGTTTCCACTGCTGGGACACAGGCCTCCTCTCTGTGAGAGGGAATGCACCGTAATCCACCACGCGGGCCCATTGCGGGTTGGTGGATATCACATGTATTCGAATTTTTGTTTCTAGGACATCCACGTTTCCTCACGATGTTGTCCTTCACCATTTTGAGAGCAGTGGTGATGAAATAATTTACACAAAGTAAACCGCCTGCCTGGATTTGAACCCACGAGCTACAACTTATAAGTCGCGGTCGATACCATTAAGCCACCACTGCTCTCTCTCTCTCTTTGTTTAAGTATATTCCTGTATTTATTTCATTCCTTTGGGTATTTATTGTATAATTATATTGTTTTTTTTTTTTCTAATTGCTTGCGCTTGACCACTATCTCACCTGATGGTAAGCGATGATGAGGTCGACGGTGAAGCACGCTTGCCTAGAAGAAACCCATTCACTTTTGACTTAAGAACCCCTAGATTGTAGCTATCGGGAAACAGACTCAGAGAGAGGCAGAGAATTCCACTCCTTAGCTCCTTATTTATTCATGTATTATAATTAAATCCAAATTATCATCGTTATTGCATCTACCACTATTTTTCTCTGCATCACCAGCATCACCCAAAGGTTGACTGGTAGAAAATGCCATGTAAAGGTATTAAATAAATAGATGTAAATATTTATGGGAAACAATTTTAATTTATTCTAATTCCCAAATGTATCAAACCAATTTATATAAAGCACTAAGCAGCACAAAGATAATGAAACTCTCTTTTAAATAGTTTCATAAAATGCAGCTCAGTGGCTAACTGAATGTTTTTAATAAAGCATCATAATATTCTGAAATTAATCCTTAGTTTAGCTGTTAATTTTGCCAACTAATTAGCAAGTACCTGGGGTCAGTTTCACGTGTTAGCTTAATAAACTGAATAATAATTTTCAGTACTAAAGTTATCTCTTAATGGACATGAACAGTCTCTCAAATTTTATACTCCATGAGATATATTTTATACTCCATTTAGAGTTGTGCTGTGGGAGTAAACAAAAGCATATATCATTTGGGTTCGTAGTTGTTATGATGAATACCATATATATTATGTAGATAGCTATTATAATCCTGTAGTTTGAGTTGAATGGTAAGAAAAAAAAAAGTTCAATTCATAAACACATTGTGATGTTCATCTGTTTTCTGTTTTAACAGACATGCCACGGGCACTCCACAAGAATAAATTAATGAAATGTTTTTTTTTTTAGGCATACACGTAATGTATAATATAACATCACGCCTGAGTTCACGAAGGGTTAAGCAACAGGCTAATTGCGTAAATGAATTCGGCAAGGCAAAGGGTTTGACCCCATGAAAACGTATGAACAATCGACCAATCACATAAACGGAAATCGACATCGCGTCTTTCATCTCGAATATGATTAGTCAATTTGGCGCACGGTTGGCGCAGTGGATGAGCGATTGACTGCTGCGATGCGTGTGGTTCGATTCCCGTACGGAACAAATATTTGTATGACCTACAGATGTTGTTCCGGCTCTGGGTGTTGTGTATGTGAGTTTATATGTTTGTAAACGCACCCACGATACAGGAAGAAATTCTTAGTGTGGAGCAATGTTCTAAAAAAAAAAAAAAATGTATTGTTCATACTCTTTCATGGGGTGAAACCTTTTGCCTCGCAGAATTCACTTACGCAATTGCCGCAATTCTTTGCCAACATAGCCCATGGAATTGCCAAACTTAATTGGCAGTGGGCAGGGCACATTGCTCGCAGAACAGATGGCTAATGGGGCAGAAATGTTCTGGAATGGCGACCGCGAACCGGAAGACGTTGCGTTGGAAGGCCCCCCACTAGGTGGACCGATGACCTGGTGAAGGTTGCGCGTATCCGCTGGATACGAGACGCACGGGACCGGTCAATATGGCAACGCTTGGGGAGGCCTATATCCAGCAGTTGAAATAAAATTAAAGCAGCTCCAAAATACCTACAAATTCCTTTAACAAATATCGAATCGGTTTCCAATCATTCTTAATATTTCATCAAAAACGCCATTCCCAATATCGCTGACTCACTGCCACAAAACAAACGGAGTGCCAAATTCACAAAATTACCATTCTGTTAAATAGGTGTTCCGTGTCCCATGCAACGGTCTGGTAATGCGGCTCAGTGGTCGTAGTAATCGTTTTGGAAGGCTGCCAGAATCTGTAAGCTATATGATGGATTTTGCGGTAGAATACCTTGGCACTGGATGATAGGGGTTTTTTTGGCTGGTACTATGAAAGAGTTGTGACTTCATTTAAAAAATAATGGGCCGTGGAATGTTTTTTGGTCGTTGCAACCGCAGCGAATGCCAGAGAACGATAGAAAAAAGCCCAGAAAGTCTAAACAAAAGATGCATTTTCTGGTAGTATACCTTCGCACTGGGTTTAATGGGACTTTTTTGGCTAGTACTGGTTACAAATCGTGACTTCATTTAATAATGATGCTGAAATGAAATTTATTTTGGTCACTTCAAATAAAGAACACGGAGGCGCTTCGGTGACTAGCTGATTCTGTGCGGCGATTTCTTGCAATAAACAAACACATATCAGCTGATTAGCATATTAATTTATATTTTCAATAGAATTTTAATTTAGAAAATGCTAATTACTTCTTTAACAATTGATGTTTATTTTTTGTAAATAAGTCTTCCGTCGTAACACGCAAGACGTGGTACTTTTTTGTCGATGACCTCGTTAATAAGAATTGTTTGTGTCAATTGTAAAGCAAAATCCCTGAACTAGGTTGAAAATAAATTTAAATGTATTCAGCAATCCCAGAAATCAGGGCTGAATATGCAAAAGTGTTTTTGGATATTGCTTTTCATGGTTTCTAGTTTTTAGCTTTGATAAAACTTGATACGAAAATTCACTGGCATTATTTATTGAAACAGAAAATTATATCAAAAACTGTTGCCACCAGTTTTAGAGATTATTTTTGGTGTCAATGTTCAAGGCTCTGGAGCTTTGGCTTGACCAATGCAACACTGGTCAAGTCAACGATCATGATGCGCTTTACTCAATCGACTCAAGTGCATCAAGTTAGTATTTATTGAGATTAATACCAACAGATAATTTCTATAAAATATTAATTTAAATGTATTTTTTGCACGCTTTGAAGCATTTATCATATTTAACAAGTGTATCTTTGTTGGCCATGAAGCAGCCATTATAGAAGTAATAAAACCATTTAAATTCGCTCAACGTGTTTACATAAACGAGTTGCGGCCAGTCATAACAAATTGCCGAGTGGCCGTTACAATAATATCACGAATGACTGTGCCAACATTATTTATAACTTAATATGCAACTATTGACATTGAATTTTCACTATATGAACGAAAACGTGAAAATAAAACAGTGAAGGAAAACATCGAGAGGAAACCGCTTGTACTAGAACTAAAACATCGAAAACATGATGTGACATCAATCTATTATATGGCCCATTCAATCTCACAGAGAGCGGGTCTGTGTCCCAGCAGTGGGCATATTACAGACTGATTATACATGCCTGCACCGCAAACAACATATACTCGGACAGTTGAACTCCATATTCGATAGATGGCGTTGTGCTTTTGACGTCATTTGATGGGAGCGAAGCCGCGGGCACAGTTAGTATTTTCTATAGCTTTTCGGCCTTTCTTTCGTCATTCCTATGGTCCGTTCTAAAACCAAATCCAAACGTAAATAAGTCGTTGCCATAATAGATGCAAATTCAATTGAAGGAGGCTGAATATGTTTCTGTCCGTCCTAATTTAATCGGACCACCAAATGTATTCAACATCCGTGTAAACCAATTATATTAAAATGGACAGCACGGTATGCTTTCAATTCATTAATTCAATTCAATTACTGCTGTTCAAAATTCTGTACACAAACTGAATAAATTAAGATATTAATTTAATAAAACTTCTCTATTTAATGTATAAGTCATCATATTGTTGCAAACACCGTGAGCTCGTTATATATCTCACGGGTTTACAAACTCACAAAACTTAATTGGATTTGAAACGCATTAAATTTCGGTGGGATTATAATCTACCCGACTCAAAAACAATTTGAATGTGTTTTATTGTGAACTTACGGTGTTTGCAATAAACTAGTGGCATTAGCACAACAACGACGATTTTCAGTTTTAACCGTTCAGACAGAAACGAAATAAACAGACACACGAGATGAACTATAAACTCTACTAGGATATTAACGTCTCACGCGTTTTTCGTACCTACGCATGTACGTAAGAAAAGTAGTCTCGTAACGTGTTACGTACCTAACAGCTCCAATTGGACGGTGGTTTTTGACGTAAAATCTTCACTTGCATCACTTTCTGGCTGTATCATTCGTTCAATTGAATTATATTTCACCAACTTTGGTAACATTTTAGTGAACCATCACTAAAAGTAAACAAAAGACAAAATATGTGTGTGAATTCGATTGTGATGATAGTTTTATCGTGCGAGTGAAAGATAAGCGATTGAAAAATATAAACGTGATAATTTGCTACCGTATTTCATCACTGCGAGATGAGGTCAGTTTGATTTGCTTATTGAATAGCATAAATAGTAAGGTAAACTCATAACGAAGCCAAGACAGTATAATAATATACCATGCTTCATAGCAATAATTGCTGATTTCTCACTTTTACTAAGGGCCCAACCAAAAATAAAAAAAACGCAGCCAGCGCTCGCGTTTCACGTACCTTGCCGTGTACGTACCGGCCTCGCGCCAAAGATTAAAGCAAAATTAATGAAGACACCGAAATCTATAGAAATCAAAAACTGACGCAATATTAGTAACCCAAATTATAATCTTCAAACAACATTAATTATACAATATATTACACAGATAAATTTTAGGTAAACTCGTGCCAAAACTATGAACGCACTCACGCGCATATTTTGTACAAGTGTCATATCTTTAACTGGTGATGATGACATTAATGAGCCAGAAGGGAGAAGATAAATCATGGGAATGATTAACACAGAACTAAATAAGTTGTTCAGGAAACAATCTGTCTGATATTAATATGAAATATAATTCAGAAGATAATCATCTCATCAATTCACAAATTCAGAATAATTTGTGAATGATAAATATACAAGGACCAACCGGTGTAATTTTAGACATTGAATGCAGCGGGAAATGAAGAAATACATTTATTCGAGACATACACAACACGACAGCAACAAACACATAGTAAATAATGATAACTATCCAGGGCCTCCCCCAGGCCAGGCCAGGGGTCCTATTATAAATCGTGTCTGTATTAAAAAAAAATGTATTCACGAACCGAGTAAACCCTTTTATTTGCAAGTCACTGCAAACACCATCTATATCCGTGAAACGAAACCGATCGCGATCGATGTTCTTAGAAAAAATATCAGTTTAATCAGACGAAAAACGTTAGTTACGTCGGCACGGTTTCTTTGTATGGGTTGAGGCAACTGTATGCTATATTATCTGTGACACAGGATCTCAAGCTATCTCTACATCAAATTTCATCTAAATCATTTCTGCGCTTTAACAGTGAAAAGTTAACAGACAGAGTTAATTTTTCATTTATAATATATTATGGATTCGATAATCTCCTATTGTAAAAATTGTGTTTAATATGTGGTAAAATACCTATTAAACCATTATTTTTCAGGCTAAAAGAAAAATAACTAGCTTCACTATCAATGACTATGCAAAATAAATCCTTATCTAAAAATCGGCTTCTGACATCCCATCTCGAAACTTACTGATTGGCCCCTGGATATATAAATGAGGGATCCGCACTGGCTCACCGCCGTACCCCACTCACTGCCAATCTATATGTCGAATGACAACGAGATCCTTTTCACGAAGAAGTTTTTTCCTGAAGGCTTTAGGCGACTGTGTGGCATTGAGCTTAGGAGGAAATATGCATGGCAGTGTTCGTCAATCCTTATTTGCCAGTAAGCTTACGGGATATTATCCCCAAAGTGCAATTAGGAACTTTGTTTCCGAGAAACAATTGTTGTTCTATTGTGTCTGCTAATTAACACTCAAGGGGTTATACTAAATATAATTTTCAGAATGTTTTACAGTAGCTTTTATATAAACTTAAAGTTACAAAATGATGCAGAATAATCCCTGTATGCCACGATTCGTGGTGGAATCGAGTTAGCACATCCTCTAAATTGATTACACCACGAACCTTTTAATAGATAATTCATCATCATCTGCCTAGCCTTTTACCAACTATATTGGGGTCGGCTTCCAGTCTTACCGGATTCAGCTGAGTACCAGTGTTTTACATGGAGCGACTGCCTATCTGACCTCCACAACCCAGTAACTGGGTAACACGATACCCCATGGCAAGACTGGTGTCAGATCTCAGGCTTCTGACTACCCGTAACGACTGTCAAAGATCTTCAAATTACAGCCGGGACCAACGGTTTAACGTGCTTTCCGAGGCATGGAGGAAACTCGGTATGTTGAAATGGTCACCCATTCAAGGACTGATCTCGTCAAGCGTTGCTTAAGCTTGAAGATCGACAACTGCGGCTGTTATTATTAAGCCACGAGCTTTTAACAGATAATTATAGATTGATATTAATTGGCATTAATCTAGGGTTTTCAGTTATCATGGCAACTGCGTCGAGGACCTATATGGGCCTTTGATAAATCGGTACGAAATGTTATTGGTGGCAATCGAGCCGGCTGCTTATGTAATTATAAAAAAATATCTGCAATAACAAACAGGGCTGCACTTCAAGAGACTAAACAATTATGTAAATTATTTAATAGAAGATACACTTATAGAATTTCCAGTTCACAAATTAAAGCAATGATCATATTAAGCAAACTTGCCCACGAGTTAATTACGTTTAAGTTATGACTTTAATTACGGACGAGAAATCCCAGAGTGAGCCATATTCAGCCGCACACAATAATAATCACGTAGGGTTAAGATGAAACACATTAATATTACCTAATTCACATTCTGCAGAATTAATTAAGCAATTTATGAAAGTTCGTGCCGTTAAGGAGACAGTAAGCGCCAACGACTTTGAGGGAGAAAATCGGACAGGTGCTAATAACTCGCGCAATCTAAAGTTGAAAAAAAAAAACAAACCTGCATATTATTTATTCTTTAACTATAAAATGAATCTACGCAATATACATGTCACATCATGGCCGATAGATCCAGACCATCGGGTAGTCAGGATGTATTTTCGATGACCATCGGGCACTTAGGTTAAGACATCGTGTGTGGGTAGATGGGCACAATCGTGAAAATGAAATCACACAAATTATTCGATACATTCAAAAATTCTGTTAAAATCTTTGCAGGCAAATATTACGGATCGACAGTGATTCTACGATGTCTTTGCTCTAAGGCGGTCAGTACTCAACTGCCATATTCTTCTGTCCCTACCACGCAAGCGGTTAGAAAAAGCGCGTCAATGCGTAGTTGTTCTTGATTTGCCGCCATGAGGCGTGCTTATGATTTGTTTTGACGTCCGTACTATTGACTAAGCCCGACATATATTAAATATAGTTAAATTGTCTGAGATGGTAAAAATTAAATTCAAAATCTAATGACGAGGAATAAAACTTGACAAATGAATAAAATTATGTTAAACAATTTTTTTTTTAATAATTACAAAATCAGATTATTAGAGAAATTATATAGTAGGTATGAAAATATACTTTATCAAAAAAATTAAGACAAATTGTTTCGACATTATGACGTCATGTTTAATTTAAAAACATTAAATTGGGTTGATACAGACTCTTAAATTCGCAATAGAAAGACCGATATATTTCTCCAGTTAGAAACGACTTCGTCAAAGCGAGCAAATTTTCTCGGAAACTTAATAAAACCTTTCTTAGGACTTTCAAATCCTTTCCGTTGCAAACTTTTCCTCTTAATAAATAGAGAACAAAAAGTTCCTTTTTTCGGGTCTCTGAGATCTTTCAATTTGTGACTTTTAGTTGCTTTGTAACTTTTCAGAATGAATAAATTACATTACTAGATCATAAAAAGGTTTTTGTTCTAAAATTAAGACTGCTATATTTTTCCGGTAACTGTAGTAGATGATTAAGAAATTAAGTCATATTAATTAAGAAGAATTTTTAGACTATCCTTAAAAATCAGATATGAACTAAAGTTTGAGCTGGCCTTGGCAACTCTGTGGCAGTAGATTCTATATCTATGTCAATTCAGTATTTAGACAACCAGTCGGTATATTCAGTAAAAATATCTTCGTGTAAACTTACGCGAAGTGAGCTTGAATTGAGCTCCTGTCACCTACATGTTTACTGAGAGATGTTTACAGAATAGGACCAAACGGTCTTAAGAAGAGAAAATCTATATCCATTCTTGTTATGTGCCCGCGGCTTCGCGCCCATCAACTGCCTACCCTACTTACCTTCCTACCTACCCCACCTACCTACCAACCTTTTTTCTAGGGTCATTCTTTCGCGGAGAATCGTAACACCGCCATTCAGAAAATGACGTCAAATGCACAACGCCATCTATCGAATATGGAGTTCAAATGTCCGAGTATCTGAATTGTGTTGTGATATTTTACTTCTTGAACACTTTAAATTCATCTAACTTTTAATAGAATAAACCGACTGCGATGAAACAAAAACTAAGTAATACTTAAAGTTACACACAATTTATATGTATAAAAGTTATCTACATTGATTTCGTACATTTTACGTGATGCGTGCACAAATAAACAGACAAACCGACAAACAGACCTTTAACACCCTGGCTATATTTTTTGGAAATATTTTCGATGTACAAAAACTACTTTTCGACAGATTTATTATATGATTTGATGACTTGATTGTCCCGTCTGTTTGTCTGTTTGTTCTTTTATCATGTCTTAACTTTAGAGCATTTAACCTAGTCTTAACAGATAAAAGGATTTGCATGAAACTTGGCACGCGGGTAGTGTTGGATTAAGATGTTGGATACCTTTTTATTCGAGGAGTATGTTAGGATAATTTACGCCGATAAAACTGCTGGCACAAGTCAGCAGTTATTTATGAGCACACCTTAGAAAATGATAAGGTAGTTTCTTAACTAACAGCTGGTCCCAATTAAGGCATCGATCAAAATATGATTTGTTAGCTATCGAAGAGATCGCTACAATAATTTTATGATATAAACTTGGTTGTTGGAGATTGTTTGAGAATGATTAACGATGATGCCATCATAATTTAGTTAGACATCGTTTGAGTGGTGTTTGCGAACACAAAAGTTGTGAGCTTGTTTTTGATTTGCTTATCGTGTCATGTTGCTTTTATTTCCTTTATTATATTCTTCAGTTTCTGTTGATTAAAAGGTTATACAGAGTCAAATTACACTAGCTGAACCAACTTAAATTACATCTCATTCAGCACTGCAGTTTTACTATCGCGAACTTTATTTTCCACTCCTTTCTCAAGAACATTTTCCGCTGTAATATTTTCTAATAGAAGCTGTTTATCTTCAAAATGGAAGCCCGACGGAGAAACAAGTGGCTTCAACAGCGTCTATTTGCCAATTGCATTAGATGGAACGTCGCGAAATTCCACACATGAGCACGACAATGCTGACTTGGGGTGGTATGTGTGGCGTAGGTTATGAACTGATATCGTTTAGGAAATCTTGTAAACTAATATTGTAACGAGGTAATTGTTTTGTTTTTGTTTGTGCCTAAGGCGATTAACACACGACACCGCGCACCGCCGCGGTAGGCGGTGAAGCAGATCTCATGTCGCATTGGCCTCTAATAAATCCAGTGATGCCTAATACAAGTACACTGCCAGACCGCGCGGTCGGGCGGTGCTCTCACCCTCCGCGTCCGCTGCGGTGCGCGGTGCCGTGTGTAAATTGCCTAAGTTTGGAAATCTCTGGCATTACTGACCCTACTACGAAAATAAATTTTACTTAACACGTTATCTGTGAGATAGGCCACTGGAGTGAAACCCTGTGTAAGAGCTACATATGTAGTTGTTTTACAAATATTTATATAGGATCATGTTGATTTTGATAGAAAAAAGACGCACTGGGCCCGCGTGGTGGATTATGGCTCAGTCCCTCTAATATGGATGGAGGAGGCCTGTGTGAGCTGTAAACTTAAGATATTTACGTCATGAGTGAATAGGTTATTGCTAGGCGAGTGCACTCCATCGTCGATGACATTATTATCTTATACAGACAGCGGAGCGAGCATGGGCGTACCCAAGACATTTGTGACAAGACATGATAAATTATGTCATGTCTTACAATTTGTCTTAAATGCTAGCACGGGTAAAACATGTGACATATTTTAAAGCCGCGATATGCCTTTCTTGTTGCTGCCCGGTGAGCACGGCCTACTGTGACATGGCTTGAGTCACACATTTCATCGCAGTTTGGGCGATAAAGTCATTTTGTCTTAAATACTAGCACCGGCGGCGTGAGAAAATTTCCTGACATCTATTTGGGACTCATCGGGTCTTAATTGCTAACACGGGCGCGCCCATTTTGTCACAAATGTCACATTTTGACAGATGGTTATGAAAAATGTATCACTTTCGTTCGGAGGTGGTGGTAAAATTTTATAGTTGATAAAATCAATATTTTCTTTCTAATTACTGCACCAAATGGCAATAAATTTATTTTGTGTGTGTGGTGATCAATTCTTATTAATTAATTGAAATTTTACAGGTTTATTAATTAATTCTATATTATTACTTTTTTATAATTTTAACATTTTTATTGTTATTTTTATTTTGTTTATTACTTTTTTGTAATTATTTTCTTTTATTCCATATTTTTCTTACTTTCTACATTGTTAAATATTTCTGAAATAAAACCCCCAAAAAACATTTAAAATATAAGAAATAGGGGCAGGGAACAGGGTTCTATGGCAGTATTTATTAAAATTTTCACAATAATTATATCTTTCTAACAAACACTTACTTACTATGTTATCAAACAAACAAAGAAAAATAAAGTGTGAATAAGTATATGGTCGTGGGTCAAATATTAATTTGTTCCCAACAAAATTAAAAAGTTGTTTATCTGTATGGACGGCACACTTTTATACGTATTATTTTATTTGGTCGTCTATTCAGATTATGTCGCACTATGAAGTCAGCAACAAGAAAGGCATGTCGCGCCTTTAAACTATGTCACATGGTTGTCCCGTGCTAGCAGTTAAGACAAATTTTAGTTATGATAAAATATGTCATGTCTGACTTTATCATAACTTGTCATGACCGAAAATATTTTTTGTTAAGAATTTGTAGTTCAAGTCGAAAACCATGAAAAGTAAAAAAAAAATCTTTTTCAATAATTCATGTTGGTATGCTGCTAGCATGGGGGCAGCAAAGGGGGGGCTAAATTTTGGTTATTTTTTGCCTAGGACATACCGTTTTCGAGATACCATTTTAGAAAAATATAGAGCGTTTTATGCAAAATAAAATAAGAATCGGAGGCCCATAATTCAGAAAAAATGCGTCGTAGGGCTATGCTAATCAGAACCTAAATGGTTTTTATGGCTAAGGTTAAACCGAAACTGCAACAAAATAGGAAAATTTCTGAAAAAGAAAAAAATTAACGTCAAGAAGTTATGCCACAAGTCAAGAAAATATCTCACGCCGCCGTGCTAGCATTTAAGACAAAATGGCTTTATCGCCCAAACTGTGATAAAAAGTGTGACTTAGGCCATGTCACAGTAGGCCATACACGCCGGGCAGAGGTGAGTGAGACAGTGGACAAACGTGAACTATTCAGATTTAGATTCATTAACTGGCAGATAGACAACAATGTTTTTGAGTACAGTGTTTGGCCTTCTGTTCTTCTCTGTCATTCTCGAAAAAAAAGGATAGAGATATAAGTTCTTATTCTTTATGCTAAACTACTTATAAGTTGAAGCGGATCCAAATGTAGATTCCGTAGCGCTGTATTATTGTGTCTGGATATATCGTTAGAAATATCATTGGATATATCATGTCGGCTGCAATAAACGTAATTGCTACATTTTGTTGGCAGTAAACTGTCGTTAGTATATGATTATTGTAGATTTGTATGTTAGCTACGTTGTGTGTTAAATATTATATTGAGTCTATTTGACATTAAACTGGTTAATATTTTGTGAATAATTTGCTTGAACATAATATTATTATCCATAAATGTTTTGTACTAAAAACCGACTCGTAAAGATCTGATCTGTTATTTGATATATATCTAACACTGGAACTGTGAATTTTGACCTGAAGAAAACTTCCTATATGTAAGATGGGACGTCCTTTTACAACATTATCACATATGTATTTTTCCAAAAAGAATGATGTAACTGAATAATTGTAATATGCCATCAGTTTTATGATGGAATAGAGTGTCCGTGAAGTTTCTTGCATGTTCTTCTCCAGAAAGACCTACTGACGTTTGCGGATGAGCAACTATATAGATTAATATTTTAGTTTTAGTTTTTAGTATAAAAGTTTAGTTGAATTAAAAATATTTTGTTTTTTTTTCTGTTTTGTCCAGAATATAAAAAAAAAATCTAAAATAAGAATAAGAAAGAAGAATAAGAATAAGAATCTAAATAATGATTTCCATTTTTAATTTTGTGCATTAAGTTTAAATTAAAAAATATAAAAGAGCCGCTGGATTCATTCACAGGGACATCGTCGACCTTCATTGCCTCGGCGAGATAAATCTTTATGTACCACGCTGCATTATGACCGCATACATTCATAAGTTAAAGGGCTGGCACATTCTCTAAATTCACAAATAATAAAAAATGGCGGCTATTCAAAGCTATACATATTCTTTCCCCAGCCAAGTTACAAACATTTCGTATCGAACCTTTTTCTACAATAGTTAACGCCTTCTATTTATATGGTCTGGTCTAGTGACTTAACCTTCAGACGTGTCATTCCCATACATTCATTCGTTTTCTACTAGCGTTATCGATTGTAAATTATCAACTTGGCTACAGATGCAGGGCTGCAAATTCTAAAGCCAGGATGGCAGCTATTTCAGGTTGTATGTCATATTTTTCTATAATTTCGATTTCAAACCCATATTCATTATTAACGACCCCGAAAACTATGAAAATGACACTTAGGTGTCATTTACATGCCTGAAAGTTAACAAATTTTCGTCGGCGCCAACTTCGATTTTGATTTTATACCCATATTCAAGACATAACATCATCATCATCATAACATACGGAAACCAAGAAAATAACGCCCATGACGAAAAGTGAACCACCTTTTTGATTTGATTCATTAGGTATCTTTAACAATATTAATCAATATTTTCTATATCTTAATATATATAAATCTCGTGTCACAATGTTTGTCCTCAATGGACTCCTAAACCACTTAACCGATTATAATAAAATTCGCACACCATGTGCAGTTCGATCCAACTTGAGAGATAGGATAGTTTAAATCTCAAATTATAGTCGCAATTTTAATTTATTGCTAATTATTTGTCTGTTATTATTTGACAGTCACAATTATCTGTTAACTCCAAATGATTCTAACAGATGTCGATACCTTTCGACTGGGTTGAGTAAGTAATCAATAGATGGCGCTGCTATGGTAAATCTACGAACGTGTCATATAAGCTACATTTTAACAGCATAATTACCACGTGTTGTTGAGGCTAAAGTATAAATTAAATTTATTTTGTAGTAAACGAAATACCGAAAAAATTCAATTATTTCTACTTTTTTAATTTTTTTCTATAACTCCAGAACGCACGAACCGATTTCCACGGTTTTGCATTCGTTGGAAAGGTCTCGAGCTCCGTGAGGTTTATAGCAAAGAAAATTTAGGGTAGGTAGGGTAGGGTAGGTATGGTAGGGTAGGGTAGGGTAGGGTAGGGTAGGTAGGGTAGGTAGGGTAGGGTAGGTAGGGTAGGTAGGGTAGGTAGGGTAGGGTAGGTAGGGTAGGGTAGGGTAGGTAGGGTAGGGTAGGGTAGGGTAGGTAGGGTAGGGTAGGTAGGGTAGGTAGTTAGGGTAGGTGGGTAGGTAGAGTAGATGAATGTTTGATGTTTTTATGGCAAAACAAAGTTTGCCGGGTCAGCTAGTATATTATATAAATTCAATATTTGATTCATTAGGTATCTTTAACAATAATATCGTTATCAATTAAGATCTAAAAAAAAACCGGCCAAGTGCGAGTCGGACTCGCGCACGAAGGGTTTATTATTTATTTATTTATTTAGACTTCATGCACAAAGGTACGGGGTAAGGTAAGGGTTTCGTACCATTATCGCAAAAAACGGCAAAAAAATTACGTTTGTTGTATGGGGGCCCTACTTAAATATTTATTTTATTCTGTTTTTAGTATTTGTTGTTATAGCGGCAACAGAAATACATCATCTGTGAAAATTTCAACTGTGTAGCTATCACGGTTCATGAGATACAGCCTGGTGACAGACAGACAGACAGACAGACAGACGGACCGCGAAGTCTAAGTAATAGGGTCCCGTTTTTACCCTTTGGGTACGGAACCCTAAAAACCGCTGCTGAGCCAGCGGAGGTTTGTTTGTCGCGCCCCAAAATAAACCGCGTCCGAACTATTTGTTTAAAAACCTTACTCGCCAGTGGCGCCAACTGCAGAGTACAAAAACGGAAGCCCCCATTACTAGAATGCAAGAAAACGATTAAACCAAAAAGAAACAAAAGACTGAAAAAAGAGCTTTCCAATTCTAAGTACAAACAAATCACCGAAAGGAGTCTAGTTATCTTTGTACAGTGTTAATGAACATTCGCACGCTCTTGAAAGATGTTTTTTTTTTTCGACGATAACCCAAAGATTGCGTGCAAAGGAAATGCACGTCTGCCTCCAGAGTAAGTATTATGAAACACGCGATCTTTAATGGAATTTTACAAACTCACATTAAGTAGGAAGCACTAGGGTTATTTTTAACTTTGAGTCGTTTTCAGGCATAACAGCTACGCTTTCAGGCAGTAAATGCGGCAATGCGGTCGTTTCTATGCAGGTTTGAAATATGGCCTAGTACATTATTTTATTATACTCACCATACTTACGTTCACGTTGATTTATTCACACTGGCTCGAAATAGTTAAAATATCATTGAAACTTAGTTTGAAAATAATTGGACTATTCACTTTTGAAATATTAATTCATCATCCACAGCCTCATTTCGCCCACTGCTGGTCATATTAATAATTAATATACTTACTTTTATAGCCGTGTAGATCAACAGTGGTCAGGCAGGGGCCAACAGTCCTTCTATGGTTTTAGGTAATTAATCCACGAAACCTCCCAAACCCATAGTCCAATAAGTACACAACTTGAGCGCTTGCAAAATTTATGTATTCGCTTTGTTCATGGTCTACGCAAGTATGATCATGTTTCTCACCTTCGCAAGGAACTCAAGTGGCTCCCAATCCGTCTTCGCAGGAACACTCGGATTTTATGTCTCCTCTTCAACATCTTGCATAACCCTATCCTTCCTATCTGCGTGAGCGATTCTCTTACGCTCGCCCTAAATATGCACTATGCAGATCACATCCCAGATCACTCCTTAAATCCCAACCACATAAAACCAACTATTATTCCTATTCCTTCTCTGTCCATGCTGTAAGATTGTGGAACTCACTTCCGCCTAGCATCAGAGATTTGAATACTATCTCACTATTCAAAACACGTTTAAAAGAGCATTATCTTTCCTCTCAAGTCTGATCTTCAGAATCATATGTATATATTATTAAGAATCTATATATTTTAAAATATGTATTTATGTAAGTATATATCCAACCTTACATCTTTGTATAGGTGCCTATGTTTTTATATCTTAGTTTAAGTCGTTCACTTTTCTTCTCTTCCAGTTCTCACACACTATTGTCTACAATTCTTTTTCATTTTTCCTTTTCGCGGGTCTGCTGGTAGAAATTTCTTAAGAAATAAGCAGATCCTTTGTACTCTATTGTCTTGATGTGGTGTATTTATGTATTTACTGTATGTACATTAATTATAAAATAAATAAAATAAGTTTTGTCTCCATATTTTGCAACAGTCCTTCACCAGCCGGAGATTATCCTTGGGTGCACTTGCGTATTGCATACAGGGATAATTGTCGGTTGGTGTCACATTTCAAGTTACATGTCTAACAAGTGCCAGTTGGTTTCGGCCCCTGACATGCCTTTCAAAGGTCTGGAACCTTTAACCCTAGGAGACCCGAGAATCAAAAGTATACTTTAAAACAAACATAACATTTAAGAAGAGGAAAATTTTAAATGGTTGCAACTTTTATCCTGATAATCCTGGAAGGATTAATAGTCACAGAGACACGATATAGCTTACTAACGAGAAAAGTTCCAAACGACCCTTTTTCTTTTTGTTTCACTTTTCACCTAGTTAAATTCCTTTAGATCCAAGAGCTTAACTTTTCCTAGCGTAAACTTTCCTAGCTTAAAGTAGAGTGTAGTAGTTTTTATTTATCTTGTTGCTTAGTAAAAAATCTAGGATTATGTATTTTAAGACGAAATGAGGAGGAAACTTGAATACTGCAATACATAATAACAAAATACTTGTTTTTGCCATCAGCTTTGCAGTTTCAGTCGCAAATCATCTCACGGAATATCCAATAACCTTCTTCTTCTAGTCGATTTACTCAAACTATAATCTCAACCATTCAGATTTTGTCTGACCAGTATGTAGCTACTTGGACAGCTCTGTCATTTGGTACGTTCAAATCCCATAAGGTGCAGGCGGTCGGGCATGAAGGGCAAATAATCCAATATCCTAATCCTGACCATGGTCTACCAATGTTCGATCAACTGTTGAAGCGTGGCCGACTAATAAATACATATATTATTAAGATTTGAATTAGGAAAGGTATGGCAAGTATTAGAATTACACATTAGTATCTCCTTCGCACTTTTCTCATAGGTACATATTTATAAGTATGATATTTTATTATTCAAGGCCAATTGGTTCATTTCCGTAGCAAGCCGTTTCTGTTGAAATATGACCGTAATTTTGGATTACAAAAAAGAAATGCCAAAATTCACGTATTCTGAAACCTTTAAGCTTTTATCTTTGTTATCGAGAATAAATGAGCTCTAAGATATCCTTCGTTTAATGACCACTGGTCACGACCTCTATTTATGACCTCTACCTTTATACTGATATATAGGTTCAAAGGTTAAATCTCTTTTTTATGACATACTTTGTTGATTGGTTATTAAACAAGCCATGTGGCCGATGAGATTTCCCGTAGGCAAAAGTGAAATATTTCGTAATTATTTTCAAAGTTATTTCTTTAGTTCTCGCCTGCTATGTGTGTGAACTGAAACTGCTCAAAATTACATACATGTTTCTTCTCTTCTTCTGTTCAGGTACATTCGTATAAAACTCTTTTGAGCCGTGAGGAAGAAAGTCACTTTAGAGGTGTTGCATGGAGTATTGCAGCCACCTTTGAAATGGCTCAGCTAAGTATCAGCTTGCCGCGCTTGACTCGGTGGAACGCAGAGCCAAGAGGCTCATTGGCGACGATGAACTGGCGGATGCTAAGCTACATAGCTTGGCTCATCGCCGCAAAGTTGCCTGCTTGTCGGTCTTCTACAGACTGTACTTCGGTGAGTGTGCTCAAGAACTCCACGACCTCATCCCACCAGCCCCCTTCTACCATCGGACATCTAGACGCACTGCAAGTTACCATCCTTACCTTGTTGCCATTCCACCAATTCGCACCAAGCGCTTCCAGACATCCTTCATAATGCGCACAGCGTATTAATGGAACTCACTACATGCGTCCGTGTTTCCGAACGCCTTCAACCCGAATCTCTTCAAAGTTAGAGTGAACAGGCTTCTTCTGGGTAAGCTCACTCCATCGTCGACTTTGTCTCTGTCACCTCTGACCTAGACTAGAGTCAAAAGCAAACCCAACACAAATAAAAAAATAAAAGGTGTGCGGACCAAGGTGGCAAGTCTGCAAATCTCTATTGAAAATCTGATCAGACCGGTGTTATGTCTGGTCTGGAAAACTGCCCAACGGTTGCTGTCGAACTGTTGTATGTGTTCAAATCGCGCCGAAAACACTTTGCTTGTGCGATGTAGGATTTCGAGTGACGTCAGACAATTAGTTTGTATGTGGCGGCCACTACATCACTACAACTTCAAATAACTAATTATGGAGCGTTTTATGGTCACGATTATGGTCGTATGATAATAGTTTAAAAAGAAAATAATTATTCTTTGTTTTATAGTTTCTACCATCGATGCTCTGATGGGTAGAGACAGGATTTTTCGTGTCATTAAATTTGATCTTAATTATTTACAAGTTGTCCTTAGGATTACGTAAAGCACACCATTAGACCCCTGGGGTCTGTCTTAGCATTCAATGATCTGGAATTTGATCAACGCGCTATTAGTAAATTAAGGTGTAATCAGATCTATGTAGTGTTGTTTCAGCTTGCACTTCACATTTTTACTGCTTATTGAGTCTCTTATGTCTAAGGGTATTTGATTTAATATATAGGTATTATGACAGATGAGGTGCGTATACCATAAAAAATATCTTAAAAATTTGAAATGATTTTGTTTTTGCTTGTCGAGTCTTCACATCATATCTTATGTATTAAATTATCAAAATTGTATCAGTAAAGCTCGTGTTATATGACTCTGAAGTCTTTCTCTTGCCGAAACATGAAACAGGATTTCCATTTCATAAGAGTATCATCTCAATCAATACCTGTGAACAAACCTTCCTGGAAATCACAGAAGGCAAAAATCAAACAATTTACATAGAACTTGAAAACGGATCTTTAAATCAAAAACGGAAAGAAAACGGATAGACAAACAAAGGAAGCGCGAAAAGAGTCCGTTTATAAATTTAACGTGAAAAAGATATCTTGGATAGAAAGCTATTTCTAGCTTAATAAAAACCGACTTCATTTGTTTGTACAGGTAAGCACCGTGTACTCCAGAATACTTTTGATAAAGGAAAACCTTCTCCAAGGAGTAATTTACACCTGGAATAAGGACGAGGTTTTCAAACATTTTTAAAACCAACTGCTTGATAGCTCCGTTTTATCTTTAGCCGGGTATTGTTTCAATTGTAAAGGAAACAAAGCAAAAAAATGATGCGGCTACTGCAATGCAACGTAGAGACTAAAGGGCCGTAACGTTTGCAGAGAAAATGCTGCAATAATTTCAATAAATGCTTTGAATGTTTTAATGAAATCTGTGACTTTCCACTTGTATATCTAATGTTCACCATCATCATTACAGCCAAAAGATGCCCACTGCTGAACATAGGCCTCCCCCAAGCGTCGCCTCACTGATCGGTCCTGTGCGTCTCGCATCCACCGGACTCCCGCAGCCTTGACCAGGTCGTCGCAGTACCTAGTGGGAGACCTTCCAACGCAACTTCTGCCGGTTGGCGATCACCACTCCAGAACTTTTCGACCCCTTGCCGGCCATCCGTTCGGCGAGCAATGTGCCCTGCCCACTGCCACTAAAAGATTGGCAATTCTTCCAATTGGTAACCCTGGTTCTCTTGCGGACGTCTTCATTTCTGATTCGATCTCGCAAGGAAACTCCGAGCATAGCTGTCTCCATTGCCCTGTGGTGACCTTAAGCCTTCTGATGAGGCCCATTGTGAGCGACCTCGTTTCGATTCCATAAATCATCACTGGCAACACAATTGTTGCTGTATCTAATGTTAACGCTGGTAAAATAAAATCAGCATAATTCAAATTTATGGTAAAACTGCAAATAAGTGAGACGCGACAATGCGACTGCGATTTAATACAAGCGCTTATCCCGCCGACAAACTGTTACGCAGTTTGGTGGGTATAATTGAATGTGTAAAAGTGTTTGATCCAAAATAAACGATTTATTTATTTATTTTACTACGTTGCAACGACGGCTTTTATGCAGATAGAACAATTTCTATGAAAAAGCAATGTTGCATTGTCGCATCGGAAAATTACGTTCTAATTGGACTCCACAACGTTATTTGGCAGGTAAATTAGCCTTGCTGAAACTGTCGGATTATAACCCTTATTACCCGGCTGCAAGGAAAGGGTTATGTTTTTCGCGCGTATCTTGTATGTTTGTATGTATGTAATATTCTTTATTACCTCGTATCTTCCAAACCACTTGACGGATTTTTATAATTAAGACATCGTTAGATAAGTCTTGACCGCCCAAGTGTTCTTAGATAAGTGAAGTTTAAAAAAAACAAACATGGTGGATTTTGGGTGCCATATTGTGCGGGTCCCAATTTTTTTTTTCTTCCAAACCCATCGAGTGGGGTATGAAAATGAAGGGTTTTAAGAGCTAATTACAAGAATACATAACACTTATATCATCATCATCATCATCATTTCAGCCGAAAGACGTCCACTGCTGGACATAGGCCTCCCCCAGGCGTCGCCACATTGACCGATCCCGTGCATCTCGCATCCAGCGCCTTCCCGCAACCTTAACCAGGTCATCGGTCCACCTAGTGGGAGGCCTTCCAACATATCGTCTTCCGGTTCGCGGTCGCCATTCCAGAACTTTTCGGCCCCAACGGCCATCCGTTCTGCGAGCAATGTGCCCTGCCCACTGCCACTTAAGTTTGGCAATTCTTCGGGCTAGGTCGGTAACTTTGGTTCTCCTGCGGATATCATCATTTCTGACGTGATCACGCAAGGAAATTCCGAGCATAGCCCTCTCCATTGCCCTTTGGGTGACTTTAAGCTTTCTGATAAGGCCCATTGTGAGCGACCACGTCTCGGTCCCATAGGTGATCACTGGCAACACACACTGGTCATAGACTTTTGTCTTGAGACATTGCGGTAAATTGGACGAGAAGATACCACGCAACTTCCCGAACGCTGCCCAGCCGAGTCGGATTCGACGGTTGACCTCTTTCTCGAAGTTGGATCTACCCAACTGGATCGTTTGTCCCAGGTAGACATAATCATCTACAACTTCAAGTAAACAGTCTCCGATCTTGATAGGAGTGGGTGTTACATGGGCATTCATCATGACCTTGGTTTTGTCCATGTTCATTTTAAGACCCACTCTTTCGGAAGCTCTATTGAGGTCATCAAGCATTGTACTGAGGCTCTCCATGGTCTCAGCCATGACCACTATGTCGTCGGCAAACCGAAGGTGAGTGATGTACTCGCCATTAACGTTGATGCCAAGCGACTTCCAATCCAGAACCTTGAAGACATCCTCCAGCGCAGCAGTGAACAGTTTCGGAGAAATGACGTCTCCCTGTCTCACGCCGCGCTGGAGAAGGATTGGTTTCGAGGTCTGATCCTGAAGACGGACTGACATGGTGGCGTTTTTGTACAAACACTTCAACACCTCAATGTACCGGTAGTCGATCTGGCACCGTTGGAGAGATTGCAGTACTGCCCAAGTCTCGATCGAATCGAAGGCTTTCTCGTAGTCCACAAACGCTAAACAGAGAGGCAGGTTATACTCTTCGGTCTTCTGTATGACCTGCCGCAGCGTATGTATGTGGTCTACGGTGCTAAAGCCTTTTCGGAATCCGGCTTGTTCGGGAGGCTGGAAATCGTCAAACCTGCGCGCGAGACGATTCGTGATGACTCTTGAAAACAACTTGTAGACATGACTAAGAAGTGAGATGGGCCCATAGTTCTTCAGTCGGGCATTGTCGCCCTTCTTGAAGAAGAGTACCACCACACCCCTGCACCATGCCTGTGGCGTTTTGCCCTCGAGTATGACGGCATCAAACAGCTTCTGAAGGGCCTTAAGGACCGGTTTTCCACCCGCCTTCAGGAGTTCAGCCGTGATTCCGTCATCACCCGGCGCCTTGTTGTTTTTAAGCTGTTTCAGAGCCATCCTAATCTCGTACAGGCTGACGTCCGGGATATCTTCGGTATAGTGTCGGGTCAATCTAGCTCTTGGGTCGTTTGCTAGACTCGCAACGGGCTTGCTGATTGATGTGGCCCATAGAATGTCTCGATCTCCCTCAGAAGCTCCGGTTTGGCGGATTCGATCCTGCCATCGTCGATCTTCAGTCTCGTGAGCTGGCTCTGCCCAATAGCCAGATCCCTTGCAAATACCTTGGAGCCTTTATTTCGCTCAATCGCGTCTTTAATACGCTCGGTGTTAAAGCGGCGGAGGTCTCTTTTCAAGGATTTAGATATCTGTCTATTGAGCTGCCGATATTTGCACGCCTCATCTGAAGACTGCAGGATCATCTCACGCCTCTCCTTCATAAGCTTGAGAGTAGGATCAGAGAGCTTTTTGTTTCTATCTGTACGACGGGTCTTGAAAAACTTAGACCCGACCGTATGGACAGCTTCCACGAACCCGTCATTGTATTCGTCCACTGAGCTCCCTAGGCACTCGAAACGATTCTGGAGTTCGAGCTGAAAGCTCTCGGGGTTTTGGACCTGAATCTGTGCTGGACGGAGCGTGGACTTCATCAGTCGAGACCTTTCAAGCTTAATATTAATGTTCAATGTGCCTCTTACCATGCGGTGATCGCTCACGGTTTTTACCGAATTGATCACAGAGACATCATTGAACATTTGCTTCCTGGTTGGCATGATGAAGTCGATCTCATTTTTTGTTGCACCATCGGGGCTCTGCCAGGTCCACTTCCTATGTTCACGCTTTTTGAAGAAGGAGTTCATCATATAGAGGCCCTCCTTCTCCATAAAACTGGCCAGTAGGTGACCCCGGTGGTTCCGACGTCCAACTCCAAATTGCCCCACTTGCAGCTCATCCTCGTCTCGTTTGCCCAGTTTCGCGTTGAAGTCCCCCATGACAACGGTGAAGTGAGTTTTGAAACCATGCATGGCTCTGGAGATATCCTCATACATGGTCTCTACCTCGTCGTCGGGGTGTGCCGAGGTTGGGGCGTAGACCTGTATGACCTTCAGCGAATATCTTGCGGATATTCTGAGTATCAGGTACGCCACCATGGTCGACACACTCTCGATCTTCACCACGTTGTTCACAAGGGACTTGTGGACGATAAACCCGACACCACCCTGGGACTGCCGGTTACCCTCTCGGAAATAGAGCAGGTTGCCGGATTTGAGGATTATCGAGTCCTCCCCCTCTCTTCGGACTTCAGATAACCCTATAATACTCCATCGCAACCTGCTCAATTCCTCTTCGAGTTCGGTGATCTTTTCGTCGGTCCGAAGTGTGCGCGTGTTGTATGTTGCCAGGTCCAGTCGTCGGTGTTTGTTGGGGTAGCCGGATCCCGTCCGGAGATTCTTGGCACCCCTTGCCATGCCGTAACCTCGACCGCTACCGTAGTCGAGGGTAGGCAGGCTGCCGGGCACTAGGGGCCATTTTTTATTTGTGCTATTCATGGGGGGGGTTTTGCCATAATCGCCACGCTTGGCAGGCGGGTTGGCGATCGCAGTATGGTTGTTATAGAAGCACAGAGAACGCTGCTGCCCATTCTCTGGTTTGTCCCTTAGTCGCCTCACACAACACAACACTTATATGTTTAAAAGTAATACGAAAAAAAAAATATAACTAAAAAGTTGTAAATAAAAAAAGTTAGAAAAAATTATGCTGTGCAGTCGGAGGATCAGGTGGTCAGCCAGTACGCGAATATGTATCCTCCGACTGCACAGCATGATTTTTTCTTGTTTACAGCTTTTTAGTTCGCTTCTTAAGCAGTCGGGTTTTTGATTTTTAAATTGACTTTTTTCTTTTTGTGCAGGATTTCAAAAGGTAATCGAGTAATCATATAGTACAGGTTATAAAACTGTATAGTCTGAAAACGCATACACCATACTGTTGGTTACTTGGGTTGGTTGGGTTACTGCAACACAACCTGGAAATGCAATCATTATAAAAATAAAATATTTTTTCATAGAGCCGTAAAGTACCAGTTATAATTTAGAAACTCCAGTCAAATGAGTTTGGAGATTATTATCACACAATTCATTGCAAATTTCAGTTTACAGCCTGTCGTGTCAACTCCCTTTTTCTTCATTATTACAAGCCATGAAAACTCTGTTGATTGCTATGCATAAATGTTTTATATTTTGGTCGTAAAAACGCGACTAGATCCGGTAGATTGAATAAGACAGTCTGTCACTGATAACAAAGCTGGCAAAATATGGTTCCTGTACCTTAACTAGTTGAATGCCGTAAAGCCATTGTGTCTTGCGTGGATCCACGTTTCAGACACTCAAGGACAACTGTTTCTTTTTGTATACCCAAAAAGGAATGTTACTTTTTGGACTGACCACATTTGGAAAGCTACTCTGTTTAACCGATACAATTTTTTCGGGTTTTATTGACCCTAAATAAATACTGCATCACACGATTGGCATACCACTACTGCTTTATACTACTGCTTTATTTAGATTTCTACGATACCCAATATGGTGTATATACTTAGGAAAAATGTTTAATAGGCTTCTTAGGTTTACCTGGGGGAGTGTAACTTGAGACACAACATCCAAAAAAAGAAATATTATGGCATCTAAATCTATTTATCTCTATTACGACTACACTTACCGTTATTAGTTCGTTGCGGGTCGATCTGGGCGTGTAGTATGGAGAAGCCGGGCGCGATGATGGCGGGCAGCGTGCGCGAGCGCAGCAAGGGAGGAGGAGCGCGGCGGCCTCCCCCTCCCAGTGCCTCCGCCGCCGCCGCCGCTGCCGCCGCCGCACTGCGGAAAAGGAGAAAAATTTTAACTGCGTTCGAAATTAACTTTTCGAATATATAAACAAATATACATTTTTGGAAAAATAACATTACTGACGTAGTCACGACCTAGCCTTGACAATACATAAAGATCCGCACAAAAAGTTCAGATTGCGATGTTACTTCAGCATTTATAAGACTCTTTCAATACTCCTCAATAAAGTTGATATACTGCTTTCAGCTTGTAAAAAAAAAAAATTAAACAATTTTATGAAGGAATATCATCATCTATCCGGAAGATGTCCACTACATAGGCAACTTCCAAGAAAAATTTCGTGCCCTAAAAACCAGGTCGTCGGTATAACTTGGAGGATCCCTGGCCTAAGCTTCGCCTTTCTACAGCCGGTATAACATAGGCCAATCTTAAGTATCCAAAATACTTTTCGCAATCCTTATATGAACGATAGATTGTCACTTTTTCCGGGTCCTCAAGGTCGTCGGTACACTTTTCGGAACCCTACCCACGCGTTTGCTACTTCTGAACTTATCGGCCCCATCGGTCATCTGTTCTAAAAGAAATGTACTCCGCCCACTGCCACTTATGTTTAGCAATTCTTCATTTGTTATGTGGGATGTACGAGGAGAATCAAATTTCTAATAGGGTAGGATGAAAGAACAGGGAAGTACAAGTATGTTCAAAATATAGGATCAAACCTGTTTGCAATGCATTGGCAGTGCATCGTGAGGAAACCGGCATGTCCTAGAACCAAAAAATCGAAGACATGTGACATCCATCAACCCGCACTGGGCCCGCGTGGTGGATTATGGCCTATCCCCTCTCACAGAGAGGAGGCCTGTTTCCCAGCAGTGGTAATATTAATAGGCTGATGATGAACTTACATAGAAAACTTTAATATGTACATGTTCCTGGGATAAAAAGTATTCTATGTACTTTGTCAGACTATAATCTATCTCTGTGCCAAATTGCATCCAGATCCGTCCAGCCGTTTAAACGTGAAGAAGTAACAAACACACTCACAAACTTTCGCCTTTATAATATTAGTGTAATGTGATTTTAATAGTTCCAAATCCGACTTCTTAAATTTACGACAATCGACAAAATTTTCTTAAATTTTACCAAAAATCGCTACGGAAATATAAGCTGCAATAAAAATATATTACACCAAAGAAGTCTCATAAAAAAACATATTGAACACAACAAAAACCAAAATTAAGGAAAACACAACAAGAAAAAACACGGAGATCCCATAAAAATCATATAAAACACAGAAACATGACACGCAAAGCCGGCTTGCAAATCATACAAGATAGCTAGACGTCGTCACAATCCGCCATTTTGTTACGTAACCGCCATCGTTGTACCTTGACGTTCACCCCGGACCCCGGATGAAAAGAAACTAGATACTTTCGAGATTGCTTCTGATCTTATCTATTACCTATTGCTGGGTGCTACGAAAGATAGTGTAGAAATGAGAATAAGCTGCAGTATCATAATCATAGCATATAGCCTTTTAACATTCCCACTGCTGGGACACAATTCTCCTATTTGTAAGAGATGGTATAGGCTTTAATCCACCACGCGTGGCACCAGTACGGGTCATAAATGTCTTTGAGTTTTTGGTTCTAAGACATGCCGCAGTTAGCACAGCAGTTGTAGGACATTCTGCATAATACATACATAGGTACTCCATAGATATTATGGGGTGACTAAATCTGATAGGATTTGTTAAGATTTGAATAAGATCGTTGTACAGGTTTTAAAATGACAATGATTACAAATTATAATGATAGACATATTAAGTTTGCGAACGTCAAGATATTTTTAAATACCGCTTTTGATATTGGCAAAATTAAATAAAAGGATAGAATAGAAGAGTTGATTCAGACACTGATAGTAAAGATAGTAGTTACTAGTAAGCTGCCCAGAAAATGCAAAAAAGCAAATTAATGATTATTAAAGAACCTAACTTACTAACAAACATGTCTATGATTTAAATTTTATCGAGTTAACTAATTGTCAGTTTAAATTAAAATTTACATACTATTAAATACTTAATTAATAATAACTACCTATATATACAGTTAAATAAACATAAAATAAAACTACGGACACGTATAAAAGGGCAGGGGTCATAAGGCGTCAAAAAATTCGTCCACATCGCTGTCAACATGAAAAGTGCCCAGAACGCTGGCAGCATTGACACGTTGGATGGCAATGCTGATTCTCTGGCCAAGGAAAAGCCCAGCTCTCTGGTCACGTGAAGAGTCGACTAGACGTTTGCTCACATCTCGAAATACTCGAAGAGCACTCGGACCCCATGGACCTAATGTTTCAACCCCAAACGGCTCAAATATCTTCCAATAAGTTTGTTGAATTTGCGCCGTTTTTTTTCAGCTGGCACCCCGGCGGTGACAAGAGCCCGACGTATGATATCATTATCAGATTAAAGAAATAAATCAAGATACGATCCAATTTACAATAAATCTCAGAAAATATTCTCAGGCAACAGATTTTCCTAAACTATAAAACTTCCAAACTATCTAGCAGAAAATGAATGAGGTTTTATAGAAAAGAATTGGCTTACATGATATTGAGACTTGATAAATTGTTGTTGTAACTTTACATAAAGATATATTGTTTTTGCGTACGACTATGTAAAAATCAAGAATTGTACGAGGTTTTTTTTCTCCTGAGAATATCAATTTGTCAAGCAAGTTAAACAAACTAATGTGAGCTATATATCAGGCATGATTGTAATATATGCTGATTCAATATCGGCTTGAAAGTCTGATAAAAAGTTTGATGTGGAAGATACATAGGCAGCTGCTCCAGTTTCAAGAGTTAAAAAGTAAATAATAACTTTTTGAACCACAAGTAGATTGCAAAAGTTGATTGATCTTGTTACCAGAAGATGTTTCAATACTTGAATGATTTATCATTTCTTACACTTACACACTAACGAGCAATGAAAAAGTTTCAGTGACATAGTACCAAATTACTCCTAAACGGGAAAGGCTAGCTTAATGACGCCGTGTGCAATATTGAAGTACATTTAACAGTGCATCAGAATATAACCAACTAAAAACGTAAATATTGTGTTCAAATTATAAATTAAATGTGAAAAATTTAAATTAAGATGTTTGTCGGCATTTTGTGGGTGGCAATTTTTCATTTCTCGGCAGTTTATTGGACCAAAAGATTCTACAGCTGGACAAAGGCTTCCCTCCATTCCTAATTTCCTATCATCGATTTTGATCTACCAACTTTCCAAATCCGATATAATTCTTCAGTTTATCCAACCAACTGTTTCCTGGTCAGCCACGGCCATGTGTCACTATTTCTATATACATTCGATTCCCATAGACCCTCCAAATAATTATCTCTTCTCGCATAATCCAGTGCAACACGAAACCTTTCCCTAATTAAGACACAACGCCTTTCTGTTTCATAATTATCGCTACCGTGAAAATGATCCTACAATCATCCTGTATTTATAATGAGCTCAATATATTCTGTTATAACAGATTTATTCTCAGTGCCAGTCTTTGTGTGACATCATAATGCAACATGGCGCTTATTGGAGCCGTCTGCTGTAAACGACGCTCATTACGCTCTGGCAAAAGCTTTTGCCGTGCCGCCAAAAGCCTTTGCAATGCCGCCCAATAGAATTTCAGGAGTTATGCTTACAGAAGTGCGGGCGAAAATGGACGTCATTTACAGACGTCTTGAGTTGAAAGAATACATTTGTAATGTTGATTTTTGTTGTACACTAACATACAAGAAATTATGTTCATTTTTGCCTAGCATTGTGGAGGCTTTATTGCCTGATCATTTCTATGGTCATATTTCTATGATTCTGATGATGATGCGTTATAGCATACTTAATATCTTTTACTTACCGTTTTGGTTATATAAAATCCTGTTTTAAAATATAGTCTTTTCTGCAGCAGGTAACAGGTAAAATTATCATTAACTTTTATTTAAAGGACAGGTAAAACTATCGGAATGTTACGATCGGTTTTAGTCTGAGAAACACTTTAGATGCCGTATAAGTTAATCAACTTAAACAAATTACAGGTGATGGTAGCAGATATACCTGTAAGTTTTTCTCCCTTTCCTTTAGTTTATACAAACATTCATAATTCAAAAAAATATGTGTGATGTCAGAGTTATCTCCCTTCCTGGGTTCAGTTGCCAGGTGAAACATAGTCGTAGTCAAACAAAGTCATGCCTTTAAAATTTCTAATGTTAAACGCCTACTATTAAATTTTCCCCCTCTTTATGTACACCATTCACAATCCAACGAATATTGACAGCATGATATTAGGTCTAGAAAAATACATTATAATTATACGCAGTCATTACCACCTGTTCCAAGAAAACGATGTAACATGAACATGAGAACATAACATTTATTCGCTATCTACAATCATTTTCATGAATAATCCAAATTCTGCCTTTGTGTTATTAAAATGCCACAATCAAGGCCCATTAAGCTGCACTTTCAAAAACATATAGCAATTTGTGATAATCATCATCATATAAGCCGAAAAACATCCGCGTTGGTCAAAAATACATATCTTTATTACATCTGCTATATTTTTGATGTCTTAATTTAATTACGAATATGGAATATATACAGAGTAAATCAGCCTTTAATGACGCAAGCTTCCTCCACCAGAAGAAATGGGTTGTAACTCACCACGAAGGGCTCATTAGGATAACGAAGAACCCACCAGTTAGTGGGCTCTGCAAATTAATGTATGGAACATGATGATGTTTGTTCAAATTCATCAGAAAAAAAAGAGAACCCTTGTCAAATCATAATTTAATAAAATCAATTTCTACTTAAACAGTACTGTTGCTTGCAGCAGTTATTGTAACTGTTGAATTGGCTGTTACAAGAGGCAGTACTTCGGTCCCAGTAGATGCATGTGTATTCCAGACTTGGACAGTGGTACTTTTTACTGGAGTTGCATGTTCGGGAACCATTGAATGATGCTTATGAGTTACTATTGCAGCAACATGAGTTGCTGTAATACCAGCTTTGGTAGTTGTTTCATTTAAATTTGCTTGGTGTTCACTTCTTCGGGAATTATCTGGCTGTAGTGATGTTGGTACTTCGGTTGATACGTTTTTTGTGCTGCTTAGATTTAGGTGTCCATGATCTTTGAAAATAATAAAAAAAATTAATAAGGTAGGTTTGAAGGGATTTAGTCTAGCTCTAATTAGAAGCCATAGGAAAAGTTATTGTGGAAATATTCATTTGTGTCATTATTATATTACCTTTAATTTCATGACAGGTTTCTTTTAATGCCAAAAAATTATAATATAAGTCATGAAAAGACATTTCAGAATAAAATAATACCAAGGTTATCGCTTCACAGTTAGTTAAATATGAAATAGATAAGTTATTTCTTTCAAACTCGCCAAATATTGCCAGATATTGATGTAGGTTTATCTAAATGACTAACTTTTTAACAACTAATAAATCAAATGACTATAATTCATAAAAGATAGCTTGATCTCTGCGACATATGTCAAACTGACGTATACGTTATTGTTAGCCTGTCAAGCGCTACTGTTACTGTATTGATACTGACAGCTGGCGCAGAGATCAAGCTATCTTTTATGAAGTATATGTATCCTTACTCTTGAACAACTCCGTCAATCCTGGTACAAAAAGTCCAGTTTCACCAACACCCAATTCCACATGAACTTTGCCAATATTAGATATTCCTTCAGCATCCATGCTTACCGAGCCTTTACCTAAAAATGTATTAGGTTTAGCAGGATTTTCATAAATTCTATCCCCTTTGGAAGCTAGCTTGTCTAATGTTTCCTTATTATCAACGCCTGAGAAAGACTTTTTGGTATCTATTTATTTTCGTAAGAGCGTTCTTAGCCCTTTCTCGCTAAATTACATTTTGCTTCTAGAAATTTCGGTTTATGTTCGATGTTTAACAAAAATCTAGTGGACACTTAAAGCGTGGCCTAATTTAAGAAGTTTATTTGTGTTTTTATTTCTTTCAGACCTTTTTACGTTAAGGCAAGGTTGAAAACCAGCGTCATGTAAATACGTACTGCTATTTGCTGAACTGGACATTTTTGGCGCACCCTTGAGGCATACATTCTCTCATGTTTTTGTTTTATTTTTGTTTTTCTTTGTCCAAAATTTTATTCTGTGTCTATGGTAACTTTGTCCTAAATAAATTGATTTTCTTTCTTGACTTAAATCACCAGTTGACTGAGCTTACTGGGTAGATTTTTATTTTCTTATTTTCTTATTTACGAAGCTTTATACCAATAAAATGCCCACTTGATTTACTAAAATATTTCGGTCTGTCCGACAAAGCATCAAATCAAATAAAAATAAAAAAAATAAGATAGGGCATATATTTTAAGATAAGCTCATGTGAATTTTTAACCTGCCGTGGTCAGAGTCAATTTCTTTGTTGTCGAGTTAGTGTAGGTGTTTTGTTCTAGAAGTGAGAGAGATCACCGGATCACAGATAATCTATTACTAGCATACAGATGCCTCACCCATACAAAGAAACCTTACCGACGTAACTAGCGTTTTTCATCTGATTACACCGATATTTTTTTGTAAATCGATCGCGTTCGTTCCACGGCGACACATAGATCACCATCTATATCCGTGGAAAGGAACGAAACGGAACCGAACGCGATCGATTTACAAAAATTGATCGCACTAATCATTTAGACTCTAAATGATTAATGTATATAATGATGTCTCTACTTTTCTAAATATTCATTGGTCGCATAAACGCTGATTTATAAATGCCAACTAGGGTTATATTTATATCTTTTTTACCTTTTCTATTCTTTATATTTTAACAGATTGAAATATTTTGTTTTACGAACTGTCCAAATAAATATTCCAGTTCGACGCTGTTCGTATTTCAAAGCTAATCCTAAATTCTATCTATTAGATTCAGTGCAGAATTTTAGTGCACAGACATTTATATAGTTGTGTGGTTTTAAGCGACGGGAATTTAAGCATCTAAAACATATTTTTATGATTTTCACAAATTTCAATTAATTTCGGTGGCTCTTCCAAAGAAAAACCTTTATACAAACCTTGCCTTAACAATTACGAACACAACAAAATGAATTAGGCAAATAGGTGCAGCCGTTCTGAAGTGATGCAATTACATACAATCAGCAATTGATGTTTATTTATCTACTATATAATTACTATATATAATATTATAAAGAGGAAAGATTTTTTTGTTTGTTTGTTTGTACCGAATAGGCTTCGAAACTACTGGACCGTTTAAAAAAATTCTTTCAAATTCCTTCTTTCTTTTTTCATTATTCCTGAGTGACATAGGCAATTTTTTGATCCCGATAACAGGTCCTGTGGGGTAGCACACGGGAGTGAAGCCGCGGGGAGCAGCTAGTATAAGATAAGAATACGGTCGGATGGTAGATGGTTTCACGGTTTTAGAGCATTTTCAAACTTCACTTTCATGTTTTATCAAACGTAATTAAAAGCTTACGTCGTCTCTAATTAATTTACCCTGTCAGCACTCATTACTTATGGAGGACTTGCTTTAATTGATTTTACTTTGACGTATATTATTATAAGGAAGACGAAGACTGACAAAATGTTTCAAAGTGTTGGTACAGCTCGATTCGAAAAGAGTGTTTGTGGAGTTTCTTGCACGTCCACTCTGCAGAGACCAGAAACATATCGACGCTTGCAAATATGCAACTAGCTTCACCATTTTTTAAATAAATTATTTGAGTTTTATTTAATTAATTCAATTTATTGCATCCATAATGTACATATAGGTGGTAAATATAAGTTATATAAATAATTATGGACACTGTCGGGCACTGCAACGTTCTAGATACAGTCAGAGTCTAGGAGAGAGAAATTACTTAATAGCAAGTTGAAGTTCGCTACTTGCTGCGGAGTACCCTACCCCTCACACCCACTGTCACATGAAATTGCTATTGCTCAGTGACTCTCTAATCGTTCCGAGCTGCTATTATGTTTGAATCGAACTATATGAAGGTTGAAAAATATTCCACCTATATTGTGAGAATAAATTGACATTTCTAAAGAATGCTACAAAAAATAAGATTTTATACGATCGTAGCTTTCCCGTACATTATGAGGATATCCAAAATAGTAAAGGAACGCTGCATAGAGCGATATCTGAGATTTGTATATGTTACAGTTAAAACCAGTTCTTAGATAGAACGAGTTTTCCCTAGTTAGAACTAGTTTTTACTAAATGCCTTTGTTAAAACTAGAAATAACTAATGATCAAAATTGAATATCAGTTAAATGCCCAGTATGAATAGACAATATAATAAAAACTATTATAATGTTATATTTTAATGTAAAGTTACCTAACATGAAGGAGATTTCGGAGTGACGTCATCTCCTTCGAACCTAACCTATGCGTGTCGGGGTGCCCTAAGCTCCCGAGCTCTTTTCACTCACTCTTAGACTAATTCATTGACCATAATTATCAAATTGCTCAACCGTTACGTAGCAATATTCACAATGACCAGAAAATGTGATAAATATAGAAGTTTAAATCAGTATTCATTACATTGCCCGATTACTAAAGCTCGGAGTGCCAACTAGTTTTATCTGAAAATCAAATATATCAGTGTTAAATTCTAGTTTTGACTAGGTATTTCTAGTTTTAACAAAGGCACTTAGTAAAAACTAGTTTTAACTAGTTTAAACGGGTTCTAACTAAAAACGGCAACGAAGAACCCATTTTTATCACATTTAATAAAAAAAATACTACATACATAAACTCACGCCTTTTTCCCATGGGGGTAGGCAGAAACTACAGAACGCCACCTGCTACGATCCTTACATACTTCTTTTGCTTCACTCACATTCATACATCTAGTCATACACACACGCCGGTTATGAGTACTGCGCACCTGGCCTTTCTGAAGAACATCACCTATAAGGTCTATGTATGTCTTTCTAGGGCGTCCCCTCCCGGAGTTTCCATTCACGTTTGCCCTGTAAATACCTTTCGTTAGTCGCCTTTCATTCATTCTCTCAACATGACCAAACCATCTTAACATACTCTTTTCAATTTTAGTCACTACATCTTCTTTTAAACCACAACGTTGTCTAATTACCTCATTCCTCAATCTATCATTTAAAGTTACACACTTTCTCTGTAACTATTCTTCTCCTTTCTCTGTTCTATATTTGATATTTATTAGTATATTATTTTATTTGTATGTATGTATTTTATGTAATATCTAAGTAATATTATTTAAGATAGTTTTGTACACTGACAGCCCTATGTCTATCTCCTCTCGTTCAGTCCATCCAAAGGTTGTCTGTAAGAGATTGCCCTGTGCGATAAGACCGCCCATTGTACACTTGTCTTTATAATGTTTTGTTTCTGTAATTATTTAAGTGGTGTACAATAAAGTATATAATAATAATAATACTTCGCAAGGAACGCATTTCTACTGCATTAATCCTACTTTCATGTCTTTTTTGCCATACCCAACCTTCACTTCCATACCTAAGTGTGGGCACCAGCACGCTGTTGTGAAAAAATACTATTTAGGGAAAAATAACGGTTTCAGAGTCAAATCCAATGAAAAAGCTGCATATATAGCATATTACCTACATGTCTAAATTCAATACTCAAATTAACAATAATTGCAGTTTCCATACCAGTTCCATACTTGAGTTCCAGTTTACTATCGCCAATAGCACTGATACCGTTAACCATTAGCTTCACATCAACATTTTCTATGTGTTTATCATGAGTTTCAAAACCATTGTGAACGAATACCGCTGAGTGAGTACCGTTAGCATCAACAGTTAATGCTTTCTTCTTCCTTTTTTCTCTGACTTCTTTCAGCTTTGTTTCTAGCTGAAATTAATATTTTAATTATTAACTCAATTTATGTTGTTTGAATTTTCAATTATGAATTTAATCATTTCATGTTAAAACAAAAACTAACAACCGTACTATAAGCAACTAAACGATTAAAGAGAAATAACGGTAAATAAAATTCTTAACCTGTTGTGTTCCCGTAATTACCGAACCAATAGAAAAGCCTAGCGTGGACCCACGTCTTAAACATATGAAATGTTAATCTTAAATGTAAATACAAATTCAACAATAAATAAGCAACAGAATCAGATTGATGATGTTTAATGACAGTTATTACGTCAATAAAGGAAATAACGCAAATCTCATTAAAGATAACAAGGACAAACACAAATGATGGATTTGACCTTGACAGCGTGCGATCTGTATTGATTATGTTCAAAAGAAGCCAGCCAACATTAAGATAAATATAACAGACAGAAAGATACAGAAATACATTAATTTTTATAATCATCATCATCTCTGTCTCAAAATGGAAAGAGATATTACTAACCGTAGGTACTATATTTGTAGGTTCCAAATATGCTCTAGAACAGGTAGGTAAGGTATAAGCAGAAAGGTACAGACAAGATAAAATATCAAATTCTTCTCCTTCGTGTCGCTGACAGAAATAAAAAATTGTGTTAAACCAAAAGCAAATTAAATACTAGTATTCATTATTAATAAACCGATCACAGATTCACTATGAGGTCAAACATACATTCATTTTTAGGGTTCCGTACCCAAAGGGTAAAAATGGGACCCTATTACTAAGACTTCGCGATCCGTCTGTCTGTCTGTCTGTCACCAGGCTGTATCTCATGAACCGTGATAGCTAGAAAGTTGAAATTTACACAGATAATGTATTTCTGTTGCCGCTATAACAACAAATACTAAAAACAGAATAAAATAAATATTTAAGTGGTGCTCCCATACAACAAACAAGATGTTTTTGCCGTTTTTTGCGATAATGGTAGGTACGGAACCCTTCGTGCGCGATTCCGACTCGCACTTGGCCGGTTTTTTAACTCCAGCGACCAATTTAATTGCCAGTGATAAACCGTAGACATTATAGTAGGAAGAGGTTATAGAAATTGCATAAACATAAACAAGAACGTTAACAATTATTTTTATTTCCGTCTTTCTCTTTCCCAACTTCGAAATTACGACCGAAACTTGGCATATATTACAAAACACCCATCTCTTCATATATAACAACAACATATCTCTCACACCCAAGTTACATTATGTACGGGATCCCAACAAGGTTACTCGACCGTCTCAGCCTCCGGCATCAGATAATTGATTTGCTTCGAACTTCGCACATCGAGAGTGATTCACCAAAGGAGCAACTGTTTTATGTTCCAAAACTCTGATCACCAATTTAATTGGAAGTTGGTGAACTCTGAACTGAGACGGTCAGGTTGGTGTGATGTTGCCAAGTTTGTGATACTTTAGCAATAATTAGGAATAAGTTTATTTGTTCACTGTTACAAAGTGAGTCTTAGAGCTGTTACTTAATTATCTGGTCTGTAACTATTAAAACAATCAGCTCGTACGGACGGTGGTCCCCAAACTAGGCAGGAGCTATATCTTGGGGACTTGAGTTGTGATTATATTAATATACTAGCTGACCCGGCAAACTTTGTTTTGCCATAAAAACACCTAATATGCATCTACCCTACCTACCCTACCCTACCTACCCTACCCTACCCTACCTACCCTACCCTACCCTACCTACCCTACCCTACCTACCCTACCCTACCTACCCTACCCTACCTACCCTACCCTACCTACCCTACTTACCCTACCTACCCTACCCTACCTACCCTACCCTACCTACCCTACCCTACCTACCCTACCTACCCTACCCTACCTACCCTACCCTACCTACCCTACCCTACCTACCCTACCTACCCTACCTACCCTACCCTACCTACCCTACCCTACCTACCCTACCCTACCTACCCTACCCTACCTACCCTACCCTACCTACCCTACCCTACCTACCCTACCCTACCTACCCTACCCTACCTACCCTACCCTACCTACCCTACCCTACCTACCCTACCCTACCTACCCTACCCTACCTACCCTACCCTACCTACCCTATCCTACCTACCCTACCCTACCTACCCTACCCTACCTACCCTACCCTACCTACCCTACCCTACCTACCCTACCCTAATTTTACATTTTTTATTTTTTTTGTAAATCTAAACCATTCTCGAATCTCCACGAACACACACAAAAAATTTCATCAAAATCGGTCCAGTCGTTTAGGAGGAGTTCAGTCACATACACACGCACACAAGAAATATATATATTAAGATTAAATTACTTTTGCATGGACTTGTATATTCAACAGATTTTTGTATACAATGAAACTGGAGGATTAATAAAATATCTGTTATTTTCTGTGAAAAAGTGAATTTTGAACTGGCATCACTTTGTTCGAGCACAATTTTATCTGTGGGTTTTGTGTATTGATAGTAATATTTTCTGGCCTAAGGTAAAGATATTTTTGTACCTTATTACTGATATTAACGACCTATTTTACGGATAGGTAGTTTGCATTTTTAATTATCTTAGTAATAATTATTACGTGGGTTAAAAAAAATTACGAATTGCTTCGTGAAAAGGTAGGTAGTGCCCTTGCCACTACCGTGCCCCCGCCGATACTTCTTCGGAGTTAATCAGATAGGTAATCCTTATTTTTCTCTCGTTTCAAAGCTAATATAATAGAAAAACGTACATACCATTTCTAATAAAATATCTTTTTGTTCTAAAAACGTTTCGTCAACTATTTCACTTCTTCTTTTAGTGTCTAAAAAAGCTTTCGCAGCATTATGAGGATTTACATTGGCTTGAATATCTTCCAGTCCTGCTAAAATCTACAGAAATCGTTATAAAATTGTTAGTATTAATGTCACCGTCATTATCATTTCAACAGAATGACGTCCACTACTGGACATGGCCTCATCCAAGCAGCGCCACGTAGGTAATGTGCTTCTTGCTTCCTATGGAATGACGCAGCCTTCATTATTTCATCAGAGCATCTTTCGGGAGGCCTTCTAACTCTGCATCTCTTAGGCACCTTCCTTATCGGGTCGAAAGGTGCCTGAGTCGTTTAGACTTTAGTCTTTTAGTCGTACAGATTCTTTACCAAGCGCATACTCGCACAACACATCAATACAGAATCGGTACAGAAACGAAAACGCACCGCCCCGGTCAGGGCATTCCTGGCCGGGGCGGTGCCGTGGATACGGTCGTATCGAAAACTGCTTCTGCTGAATATTTTATTTATTTAATAAAACTTTATGCACAAGTACAAAGTCGGACGTAATGCCTTAGGCATTTTCTACCAGTCGACCTTAGGGTGGCGCAGAGGCAAAAACACACTATGAATTTTATACACAGTATGTATCTAAAAGATGCAGTGTTGGAACTTGTCCACCTTGGGATTACCTAACAAGTAATTTTCCGAGTTATTTATAGCCAAGCTATTCCAACAAAATTGGAAAGAGAAATCTCGCGTGTTCCATCTCTAATTACATTTTCATTCATCATCAAGTGAAGAGGAAAAAGGAAGTGCCTTCACAATATAAAGAACTCTGAGCTTTGAATACTCAAGGTGAAAGAAATTGTAGCATCTGTTTACAATTGAATTTCGTACCCAGATGATTCACAAAACGAAGCAGACAAATGTTTATTTACAAGTCTATTGTAGATTTTATTTCATTGAATCGCACAATTGAATACTATTTCTCTACCTTGGCTGGTTGATCTTTTGATGTGGCAGTTTACATCTTTTAATTAAGTAATTTATTGCTTTCGATAATTTATTGATTTTAAGAGTATTTTTCAAGTGAAAACCTATTTCATTGCAGTTTTCAGAAAAGCTATCTGAATTTACTTTTATTAAATACATTGCAGTAATGGTAGTTATCATAGCTAGGCTATTACATAATAAACAATCTATGTAAGGACGTAGACCAAATTAAGGTAAATGAGTAGCTAAAAGTAAAACAAAACTAAGAGACGCAGGAATGGTTCCGTATCTAATTTGAACACGTCTTATGACTGCCTGTAAACGGTTTTTCATTGACCAAATGTGTTTCTTGATGGGATTGCCTGCCACTCTTTGACTAAAGCAGTTTTGAGGTCTTCTATCGACGCCGCAGCGGACATCATCATCAAAAGGCGGGTACCTTTTCAGCTCGTCCCACTTATGTTGAATCGTATTCAAGTCAGGACTGAGAGCCTATCTGGTGTGAAAATCCCGACTTCTTTCAGGTACTGTCTCGTCAGCGGTGTTGGCGGGCATTATCGTGCATTAGCAGGAAATCCTCGCCACTAAACCCGGCGTAGGGAAGCACATGGCCTAGCAGGATGTTGTTGATGTATCTTTCTGCGGTTAGCTTCCTCCCCGTACTCCACCAGATACGAATATCAACTCCGTTTTTGACCACCGTATGTCACTGTTGCCGCAAAACGGCATTATGTGAATTGCTCGCCCGGTGTCCTATAGACTTTCTGTCGACGGTCGCTAACATTCAGGCACATCCTGGTTTCGTCCGAGAACAGGACTCGGCTCCATTGCTCCATATCCCAATCTAAGTAATCGCAAGTAATCTGAAGCCGGGCTTATCGGTGGGCTGGAGACAATTTGAGTCCCGTGGCTGGCCTTTTTGGAGTCAAGTTTTCTTGAGTCTTCACTTCACTGTCCATTCGTTGACGGTCCTCCCTCGAACTTCTCTGATCTGCTGCTGGACGTTCACGCGGTCAGGTGTCGATTTTGGAGAGTAGTGGTGACAATAAATCGAGCATCGCTCACCAAGGTGAACCGCTGTCATCCAGATCCCGGTCTCCGAACTAAGATTCCAGTCTCCCTGAAGCTCTTGTTTACCTTCGAGACACAAGACTGGCTCAGATGAAACTGTCGAGTGATAGTACGCTAAAACAACCCTTGTTGAATTAGGATGGCGACTTGAGCGGCTTCTATAGATGTGGTTTCCATTTTATTTTAGGTTCAGTGTTTCCAGTGACGTGAAATATTGGACTGATGACCAATTTTCATTATACTCTTTTTATAGGGTTTCAAGACTACGAAACATTATGAAGTTTTGTTAAAAAAATTGATGTCTTTTGTTTTACGTTCCATGACATAAGGTAAATAATATTTGGTTATCATATCGAGAATGGTTGAAAGCTAACAAAATTACCTTTCAAATGATATACCACAATCCATAGATCATTGTATTCATCATCTGCCTAGCCCTTTTCCCAATTATTGTTGGGGTCGGCTTCCAGTCTTACCGGATTCAGCTGAGGACCAGTGTTTTAAACGGAGCGACTGCCTATCAGACCTCCACAACCCAGTAACTGGCTAACACGATACCCCTTGGCAAGACTGGTGTCAGATCTCAGGCTTCTGACTGCCCGTAACGACTGTCAAAGATCTTCAAATGACAGCCGGGAACAACGGCTTAACGTGCTTTCCGAGGCACGGAGGAAACTCGGTATGTTGAAATGGTCACCCATCCACGGACCGACCTCATCAAGCGTTGCTTAACCTTGAAGATCGACCCGTGCGGCTGTTATTATTTAGCCACGAGCTCCTCTTCATTAGATCATTGCATTGAAATTGTAAAAAAAAAAATGTACAACCGCGATGAAATGATTCCCGTTTATTGCTCGCCAGTGTAGATGCTGATGCAGCCACTCATTACCATTGAACCTCTTAAAACCCTTTCAAACAAAGATGAGAGAGTCTATTTTAAACTTCGAATACTTAACAGAGAAGCACGATCTCTCTATAAATGTAACTCGCCAACCGTCACGTTCCATTTTAACGGTTTTATTAAGAATCAGTGTTATTTTCAAAACAAATTAGGAGAATTTGTACTTTAGGGAAAATTTATATGAGTTTGCTGTTCAAATTTTCGGTCTGTTTAAATTTTGTTGTTTGGTTTGGCGTTTTAGACTTAATGTTCTGTTAATTTTAAATATAGTTATTTTAGTATTCTGTCTGAATTCAGAGAGGTAAAAAATGTAAATGGTAAGAGAATTTATATTTTGCCAGGAATAATATTGGTTTGGCCTTTTATTGGCTGAATTAGGGGCATTTTTCGCGCAAGGGGATTTTTTATTTTTTAGGGTTCCGTACCCAAAGGGTAAAAACGGGACACTATTACTGAGACTCCGCGGTCCGTCTGTCTGTCTGTCTGTCACCAGGCTGTATCTCATGAACCATGATAACTAGGCAATTGAAATTTTCACAGATGATGTATTTCTGTTGCCGCTATAACAACAAATACTAAAAACAGAATAAAATAAATATTTAAGTGGGGCTCCCATACAACAAACGTGATTTTTTGGCGGTTATTTGCGATAATGGTACGGAACCCTTCGTGCGCGAGTTCGACTCGCACTTGGCCAGTTTTTTTCTTTCACCTGTCTCCTGTGCGAATGACTAATAAAACATTTTTCTTTATTTTTAGCTATGTCTCCGTTTACTATAGGTAGATCATATGATATGTAGTACATAAAGATTAAAAAAAAAATAAACAAATTGGTAGTTCGAGCCAGTTACAATATCTTCGTTCAACCAAATAAACATAAAAATTCGATCATGGAAAAAGAAAAACTGACATAGTACCCCATACCTACACTTATTCCTCGATCAATCATAATGGATAATTACAGTGGCTACCTAATCACCAACATAAACACCGATCCAAATAAAATTACCCCTTTTTGACCGCCACGCAACAAATTACCACCCAAACCGACGTTAAGCAATAAATTGGTAATACCAAACATTGTTTACTTTTTATTTATCGTTATTTGAAAATGGAATAATAACATGACAGGACGACAACGATCCCGTCCTATATCTAGAGTGCCACTATCTGACAAAATCCTGTTTTAGGTACAGATAAAAAACAAAAAACTGTGAAACACTAAAAATTGATGCTGTTTATTAACTATAAATTATTTGCGAGAGTTTCCGGTGTCGAAAAATATATCGAATTACGCAATTTCGAATAAGCACATTGGTAGTTTAAATCTACTACTTAATCTTGTCAAAAACAACTTTTGTAAACAAAGCAATTTGGCGCGTTTTTGTTTTATAGCCGGAATCTATTGATAGTAGAAAAATGCTAAAGAATACTGAAATTGTTTTGCTTATTACGTTGGCATCATAAAACAAAACGGTCAATTGTCAGATAGCGGCACTTTAGCTATAAGACATCAGAACGGTTCGATTCTCCCTAGAGGTTCAAAGGTTAACGTGATTTATATTTCGAATAAATAACGTAGGAAGCTATATCTCTGAAATGTATTCATTCAAAATATTGGCATAAGCAATCAAACGTATACAGTTTCTATCAATAATAATAATCAAACAATAATATCATCAAATATAGCACCTACGTAAAAATAACATCTTCCCTGGGATGTCGTAAGAGGCGAATAAGGGACACACCAGAGAATGGGCAGCAGCGTTCTCTGTGCGCTTTAACAACAAACTGCGATCGCCAACCCGCCTGCCAAGCGTGGCGATTACGGCAAACCCCCCCAAACCAAAATGAAAGGGAAATGATAATGATGAAACACAAGTACAGACTAAGGGCTGCAATTTATAAATTCTAATTATAATATGGGCGAGGCACAACATGCCTTCTTCTTTCTGTATTCTATATAAGTCGTAAAGCCTTACTCGGTAACAATGATAGTACGTTTCGAAACTATCATTGTTCCGTTGTGAGAGAATTACGGAGCTATAAAAAACAAATAGCACTATCCCGTTTTCACAACGGCATCATGTTGGCTTTGACACGTTTATTACGGCATTTCAAAACATATTAAACTGTTCATTCATAGTTTCTTTAGTGATCAACTGAGGATCAGCATTAACACGCAAACCTGTCTTCACGATGAAAATGCCGATAAAACTTTTCTCAACCCGAAAATTGAATGCCTTACCAGGAGCATAAGACCACCGAGGCAGCAAATATTGCCTTTCTAATCTCATATTTACGAAAATCGACATCTTTATCGCTAGGCTAAGCGGTTGATCCAATTCTGTCTTTCTCACGATAAGAAATATTACTAAATCAAATCCCGACTATAGAAATGCGTTGAAAAAAGTAAGCTTATCGAGTTTGAGGTGACGCACGTACAATTGGCACGTCCAACGGCTGGGTAGATACAATTTTATGTAGCAGATTTCTTTTTCAGAAAATCGAATGCAAAAGACTTAATAATATGATTGATACCATCATTTGTATTAAAATAAGAGACAAAAATTATAAAATGTGTTTTACAATGCATGTCCTCGAAAAGAGCGTTTTCCAAGCAGCCAAACTGTGCGGAAAGTATCACTTTTTTTCACTAGTGCTTTTTACTTGTCTGTTTTTTTTTTTAATTTTTAACTCCAACGTCAGCCCGTCGCATAGAGTTTTTAATATTTGAGAAAAGTTTTAAAAATTAGTTAATAACAGATTATCATTAATATAAAAAGTAAAATAAAACTAATACTTCATTAAAGGCATTTTTAATTACTCTAGATTTAGATTTTGATTAATAAATTATTAATTTTAAATATTCTTTAAATATGTTTGGCAGACCGTATATTTTACTCGTGCCTTTTTGCGTTACGACGTGATAGCTATTTGCACATGCGCAGTAGATATGCCCGAGGAACCTTTAGTTAATCTGTGGCTATGCTGAGCGCGCTAGAATAAGCCCGCCATTTTATTAATTTTTGCTTGGTATTTTTTTATTTCCTCGCACAATGCATAGTAAAATGTTGTATGATACACGTACGTAAGATGATTTCCGACTCGTGTCGATTTATCCACTCACTTGCTTCGCTCGCTCGTGAATAAAAATGCCACTCATCGGAAATCACCTACCTTCCGCACTTGTAGCATAAATAACTATTAATTAATCCTGCTTAAAGCCAGTAATTACCTACGGGACCGAGACGTGGTCGCTCACAATGGATCTTATCAGAAAGCTAAAAGTCAAACAAAGGGCGATGGAGAGGGCTATGCTCGGCTTTTCCTTGCGTGATCGGATCTGAAATGAGGATATCCGCAGAAAACCAAAGTTAGCGACATAGCCCGAAGAATTGGGAAACTTAATTGGCAGTGGGCAGGGCACATTGCTCCTAGAACAGATGGCTGATGGGGCCGAAAAGTTAAGAAATGGCTACCGCGATCCGGAAGACGATGCGTTGGAAGGCCTCCCACTAGGTGGACCGATGACCTGGTTAAGGTTGCGGGAATGCGCTGGATACGAGACGCACGGGATCGGTCAATGTGGCGACGCCTGGAGGAGGCCTATGTACAGCAGTGGGCGTCTTTCGGTTGAAATGATGATGATGAAAATATGTGGCAATATTTCAGTGATTAAAAATACTCTTGAATATGAACGGACCAAACCTAAGAGCTTGACAAAATTCAGGTCTTCCCTATGTTTTGCCAGTCGTAACAGTAATCAGAAGCCGAATATCTGACACGAGTATTCTCAAGACTAAGATTGACAATCTGCCTAAGATTGACAGAACTGAACAGCTGACTATATTTCAGATATCAAGGGTTCATTCCATAGTAAAGGTAGTTTAATCTTACTACTGTTGTGGTTGGCACTAAAAGGTGATTGACCTAAAAAGCATCAAAAGGAACAATATATCGAATTTCTGGCAATACTGATATAAAACACTGATATACTAATTCGTTCGCTTTCTTTTTCAAGAGAATGTTAATTACTCAACCGTCTCATCGTACCACTGTCACTCGACTCCAACCAATCAGGAAACAGTGTTATATTGAAAAGGTCAATGTCGGAAAAGTCTCTACCAATAGCAGGCACAAAATTCGACTTCTTTCTAGTTGCAAACTAGACTTCAACTTCGCTGGTGTACTCGTATAATTGTTCGCAAGCGCTTCTACTGAACATGAGCTCCTAATTTCGAATCCCGGTTTAGATAAAATGTTATTAGGTTTATCAATCTGGATTTTTTTAGCAGCAGCCCGGAGTTTGGATCTGTGCCCGGTTCTTGGCAAAGATCTCACCCGTGTTATTGAGGAATTAAAGGTAACTGGCGAAATAAGACTGTAGATAATATAGAAAGCTATACCTCGGGTGCCAGTAAACGGGCTAGTTTTTTGACAATTTCTTGCTGCATTAGTATAGTTGCCAATTATATCGCTCCACACAGTGCAACAATTGCTGCAATCTTGCAGTGTAGCCCGGCGATATTGCCAAGATATTTCATAGTAGTCGCATGTATTCAATGTCTAGCCGGCTAGATTGCAAATGATTTACCCCGCTTTGACTTTACTGCAATATTGCCGTATATCGTCTTTGCTCTGATGTATAGGTGCATCTCTTTTCCCTCGCTCGCGATTTTGTTCTGTTCGTCATGGCCGAGTGGTCAAACGAAAAGATTTTGAACTTTATCATCGAAACCCATGTACGTCCTGAATTATGGGATGTAGAAGTTAGTGCGAATAAAGATCGTAACCTTAAGAAGGATGCTTGAGTCATAATTGCCGCGAAGTTTCATGTAACGACCGAAGCATACATTAAAATCGTCATTAACTACTGAGATCCTCAATAATCGCTCCACATGTACGAGCAAAATTCCACGGCAATTCAGTTGCAGAATCTTGCTGGACTACACCAGGCAATGTATTGCACAGTGAAATTGCAGCAAGGGTAGAAGTAGCAAATATACTGAGCTGTATTGGTCAAAAAAATTGCCTACAAGATGCAATTTTTGTAGCCCGTTTACAGGCACCTTACTGAAACTTCTAGGAAATAAAAAAAATTATTAAAAAAAACAAAATACCCGACTGCTTAAAAAGCGAACTAAAAAGGCGTAAACAAGAAGAAAATCATGCTGTGCAGTCGGAGGATACATATTCGCGAGCTGGCTGACCAAAACCAGATGTATCCTCCGACTGCACAGCATGATTTTCTTCTTGTTTACGCCTTTTTAGTTCGCTTTTTAAGCAGTCGGGTATTTTGTTTTTTTTAATAATTTTTTTTATTTATAACTTTTTAGTTAACATTTTTTTCGAATTAGGTACATTTAAATATATAAGTGATATATATTTTTGAAATCACCTCTTGAAACCCTTTATTTTGATACCCCACACGATGGGTTTGGAAGAAAAAATAAAATTGGCCCCCCACAATATGGCGCCCACAAGCCGCCATTTTCCTATTTTCCAATTTTAATGTAGCCTATGACACTCGCAAGGTTAAGACGAATCGATTGACGTATGAATCATCAAAATCGGCCAACGCGTTAGGTCTCTGGAACGCCATATAGGAACAAACATACATACATACATACATACATACATACATACTTACATACATACATACATACATACATAGACTGATAAACACATTACCCTCCTTCGGCAGTCGGGTAAATAGACATCATATTATGTTTCTATTTGAAAACTTCTAGGAATTCCTACAAACTTCGATCTATAAGGAAAAACTGTAGTCGAAATTCAACAGACAGCCAATGATATATGCTCCATGACTAACGCCCCAACAACGTGATTTGGATGACTTTGTTTTACAAGTCCGTTTGTATGTATGTTTGTATATATAACACGCAGTACGTACCAGTAATGTGAATGCCAAATGTGTTCCCGCCATTTCGTTTAACCGTTGACGTGTAACGAACCAATAAGTCCGGCAATGTACAGTGTTGCAAGTGAAAGGTAGAAAGTTTTGCCAAAAATATTATTATGAGTTTTAGGCAATAAGGTTATAAGCGAAAATAAATAACACCCTCCCTGCCAGGCAAGGATGGTTGATGGCGGATAATATGATTCGTCAAGATGCTATATTCATTTTCGAACTGCATAGTCATATTGAAATGCCGTTGTCTTGACTACCATATGCGAGTGAAAAAATTAAATGCAGCTACCAAATAATACTTACCACACTATATTGGTATATTTTGACCCGAAAATTTCTTATAATACGGGTTGCTATATGGGTGTGTGTGTTTAGGCGGGCCGCATACGTAAGTTTTCCGCATTTGATTTCCGAATTCGTTTTCCGTATTCGGAATCCCGAATGCCGTACGCTAATAAAATACATGGACTGCCGCACACGTCCGTTTTTTTTTTCGAACGGAACACTTTCCGTACGTACATATCAAATGCCAGCCAAACAAGAAAAAACTAACGTCTGCGCTAGGTTCACGGAATTCCGAATCTGTATTCCGTATTCGGAAATCGAACGTGGAAAACGTACGTATGCGGCCCGCCTTAGTTGTATGCTTCGAATATGTCACAGTATAAAATAGATAATAAAGGAGCAATTTAAATCTATTTTTAGATGCGTTAGTAAGATTTTTTGCAGTGTTGTTCAGTCTCATCGCAAGTTAAATTTTCGAGAGAGAAAGAACTATCTAGAGCCTAAGACAAAACAAGACAAGACAAGGAAGAAAATAGCGAGCTGGCTTCTGTAGAAAACCCTCGCCATATTTTCCCAGGAACATCGAAAATTTCCCAACGCTAGCAACACGAAACGTGCGAAGTTTTACGATCAGTTTCAGAAATCGACGTTTATAAATAAATACAATTTAAGCGCATTTTATTGCCCGCACGCCGATGCCGAAATGCATTCGGATCGAAATAGGAATAAATAAAACGACACTCCAACATGTAGGCGTAAATCTGAGTTCTTTCACCGATGATGTATATAAATGAATGATTCTTTGAAATCCTTGTGTTTACTTTTCTTCGTCTAATATTGAAATTACTATACGTAGAGAGATTTGTTTCTTCGTCATTTCGAGTTGATGATCGACTTTTTGATAGATTGGGCCTTTGAGCCACATTAATAACAGCGTCAGGGAATGAACGCTATTTGGTCCTCAAAATGGATGTGTGTAGGGCACTTGGGGCACTTCAGGATGTTGGTCATCATCTGCTACAGGGGACCGCACTCTCATTGGATGTAAGACGGGTATTTAAGGCCCAGATTCCCTTGAGAAGCTGATTTTAAAATGAGAATCACGTCTAAACGGCTAGTCGTAATTTTTGTTACATGTTACATTAGATCATTTTTTTAATAATTTGATCAAAGCACATTTTGAGTTTTATTCGTATAACACAGTGTAATTAATTAGTAAAGTTATGTCTAAAATAGACAAAAACACGACAATCGCACCAAAACCGCTGGGCGTATTTTAATGAAGTCGACACCATCTCAAAGACAATTTAATTATCTACATTTTGATCTGAAGCTTTTTTTTTAAAGTCGTAGTATAATAAGGAAAGTACAAAAAACTACTAAATTTTGTGTCGCGCGGGTGCGAAACGGGTGCGCGTTTTGTTCCCTCAAGGTCGTTAGCGTTAGTCGTCGTCTTAAATCCCTTCTTTGCCTAGTTGTGAGCATCATCATATCAGCCGAAAGACGTCCACTGCTGCCCCAAGCGTTGCCATATTGACCGGTTCCGTGCGTCTTGCATCCAGCGAATCCCCACAACCTTCACCAGGTCATCGGTCCACTTGGTCTGCCTCATCGGCCATCCGTTCCGCAAGCAATGTACTAATGTAACTAAGTACATAATGAACCTTAGCAACTCTAAGGGTAATGTCGGTATGTGTTGTGAGTGTTTTAGCTCAATCATCAAATAAAAAGCTAGATACTAGGATTGGCAATCTCAGTATTCTAAATTTGAATTAAAAGTAACCTTTACTAGGATGTTTAATAATAATTTAACAACCTACTAAAGTATGTGCGTATTGCACGTTAAAAAATTACTGATGGAAAAATCAAGATTATACATCAATTTGACAACATAAAGAAAATTTTTCAACTAAACGAAAGAAAGGTCTCGACAGAAAAGCCAGACATGGTGATATTCGAAACAACATACCTACATTTATGCACGTAAAAGCTGTTACAGTTTTGAGGAATTTATTTATAGAATATCATTTATGGATGTAATACTATTAGAATACAGGAAATTCCGTCAAGCAATATCCGTTATGGAAGCGAAGAGAAACTTTTATAAGTTGGGCCTTTCCTTATAAAACAGAGGCACTTAATTTGTTAACATTTTAATTATACCCAAAATAAGCTTTGATAGACTAAGGGCCGATTTCACCGATTATATTAATCACGATTAGTTCAACTAAACTCAGTTTATGCAAATATAGCTTTCTGATTGGTTGAGACCGCTGAGAAACTACCAATCAGAACGCTGTATTTGCGTAAACTGAGTTTAGTTGAACTAATCGCGATTAATATAATTGGTGAAATCGGCCCTAAGAAAAATATTTTTGCAATGGTTGAAACAGCAACTACTGATCATTAAGTTCTGGGTTCGATATCCAGGGCAAGAAAAAATCTGAAGGGTTATTCTTTTACAAAATTATCATTAGAAGCGGGGTACGGCGTAATACGCAATTAATGGCATAGGTTAATTTTGACAGTTCAACCACATTTATTGCGCTATTTGTCTCATAAACCAATTACGAAATCAATGGATTTGGAATTTCATTCAAAATTCTTTCTTAACTAAATTGAAACTATATTACGCTGTACGCAACTGGAGTCAAGTCAAGTCATCAACTTGTTTGCCCTTATAACATTGAACTTAATTCCTGATGTTCTATACCTCTGCCTACCCATTTGGGTAATCAATGTTATTTAAAAGAAAAATGTACAGAATTTCATTGTGAAACCGTTAGCCAGACATGTTCATCCGTATATCAGAAATATATACCTCATGAGCAAGTTTCAAGAAACAATTCATCTGCCTTTATATATCCAGAGCATAAAAAATATTCATATACTCCTTACAAGAAAGCCAGTAACATTGCATGTATAATAAATATCGTTAGAACCGACAATTTGCCAATATTTCGTTGGTATTTCTAAATCGTAGCAATAAAATGAAAAACCAATAAAACCGAATTGAAAGTTGCGAAACAAAAAGAATTTGAACATAATTTGATTTGTACAGAATTTCAATCAATTCGTTTTCGTTGAGTAGGAGAAACGGTAAGCAATAACTTTAAATATTCTTTTTTAAGTTTTTTTATATCTTGGTTTTTTTATTTGTTTTCTTTTACAGTGTTTATGTTGCTTCAATTTGTATTAGCTTTTAAAATATACTACAGCTTTCTTTTGTCACAATTTAATTATATATACTAAGGTTCATTTTTAAATGTCTAAGCAATTAGAACTTAATCTATTAAAGTGTTTGCTCACGCTAGCACGGGAAACGGCAATGATAGAGTACATAATAACAATGCAATTAAACTAAATGGCGTCATGTTTACGAGTTTAGATGGCAGACACACAAAAACAAAAATAAAAAGCCCATGCATAAAAGCAGAATCCATTTTCCAGAAATCTATTGTCCATAGCTCACGCAAATTGTTTGGTTTATCGCAACAAAAAGGTTGCAATAAATTCCGAATACCCATAAACATCACTAAAATATTTTTTTTTATTATTCCCAGAATATGTTTTCGCACACATTGACTGTATTGGTGGGGTGCATGGCTGTCGCCTCCTGTCGGGCAGCAAAACCCGCGGCAGCTAAACCCTTGCCGACCATAACCCATTCCCTTGTGAATCTCGGAAAAATGGATATCTCATTTTATCTCTCTGGCAACGGTCGTGGTAAGATTTTGATAAAATGCGACGCACTCCCAAAAGAGAAAAGTATAACTAAATCATAAGAAATATATATTGAATGTCTCAAAAGGACTTTGGGAGAATTGTATAATGTATGTTTATTTCAGAGTTTTCTTTCTTTAGATGTGGCAGACTTTCTCCGATAAACGAAATCTTCAAATAGACAGATTTTTAACGGGTGTCAGTTTTTTGTTTGTAGGTACTGTAACTATTTAATCTGGTCTAACAAAATCAAATTAACATGACTTTATGTTCACAGATGGCCCATCGCATGCATCGAAACCAGACCATGGCCCGTCGCATCCTCTTGCACCTTTCTTCCCAAATGAACCAGTTGTTGTTGAAGGGCCCAGCTGTCCTTGCTCGAGTCTCCGGAACGGCAAAGATGCCTTCCCTAGTCTCATCAACAAGATTCTTTCCAAAACTGATCTATTCTCTTTCCCCAATGACCCACCCAAGTCTTCGTTGTGTTGTGATTCTCACGAACATATGACGGAAGGTTCATTTTATTTTGAATTCACTCCTGAGCAAAAACCTATGAAGCCCAGCGGAGGAAGACCGAATCCCTTGCCTATGATGCCTTTCCTTTTCGATAGCGTGATCCCAAGCAAGTCCATGATGCCAGCTGCAAAGACAAAATCTATTGATATATTCTTGTTCCCGAAAAAAAAGGACATGGCAACTGTCAGGAATGGCTTCGAAGTGCCAAGGTTCAGCTCGAAGAAACTAAGAGACACAGTTCCTAAAGAGGGTATCACAGTCGTTGGTGATAAGAAATTGGAAAATAATATCAACTTATACAAACCACCTGCACCCGTGAAGAAAGATTTGAGCGCTCAACAAAAAGCGATTAGAGAAAATGAAAATGAGAAGCCCGCTGAAGAAGGGGATAAGATTATTGTTGAGCCGGCTAGTAAGCCTAATGCAGTGTGAGTAAGAAATGCAGGAAATAAAGTGGATAAAGTATGAAATGACGTTTTATTTAAACTTACAAACATAGTCCAGTTTATTGAATCTTCTTCCAGAAAGACTTTTAAGTAAAATTACTTAATGTTGTTGGTCTGGAATCAAATAGAATTCCAACAATTTGCCGAAATCATTTAAATCAAACCAGGATAGAGCGTGACTAAGATCAAAGATTAGATTTGCCAAGTCTTGCGAAATTCGCGTTTAAACGTAGTTTGATTCTGAGTTTGACTTGGAGAAATTACTTAAGCAAGATCAGAATACTAAAAAGTTCCTTAGTCTAGAATTAGTTTCGCAAGAACGCTTTTGTCATTACTTGGTGCCGTTTAAAACTCTGTCGAATCAATTTTAAATAGAAATATCAAATACATAGATATATATCTTCTAAACTACGCAACGGAAATTGATGAGGTTTTCATCTTCGTTTGTTGCGAACGGTTTACGTGTATACTTAATATATTACTATTTTAATATATATTAAACTAACACATCATAAAGAGATCTCCAGTTTTCACTAATCGTAAAAACCATCCTAAGCAGGGGCGCGTTGCTAGTTAACCCCCGACGGAAGAAGAGGGGTTTGTTTGTGTGTATATATGTATTTGTGTATGTGTCTGTGGGATCATAGCTCCTAAACGAATGAACCGATTTTGATACAGCTTCGTTGAAAGGTGACTTTATCTAGTGTTTTTAGCTATGTTTAATGCAAATCGGTTTAGACGTTCGAAAGTTATGGGCGTTTTACTGTTTGAATCGGGGTATTTTCGCAAGATATTGTGTCATAATTACGTTTTCGATAGATTGTTGATCGAAGAGTGTCTACTACTAAATAAATTTAGTAGTTCAAAAAGCATGAAATAAAAAAAATAACGGATATTTGGAAATTAAAATTTTTACTTGTTTAAACATTTACCCTCTTACAAATAAACGCGGAATAAAGTTATACCAGGTATAAGAAAGGCATAACCATACATTTTCATAGGTTTGTACATGGTATAACTTTATGCCGCGTTTATTTGTAAGAGGGTTAAACTTTACTTTTTACGTGTTATACAGAAAATAACCGTAATGTGCTGGTTGACATAAAAATAATATTAAGTAGCTTCAGTATATACCCAAACACCAAAATGAAGAGCAATAATAATAAATGAAACAAGACACGACCACTCTGGTCAAACGACCGGAGCGCAATGAAGCTGTATCGCCTGTATCTTATCCCTAACAATATCCATCCATAATTACGCAGTACTTTCCATTCAATGGTCGCCACTCTCTGTCGCAAAAGAATACCAACATAGCGAGCAGGCAATGTACATCGTCTCTGTCAATATGTTCGCCGTATTCACAATTTAAGTAGGCAGACTGTGGGCTCAGTAAACGTGGTACGTGCCTTTAATGCGAACTACCTTCATTTGCATTTGTATAAGCAAAGGGAATTATCTGCAGGTAATGTGTAATGAGAGGACAATGGTTGATTGGGGTCAGGGTAATTAGGGCTTCTTTCCGTGGGTTGTTTTTATTATACGTGAGATCAAATTAGTTTTTATATAATGGGGTTGGGTTTCCTTTCCTTATCTATTTAATGGACGAAATTATTACATAACTAAATTCTGCCCGCGGCTTCATCTGCGTGAAAAGTGTTTTATCATCCCAAGCGAATACAAACTATCCTATGTCCTTCCCAGGGTCTCAAACTATCTCCATGCCAAATTTCATCTAAATCGGTTCAGTATATCCAGATATTACCCCCTATAACCTCACAAACACACAAATAGTATAGATATAACTGAGATCCCACTGTAAAAATTTGCAGATATTTTGTTTTTGATGAAACTCGATTTTTATTAATTACTAGCTGACCCCCTTCAATTGGCTTCGCTCCCGTCAATTGGTACCTACCTACCCACCTACCCTACCCTACCCTACCTACCCTACTCTACCTACCATATCCTACCTACCCTACCCTACAAACCCTACCCTTCCTACCCTTCCCTACCCTACTCTACCTACCCTACCCTACCTACCCTACCCTACTAACCCTACCTGCCCTACCTTACTTACCCTACCCTACCTACCCTACCCTACCTAATCATGTAGTACATAATTTTTATGTATCATCAATAGTTTTCTCAGCGCACGCCAAAGAATGAATTTTATATGTCACATTTTGCTACTTTGGGTTACATTATTGCAATTTTCATAAGGATCTCTATTTTTTTTTTAATATATTGTAGCCTATGACACTCAGGAATAATGTAGCTTTCTACTGGTGAAAGATTTTTGAAAATCGGTTCAGTAGATCCAGCTATTACCCCTTACAACGTCACAAACTCACAATTCACAAACTTTACCTCTTTATAATATTAGTATAGATTCTTGACAGTAGAACAGATTAATGCAGGGTTGCCTGGCTGCATCTTGCTGCAACTAGTTTTTCGTTTCTTTTTGTTATTCATTTGTTTTTCTACTCTACCGTACACTAGGAACTTCTCCTGTATCGTGGGTACATATGCCACATCAACTAGCTCTCAATTAGCCGCTCTTTAAGGGTTGCCAGGTTTTGCAGGCAAAGTGGCAACCCACAGCTTGCGGCTAACTGAGAGCTGGCAACCTTATATTTTCCTACTTTCTGCACCAGTTTCTTTAAAATGACTTTAGATTCACTTGAAAATCTTTCATATTTGGGATTAACTATCAGTCATACATTTCAATTGATTTAATTAAGGTTATTGCGGCTAGATATTTCCAGGCAATAAATAATTAACTAGATAATTCCAAAAAGTATCAAGAATAATACTAATTACATATGAAATTGAAATAAAAAGTATTTAAAAACAAAAGGTCTGTACCTAACAAAATTGCAGTTCTGGCCATTTCAAATCAATATTTTTTTTGTTTGGCTATGAATTCTAATTTCAAATTTAAAAATAATGGATTCCTTTTTTCAAAATTTAGTTAAGTATTCCTGAAAATTAAGTTTAACTAAATACCCTGATTCCTGCAGTCGGATCTTAGGATATAAGGGCTCAGATTAAGTGAAATTTTATCAGCTACAGCGATTGTCGAAATGCGAAAATACTTGCGACTGCCTAGTAACACGTGATGCTTGTCAATGTCAATGGTAAATTTATTAATGTATGGTACATTTTAGACGTTAATACGATCGATACGGCCTATAGAATGTCCCTTTGTCTTCAGCCTAAGGTCATTATTGTGAATCCATAATGTAATAAGACGTAAATACAGCTACTAGTATGGCTTTGTTGCTCCCTTGATATGCAATCATAAAATTGCTTTAAGTATAACTATAATCCTTCTGGAGAAAGATAATCATGCCCTGGGGAGCAATTAAGTAACAAGATACTTACTCACACTAAAGTATACCTACATGTTGTGAAGACGCCTGAGGGATGCCTTTCATCAAGTTTGCAAAACTGGCCCGAACTTTTCCCATGCCCGCACGTGTCCTGTATCCTAAATTAAGTCTGGAAAAGTCTGGACAGACTTTAAGGACCCTTAATTAGCCTTACTTGCTAACTATAAAGTCCTACACGAAATATAAAGCAGCAAATTATAAAACTTTTTGAAATAAGGAATGAGCAAAGCAGTTACTCAACCAGCTGATTATATCAGTAGTACCTATAGATCGAAAAAAGACGAGGCAATGCAACGGGTTTTATTTATGGTAGAATGTAGCCAGTACGTATTTTGAGTAAGCATAACCAGAGCACTAAGTAAAAGTCGAAGCCGAGTGTGTGCAGCGTGATGACAGAACACCAAAATTAACGGGTTATTGTACGATTCACCCGAATTTAACTCGCCCGAATCGGGCGAATCGACCACTATTAAAAATATTATTTTTTCTGCGTCGATTCGCCCGAAGTTAATTTTAGAGAACAAAAAATAAAAAAAGTACAGTCGTGCTCACCCGTCTCGGAAATAATATGAAGAATTAATCGAAGTTAATAGATATTTTATTACCCAAACTACCAGGAGGCCAGAATCATGAAGAAGTATTTGAAGGGCTAGGATCATTAGCGGTAGAGACTAACGGAGTACTAGGACTTTAGAATCGAAAATCGCCCGAAAATTATTTTTAGTTTTTGTTCTCTTAAATAAAATTTGGGCGAATCGCCAACTAAATAATTTTGGAGTGGTCGATTATTGCTGTCTCCCTCTTAGTGTTTTGTCGCCAATGAATCAAAAGAATAATGACCGGTAAAAAGAGTATTGGGTGATTTTCGATTCTGCAATGAAGTCCTAGTACTCCGTTAGTCTCTACCGCTAATAATTCTAGCCCTGCAAATATTTCTTCATGATTCTGGCCTCCTGGTATTTTGGGTATAAATGACTTATCTAACTGGCATATCTCCACGTTTTAAGTGGTAATTACTTATTTAATGCATTGCTTGCCTAGTTTTTAGTGAAATATCTATTAACTTCAATTCATTCTTCATATTATTTCCGAGACGGGTGAGCACGACTGTACTTTTTTATTTTTTATTCTCTAAAATTAACTTCGGGCGAATCGACATAGAAAAATGAATATTTTTAATAGTGGTCGGTTCGCCCGATTCGGGCGAATCGTCCAATAACTCAAAATAACATCATCATTTAATCTGAAAGAAGTCCACTGTTGGACATAGGCTTCCCCCAAATATCACCAGTTTGACAAATATTCTATCCTTATTCTACTCGTACTTACTGTTTTTCCTTCCTTTGCTGCCGCTTCTTCTTGAATGCTCGTTTTACCCTCAGTAGTAAAAAGGCAGCTCTGTCTATAGTTAGCACTGACGGCCGCTTGGCGGCGCTAGGCTCGTCCATCCCCTCCTCTTCGGCCGGTTCATCGCACAACCTCAGGCCGAGCCATCGTTGTTTAGTGGCAGTCCTCGTTGTGACTTCGAAGGGAACACACGTTTAGCAATGAACGCACGCTTTTATATTTTTAGCATTTTTTGGTAAATTCAATCCTACTTATTACGCGATTTTTTGAACAACACTTCACACTCTTTGGTTTTATTTACACTGATTCTCACTTTGCACTTTTAATACCTTTCACGGCAGAAAATCACCTGGAACAAAGAAAAAGTATTTTTTTGTATTTTTTTAATATATTAATAGGTATCGTAAACTGTATAAATATTACAGTCTTTCAATTAATTGCTTATGTTGATAATTAACTTACTACTTAAGTAGCATTTCATAAGAACTTGATTCATTTAGACTTCTAGAAATCCTAAACATAACATTTCCAAATTCATGAATAGTAACAAAATATTTCTTTTAAACAAGTATCCTTCGGTCTTCAGTAAGTTTGAAGTTCAAGCGCCAAAAGAAACTTCTCTAGATGATAGTCTAAGAATGTTACTGAAATTCTCAATTTCTATTCGGGAGTATCTGTTGCGTAAGTTGATCAGATTTGTCGCTTCAAATGGCAGAATTAATGCCATAACGTGTATTGATGGAGTCTAGACGGCTGAATATAAATGTAAATTGTTCATTCATGTCTGCCGAGTTTCGAAATGGCGTTCCTCGTAAATATGAGTAAATAATTCGATCATTATTTGTCCGTGTTGATAATAAATTAGTATGAAATGTATTATTACTGCGTTTATAATAATATTACAAAAGGCAGGACCCATAATTTGGTTACTGTCATCAATATCAACTGTTTCATTATAAACTGCCGAGCAATGAAAAAGTTCCACCCACAAAATGCCGACAAACACCTTAATTTAATTTTTTTGCATTTAATTTAAAATTTGAACACAATATTTACGTTTTTAGTTGGTAATATTCTGATGCGCTGTTAAATGTACTTCAATATTGCAGACGGCGTCATTAAGCTAGCCTTTCCCGTTTAGGAGTAATTTGGTGCTATGTCACTGGAACTTTTTCATTGCTCGCGATTGTATTATAGGTGTAAGTAGAAGAACTAGGAGAGGTAGTATTAAGCCTTTCCCGTTTAGGAGTAATTTGGTGCTATGTCACTGGAACTTTTTCATTGCTCGCGAGTGTATTATAGATGTAAGTAGAAGAGCTAGGAGAGGTAGTATTAAGATAGCCTTTCCCGTTTAGGAGTAATGTCACTGGAACTTTTGCATTGCTCGCGATTGTATTATAGGTGTAAAAAGAAGAACTAGGAGAGGTAGTATTAAGCTAGCCTTTCCCGTTTAGGAATAATTTGGTGCTATGTCACTGGAACTTTTTCATGACAGAAGAGCTAGGAGAAGTAGTGTTTTCCAAAAGTTCTCAATAGCAGACAAGAACAACTCAACATATTTTCGTCTAGGTTAATAAGACCAAAACCAAATGATAAAACAGGCTACGCAGCCAAAATTTGGTACCAACCAGGCAGGTACAAAATCTTTACATAGTACAAAACAAAGTCGCTCTCGCTGTTAGTACGCTTATATATTTTTAACGCCTGAATGGATTTCCATGCGGTTTTCAGCAATAGACTGAGTGATTGACATGAAGAAGGTTTAGTTGTATAATTTGTTAAAGTTTTGTTTAATTTTTAGTTAAGACGATAATTATTGAAAATTTCGGAAAAAAATCAAGTCGCCTGGGAGCTTTCATCGAAAACGCTGCCTAATCCCTTTGAGATATAACAAAACAATGTATGTTGGAATTGTTCCTCTTTTATAGGTCTACAGAAAAGTATGCGAGGCATATGCCAGCCTAACTTTTAATGATAACTTAAAAAAATGGTCACAATACAATGCGGTAATTGGAAAGCTTTAAAGACGGATGCAGTGTTAACTTTATTATTATTCCTTATCAACTTAAATACGTTAGTTACCTTAAGCATTTTATGCATATCATGATAATCCTTTACACCATATAATTTAAATGAATATCTTAGGAGTTATCGCAAAATAAAAACTATCGTGCGTGAAAATAAATTCAAGCGGGCGGGCTCACACCGAAGACGGGATCCTACGAAAGAAAAAACGTGGTAGGTATAATATGCTATGGCATATATGGTTATATACTCTACTACCCGTGCCAAGCCGGGGTGAGTCGATAGTAATTTAATAAACCAAAACTTTTCACATCTGCAATTAATTCAAATTGACCAAGATCAAAACAAACCACACACAATAACGAATTAAAATACAAACGTAAATTAGGCCTTTCATTTCTATATCTGATGTAGAAAATTATATTAATAACATATTATGTATCTTCCTTTCCCCGAGGCTATCTGAGCTGAAGAACGACAAGATACATCGTAGCTTTGTTTTTGTAAAACCTTAAAACCCTTGGGATATGTGAGTGAGTGCCTTTTAAAAACGTTTCAAGATTAAATATTATGGATGAACTTCTCTTGAATTGATATGAAAGTAGCCGTTTGGGTTAGGGTTTGAAATATTTTTTTTCTCTGATTGTATCTACTTATCCTGGAAAATGCATAATTCCAAAGAACAAAGCCGCAGAAAACAGCTTGATCAGTAATCACAAAATTGATGGAAATTGTTTCTTTTTATTTCTTTTTTGTATCCTGTGGCTTGCGCTTGACCACTATCTCACCTGATGGTAAGCGATGATGTGGTCGACGGTGAAGCACGCTTGCCTAGATAAATCCCATTCACTCTTGACTTAAAGACTCCTAGATTGTAGCTATCAGGAAACACAGACTCCAGCAGGAAATTCACCTCCTTAACTGTACGCATAAAAAAAGTGTCCCCAAGATGGTTTGTGCGTATGGGTGGGATGTCCACCATGTACCGATGACGCATCGCCGTTCGGTAATTTAGTAATTTTTGGTTCTAAGACCTGCCGGATTCCTCATGATATTTTGCTTCACCGTTTTTGAGAGCAGTGGTGATGAAATAATTTACACAAAGTAAAGCGCCTACCTGGGTTCGAAATCACGACCTACAACTTGTAAGCCGCGGCCGTTTATACCGCTGGGCATCCACTGCCCTTGTATAAGCTAGTTCTTTTTTGTAGGGAAAAAATGCACCACATCACCTTTTTGATGTACAGCAATCTGTTTTTTTTATGGAAATAAAGATTATATTATATTACACCATTTTGTTTTTTATGACTCTTTTTCTTTCTTTATTTAATCTCTCTTGTCCTCAAAACACGTAGCTAACTTCGTCGTATGCAACATTAGTAAGTTATTAGCTCTGTCAACGTGAAACATAATAACAGACTCGGTAGCCTGGTCACTGGTCTCAAAGAAAAGCATCTGCTGTTTTGTTTTCAACATCTAATTTCCTTTGGAAGGCCATTAAGGTCGAAATTGCGTTGGCTACGCAATTACCGGTGTGATGCTGTTGTTTCGTGGAATACTAAGTGAAGATGAAAGTAAGTATTTTTATTCAAGTTTCTGTACCTGAACCTTTAAATAAACAAAGGAAGATTATATATTGCCATGTTATAATTATTCTAAAAAAAACCTCATATTAAATGCAGAGTAGGAAATAACTGCGAGAGAGAGACCATCCAATACCCGAATTCCAGCAAGTGTACCTAAATAAAACTTGCACTACTGATATTTAAAAGACATTATAGTATTAACACGAGAAGCTGACAGGGTGAGCAAGCATATTCAGGGCAACAATTTGATAGCCTATGCCTATTTATGCCATATTACGTCAAACAGCACCCGATCAAATAAAAATAAACGGGCCTGCACGTTTAGTGTCTATCCGTTCTGTAAATCTAAAAATGAGCCCCTAACTATAAGATCATATCTGAAACTTTTCCAATTATATTGTCAGTGTTCTCTCACCTAATTAACTTTTCACCCTGAATATGCTTGCTCGTTTTGCGTTCTGAATTAAAAGGAAGAAGAGACGGCCTTATCGCGGGATGCGACATGCCCATTGTATTTGTATTAATTTTAAGTTTCTTTTTATACTTGTATTTTTAGGTGTACAATAAAGAAAAAGAAATTTTGCCATTTTATTGTTTTCTTATGCCTTTGGTTTGTCACAAATCAATCGTCCCTTGCTTACGTAGTTATTATCTAATACCTATATGCCAACAAACCACAGTAGAATTTAAAAAACAAACCTGAAAATACGTAATAATCATAACAGACGTGGAACGCGCGAACTGGAGTATGTGCCGTGACTTTTATTAAGTGAAGTATTCGGTGACACGACTCATCCATTTTGTGTGGCGGCCATATTAACTCGCGATATTATGTGCCAGTAGGCCGAATGTGAAGTCATTTTTATTTGACGGTGACATACTTTGAACTTGACGGATTTTGTGGAATAAGTAAGGTTCGAGTCAGGTGCGACTTGACAATACGACAAAGTTACAGTTAAGGATCAAAATTGCAGTCATCTATACTATCTATACTAATATTATAAAGAGGGAAGATTTTTTTGTTTGTTTGTTTGTTTGTACCGAATAGGCTCAGAAACTGCTGGACCGATTTAAAAAATTCTTTCACCAATAGAAAGCTACGTTATTCCTGAGTAACATTGGCTATTTTTTTTATCCCGAAAACGGGTCCTGTGGGGTGGCCCACGGGAGCGAAGCCGCGGGGAACAGCTAGTACTATATAATACCAAAACAGAAGTGGCAATATTTTTTTACGCAGAATCATTTCAACTTTTCACGGTTATTAGGTATAATGTATATTTTAATTTCTATACAACATATTAAATCAGTTGTGGATAATTGAACTTCTTCTACAAAACCTAGCCATTTGAGTTTTGGTAGTGACTGTACAATGACGCGTTTTTAGGGAAATTATTCTAAAAGTGTTCTACGAATGGAATAACTTCTATTTAAAGCGCGTAGTCGCGTCGCACCTATTTGCAGAAGCCTTACGCAGTTTATACGCTCTTGACTATTTGTAAGCTAATGTTCATTCTTTGCGTGTGCCATAGCATATCAGAAAGCTCTTTTGGGTTTTTAATTGAGGCCTTAAATGACCACATCACATCACATCATCAACCTATTAATGTTCCCACTGCTGGGACACAGGCCTCCTCTGTGAGAGGGGATGGGCCATAATCCACCACGCGGGCCCAGTGCGGGCTGGTGGATGTCACATGTCTTCGAATTTTTGGTTCTAGGACAGGCCGGTTTCCTCACGATGTTTTCCGTCACCGTTTTTGAGAGCAGTGGTGATGAAATAATTTACACAAAGTAAAGCGCTTGCATGGGTTCGAACCCGTGACCTACAACTTGTAAGTCGCGGTCGATACCACTGGGCCACCACTGCTCTCCCACTGACCACTCCCTAATTATACACCCGTTCCTACGGTTAAAGCACAGTAACCTTTACTGACATAAAATTTAATTCTCCATTATTATCAAGTACTCAAATACTGCATAATGTCAGCAGTAAATTTATTTATAGATTACCTGCAATGCATTAAAACATAATCGGATTCGTGAAATAATTGCCAAATAATGGGTGAAAGGCATAAAATATCGGTACTTATAAATAGAGGGATGATTTACGTCTCATTGTTCTAGCAAGCAGGGAGAGCTATAAATATTGGTAAATGTGTTACATTGACCAATGATTGTGTGTAATGATATTATTTAACGAGTTTAATTGTTGTTTATTCCCATAACTATTTTGTGTTACATTAGACATCATCACATCACATCATCAGCCTATTAATGTTCCCACTGCTGGGACACAGGCCTCCTCTCTGTGAGAGGGCATGAGCCGTAATCCACCACGCTGGCCCAGTGCGGGTTGGTGGATGTCACATGTCTTCGAATTTTTGGTTCTAGGACATGCTGGTTTCCTCACGATGTTTTCCTTCACTGTTTTTAGAGCAGTGGGGATGAAATAATTTACACAAAGTAAAGCGCCTGCCTGGGCTCGAACCCACGACCTACAACTTGTAAGTCGCGGCCGATACCACTGGGCCACCACTGCTCTCACCTGCTCTTACATTAGCAATAATTGAAACAAAACATTTATATTAATTAAAATAAACTACGTAAGATTTTATTGGGGCTTCCGCAGACAATAGTGTGACTAATTACTATGCCAGTATAAAAACGTATTGTCGCGGTACTTACTTAGAAATTGTTCCATCTTCATAACTATAGAAAAAATTAAACAATAAAACACGATGTCACATGGTATCTGTCTTCGGAAACCTTTATACTTACTATAAAAAAGCTTCTGAGATGTTACGTAATTTTTCTCATTTCATTATATAGAAGCTACACAAATCTTATAGTAAAGTTAGTGGGTCAATCTACCCTTGTTTTAAACCGTTGTCTAATAAACTCTCTCAAGTATATCAAGTTGGCTTGCAAGCTAATTGAATGCGGTAAGCGTACGGACAATGCCACTCTTTGTCCGTTGTCCCGGCGCATCCGAGGACATTCCACATATTAACCCACTTTGACCGCTAAATGCTGCGCTGTGTTACGATCTATATTGCTTTTTATATTTTAAAAAGGAACAGTGTTTTTCTGGCTTTTGTATTTTATTGTAGCTTTGTTGTATACAGTTTTCTGAGATCAAAATCAAACCAACATAAAAAAAAATTGAGTAAGTCATTCCAGCCGATTAACGTCCACAGCTGGACACAGGCCTGCCAAAAGTTTGCTTCTAGCATCCAATGGGCTCCCGAGGTCTCCACCAGGTTATCAGTAATCCTTATGGGACACCTTCAACGCTGCGTCTTTCGCTATTCTAGAACCTTTCAACGCCATCGAAACGTGCAAATGACAAGGGCTTATACCAGTTGCAAGTTTTATTCGTTTCATTGTTTAAATCAAATTAGTTTGTTAAAATTGTACTAGCACCAAATCAATGGGTTTACTGCTTGATTTAGAATGTCATATGCCCGATGGCTAATTCCCTGAAGTCATCAGATCGAATGTCCGAATTGCCGAAATTCCATAGCATCGATGTACCACAATTTCGAATAACCATTAGATCGAGCATCTGTGTCGCCGAAAAGCCATTGGAACGATGAAAGACAAAGGAAGAGAAAAAGATAAAATACATTCGATGGATAGGACATCCATCGAATGTCTATTGGCTCGACGTGTCAGTAATTCGAAAGCTATTCTACATGAAATATTCAAGAAGAGTAAAAGAAGGAATTTAAAATGGGATAAAAAACAAACCAGCAGTGTTTAATCAACATATATATATATATTATAGGAATTGTATGAGATCAGGAATTCTATACAATTCCTAGGCAGTCTATAGAATTCCTAAAGTCGATTGGAAAAATATGGAATTTTGTTTCTGATTTGTATTTTTATGGCATTTCGGCAATTTAGACGTTCGATCTGATGACTTCGGGGAATTAGCCATCGGGCATATAACATACGAAATCAAGCAGCAAACCCCAAATCAATAACTAAGTTTCGTTTCAACGTATCCACTGACTGATACAAAGTTTGCAACAAAATCTTGAAAACTACTCTAAAAGTAATCACATCCACAAAATGACAGTCACAAAACAAAGTTATCAAACTTTCACTAACTATATCACACAAGTGAAATAATGTACCTACGCCCCGACCACTTTATTTCTAAGTATATTGTTTTTGTGAAAGTACAATGCGCCCTAGCAGTTTCGCTCAATAAAACACCGTTGCCCGTGTTGTTTCAAACAAAACTTTGTACCGTGGCTGTGCTAAATCGGTCTTGACAGACAGTGCACCCAATTTCGTTCGACACAAAGTTTCTCGAAGACGAAGGGAATTGGGTGGTTGAAGTTTATTAATACTTAATGCTATGGAGGCGTAGAGGAGTGACAAGATTTGTGTCACAGGGTCCTGTACAAATCTATTACACAATACGTGAGCCGACTCTTAACACAATGTTTTGTATCTCCATTTTGGTTTTACGTTCTTTCTTTGCTTGAATTTTTCGGATGGCAGAAGAACCTGTTAAGAAATTAAATTGGGCTGAAAACTAGAGATTATAAGGTAAACAAGGATTAAACCTAGCTTTCAAAACTGGTAAACTAAAGGTTTCATCAAAATTGCTTCAAGAAAATTCAATTTATTTAGTTTATAATGTGATTTTTAATTTCGTGGACTAAACTGACATTTGGGGGGTTGTCACTTTATCGTTACATTAAAATAGTGTCGTACCCTAACTATCCTGAGTGATCGAAAGTTAATCGAAAATCGAAGTAGATCGAAAATGAAACTACCACAGGGCAAAAAAAAAAGAAGTTTTTAAACTAGCGGCCCTTATTTAGTTTCTAGTCATTTATGTCAGACTTCATTTTATCCATCGCATTTATTTTATTGTTGATTTCTTATTTAACACAATAAAAGTTCATGTACTATGTGTATGAATACTGTTATATTTAAATATATTACGTTTATATTCATAAAATATTTATTTACACCAATTAATAAAAATAAATCAAAGAGTCATGTCACATCGATTCGATGAATCACTTATGATTGAGCCTTACCTACAACACTATGTTCCGCGCTTGCAACATTTAAAAAAAATAAGGTCATTGGCAGCTGTCAGTTTGGTCCACGAAATTAAAAATCACAGTATAGCTAATTTTCAATTCATCATCTTTCAGAAAGATGCGTAAAAGCTACCGCGACAACGTATTTTCATACAAGTTCGCGCCTCAGACAAAAACTTTGTTGGGTAATAGACTAAGTAAATTGATTGTCGCATTGTCGCATCGTATCTGTCTGTAGCAGCCTTTAGTAAAAAACCCACCAACCAACACTTTACGTGACCAACCGATCAGGACGATTCAGTCTGACGGATTAAAGCGATCACCTAAACTAAACTAACAAAACTGCTACCTGGCCACAATTACTTCACATTTTTACGACACCACCAAAGTAACTTGGAACGTCCAAAAAAGCCAATAAAAAAGGCCATAACTAAAGTAAGGATGGAGCTTCATAATTAAAACCTATCCTGACTTATGAACCATATACATTTGAGTGCGTTTTTACTTCTCTGTTGTTGTGTTCGGGAATGCTGGGCATTTGGCCCGTTATCAAATGTTTTATGGTGAGTGGAATTCTTTGAGAAACTACCAAAGTAAAAGCTGTTAAAAACGAGGTAGGTTTTTACTTGTTGCGCGGTAATATCAAATATTGTTGGGGTCGGCTTCCAGTCTTACCGGATTCAGCTGAGTACCAGTGTTTCATATGGAGCGACTGCCTATCTGACCTCCACAACCCAGTAACTGGGTAACATGATACACCTTGGCAAGACTGGTGTCAGATCTCAGGCTTCTGACTACCCGTAACGACTGTCAAAGATCTTCAAATGACAGCCAGGACCAACGGCTTAACGTGCTCTCCGAGGCACGAAGGAAACTCGGTATGTTGAAATGGTCACCCATCCACGGACCGACCTCGTCAAGCGTTGCTTAACCTTGAAGATCGACCCGTGCGGCTGTTATTATTTAGCCACGAGCTCCTCTCCTCCTCTGTTGCGCGGTAATATGCCAATAAAAATAAGAAAAAAACGTGAGTAAGGAAAATAAATATTGTAGAAAAGAGTAAAGCGATATATATTCTGTTTTCAGGAAGCATTCATTCAATTATAACATTTACAGACACTTTTGAACTATCAAGGAGTCCGTCAGTCAAAAGATGCAGCTGGTTACACGCTTCAAAGCGAAGATCTATATGGAGAAGAACGTATACTTAATATCAGCCTATAACTGTCCCACTGCAGGGCGAAGGCCTCTTCTCATACAGAGAAGACACGAGCATTGATCACCATGCTTGCTCAAGGCGTGATGGCAATTTCAGACTTACATTAACTTTACTAAAAGTCCAGGTTTCCTCACGATGTTTGCCTTCACCGTTTTCTGTGATGTCCAAGATTTTTTTTTTTTGTTAGTCTCGCGCTTGACCACTATCTCACCTGATGGTAAGTGATGATGTGGTCGACGATGTAGCACGCTTACCTAGAAGAAACCTATTCACTCTAGACTTAAAGACTCCCAGGTTGTAGCTATCAGGAAATACAGACTCTGGCAGGGAATTCCACTCCTTAGCTGTACGCATAATGAAAGTACTCCCAAAATGGTTGGTGCGTATGGGTGGGATGTTCACCATGTACCGATGACGCATCGCCGTACGTCTTGTAGTCCGATGATGGAACGGGCTAGTAGGAATTAGTTCATGCAATTCCATCGCACACTCCCCGATATGTAACCGATAAAAAACCGACAGACTGGCAACTTGGCGCCGATGTTCAAGGCTCTGGAGCCTAGACTCGACCAGTACATATGAATTTGAAAAAGTCACATTGGTACTTGCCCGGATTCCAAGACCTCAAGGACGAGGGGAGAGGCCTTAGTCACTGGTCCACCACAACCTTGAAGAACGTAAAAGAACATAAATACATAGGTATATCGATGGACAGAGGACACTTTTAAGTATTAATAACGGCTTGAAAGTAATGCCCATCAATTGCAAGTTCTATAATGCTGTTTCTAACATTTTCTTTTCCGACATTATCTTCGTCAACTCCTAAATCTATCATCACAAAAATACTTCTCCACTAAGCATCGAGACTGCAAAGAATTTCAATATTATTATCACAAAAGGTATGCGAAAACCGTCAATATATCATTTATAACGTTCATTGGAGCGCATACACGCTGGTTAGCATCGAAGCTAGCTTACAATTTATATTGCACGGACAATATTCCGTTGAATGTAGAATATAATGTATACAGGATGACTTGATTTATTGTCAATATTTCAAGGAGGCCTAGAGGAGATGGCGGTGTGAGTTCAATGAAGAGACTCACTGACCTACAATGCTATCACATACTGTAAAGTGGAAAGACTTAGGTACTATACCTACGTCTTTCCACCCTGTGGTAAGACGACGCATGCTAAAATTTAATAAATACACTAACGAGCAATGAAAAAGTTCCAGTGACATAGCACCAAATTACTCCTAAACGGGAAAGGCTAGCTTAATGACGCCGTCTGCAATATTGAAGTACATTTAACAGCGCATCAGAATATTACCAACTGAAAACGTAAATATTGTGTTCAAATTTTAAATTAAATGTGAAAAATTAAATTAAGGTGTTTGTCGGCATTTTGTGGGTGGACCTTTTTCATTGCTCGGCAGTTTAATAATAATATTTTAGGGGCTGAAAGTAGGTACTCATATGTTATGAAAACTTAATAAATATTCTCAACAATTCTTTTTTTCAAATTTCAGATTGAATCCCGTAGTAAAAGACGTTCATATATTACTGGTCTTTACCTACGAAATAGCCGTTTTTTATGAAATAAGTTAACGTATTTCTTTCTATATTTTTTTATGTATCATATAATTAATTCATCATCGTCGACCAAAGTTTTCAGACGACCACGGGATTCATTTTTCAGGTCGAAATTTCCACCAACAGCAAACCAATAGCAGGTGGTGCATTCTGTTATAGTGTTCGCTCCGAAAAACTTCTTTGATGTTACATGCCGCTTGTGCCGCGTTGCTGCCACGACGGTAGGTACTCATATTCCATAATTACTCGAATTTTGAACGTATCCATGATGACGAAAACGATTAAAATGCGGTGAAAACATAACCTTAATCAATAAACAAATGACTAATTTTGAAAAAAGAATTCCATGTTTTTAAAATAAAATTAATTTGAAATTAGAATTCTTAGCCAAGAAATAGTACATTCCTGCAGCGGCCAGCATAAGAGGCATTGATGGACGAACGTGTAAATGTGGGCCGAGGCGAAGCCGAGGCACACATACGTAAGTCCATCAATGCCTTGTTGTGGCCAAGGCTTGTATAGTACTTTTCTCAAATAATGCGCGGAAATTAAAACTAAGTAGTACCTAGAACTCATTTTGCCTAAATCAATGACGAACAACAATAATTGTTCCCGCGTTAAAGTGTTATTTTGTTTTTTTTTCAATAAACAGCGTTCTATTTACATGCCAGTTCGAAATTTAAATAAAACCTTTGGTAAGTTACCTCCTTGGTTGCCATGTTTCGGAGTAAAAGATCGTTCCATTTTTAAATATCACGACAGATATGAGTTTAGTAAGTAATTTATTTGGCCGCTAGACACGACAGATATGGATTTTTATACAACTTTTGCCGGCCGCTTCTCTCATGTATATGGCCAGCACTGCAATTTTGATTTATCTCGAAGAAGGTTGTCAAAATAATGCTCATATTTCCAAGCATGTTTGAGAAAAAAATATTTTTATTTGAAATGGCCGATACTGCGGCAATATCATAGGAATATTATTATTAATGAACACTTTCACCTTCACTTGAAATATTACAAAGGAATCCAAAGTAACCTTGTATATAATATCGTCGACAACATCATCGCTTACAATCAGATGAGAAAAAAAATCTCGTATTGGCTAGATCGTGGTTTCGTTGGGAATCGCAACTTTTTAAAATTTTGTAAATAGTAGGATATTGATAGTTTAAGACAAATAAGAATATGCTTGATGATTTTCAATTTCCGAATTATTCTTGGAGGTTTACAAATTGGTATACGAAGGTTGTAGATTAAAGCAATATTTTGTAAAACAATTGGTGAACAATAGAAGTTTGACTTTCTGCTAATAAGAATAATCATCGATCACTATATAATCTGAAAGAAGATACATGCATCCATCCATACTATTATTATAAATGCAAAAGTAACTTTGTTTGTTTGTCACCTTTTAACGACTAACCAGCTGAATCGTTTTAGATGAAATTTGGTACCTATGGAGATAGTTTGAGACATAGGATTTATCTTGGTAGTTTGGTCCCTTAAGATGATAACACACTTTTTACGCGGGCAAAACCGCAGTCAGAAGGAAAATTGATTTGATAATAATAATTATCTTCTTTCTGACACGGGATGGCAACAAGTTCATATTCAAATTTGCTGTCTCAGGCAGGCATAAAATAACATTATAATTATGTCGGTAGAGAAATTTTACGATCAAAACTGTCAAAGCGGAAATATAAATTATGTTATTTATGATGTATGAAATACATAAAAATACCTATGAGAGTAGGGTCGTGAATGTAAATTTAGATAATAATCGATAGATTTATTCTAACGATAGACTGTGTCGTGAAGTAGTAAATATCCAAGAAATTATAATTTACAAGTTTATGCTCTATACCTGTTTTAAATCATCGTTGCTGCAACAAATTGCTGTAGCAACGGCGTAGCAGAGACGTAGCAGTGTCGTAGAAGTATCGTAGCAGTGGCGTAGTGGCCTACGCCTGTCGTTTTTGAATCTTTAAAATCATGATTCTTATCTTGGCTAATATGTACGTTTTAAACTAATATTATAAAGAAGCCAATTTATTGTTATTTATACTTATATTAGTAAAGAGGTAAAGTTAAAGGTAATCCCTGGATCTACTGAAACGATTTAGATGATATTTGGCATGAAGATAGTTTGAGACTCTGGGAAGGACATAGGATAGTTTGTATTCCCTTGGAAAGCCGCGGGCAGAAGCTAATTTATTATATTTGTAAAAGGTACTAACAGGTGGTTTGAAAATCTTTAAGTCAAAATTGGCGAGAGATCGCCTTGCCTTTACCAGGCAGTAGGATACAAATGATATAATAAAAATCACTGGGATGCTATAAACATCGATATAAAACATCAAAACCTCGTCCCATCCCTATGAGTCGTTACCCAAATATGCGGTCGTTAAATAACATATTGAACTAGCTTCCTTTATGGACATTTTATGAGCTGTTGAACTTTGAAATTATATTTCTTTACACTGTTATGTAACTTAATATAATAGATTTTTGCTTCAACAAAATTCTCCCTTTTTCAACCTAAAATATCCCTCTGCTAGGCCAAGGTTTCCCCCAAAGCCTTCCATTGTTCCTGGCGTTTTGCATCCTGCCTATATCCCAATTTATTTTAGATCGTCGCAGGAAATCTTCATCACAGTTAATCAGCTTACATTGGTTAGTAAAATGTATCTCCGGACAGATCTAAACTAATCACTTCATATTATAAAAATCAAACCGACTGCTAAAACAAAACACTTCAAAGCGAAAAATAATTTTCTTTATTTTTCGCTTTGAAGTGTTTTGTTTTGGAAGTCGGTTTGATTTTTTGTTAAAAAGATTTTTATTTTCCTCTTTTTAGTTTTGGTAGGTACCGTCAATTAACATAAAAATTATTTATAGCCAAAGTACATCTCATGACGATTCCAATAAGCCCAAACACGACTAGGATACATTGTTTCATTACGGAGTTCCAGTGGCCATTGTGGTCTTCTTCATCAGTTCCATTTTACCATATGATACTTTCTGAGTGCAAATGATTGCATTATTGATGAAAATACCAAAATCGCTATATGTATGCCTATAATTTTTTAGGAGTTCCCTCAATTTCTTTAGGATCAGATCCTGATTTCCTTATCATGGTACTACCCTTGGGATATCTACTTTCCAACAAAAAAAGAATCATCGAATTCGGTTCATAAACGACGAAGTTATCCGCGAACATACATAAAAAAAATATATATATATACGGTCGAATTGAGAAACCTCCTCCTTTTTGGAAAGTCGGTTAAAAATAAAATCCCCCGCCGCGTTTGTACGCGATAATCTCAAAAACTACTTAACGGATTTTCATGCGGTTTTTGCCAATAGAAAGAGTGAGAAACGAGGAAATTTTTGTGTATAATTTGTAACGGGCGAAGCCGGGGCGGGTCGCCCGTTACTGAAAAAACGTGAGATAGAAACTGAAATGAAATTTATAACAAGTCAGAAAAATAAACCAATCTGACTACCTACTTGGAGGATACAGGTATAATTTATATTTAAAAAATTAGTCCAGAACGACGAATTGGCGATGTTCGAAACAAAATTTTGGCGCACCCACAGAACAGAAAAAACGCCTTCAACGTGATTTCTAAAGATATTGAGGGAAGTACCAATTCCACGCGGACAGATCCGCGAACGGAGTCGCGGGCGGAAGCTAGTTTACAACAAAATTAAGTTAAATTAATGTTGTTTCAAACTATACAAAAATAATTTCACCGCAATCTGAAATTCACTCAAATTCAAACTAAGTGAATGCACAAATGCCAATGCAGCAACTAAAATCTTGTTTGTAAGTAAATTATAGTTTTAACAAGACTGTCATATGTTTTAAATGGATGTCACAAATTGTGGTTAACAAAGGAATTCATAATTATGTTAGCTGTGAACAACCACTTTACCTAGACACCTGTAAACCTCTATGAGTATTTCGCTTGCTTAGAATTTTACTGAAACAATGCGGGTTGCAGAGGTCATGGTAGCTGGTTGACTGAGTTCTTAGGGCTGTTAAAAGTTTGATAATTTCATGGAGCATTAAAATGGTGGATAATTTCGTTTTTAACGTCATTATAAACCGTTTTGGTTGGGTGAACTATGTTTTAACGAGTTGGTGTAATTAACTGTTCTTTTAATGCTTTCGTATAGTCATTTTTGAGGAATACTTCAGGGATTGAATCACAGTTTTGCTGTTTTATAAATTGTTTTTGAAATCGTTGGCCGTCGGGACTTCTGAAGGTTACAGGAAGATTGGACCAGTGTATTGACTTGTGTGAAGTGAATGTAATAGGACAACTTTCAAGGTGACCAATCCACCGCTCCAACAAGGTAGGTAAATTTTTAAGTCAATAAAATTTGAAGTATTGTAAGTTTTTTCACAATAAAATTCACAATATAATCGGATATTAATGTATTATTTAGTTACATAGACGGAGCCGCAAGAGAACCAGGGTTACCGACATAGCTCGAAGAATTGCCAAACTCAAGTGGCAGTGGGTAGGGCACATTGCTCGCAGAACGGATGGCCGATGGGGCAGAGAGGTTCTGGAGTGGCGATCGCGAACCGGAAGACGTTGCGTTGGAAGGCCTCCTACCAGGTGGACCGATGACCTGATGAAGGTTGCGGGGATCCGCTGGTTGCGAGACGCACGGGACCGGTCAATGTGGCGACGCTTGGGGGAGGCCTATGTCCAGCAGTGGACGTCTTTCGGCTGATATGATGATGATGATAGACGGATCTTATTGGAGATGTTCTTCAGAATGGTCAAGTGCACAGTAATCATAATCATAAGCGTGTATGAATAGATATAATGATCATAAGTGAAGCAAAAGGAGTATGCAGGGGGCGTCGCGGATAAATTTGAAAGAGAGTTACCGCGGCCCTGGCACAAGCAACTGGAGGAACACGGGTGGGTTTTAGTCAGTAAAAGTCAGACACGCCCTCCCGGTTCACCCAGAGCGGGAGAAGTCATTGGATGATTTCCCACCCAAAAAAAAAGGGGTCGTACTGTAGTTTCTGCCTACCCCCAATAGGAAAAGGCGTGAGTTTATGTTTGTATATATGTACCTATTTTTTCACAGTAAAAACAAAATACAACCGACTTCAAAATAAAGACACTAAAAAAGTGAAAAATAACTTCTATTTCGGAAGTCGGCGTTCCTGTTTTCGTTTCTTCGTTTATTGATAGTAATTTTTCACTTTGTAGTGTTTTTATTTGGAAGTCGGTTGTAACTTGTTGTTAAAAAAAAAATTTAGTTTTCACTTTTTAGTGGTATATATTGGACAAGTTCTATAGTAAGGCCCACAGTGATTTTAGCATAGATTACCCTAATAACATATAACTTGAACATAACCTGTGGAATGAGAGTGTACCAGGGTGAACTGTACACATCTGCGTACCCGTTTAGAGCAAACTGGCGTGATGGAATATTATGAAATGGTGTAAACAATAAACAGACATGCGATTGCAGCAATCCCGAGAGATTTGCCGTCATTTATTGAAGAGTTCTGTTGTATATCTCCGAAGTTCTTCATCATATTTATTATAAATTTCATTGTAATTGAATATCTGTTAAAGTGATGTAAATCTTCATTGTGATAATTGTAATCTGTAATATTGAACAAGGGAAATAAATAATAATTATATTTTAATGTATTATTTAAATTAATTAATAAATATAATTTTGATAATGTAAATAATATAGAATATAAGAAATCTGTTTGTGTAAATGATGATTAATGTATAGTTGTAAAATTTAAAAATCATTAATTCAATAATAATAACTGTACCTAAATATTTGCACGCCATGACAAATGGCAGACATGTCGTGAGCCACTGTTATTTAAGATCTTGCATGCATGTATTATTTTAATTCTGTATACACATGTTTGGGCAAATAAAATTTCTTATCTTATCTTATCAGATCTTTACCAAATTTATATTGGACCATTTCGGAATAAATTTATTTCGAACAAAAGAAGAGTTTTGCAAATCCGTTTATATATGGCGGAGTTTTGCCCGAAAAACATTTAAAAAAAGAAAACATCCGAATTGAGAACCTCCTCTTTTTTGGGAAGCCGTTTAATAAAGACATATCGTATTATATAGTTATCTAGGTATGTACCATCACATCTACAGATTTATTAGTCTAATTTACATTTTAATATAACATATTGATCTACAGTATCTAGCCCAGTGGTGGGCAAACTTTCTTAATGGGGGGCCAGAAAGTTCAAGAAATTTCAGAGGAGGGCCAAAATTATAGGAAAAATGCATTTTGTGTTAAAACTTTTAATCGTGTAAAAACATTACAGCATTACACGCTTGCACAAATGTTAATAAATACTTTAATTCGGAGACCCTGCCATGGTAGGTGGAAAATTTGAATCTACTTTATACTTCTGGACCGTCAAAATATAATTATCGCGGGCCATATATTATTAATGTCGAAGGACCGTCGGCGGGCCGGATTAAATGCTTTCGCGGGCCGGAGCTGGCCCGCTTTGTGGCCTTTTTAAATCTAGCGCGTTTGGTTCCTGTCTACAGTTTTATGAACCAAATAAAGTACTTTTTCAATACAGTTGTTAAACATGGCGTACTTTCAAAGGCTATAATTATGATTCGAAACTTAAATCTTATGCATAGGCATCTTTCTTTTACGCGGTCGTGACTTTTGTTTACGAGCTCGATCATTAGTTTTGCAGTTTAGTTTTAAATTTATAAGTCAATTTAAAAAGTTTAGTAGCAAAGAGTTTTCATACATTGAATAAAATGGAATAGATTTTATACTAGGAAAAATGAATGATTCCGTACGTTTTAGCATTGAACTCTCAAAAGTCTTTTAAATGGTTGTTTAATATATTTAATTACCAGTTTTAATTTAATTATTTTCACATCAACATTTGTCTAAAATCGAATAGGCTGTATAGACTGTTTTCGTTGTAAAAAATGTCCAGTTGCAAAAACGCGCCTTTAGTTAAAAGTCAATTTAAAAAAGTTTAGTAGCAAGGAATTTTCATACATAGAATAAAATGGAATAGATTTTATACGAGGAAAAATGAATGATTCCGTACGTTTTAGCATTTAATTCTCAAACGTATTTTAAATGGTTGTTTAATATATTTAATTACCAGTTTCAATTTAATTATTTTCACATCAACATTTGTCAAAAATCGAATAGGCTGTGTAGGCTGTTTTCGTTGTAAAAAAAATATGTCCAGTTGCAAAAACGCGCGAAAGTTTTATTTTTTTGTGAATTAACAAATCTAATTCTTTGATTTGTTTTTACTATTTCCCACAACTGTATTGAAAAATATCGTGTGATACACGGGCGTGTAGGTTATTGCAAACTCGTGTCATTAAAAACCCTCCCCTTCAGCTCGGGCTTGTTAATGAGAGCTAGTTTGCAATAACCTACTTTCCACCCTTGTATCACAATATACTATTTGTTTACTATTTCATTAAATAATCAACCACTTTTCACATCACTATTTAAAAAGCTACTGTTATTAATTAATCACTTCACTTCACAAATTAAAACATAATCTAGAAAAATCTCGACGCTACTTGCGACTGGTAAGATATGCTTTTTACCCGACTACGACGAAGCCAAAAGGAAGGGTTATGATTTTAGCAGTCTATGTATGTATTTATATAATATGTATGTTTGTATTTACGTATGTTCCTTCGTAGCGTCCAAACTATTCATCAGATTTTGATGAATAAGGTGTCAATCGATTCGTTATGGCCATGGCCATAACATAGCCAAAAAAAAACATTTTGCTAGTTTTTCATAGAGAATTTCTAAACAGCTCCGAGATTTTTATAAATAATGCCCCTTGATGATTCCGTTTACTACATCCCTTATAAACCCCATTAAAATGCCTTATAATCTGCTCGTTACATCACCGTGGCTATGAACCATCAGGAACAATAGCAGTTCGTGACGTCACAATGGAAAGCCCTGTCCTGAAGTATGCTCTACCAGCCATTAGGAAAGGCCGCTATTAAGGAATAATGAAGTAGAGCAGCTTTGCTATTGTTTCAACATTGATGTGGAGATTCTTGTCGCTTTGATTTGAGATTTTTCAACAATGGCTTTGGTAGAGTAGTAAGGTACCTACTTGGTTATATTATTGACAAGTTGTGCCCGTGGCTTCGCTCCCGTCACCTGCCTACCCTATTCTACTTAACTACCTAACCTACTTACCTTGCTACTTACCCTACCTACCTACCAATTTTTTTTCTAGAGTCCATCTTCCGCGGAGAATCTTAACAAAAAAAAGTGTTAATAAAACTATCGTAAAAGAAACATTATTAAAAGCCGAATCAAATTAGATTTTTAAATTGTTATAAATATTTAATATTATCTTTCTAAAACAAACTCACGCTACAACTCAAACGTCTACTTACTGTCTACACGAAAAAAATGAGGTCCATTTAAGACAAAAGAAGTCTTAAACTTAATAAAAACCCGCCAAGTGCGTGTCGGACTTCCACATTTAGGGTTCCGTACCAAACCGCAAAATTAAGTTGGTTGTAATAGAAAACAAGTAAAATTTAAAAATTTAAAAATGCCCTGCACATTTTTATTTCATGCTACATAACCTAGTAGTAGTAACTCTAGTACATAGTAGATACGCTTCGATCGGCAATCTATTGAACACGTAATTATGACAAAAAACGACAAAATCACCTTTCAAATAAAAAAAAACCTAAAATGCCACAGACAGACACACATATACACAGATACACAACAAACCTTAAACTTATAACATTCCTCTTTTTCCGTCGGGGGTTAAAAATGAGGGAGATTTATGTATTTGTTAGTAAATTATACGTATTTCAAGCTCATAGATCAATGGGAAGTTAATAAATTCAAACAAAAATTTTGAAACAATTTTTTTGGCACAAAATTTTGTACAAAAGGCTGACTTAGGTGGCTTTAAATTCTCATGCCTTTGTTTTACAATATATTTTATAACAAAAAATAAAGTATTTATCTACTCAACGAGGTCTAAACAACGATACCCCACCCTCGATAGGGTAAGCCAAACATTTTTCAGCCCCCTCCCCTCTCCCCTCCTTTAGCTGTATGGAAGTCTCCCTTAAAAACATTTAAAAATATTTTTTGTCAATTTTTGTGGCTTTGAGTCAACAACATGCTTATACTATGCAAAATTTAAGTCTGTAGCTCCAACCGTTTGGCTGTAAAACCTGTGTGACAGACGAACGGACACGTGAGTGACAGCAATAGGCTTCCGTTTGGACCCTTCGGGTGCGGAACCCTAAAATGTGACTTAAATATACAGCTAGATTAATTTTGTGGTTTAATAAAGATTAGATTAGGCTTTTACTTTCTGACTCACTGACCGACCAGTATGAATTGAATCGAAGGAGGATGGGCAATCACACTAATCTATACTACTATAATAATATAATATTATAAAGAGGAAAGATTTTTTTGTTTGTTTGTTTGTACCGAATAGGCTCCGAAACTACAGGACCGATTTAAAAAACTACATTATTCCTGAGTGACATAGGCTATTTTTTAATCCCGAAAACGGGTCCTGTGTCCACGGAAGCGAAGCCGCGGGCAACAGCTATATTATAATAAAAGGGAAAGTTTGTGGGTGTGTTCTTACGTTTGTTACTTCTTCACGCTCAAAAGTCTGGCCGGATCTAGATAAAATTTGGAACAGAGTTATATTATAGTCAGGAATAGCACATAGGATACTTTTTATCCCCGGAATATTTTCCCTCAGGATAATTTTCGATTGCATCCAAATTTTCGTATTAATATTATAAATACGAAAATTTTGATGGATGTATGTTTGTTACTTAATCACGCCAGAACGGGTGAACGGATCAGGATGAAATTTGGCACAGACATAGATTGTAGTCTGGAATAGCACATTGGCTACTTATTATCCCGTTATAATGTTGCCTTGGGATAACAAAACACTAGAAGAAACTTAGAAGCTAATAAGTTAATATAATACAAATCAGGAGTAATGAAAAAAAAATGGTGAAAGCATCAAATAATGCTAGTGTACATTTACCTCGATATTTCAGAAGTGTGACACAATTAGCCTAAGCGTTCGTAACATCAAATGAAGATGAGTACGACAAATGGTTCACACCACGCCCTTTACCAAAAACTTAAGCCATTAACTCAGGGTACTTAAAAAAATAAATGGCTGTTTCTAATTTAACGGTGGGCACCTGTAGCCTGAACAAAATGGCCGTAATTTCTGAAAACATTTCATATTTTATGTGCAAACGACTTGTTGCTTCAATTAATACTAACGTGAGCTTCATTTAGATCTGTTATTTTTACACTACCTAGATTCGTGCTTTGCGAAAATTATTATGACAGCTACATGGAAAAACCGGCCATGTGCGAGTTGGACTCGCACACGAAGGGTTCCGTACCATTATCGCAAAACACTGCATAAAAATCACGTTTGTTGTATGGGAGCCCCCCTTAATTTATTTTCTTTTAATTTATTTATTATTATTTTTTGAAGTAAATATACAACTGAACATTCTGTGAATATTTCAAGCGTCTACCTGTTGCCGTTATTAATATCGAGCAAAAAACGGCAAAAATATCACGTTTGCTGTATGGGAGCCCCCCTTTAATATTTACTTTATACTGTTTTTAGTGTTTGTTGTTATAGCGGCAACAGAAATACATCATCTGTGAAAATTTCAACTGTTTAGCTATCACGGTTCATGAGATACAGCCTGGAGACAGACGGACAGACAGACAGACAGACAGACAGACAGACAGACGGATCGTGAAGTCTTAGTAATAGGGTCCCGTTTCTACCCTTTGGGTACGGAACCCTAAAAAATCAACCAGCCATGCGTACCGCAGTCCGGTATCAAACGCCTAAATTGGGAGAGCCCTAATACTGATGGCCGTCATTAGAACTTCTGTTTATCCGAAATGACAGCCAGGAACTTCTTCTCCTGCTTTTTTTTCGATTGTCTCGCTTTTGACCACTATCTCGCCTGATGGTAAGCGATGATGTGGTCGACGGTGAAGCACGCTTGCCTAGAAGTAACCTGCTCCTTTAGCCAAGGTACAAACGTTTCGTATCAAATCTCTTTCTACAATCGTTAACGCCTTCTATTTGTATGATCTGACCACGTGACTTAACGTTCAGATTTGTCATTCCCATACATTGATTCGTTTTCTACATGCGTTATCGATTGTAGATTGTCAACTTAGCTATAGTTGCTGTTCACTCTTGACTTAAAGACACCAAGGTTGTAGCTATCAGGAAACAATTAATCCGGCAGGGAATACCACTCCTTAGCTCTGCGCACAATGAAAGTATTAGCAAAACACTTTGTGCGTATGTGTGGGATGTCCACCTTGTCTTTTTGAGGTACCGAGGGGCTTCGGTGTGTATTAGATGGGCCCCACCGCAGATCGATGTTTCGATAGACGTGGCTTAATAAGAGCGAAAAACTTAGTGCAGAATCTATAGAGGTATTAACTAAGTATACTTAACATGGAAACTTGTGTTTTTATAGAGATTAAAAAAGTAAATTAGAAAAATCAAAAAACCCGACTGCTTAAAAAGCGAACTAAAAAGCCGTAAACAAGAAGAAAATCATGCTGTGCAGCCGGAGGATACGTATTCGCGAGCTGGCTGACCAAAACCACTGGCTGACGTATCCTCCGACTGCATAGCATGATTTTGAAATTTTGTTCCCCACAATATGGCACCCAAAATCCGCCATTTTTCTATTTTCCAATTTTAATGTAGCCAGTGACACTCGCAGGGTTAAGACGAATCGATTGACGTATGAATCATCAAAATCGGCCAACATTTGGTCTCTGGAACGCCACATAGGAACAAACATACATACATAGACTGATAAACACATTACCCTCCTTCGGCAGTCAGGTAAAAAGACTAGGCCGAAACATGTTAAAGATATTCTTCGAGATTTTGTTCTGAATTCTTCTAAACATCTACCTATCTTCTCTTAAACAAAAATTACGAGTTAGCAGTTTCGTTGCCGAGCCTCGTTAAAAAGATGCTCACTTTGCATAGCCAGCAACTTTCTCGTCTTCATTATTATTTTGCTTTGAAGAGTTTTTATCCCAATAAGTCATTTCTCAAAAGATAAATTCTTAAAATTTTGTAGAATGAACATATTTTATCACTAGGCTATGAAAAGTCAGTAATAAGAGCTATAGAAATACATTTTCTTAAACAGCTTAAGTTTTATTGGAATGGAGTTCCTTATCGCACGTTATGGTTCTGATTTGTTTGCGGGCTCAGGGTCTAGAGTTCTAGACCGAAAAAAGTGTTACAATGAAAAAATCATACCAAAAACCGACAGCTTTTTGTAGTGATTTTTAAGGCACTTCCCGGTCACCTACGAAACTAAAACTTATTTCAATTGATTAAGCTTGCCATAAATTTTAAGAATATGCAAAAATATTTGTAATTTTAACGTTTAAATACTCTTTTTTTATATAATTCAATATAAATAAAAAAAAATTGCGTGATAAATTGTGCGAGGCACCGCGTGTTGCATGCATGACAGTATAAGCAAAGATCCGCACCAAAGGGAAACGCCGAGGAGAGAGCCGGAGGCGCACGAAGAAAACCGAAGACGTACGAGTGCGCGCTCACTAGACACTACAATATCTAAGCTAGCAGCCGCTATTGTGTGTTTACTGAGCAACAGCTGTGTTGTTGTTATTTCAGCTTCGTTATATTTTACGAAACTGAAAGACTGTAAATATAATTAATCAAACTCCGTTCCAACCGAGTGAGACACCTCTCTCTTTTTTTATTTATTTAACGTTAGGCTCGCGTTTGACCACTATCTCGCCTGATGGTAAGCGATGATGTGGTCGACGGTGAAGCACGCTTGCCTAGAAGTACTCTTTATTTATACATGATTAAGAAACTGGGCAGGAGAATTATTATGTTCTTGACACCTTGTCTAACTTAAAAACCAAATAATGGTCATGGTATGTGCACAGCATACGGCCTATTCTACGGCCCACATACAGTTGCAGCAATATTGTTTTATTGATACTAAAGAAAAACAATTGTTTTACAGTGTTAATACATATAAAATATTGTGAGATATTTGCTAAAATAGAACTTTAATTATTAGTAATCTTTTTTATAGCTGCGTTTTCACGAATGGCCAAAACTGGGTGATGGCGTTTCTCAGTAGCTTGAACTCAAAAGTTGTGCCTGATTGATGGTGAGAGGCTCGTCACGTCACAGGTGAAACTTTGATGTACTTTGTGTATACATCTGCTACCCTTTAGATGGTACGAGCGTGATGAAAACGATAGACAATTATTTCAGTCGACAGCATGTATTATCCCAATTCATCAACCCCAGAGATCGTTGACCCGCCAAAACATGGCTGAAAATTAACTCAACGATTCCAATTTTAAATTCAATTACCAGCACATGTCTTAAGAAAATGGCGTCCACAAGATAAGACTCTTAAGGGAAATGGTAGCCACTTAACCCCAGAGAGTTCTAGCCGGATTTATTGCACACTATAAATTCACGAAGACTTTGTTTCAACACCTTTCGGCGCTTTGCAGCTTCGAGTTTCAGTGTGAAAAAAATTACAATAATTCTTGCTGTAGAATTGATGAGAATTATTTGTTTTAATATTTTTTTAGTCTTTTGTTTTATAATAGCATAAATTTAATGTTAGATGTGTGTAATATATATTTTTTTTTTATTATAGACTAGCTGTCCCGGCAAACTTTGTTTTGTCATAAAAACACCAAACATTAATCTGCCCTACCAACCCTACCCTAACTACCCTACACTACCTACCCTATCTAGAAAGAAAGAGAGAAAGAAAACACAACAAAAAAAGTATAAGCGAAATCGGTCCAGCCGTTCACGCGTGATGCCGTGACCAAGGGCAATAGGGATTCATTTTTAGGGTTCCGTATCCAAAGGGTAAAAACGGGACCCTATTACTAAGACTTCGCGATCCGTCTGTCTGTCTGTCTGTCTGTCTGTCTGTCCGTCTGTCTCCAGGCTGTATCTCATGAACCGTGATAGCTAGACAGTTGAAATTTTCACAGATGATGTATTTCTGTTGCCGCTATAACGACAAATACTAAAAACAGTATAAAGTAAATATTAAAGGGGGCTCCCATACAACAGACGTGATATTTTTGCCGTTTTTTGCTCGATATTAATAACGGCAACAGGTAGACGCTTGAAATATTCACAGAATGTTTAGTTGTATATTTACTTCAAAAAATAATAATTAATAAATTAAAATAAAATAAATTAAGGGGGGCTCCCATACAACAAACGTGATTTTTATGTAGTGTTTTGCAATAATGGTACGGAACCCTTCGTGTGCGTGTCCGACTCGCACTTGGCCGGTTTTTTTATATATATAGAAGATAGGCTCGCGCTAGACCACTATCTCATCTGATGGTAAGCGATGATGTGAAACCACGTGAAAGCCGAGAAAGATAAGCATATCAAGTATATTGACTTGGCTCGCGAGTTTGTCGTCACTGCGATTATTGTACCGATAGTCGTGTCGGCCAAAGGCTTAATAGCCACGAGCCTCGACCAACACCTTAGCAGGCTCTCGTTTGGCGGCTGGGTCAAGGGCCTGATCCACAAAGCAGTACTGCTGGACACGGCTCGTATTGTTAGGTGGTTCCTCTCTCTGGAGCCCTGACTTCCGGTAGCTTGGACCCTATTCGATACCGGTGGGCCTCTATTAAGCGATGGTGTAACTACAACCTGGAAATGAATGGGGCCATATCAATCGTATTAACGTCTAAAATATATCATAGATTTAACACTGAGAAGCGTCACGTATCATGTGGGTATTCGCAAATATTTTGGCAATCGCTGTACCTGATAAAATGTCACTTCATCTGAGCCCTTATAGCCTAAGATCCGACTGCAGGAATCAGCAGTAATCAGGGTTTTTGATTAAACTTAATTTTCATGAATACTTAACTAAATTTTGAAAAAAGCTACATAGAGTACTTTCATCAAAGAAGTATGTTCCGGTGGGCTAATTTTCGACTTTCATCTGGGCGAAGACTCTGCCAAAAGGTGTATCATAGACGAAATGCACTCTAGTTTCCCAGATAGCAAAAATCTACATACTAACGAAGAAATAGCTCATCTACTCACAAGAAAGTCTTTTTTTTTGTCTTATTTTTGTCTTAATAAAAAAAATAAGAAGGGTTGCCCCACACTAGGCATTTCTCCTGTATCGTGGGTGCGTTTACAAACATATAAACTCACATACACAAATACCCAGAGCCGAAGCAACTATCTGTAGGTCATACAAATATTTGTTCCGTGCGGGAATCAAAACCCGCGACACGCAGCACAGCAGTCAATCGCTCAACCACTGCGCCAACCGTGCGCCCAAAGAAAGAAAGAAAGTACATACGAAAACTAAAAAAAAACCTATGTATTTATTTATATAAAAGCAAATTACTCCAATTCGATTATGCAAAGGTTTGCAATCATACTGCGGTTACAGCAAGGTACCTATCCATCCATAAGATTTTTTTATGTAGGTACCAAATTACCTACTATTACAAAAATCTTCTAATATTTTATCGGGTCCTCAGGCTATCACACCCTTGGGCCATTTACCAAAATGGCCCACACTTAATCTCAGTCGAGATCTGACACCCGTTTTAAAGGGCTGTATGAATAAACTATGAGTGTATGTGAAGTATTTTAAAGTTTAATAGATACATTCCGTTTAACTATTCGTTAACTGAAATGTCTACTTACCTACACAATTATTCTGAATCTTTAAAGCAATAGGGTAGTTGCCAAAAAAATTCTATTTAGTCCGTCAGGTAGATAACCTAAAAATATTGGACGCATATTTTTTCTTTTGCTACGTAAACAAAAAAATACGACGATACAGTGCGTTGAAATATCACGTGACGTCACGGTATGCTACACTTTATACTGACAAAGTGACGTCACAAGCCCCCACTCCTGAACTCTGATGCGCTTTATCTTTGTCAATTTTTATTTATTTGATAAAGCAAAAAATACGAGCACATTATTATTTGATAATGTCACTGACGGACTAAATAGAATTATATTTTTTTTTTCAATACAGGAAACATCCCTATTCTGAAATATCCTGACCGTGAGAAACAGCAATGATTACAAAGAAGTAATTCATATAAATTTTTCGATTTTTTTTCTGTGATTTTACCAGGTTATATCATGTTTTCAAGTATCTCGTTAGTTGAGATCATACAGGGAGTCGTACCAAGTTAAATACTGGTATACAGCTACATCTCATTTTGAACTACTAAAACGTAATGAGTCAAAAACTAAAACAGACTTAAAAATAGCTGCAAAGGATCCTAGCAATCATGACATTTCTTTACTTGGAAAGAGTAAAAAAAAACAAAACATACAGCTTTCAAAAAGCCCCTAATATCCTAAGTATTGAGCCATCTGCAATGACAAAAATCATACAAATACGATCATTCTCCATTTAAAATCTCTAATAACATTTATCGTGATAATTACTAAAACACACGTGCATGTTAGTGACGTGGCCACGTCCACTCGCCTCGTCTCTAGTGTCTCTTACGTAACACCTCACCTGCACGGCTCGAGGTGTTGTGTCGCATCACTACCTTATGTAGGTAGTTGTGCGGCTACAACTGTTTACAGGGAATTTGTAGTTTTAGATTCGTTTAGAAGAACATTAACTGCAAAAAAATTAGGGGTTGTAAACATTTTCTTGCAGCGGGTTTAAAAATGTTGAAGCAGTCTAAAGTTCCAACGATATGTAATTCCTTACATATCGTTGGAACTTTTCAACTCTCTTTTAATCTTACAATGTATAATATTTTAATGAAAATAGTGTTAACCTTAATAAAATTGTCGGTTATCCCCTTCAGTGCTAATTATTTTCTTACCCTACAAATATAAAAAAAAAGTTAATTAAAAAAATCTAAAAACCCGACTGCTTGAAAAGCGAACTAAAAAGACGTAAACAAGAAGAAAATCATGCTGTGCAGTCGGAGGATACATATTCGCGAGCTGGAGGACCAAAACCAGATGTATCCTCCGACTGCAGATCATGATTTTCTTCTTGTTTACGTCTTTTTAGTTCGCTTTTCAAGCAGTCGGGTTTTTGATTTTTTTAATTAACTTGTTTTATTTACAACATTTTAGTTATTTTTTTTTAGAATTATGTACATTCAAACATATAAGTTTTATATATTTTTGAAATCAACTCTTAAAACCCTTTATTTTGATACCCCACACGAATAGTTAAAAAAAAAAAAAATTACCCCCACAAAATGGCGCCCAAAATCCACCATTTTTTTATTTTCCAATTGTAATGTAGCCAGTGACACTTGCAGAGTTAAGACGAATCGATTGACGTAAGAATCATCAAAATCGGCCAACACGTTTGATCTCTAGAACGCCACATAGGAACAAACATACATACATACATAGACTGATAAACACATTACCCTCCTTCGGCAGTCGGGTAAAAAACTGCCGTCAGTCCTGTCACTTACCGTTTAAATCTAAATTCACTTCGACCTTTCTTAAATTTTTTTTCTCCTAATATAATATAAAACATACGTCCTAATATTTTGTCAAGAATGGTGATAATGATACATTCACAGTTTGAGATGAGAACTACTAACGAACTTGCTTTGGCGAAAGCCGTGTAATCAGTCTTACTAAATTAGCTAACTAAAATAATAAACTTCAGCAACAAGCTGAAACCAAGCCAGAATGGACTAAAAACATAAAGGCAATTGTTGGAAAAAATACGTAAATTTTCGCATTACCTACTCCCAAATATAAAGCCACGCAATTTCCAACTTCGAGTAAAGCAATAAAACATACCAAAACGACAACAGAATATGAATATAATTCTTTTGTGAGAAGCCGAAAAATGTTCTAGATTTTTCTCGTCCTTTTTCGACCTTTATTAGATTATTCAGTGTCCATGTTACAGCACACCCGAATAAAAAAGGAAATAAATCGTGGCCCTTGTTAAAATCTGATACAAAACCTTTGAGACCTGACCCATCATATTCCTGGGCCATTGCACGACGAATAAACAGGAATTGAGTAAAATGTCAATGGCCATCCTAGAAATTGAATAATTTTGAGCCTCCCAAAATGTTGAGCATCTATCTGTTGAATGTTTCGGGAAATAGCAGTTGCAAGAGTGTAGCAAAGTAGTAAAGTATTTTTAAGCAAATATTTGAAATATAAAGGATTTTAGTTGTTTTCACTAGTATTCGTTATATGAAAGATCTAAAAGAGTAAAGTAACCAACTAATATGTTATTATACAAAGTTCCCCAAACATCAATATTACTGGGCCAAACAGGAATCGAGTAGTTAACTCGATTCTAAAGGTTTTACTCTTTTTCCAGATGGCCTCCATAGAAATTGAGTAAAGCCTTTTTTTTTTATGGAAAGTAAAAAAATCTTCGACACAAAATTGTGTGACAGATGACGGACAGACGGACACGTGAGTGACAGCAATATGGCTCGATTTTGACCCTTCAGATACGGAACCCTAACAACGACTTCTGAAATTACGACTTATACAGTAGTATGGAAAAAGAAGACAAGATACACCGACCATGCGACATGCTGCCCCTGCTCCATTTGCATTGACAGTCTTTAGTGTAGACAAAATCAAATTAATTAATTTATATAATATTTTTTTTAAGTATTTTACTCACACACTGTTTCGCTGTTGTTGAATTAGGTATTTTACCTATGTTTGCAATATTTGTAAGTATGTGAGAACCATGTTCCTATTTATCAAATGAATTTATCTGTTATTGCTTTAAATACTTTATACCTATACGTAATATAGTATGTAGTGCTATTCTGGGAGCATTGTCCTCACATATATGAATTTATTAATGTATTTACTTATGTAAATATTGTAAAACACATATTTTTAAAAGAGTGAGTATGGAGTTTCTCGTCCCTTCTTCTCCATAACAATCTACTTTCCCGAATGGACGGTAGTATCAATTCGTATCAAACGTTCAAAAGTGCCGCTTAAGGGTCGGCTGACGGAAGATGCGTTGAGCGTATCGTTGAACGTATCTTCGACGCATTAACGCATCATCGGTTGAGTGTGAAAGGTTGAATGTTTTATTATATATTTGTCTATTCTGGCGATACGCGACCGATGATACGCGACGCATTTTCTGACAGATATGTACCGACCCTAATGGCCAAGTTGAAATAAATATTTTTGACTTTTGACCACGTACAATTCGGATAAGGGCAAAAGGAAAGGCTTTTTATAGAAGATCTAGAAAAATCATATTAATATCTAGTACTTTGTTATTCATGTCCTAACTAATTGGCTTCTTCTTTAATTCGATACGTCAGTGTTCACCTTTACTTGCTTCAAAAACGAAGCTACCTAGTGTTTCATAAACCTAGGTTACCTAGTTAATACAGCCGTACTAGACAACAATGCGTGAACAATGCCTCTTCAATATTACAAAACACGCTATACAACAAAATATTCAACCACAAATCAAATGATATTTCACAATGAATGAGCTGGTAAGCTCACAAACTATCAAATGTGATCATTGTCAACCACCATCTGTTGAACTCACACCGGACCATTCATTGACAATATGTGATGCCACCATACCGCAGTCTAGTGCCAGTTTGCCATTAGAAATTACTAACTGTTTGCCTAAAAAGAATGTAAATACAGAAATAGTATTATTTTGTGATGAAATTGGAAAGGATCTAGGCCACTTGTTATCAAATAAATATCCAGGACACTCAATAATGAACTACTGTATGCCTGGTTGTTCTTTATTTGATATAATGAAAAAAGTTATAAAATGTAATTTTAACCAGGATACTACATTATTAATTTTTATTGGTAATAGGGGTAATGTGAACAAAGGTGAATTATTCCAACATTATAGATCATTGTGCAACCTTAGTTTAAAAAAAATTGTGATGTTCACATTCCCATACAGCCAAAGTTTGCCACAGGAAGAAAATAATCTTAGATTTGAATTGAATAGGACATTACATAATTTAACATATAATAGTAATTTATTCCATTTAATTGACACCAACAATTATGTTGGTAATCGCTTTTATTTGAAAAAAGATAGTTTTTTCATGGATAGGTACTTTCTTTCAAAGTATTGTAAAAGACAGATAGCTGTGTCACTATCATATTATTTTTCTATTACAGCCAAGAATTTGGCTAAACAACTTGCTTCTATTGAGCAATGCCAAGATATGTTATTTAATTCAGCCAATAATTTGGTATCAGAAATTGATATTAATTTAAATTAGAAATTAGGACAATAGAGACAACCTCTTGCAAAATTGTACAGGATGAAAATTGCAAAATTAAATTAAATAAAAGTTTAAAATCAGTAAATAGTATTAACCTGGTGCATCAAAATATTCAAGGATTTATGAACAAAGATTTAGAAGTAGAATTATTTATGAACTTTAACAGTATTGATATTCTTTGTATAACTGAACATTGGCTTAAAAGCCACCAGTTATTGTTCAATTTTAATAATCAACAGGTTGGTAGTTCATTCAGCAGAGTTAATGCTATACATGGTGGCTCCTTGATTTTAGTAAGTAACCAGCTTAAATTTAAAGACCGTAAGGATATTGTGAGCCTATCTGTTGAGCGGACAATTGAAATAGCTTGTATAGAATTGGAGCAGTTTATTGTATTAAGTGTATACAGACCCCCTTCAGGATTGTATGACTGCTTTGAAAAGGTAATGGATGAAGTGTTACACAAGATTTGTAACTCGAATAAATCCATTATCACTTGTGGTGATTTTAATGTTAATTTATTAGAAAACTCAGGTTCTTGTAGTAAGATAAAAAGTCTGTTTCAGTCCTACAATCTTGTAAACCTATTTTTGGAGCCCACAAGAATAACCCCTACTAGTGCCACGTGCTTAGATAATATTTATACTAATGTTATACCAGTCCACAAAGAAATTATAAATTTACTAGATTCTGATCATTGCGGGCAGAGGATTACTATACCAAACCAAAATAACAAAGTGGCTAAAAAGGATATCACTGTTAACCCCAAAACTGCAAGTCGCTTGACAGCTTTTAAAGTTAAACTTATTAATGAATTACCAATATTGGCAATTCATTCTAAACCTAATCATCTATATGATGATTTTTTTAATATATACTGTAGACAATTTAATTCCACTTTTATTCCCAAAACTATCTCGGTTAATAGTAATGCTTCATTCGGTGATTGGGCTACCATTGGTATTCATAAAAGCAGAACACGGCTTTATGAGCTGTACAGTGAAAGGACTTATTTAAACACTGCTGAATTTAATTTATATGTTAGAAATTATTCAAAATTATTTAAAAAAGTTTGTTGTTTGGCCAAGTCGCGTTATTTGAGTTCGAAGATTAAAAGTAGTAGTAATGTTATTAAAACGACTTGGAATATTATTAATAGTGAAACGGGAAGATCTGGTAACCGGAATATTGACTACAGCCTATCTATTAATGACAACATCATAAAATCAGACTCACAAGTCGCAGTGGCTTTTGAAAATTTCTTTTCAGATATTCCCATTTCAACTACTAAATCCCTAAACTCATCACCTTCTGTTGCTGAGTCTATACTAAAAGAAAATGTTAATGTTTGTGATTCGGAATTTCTTTTTGAACATATTACTTGTAGAGACATAATTAAAACCTTTCACACTTTAAATGTTAAAAAGACTGCAGATCTGTGGGGACATTCTGTAGAAGTTGCTAAGTCCATTATTGACATTGTCGCACCTAGTTTAGCTATTATCTTTAATAATTGTATCGACAGTGGGGAGTTTCCTGACCTAATGAAAAATAGTAAAATAATACCTTTGTTTAAATCAGGTAGTACTTCAGACCCTACAAATTATAGACCTATTTCAGTACTACCTACGTTTAGTAAAATATTTGAGAAATTAATTTTAGAGCAATTGCAAAGATTTTTTAATAAACATAAATTATTACATAGCAAACAGTTCGGTTTTACAAGGGGTCGTTCAACTACTGATGTGTTGAGCTTTTAGGACATATTTATAATGCATGGGAAGATAAGTGCGATGCCTTGGGAATATTTTGTGATTTGTCCAAGGCATTTGATTGTGTTCTTCATGAAACGCTAATCAGGAAACTCCGCCACTACGGGAGCCGGCACAGCGCTCTGGCTCTTCTTACTTCATACTTGAGTAATAGGATTCAGAGCGTTGACGTTAATGGAAAAAGATCTCCCGGATCTATAGTAACAATGGGAGTCCCGCAGGGTTCAATTCTTGGCCCTTTCTTGTTTCTTATTTATATTAATGACTTGCCTTACCTCATAAAGGATAACCATGATATAGTGTTGTTTGCGGATGATACTTCACTTTTGTTTAAACTTAAACGTCAGCAGCTGGTTACTGACGATGTAAATAGCGCGATCTCAAAAGTAGTTCACTGGTTCAATGTTAACAATTTACTTTTAAATGGAAAAAAAAACCAAATGCATTAAGTTTACCCTACCTCACGTTAGGCAGGTGAAAACTGATGTGATGTTAAAGGGCGAAGAATTGAATCCTGAAAATAGCACAGTATTCTTAGGCCTAACTTTGGATGCTAAGCTTCAGTGGGGCCCACATATAGATAGATTGTCAAAGAAGCTAAGCTCCGCAGCATATGCTGTTAGAAAGATTCGTAATTTAACTGACATAGAGACAGCCCGTTTAGTATACTTTAGCTATTTTCATAGTGTAATGTCGTATGGTATTCTGTTGTGGGGAAATGCCGCCGACATCCAGACTATCTTTGTTTTGCAGAAAAGAGCTGTTCGATCAATTTATAAATTAAGCCCGAGACACTCTCTCAGAGAGAAATTTAAGGAGATTAATGTAATGACTGTGCCTTCTCAGTATATTTATGAAAATCTTTTATATGCCCATAAAAATATAAAATCGTTAAAAAATACAGTGATATCCATAACATAAATACTAGGAACAAACACAAATTTGTAGTACCTACAACAAGGCTCAAGAAAATAGGTGGCTCGTTTAGATGTCAATGTGTACGCTTTTATAATAAGCTTCCAAGCGACGTACAAGGTTTAAGTGTTAATAAATTCAAATCATTCATTAAACGTAAGTTGTGCCAGAAAGCGTTTTATAACATTAAAGATTACGTTGAGGACAAAAAGGCTTGGGATTGAGCTGCTCCAATTAATTTCGTTTTTTTTTTTTTTTATTTTGCTTCGTGGATTTAGTTTTTAATTATATTTTAATTTTTTTAATTTTTCTTGCAATGACAAGAATATTTACTTTTTAAAGTATTATATTATTTTATTTTAATTATTGTGAATGTGAAGACTATGTGGATTATTCTTTTTTTTTAATTTTAATTTATCTTAGTTAGTTTTTAATCATGGTCTGGCAGTTTGAGTATTTATGCGGCCTACCCGAATGTCCTTTCTTTGGTATTGTTCGTCAATTCGTTGAGCTCCTTAAATTCTAAGTTGAGCTGCACGGTTATTGACAAATGCGTGCACTGACTGGACAGGTCCACTCAATCTGGCTGGTTCTTTTCTCAAAAGACCATTTCAGACATCAGTCTACATGGTCTTCACATGATCTAACCAAGTTTTTGTCTGGACTTTAAAAGAGACTGTGACCTCTGAGTTTGTTTCGGCCTTTCTTCTCAGAGTAGTCAGACAGGAAACGCCGACCTCATCTAGTTTAAAAAATATGATCGACATGTGAAAGTGTTTGTACAAACCAACTTACAGAAAATAAATCATTTATCATTTATCATTCATTTATCATTTAATGGATGAAAACCTTTTCAAAAATGGAACAGAGAGTAACAATGGAGATAATGACGAACATCACTGATTACCGCTTGTAATGTTGCCAGGTTTTCGATCGAAGGCCGAGTTAATGTACCTATTAACAGATTTATCTTTACCTGTACCAACATTTCATTTGGACACAGGCCTCCTCTCTGCGAGAGGAAATGGGCCGAAATCCACCACGCGGGCCCAGTGCGGGTTGGTGAATGTCACATGTCTTCGAATTTTTGTTTCTAGGACATGCCGGTTTCCTCACGATGCTTCACTGTTTTGAGAGCAGTGGTGATGAAATAATTTACACAAAGTAAAGCGCCTGCCAGGGCTCGAACCCACGGCCTACAACTTGTAAGTCGCGGCCGATACCACTGGGCCACCGCACTGCTCCCTCAGTTGCGTAGATTTTTAAAATACGAGGCATCAGGTTTTCTTGCATTCAAAACGGTGTTGATTTCACGAAAAAGTTCACGCAGGAAAAATAAAAACTATTGGATCCTTGTCACCGTATACGGTGAAGAAGACTAGTAGGATATACTACTATTACTATTATTATACATATATATATGATACTACTATTATTGACGTGAAAGTTTGTGAGGATGGATGGATCAATGTTTGTTACTTTTTCACGAAACTTTCAAAAAATTCTGACACGTCCGCTTTACCCAGAGCGGTAGAAGTCATTGGATGATATCCCAAAACAAAAAAAAAGTATCTTTAATCCGGACAAACGTAAAAGTCGAACAAATTCTCAAGCTTGCCAATGACAACAAAGTGTCATGAACTTGAAATAACGATTAACATTGACAAAATATTGAGTGCAATTATTGTGAAGTATATTATATTTAGTAAAACCAAAATCCAATGTACATTATTTACGAACTAATATTAGAACTAAAATAAGAAAAACTAATATATACAATTACGGGGCGTCAAAAAATTCGTCCACATCGCTGTCAACAGGAAAAGTGCCCAGAAGGCTGGCAACATTGCCACGTTGGATGGCAATGCTGATTCTTTGGCCAAAAAAAATTCCAGCCCTCTGGTCACTTACTATATAATATTATAAATGTGAAAGTTTGGATGAATGTGTGTTTGGATGTATGTTTGTTACTTAATTACGCCAAAACGCCAGAACGGATCTGGATGAAATTTGGCACGGAGATAGATTATAGTCTGAAATAGCGCATGGGCTACTTTTATCTCACATGTTCCTTTGGGATAATAAAATACACTTTTCACTCGGGCGAAGCCGCTGGCAGAAGCTAGTATTTTAAATGCTAGTTTGGGTGGATGTTTGTTACTCATTCACGATAGAACGGCTAAACAGATCTGGCTAAAACTTGGCACAGAGATAGATTATAGTCTGGAATTGAGCATATGCTATAATTTTCCCTTGGGATGATAAAACACTGTTCACGCTGGCAAAGCCGCTGCCAGAAGAATAATATAAATATTATTATTTTTAAGAAAACTCAACAACTTGTCAAGATTTGGGAAAGAATTACTTCTGACAGATTGCAACGTTTCTACTAAGATACGAATGCCTACTTTTAGGAAGTAGACATTCGCATCATCCCAAATTTTGACAAGATGCTGAGTTTTCTTAAAAAGTTTACTTAAAAATAATCCCTATGGATAGAGTTAATATTTATATTATCTTCTGGCAGCGGATTTTGCTCCTCTAAACTAAGTTAAAATAGTGCCTATAAAAAAAAGGATAGGTATGCTTTACATAGGTTCAAGAACTTAAGGGGGAACAACTTCCCCAGAAGCGATAAATTATTCAGGTGCAACAAAAAAAGCTGACACTTAGAGGAGACTATTCTTAGAGGTAATTTTAGTTTAAGTTGTCGTTAAAAAAAGATCCATATTTGAATAAACCTTCAATTTCTCTATTGTAAATGCTTTTATTTATTGGCATTATCTTCCAGCCAAGGTTCCATTTCCAGGGATCTCCAATCCGGTCGCAGATAAATTTGAAAAACATTTACCGCGGCCCCGGTTCAAGCAACTGAAGGAACACGGATGGGTTTTAGTCAGTAAAAGTCTGACACGTCCGCTTTACCCAGAGCGGTAGAAGTCATTGGATGATATACCAAAACAAAAAAAAAGTTTCTTCAATCCGGACAAACGTTCAAGCTTGCCAATGACAACAAAGTGTCATGAACTTGAAATAACGATTAACATTGACAAAATGTTGAGTGCAATTATTGTGAAGTTGATTTGAAAATAGAACGAGATATTGTTGATATATTGGCTTCCTAAAACAAAATGGCCATTGATATTATATTGAAGCAAATGTTAATGATTTAAGAATAAAATCTTTTATTTATTATCTTAACCTTAACTAATTACAAAGACCGAGCCCGAATTTTGTGAGTTTGTTGAGACGTGGTAATCTCTGGAACCACTACACCTATTTGAAAAAATCTTTTCCCATTTGCAAGATACATTATTCCAGATCTTACTTCTTACTCATTTTTATAATTTTTCTTTAACATTTTCATCTTTAAAAAAGATATTATCTTACTAATATCATTAATGCGAAAGTGGAGGTCAGAGTGTGCCAGAGAGTCGCTCCATGTAAAACAGTGGTGCTCAGCAGAATCCAATAAGACGGGAAGCTGACCCCAATGTAGTTGGGCAAAGGCTAGGCAGATGATGATCATAAATGCGAAACTTTGGATGTATGCTTGTTACTCAATCACGCCAGAATAGCTCACCGGAACTGGGTGAAATTTGGCACAAGGATAGATTAATATTCAGTCTGGAATGGCACATTGGCTACTTTTTATTCCGGTATAATGTTCCCTTGGGATAATTTTCACGCTAGTGAAGCCGCTGGCAGACGCTAGTACTCTATAAATTATTATGATTCAGGCAGGCCGGGGCGGGCCATTGGTTTATAATAATTTCGACGCTGTTCACAACTGATTTGCAGATTCTGACTTCTTTATTTGAATTAAGAATCTGCTAATCAATTGCTAATCAGTTCAGAGATTTTTATACTTTAATTAACCCCCGACGGAAAAAGAGGATTGTCATAAAGTAGACGTGTGTATACCTGTGTTTTTGTGTATCTGTCTGTGGCAGCATAGCGCCTAAACGGATGAACCGATTCTGATTTCGTTTATTTTTATTTGAAAGGTGACTTTATCGAGCGTATTACTTAGCTAAGTTTGATGAAAATCGGTCAAGCCGTTCTAAAGTTAATCGGTGTTTTACTGTTTGAATCGGGGATATTTTCGCAAGATATCGTGTTACTACTACGTGTATACTACTAGATAAATTATTTAGTAAGAAATAAAAATGTGTCAGGGGTTTATATATTTTAAAATTTTACTTGTATTGTATCTGCTAACGACACAATAAAAAAAAAAGTGAATATCGATTTTCACAAATGTATGATTAAATGGTACAATTAGTAAATGCTCATAAACTCTGAATTCGTCATTTACATTGGCACATTTCTTTTCACGTTATTTACAAAATACATGTTTTGTTTTCATTGCATAGGAAATAAAATTACCACCATTATAAACCTTGAATATATTTTCATGTCACTTACAACAAGATGTTTCACAACGCTTCTAGCAACTGCATTTCTATTTTTTTATTGCAAGTTTTGTTTAATAATAAATAGCAAAAAGTTTTTAAACTTGGCATGTCATTTTCTACAATGTGTTTTTTCTTGATATCCCATTATTCTAGGGTTATATTCTAAAAGTAGAAATTATAAAAAAGTTCTAGAATATGTGGTCCAAAAATGCATAGTTTCAATGATATCATAAATCAAAAAGAAATTATTAAAAAAAAAATTGTTTCGGATGCCGTGGTTATGCCCAACATTATGTATGCTATCATAACTCTAGGGCAAGGCTATGAATGAGACCATGCCAGTTGATTCTTTGACATGGTCTCATTCATACCCTGCTCTAGAGTAATGAGATATCAAAAAAAAGTTAATTAAAAAAATCAAAAGACCCTTTTGCTTGAAAAGCGAACTAAAAAGACGTAAACAAGAAGAAAATCATGATATGCAGTCGGAGGATACATCTTCGCGAGCTGGCTGACCAAAACCAGACGTATCCTCCGACTGCATATCATGATTTTCTTCTTGTTTACGTCTTTTTAGTTCGCTTTTCAAGCAGTCGGGTCTTTTGATTTTTTTTATTTACTTTTTTTATTTATAACTTTTTAGTATTTTTTTTTTCGAATTAGGTACATATAAACATATAAGTATTATATATTTTTGAAATCACCTCATAAAATCCTTTATTTTGATACCCCACACAATAGGTTTGGAAGAAAAAAAATATTTGGGCCCCCACAATATGGCGCCCAAGAACCGCTATTTTCCTATTTTCTAATTTCCATGTAGCCAGTGACATTTGCGGGGTTAAGACGGATCGATTGATGTAAGAAACATCAAAATCGGCCCACGCGTTTGGTCTCTAGAACGCCACATAGGAACAAACATACATACATTCATACATACATACTTACATACATAGACTGATAAACACATTACCCTCCTTCGGCAGTCGGGTAAAAAGGACACCTTGTATAAAGGCCGAATAAAAATAGGAAAATGTGACCGTTGTCTTTTCTCACTTCATCTGCCGTTACGGCCTTCATCTTACGTTTAGTTTTCAACGGACTAAAGCAATATTTTATAAAAACTGAAAAAATGCCAAAAGACATGAAGAACAAATAAACAAACACTTTTTTCAATGCTCCATTTAGGTAAACGCTCGATAAATATGCCATTTACAACTCTGTCACGTCCTTCACGCCTAATACTAATGTCACGCTACGTTTGCACCTAAAACATTATTCAGACCAAAATACCCTTAAATTTAGTCCAAAAATATACTGAAATTATTTAACGAGCAGTGGTGACGCGACTTACGTGTAGGTTCGTGAGTTCGAGCCAAGGCAGGCGCTTTACTTTGTGTTAACTATTTCGTCACCACTGCAAGGAAAACATCGTGAGGAAACCGGCATGTCCTAGAACCAAATATTCTAAGACATGTGACATCCACCAAAGGCCCATTACCCCTCTCACAGAGAGGAAGCCTGTGTCCCAGCAGTGGGAACATTATAAGTCTGATGATGATATAACAGCGGTAGATCTTCAAGGCAACTTCTTTTAAGCAACGTTTGCTGATGCTGGTTCGTTGATTGCACACCAAGACTTCTCCGTGCCTCGGAAAACATGATAAGCCGTTGGTCCTGACTATTATTTAAAAATCTTTGGCAGGCATTACGATAGTTGAAGCCGTAAGATCTGACACCATCAGTCTTCCCGAGGGGTATCGTGTTACGCAGTAACTGTATTGTGGTGGTCAGATAGGCCACAGATAATATAATACTAGCATACAGATGCCTCATCCCATACAAAGAAACCGTGCCGACGTAACTAGCGTTTTTTGTCTGATTAAGCTGATTATTTTTCTAAGAACATCGATCGCGTTCGATTCCGTTCCACGACTATAGATGGTGTTAGACGATTTGTTTTATAGTATTGTTTTGCACGTTTTTACAGTTCCAAAATGTGTTACAGTACAAATTAAAATAATCGAGTGGCATGCCTCAGTAATTTTAAACCGCGCCATCTATTGGAATCAATTTTAAATGATCCGTTCAAATAATCTTTGAAATGTGAATTAAGAGCCCAATGTTCCATAAGTTTGTGCTTAGGAGAGTTAATTAAACAAGAATATACATTTTTATGATCGTCTCTAGAAAACCTTAATATTTAACAAAACTCAATAACAAATCGAAGCTTATCACGCCATCTAGTGCAATTTATTTAAACCAAATTTTCTATCTTCCTGTTGGGTGCCCGTGCTACTACTCTCATGCTACTTACTACTATGTTAAAAATACTTGCCAACTCGTACCTTCTTATCTTAGATAAAGTACCTATAGATTAAGTCTTAAAATGAGCTTGATTGATAGAGCGAGATGGCTAATTGGCAGCTCCATGTAAATAATAAGGACAAAAGATTATTTTTTGTCCTTGTCACCATGGCCGGTTTCTGTTGTTTGTGAAACTCTAATATAATGGCAGGTTTGACAAACAAACTCGGTTTTGTTTGATTTTCTGTGATTTCGTGGTATTATGTGTTAATTGAGACAAGGAATTTGGGTTATTTATAGATAATAAGTGTCAGTGCGATGGTGGGTTGTAGTATTCTTGTTCTTGTTGTAACACCAGAACTAACTATTGTTGTCTCATGTGCGGCCACGCCAGGACTTCATCTATAGGTACTTTATCTATCTTATCTTATCTATATCTTATACTGTGATTTTTAATTTCGTTGCCTAAACTGTCAGCTGCCAATGACGTTATTTTTTTAAATTGTTGCAAGCGCGGAGCATAGTGTTGTAAGTAAGGCTCAATCATAAGTGATTCATCGAATCGATGTGACATGACTCAATTTAATTTTATAAATTGGTGTAAATAAATGTTTTATGAATACAAACGTTATATATTTAGATATAACAGTATTCATACACATAGTACATCAACTTTTATTATGTTAAATATGAAATCAACAATAAAATAAATGCGGTCGATAAAATGAAGTCTGACATAAATGAGTAGAAACTGAATAAGGGCCGCTAGTTTCTTAACAATTATGTAATTTTTTTGCCGTCAAACGTTCGATCACTCAGGATACGACACTATTTTTATGTAACAATAAAGTCCTCCAAATGTCAGTTTAGTCTACGAAATTAAAATCGGAGTATATAGATGACTTGATTTAAGCAAACATTTATAAAATTTTCACGCTCTATTTACTAAAGCTTCGGATAAAAAGGCCACCTAGACGTCGTCACGTCAAGCGCACGCCTGTCTATTCACGCTTCGCTAGCGATCGCGATGCATTTCAATGGCGGTGTGCGTTTAGGCGGGAAATTGCACTTTTTGAACGACTTTTGTTTTTAATTAAAGACTTTGAAAATACATACGTCACTGCTACTACAGAATTAGAGAGTGTAAGAGCGTGCGCTGAAACGTTTTCTTTTGTACTGTATTACATTTTAAAGAGCCGTATTATTTTTAAAACAGACTTGTGACGAAAGGTTTTATAGATACATTATATTCATTTCTATAAAGCAATTTTAATAAATGCTTTTGCGTGTGAAAAAGTTCCAGAAGACGTTGTTTCCGTTCCAACTATTCTGAAAGGCACAAACTTAGAGGGCACAGGCACTTCTAAGGTTCCTAGGTACCCTGCAGACAACTAATCTTATTATCTGAAAATATCGTATCTCTAACTTATTGTCGCTTTTGCTGAACAGTGAATTAGGCAACGCGAGGAATTAAATATAATTATCTTTTCAACACAATTGCTCATAAAGTGGCTCTAATTTCACCGCAATTAGGCACATAATGACATTTGTAATCAAACTGTGACTTTTTCATTGCCATTATTCACAAGTGAGTTATAGAGCTTTTTTTATTGGTTGAGTTGCTTTGTTCTTAAAAAAGTTTCAATACAAAAAAGATCGTGCTCAATAGTGCAAATAAATTAATGGACTTATTGCTTGCTCATTTCATGCAACTTCGTATTTAAATAGATAATTTCAACTTGTACGTGTTTAAAAAATAAAACTTGAAATTCCCCATTTTGTACGTGGCTAAAACGCTATCCACGAAAAGCCATTTTTTCCGCCATTGCGACAATTTTTTCACAACTCGTTTTCACCGTTGAAATTACAGTTATTTTAGCATTATTTTCTTCACAAGTGTGTTGAAAAACGTCGTAAAATACCGTCCTCGGCTCTCTTAAGACAATCTCAAAATGTCAAATCTCAATGGCGCCTTAGCGGTAATCACCAACATTACACACTTGAACCATAATGTACTTATGGTAAATATACATAGTAAATATCCCGAAACAAATATTAATTTTAATGATTGTGACCATGTCAGCTTAAAAACTTATACTTATGGTGTGTTTAACAGTCGCAACAAAACTCTATACAACAGTAGTCGAATCACCCGAAGATACTTGTATGTTTTAAATAGCATCCTTACTTACTAATCAGCTGAACAAAAGCTGCAGCTAGACGTAGACAACTCGTTCACGCTCCAGTTGCACCTTCAGTACCTGCACGTTCACTACAATACATTTCTACAGACAAGGCATAGTGCTAGAAAATTACCTTTTAAGTTAACAACGACACTTTTGTGTAGGAACTAAAATCTAGAAACTTAAGAATTGAATAGGGTATAGGTTCCTCTAGAATAGTTTAGACAGTATCTTTACTGTAAAATTTAAAAAGTTTTACAGTCATTGATTGAAAGGACGACTTTTGTTTCGTAATTTATCCCTGGGGCGTGCGAAGTGGTTTGTGAGACTCTAGATGACTAAAACCACACGGTGTTCTGCAGCTACCTTTGGCCGGGGCGCTGGCGTGCTTGCGCATTTCGTCACGTTCCCTTGGCCAATTGGCCCGCATGAATTCATGCGGACCGCGTCACCCAATTCCTCAAGAGAGGCGCACGCGAAACACGGCGCGCCGCCGCGGCGTTTCGGACCTTTGACTGTTTAGGCAACAGACTCCCCAAGTATGTTACCTGCAGGCCACATCCTATGGCAACTGGAAATCGTTCCGCGGCTTCCGCCACCCGGTGCATGTATTACGTATAAGGAGGGAGGGTTGTATTCTCTCTCTCCCTGTCCGCCGCCTCCTTTACTACTATCACTTCAGAAGGAGGCGACGGCGTCCGACGCGCTCTGACTTCCAACCATGGACTGGACCACAATCGGAAGCGAGAGGTTATCTGCAGCACTGACCGCCACGACGAGATCACGCGGTACTTTACTGCCCAAGCTGGGCACTACTCAAGAATGTGTTGTGCCGTGTCGTCTAGGCAGTTGCCACAATGGTGGCAACCGGGCGTCGTCGGCTCCCGATCTATGCGGCAAAGGTACTTCCAAAAAGCACCCATGCCCGGGCAGTACATGTGTCAACCGGAAAGTAAGGGTGCCATGCCGTCTCGCCAGCCAATCCCTCAATACGGATCTTACCGCCGCCATAATGGCGTGCAGAAAAAGTACCCCTTTCCTCAAACCAATCAAAATCATTAAACAAATTAACATAATCCTCAAAATCATATAAACCTCGAAAATTTGATTTACCTACGTATAATCCAATTCTCGGAACTTTCATTTAATTTCAGCCTTCATTAAAATAAAGAAAAATGTACGAAATACGAAATTCATATTGAACCGTCATCCAATATCATCAAGCGACAGCTTCGCCTCAATATAAATGAGAAAACATAATGAGTTTTTTTTTAACTGACCTTTAAGCAGATTTTAATCAAAAAGTTAAAACTACTCTGAAAAAGCTCAACAAAAATGTAAAATTCTGAAAATATTTTAAAGTTTTCGTAGTCAAGAAGTGACTTTTAAAATATTTTTACGTAAACGATCCCTTGTTGGTCTTTGACATTTAGCTTAATAAAATAAGCAAGAGATCATTACACCCACAAACTTCAACCTTCTAATGAAATATCATTTAAAACTTCGTTAAAGATGAAAAAAAAAACAAGATGAGGCTAAAAATACCAATATTCAACGGCCAACGTTGTAAAATCTTACCTTTCCTAAATTGAAATTTTATAAAGAAGGTAAAAAGTTTTCTTAGGGTCATAAAGTACGTCGTATTTTACTAGGTTAATTCTGGATTATACCTACCTTTTAGGGCTCTTTCAATTTAGACGTTTGATAAGGGACTGCTGCGGTGCCGCAGCGGTGTGTTTGTCGTACTGCGCACGACCGGTTCATTTTCCATATAGTTTTTTGCACACACTTACTTTTTCTGCTGTCTTACATTCATGGCACCGGCGCCGCACCGCACTCTTGTTGTATAAATTGTATGGAAAAAATTAACTGGTCGTGTGCATTATGACAAAGGCACCGCTGCGGCACCGAAGCAGTCCCGCACCATACGTCTAAATTGAAAGAGTCCTTAGGAAGGTTTTCCTTATATTTCTTGATAGAAGTAGTCACATTTAATTTAACCTCACAAAGTAATCCTCTAGGTCAATAGCCTAAATATAATAGTAAATAATAATTTTATAATCCCTTAGGTACTACTAATTCCATACTTATAGATACTTATAGATATTATTGATGTGAAAGTGTGTCTGTCTAAAATGATAAACAGATTTTTATGAAACTTAGCTTAAAGATAGACTACGGTGATAATATATGGATTCGGACAAAGTATACTTTTCATCCATTATTTATAACAAAAATAAAAACATGAGTGTAGCCACGATCAGCAGCTAGTAATTAATAATTTAAATATACTATGTTGCAGTATTAAGTTGATTTGAGTTAATTCAATTATACATTTTTAACAAAGATTTTTATTAAAATATCTCACATTCTAATTATTTTGATTTCGTTTAACCAACTGTCAGTTTAACGACTGTAATGTTAATTAATATTTACCAAATAAATAGTACATGATATTATAAATATCTACATCGTAAATAGGTTCAGCTCCCACCGAGACGTGACACAATATTTATGGAAACCACATAATATTTCAGTGAGACAATTCCAAAGTACTTTACGGCTTTCACTGAAAATTATACCTTTTCGTGTAGAAAATATAGTTCTATTTAAAAAATGGACGCAGCTTCGAGTTGCTTTGTGTCTCAGTGTGAGTTGACACTTAAATTAATATTGGGATTAAAATAAGGGTAAAATAAAACCCATTTTAAATTACTATAATGAACAATCCCTTGAATAAATATGAGACAACATTCCACTATAAATGAGGATAAATATTTTAAAATGAAGTACTTTTGAAAATTACATTTGTTTTGACACTTCAAATTCATTTCGGCGCAGTGGTTAATATTTTGCCATCAGCCGTTTGTAATCAAAACTTGGAATTGTAAAGTTTGAAAATTAGAATTTTATATTGGATTATTATAATTTATATTGTTTAGACCCCAGAGATCTTATAATGTATTATGATAGAGTTCGGCGTCATTCGGAAAATTTATTACTCAAAAACAAGCTAATATGATTCATCTTAGCAATTTATTTTTAGGAGCCGAGAATAGTTAGTTCCCAATTCCTCGTTTATAACTTTAAAAAGCTTTTTCGCAAAAAAATGAACCGACTTTAAAAACAAAATACTAAAAAAGTGTAAAATAAATTTCGTTTCGGACGTCGGTGTCTTTCATACCTCATGTTTGAATTCCGAAACGAAAGTAATTTTACACTAAGTGTTTTGTTTTTGAAGTCGGTTAACTTTATGACAAAAAAAAATTACATCCCTCTTTTTAGTGTTGTTTCACTATCACTGCTAATTGAGCAAGTTCCATAATAAGGTTCCTAAAGGATTGACAATATACCTATAATGACTCAATTTACACATTCGTGCTGTCTGTCGCTAAAGAGTTAGGTTGTATACTCCATATCTTAAAAACTGCTTAACCGATTGTGATGATACTTGCACTATAACCTAAGTTGAGAGATACTTAATCCAATAAAAAAGAATAATCAAAATCTGTTCAGTCAAACGCGAAAAAATCACGGACAAACATACATACCTCCTTTTGAAGTCGGTTAAAAATATCGAAATGCCTACATTTCTTCGGGGAATGTATTTTTAAAAATCCTTCCTTAGTACTCAGTTTACACAAGAAACTTTTGTGTATATCAAACTTCCAGAACTTTTTGCTGTCTATTGTCGGGCAGTAAATTTAGGTTTCCATATTATTGTCTATGCAAAATATTATAACCTACTAGCTGTTGCCCGCGGCTTCGCTCCCGTGAACCACCCCACAGGACCCGTTTTCGGGATAAAAAAATAGCCTATGTCACTCAGGAATAATGTAGCTTTCTATTGGTGAGAGAGAATTTTTCAAATCGGTCCAGTAGTTTCGGAGCCTATTCGGTACAAACAAACAAAACAATCTTTCCTCTTTATAATATTAGTATAGATTTAGGTATCCTTACACTAAAATGTATATAAAATTATAAAACCATGCCACAAATATAACAAGCACAATCTCAAAGCAGTGAATACATTCACAACAACCTTATAGGAGCTTGAATCGCGTCGTGAATGGAACTCAAACTCATTCATAAGCTCAACATTCACCCCGTCTGTCACTTGATTACAGCATATTTCTTATTCCATACAGAGTTGTATGGGAATTGTGAGAATTATTTATTTGGGTTTATTTGAGTGGATTCTTTTCCATTCTTGATGCGAAAAAATTTACTTGGAGGCAGTCCAATATTTCTTAAGTATAGTCTATTAAGGCACGCTTGGCTGGGCCCGCGTGGTGGATAACGGCCCATTCTCTCTCACCGAGGGGAGGTCTGTGTCCCAGCAGTGGGCACATTAAAAAGGCTGATGATGGTGAAGGCACGCTTGCAACATCCTGGATCATATTGTCAATTTTTTTGTTTTTAATTAATTTAATATGTATTTTTGGTGAATGCTTTGTTGGTTGTCCTTAATTAAATAAATAAATTAATTATTATTAGAAACTAACTGTTTGTTAAGTTTCTGGTGCAAGTGGGTCTTATTAGATATAGTCTTATGTGTTAAATGGTTTACAAATACATCTCCAAATTTTTAATCTATTAGGTTTTTTTGTTTGTCGGTTGTCAAAATACTTTGTTACTACAAAATACATGGGAACCTTTAACCGTTGCAGTGGATCTAAACACACATAGTTTACTAGAAATCTATGATCATGTAGGATTATAATTGATTGCTATGCTAGGATTTTATTTTGTGAACCTATTTACACAGCAACAGATTGCATATTAATTGTAACATTTACACCTTGTAAATGTTAAAATTAATATGATATTTGTGTGTGAATCTGAATCTGTCTGTTGTTGTGTGTTGTTGTCTGTTGTGTGTTGTCTGTGTTGTGTCTGTTGTCTGTCTGTTGTTGTCTGTGTGTGTTGTTGTCTGTGTGTTGTTGTTTTATGTGGTGTTTCTGTTGTGTTGTTGTTGTTGTTAATATGTTGTTGTCTGTTCTGTTGTGTGTTGTGTTGTTGTTTGTGTCTGTTGTGAGTGTGTATTGTCTGATTGCATATTAATTAATTATTTTTCTTTTTTTATTATTTATTAATTTTAACATTTACATGTTGTAGATGTTAAAATTAATATGAAATCTGTTCTTATAAATACATGTTGTTAATTTTATTTTTCATTTCATGTCGTTAACTTTTCTATTTGACGATTAAACATAATTATCGTGTTAAGCCATTGTTTTGTGATCGTCTTCAAAATCAGAGATGTCAAGTCGAACCTTAAAAATTACTTGTAGAGTAGACCACTTACGTTAGCCTAGTCTAGTCAAGATGCAAGCAGCTTGCCACAAAATGCTGATGTAATAGAAAGTCAGCCTGACTAGGCCCTGGATTTTTCTACCACAATGTAGGTTAACAACTCCGGGCTGTAAAGAACGGCACACATTGTTTTGATAAAAGATCAAGTTGAAATACGGGACGATGTTATACCACTTCAACAACTTTTCGAGAGAATGCCTTGAAAAACTGGGTTGGTTAGACTGTACCAACAACGTTCAATATGATCCGTAGGAAACCTACAAAATATAATATTTTGACTGTATTCCCCGAAGAAGGCAGAGGTATAAGCGGACATTTCACCAGTTATGTTTAAATTCCATTCAATAAGGGGGAACTAATCCCACCGCACTATTCTCAAACCACTGCAACTCCTGAAAGCCAGAATCAACAGTGGCGACCACCAGAAAAGCGCTGAGGCAATGAAGCTCGACGAAGTCCCGGAGAATGAATATAATTGTCTTAGATCCCGGAACGAAATAAATCAGAAAAGAATAACGGAGGAATAGGAAAAAAAAAAATTTCCACTTCCCTCCATATCAAGCAAGAGACAGAACAAACAAGGCCAATAGGCACAAAGGGTCGTTTACAACTGGGATAAGCCCTAGGCACCACGGATAAAAATTAGCATTAGTATTAATGGGTCCTAACATTGTGAGCTGTTATATTTGATTCCAATAATAGGTATGGCAAAACGTTTGAACGCACGGCAATTTGTTCTAGTTTTCACAAGGTCCGCTTTGTAAACAACTCCTGATGCAGCCTGTACACTATTCATCATAATATAAATTGCCATCAATAGAGCACAAGTCCAGATTCCAGGCTTCTAGCTGGGAAATTCCAGAAAGAAAAATGCATTACCTCTCTGCCCGATCCGAGAATCAAACCCAGAACTTCTTGCTCAGCACTAGCATTTGCAACCAGCCGAAAAAAAAGCGCACAGTACTCACCTGTTACCACAGATAATATAATACAAGCATACAGATGCCTCATCCCATGAATGAATGAATCCCAGAAACCGTGCCGACGTAACTAGCATTTTTCGTCTGATTAAGCTGATTATTTTAATAAGTACTTCGATCGTGTTCGGTTCCGTTCCACGGCTATAGATGTTGTTAGCAGCGACTTGCAAGTAAAAGGGTTTTCTCGGTTCGTGACAATTTTTTTCTTTAAATACAGTGACGATCTGTTTTATAGTGTTTAATTGCACGTTTTTGCAGTTTTACTGTACCAAAACATGTTACAATATATTTTTTTTAAATTGCGTGGCATGCCTCTGAAATTTAAAACGGCGCCATCTATTGGAATCAATTTTAAATGTACGTTCGAGTAATCTTTGAAATGTGAATTAGGAGCCCAATATTCCTTAATTTTGTGCTTAAGAGAATTGTTTAAACAAGAATATACAATTTTTATGATCAATTCTAGAAAATGTTAATTTTACACACAATTCAATAACGTATTGAGGCATATCGCGACATCTAGTGTTATTTATCTAAACAAAATTTTCTTAGTTAGCGCTGGGACACCGTGCTGTTCACAATAGTGAAACTTGATCACTTGACAGATGAATTATTTTATTAACGACTTTACCGAAACTCGACACGAAAATGCGATGAAAATTAATGAGGGATATTATACAATACCCATAGCAATGTATCTAAATATTAAACGTCATTTCGTGCTATAAATATGCAAAGTGCTTATTACAATTTTCGTTATATCACTATTTTAATGCTTCTGAAATTCCAGCATTGAAAATAACCACTGGAAATTACCGAACGGCCAATTAGCAAAACCGAACGGCTGCACGAATGATTTTGATCGTTTCATTCACGGAGGAGTCGTTGCCATATATATCTTAGGAGCTATTCTGACCGACGGAGAGCGATTGCCTTCGATCCCAACCCTTGCAAGGGCCACTTGGCCCACAGATAGCCGATATTGCTTCCGATGGGCTAAGAATTCCGATGACCTTTCTATTTCTATTTCAATTTTTACTTTTTCTGTAGCCAGCCTTTGATAGGTTTGACCTTTGAGGTTCTATAGCATTTAGAGATTTTTCAAGGTATCTTATAAAATACTCGTAGGACAAAAATAATATAGAATTTTTAAAATGAATATATATATTATGTTGTGTTAAAATTTTGCTTTTACAATAAAGTATTAAATTTCATAGTTTTCTTCTTTGTTTAATTATTAATTGAAATTAATATAAAAGGGCTATGTATGTATTTATAAGGATTTTAGTTATATTATATAGTATGTTAATACATATGTTTATGCATTGTGTGCTGTACTCGTATTTGTTTAGTTTATTTAGTTAGTAAGAATTTAAATGTTATGTTTTATTGTGCACTTGAGTATACGTCCTCATTTAATCAAAATTCTCTATGACACTGAGGGTTGCTGTAAGAAAACCTAATTATAGTTTAAGCTCACCTTTGTACATAAGTTGTCCTACTGTATTTGTATATGCATGTTTTGTGTACAATCATATAATACATATACATATAATTAATCTGTAGAAAAGTCGTTTTTGTACATCCAAAATAACAAAAAAAAATAAAAAATAAAACAAAAAAAAAATAACCGGTGTTAAAGGATAACCAACAGAACCCATTGCCAGCATTTTTGGAAGTTTTGTCTGTTTATCTGTTAAGTTGTGCACGCATCACGTAAAATGTATGAAACCAATATATATAACTTTTATACATAAAATTTGTGCGTAAGTATTACTTAGTTTTTTTTTTCATTGCAATCAGTTCACTATATCAAAAGTTAGATGAATTTAAATTGCTCAAAAACACACGCAATTCAAATACTCAGACAGTTGAACTCCATATTCTATAGTTGACATTGTCACAGATAATATAATTGTGCATTTGACGTAATTTTTTGAATGGCGTTTTTAAGATTCTCCGCGGAAGAGAGACACTAGAAAAAAATTGGTAGACAGGGTAGGTAGCAAGCCAAGTATGGTAGGTAGGTAAGTAGGGTAGGCAGTAGACGGGAGCAAAGCCGCGGGCACAGCTAGTAAAGAATATGAATATGAATCATTTATTTATTAGCTAAGTGTATGTATACTAAATGTATGTGCATTAAGGTCTATCCACACATATCAGGGCCGTGCCCGGGACGTGCACGGGACGTGAACAGACCGTGCCCTGTCAGGGGCTCAAAAAATATCGTTGGAAACATTTTATATGAACTCGTTCACACACGTCCGTGCACGGGACGTGCCCGGGCCCGTGCACGGACGTGTGTGAACGATGTCATATAAAATGTTCCCAACGATATTTTTTTGAGCCCCTGACGGGACCCAGCCCTGTCACGTCCCGGGCACGCCCCTGATATGTGTGAATAGAGCTTTAGATGTTTTTTTTTTGTAGAACAGTTCCGATACATTTTGCTTTACACATACTTTCTTTAGTTTAATGTTCTACTTGTCTACTAAAATTAAATTACTAACATAATACAAAATATAGGCTTATCAGCAGCTGTGTTATTAGAAACAAACATTACAAACAACAGTTCAAAATTACATCATAAAATGTAAATGACTCAACATTTAAGCCAGTTTCGCCAGACTGACAAGTTATTTAAGTAACCAAAAGCAAATAATCCCGCGCAAATATGACACCTTGCGTGAACCCTTGGGGGCTTCAGTTTGCGCTGAGTTTATTTAGTTAATATTAACTAATATTTGATACAGGTAACTTTGTATATGTGTTTATTACAGGTAATATCTGGAACAACCTGGCCCGTTTTCCAAAATAAAACGGCACATTATTGTTGAGTGTCATAGGCTACTTTGTATCCCAAAAAAACGCAAAATTCTTGCATTGTAAGAAATGGGAACTAAGCCACAGGAAAAAGTGATTCACAATTATTCTCATTTACATAAAACTTCGACGCATTAAAAGATACAACACGGTATACGGTTTTGTAAACTTTAATAGTATCAGTTTTTAGGATTTAAGATGAATAAAAAATTCTAAACGGATTAATCGATTTTATCATCCGTTAAAAGATGTTTGCATATTATTCTTAAAAGAAACGACATTACCGATGCATTAAATTGAAACTTTGATTTTTATTTCATTTAATATTTACATACTATAAAATACTTAATTAACAATAACTACCTATTTATAAAGTTAAATAAAAATAAAATAAAACTATGAACACGTATAAAAGGGCAGGGCTAAAAAGTGCCCAGAATGCTGGCAGCATTGCCACGTTGGATGGCAATGCTGATTCTCTGGCCAAGGAAAAGCCCAGCCCTCTGGTCACGTGAAGAGTCGACTAGACGTTTGCTCACATCTTGTAATACTCGAAGAGCACTCGGACCTAATGTTTCAACCCCAAACGGCTCAAATATTTAACTGCATAAAATATATGCATTAAATTCAATTTTAAGGTAGAAATACACTAGCAGCACACACTTTTCACACCACAAGCTTTTTTAAGGCTTTTGAGCCCAAAACTGAGAAAGTTGTGTATTATGACATGATTAACGCTGTGGTACTGCACTTTGTTTTGTTGGCTTAGAGACGAGGTATGTTTCCCAAGGTTGTATGGCTTACAGATTATTACAGAGCTTCGTTATTGTAGGTACCTCCTACATGTAACATTGTTGATTTATAATTCAGTAAAGCAGATCACACCAGACAAAAATCCTTCAACAAAGACAAAACCTCTCATTTCGCAAAAATGCAAACTTAATAAGCCATCCTTATTCTAGACAATATCTAAAGACACAATTTTATCTGATTGGAAGTGCAACGAACAGCTAAACCATAGAGTACAGAGATACCTCGACGTCCAATTCCTGAGAAGATATTGTCAAAACTTCCTCGATAAATGGAGTAAATATTGACACGCTATTCAATATTTACTCCATTTATCGAGGAAGTTTATAGGCTATATAACATAATATTATATAGCTGATTCCTATGTGCTATTCCTGACTATAATCTATCTCTGTGCCAAATTTCATCCAGATCCGTCCAGCCGTTTGAGCGTAAAGAAGTAACAAACATATAAACACACAAACATACACTCAAAACTATCGCCTTTCCTTTATAATATTAGTGTGAAGTAAGGAGGTACGCTCTGGCAGTAACTAGAGTCACTGCCAGAGCGTACATTCCGTGCTCTGTGAACTAACCCGTCAACAAAGCTAACCCTCGCTGCAATCCGATAAAAGTGTCGATGCAATTTGAATAAAATATCAGAATCTATCTCATAAAACTCACAAGATGACTGCAATTGACTTTCGATCGGGAGAATAAATTGTGAAAACGAGTCGTCTGTGGTTTCTTTTGTTTTGTAGATCTTTTCGAAAGATTTGAGAGTGAAAATGAATTATCTTTTACATGTGCGGTGTTAAACGTGTGCGGTCGGGGAACTCCGTCAGGAACGAAATTCCTCACGCCTTTCCACTTTCTTTGAAAACTCACAATCTTCTTTAAAAAAATTAATTCAAAAGATCAAAAAACCCGACTGCTTAAAAAGCGAACTAAAAAGACGTAAACAAGAAGAAAATCATGCTGTGCAAGTCATCCCCTGCCATTTTATAGCCGTGTAGATCAACAGTGGTTAGGCAGGGGCCAGTACTCCTTCTATATTTTTAGGTTATCGATCCACGAAACCTCCCAAACCCATAGCCTTTGTGTTTTGTCTCCATATTCTGCAATAGTCCTGCACCAGCCGGGGATTGTCCTTGGGTGCTCTTGCGTAGTGACTAGTGCATACAGGGATAATCACCGGTTGGTGTCACATTTAATCTTTCATGTCTAACAAGGCCTCTGCGAGGTAGGTTTCCCTGGTACGCCTTTAAAAGGTCGGGGAGGGTCCCAAGAATCTCAAAGATAAGTTTAGATTTATATTTCAAAATCAAAGGTAATGAAAGCAATTGTAAGTGTCTTGCGAGAACAGATAATATCTAGGTACATAATAGAGAAGCTATTTTAAATAATAGTGTTGCTAACTCGTATCGTTAAACTTTGTTCCTAATTATGTTTCGGTTTAATTATTGTAGCCGATATTATGGGTTCCTCTAGAGAACTTAATAAATACAAGATATGTATCTTAACCTGAGGCAGAAAGGTTCTGGAGTGGCGACCGCGAACCGGAAGACGTTGCGTTGGAAGGCCTCCCACCAGGAGGACCGATGGCCTGGTGATGGTTGCGGGGATCCGCTGGTTGCAAGACGCACGGGACCGGTCAATGTCGCGACGCTTGGGGGAGGCCTATGTCCAGCAGTGGACGTCTTTCGGCTGGTATGATGATGATCTTAACCTGGCAAAATGTTAGTACAACAGGTAGAGCAAGTCTGTGGTAAAATCTGCGGCCTCTTAAAAACTTTAGTTTCAAAGAGAGTAGGTCACGCGGTCAAGCGTTCAAGAGCTCAATTTCTTTTAGTATTATATAATTGCACAGCACATGTGTGAGTACTATGTTCCGACTGTAGATAAATCTACCATTCACTGTACCTATGTGTCGTTCGTTGACTTCTGTGTGCCCTGGCAGTTGAGCGTGTCATGCTCTCTCTAATTTATCTCTGATGTGTTGGATCATTCGGTTCCCTTCATGATGGTTGAGCTGAGTGGTGCCGATCCATGCGTCATGTTCGTGAACGGGCGCCATCAGTTGGGATTGGTCATAACTTAGCTGTCTCGGCCTGTTAAAGTGCTGTTTTTCTTTTTAATTATTTGTTACTCTAGACGCTTTTACGTACACGTCTTTTTACATCGTTCTCACATTTATGTATTTTTTCAACAAGAATGATGTAACCAAAAACTTGTAATTAAAACTGATGGAAAAGAGTGTCCGGGGAGTTTCTTGCAAATTCTTCTCCATTGAGACCTACAGACGCTTGCGAATTTCCAACTAGAGTCAGCTTTTTATTAAATTTTTGTTTGACAATTCAAAAGTACTTCTAAAGTTTACTTGAAATAAATACCTTGATAGATTGATTGGTCAGTGTTGCGTTCGTTGTGTTGTATTACTTTACATACCCACACAGTAGCCATTCTGATCGCGTCGGTCAACCAGAACGCACGCGTTCGCGCGTTCACTGCTGTTTCGGTGACCAAATTGGAAGGAAGATGGAGGATACCAAGAACCTTTGTCTATCTCTAGAGCTCCCTAAGCTAAACTAATTATAACATCAAGTTCGTCACTGCTGGGTACATAAGTTATGTGCATTAAGTTATTTGTAACTTTATTTAAATTTTAAAGATCTTCATACAATTTAAATAAAATATGGGTATGAATGTCTAATAAAATAAAGCACGCAGAAAAAAAAGTCACGACTTTTCTTAAATTAGAGGTAATTGGGAGTACATTCTTGTAAAGTAAACTATAGCTCTGTAGGTATCTATATATTTTAGAACTATGTTTTTATCTATATTAATACTAATAATAATCTATACTAATAATAATAATAATAACTGACAAAGCTACACGACCAGCTATACCAGCTTGGCAGTACAGGATTGAGCATCGTATCGGTGAGGCTAGAGCACTCATCGGCAAGCTTATCTGCTTCAGGGAGGGCAACACTCGCCCTAGAGTGATGCGCTTTGTGAGGCGGGCGTTCTTGGGGACTGATATCAGTTCTCGAGATTATCTGTCCCGCGTCACAGAGCGTATCGACTTTCTGAAGCAGAAGATCTGTGCATGGGCAAGCCGTATTCGTCGGTACAAGCGGCGTGTGGAGCGATACACTCAGAATCGCACATTCCAGAGCAACGAAAGGTGGGTTTATAGGGCTTGGGAGCGACCCGACCAAGGTGTGACTGACATGCACCTACCGGATAATGACGCCATGTGTTCGTTCTGGCGCGATATCTGGTCGGTGCCTGTCAGTCACACCGAGGGTGACTGGACTCGGGAGGTCGAGCAAGCGTGCGATCCGATACCACAAATGGGGGCAATTACCATCAGCCCCCAAGATCTGGCTCGTGCAGTCCGTCCGTTGCCCAATTGGAAATCTCCAGGGCCAGACGGACTGCAAAACTTTTGGATTAAGTGGTTCCAAAGTTCGCACGCTCGTTTGGCATCTCAGTTCCAGTCTGCCTTAGAGTCAGGGTCACTGCCCCAGTTCCTAACGACAGGAATAACCCACCTGCTCCATAAATCGGGTAGTACTGCGGAACCTAAAAATTATAGACCGATAACATGTTTACCGACGGTCTATAAAGTTCTTACATCCATTCTGAGAGCGAAAATTAATCAACATATTGACAATAACTCCATCATGTCTGCTTCTCAGAATGGATGTAAGAACGGGTCCCGCGGTACTAAGGAGCTGCTCCTCATAGACATTGCTATTAGCCAACAGGTTCGCCGTTCCCGCAAGGATCTGGCGACATGTTGGATAGATTACAAGAAGGCCTATGACTCAGTGCCACATACATGGCTCATGAGGGTGCTGGAGATGTATAAAATTGATGCAACACTGCGCGCCTTCCTGACGTCATGTATGGGGCAGTGGAGGACGGTCCTTCACTATCCAGGATGTCGACAGATTCAGGAAAACAGCGAACCTATAAGGATTGAGCGCGGAATATTTCAGGGCGACAGTCTGAGTCCTCTGTGGTTTTGTTTAGCCCTGAACCCTCTCAGTACACTGCTGGAGGGTTCGGGCCTGGGCTATCGGTTGAGAAGAGGTGGTCAGGTCATATCACACCTCCTTTACATGGATGATCTGAAGCTCTTTGCCCCCAACAACTTTCAACTGATGAAGCTACTGAAGGTGACAGAAACCTTCAGTGACGCCATCAGGATGGAATTTGGTGTGGACAAATGTGCAGTCATGCATATAAAGCGAGGGGAGATTATGGAATCCGTGGGAATAAAACTCTCGGATTCCATATACCTTCGATCCCTTTCCTCAACTGAAACTTACAAGTATTTGGGTATGTCGGAAGCATTAGGCATCAATGCTAGTGACGTGAAACAGTCGTTGAAGAAACGCTTCTTTGGCCGCCTGAATAAAGTACTAAATAGTCTTTTATCAGGCGGAAACAAGGTGCGCGCCTTCAACGGCTGGGTCATGCCGGTCTTGATGTATTCTTTCGGCATACTCAAATGGACTCAGACAGAACTTGACGCCCTGGATAGGAGAGTCCGCACGCTGCTTACCGCAAATCGTATGCATCACCCACGGTCATCGGTCATGAGACTGTATATCCCGCGGAAGTGTGGGGGTCGAGGCTTTTTAAATGCTAAGACCCTGCACAACCGCGAGGTATGCATTCTTAGGGAATACTTTCTGGCCGCCGACGTGGGTATGCATCGAGATGTGGTAGCGGTGGACAAGGGCCTTACCCCGCTCTCCTTGGCTAACGAGAACTGGCGCAAACCTATAGTATTAGATACTAATGACCGCAGGGAGGTATGGCAGAGCAAGGAGCTTCACGGACGTTTCTACCGGGTCCTACATGGGCCCGATGTAGATCTTTTAGCGTCCGTGGCCTGGCTGCGATTTGGTGACCTTTTCGGCAAAACCGAAGGTTTTGTCTTTGCGATTATGGACGAAGTTATGATGACGAACAACTACCGGAAATATATTGTGAAGGATGGCACAGTTGACATCTGTCGGGCATGTCACCGGCCGGGTGAATCTATCCGTCACATTATCTCCGGTTGTTCTAGTCTGGCTAACGGAGACTATTTGCGTTTGTGTCTATACACAACCTTGTAGCCAGGATTATCCATCAGCAACTTGCTCTTAAATACAATCTTGTGGAATCGGAAGTGCCTTACTATAAGTATGTGCCCGACCCAGTTCTCGAAAATGGCAATGTCACGTTGTATTGGGATCGGTCTATCATCACTGACAGGACTATTGTTGCCAATAAGCCTGACATAGTGGTGATAGACCTACTAGAGCGTCGCGCAATGATTGTTGATATAGCGGTCCCCCATGACGAGAACCTCGTGAAGACTGAGAGAGATAAGAAAACCAAGTATCTTGATCTAGCGCGCGAGGTTGTCGACATGTGGGATGTGAATACAGCAATCATTGTGCCGATAGTCGTGACGGCCAATGGCATAATAGCCAAGAGCCTCGACGAACATCTGAGGAGGCTCTCGTTAGGCAGCTGGATCAAGGGCTTGATCCAGAAAGCGGTACTACTGGACACGGCGCGTATAGTCAGGAGGTTCCTCTCTCAGGAGCCCTGACCACCGGTAGCTTGGACCCTGTTCCCGATACCAGTGGGCTACTATTTTTGTATTTTTAAATGTTTTTTTATTTAATTTTTTTATAGAATAATATTTAAAAATGTAAAGATATGTAAATAAAATAAATAAATGGAATAATAATAATATTATAAAGAGGAAAGATTTTTTTGTTTGTTTGTTTGTTTGTACCGAATAGGCTCCGAAAATACTAGACCGATTTGAAAAATTCTTTCACCAATAGAAAGCTACATTATTCCTGAGTGACATAAGCTATTTTTTAATCCCGAAAACGGGTCCTGTGGGGTGGCCCACGGGAGCGAAGCCGCGGAGAACAGCTAGTTTAAGTATGTATTATTAATAACATTATATATATGTGTGTATTTTTATACCTTAGGTTAGTCGGTCACTTTTCTGTCCTTCCTGTTCTCACACACTATTTGTCTTCATTTGTTTTCCATTTCTCCTTTACGCGGATCTGCTGGTAAAAATTTCAGAAATAAGCCTGGTACCTTTGTACTTTATTATCTTGATGTGTTTTCTGTATGTATTATACTGTGTGTACATCTATTCATCTATACAAATAAATAAAATTGAAGTGTATGTATGTAATATCAAAGTTTTATTGAATGCACGTGAAAGTATATACGGTACTAACAACAAATAAGCAATTTTTAAGATTTTTGTCTGTCTGTCTGTCTATCTGTCTGTTTGTTACGGGTAATCTCCGAAACGGCTGGACTTATTTTGACGGGACTTTCACTGGTAGATAGCTGATGTAATAACGAGTAACATAGGCTACGTTTGATCACGAGAAAATTCATAGTTACGGCGGGAAACTAAATAAATAAAAATATATTTTTTACGAGTTTGACGCGGACGAAGTCGCGGGCAACAGCTATTAATAATAAAATAGGTACAGAATCACCTACTATTACTGAGACTAAAAACAGTTTCAGTCTGGAAAACTAATTTACATAAAAATTCGTGCTCTATTTGTAAATTTCATGACTGTAAGTAATTTGCCTGACAAGTTTTTATTTGTTTGGCATGATCGTTTAGCCTAAGAATTTTTCAAAGAGGCTTTTTGTAATTGACTTGGTATTTCACTTTAGTATTTCTATTACATTTTTAATCTTAAATTGGCTGCTCATTTAACTATATTGTTAATTTAAGGTCGTTTATAGTCATTTTAATAAAATCAGTTTTTACATTAATGTCATTCGCCAAAATCTAAACATATAAAAGAAGAAAGTGACTGACTGACTGACTGACTCATTCACCATGACCATCAACGCACAGGCCAAACGGCTGAAGCTTCAATCATGAAACTTGGCACGTAGGTTCCTTTTGTAGTTTAGGTGAGCATTAAGAAAGGATTTTTGGAAATTCCACCCCTAAAGGCGTGAAATAGGGGATGACTGTCAGTCAGGATCTTCATATTTTGTGTTTAGGCTCAAGATTAAAAGATAACTTACACGTGTCTCAGCGATATTGAAGATTTCACCCCCATGAGGGTGAAAAGGGGGATACAGTTATGGGAATAATTAAATCTTCTAGAGACTTGAAATTTTGCACATAGATACTTTATACTGTGCAGGCATCCACTAAGAAAGAATTTTTGTGAATTCCACCCCTAAGGGGGTGAAATAGGGGATGAAAGTTTGTATGCAAGTCAGCCAGTTTTGAAATTAGGATCTTCGAATATTGGTTTTTGGGCTGAAGATTAAAATCTAAAGCAAATTAAGGTTTTTTGGGTATTCCATCCTTGGGGGGGGCGGATCATGGGGGATGAAATGTTGTGTACAAAAGTCCTTCTTTTACAAAGGAAAAATTCTTAAAAATCTGTTGGTAACTATAAAATGGCTCAACGCATAAATAAAGGAATTAAATAGGCACGGAAAAATCTGCTTCGCCAAGACAATTAATAAGGCTCAAGGACAAACTCTGAAGTATGCTGGCGTAGATTTGAGGGCAAATTGCTTTTCCCATGGACAGTTCTATGTAGCGTGTTCACGTGTTATCTCATCAAATAGTCTGGTGATATTGGCGTCAACATCCAAAATGGTTTAAAATTTTGTTTATAAGGAAATACTTTAATTTAATTACGATGTAAGGATAGAGCGTATTGATGATAGAGTAGGTAAGTAAAAGTCTGTCCTAAGAAACACTTTCGCATTACATTATTTTTTACTTTTCTCTACATACTGTTAAAATATGATTAGGAGAAGCATGTAGTCTACGCGTGCGAAGTCGCGGGCAAAAGCTAGTAACTCATAAACTTTATTTCATTACCTTAAAATATGAACATAACCGTTTCCATTTTTAATTTTATAAAAATTAAATACTTAAATTCTTTTCCACAAAATACGACACAATACTTTTGAAAATCTGTTATCATCAAAAATCTGTAAAACAATGATGTAGACTACCCATGTTATTAAAGTTTGAAATAACAATTTGCACCCTCCTTGTAAAATGTCATGTTTGATACGGGTTACAACATAAAACAATGATATCGCGATATAAAAATATGACGACGTAATTTTTACCAAATACCAACGAGATTTTCATATGGCCTGAAAGTGCTCGAGAAAGAATGAAAGAAAAGGTACGGTTGGTGTTATAGTACATTACTGCAATGGCCAGCAAAAGAGACATTGATGGACGAACGTGAAAATGTGGGCCGAGGCGAAGCCGAGGCACACATACTTAAGTCCATCAATGCCTAGTTGAGGCCAAGGCTTGTATAGCACTTTACTCAAATAAAGCGCGGAAATTTAATGTATGTAGTACCTCGAACTCATTTTGTCAAAATCAATGATGTACAACAATAATTGTTCCCGCGTTGAAGTGTTCTTTTTTTTTCAATAAACAGCGTTCTATTTGCAAGCCAGTTCGAAATTTAAATAAAACCTGTGATATGTTACATCCTTAGTTGCCATGTTTCGGAGTAAAAGATCGTTCCATTTTTAAACAACACGACAGATATGAGTTTACTATGTAATGAATTTATTTGGCCGCTAGACACGACAGATATTTTCATACAACTTTTGCCGCCCGCTGCTCGCATGTATTTGGCCAGTATAGCAATTTCAATTTATCTCGAAGAAGGTTGTCAAAATAATGCTAAAATTTCCAAGCATGTTTGAGAAAAATAAATTAAGGTATTGATAAAAGGGTTTTTGTAAGGATATCAGAGAGACGTAAAATGCCCTATAAAATTTTTCGGTAGGTGCCTGGCTGGAAGCTCTAGTTTGAACTCCACAGGATCGCCCGGTTAAGCAGTAGCCAATCACTTTGAACTGCTAGAGGTCAATTAAAAAAATAAATGTTTCGGTAGAACATATAGTATTATATTATCTGTGGTAGAACGTTCATTCAGTGGGCGTCCAGTCTAAACATGTCTAAATTTTACCTATCTAGAGTAATTCCATATTTGACGTCCTAGTTATATTGAGTTAAACAATAAATCCACAGTTTCTAAATAGTAGTTTATGCAACGGTCAAATAAAAGGGGTTATTAAAACACGAGCGTGGGTTTATCACATGATGCGAAGCCGAATGTGATAATAATATTACGCGAGTGTTTTAATACCTAATTATATGTCGTTGCATGCACTACTTTATCTTCACTCATATATTTGAAATAAAACAAAAGTGGAAACGGAAAAAAATATTAGGTATGGCGGGCAATTTAGATTCTCATTGCGCATGACAGCGCAGCGCGCGCATCCATAGACAATGACATGACACTTTTTTTCTACATTAAGTCAATGAGCCCATACGCGCCAGTAAATTAAAAAAGAAAAGTGTGCTATAAAAATTAAAAAGTTATTTTATGATTCAGTTGTTTTTTAATTTTAGCGATCCACGAATATAAAGTACGTGTTTATACGTATTAATTAATATAATTAATAATAATTTTTTGAATTCATATTTGGTACATTACGTTGTGAGTGTAGATAAAATAAATTATCGACACGTCACAAATTAAACGCAAAATTAATGAGACAAGTTGTCAAAGGCGCGTAATTTGCTGTGATTGGTTGTTGAAAATTCATTCAACCAATCACAGCAGCTAAAACGCGTTTGACAATCTGTCACATTATTTTGCAACCATTTTCCATCTAGAAACCGGGTCTTAACTATATAGGTAAGTATTTAAGTAAATAAGTCAAGGATAAAACCGGTCACAGAAATATAAAATTACCAATAATCCCAGACGATATGAAATGTACTAACGAGCTCCTTTGTGCTGTAAATAATTACGTCTGTATCTCAATATTCTCAATAGATTTCCTTTATCCACAATCATCGTGTTTTATGGACAAAGAATTTATTATTTTCTCAGGAATTTGACGGAGAACAGAACTCCGTTACACGTAATTCGGTTTTATTGGTTCAACTTTTATTGATGCTGAAAGTAATATTTTCGGGTAAAATTACATTAGACATACCTAGTCAAAGTATAGATATAATTCTTTTTATGTTGAATCAGCTGTATAATATTGGAAAAAACAAACACATACATGCATACATAATAATATACATAGCCTCAAGCATTTTTCCAATGGGGTTACACCGAAAATACAGTATGGTACCTGTTACGATCCTTACATTTTATCATCAAGATTTATTCGGTAATCTCACGCCTAAAATCAAATCTGACAATTCCACTTTTTATCTGAACAACACTATTCTTATATGTATACTCTAACTTCAGGTAAGACTTCAACCTAATAACAACTCCTCCTTTTTACCCGACTGCCGAAGGAGGGTAATGTGTTTATAATTCTATGTATGTATGTAAGTATGTATATATGTATGTTTGTTCCTATGTGGGGTTCTACAGACCAAACGCGTTGGCCGATTTTGATGATTCTTACGTCAATCGATTTGTCTTAACCCTGCGAGTGTCACTGGCTACATTAAAATTGTCGAATAGAAAAATGGCGGATTTTGGGCGCCATATTGTGGGAGCCCAAATATTTTTTTCTTCCCACCCTTTCGTGTGGGGTATCAAAATAAAGGGTTTTAAGAGGTGTTTTCTAAAATATATAACACTTGTATGTTTAAATGTAACTCATACTAAAAAGTTATAAATAAAAAAAGTAAATAAAAAAAATCAAAAGACCCGACTGCTTTAAAGGCGAACTAAAAAGACGTAAACAAGAAGAAAATCATGCTGTGCAGTCGGAGGATACATCTGGTTTTGGTCAGCCAGCTCGCGAATATGTACCTATCCTTTGATTTTTTAAATTTACTTTTTTTTTCTAATTTAATTTCACATACGAAACCTTCATATCTTCGCGAAGAAAACAATAATTACAGCCATTAAAACCTCATATTAGTCCATAAACAAAGCTAGGTAAACCCGGCAGGGGTCATCAACCGCTGTAGCTGTCATATGGAGCAATTCACCGTGAATTATCGCCCCCACTCGTTAAGGCAGGAAGCTTTTACCTCTACCTATGTATGTACATATGTGCCGCACTTTAGTCGTAAGGTAGGACAACAAAAGGACTGCGCAGGTTAATTTTGTGAGATTATTTTAGTTACTTTATTTTTGCAAGTTCAAATTCAGTGTTCATCTTAGCTATCCATACTAATATTATAAATTCGAAAGTAACTCTATCTGTCTGTCTGTAACATTTTCACGCCTTAACCACTGAACAGAATTCAATGAAATTTGGCAAGGCAATGGCATCCTGAGGAAGGACATAGGCTACATTAACGATGAAAATAAAAAAACTTGGTAGGTAGGTATTGTAAGGTTGGGATATGGTAGGGTAGGATAGGGTGAGTAGAGTAGGTAGGTAGGTTGGGCGCGGCCCCAGTTGACGGGAGCAAAGCCACAGGGGACAGCTAGTTTTTTGTATCGATAATACTAATTTGTACAAACGAAAATACCAAGTCGTCTAGACTGTATTTTCGTGGGTTGCTGTTGTGCCATCTCACATGGATTGTCACAACGGTGATCCTAGTACTATTTGTTTGTTTTTGTCTTTTCTATAACAATAGTAATATTATATGAAAGTCTTCTTACCTACCTATGCTGTAAAAAAAAAATGTAACTCTCTACTTTTTTAGTTTTTTTGCAATTATGGACGTCAAAATTATGTTTCTACATTTTATAATTATTTCATGTTTTCATAGATTGTGAAAATGGACAATATTGACTCAGGTTTGCTAACAGCTTTATCCAGATTCGTGTAATCATTCTCATAGATGTGGCTACCTACAGGATAGGAAACTACTCGTTATATTAATGAAATAGCTTCTGCTAGAGGCTTCGCCCGCGTGGAAGTATCCTATCTGCTATTCCAGACAATAATGCACCTCTGTGCCGAATTTCATCCAGATCCGATCAGCAGTTTTTGCGTGAAAGAGTAACAAACATACAAACACACTTACACACTCACAAATTTTCACCTTTAAAATGTTAGTGTGATCTATACTTTTACGATTCATAAAACTCGAAATTCTTTTTACCAAATTGTGGTAACTTTTCGAACCATTCTGAACTTCCACAATGAATTTCCGGAACGTTGTCAACCAGTAAAATACGTTTCTTTGGAAGAATGTTCGAAATAGTAGGCGATGATAAATTGCTGCTTCCTTTCATTCAAGCAGTGTGATTACGGCCCTATTTTCTCATGTTTCAAGGGGAGAATTCACCTTAACTTTTACAGGTTGAACGGACTATAGTATTCTGATTTCTAATATTTTTCGACATTCTGATAGTGTGCACCCAAGTGCGTAAAATACGTTAAAAACCACGCTCAGTCAGTAACTCATCCCTCGCATACTCGAACCAGCGGTACGCTGCCAATTCGTCTCATCACCCCTTTCTGGGCCGGCCTTGGCAGGCAAATAGGGTTGGACAGGTCAAGTCAGCTACATCTAGTTGCTGCTGATGATTCACTGGGTAGCTTTTGACCAGAGTTATCGAAAAAAGTTTTTTAGGGTTCCGTACCCAAAGGGTAAAAACGGGACCCTATTACTAAGACTCCGCGATCCGTCTGTCTGTCCGTCTGTCACCAGGCTGTATCTCATGAACCTTGATAGCTACACAGTTGCAATTTTCTCAGATGATGTCCCTATTTCTGTTGCCGCTATAACAACAACTACAAGAAACAGAATAAAATAATTATTTAAGTGGGGCTCCCATACGACAATCGTGATTTTTTTGTCGATTTTTGCGATAATGGTATGGAACCCTTCGTGTTTTTTTGGCCTTGGCTGATTTTTTTGTTTCTGCTTACTTAAAAACATTAGGTATCCACACAAACAATCACTCATTAAATTTCCCGTATACTAACGTATTACTTCAATAAAGTAGCACATTATTAATCCCATGGGATATCCCATCCCACTCGGCAACTTTGGTGTAATTTCCGACTTTCACGCGGGCGAAGCCGTTGGTCTTCTGCTTAGTCTTACTAATAAAGAAAAGAAAAAGAAAGAAAGAAAAATTGATTATTCTGCACAAACTAAACGCACAATACAAAATAAATAGTGGCATTCACCAAATTCACAAATTAACCAAAAGCCTCGTATTTAAAACAAAATATTATAAAAGTTATAAAAAAGTAAATTACTAGCTTTTGCCAGCGGCTTCACCCGCGTGAAAAATGTTTTCTTATAACAAGGGAACACTGCATGGATGAAAAGTAGCCTATGTGCTATGCCAGACTATAATCTATATCTCTGCCAAATTTCATCCAGATCTATTTAGCTGTTCTAGCGTGATTGAGTAACAAACATACATCCATCCAAACTTTTGCATTTATAATATTATAGTTACTCGTAGATAGTCTAATGTGTTATGCAGATGTTTAAGCTATTTATGTTACTAAAAGATGCATCAAAACCCGTTCAGTAGTTTACCCGTGACGAGTAATAAACGGGTCCGCGCCCAGAGCCGGAACAACTATTAGTAGGTCATACAAATATTTGTTCCGTGCGGGAACCGAACCAGCAACACGCAGCGCAGCAGTCAATCACTAAACCACTGCGCCGACCGTGCCTCAACATTTACCCCATACAAATTAAAAGGGAAATGTTTCGGGTGTTCACATCATAATTTCTGACAGCTAACTGCCTTTGGCCACCATTTTTAGGGTTCCGTAGTCAACAAGGTACCCTTATAGTTTCGCTATGTCCGTCTGTCCATCCGCAGCTTAGCTAAGAAACTCTTAGTACTAGAAAGCTATAATTTGGCATGGATATACTTATTAACAACGCCGACAAAGTTCCCTCCAAGTTGCAGTCTTTTTTCTCGTCTACAACATGGTGTGGGGTATTGTTGGATAGACCATTTAAAAATATTATGGGTCTGTGAAAACCATTTTTAGATTCAGGGATCCGTTTCCGTTAAATTAAGCTTTAAATTGCAAATTTGTGTTAGAATCGATTTCTCCCCCCCCCCCCCCCCACCCTGTGCCAGCTAAATGGTTGCTTTTGGATATGTTATAAAATTCACTATTCAAAAACTATCACAACTAAGTAGGCTTTACGAGTAATAGTCGGCAAACTTATAAAATGTACTTGGATATTGTAAATATTTTGTACAAATTCCATCGAAAAATTACTTATATAACGTTTTTAGTTGTATAAAACAGGTAATAGATATAAGTTTATCCTTGATAATAATGATTCCTAATTAATTATATATACGCTCGAATAACGCATTGGAGTGGACGACGGCCTTTGTCTTGAGCCGCCGAAACCGTTTAAATGTTCATGAAACAACAAAAAGCCTTCTTCTTAGTCCGCATAATTGTGCAACTACGGAACCCTATTAATACGCGTGGCCCGACACGCACATGGCCGTTTTTTATTTTATTTTAATCAGAGCAAGCACGCTATCATAATTAAATTAATGGCTGTTGACGTAATTCTTTCATTTTTCTCTCTAATGCCTTTTTTGGTTAATTTATTTTTAATTATAGTGCTTATATCTTTTTTATAATTTTGTTAATAGGTAGGTTTGGTTTGTTTTCAATGTCAAAACGAGGTACCTTATTATGAACTTCATAGGTCGTCACGCTATATGCCTAACTTAGATGTAATATAGTGTGCTTTTAACTAATCCAAAAGCTGTAAGTTTTAGTTCAACCTAGCTCGTAATCCTAGCAACTTTTTTAGGACTATACCTTGTCGCATTGCCACATCTCACTTGTCTGTGGGAACTTTCTTTTACTAGTAAATATATTTATTTACATAGATGCAAATTTTAATTACTTAATTAACATTATCTAACTATATTTTTTTATTATTTATTTTAGATAGGCTCGCGCTTGACCACTATCTCACCTGATGGTAAGTGATGATGTGGTCGACGCTGTAACACGCTTGCCTAGTAGTAACCTATTCACTCTTGACTTAAAGACCCCGAGGTTGTAGCTATCTGGAAACACAGACTCCGGCAGAGAATTCCACTCCTTAGCTGTACGCATAATGAAAGTATTTCCATAACGTTTAGTGCGTATGGGTGGGATGTCCACCATGTACCGATGGCGCATCGCCGTACGTCTTGTAGTCCGATGATGAAACGGGCTGGGCGGAATTAGATCATGCAATTCCATCGCACACTCTCCGAAATGCAACCGATAAAAAACACACTACAACTATACAACTAACTACAAAACAACTATATATAAAAACTATATACACATAAATCAAAAATACAAACGCGTATATAAAGAGGAGGGCTCATTAAGCATCAAAAATTTCATCCACATCGTTTGCAACGAGGAAAGTGCCCACTCGCAAACGCTGGCAGCATTGCCACGTTGTTGCCGCGTTGGATAGCAATGCTGATTCGTCGTTTGCTTGTTTGTGGGGTCTGATTGCTATCGAAAAACTCGGTGAGCAATCGGACCCCATGGACCTAATGTTTCAACCCAAATAGGTCAATAGAATACTTTTATGTGAGGTTTAACATTTGTGACCCATGATACAGGAAGAAATTCCTACCGCAGGCAGTTTTTATTTAAAAAAAAAAGAAAATATTTTTTTTATAACTAAAACCGATAACTACCTATTTATTTTTGTTTTTGACACCGACTTACGAGAAGAAAGTAATTTTCCGCTTTGTAGTGTTTTGTTTTGGAAGTCGGTTATTTTTTTTTTTAATAATCTCTTTCTATTTTTGGTAAGCACCTTTTATTACCATGAAAATCATGTATAGCCAGAGAGAGCTTCTCATAACAATTCCAACAAGCCTAAACGCGACTGGGATCCATTGTTTTATTACGGAGTTCCGGTGCCTAGAATCCGGCTTCATTACCAAATCAGTTCGATGGTACCATTGTAATTAGAACCATTTATTTAAGCGTCAGCACAGTCATTTAATTAACTATTCGAGATATCTTATACGCAAAACATACTTATCATTGAGAATTTCCAGTGGCCATCTGTGATCTTTTTACCCGACTGCCGAAGGAGGGTAATGTGTTTATCAGTCTATGTATGTATGTAAGTATGTATGTATGTATGTATGTAAGTATGTATGTATGTATGTATGTTTGTTCCTATGTGGCGTTCTAGAGACCAAACGCGTTGGCCGATTTTGATGATTCATACGTCAATCGATTTGTCTTAATCCCGCGAGTGTCACTGGCTACATTAAAATTGGAAAATAGAAAAATGACGGATTTTGGGCGCTATATTGCGGAGGAAAATTATTTATTTTTCTTCCAAACCCATCGTGTGAGGTATCAAAATAAAGGGTTTTAAGGTGATTTCAAAAATATATAACACTTATATGTTTAAATGTACCTAAATCTTAAAAAAAGATAACTAAAAAGTTATATATTAAAATATCAGATGTATATTTTTATATATAACTTTTTAGTTATCGTTTTCGTCAGCCATCTCGCGAATATGTATCCTCCGACTGCACAGCATGATTTTCTCCTTGTTTAAGTCTTTTTAGTTCGCTTTTAAAGCAGTCGGGTCTTTGATTTTTTGAATTAACTTTTTTTTTTCATCAGTTCCACTTCACCAAATAATATTTTCTGAATGCAAATGCTTACCATGTTGATGTAAATACCAAAATCGCTATGTGTGTACCTATAAACTTTAAGGAGTTCCCTCGATTTCATGGGATCCCTTCATGAAATCCTGACTTAGTGACAATGGGACTACCCATTAAACAAAAATATAATTTTCAATTTCGGTACATAATTGACGAATTAATCGTTGATATAACATTAAAAAAATTCATACAGTCGAACATTTTGGAAAGTCGGTTAAAAACAAAGTTACTGTCTGCCTCTGTCTGTTGTATTTCTGAAGACCACTAAACGAGATTTTTTTTACAATTTGTCCCGTGTGGATTCGCGGAGAACGGCTGCCTTATTGCCTAAGTGAATTCGGCAAGGCAAATGGTTTGACCGCCATCAATCGACCAATCACATAGACGGAAATCCACATCGCGACTTTCATCTCGCACGTAATTGGTCGATTGATGGCGCCAAAACCCTTTGCCTTGCCGAATTCACTTACGCAATTAGGCTGCTGATCGCTAGTACTTATGAAGCCCAAAGTCCTACTTTGAAAACAAAATAAAAAATACGGGAAAATTATGCCGTTCAGAGTCTGACAAAATTAAATCCAATTTCTGCATCTCAATCAAGTCATTTTAAGCACTCATAAAGGTCTATCCAAAACCATAAAAAAATCAAGCCAGACATAATTTCCGCGTTACCTAATTAATCATAAGCCCAGCCATAAACCGGCCCTTAATTACTTTTTCTCAGGAAGCAATAAAAAGCCCTGAACGTGACATAATCCTCCTGAAGGAATTAATATTGTGTGTCCCAACATATCTATTTATATTCATTAGGAAATGCCAACGCAATTACGACTGTATTAACTTTGCCAATAGAGTTTAATTTGGATATGAGTTGGTGTGACTTCTCCAATATATTTATATTGAAGTAGTAGTTGTTGGAAATTAGACTGTAGTATGACGAAAATTGGGTAAGTTTTGCAATGACATGGAGATGATGTTATACCTTAATTTTGATGCGTGAAATGTAGGTGTCTGTTCATCAATTAGAAGGGAATTTAGGTAGCAATATAACATGACACCTCGGTTTCAGAACTTAATTATAGACAGCAACTAGATTAAAATAGAGAATAATGAATGAAACTTTGAAATTGATAGAGAAAGCTCGGTGAGTAGATCATTTCAGATTTTAATCAACTTTATCAAAAGTAGAAAGGAACTAAGCTGATTAGATTTCTGGTAAGAAGGATTGAAGTTGAATGAGATTGCTTGTGTTCAAAAGGCTAGTATTAAATTAATAAATTGCAAAAAAGTTTGGGATTCTTACAAAGGTGAGACGCTACTTCACACCTGAACAGCTGCTCAACTTGTATAAAGCGCTAGTTCGGTCATGCATGGAGTACTGCTCTCACCTCTAGGACGGACCGGCCAAATACCAGGTTGATGCACTTGAGTCGATTGACAGCTGGGCCAAGAGGCTTATTGCAAACGATGCACTGGTCGCGTCAAAGCTCCAGAGCCTGGACAAGAACATCGACGTCGAGTTGCCAGCCTGTCGGGTTTTGTACCAGTTTCATTTCGGGGAGTGTGCGATGAAACTGCACAATTTGATTCCGCCCAGCTCTTTCCATCATCGGACTACAAGACGCACGGCCATGCGCCATTGGTACACGCACAAAGCGTTTTGCTAATACTTTCATTGTGCGCACAGCTAAGGAGTGGAATTCCCTGCCGGAGTCTTTGTTCCATAATAGCTACAACCTTGGGGTCTTAGGTTACTTCTAGGCAAGCGTGCTTCACCGTCGACCACATCATCGCTTACCATCAGGTGAGATAGTGGTCAAACGCGAGCATATCGATAATCTATACTATACTATATAATCTATACTAATAATCTATACTTCTATACTTATACTTATTACTTATATAATCTATACTAATATTATAAAGAGGAAAGATTTTTTTGTTTGTTTGTACCGAATAGGCTCCGAAACTACTGGACCGATTTAAAAAATTCTTTCACCAATAGAAAGCTACGTTATTCCTGAGTAACATAGGCTATTTTTTAGGGTTCCGAAGTCAACAAGGAACCCTTATAGTTTCGCTCTGTCCGTCTGTCCGTCCGCAGCTTAGCTCAGAGAATCTAAGTACTAGAAAGCTATAATTTGGCATGTATATACATATTAATAATTCCGACAAAGTGGTAACATAAAATCATGAAAAATATTTTTTTTTAAGGTACCTCCCATAGACGTAAAGTGGGGATGTATTTTTTTTTCTCATCTATCCCATGTCCCATATTTTTAAATGGCCTATTCAACGATACCCCACACGGGTATCGTTGGATAGGCCATTTAAAAATGGGTTTGTTAGAACCATTTTTCGATTCAGAGATTCGTTTACGTAAAATTAAGCTTTAAGTTGAAAATTGATGTTAGAGTCAAGTGTCCCCCCCCCCCCCGGGCAGCGAAATGGTTGCTCTTGGCTATGTGAAAAAATTCACGGCAGTAGTAAATATAACGAAATTAAAAGGAAAATTATCACGGATAACAAGGCTTTACAAGTTTACGAGTAATAGTCGACCAACTTATAAAATGTACTTGGAACAGTAAAAATTAAGTACAAATGCCATTGAAAAATTACTTAAATAAAGTTGATAGCTGTGTAAAATAGAGTAAATATAATGCTTACGAACCATGTAAAAATATACAAAAATGAAATCATAACAGGCTTTACAAGTTTACGAGTAATAGTCGACCAACTTATAAAATGTACTTGGCACAGTAAAATTTTTGTACAAATGCCATTGAAAAATTACTTAAATAACGTTGTTAGATATGTAAAACAATAGTAAATATTTGTTTATGAACCATGTAAAAATATACAAAAATAAAATCATAACATCCTTAATAATAATGATTACTAAATTAATACGCTCTTACAAATAAACGCGGAATAAAGTTATACCAGGTATAACAAAGGAATAACCATACATTTTCATAGTTTTATACTTGGTATAACTTTATGCCGCGTTTATTTGTAAGAGGGATAATGTTTAAGCACGAATAACACATTGGAGTGGCCGGAGTCGTTGGCAGTACCTGAACGTAGTCCATACGGCGCATGCGCGCAGTGGAGTCTATTTTGTGTTAGTGCAGAAGTATTTTCGAGGTTTTGTAATTAAAACGTAAAAGTAAAGTCAAATTAGATTCGATTTCCAAGCAAGTTACTTATTTTCTTTTGTCGATATCCTTCTATAAAGTCAATATTCGACCCGAATTCATTACTAATTGAGTAGCGTAAAACTTTCCAGAATGAAATAGTGAATACCGCAGATTAGAAGATTCAACTCTAATCTGCGGTATTAGAGGAGATTAGAGGTGAATACACACGATTTTTTTCTAATTCTGAAAGAGAAATAAACAAGGAGCGTGCACGCAAGGATCCAGGAACGAATTACACCATTCCCCGTGGCTCTAACGCGCGCTCGTATCGGCTTATTCGCAATTCGCACCCGCGGGGTACTCAAATAGATATTATTTTTCTAACTTCAGTTGCGAAGTTGGATTTTATAACTCCTTCTTCAGTTACCAGTTAGTCCTTATTTAGTTAAAATCAAACGTGAATAGATTGATTGATTGTGATGTCATCATCGCTTACCACCAGGCGAGATAGTAGTCAAATGCGTGAATACAGATTAAAAAATCCTATGTGGGCCCGTTTTTAGACTTTGTGAGCCGCTGAAACCGTTCTAATGTTCATGTAACAACAACAAAACCCTCTCTTTAGTCCGCAGTATTTTGCAACTTCGGCACCCTATTACTGCGCGTGGCCCGACACGCACTTGGCCGGTTTTTAATCCCGAAAACGGGTCCTGTGGGGTGGTCCACGGGAGCGAAGCCGCGGGGAACAGCTAGTATATAATAAAAATACTCACTACACGCGGATGGTGACGCGGGTCATCATTATCATCATGAGCCTTTTTATAATCCCACTGCTGGGACACAGGCCTCCATACTGTGAGAGGGAATGGGCCTTAATCCACAACGTGGGCCCATTGTGGGTGGATGGATGGATGTCACAAGCCTTCCAATTTTTGCTTCTAAGACATGCCGGTTTCCTCACAATGTTTTCCTTCACCGTTTTGAGAGCAGTGGTGATGAAATAATTTACAAAATGTACAGCGCCTTTCTAGGTTCGTACCCATGACCTACAACTTGTAAGTCTCGGCCACTACCGCTGGGCCACCACGCGGGTGCAAAACAGTATTATATTATTAGTTCAGATATGTTGCTAGATGTCTCTTGTCAGATATCGTAAAACGACTGAGAGATTATAACTTCAGTCTAACAGACGGACAGCCTCCACTTTGTACTGATGACGTCATTCTCCTCAACTTAGGTAAACATAGTGCAAAGAGTACTTAAATGAGGAAATAACAAGCTCTTGACGGAAACTTTTCAACTTTGTCTCCGAGTGACAGGCGGAATGCAATGATAAATGAGGCTAACTTTCTACATTTTGATTACAATTAAACTTGACAGAGCTTTCTTTACTTACATATTTTAATAACGATTACCGACAAATATTTGGAATAAAACAGGCAGGCACGACAATGCGACAACACGTTTACTTAAAATGTGTTTTATAGAGAATTTGATTCTGCCAGCGGTTCCACACGCGGTATAGTCGGTATTTATAACAAGGGAACATACGTCCGGCATAAAAATCCTATATTCAGGACATGGTCTACTCGAGTGCCAAGTTTCCTCCAAATCCGTCCCATTGCAAGAGAGACGTGGTAATCTCAGATGTTTATGGAAACTAGCTCTAAAGTCACATCACACAATTCTTTACTCTAACTCTAACTCCGTTGGAGCCACATTTGTTCTTTTGTACTTCGAACAACTATTTGAGCCAATCAGCAGGCGTATTTTACGAATATAATCGAAAAAAAAAATCTTACTACATCCAGCAAACTTCAATTCCGAATACTATCAGTGTTGTCAAAACTATTAGTTCCCTTCAACAAGTAAACTGTAATCAGGATTAGTTTCTTATCAAATCGATTATGCCTTAAAATAATATCGAGACTGATAACATTGATAACGTTTTGTTATAGTTAGTGCGTATCATGAAACATGTGCTGCGATTAAAATAACGCGAGAATTTCCCAAAGGTGTTTCACTACTAAAGTCTTCAATAATAATTATGAAGTACTCCGCTATGTAAACTTATTATAATTTACATACCGGACTATGAAGAAAATACGCATTAAAATAAAGCTATGTTACGACTGCAAAAAGAGACGCTGTTTTTGGCACAATTAGATACAATGGTACGTATGAATTCGCCGCTAGAGGCGCTGGTGTAGCGTAAGGTCTCCGATATGTCAAACTCCACTGTTTGTGTTTTTTGATTTGTTTTTTAGGTTTCCATACCCAAAGGGTAAAAACGGGACCCTATTACTAAGACTTCGCGATCCGTCTGTCTGTCTGTCTGTCTGTCTGTCTGTCTGTCTGTCTGTCTGTCCGTCTGTCTCCAGGCTGTATCTCATGAACCGTGATAGCTAGACAGTTGAAATTTTCACAGATGATGTATTTCTGTTGCCGCTATAACAACAAATACTAAAAACAGTATAAAATAAATATTTAAGGGAGGCCCCCATACAACAAACGTGATATTTTTGACGTTTTTTACTCGATATTAATAACGGCAACAGGTAGACGCTTGAAATATTCACAGAATGTTTAGTTGTATATTTACTTCAAAAAATAATAATTAATAAATTAAAATAAAATAAATTAAGGGGGGCTCCCATACAACAAACGTGATTTTTATGCAATGTTTTGCGATAATGGTATGGAACCCTTCGTGTGCGAGTCCGACTCGCACTTGGCCGGTTTTTCTTTATATTATTACTGTGAATATTTTGCGATACCTCAGACTATTCATGGCAAATATGAGTTACGGATCAATAAATGTCATTGCTTTAAGATATTAAATATGATTTTCTCAAACATGCATGGAAATATTGTCATTATTTTAGAAAAAACCGGCCAAGTGCGAGTCGGACTCGCACACGAAGGGTTCCGTACCATTGTCGCAAAACACTGCATAAAAATCACGTTTGTTGTATGGGAGCCCCCCTTAATTTATTTTATTTTAATTTATTAATTATTATTTTTTGAAGTAAATATTACACTAAACATTCTGTGAATATTTCAGGCGCCTACCTGTTGCCGTTATTAATATCGAGCAAAAAACGGCAAAAATATCACGTTTGTTGTATGGGAGCCCCCTTTAATATTTACTTTATACTGTTTTTAGTATTTGTTGTTATAGCGGCAACAGAAATACATCATCTGTGAAAAATTCAACTGTCTAGCTATCACGGTTGAAAGAAAGAAAGAAAGAAAATACATTTATTTAGCACAGACTAAAAGACACACAATATAAGTAATACATTCAAAATAAATATTAACATCAGATAAAAATAAACAAAAAAGTATAAAATCTGACGCAAGGAGTTTGCAGGAAAGTGTGCCTCACGGCTGCGCCAAATAGGCCCAGTTCAGCAAAAATGTCAGACAACTAGTGTCTGACGCTGGTTTTCAACGGTTCATGAGATACAACCTGGAGACAGACGGACAGACAGACAGACAGACAGACGGATCGCGAAGTCTTAGTAATAGGGTCCCGTTTTTACCCTTTGGGTACGGAACCCTAAAAAGAACATGCGAAGTACCGAATTTACGGACAAAGAAAATCAAATCCATTGCTGGAGCGTTTTTTGAATTTGGAACATTGGTTATTATTAACTCTTTGATTGGATCTATTTTATCATTCTTGGCATACCAAAGTAAGTCTCTTTGCTTAGTACAAATTGCGTTCACGTGGCTGTATAGCCATAAATGCGTTTGCCTTTCGGCACAGATGATAAATAGAAAATCGGCAGCAAAGCTGAAAATTCGTCTTGATTTGTTATTTAGATATTTAATAAATATAAATTTAATAATTAAAATGAGTTCCAACGGTTCAGAGAGTGAAATGGACATTCATTGTACTCCACCAGATTTAAGATCAGAAGCCAAATTGGCAATGGAAAACTTGCTTCCAGCGAAGTCAAAAGAAAAATACATGTAAGTATATGAAATTTTTATGATTTGGAAAAACGATAAAAATGTGAAAATTTTCGCCGAAACAGTATTTTTTGTGTATTTTAATGAGATTGCTAAAACTAAAAAGCCATCTACATTATGGGCAATTTATTCCATGCTGAAATGTACAGTTCATGTTAAAAACGGCATTAACTTGAAAAATTTTGGACATTCAATCCGTCATTAATTCTTCACGACATGCAACTCCACAATATTGGGCAGTCTGCTCGGCCAGCGTAACGGACACGACATAGCATTGATGGCAGCCCTCGTTCTGAGAATGGTAGGAAAGCCATCGACAGTACAGTTGGCCGGCAGCCACATCAGCATCCTAAAAGCATAGCTAAGCTGCTAGATTACACGAAAGAAAAAAAGAAAACTGCTGCTGCTGTCGTACACAACACGGTGCCTCTTAACAACACTGGTGTCATATTTCTGGCTTCCGACTCTCCGTAACGAACTTCAAACAGTTGGGGCATGCGGGACCAACGGCTTTCGACTAACGAGAAGAGTCTCGATATGTAATCAACGGTCACCCATCCATGGACTGACCTCGGCAGGCATTGCTTAACCTCGAAGATCAGACTGTTCAGCTGTTACTAATTTCCCACGAGCTAGATAACAATTAAATGAAAGCACTAATTAAATTCTAGAACAGCTTTCTCCAATTTGTAACGACACATAATAATAATAATACACCGTTGAAATAACTCTAAATAACTGTTAAGGCACCTTTGGGCACACAACAGTTGTTTTACCTTTTAGTATTCAACACTACTCGAACCTTTCTGTAACCTTTACAATTTGTAACCTAGGTACCTATAACTTTCCACGAATTTGTTAACATTTAAAACTTAACTTTGAATTGCAAATTAAAATTAAAACATTCATAATATTAACAAGCTTTTACCTGCGGTTTTACTCCTGTTTTCTATGCCACGGAATTCTTGTAGTTTTTGGGATGTAAAGTACTTTATGTAATTTTCAGTTCAAAAAGAAGCACCGCCTGACTTACCTAAACTAACCGACTTCCCAAAAGGAGGTGGTTCTATGTTTGACTGTATTCCTTTTTTTTATTTATGTATTAAACCTATTTTCATTGAAAATTTTGTGATGATCTGATGAAAAACTTTGGAGATATGAACAGAACTTTTCAATAAATGACAGAAAATCAATCGGGATTGCTGCAATGTTTATTGTAATTTGTACCATACTAAGCCATTATTTATTTATTTGGCCAACCAACAATTGTATATACCGATACTTTTTTTTATATTTCTGTGGTTTTACGAGTAGGTATATTACAATTTCTCTCAAATTAAAATCTAAAGGCAAATTTATGTCAACTTAAAAACAAAATTAAAATCAAAAGCAAACCACAATCAAAATTAAAATCCAAGTTAAAATTAAATTAAAAATCAAAAAATAAAATAAATCAATAAAATTACAATTAAAATAGAAAATTAAATTAAATCAATAAAATTAACTTTAAACATTAGACGGTAAGCTGACCCCAACATAGTTTGGTAAAGGCTACGCAGATTGGTTCGCTTTTATAATCACCACTCATCAGCAGCCTAATTGTGTAAGTAAATTCCCCAAGACAAAGGGTTTTACTCCATCAATCGACCAATCACATTCGAGATGAAAGATGCGATGTGAATTGCCGCCTATGTGACGCAATTATACTGCAGGAGTAATTGGTTCAACGCAGATACAGAACTTTTAAATAATTGAATGGATTACGGAATGATTGAGTTTGATAATCATATTCTGAGTGGTCGTTGTAGCTCTGCTGAAACTTTCACACCCGTCTCGAAGTCGTAAATGGGTTAAGCGAAAATCTGCTTAATAAAGACTAACTTAGCTCCCCTACACTTAGTTCTTGAGGGTCGTTTGAATGCTTGTTGTCATGATGAAAAGGGATTCAGTGCGTATTCATGGAGTAGGTTCAAGAGATATGGACTGTGTGAGAAGTGATATGAAAGAAAAGAGTGCCAGTGATAGCGTGGTGGTTTACAGGACATTCGTTTCTGCTCATTCGGATCTCCTTAATTCGTAGTTTTGTGTTTGGACCCTTGGCTGTTTCTGCATTGCGAATTCGCATGGCGTCAATTCGCAGTTTTGTGTTTGGGCCCTAAACACAAACACAGACTAACACATACACCCACACGACACACATCAATTCTTCGCTATCATAAATTTTAACAAGTGTTAAGTACTTGTAAAACTAAGTTTATGCATACCAAAACGCCTGCAAAGTGCAGCAAATTGTCAAAGGAAGGCGCCTGTGTCTGTAACACAGTTTAGGTATACTAGCACAGACAAAGAAGTTCACTCTGTCTAAAATAATGCGTAGCGTTGAACTTCAAACAATGGCGTTTTTATGTTTGATTGGAATGGACAAATTGTATTTGGCTTTTAAGATAATATAACCGGCCAAGTGCGAGTCGTACTCGCACACGAAGGGTTCCGTACCATTATCGCAAAACACTGCAAAAAATCACGTTAGTTGTATGGGAGTCCCCCTTAATTTATTTTATTTTAATAATTATTATTTTTTGAAGAGAATATACAACTAAACATTCTGTGAATATTTCAAGCGTCTACCTGTTGCCGTTATTAATATCGAGCAAAAAACGGCAAAAATATCACGTTTGTTGTATGGGAGCCCCCCTTATTTATTTATTTTATATTGTTTTTAGTATTTGTTGTTATAGCGGCAACAAAAATACATCATCTGTGAAAATTACAACTGTCTAGCTATCACGGTTTATGAGATACAGCCTGGTGACAGACGGACAGACAGACAGACAGACGGATCGCGAAGTCTTAGTAATAGGGTTCCGTTTTTACCCTTTGGGTACGGAACCCTAAAAAAGAACATTTATTTAAAAAATAACATTTATTTGATAGAATGACTGCTTTAGATAACCGTTTTACAATTCATAAGTGAAAAGAAACTGAAGGTTTTAGCTCCAATTATATCACATTTCACAAAGATACTTTAACCCCTTATTTTGGGTAGATACCTTCCTAACAGGGGTTAATTTCCTAAACATAATGGACCTTCCATTATGTTTAGGAAATACTACAGTCCCAGCTTTCAAGGGTTTTTGACCTTGGAAACAACAAAACACCACCCAAAAGTTACCAGGGTCGTATAGAAGGTAACAAATAGTTTTATAGATAACAATAAAACAGACCTGCCGTCGTTAATCTTAACTCCTTTTGTTACTAACGCTCTAGTACCTTTTGTGAATATCGAACATTGCTTGTAAAACAAAATTGTCTGAGTGGTTACAAAAAAAGTGTTTCTACAGCATTAAGGAATTTTTGGAATATAAAACTATTTGTTCAGAGTATTAATTAATGTATTGTATACATATAAATTTATGACATTTGTATGTAATAATAATGTACTAATAATATAATAATATTTATGCTTAATAATTACTTTTAAACAAATAATTTGCACGCTTGCTTGCAGGCAGAATACAATGACTTTAAGGCTGTAAGATCTTCACTTGTAAACTGTATTTTCTTGCAAATAAACATTTTGAATTTGAATTTGTAATTTGACTAGATGTTTTAATGGACTAAGTGGTTCTTATCTTTACATTTAATAAAATTCTTATTTTCATTCACTGACAGACATACAACGCAAAGCCGAAACCGCATGTAAATTTTACACAAGAAGTATTTTGTAACGAATTCGAGTACTAAGGAAAGCTTTTTAGAAATTCACACCCATAAACAGAACGAAGGTTTGTATGGAAATACGTTATTTTTGCCGATTTTGACGTTCGTCAAAAAAAATATGCCACTTTATATTGGGTTTTATCCAAGTTGCTTTCATCATCATCATATCAGCCGAAAGACTTCCACTGCTGGACATAGGCCTCCTGCAAGCGTCGCCACATTGACCCGTCCCGTGCGTCCCGCATCCAGCGGATCCCCGCAACCTTCACCAGGTCATCGGTCCACCTGGTGGCCTTCCAACGCAACGTCTTCCGGTTCGCGGCCGCCACTCTAGAACTTTTCTGCCCCATCGGCCATCCGATCTGCGGGCAATGTGCCCTGCCCACTGCCACTTAAGTTTGGCAATTCTTCGGGCTATGTCAGTAACCCTGGTTCTCTTCTGGTTCTGGTTCTTCTGGTTGAAGTTGCTTTAAATGTACTAGTCTTTTGTATCAAGACCAGTCAGCCACGTTTCTAATTAGCTGATCTGCAAATCATGCCTAGGTATTTGAACAAATGTAACCCTACGTCCATTTTAATTAGGCCTACTAGCGCCACCCTGGATTATCTTTATTTTACTAACTCCGAGTTAGTAGCTAAACATTTGTTTTTAAACCTCGTGCTAGCCACTAACTCTAAGTCAAATTTTTAGCGCAAGTGGGCCTTAGCCTCAATTTTATATCAAGAATTTCAAGGCAAACAATTTATAATTTTCACACTTTGTCCAGGGTGAACGTTGTGTAATCTACATATTTCTTTTTAAATTATTGCCAGTTAACTTGACGTGAATAATAGTTAGCGAACTTATATAAATAAACAAAGCATCAATTAAAGATGTTATTTAAATAATAATGAAACTATAATCGTTTATAGTATACATAAATCTTGCTTATTTTTTATAAGACTGTTAGTATCAATGAACGTCCTTCTGTCCTGGTATGCCAAATATTTTAAGTGCTTGTTGTAACAAATCTTAATGGATTTTATGTTTTGTTATAGCCATAATTTATGCTACGAAAGTTTTGTTAGTGTCAGATACAAATAAAAGTAGATGACGATTTAAGGTGACACAACAATTTGTCAACGCGTTATTATGGAAACAAATAAATTCTAAACTATATTCTCTACATACAAATGGCTCAATCTCAATTTCTATAAAAATGTGTCGTCGCATCTGTTTATGGGAGCCTTTACGTTCAGTAAGTGCCAACCTACAATACGATCATGAAATTGTGTAAAATATTTTTTCAACACACTTGCTCGTAACATGAGCATTATTACATAGCTTTTAGGGCCATAAACCGAGCTATAACACGGACATGCGTAATAACATTACAAACTAGTGCGTAATAGAATTATCCCTACAAAGTTGAATTAGTACCTTTCTGCAAGTTATATGCTAGTAAACAGAGCATTTTAAATTTAACCCGGTAATAAAGTTTTTTTTTAGTAACAGCAAAGAGGTTTTATGTCGCCGAAATTCATATACATTTTTGGAACAAATAAATGTTATCTCTTTATTTAAGTCAAACAAGATTTTCTTATTATCAAATTTGAATAATTCACAATCATTTGTTAAAAAATATTTGCATTTTATCATTTATCATTTTAATTTTGAAGTAGGCTGTATGTTCACTCAGCTTGTATTTGTCGCGTAAAAAAAAACCTTGCGCGCCATTTCACATAATTTTTATATTTTGTTTTTATCGTATTTGTCACTGTGGTAAATTATTTTAGTGCAGAAGATGAACAATTGATAGAGTTAACCCTGCCAAAAATACTAAATGAAGCACAAAATGAAAGCGACGAAAAGTGGTTAGCTGCCTAAGAGCATGAATAATACCCAGTCATTTTCTGAAAATGTGTTTTTATTGTATTTCTCTGAACTCGCCAATACATAAAAGCCCAGCTTCCTGTGGTGCATCTATTACTGGTGGTGCTCAAACGTGTGCTAGTGTTGATATCAAAACATACTGTAATTTTGGCATTTATGAAGAGACGGTCTGATATATTGGTCAGAAATCTAATGTTTTGTCACCAGCCGAAGTTGAAAAGATTTTGAATGAGACTCCGAATAGTCAGTACCTAGCAACAAAGGTACGTTGAATATTATTAATCTAAACGTATCTAAATAATATTCGGTGTTATTGGTGCGTGTATACGACAAGAGCTTTATGATATTACATCAAAGGATGTAGATACCCGAAAGCAGACTGTTTTCATAACAAGGCGAAAATTAGTTACAAAATAACGCAAGCCATTAATTTGGAGCCAAAGGCAAAAAGTTTTCCCCTAACCACAACCATGTACATCTCGTAGCATGGAAAATTCACAGTTTGCACACAATATAGCTTTGAAAATTGTACGTTTACCAATTGTTTTAATAATTAAATGATATAAGCAATACATGTTTGTTTTTTCCTCGCAAATGTATTAAAAAACGTCGTATGGAACTCGTAAGCTCTGCTCATTACACGCTCGGCTGAATTACGCCTTCGCCTACGTCTCGGGCTGCAACCCACAGCCTCGTGTGCAATGAGCAACTTAGCTCACTTGTATCATAATATACTATTTCTCAAACATGCTTGGAAATGTGATCATTATTTTGACAACCTTCTTCGAGATAAATCGAAATTGCTGTACTGGTCAAATACATGCGCGCAGCGGCCGGCAAAAGTTGTATGAACATCCATATCTGTCGTGTCTAGCGGCCAAATAAATTCCATAGTAAACTCATATCTGTCGTGTAGTTTAAAAATGGAACGATGTTTTACTCCGAAACATGGCATCCAAGGAAGTAACTTATCAAAGGTTTTATTTAAATTTCGAACTGGCTTGCAAATAGAACGCTGTTTATTGAAAAAAAAACAAAGGAACACATTAACGCTGGAACAATTATTGTTGTTCGTCATTGATTTTGACAAAATGAGTTCTAGGTACTACTTAGTTTTAATTTCCGCGCATTATTTGAGAAAAGTACTATACAAGCCTTGGCCACAACTAGGCATTGATGGACTTACGTATGTGTGCCTCGGCTTCGCCTCGGCCCACATTTACACGTTCGTCCATCAATGCCTATTTTGCTGGCCGCTGCAGTAATGTACTATTATCTACTCTCATATCGTTATATTCGAAAAATAAACTTCAAAACGAGTTATATTGACATACTTTATAAACACAATACCGAAATTTAAAAATCGAATCTTAATAAAACACTTTTTCTCTAACAAAATAATGGCATATAACATTTTTTTTTCTATTACGATACAGGGCAAATCCAAAAGTTAATATCACCAAGGAGTTTCCATCAATTATTTTTTTGTAATGGGCAGCTTATACGTTATAATACCTATTATAAAAAGTTTTGGTTCCAATTTTTATTTGTCTGTGGCAATGGCCACTTTAGCGCATGCGGTGATGTGCTGGGTTTTGGCGCCATTCATACGTTTTGCTGTTCTGAATTTCATGAGTTTTTTTACTCTTGCTTAAAAATGTCTGATATCAGTGAATATGAAGAAAATTTGACTCCGCCCGATATTTTAGATGCGGTGACGAAAATTACTTATAATGTTATTACCAGCAAAGTCGAGAAAATTATATGGTAAATGCTGTCACGACTTTAAGGCTTGGAAAATGCAAAAAAAGGTATTTAGTAGGATCAATCCCAATGTATGAGTGTAGATAAAGTAGTGAACGAAACTGCACATAACTAAGTATTAAAAAAACATTCGTGTAATACTATTAAAAACATCGCCTGTCTCGTGTTTTAATACCCCTTATTATGCAACAGTTTCATAAACAATTATTACAAAACAATGTGGACGACGATTTCAGGCTTCAATGAACAGGCGTAACTCGATGATGTGACCACACGTACTTATAGATTTTTTTCTAAGATCAGAAAATACAGAAAATATTCTACGGAAGGCGTTGTCGTATTGTTGTATTATCGCATCACGCCTTCAACGGAAGAAGCTTTTGCTAAGTGACATCCTTCAATAAAACACGAAATTTTGTTAAAATATTTCCGAGAAAATAGTTTCAGGGTCGCTATCAATCACCTGCATTTTACTCCTATTCGATAAAAGGCGAACTTTCACACAATAACAACTACGGTACTGATATTACGTATAAACAATATTGGTACAACTTTGACATCTTTTATCTTTGCAGTACGTCTTATTGTTGACTATAATATCTACCTACTATAGCTACTCAAATAGGGCATTAAAATCGAGCTTATTTTCCTTTATTTTAGATTAAGTACAGGTAAATGAAATTATAATATGATCATAAAGTTGTTTTTCAGTCCACACTGCTCCAAAGTAACTCCTCATTACATTTTATCAAAAACAACAGCCGATAAGCCTGATAAGATTCTATCGACAAGAGAATAATTAGCGAAACACTAGACTGAATTAAGCATAGTGCCAATTTTCCAATAGTCAGATAACTTTAAAAAAAAACCGGCCAAGTGCGTGTCGGGCCACGCGTAGTAATAGGGTTCCGAAGTTGCATAATAATGCGGACTAAAAAAAGGGTTTTGTTGTTGTTACATGAACATTAGAATGGTTTCAGCGGCTCACAAAGTCAAAAAACGGGCGCACATAGGATTTTTTAATCTATATTGCCGCGTTTGACGACTATCTCGCCTGATGGTAAGCGATGATGTGGTCTACGGTGAAGCACGCTTGCCTAGATATAATCTATTCACTCTTGACTTAAACTAAATAAGGACTAACTGGTAACTGAAGAAGGAGTTATAAAATCCAACTTCGCAACTGAAGTTAGAAAAATATTATCTATTTGAGTACCACCGCGGGTGCGAATTGCGAAAGTAGCCGATACGAGCGCGCATTAGAGCCACGGGGAATGATATAGTTTGTTCCTGGATCCTTGCGCCGCTCCTTGTTTATTTCTCTTCCGGAATTAGAAAAAAATCGTATGTATCCACCTCTAATCTCCTCTAATACCGCAGATTAGAGGAGATTCCTCTAATCTGCGGTATTCACTATTTCATTCTGGAAAGGTTTACGCTACTCAATTAGTGATGAAGTCGGGTCGAATATTGACTTTATAGAAGGATATCGACAAAAGAAAATAAGTAATTTGCTTGGAAATCGAATCTAATTAGACTTTACTTTTACGTTTTAATTACAAAAAGTCGTAAATACTTCTGCACTAACACAAAATAGACTCCACCGCGCGCATGCGCCGTATGGACTACGTTCTGGTACTGCCAACGACTCCGGCCACTCCAATGCGTTATTCGAGCTTGAACATTATTAATTTAGAAATCATTATTATTAAGGATGTTATGATTTTATTTTTGTATATTTTTACATGGTTTATAAGCATATATTTACTATCTGTTTTACACAGCTAACAACGTTATTTAAGTAATTTTTCAATGGCATTTGTACAAAATTTTTACTGTGCCAAGTACATTTTATAAGTTGGTCGACTACTACTCGTAAACTTTTAAAGCCTGTTATGATTTAATTTTTGTATATTTACACATGGTTCGTAAGCATTATATTTACTCTGTTTTACACAGCTATCAACTTTATTTAAGTAATTTTTCAATGGCATTTGTATTAAATTTTTACTGTTCCAAGTACATTTTATAAGTTGGTCGACTATTACTCGTAAACTTGTAAAGCCTTGTTATCCGTGATAATTTTCCTTTTAATTTCGTTATATTTACTACAGCCGTGAATTTTTTCACATAGCCAAAAGCAACCATTTCGCTGGCAGGGGAGGGGGGACACTTGACTCTAACACAAATTTGCAACATAAAGCTTAATTTTACGCAAACGAATCTCTGAATCGAAAAATGGTTTTAACAAACCCATAATATTTTTGAATGACCTATCCAACGATACCCCACACCATGGGATAGATGAGAAAAAAAAATACATCCCCACTTTACGTCTATGAGAGGTACCCGAAAAAAAAATATTTTTCATGATTTTATATTACCACTTTGTCGGAATTATTAATATGTATATACATGCCAAATTATAGCTTTCTAGTACTTATATTCTCTGAGCTAAGCTGCGGACGGACAGACGGACAGAGCGAAACTATAAGGGTTCCTTGTTGACTTCGGAACCCTAAAAAGGAATATAAAAAATATGGCTTGACTGGTTTTGTATAGAAAATCTATCAAACCGCGATATTAATTATTTGAATTGCAGTTATTTTACTATTGACAAATCAGCCCTTAGGGATTGAAATCTGTAGTCTTTAGTCCCTTTAGATAACTTCAACAACTTTGAAGATGAAAACAAAATAACATATGCCACAGAATTCCACACCGTGCATCGCAAAGAAGTCATCATTTAAAAAAAGTTCCATTTTATACAGCGTCATCTCTTTCACTCCTACCAGTCTCCTTCCAAAGCATATATTATCATGTTTAAGTACAACAACATTGGTACACATGGGCCTACCCAGCTTCTGGCCTAGGGGGGGGCCCAGTTTTTTTAGGTCGGATCGTCCGCGGCTGTTTTGTCATACACACTACACAAACACACCTACATGAAACATTAGGTATATGTAGTGTAGTGTGTAGGGCAAACAGCCGCAAATGTTCCTGCTTTACAGGTAGTTAAACAAATAAAAGTAAATTTTCGAATGTCCATATCTATCTTTATTATTGCTCAGCAGAATGTATGTGCGTGTCACAATCACAACACAATATCAATCAGACAGATTTCTATAATTTAATATAGACACTGAATGAATATTTTAACCGACTTACCAAAAAGGAAGGAAGGAAGGTTCTATGTTCGACTTTATGGATGTTTTTTTTTTATTTTATGTATGTTCACCGATATCTCCGACAATTGTGGACCGATTTTGGAAATTCTTTTCTTGTTTGAAAGAGTATGTTCCGAAATTGGTCCCATTTTAACTTGGTTAAGATCTGATGAAGAACTTCGGAGCTATACAACAGAACTCTTCAATAAATAACGGCAAATCTCTCGGGATTGCTGCAATCGCATGTCTGTTCATTGTTTATACCATTTCATAACATAACATTACGCCAGTACGCTCTTTAGGTACCATTTTTTTAAGTTGTGGAGACCGACTTTCTAGTTTTCTTATTTGGAAGTCGGTAGTAGATCTTCACCAAATTAAAATGGGACCAATTTCGAAATATACTCTTTAAAACAAAAACATAATTTTCAAAATCAGTCCACAATTGACGGAAATATCGGTGAATATACATGAAAAAAAAAAAAATACTTAATGTCGAACATAGAACCTCCTCCTTTTTTGGTAAGTCGGTTAAAAACTACAAAGTGAACGTGAGTCCACAACGCAAAAAAATTGTAGCTACGAACGACAAGGACTTCCAAAATTAAAGTTATTTTTCACTTTTAGTTTTTTATTTGGAAGTCGGTAGTATTTTTTTGCATTTTTTTTTATGTCACCTTTTGGTTTACTTTTAGCTCCTTCAAAACAATAACATGTCAAATGAAATAATTTATTTCAAATAAATGCTAGTCGCTCGTAACTTCTTACCAAAGATTAACGAATACAGCCGAGCGTTCAGTGCTCGGCTAGATTCGGTAATCTTCGTCCGCCATCGTTTCGCGCGGTGTTTTGGCTATTGTACCGTGCATTTTGCCAGTGTCTACTGCGAGGTTTATTTAAAATTAGAGCATAAGGCCCCGTTAACACTTTGATTTGTAATTAGGCGAGTTCATATATCTTCTGCGAGATTTCCAGGGAGGGTCAGCTGCAGCTGCAGTTTCGCATCGAATCTCTTTCTACAATCGTTAACGCCTTCTATTTGTATGGTCTGACCACGTGACTTAACGTTCAGATGTGTCATTGCCATAATATATTGATTCGTTTTCTATACGCGTTATCGATTGTAGATTGTCAACTTGGCTACAGGTGCTGAAAATTAAATTTGTTGAGACCTCGGGAATTCCTGCTCAATTAATACAGAAGCGTACACAGACTTTACCAACCAAACTTGCACCGTGTATGCCATCGAAGGATGCTATGCGATTGATGATACACAGAGAGAGGATAAATTACAACTATACTAACACTGCAATTTTGTGTCGCGCTATCGTTCGTCGATCAAAAGTTTCGTCGTCCCATCGTTTATCGTGAAAATTATAAACTGCCGAGCAATGAAAAAGTTCCACCCACAAAATGCTGACAATTTTTTCACATTTAATTTAAAATTTGAACACAATATTTACGTTTTTAGTTGGTAATATTCTGATGCGCTGTTAAATGTACTTCAATATTGCAGACGGCGTCATTAAGCTAGCCTTTCCTGTTTAGGAGTAATTTGGTGCTATGTCACTGGAACTTTTTCATTGCTCGTTAGTGTATTAAAAATCAGTTGCACTAACGTAAATCTAGCTGATGTGCTGTCGCACCACTGATGGTCGACATATCGTACTGTGCCCTAACATGTTTCGCCCTAACGTTTGCGACAAACAAATACACGACAAATAACTTGAATGCGAAGTCATATGTGTCATACACCTCGTTCACACGTCATCGTATCGATAATTCAAGTTAAATTGTTTTGCGTCAACGGCTTATCACGTTAATCAAGTGATAAAGTGGATTCTGGGAGAGTTAACACCGTGACCGACCATAGGATAATGCACGATAACAGCGCCCTTCAGTGTGTGAGCCATAATGTTAGAAGTAATGGCTGTAAAACAGTCAATGGATGGAGGTCATTGGGCATATTTTTATGGAAACCATACCCATGGCGTACACAAACGAAATATAGCAGAATGTATTGTTATATCGCTCTGATTTATTATAGAATTAATCACGTTATTGTGAGTCACGGCAATGTCAAAAAGAATACAAAACTATCGTACACAAAGTGAGTTTTTCAAATGGGCCAAATCCGTAACTATGATCAAAGCTACATACACTGAAAGGAGTCTCGGGACCGTTTTGATGAAAACGAAAACTGCATGGACTTTTTGAAAATTCAATATTCTTAGCCAGGAGTCGAACCCGTTGATTTTGAAAAAATAAACACGCTGATATTACTCGACCCGATAGTGTCGCTAATAAGGATCAAATTCTGGAAAGTAATGGCACACGGCACACTTAAGGCAATACCTGATTTTTAACAAAATGTACAGACGATTTTTTTTTATCCTTTCGGTATATTTTTCTCCATCGATTTTAAATAAAATAACTATATGCAATGTTTCACTTTTTTAATGTCCGCCACTCTTCGCAAAGCGGGTCAGATTATGCCGACCAGTCTCGTAATAAAAATAAAAAAAGAATTTGCTCCCGTTTGACCACTGTCTCACCTAATGGTAAGGGATGATGTGGGTGACGGAGAAACATGCTTGCCTAGCAGTAAACTATTCACTCTTGCCTTAAATACCCTCAGATTGTAGCTTTTAGGCAACAAAGCTTAAAACTTAGCTGTACGCACAATGAAAGTATGCTCAAAAAGTTTATGTTTATCGGTTAACCATGTACCAATGGCGCATTGCCGTACGTCTTATAGTCCGCTGTTGGAACGGGCTAGGAGGGATTAAATCATGCAATTCCATCGCACACTCTTCAAAATTTAACCGATAAAAACTTTCGACAGAAAAGTTGAATATTTAAGCATTTTATTGGAACTAACATCCTTATCGCACGTTTGGCGGATGGGAGCTACACCAATATTTTACGTTAACTCGTGTTAGTTCGATATTTGAAATTGTGAGTCCAGTTTTTTCCGGATGGCCAGTGAGTTTTGAATAGATCTTGATAGAGTGAGGATGATATTCTCTTTCATTTACGGATAAGAATATCATCATTCAGTTTGAAAGTTATTTATTTTTTAGTATCCGTTCCACAAAAGGAAAAAAGTGAACCCTTATAGGATCACTTCTGTCTGTCCGTGTGTCCTTATTCCCTGAAACGCCCGAAGGTATCATGTTGAAATTAATTGTCAAACGTCGAACATCGAAGTGAACCTTTAAGGGTCCTTTTTAGTGTTCCGTATTTCATATACTCAGATCTGCAATCTCTCAGAGCAGTAAAAAATCAAACTTCTAAATAAACGCGATCAAAAGATACTGCCGTTTAAACAGCATATTTGACAGTAGCAGATCGTAAAACCTATTGGGTACTTCCCGTTGATGTAGAATCATGTGGCAAGAAGCAGGTCTGTAGCAGGCAGTCTTATAGCACAAACAAAGGAAAAAATCCGTACATTTGTGGCTACATAAAGAAAACGATTAAATTATAATATTTGCAGTTGGTAAACTGACCTCAATCTATGGGGCGATGTATGGGGTAGGGACAGCAGTTTTTCAACGGCAAAGTTAACTTTGTCCGCCAATCCAGTTTATCTTTTCTTTAGAGCCAAGCTCGGTGCTTTCATTGTTTATGAAATTCAGTGACATATTTAATGTTTTACTTAAAGAAAGACAGACATACTTATTTTTTCACAAGTCACCTGGACTTTTGTGGAAATCATCAGTGAGTGCATTGATGTATTAAAAAGGGGAAGATACGTTACGCGCTAACATCGCGATCAAAAAGCCTGGGCTCGGCGCACCAGTTATCGGCAATCTACAGTTACCGATAGACAAGGACAGAGATAGGAGACGGCGCTGTAGTGCGAGCGAAATCACCTGAGTGCCCGCTACGGGCATTCACTTAGTCGAGTAGGACCAAGCGCTGTGTTCAGTACCGTATCTGCCCTTTTTAATACATCAATGAGTGAGTGTGGAATTTTTACCTCACTAAAAACACCCCGGTGATCACCATCAGCACGTCGAAGGAACCTTGTGACCACCCCGTAACCTCCTCCATCATAGAGTTATACCTATTCCTTCACCACTATGAATGGTTTTTTTAAAATCAATTAATCATTGAACAGAAACGTACGTACGAGTTTAGTGGGTTGGCGCCCCACATAAGTGCACTATATCCCCGTGGTAGCGCAGTATGTATGAGCATTTTTCCAAGCAAAAAATAATGATACTCTGTACGTCCAACAACGTAGAAGCAAAGAATACTAACTATTACTACGTAGTAGAAGCGTTATCTCAACCGTATTATAAAAGGCATTCTAAAAAAAGTGTTTCAAAAATCAGGACCACTTTTAAGTGAAAGCGAGCCTGGTCATAAATTAATTAAGCAGGCCATAAGGGAGGCGTGAAAACGTAATGGAGTCTAAAACGTGTGTAATGTTCGGATTGCGACAGTTTCGCCACCTAGTAATTTTAGAACATACCCGTTGGTACTGTCTGGTACAATGTTAGTGTAGTTTCTGCCTACCCCCATAGGAACAGGGCGTGAGTTTATGCTATCTACTCTCCTAGCGCTCTTTTTCTGTAAATAAATTATCACCGATACGATTGGATGTTGAATGTTCATTCTTCCAATCAACTGTAGCCAACGCGCGTTTGACCATTTCTCACATAATTTTGCGATGGTGATATTCATATCAGAAACTGAATCCCTAAAGGCTATCGAAAATCACATAAATATTTTCTGCGGTTCATAAGCGGTTTTCTGCGGTTTGGAAGCTAAATTCTCCTAATCTTTTATCTGATTTTTTCATCTGGCTCTGCACCTTGGTAGCCAACTTGGCGCTCTACCAACTAAGAGATGATCAGCCGCGTTACCAACCTTGCTGAATGGCTTGTCTTTTTTACCACTAAGGAATCTAGCAAAGCTAACACTAGGAAAGAAAACGTGACTTATTCCGTATATAACATAAAATTAATAATTCTAAAATGATTGTTTTGTTTCTTATTTGTTACAGTATGTCCCTCTATTTAGTATGCCTTTTCGCAAAGGCCTCCTCTAGTTCTTGCCACTGATTTCTGTCACGAGCCACTCTTCTCCAGTTGGGTCCCGAAGTTTGTTTCAGCTCGTCCTCCCATCTTCTTATCTGTTTCCCCTTGCTGTGTTTACTGTCCCTTGGATACCAATGAGTCATCACCTTACCCCATTTTTCTATACTTGATCTCATCATGTCTCCATTATTGTTGGTAAATTCTGATCAAGATTTCCGGTAGTTTAGTTTTTGGTGTCAGTTGTTTTTTACATGATCTGCCTTACGTATGTTTATCATGCTTCGTTCCATGGTTCTTTAGCAGTATTGTAATTTGTTTCTGTATTGTTTTGTGAGTGCCCATGTTTTGCACATAAAACATAAAATTAACACACTTAAAATACACCAACCACGACTTGAATGAGGTCAATGACAGAGCTATCCAGGTAGCTGCCGGTGAACTGGAGAGGAACCCGAGGATGGGCCACTGGTCAGGGCTTTTTCCGATAAGCCGACGACGTAGCGGCCAACAAGTAGGTTGCGGTGCCGTTTGGCAACATAGGCGGTATTGCAATTGAGGTGGGCTGCGATATCGTATGGGAGGTATCGCGGCTGAGGGCAGGCGGCGGAAGAGAAGTGCCGATATTGTGGTGCGCCGCTCTTTTTGGCCATCCGCGGCCTGGACGGGATCGCCACCGTCTGATGGCAGACGTGGTGGGGCTGCAGGGGAGAAGGAGTGTTGGTATAGCATTGGCCGCTCTCCCTATCTCCTGCGGCCGAAAGGTGGCGTGGCCAGTGACCCGACTCGCGCCGGTGATGGGTGTACTCTCCAGAGAAGGGTCCGGTGACGGACAGCCGCGGCGGGTTCACACCATAAGCGGCACAGGACGACACCGTGGAGTTTAAGTGGGTTGGAGTCCCACATTACTGCACTATCTCTCCGTGGTAGTGCAGAATGCATGAGCATTTCTTCACGTAAAAAAAAGGTGGCCTTATTTCGGTCAAACAAAATTTGATTAGAGTCACGTACAGAAGAAGAAGAAGAAGGACTTAAAATCAGCCGTAAATGTTTAATCACAAGGAAAAAGGGCTTTAACTGTAAAATCAAATTCGACAATTACATATAAAATTAACATCGAAGCCGACAATAACAATAACAACCACAAAATCCGAACTACCTACACTTTCGGCCACACGAAACCGGTGCTCTATTACAAATCGTGCACGTTAAAGTACCCAGCATCATCAGCTGTCTGCACGTCTGGCCATAACAATAATACAGTCTAGGATACCCCATTAGCCAAACATGAAAGGTCAATCTGTCTAGATTTCTAGACTTTTTTCGTTTTTCTTTTACAAATTGTCATTCGAGCTAGATTAATCTGTTTACTAGCTCCATCCCGGTACTTTAGAAAACAAACGTCACACGTAGAGACGTCATCCAATCTAATAGTATAAAAATAATACCAAATTGCACAGCACGGTTAGCGCAGTGTCTGATCGTTTGGCTGCTACCTTGCGTGTCGCTGGTTCGATTTCCACACGGTTAAATATTTGTATGTATTACAGATGGGTGTTTCGGGTCTGACTGTTCGTGTGGTGTTGGTAATTACACCCACGAAAGAGGAGGTATTCCTAGTAAAGGGCAAGGCTTTTTTCTTTAAAATGTTATTTGTGAATTTGTGGTGTTTGTATATAAAAGTTATCCTCTAGAAGTACTGAGGCGATTATGAAATTCCTTTTACTGATAAAAGTGTCATAATTTATTTCGCAGCAATAGCCACGATTCCTGTGAGACAGACCATCCCAGGAGCATAGCCGCGGGCAAAACTAGTCTTACATAATATTAAAATGTGAAAGTTTGAATGGATGTGTGTGTGGATGTGCGGATGTATGTTTGTAACTCAATCACTCTTTTTTTTATTATTATTATGGATAGGCTCGCGCTTGACCACTATCTCACCTGATGGTAAGCGATGACGTGGTCGACGCTGTAACACGCTTCCCTAGAAGTAACCTATTCACTCTTGACTTAAAGACCCCGAGGTTGTAGCTATCTGGAAACACAGACTCCGGCAGGGAATTCCACTCCTTATCTGTACGCATAATGAAAGTATTTCCAAAACGTTTAGTGCGTATGGGTGGGATGTCCACCATATACCGATGGCGCATCGCCGTACGTCTTGTAGTCCGATGATGAAACGGGCTAGGCGGAATTAGAACATGCAATTCCATCGCACACTCTCCGAAATGCAACCGATAAAAAACCGACAAGCTGGCAACTCGACGACGATGTTCAAGGCTCTGGAGCTTTGACTCGACCAGTGCCTCATTGCCGATGAGCCTCTTGGCCCGTTTTTCGATCGGCTCTAGAGCATCAAGCTGGTACTTGGCAGATCCATCCCAGAGATGAGAACAGTACTCCATGCAAGATCGAACTTGCACTTGATACAACTTAAGCAGCTGTTCTGGCGTGAAGTACCGTCTCACCTTCGCAAGGATCCCCAACTTTTTGGCAGCCAGTTGAGCCTTTGCCTCAATGTACGGGCCAAAATTAAGTGTCGATGTCAACGTTACGCCAAGAAGCTCAAGATGGTCCGTTATCGGTACGGTTACGGACCATCCGTCCGATATCTCGGAAAGATGAAGCCGGGTGAAATTGGCTCTTTTCGCGGAGAAGAGACACGCCTGTGTTTTTGCGGCATTGAACTTGACCAGATTGGCATTGCCCCCATTCGGAGACTGCCTGCAAGGACAGGTTCAAGCGCTCCACCATGGCCTCCCGGAGAGACTGGATCTGAGGCCCGGTAGCACAAGTGTTGGACAAGTATGTTGCAACAGTGTTGTCATCTGCATACCCAAAGGTTTTAGCAGTTCATTTATGTGCAGCAAGAACAATGTTGCTGAGAGTACCGAGGGACCCCGGCATTAATATCCAATAAGTCCGAAGAGCAGCCATCGATTACTACTCGAATGGAACAACCCCTCAGGAAGTCTGCAATCCAGTCGCACAGACCACCGGGCAGATCGAATGAAGGAAGCTTACCAATAAGGCTTTCGTGCTAGGCTCTATCAAAAGCCTTCGAGATTTCGGCGGAAGCCGTATTGACGGTCGCTAATCTCTAGAACGGATCTGGATGAAATCTGGCATAGAGATAAATTATAGTCTGGATTAGCACATAGGCTACTTTTCACGCGGGTGAAGCCACTGGCAGAAGCTAGTTACTAATAAAAAATCTTGCGCGCTCAATGAACATTGAGCACAAGTTTCCGCTGTCATAGCTATTATTACTAATTTTTTATTAAAGATAAATTTTATTAATTATTATTTTGTCAGTATTGTCACATCCCGTCAATATCTTTGCAAACGGTGACACTCAATGACACGCTTGGTTTTTATTGAAAGTTTTGACAATGTCTTCTCTCGCAGAAGCCACAAAAGTGTTTCGGTGGTCGGAATGCGTAATATAACGTCTCAAAGACATCACGATGGTCGATGCCGCTGCACCCGTAGCCAAGTTGATAATCTACAATCGATAACGCTAGTAGAAAACGAATCAATGTATTGGTATGACACATCTGAACGTTATGTCACGTGGTCAGACCATACAATTAGAAGTCGTTAACGATTGTAGCAAGAGATTCGATACAAAAACGTTTGTAACTTGGCTAGGGGCGCTGTGAAAATGGATAGCGCTCCTCATCTTGTATAGCTTCATCTCGCTCTCTCTCTCTCACAGACTCACAGTAGAACCATGATAGTTTAGACCCGTCAGAGTAAAGACCCTGTGTTTCCCAATCTTTCTATTTGAATCTGTCAAACAATTTGCCAAGTACTCGTAAAACAATTTTTTGTTTTATTTCCCTTGGGTAATAAAGACTTAAAGTGTGTAGTTCCGGAACTTAAATGGAGCTATCCTGTTTATTTTATGACTGGCCGAGGAACATTTAACTGTTGAGAAATCTTGGTCTGGATGGTATTCTCCAACTGTACTCAATTTTTTTTTTTCTCAACCTATATTGTCCCACTGCTGGGAAAGGGTCTCCCCCATAGCTTTCCACTCTTCCCTATTACTTGCCATCTCCTGCCAATCTCCCGTAAACGCCTCCTCAAAATACTTATCTTATTTTAATTAGTTCTTTTAATACGCAATTAAAAGTAAGTTATTAAGTAACAAGCTTTTAATATAAAATGGGCTTACACTAAATATATATGTGTTCGTATTAAATCAAACTATACTTACACTATTTTATATTAGTCTACTTTCAAATGACGTAATTCTAAATCTGTTGCCAAATAACCTAGTGTAATAACTCATTAACAATTCCAAGTCACATTATTGTATGTTAAGTGATAAAAATACCTAGCTAAATAATTAATGTACGTTATACTAATATTTTACTAACATACATAGTTCCAAAGAATTTTATTTCTAATACTACAAAAATGGATCTTAGTTTTTATCCGCAATATAGTTTTATTTATTTTATTTAGGTACATATAACGCAGCAAGCTCTCCATTCCTCATTTATCTTAACACAATAACAGATTAGACAATATTAGATTTGTAGTTTGTTCTCACAAGGACAAATCGCGAGCTGTAATACCCTGGGAATTACGACAAATTCCCACTTCCCACTCCTCGCAGAAATTACGACGAACGCCTTAGGCGTGGAGAATAGACTGAAAATCCTCAAAAAAAAAAACATTTCGTAGAAAGAGACATAGCTTTTGTGCAGTCAATACCTGTCTCTTTTCACATTTGTACTCCATATTCAATAATATAAAAGCGAACGTTACTATATTTATGTCTTTTTATTACGTTTGCACGCCTAAATCGCTAAATCAATTTGGAAGAGTTTTGGTATAGATATAAATTTAACGCTGGAGAAGGACATATTATACTTTTTATACCGGGAGTACGTGTTTTTGAGATAATTTCTGACATTCATAAGCGTGAACCCGATGGCAGAAGCTAGTTATCGATATATATGCTCATCCCCCTTTTTAACGTGTGGCAATCTTAATGGACTGTCATCGCCCCGGGACGGGTGAAGATGTTTGTTAGGCTCTGACTTAAACCATATGGTGTTACCTAGTTTAGTATGAAAACTACTGGCTTTGTAATTATTAAACTATGCACCTGCCATGTCACACCCTTGGTTGACTGGCAGAGAATGCCTAAGGCATTAAGTCCGCCCTTGTATCTTTGTGCATGAAGTCTAAATAAATAAATAACTTTTGCCGGGGCGCTGAAGTGCTTGCGCATTTCCTGCATGTCTGTGACGTAGCCCAATTAGAATTTTAGGACAAGACAGCTACTGGCCACACGATCACTTTATCTCTACACACTCTTTACACATTTCTATACATATTCACTTCATACTTGAATAGCGAACATTCAGTCTATTCTCCATGTCTATAACAAATACCCATTTCGTTCTCTATACCTACTAGAATTGTCCTATTTTGTACCGTTTCCTGTGTGGAGCTTCAAATTTATGTTTCTTCCTTGAAGGTTCTGTCAGCCTAGTATTCTAGTATTGTGAGAAAGCTTCAAACATTGACTTGATGTCAGGATCTTACCTGCAGACAAAAAAAAATAAAGATTAGTTGTTGGGTCATTTGAATTATATTTTTATTATATGATTAAAGAAATTATCGATGCCTTACAAATTAACATGTCACGGTTTCAGGAACGAAATTATCGATTGTAACGCATCGATACTTTCGTTCCTGAAACCGTAATTTATTTATAGAAACCGGGTGTTCAGCACATTATTTTTCTTATTATAATATTGGTGTAATCCATACTACTTAACTATTAGTACTAGTAGTTTAACTATTCGTACTAGTAGTTTAACTATTAGTTCTAGTAGTTTAACTATTAGTACTAGTCGTTTAACTATTAGTACTAGTAGTAGTAATAATAGTTTAATGCGAAATGACTCGGTCTCTCTGTCCAACTGTCATATTTTCAAGGCTAACCTGCCAAAAGGTGAACTTATATTGATAATGAAATCGCTGACAAAGGGGACTAATGTTCGAAACAAAATCCACTTCTGAAGTCCGGCCATCAACTTCCATTTTAATTAAAACGAAACACTCAAATCTACATGACAATGCAAAGTCTTATCTGGAACAAAGACGCAGCAGGAAATTAAACAAGCACTCTTTTAATCACATCCGAAGAAAAAACAGAAGCTACAGTCACCAATACTATCAATACATCAACCTTATTACAAGAGCTTAAGGTTCATTATCCAGCGATGTGATAGAATACGGCTGCAGAGCTACCGCCTTGAAAATTGAATCAATTTACGTTAAGAGCAAATTGCGCGAGAAGGGAGATTGGCAGTTTCTTTTTTTCTTCTAATCGAGTTAAAAAAGACTCTGTTGTCACTTGTCGGTAATGGACGGTCGGTGACCCAAATGAAGGCGGGATAGGCACAAACGGACTGCAGAAGATAATTTACCATATTCATCCATAGGCACTATACGTTTTGGGAGTACTTTCATTGTGCTTAGAACTAAGGACTGGTATGCCTGGGGTCTTTAAGACAGGAGTGAGTGTAACTTTTAGGCAAGCCAGCTGCACCGTCAACCACAACATATATATTTAAAACCTACAATCAGTTGCTAAACTGAACTCAAAGACTTTATAAATACGGCACATCACCGTCAGCTATAACTACTAAATTAGTATTTTTCTCTATTTTAGATTTTCGCCCCAAAACTGAGCAGAATATTCTATTCCACCCGTTGGTTTCGGACGATTGCGATATCTAAATTGCCCAATGCCCGTTGAGAAATTTAGTTCGAAATGGTTCTAATATTCCTAGCATAGAATCAGACGTGTCAAACTCTAAGTGCTTAGTAAATTGAAGCTCGGCCCATCTAATTTAATTTCTGTTGGAGTCAGCACGTAACTTTGGTAATATTTGAATATTTCAACAGTTTTAACAACGTAGATTTATCGATATTAAAAGCTAATAAAAAAGTGTAAAGTAGTTTAGATTATTATCTGTGTAATAGATACAAAACCATGTAAAATTTTGTTTCATATGAAAATAGATCCATTTTCATTTTATGTGATTGCCCGACATTTAGGATAACGATAATGACCTTCATATTCCATTTGAAACTAAATTCACTAAATCATGCGTTAAAAATTTCAGAGCGTAATGCATGTTACAACAGCTGTTTCCCATTTACGTAACACTAAATGAATCCGAGAGAACTATTCAGAAATATCTATCTGTCACCACAAATTACTCCTCTGAAAATATTTCATTTGGAATATCAGAAATTAAAACATTCAAATTGGATGTCAAAAACGAATTCAAGCAAAAAAAAGAACGGAAATCTGATTTCCGAAAGTTGACGACGTCGAGGTGTTGTAGTCATAAAAATAAAAGTGGCAATAAATATCTAGCCGCAGATTTTTAATATTAGAAAGAGGACTGACGGAACTGGCCATGCCAACGAGTTTCGATATCAAGTTGACGCCATTTCTGTAACTGGCAGCCGAGAATTTGATTTTGGAACGCGGTGTCAAAAGTGAATTTTTGAATGATATTTCGTTTTCATAATAGTAATAATAGTTTTAATGTTTCATAGTAGTAATGTTTTTTTAATCGCCAATTATTATCAATCGCTCGTTTCGGTTCCCCGTTACGTGATTGGTTGATAACCTAGATATTTTTTTGATTAAAATCTTTATTTCACCCTTCAATTATGAGCGTTATAATATATTCAAAACACGGAAACATCAAATTACGAAACGACAAAACCGTAAAACCGATAAATTCTAAACGCTTCGAAAACAGTTTATTATTATTTTATCTTCAACAGAATCGTTTGAAATAGGAATGCTTCGTATATTCCGTGGAAAATGTAAATGAAACGTTAAATAAAAATCAATTTAATGCCGAGAGTCGCACAATAGGCTATTCTGATTCTGTGGTAAGGCGACTCAATTTTCGGCATCAACGCGCCCTCTCGGAGTGATTTACGACATAAACATGATAAGGGCAAATCTCAATGCCACATATTTATGTGTGAATATTTACGTGGTGCGTGGGTGCTGTTCGGTAAATGTGAGGCTATTTTGTATGTAGGTACCTATGTTAAGGGTTGTTTTTCACAGGGTCGGCAGAAATTGTGATTATTCAATTGTTGGTATTAACAAGTAATTAAGAAATAGAAGCGAATTAGAATTGTTTTAGTAAAAGTACATTACATAAGAAAATTATAAACATAATATACCTAAACAAAACATCCACATATTATTATAACACAAGCAAATTAAAACATCAAACATAATAAATGCTTCATCTAATGTTTTTCTTATATAACATTAATTTTAGACATAATAAATTAACGCAAATAGACGTAAACACCGGTTCCCATGATACAGTTACACTAGTGTAAGGGCCATTTTTTGTAAAAGTTTTTCTCAATGAAATTCTACTACATACTTCACTTGGACCTAAGGTCGAGGGCAAACAACCAAGAGGATGAAGTCCTATACGCCGGTCAGACCAAATCTGAACCTCATACCAAATCCGAAACCTAAGAAGCCGTGCACGATACTGAAAAGAGAAACATCATTTATTTGGAAACCAAGACATGGTCAACCACGACCCCCAACATTGGAGAAACGACGCAAGTAGGAGGACTTCTTACCTCATCAGGCTGATGGCCTACAGCTACTAAATTACAACTTATTTATTTTCATCATCATATCAGCCGAAAGACGTCACCAGCGGATTTACTTTAATGTCAATTAATATTAATCGTAAAAGACTGACTTCTAACCAAATGTAATTAATTTAGAACACGTCATTGATCAATTACGCATACAAACAAAAGCTCTATACCCAGCCTAAAAACAAAAATATTTTCATTTAACGCACAATAGACTGTGAAAAATCTTAGCAATAAAAAAGCGGGCAACAACAAAAGGCTGTTCCCACCAGACTCAAACAATAGGCTAAAACCTACCCTGTTTCAACGCTGACTCGTAATTAATAGTTCCAATTTATCTCGGGTCAGCCCTGATAATTTGTGTTATGAGACTCATATGTCCCTGACCTTAGACCTTTGTTGTCTTATTGTACTGTTCTTTTTACTCTGTGGCTTTTCCTTTGTATTTTTATTTCGGCTCAGAGGGATTAAGAGTGGTTGTTCTGCGTATGTTGTGGTTTATATTGGAGTAATCTGTGACACGTGTCAGAGATTGGAGCTTTTATTATTAATGAATAATACGTGATTTTCCAAGAAAAAGACGTTAACAGTAATTTGATGACTTTCTTATGAATTCATACTAGATACAAGTTTTAATTTCTTAAGATTACAGATGGAAATAACACATCAATACACAGTGATGCTCATGGAAGCCGCTTTTTCCGTCTCCTCAGGGATGTGTCCTAACAGGCGTTGCACAGAGGGGTACCGGCGTGGTCTTTTGAAAGGTCACTGTGCTCCTTCTACGTGCTGATGGTGGCCTACGAGGTGGTTTTAGTGAGGTATAAATCCTAAACTCCCTAGCCATTGAACGTGAACCAAAAAAAAACACGATATACACAAAATCTTGGGAGGTGATTAAACAGATGGTAGACCATAGTGAAATACAGACAGTACAGTTTTGCTATGTTATATTTTACTTTCAGAAATCTCCATTTCTAAGATGGAAAACCATACCCGCACACCATAAAAAGATCCCCACAAAAATGCCAAATACCGAACATCGACAATCTTTCGCTTGATTTTGCAATCTTAATGGGGGATAGGGGATCTCCCCAAGCGCTAGTCCTCTACTATTCCCCCTGAAATTAATCACAGACATTGCTGATGCTAGGTAATCTCTAAAGGTGTGGAGAGTAAGGCCGTTTGTTCACGACGCGACACACGACACGACAAAATGTGGTCATGATTCACAGCTCCATATATTTGATGGACCGTTTGTTCATTGCACGACACCGCTTTACAAACGGTTTATCGGCAATGTCGATGTCATCGGGACTTTTTTGCAGTGACGATTTAGCAGCTGTACAAAACAAGAATGAGTTTGTTGACGACACGACACCCCGCACCACACAGCTCGCGCGTGTTTCGTCACTCACGCGCTTATAGAACAATACAAGTGCGGTGTCGTTGCAGAATCGTGTCTAGTGAACAAACGAACGGATGAAAGACCGTCTGCAGTCGTGTCGTGTGTTAAAAATCGTGACCGCATATCGTGTCGTGTGGTGTTTCGTGAACAATTGACCTTAAGGTAAGGTAACATAAGTGAAGACTTTATTTATATCACACTTTTACACTGTGTACAATAGTAAATTTTGATGCACGTGGGCAAAGTTCGTCATTGCAGTCGATGCGGAATCGACGCCCGAGCCGAAAGCGAGGCCGATATTGAGACCAGAAACTGCAATGACAAATTCCCACGTACCAAACGACGTTTTCAAAAGTATAAATAAAATTTCATAAACATAATATTTACACGTAAGTAGTAACAAATTATTATTATTTATTTATTTATTATATACTTTATTGTACACCACAAAATACAAAAACTACCAACTACTAACAACCAACCAACCAACTACTACTAACTTATGAAATAATAGTAGTAGAGTAGTAGTAGTAGTGTAGTAATAGTAGTAGTAGTAGTGATTGTTGATAATTATTGTGAGTGATTGTGTGTAATTTTTGTTTTTACAAAGTGATGATTTCACATCACAAAATTCATATTCTGTGTTCTCAGAACAAGTATAACAAAAAATCATTTACCAACAACGAGTCACATTTGAAGAGTCACCTTCATTTAAAAGTTATAATCGATTCTGTATGTGTCGCTTTATAACAACCACTCAATGTGACCGATTTGTTCGACAATCCGACATTTGATAACGTTTTTATGTACAGTCACGGTCATAAGTATGTGAAATTTACACAACAGTCACAAGCGACTTTTACCCGACTGCCGAAGGAGGGTAATGTGTTTATCAGTCTACGTATGTATGTATGTATGTATGTTTGTTCCTATGTGGCGTTCCAGAGACCAAACGCGTTGACCGATTTTGATGATTCATACGTCAATCGATTCGTCTTAACCTTGCGAGTGTCATAGGCTACATTAAAATTGGAAAATAGAATAATGGCGGCTTTTGGGCGCCATATTGTGGGGGGCCAATTTTATTTTTTCTTCCAAACCCATCGTATGGGGTATCAAAATAAAGGGTTTTTAGAGGCAATTTCAAAAATATATGACACTTATATATTTAAATGTACCTAATTCGAAAAAAATGTTAACTAAAAAGTTATAAATAAAAAAGTTAATAAAAAAATCAAAATACCCGACTGCGAACTAAAAAGACGTAAACAAGAAGAAAATCATGCTGTGCAGTCGGAGGATACATCTGGTTTTGGTCAGCCAGCTCGCGAATATGTATCCTCCGACTGCACAGCGTGATTTTCTTCTTGTTTACGTCTTTTTAGTTCGCTTTTTAAACAGTCGGGTATTTTGATTTTTTTAATTAACTTTTTTATTCCTAATATAGATACGATAATTTTGGTGTTCGAACCACTGATTTTTGAACAAAGTATTTGATGTTGAGTGTTTCTCAAACACTAAATTAGCCTGTCATACTTTGGCGTTAAAGTAGGCTTTGACGCGTACTTAACTCAAAATTCTCGACGAAACAATAAATCGTATCCCTCGAGTTTTTTTTTTAAATTTTGCTTTTAATATATTATTATATTTAGTCTCCTGACTGTGTGACTGTACCTGTGCCGATAATTGCAATGTGTGATTGCATTAGGATTAAGGCAGATAAAGTCGCGTATTTAGAAAGTATATCAATGAAGTTCAATAAGCTCTGAGCTCGGGTACATATTGGGTTACTTTTAATCCTTATGTTGGTTGAGTTAGCAAGGTCAGGTCTGGATTTGGTATTATAATCTTCGATAGTAGAATTTTTTTAATTTATCTACTGTACGTCGGATTAACATGAACTGCTTACCCAAGGAGGGCTTCCGTTTTTGTGCCCATCAGTTGGCGCCACTGGCCAGTAAGGTCCATAAACATAACTGTTAAACGTTGTTGTTATAATGCGCAATGAACTAAAGTTTGAATTAAAATCATTTCTAATGCCGTAAAAGGTGATCGAGTATTCCGTTTTGTGCAGCCCCTTTTTTCCAAAAAAAAGGAGGATAACATTTTCCGAAACATAAAACTATTAAAGCAATGGTTGATAAAACCCATACCTATCTTAAGCTGACATATTTTGAAAATATTCACAACAATAAAAAATAAGTAAATAAAATCGCGCTTCCTTTGTGCGTCAGTGTCGAATATACGTGCCGACACCATGATCATTTTAAGAATAAAATTAAAATAAAACATCTTAAAATCAAAAAAAAATATATAAACATATTTTCATATATGGCAGTTTCATACTTAATCACTATTTTCGAACCGCTACCGCGATGCTTTCGTTGAAGGAAATGTCACTTGTTTAAAGCTTCTGGTAATGTTACCAGAAGCTGAAGATTGAAATCTACGCAAATTGAACAAAGATAAATAACAAGTTCTAACAATTAAATAATTTAGCAGAAACATACTGAATATTTTTAATATAAAGCATTAAATTACAACCAGCCAGCTACGCAGAAATAAAACTAAAAATATAACCAATCTGCAACACCAAAAAAGGATCTTTTTCGCTAACCGAGCGGAGTTAACACATTTTCACATTTTAATCTTTCAGTCTCCTGGGAGAGTACTTAATTGGTCATACTTTGTCTATTTTTATCTGAGCGCATACACGGGATTATAACTTAGTATTTATTGCGCCTGCCAACAGTTACAGATGAAAAAAATTATGTAGAATTTATCTCGAAGTAGTATTTAATGCGTTGGAAGGCTTCCCACTGGGTGGAAAGATGACCTGGTGAAGGTTGAGGGGATCCGCTGGATACGACACGCATGGGACCGGTCAATGTGGCGACGCTTGGGTGAGGTCTATGTCCAGCAGTGGACGTCTTTCGGCTGATATGATGATGATGATGATGCCGAGTATTGAACCATCAAAAACATAAATGTGAAAAGGGGCGCCAAGTTCAATACTAAGAATATGCGCGGTTGTTGACTATGCCGACAAAAGAATTGGGTTCTAAATGGGTGCCAAATTCTAAATCGTGTAATTTATTCACAAGAACATAAAACATTCTAAAATAAATTTACAAACACAATTTCTTGCTTTTTCTGCTACAACAATATTTGCTATTTTAAAATATAACTTCTTAAATTTGAAAAGTCGAATTATTTGCATAAAGCAGATAACTTAGGATAAATTGTAGCTCAAGATTTGAATTAGCTGGTTGAAGGGAACCGAATGATCCAACACACGTGCCACCATCGTGTCAGTTGGTATTCCATTCGTTATATATTCACATGAAGACATTAAAATCCACATTAAGACCGGCTGTCAAAATTACTAGTATCTTCTTTTGTCTTCAGCCTACTACCTATCTGGATGCCAAATATGAACTTTCTAGGTCATCTGGAACTGGGTTAGTGTTTTGATCTGGTCAGTCAGTGATAAAAATGACTATTTTTTGACGTTAATATCTAAATAAACGTTGGAGCTATATTTATGAAATTTTGGTTTACAGTTTAGTAGTATTTATGTTAAATAGATTTTGAGTTATTAAGATGACAAAAGTGGCTCTAAATGATTCGTGTAATATTACACACAGCTACTGCGTCGCCAGTTTCTTTTTTGCTTGAACTTGGCTTGACACGCTGCCGCGTGTCTAGATCTTACTAATATTATAAATGCGTCAGATTGGATAGATGGATGTTTATTTTTCAATCATGGCAGAACGCCTGAACGGCTCTGGGTGAAATTTGGTACAGAGGTAGATTATAGTTAGGAATAACATAGGCCACTTTTTATCCTGGTAGTATGTTCCCATAGGGTAATTTCTGACTACAACACGGGCGAAGCCGCTGGCAGAAGCTAGTAACTTCATATTTATAGCGCCTGCCAACAACTACAGATGGACGAAATTGCGTATAATTTATCTCAAAGAAGTCTTTAACAGGGGAGTGAGCATAAGTCGGGGGCAGTAGTTTAAATATGTAACGCCGAATGATAAATTGAGTCCAGAGGTAGAAACATTAATATAAATAAAATGAGATAGTATTATTTGCTGATTTTATGTTAATTTACACAAAAAAACACAAAAAAAAACTGAAAATAAAAAATCCATCGTTCCCTAAACGACAAATATAATTTTATAACTTTGAATCAAACCATATACCGTTCTATGAACACGCATAATTCAAGTGTCACTTCATTCATACCTTTAGAAAAAGAAGCTTACTTAAGAGAAAAGCAACTTATAAGTTGAATGTAGGTAATCTCCACCTACTTGCACAAAGTTTTAACATAGGAGTTTCTGAATTTAATATTTGGAATTAAAAAATGGGAAAAAAGTTAATTAAAAATTCAAAAATCCCGACTGCTTAAAAAGCGAACTAAAAAGACGTAAACAAGAAGAAAATCATGCTGTGCAGTCGGAGGATACATATTCGCGAGCTGGCGGACCACAACCTGATGTATCCTCCGCCTGCACAATATATCTTGTAGTTATTGTGAAATTTTCGCTGAAAAAGTAGCTATTTTCTGTTTTTGGCTCGTGAAACTTGTAGGGGCTCTTAAGACCTATGATGCCACAGACAGATACACAAATACAAAAATTTTTGCGTCGGGGCTTAAAAGTAAGTCAAATTCTACTTTAATTCCAAAACCTGGACCATGTCGTGTCCAGGCTATCTCTTTCCATTCTTGGTTGCCTGGAAGAGATCGCAGAACGAGATAAGGCCGCCTGTTATGTTTCTTTTTGTTTTAAGGTTTTTTATGTATTGTTTTATCTTGGTGTACAATAAAATGTATATAAATAAACCAAAATAAACTTTAACCGGTTTTCACGTTATAGTATAGTGTTACAAATACTCAAATTTATTTGTCTTTATGCAGAAATCGAGATTATTAGTTTTAATTTTAAAGTCAGTCCTAGCCTACACAAACGCACAAAGCACTAGCTAGACATAAGCGTTAAATGCTAAATCTACTTAACATTTAAATACTTCATACGACAACACGCTTACGGACAACAGATAAAAATTAAGACTAAGAAATATGCAAACAAAAAAGAAAGTAACATGTATATGTCACAAATACTTCAACCACAACAGTGCAACGGGGGTGGGCAAAAACCTTTGCCAACATACCATCTGTTATGGCATTGTCACTTTGATGACTAACGACAAAGCCTTTGAACGTGGAATATCCGTCCGTACTTTTTTTTTGCTATGCACAATAGGTATAAATAACTACAAAGACTGCAACTATTTTCTTAATGCGGCAGATAAATAGATAAATTCTACATAATTTTGTTCATCTGTAACTGTTGGCAGGCGCAATAAATACTAAGTTATAATCCCGTGTATGCGCTCAGATAAAAATAGACAAAGTATGACCAATTAAGTACTCTCCCAGGAGACTGAAAGATTAAAATGTGAAAATGTGTTAACTCCGCTCGGTTAGCGAAAAAGATCTAGCCTTTTTTGGTGTTGTAGATTGGTTATGTTTTTAGTTTTATTTCTGCATAGCTGGCTGGTTGTAATTTAACGTATTAAATTAAAAATATGCAGTATGTTTTTGCTAAATTATTTAATCGTAAGAACTTGTTATTTATCTTTGTTCAATTTGCGTAGATTTCAATCATCTTACCAGAAGTTTTAAACAAGTGACATTTCTTTCAACGAAAGCATCGCGGTGGTGGTTCGAAAAAAGTGATTAAGTATGTAACTGCCATATATGAAAATATGTTTATATGTATGTGAAAATATTTTATTATTTTATTTCAAGATGTTTTATTTTAATTTTATTCTTAAAAAGATGTCGACATATTCGACACTGACGCACAACGCAACTGCCTCTAACATACTCATTTCTCACTTTATCCATTCTCGTCACTCCGCACATCCATCTCAACATTCTCATCTCTGCTACATGCAATCTCCTTTCATCCATCTTTTTCACAGCCCAACATTCTGATCCATACAGTACGACAGGTCTAATCACGGACTTGTAGATTTTCATGATCCCATGATCGTATTTTGGTAGATATGTTAATTCTAATATTTGACTTTTTGGCAATCGTTTTCGCTGAAATAATGTCCCTTTCAAAAATCAAAATCATTTTTTTTTTATTTTACATAGGCCTACATGGGCACTTATAAAACGTCGACAAAAGGCGCACGGTTCGGGTTGGTCGTTTCCTATGGAGAAGAACCGGCAAGAAACACCATGGTTACTCTTTTAAAAATATGGTTTGTTTTTACAATATTTCCATGTTACAGCATTACTTAGATATGGGAGGACAACGTAGGCCCGAAAATAAAACGTTAGAAACTAAAAATAAAAAGTAAAACGAGATATAAAGTTATCAAATGTTATCAAGCATCTAGAAATCAAGAAGGCCTACAATGTTCACAAATTCACAAAACAATCGGTAAAAGCATCTATACAAAGGAAAAATAAAAAAAATGTAAAACAAGACTAAATTTCACATGTTGCACAAATGTAGTTATCAGTGCTGTAACTTTTCTTAGCAAAGGGTTATTAAGATGGTTGAAAACCATTGTAAAAAGTCCAATTAAAAGAAGAGAAAAAAAAACGGCCAAGTGCGAGTCGTACTCGCACACGAAGGGTTCCGTACCATTATCGCAAAACACTGCAAAAAATCACGTTTGTTGTATGGGAGCCCCCTTAATTTATTTTATTTTAATTTAATCATTATTATTGTTTGAAGAGAATATGCAACTAAACATTCTGTGAATATTTCAAGCTTCTACCTGTTGCCGTTATTAATATCGAGCAAAAAACGGCAAAAATATCACGTTTGTTGTATGGGAGCCCCCATTAATTATTTATTTTATATTGTTTTTAGTATTTGTTGTTATAGCGGCAACAACATCTGTGAAAATTACAACTGTCTAGCTATCACGGTTCATGAGATACAGCCTGGTGACAGACGGACAGACAGACAGACAGACGGATCGCGAAGTCTTAGTAATAGGGTCCCGTTTTTACCCTTTGGGTACGGAACCCTAAAAAAAAGAAAGCGACTTTGCCTAGAGACTCTCTTCTTCTCTTCTCTTCTTCTTTCTCTTATCATCATCATCATTATATCAGTCGAAAGATGTCCACTGCTGGTCATATGGCTTCCCCAAGTGCCACCATATCGATCGGTCTGCGTATCGTATCCAGCTACTTGCTTATTACGACAAAAATATAGATTCTATTAATTATCCTATTTTTCCTTCTTACAATGTGGAAAAAGCATTGCCGCATACTGAGCAGACCACATTTTTTTTTACAAATTGACATAAATACAAACCTGATTATTTAAAACCCTGATGAAATACCAATCTATGTTAACTTAAAAGTTTACATATATTTCCTCTCTAAATTCTAAATAGGTTAGTATTATTAACATTATCCTGAAGCTTAACACGAAATCCTGTTACCAACATTTATTATTGTACCCAGCATATAATTTAAATTTGAGATTCGTAGCGCTACGAAAGGCTACGGCGTAGGCGTTCCGTAGCACTTCGTAGAAGGCATAATGAAGTGACTTCGTACTTCATTCAAACCTTCTTGGAATATCTGTTAGGAGTGTCATTCTGAACTTCGACAGTTAATTATTTCGACACAGTCTCAATTTCGAAAAACACTAGTTCGACTACTCATTGCTTCGACAGAACATATATTCGACAAGCATTAGTTCGACAGATTATACTTCGACAAAACACATCTTCGAAAAACACTACTTCGACAGAACCCTTCTTCGATATGCACTTGTTCGACAGATCTCTATTTCGACGGAACATATCTTCGACATAATACTGTTTTGAAATGTGACAAAATCGGAGATATATGATAATGTCGGATGAGAATAAGATCACGTGTCGGAGTTTCGGACTAAATCGAAGTGGCTGCCGATTCGGTGTCGTCGTCGTCCACATCCTATCTCTTCTCTATGCTATCCTACACAATCCTAATTCTCCTCAGTACATTCGTGAACGCTTTGAGTACTTTGTCCCGAGGGGTAAACCCTGTCGCACTTCCACTTCTCTTCTCCTTCGTACCCCACGTCACACTTCACCGCCACTATGATGGCTCCTTCTCTGTTACTGCAGTGCGTCTCTGGAACTCTCTACCACATCCCCTATGCGACAGCCCTTCTCTGAATACTTGAAGAGGAAAATCAAGGAACATTTTCTTTCGGAATGACATAATATTAATATATGTATATACATATCTATATTGTTCTTATGTAAGTATGTGTATTTATGATTTATTTTATATTATTCTAAAATTGTACATTGGACTACTTCTCTTCTGCCTTTTGTAAACTCTCTCTATCACTCTAAGGTAGAAAACTTTTCTTTGAGTGAAACAGGGTACGGTTGAAGCAACGCTAATAACTCGTAAACTATTAGCGGTGTGGTGCGCGGTACATGGAGAAAAAGGCGCGGCCGGCGAGTCTGGACATGAATTAAAGTGACGCGTTGCACTTTGCGCTGTGTACATTGCCAGGTGACCCTATTATATTTTTTCGACAAAAAGGAAGTATTATTCTATTGTTTTCTTTTTCAAATTACTTTCTTGATATTAGCAAAGATTGATTGATTGTCTTGCTACGGGCATTCAAAGCAAAATTGTTTCAACCGTACCCAGTCGCCTACACCACAAATAAAACCTCATCGGTTTTTTTTCTTTCTTTTTGATTGGTCACTACAACTTTATGATAGCTTCATATAAAGAGAAATTAAATTATTAGTCACATTTCAAAACAGTATTATGTCGAAGATATGTTCCGTCGAAATAGAGATTCGCCGAACAAGTGTAGATCGAAGAAGGGTTCTGTCGAAGTAGTGTTTTTCGAATATGTGTGTTGTCGAAGTATAATCTGTCGAACTAATGCTTGTCGAATATATGTTCCGTCGAAGCAATGAGTAGTCGAACTAGTGTTTTTCGAAATTGAGACTGTGTCGAAATAATTAACTGTCGAAGTTCAGAATGACACTCATCTGTTAGTACTAAAATCTGCTGAAACTCCATCTTGGGTATAATTGGCTCTTTACTAAATGAAGTTAACGTGCCTTATTGCTATTTATAGGTATTAGAGCATTTTTATCTTTCATTGTTGTTGTATGTAATTTGATTTAGATAATCGAATCGAATTTAATTATTATTATTAATAATGCAATAACAATAAATACTCTAGGGGGAGGGCCTGGAGATCCGTAACACACGGTTTCCCTAGTACAGGCACCAGAACCACGCAAAAAATAAATAAAAAAATTACATACTTTTAAGTAGATTGTAAGTCAACCTTATTGTATAAGACCTTTTCTTACTTTTTGCATTGCCTAGTGTTTTTTTTTTTTTGTTTTTAAACTTTAAACTTAAGACTTTCAGAATATACCGTCCTAGTATTATCATCGTTCTTATTTTACCCGCCTCTATAACGTTAAAATCATTAATTTAAATTGTCACAATACAAAGATACATATTAAAGTTCATTAATTATAAAAGTTACTCTACTGTATGAAAACTGCACAAAGTTTAAACAACTTTCGTATTCAAATACAAGTTATTGTTGCAACATTAAGTATGCTTTGTACATGTTTTAGTTTAATTGTTTAGAAACGTATCGTTAGTTTATTCTGTTTGTTAGTATTTTACATATTTTAAAAGTTATTAATTACGTGGTACTGAGGTTACAAAGAACATTATACCATTCCTCACTAAAATGCTTATTTTATTCATTGAAAACAGTGAATAAAAAGCACTCTTAATCACTGTTTTGATGTTTGAATTTAGATCACACTCCAATATATTAAACCTCTATCTCAATGCTATACAACCTCCTTGCGCAAAAAATACTCGACATACAAATCCCTTGTGCTTTTCGCTTAAATCTTTCTTTTTCTCGTAGTCATGGTATAAAGTATAGTATGCAACTCTTGAATAAAATGGATTTTTTATTTTTTTTCTTTTTTTAAAATAAACGTTGTCCCACACTAGGAATTTCTTCCTGTATCGTGGGTGCGTTTACAAACATATAAACTCACATACACAAACACCCAGAGCCGAAACAATTATCTGTAGGTCATACAAATATTTGTTCCGTGCGGGAATCGAACCCGCGACACGCAGCGCAGCAGTCAATCGCTCAACCACTGCGCCAACCGTGCGCCAAATTTATATCGAGGGCCTTGAATCACTCGCGTCGCTCAGGATTTTAACACTTGAATTACTTTAACTCGTGATTCAATCATCATGAATCACTCCGTACGGTCGTGATTCAGCTGTTAGAATCCTTCATTTGCTCATGATTCATCTATGGCCCTTGCTGTATATCCGTTGTTTATTCACTAGTTGCATTGTTTTGTTTTGTTGTTCACCAAATACCTAACATAAATTCACGCCTGCATTCCACGAAGTTTTAATCAGAAGTGTACTCATAGCACATCCTCAACAAAGCCATATTCCGTGCTGCTACCAGGCCTCCTTCACTTGACCTGTAGCGATTAATGCCTACACTTTTGCGCAGTCCCGGCACCGCTCCGCCAGTCGGTTGTTACCGCAAAACGATAAAAAAAAACTTTTTTATAGGCATATTTTTCTTGAATTTGGATTCTGCGATAATGATGTAAAGTTGCATAAAACTACATGAAATAAAAATCTTTTTTACAAAAAAATACTACCGACTTCCAAATAAAAACACTACAAAGTGAAAAATCGGCTTTCATTCGAAATCTAGCACTCTTACAGCTACAGTAGACTTGGTAACTAAAATCAAAACGCACATAGATGAAAAGGATGTTGTATTGGGGGTATTTATTGATTTAAAAAAGGCATTCGACACCGTATGCCACTATAAACTTCTCCAGAAATTAAATAACATAGGGGTCACAGATAAAGCCCTAGAAATGTTTACATCTTCTTTAAAAAATAGACAACAAGTAGTTAAAATAGTTAAATACACTAGTTCCATAAAAAACTTTAAGGCTCAATTTTAAGTCCGTTACTTTTCTTAATCTATATAAATAATATAAACAAAACAGGGTTAACGGGTCACCTAACTTTATACGCGGACGATACATGCCTTTTCTATTTCGATAAATCTATCCATGCTATTATAACAAATGCTCAAAAAGATCTTGGTATACTCAGTGATTGGCTTAAATATAATTTACTTACAATAAACACGTCCAAAACAACATACATGATTTTCACCGCAAAAAACAAACCATTACCAGACTTCCCGCCTCTTACTATAAACAATGACATAATAAAAAGATCGAGCTGCGAAAAATATCTCGGTTTGAGGGTAGACGACAAACTCACATGGAAACTGCACATCGAACATGTAAAATCAAAATTAACGTCATTACTAGCATCATTACGCAAAATCTCAAATTGTATTCCAAGGAAAATACGTACTATTATTTATAACTCATTAGTAAAATCACATCTCGAGTATGGGGATCTGCCGCAAAAACTATCCTAATGCCTTTACAACGAACCCAGAACAAAATTATAAAAACATTATAACATTATCACTAACTTACTCCAACTAAAACACTATTTGAAAAGACCAAATTATTAAATCTTAAACAACTAAACACATACGGTACCTGCATTCTAATAAAAAAAATCACCACAAACAGCGTACAATCAAAGCTAAAATTACACAAAAAAACAATATCATACAACCTAAGAAATAAAAATCAATTACAACGAAGACAAGCTCGGACAAACTACGCTACGGTAAAAAAACCATATTGTTCGAAGGAGCACAGCTGTTTAACGACCTACCAAATGACGTAAAATATTGTGATAATATAAACAGATTTAAACTAAAACTGAGAAATTACGTTTATGAAATGTAGTCATACCGCATATTAAATGTTAGCAATTACATACTTCCTATATATTTGTATTGTATAACTTCACCAACACGCATCGGAGGCAAAATGTAATTATTTAGATATAAACAATTACTTTGTATCTCATTGTAAGTAAACCTATGTATTGTTCTTATGAGAATAAATTCTTTAAACCGAAAAATAACTTTCTTTTTGGAAGTAGAAGTAGTCTTTACCAATTTTTATCGTTATTGTTACCGACTTCCAAAAAGATAGTTATTTTACACTTTGTAGAGTTTTTATTTGGATGTCGGTAATATTTCTTATTTTGTTTTTTATTTTCACTTTTTAGTTGTACCTAATAGGCAATTTCTTTAGTAAGGTACCTATACTGCCAGAATAAATTACCCGAATATCAAGAAACTTGAACATAACCGGTGAAATGAGAGTATACCAAGGTACACATCTGCGTACCCCTTTAGAGTGCACTGGCGTGATGTCATGTTATGAAATGGTATAAACAATAAACAGGCATGCGACTCCAGCAATCCCGGGCGATTTGCCGTCATTTATTGAAGAGTTCTGTTGTATATCTCCGAAGTTCTTCATCAGATCTTCACCAAATTAAAATGGGACCAATTTGAAAACATAGTCTTTCAGTCAAAAAATATTTTTTTAAATTGGTCCACAATTGACCGAGTAATCGATGAAAAAACAAAAACAAAAAAAATACTAACAAAGTCGAACATAGAACCTCCTCCTTTTTGGAAAGTTAGTTAAAAATATATATTTTAATTTGCGAGATTTCACTACAGCTTTTCCGTTTCACCAACAGAACATTACCAACATTACCGCGTGAACAAATGTTTACTGTCTAACAACCGCAGCTTAGTAAACAAACCTCTCAAGGCGAACTAATGAAAATAAACAATTAATTGTTATCCATACTCCAATTAGATTAATTAATAACATTGTTCTATGTTTAGTTGTTACATAATTTAGATTTTCTAAGAGTAATCAGAACTTTGTCATAATATTTTTATTATCCTTTAATAATATTTACTCTTTTTATAAAAATCTCGAATCTGTTAGCAACAAATTAACAGCTCCTAAAAGCGATTTTCTTATAGAGAATTTTAATATTGTTAGGACCTGCTGAATAGTATTCGACGCGGACAGCGTTGAACTTTTTACAAATAAGGCCCATCATTGTTAAGGCGTATATATACCCAATGTTAACGCGATACCAGAATATACAAATTGGACCTACTTTTGGACAGTTTTGTTTGCACAATATTTATTGATTTACCTATTCTATGTAGGTTAAGAAGCAATTCTAAGCATCAATTTTTCTGTGTAAAAATATTTTTACCCAATTGCCGAAGGAGGGTAATGTGTTTACCAGTCTATGTATGTATGTAAGTATGTACGTATGTATGTATGTTTGTTCCTATGTGGCGTTCTAGGGACCAAACGCGTTGGCCGATTTTGATGATTCTTACGTCAATCGATTCGTCTTAACCCTGCGAGTGTCACTGGCTACATTAAAACTGGAAAAGAAAAAAATGGCGGATTTTGGGCGAAATTTTGTGGGGGGGGGTTTCTTTTTTGTTGTTTTTCGTGTGGGGTATCAAAATAAAGGGTTTTAAGAGGTGATTTCAAAAATATATAATACTTATATGTTTAAATATACCTAATTTAAAAAAAAATAACTACAAAGTTGTAAATAAAAAAAGTTAATTAAAAATATCAAAAAACCCGGCTGCTTAAAAAGCGTTAGCGAACTAAAAAGACGTAAACAAGAAGAAAATCATGCTGTGCAGTCGGAGGATACATCTGGTTTTGGTCAGCCAGCTCGCGATCATGTATCCTCCGACAGCACAGCATGATTTTCTTCTTGTTTACGTCTTTTTAGTTCGCTAACGCTTTTTAAGCAGCCAGGTTTTTTGATATTTTTAATTAACTTTTTTTATTAATCATCCTAGTCGTTTTGAAGGATTATGCAAAACAAGTGTAAAAATATCGTGTTGTTAATTATTTTACTAAAGCAAAAGTATTAGTCATACGAAAAAAACATGTTTCACAATTAATGTACATGAATCAATAATAATCAATAATCTCTCCGCAGACCATGGCCCATCTCACGGAGTGCGTAGCATGCCCTGTCACCTGCACGTACGAAGACCTTATGACTGCGACACCGAATGGTGTTGCCGTGGCTGAATACTGGGCAAACACAATATTTAACTTTTTATATTTGCCATCGACACGAAGAAGAATAATAATAAATTATATATTTATTTCAAACCTTTAAACCTAGCCGTTACTAAAGAGTATGCTTTAGAGGGTAACCGTTTACGGTACTAAGGCGTAGTAAGGACTATAATCGAGAATATGTTTCCTTCGGTTCCACTCCTGTGGTCTATTCCACAGGAAGCCTTTGAAGCTTTCTATCACTTAAAGAATCTTCGCAATCAGATCAGAACTTAAAGAGATTACCTCCTACATCCATACTCCTCCCGAGAGAAGTTCAGACGACAGAAGAAAACTTCTATTTCCGATTAAAAACACTTGAGAATTAACCTTCTCAAAAATCATGTATTAAGTTAGCCTCCCACACATTTTTCCGTCCCTTAAGTAAATATGAAATTTCTCAGAATTTATATAAGAGTGTCATATTACTCCTACACTAAAACCTCATATAATGGCAAAGTGACATCACTTTTTACCCGACTACGGCGAAGCAAAAGGGAGGGTCATGTTTTTGACCAGTATGTGTGTATGTATGTACGTTCATCTGTTTCCTAATTACTTCTAAACTACTTATCATAATTTGAAAAATGAGATGTCCGCCGGTTATAAGGCTATGTGACATCACTTTAAATTGAATATGGCGCCCTCTAAGGCAAATTTTTTTTTCGCCCCACCTCATCTATCGTTGAACAAGAATTTTAAAATAAAGGATGGGTTTCAGAATGATTTCAGATGAGAATATTTTCTTGTTTCATACTTTTTAGAGCGTGATTTTTCAGTAGTCGGTTTTTAGTTTTTAAACTTATTTTTTATTAGGTATTAGTGTTAAGTAGTAGTAGTTTTTTTAAAAGTACGTGATGGAAGAGGAACATAAATTCGAGATCTTCCTTAAGTTTTTACCTATACATAAACTAACTTCTGTCGGCGACTTCGCCCGCGAATTTTCCAATCGGAACTGTAAATTTTGCTGAAATAAAATGTAGTAGTAGTATATTCCACATAGCTATGAAAATTATGATTATACAAAATTTAAAAATATTACTAAATTTATGTTGTGTCAATATTGTTATTATTTATTTTCATCTCGTCGCCTGCTTTTTATCCTAGAATGGATAAATCTAGTAAGGATAAAAAAACGAGCTTTTATTTTCATCCCAAAAAGTATGGCACACTTGTGCCAAAAGCCAGAAAATAATAAAAATAAAAAACCATGTTACAATAAATTCATCGCTATCTTTTTTGTTGTGTTCTTTATAAAAAATATTGTGTGACAGGAGAATCCTCACGCCAAGGTGATTCAGTTACTTCGTTATAAGTTCCCACAAAGCGTCTGAGAGGTATCACTGCGTAGTTTGTCTGGCGATGATATTGTGTTGCCGCCGCTATTTACCTACAAAGACCACAGAGTACTGAAACGCCTTGGCGGACACTGCTTGACACGCCGTTGTCAAAACTTTACATACAAATCTTAAGCTCTTGCTAAAGAAACGTATACGATAACGATTGTCGAAAACTCAAGGAATATGCAACAAAATATTTTTAACAGCGCCTGTCAGTCCCATACATTTTAAACTTTATGAAAGTGGTGTCGGAAATGTCGGTTGACTAGAGCCTAAGAGTGGTTTTGCACTGCATCCGATCCGAGTCCGAGATATTTCGGTCCAAAGTAGCCTAGTACTACTTGTAAGAGGTGTTACGCACTAACTAGATTCGAATTTCGTCGGACCGAGTTCAGAATTTTTTTTGTTCGGATGGAACTCCAATTCGGACTTGGATCGGATGCAGTGCGTAACTGCTCAAAAATATGTTAGTGAGTGTCACCGTGTACTCCAAGAAATTGACAACAAGTAACTATTCTTACAGTACGACCGATTAGTCGTGGCCTGTCTACAGTTAGCGCCAATGGTTGTGCAGAACATACTTTTCGAACCAAATGGCTGTTTTTTTTCACATGTACATGCGTGAAAGTTCGTAAATCCTATGTTCAGACGGGACACGCGTCTCATCGTCCGTACTGCACTATGGCTAAGTCAGACGTGTTATTTTTCCTGTTTAGCAGATATTTTGCGAGCATGAATATTTTTTTGTAGTTAGCTCTTGTTAGCGGCTTCACCCGGTAAGTATCCCAGGTGAACGTGGGTACTCCCTGGATTATAGGTCACGATATATCCGTCTGCCAAGTTTCATGTTAGGCGGTTTACACACGGCACCGCGCACCGCCGCTATAGGCGGTGAAGCGGATCCGTTGATGCCTAACACACGTACACCGCCCAACCGCGCGGGTCGAGCGGTGCTCTCCCCTCCGCGTCGGCGGCGGTGCGCGGTGCCGTGTGTAAACCGCCTAAATCTATTCATCCGTTGAGGTGTGATTGATTAATAAACATTCAAATATTTAGACTTTCACATTTATAGGGCGTAAAGGTTTTTAAAAACTGCTTCTGCCCATGTTAATGAACAACTTTATTCAAGAAAATCATAGGCAATTTCGAATAAATAATGTAGATTTTCCATACAAGGTAGGTTTGACTTCAAAACAACATCATAATGTATCTCCATTTAATCAAGTCAAAACAGTGTCTTTGTCACAGAGCACTGAATCTCCACACCCGGCACTCCGCCACTAGAGACACCATGTTACTAATTTGGTGTCTCTTTCGTGTCTAATTTGGTGGAAAAATGTGGTCATATTGTAAAAACTTCTCTTGTCCTTCCTTGTAAAGAAACAATTTTCTCCAAGATAGTCATAGTCTATTCTCAAATAAATAATTGTATCGCCCATACAAATTTTGATCAGCTGATGACGACCTTGTATGGAAAATCTAAATTATTTATTCGAAATTGCCTATGATTTCCTTGAATAAAGTTGTTCATTAACATGGGCAGAAGATTTTAAAATTTTCACAGTTGATGTATTTCTGTTGCAGCTATAACAATAAATACTAAAAATATTTAAGTGGGGCTCCCATACAACAAACGTGATACTTTTGCCGTTTTTTGCGATAATGATACGGATCCTACGTTCACGAGTCCGACTCGCACTTGGCCAATTTTTTACGCATCACGTAGCTTGCTTTTGAACACTAAAAAAAAACTATTTAGTATAAGGTTTTAAAATTATCATACTAAAATCACAAACAATTTAGACTCTCAAAAAAATGGCGTCAATTTTTAGAGTTGAAAATGTGATTATAACCGTCAATTTTCAGAAGATTCTCGCAAGGCAATTAAAAAATGATAACGCAGCGAGATAATAGTCCATATGCTATATTCTGAAAGATGGTAAGCCTCTGGATGATACTCTTAAGCCAAATGTTCCGACGGAGTCTCAAGACTTTATTTTATTGAACCATTTGTAAGCATTCAAAGGAGACTGGCTGACAACGAATCGATTTAACTTCAAATGTTTGTGGATTAGTTTTTTATTTGACTATCGCCTTTCTGTTTTCATACTTTTATGGCGTCTAGAAAACTTGTATGAGAACACATACAAGCTTTTATTTAACTTGCAATGTATGTAGGTGTATTCGGGTCAAATCTCGCAACTGAATTTTAAAGCAGTTATCCTCCACTGATTAATATGAAATTTTGCATAAACGTTTAGTTTGGATGACAATGCATGGTCAGTTAAGATGACGACTGTCGCCAACGACCTTGATGAACAAAACGCGCACACGTCTCGTACCCGCGCGACCCAAAATTTTGTAGATTTTTGTACTTTCCTTATTATTCTATGACTTAAAAAATAGTCTCAGATTAAAAATGTAGATAATTAAATTGTCATTGAGATGGTGTCGATTTCATTCAAATAGCCCCAGAGGTTTTTTGTCCGTTTTAGATATAACTTTACAAATTAATTACACTATGTTATACGAATAAAACTCTAAATTTTCTTAAATCAAATGATTAAGAATATGGTCTAATGTAACATATATGTTTTCCAAAAAATTACGACTAGCCGTTTAGACGTGATTCTCATTTTAAAATCATCTACTCGTGGATATCTGTGCCAAAAGTGACGTCTTTCTAAATCCAGTATGGTGAATGGCCCAAGATAGTGGACTAGTTATTTTTTGTGCACTGCCATGATATGTGCATCAAAAGAAAGGGTTTGCTGAGAAGAACACAAAAAAGCTTATAAAGTATATTCTATTCTATTCTATTTTTAATGAGTAAATTTATTTCATCTTACTTTAAATTTTACTGCATGCCTCCACACATTATAGTGCCAAGATTTGAAGGCTCTGTCTTGGTGTGTGGAACTTCTTGTGGATGCAGAGATTACAGAGAGTTGATGTCAGAATCTTACCTACTTAAACCACACTGTGATCTTCAACTATCTTTGGCAGGTTCCTGGAAAACCAGCACAGTTCATCATTATATCGCGCTTTCCCGACCATGTCCAGCCATCGAACATGCCTTATATACAATCTCTATAATTATTGATATCGCAGAAAACACCAATCGCCTTTGATATTGTCTTGCAAACTTAAGAGACAAGCCTGCTGCATTATCCTATCTTTTACCTAAATTTTTTGCAAGTATAATACACCAAACAAAAACTAGACAAAACAAGTCTTTGTATTGACAAAAAAAAATACAAAGAGAACAACATTTTCTATTCTTAAAATTCCCAGAACAGCTCCATTGAATAAAAGACAAATATTTACAGACTAAAGGTAGACGCGCCTTCGCTCAATTGACTTTCAAGATAAAAATACACTTGCCTAATGTGGACAGTTTTAGATCCGTCCCCTCCATACACAGCGTGATACACAGCAATTAACATGGAACAGAAATAACCTTACGGATTTATTCCTAGGGTTTAATGGGTTCCGTACCCAAAAGGTAAAAAATGGAACCGTATTACTAAGACTCCACTCTCCGTATGTCTGTCTGTCAGTAGGTTGTATCTCATGAATCTAAATTTTTTTAACCTCTAAATTATGAGAGATAGAGTACACCCACATTACACAAGATATATTAAAAAGATAATAATAAGGTTGATATTATTAAATATTTAGTATAGATTACTTAATTATCAAACAAAAGTATTCAATTGCAGTCTGTCATTGTAAAATATATATTGTCTCCTTGGTATCTATTAATAAACAGTACTTAAACACCAGTGAGAGCAGTGGTGGCCCAGTGGTATCGGCCGCGACTTACAAGTTGTAGGTCATGTGTTCAAGCCCAGGCAGGCGCTTTACTTTGTGTAAATTATTTCATCACCACTGCTCTCAAAACGGTGAAGGAAAACATCGTGAGGAAACCGGCATGTCCTAAAACCAAAAATTCGAAGACATGTGACATCCACCAACCCGCACTGGGCCCGCGTGGTGGATTACGGCCCATTCCCTTTCACAGAGGGAGGCCTGTGTCCCAGCAGTGGGAACATTAATAGGCTGATGATGATGACTTAAACACCAAAATCAATATTCAAGTAAAAGAAATTCACAATTCTAAGTATTCATTCATAGTTCGTCAGCGAAGTAAAAAAATCCTTGAATGAGCTGTCAAATGCGAGATAACTGTCAAAAACTATGGCGACTATACCATGGTCTAAAGTGCAGCTTTAGACGACATAATGAACGCCTTTGACGGTGCAATTGCAAAATATTTAAAGAGGTTTCCATTAACTTGAAAAGAAGAACAACAACAACAACAACTTAGAACACATTATTAACCCCAAATCAACAAATCTCAAAGCGACTCCTCGGCTAGAATTTACAAGTAGAAACAGCCAAACTTAGCTTGAAGTAAATATCTTACAATTCGTCCCTAAAGCTGAATGGTAGCACAAACAAATGTTCGTTCCTCGAAGCTGCGAAATGTACAAACAGTAAGATGTTGAGGATTCATTGAATTTAAAACAGAATCCCTTTTGTGTCCCGCTCATAACGATTGACATGACGACTACTGGATTTGTAGACGGTTGGGTTTTTCGAGCTGACAATTTGAAACACTTTTAGGCAGTACATATTAGAAACTTACTGGCCTGAAAATGTAAACGCTGTAAAAACAATGAAAGCATGAATAAGACTGTCTTTGAATTAGGAACAAAACAATATACAGTTTTCTTTCTTTGAATTAGAAGCAAAACAATATACAGTCTTCTTTCTTTGAATTAGGAGCAAAACAATATACAGTCTTCTTTCTTTGAATTAGAAGCAAACCAATATACCGTCTTCTTTCTTTGAATTAGAAGAAAAACAATATACAGTCTTCTTTCTTTGAATTAGGAGCAAACCAATATACCGTCTTCTTTCTTTGAATTAGAAGAAAAACAATATACAGTCTTCTTTCTTTGAATTAGAAGCAAAACAATATACAGTCTTCTTTCTTTGAATTAGGAGCAAAACAATATACAGTCTTCTTTCTTTGAATTAGAAGCAAAACAATATACAGTCTTCTTTCTTTGAATTAGAAGCAAAACAATATACAGTCTTCTTTCTTTGAATTAGGAGCAAAACAATATACAGTCTTCTTTCTTTCAAGTATCTACTTCTGAGTATATTATTATCATTCAAATGCCCTTATCCCAATTTACGTATAAAGGTCCTTGGCATAAAGGCCTACTTGATGAGACGTCAGCTCAGGTGGTGTAATGTCTCCAGGATGCAGGACCAGACACTAATGGAACGTATCTTCTATTCTGATCTCCTGGATAGGAATCGGAAGCGTGGGGGACAGTATCTATGCTCCAAGGATGTTCAGAATAGGCTGAAGAGAGGCGGCATTGAACCCACACTTTGGGAGAATCAGGCACAAAATCGCTCCGAGTGAAGACGGCATGTGTAACGGCAGGTCCGAATTAGAGAAGAGAGAAGGAGGTCCGAATTGGACCAAAACGCGAGGACCTGAAAGACCTATATAACCAACAGTTACCATTTATATTTATTTATTTTAAAGATAGCTTACAAACAACATTTAAAAAAATCTTTGGTAAGAAAAATGGCTAATTACAACATGTATACATCGCGCTACAAATAATTTGCGATACATAAATAGAAGTACCTGGGTGACCGAGCTCTGCTCGGGTGAAAATAGAGATAACGACTTTTTCTAAAAATGAAACCTACATTAGCTAGATCGATTAATCGCCCCCGAAACCCCCTGCACACTAAATTTCATGAAAATCGTTGAAGTCGTTTCCGAGATTCAGATTATAAATATATATACATAGATATATACAAGAATTGCTCGTTTAAAGGTATTAGATATAAAAATAATAATAATAGGTAGACAAATATTAAAACTAAAATAATTATATAAATGTCGAGTCGTGCACTCAATTTCGACTGCCACCAACATATTCTCTGCCTAAAATCCTTCTAATTTTATGATGCCGGTGTTCTGACGTGTCCACTCTGTGCTCGAAGTTTTTCAACCTAAGTTGGATATGCGAGTCACATGAGTATACTTAACAGAGCAGCAAATCTGTGCTCGCAACTGCCATGAAGAGACATGGAATGCGGTCGCTGTGTTCGAAATTGGCTAGATGGCATCATTGTCATAATGGGGTCGGCGTTATGTGTCTTCTCCTACCATACTTATTTCTTACTTTGCCATCTTTCTAACCATATAATATTTGACACCGTCCCTCCATAGTTTTATTAGCCTTCCTCTACTCTTGTAGCCATATTTATACTCAAAACTTTGGTCAAGATATTTTCTCATTTCACACAAATTTACAATAACCGGTGCTACTTCAGATAGGTAGAAATATTTGAAGTGGTGAAAAACATAAACTCGAATTCATATTACGTAGGTAGACTTGTTTGGGTACCTAGATCATCATCAGCTTTCTAATGTTCCCACTGCTGGGACACAGGCCTTCTCTCTGTTAGAGAGGGAATGAGTCATAATCCAACACGCGGGCCCAGTGCAGGTTGATGAATGTCGCATGTATTCGAAATTTTGGCTCTAGGACAAACCGGTTTCTTCACCGTTTTGAGAGCAGTGGTGATGAAATAATTTACACAAATTAAAGCGCCTATCTGGGTTCAAACCTACGACCTACAACTTGTAAGTCGCGCCACCACCGCTCATATTGACCACGAAAGTATCAAGGCCGGCTTTCAGATTATTTTGAGGCGTATTTACCAGTGTAAGTATGCCCCAAAAATAACCTGAAAGTTGCACGCGAAGACTCGAAGCCTACGCACACCACAGGGAAAATTATACCTAATGTAAACTAAATATTGTATAAACTAAATACGAGAACATTATCATATTTTCATATGAATATTTATTAGTACGTAGTACTCAGAACATAATATATGGATTTATACTTCACTTCCACGTAATCAAGATGACAAATTGAGTTCCCAACCAACCAACTTTTGTTTAGATATAATAATAAAAGAAAGGTCGCATACATTCTTTATGTCAAAAAATAAGGGCATATTAAAAAGTGAGTGGTTCTCGATATTTTTATGATACCTTTTTAGGTGCTTTGTTGATATATTTTTCATATTATTATTTATGTTAAAGTTTCTCTATGTTAAAGGGGTGGGCTGTAATTTACCTAGCGGGCCCGATGCGTAAGGGTGGAAGTCACTTCGATTTTTAGGATTCCGTTCCTCAAAAGGAAAAAAGGAACCCTTATAGGATCACTTCGTTTTCCGTCTGCCTGTCCGTATGTCAAGACCTTTTTCTCTGGAATGCCTGAAGGTATCAAGTGGAAATTAATATGATTTAGTCAGGTCTGCTTTTTTTGGAGCTGTTAAAAAATCAAACTTCTTAATCAAAAATTAGGAATCGTAAGGGAACCAGAACCTAATGGGATCCCATTGACATAGAATCATGAAATCTGGCAAGAAGCAATGTCTTATAACACAAGAAAGGAAAAATCTTAAAACTGTAAATTTGTTAACTACAAAAAAAAAACTATTATTAACTTATTTACAGATGGTAAACTGACAGCGACCTATATCCATGGAGACAAGAGTTTTCCAACGGCAAAGTTTATTTTGCCCCTTCGTTAGAGCAATGTTCGGTGCTTTCACTGTTTATGAACGTCAGTAATGTTACCCAATTATTTTATTGAATGCAGCCGTTTATACGGAACCCTCGGTGCGCGATTCCAAGTTGCACTTGGCCGGTTTCTTTTTTCTTCCAGGACACACCGATCATCAAGACATTTTCCTTCACCGTTTTAAGAGCAATAGAAATAAATTACACAAGTATAAGCCCCGGTTTTGGTTCGAACCCACCACCGACATATTTTAAGATTGAGGCACAATATCAAGAAGAACGCTTCTGTCTTTAATAAATCAGCTGCGAATCTATACATACATACATACAAATAAATAAAATTGAAGTGTCTGTATGTAATATTAAAATAACAACGTTTTATTGAATGCACGTGAAAGTATATACGGTACTAACAACAAATAAGCAATTTTTAAGATTTTTGTCTGTCTGTCTGTCTGTCTGTTTGTTCCGGGTAATCTCCGAAACGGCTGGACCGATTATGACGGGACTTTCACTGGTATATAGCTGATGTAATAACTAGTAACATAAGTTACGTTTGATCACGAGAAAATTCATAGTTCCGACGGGAAACTTACGAGTTTGACGCAGGCAACAGCTACTAGCGAATAAAATGTTTGCGTTACAACTGAGAAACTCTAAAAATGTTAGCTAAATCTAAATTACCTCAAAACATCAATTCCAAACTTTTGCGGCCTATTCCTGTCATTTTAGTTACCGAATGAAAGTTTAAAACTCAGTTTGACAGGAATCCGAATCGGGCCGCGATTGGTCGAATTTTCCAGATATCGGCTGAAGAGTTTGACAGCGATAGGTACTGGGTAGGTACTTATTGGGAAGTGCCGGCTTCAAAGAGGCTTTAAATTAATTGTGGTTGAAACTAGAGGGTCTATTGGCAAACTAAAATAAACATTAGCAATTAGGTAACTAATACAGGCTTGGCGGTATACCGATACTTGTTTTGATGTCTAGATTCCAAAAACTAAAGCGTTTGAATTACCAAATCCGAACTGAATTTTTTACCCGACTGCCGAAGGAGGGTAATGTGTTTATCAGTCTATGTATGTAAGTATGTATGTATGTATGTATGTAAGTATGTATGTATGTATGTATGTTTGTTCCTATGTGTCGTTCTAGAGACCAAACGCTCAATTTTGATGATTCTTACGTCAATCGATTCGTCTTAATCTTGCGAGTGTCACTGCCTACATTAAAATTGGAAAAAACAAAAATGGCGGATTTTGGGCGCCATTTTCTGGGGTTTTTTTTTTTTCTACCAAACCCATCGTGTGGGGTATCAAAATAAAGGATTTTAAGAGGCGATTTCAAAAATATATAACACTTATATGTTTAAATGTACCTAATTCTAAAAAAAAATACTAAAAAGTTGTAAATAAAAAAAGTTAATTAAAAAAATGAAAATACCCGACTGCTTAAAAGCAAACTAAAAAGACGTAAACAAGAAGAAAATCATGCTGTGCAGTCGGAGGATACATCTGGTTTTGGTCCACCAGCTCGCGAATATGTATCCTCCGACTGCACAGCATGATTTTCTTCTTGTTTACGTCTTTTTAGTTTGCTTTTAAGCAGTCGGGTTTTTTGATTTTTTTAATTAACTTTTTTTATAGAATTAAACGGTTATGCGTCTCGAATCCAGCGAATCCCCGCAACCATCACCAAGTAATCAGTCCACCTAGTGGGAGACCAACGCAGCGTCTACCGGTTCGCAGTCGCCACTCAAGAACTTGAATTTGAACTTCTGGTCAATGTGGCGACGCTTAGGGGCGGCCTGTGTCCAGCAGTGGACGTCTTTCAGCTGATATGATGATGAAACGATTATGACCGAAAGCTTATTGAAGACTGGATTACGATGGCGAGAGTTGTAACGAAACTTGGGAGGTGCTCTAGTCTAGCATTCATGAGCACTTTTGTCTATTGATAGATTTCCAACGAATGAAAAGTCATCCTGTATCTTCCTGCGTATAATCGGAGCGTTTAAAGCGTTGCAATTATAATAAACATTTTATCAAAAAAGTTAAACCGTCTTCCAAAGCAAAACACTATAAAGCGAGAAATATCTTTGTTTTCCGAAGTCGGCTTCTTTGGTGCCTATTGTATCCATGGGACCACCAGCAAATCCCGTTTCAAACAAAAGAAGAATTTTCCAAATCAGTCCAGGCGTCTTTGAGTAATGGGGAACATACATAAAAAAAGATTCCGACGATTTGAGAACCTCCTCCTTTTTACCCGGCTGCAAGAAAAGGGTTATGTTTTTCGCGCGTATCTTATCTTATCGCATATCGTATGTTTGTATGTATGTAATATTCTTTATTACCTCATATCTTTCAAACTACTTAGCGGATTTTAATAATTAAGACATCGTTAGATAGGTCTTAACCGCCCAAGTGTTCTTAGCTTGTATCGTGCCTTTAAAAAAAAGGAAGATGGCGGATTTTGGGCGCCATATTGTGGGGGTTGCAATTATTTTTTTCTTCCATACCCATCGAGTGGGGTATCAAAATGAAGGGTTTTAGAGGAGATTTCTATAATATATAACACTTATATGTTTAAATGTACCTAATTCGTAAAATATGTTAATTAAAAAGATATAAATAAAAAAAGTTAATTCAAAAAATCAAAAAACCCGCCTGCTTAAAAAGCGAACTAAAAAGACGTAAACAAGAAGAAAATCATGTTGTGCAGTCGGAGGATACATCTCGTATTAGTCAGCCAGCTCGCGAATATGTATCCTCGGACTGCACAACATGATTTTCTTCTTGTTTTGAATTAGGTTTAGTATCAGAAGTTACATTCTATGTTTTCCCCCCCACTCGACTCAATCAATTTAAAAGTTGTTGCTTATTTGTATTGTATTAATCGAAGGTATTTTTCCGTCGTCATTCGGCGACTGTGTTTCGCGAATAGGACATTTTGATACGGAGTCGATTGATTTTCTTCAAAAAAACTAACTGTTCTATCTGTTGTAACGAGGGTGATTTTGAGGGTTTGGTGAGTTAAAAATATAATATGAGAGTAATATTCCGAAGCTATAACGAGAAGGAGATTAACTTCAAAGTGCTTCTCGTGGAAGTTTTATAACTAATTGCTTACAAGTGGAGCGTAGGGTAAGTGACATAATTACTTACATGCCGAGATAATTTCATTATTCTTATAACTGAATTAAGGAAGGGATATTTTTAAGCTTAAGTATGGGTGAGTTTTAAGCTAGGTTTTTTTGTCATGAGGGCTTGACTGTAAATATCGTTTTCACTTCAGTAGCTCAAACATGTAGGTTTTACTGCCTGAAATCAGTGAGCAAAATGCGATTTTGCTCACTGAGTGAGACAAAGTAAAATTTTTTTTTCAGCTACCCGCGAATAAGATATTCGCGGCTTTTGCATCTCGTGCCTTTGAATCCTCGCCACACTCAGGATTCTAAATCAGCACTCGCAGCAAAAAATGACTTTGCTCTTTTGCTGTACAAATAACTATTTTATTTTTAACGGAAATTATTTTTCTTTCCTAGGAACATCATATTTTCACCACGATTACAAGTTAGATGGTGGTTACTTAAGATATTTAGATAGATAAATAGACATTTTATTGTACACCAAAAGTGCTACCATTTAACAAAACTGCTATTTCTAAGGATATAAAAGGATGGGTTGGGTAAATAAAGTCAAGCTTTTTACTACAACATAGGAACGACTTTTTAAGAGAGAGTATTGTTTCATCTTTACGTAAAAATTATATTATCTTAGCTCCGGTTTCTGGAACGAAATTATCGACACGTTACAAATTTAACGCAGACAAAGTGAACAATTTCAGTCATCCTAATTTTGCTATAATTTTTGTATCATAAATGGAACTTAAAACACAAATTACATTAAAATCAAAAGTACCAATGTGATTTTTAAAAATTCACATGTACTTTCTAAGTTTATCTTAGACATCACAGGCAACGGTGAAGGATAACATCGTGAGGAAACCTGGACTTATATAGTTAATGTAAGTCTGAAATAGCCAAGTCGGAGGCCTGTGGGGTTCCCAGAGGCGGCTTAATTAACTCTGACACCAGAGTTGGCCACATCCTCACACGAAAAGAAGAAGGCATTAAAATCCACAGCCGACATTAGAACAGTAACTTCAGTTCTGATTTTCCCCTTACCTAAAATATCAGGTGTTACAGCTGTATCGTATATTCCTTTACACTCTCGGCTGGTTTGTGCCTCGACTAGTAATTTATTCATAGATCGTCATACACGCGTGTACGAGCATTAAACACTAACTAAACTAACCTTTAGGTAACCGTTACCGAATAGCTTTGGATTATACGAAACCAAATTAAACTCTGATCATTCTATGTGACCTCTGAACATACGAGGAAGCTTCAAAGTCGCACATATATATACTAATATTATAAAGAGGTAAAGTTTGTGACGTTGTAGGAGGTAATCTCTGGATCTACTGAACCGATTTTGAAAATTCTTTCGCCAGTAGAAAGCTATATTATTCCTGAGTGTCTAGGCTATAATATATTAAAAAAAATACAAAAATATTAGATATCCTTATGAAAATTGCAATAATATAACCCAAAGTATCAAAATGTTGTCTGTAAAATTAATTCTTTGGCGTGCGCTGAGAAAACTATTGATGATACATAAAAATTATTAGGTAGGTAAGTAGGGTAGGGTAGGAAGGGTAGGTAGGGTTGGGTAGGGTAGGGTTCGGTAGGTCGGGTAGGGTAGGTAGGGTATGGTGGGTAGGGTAGGTAGGGTAGGGCAGGTAGGTAGGTAGCCAGTTGACGGGAGCGAAGCCGCGGGGGTCAGCTATAGTCACCGATAAAATTACAGAAAATCATCTTCGTTGGTATGGGCACGTCAAAAGACTCAGGATGTGGTACAAATTGCTCTGCGTACAACAAAAGAAAGGTAGAGGCCGCCCGCAATTGACCAGAAAATTTTAAATGTTCTAATTTATAAGTGTAAATATCATAATCTGTATTTTAATTTTATTAGATGCCTGTATTTTAAAATCGTTTTGATTTATTTTGAGATAACATGTATTTTATTGATAAGATCTAATTTGACATCGTCTATATTTTGAGCTAATTTAACACAACCTGAATCTAAATATTAATTGAGTTTAATCTGTATTCCAATGTTATTTTGACTTTAATTTGTTTAAATATGTATTATTTTTTATGTAGAGCATGTTTACTGAACAATGTGTAAGCTGTGTTTGCCTATAATTGAGTGTGCACAACATGATAATATTTTTCAATTTATATATTTTCTGTAAATTCTTGTTATGTTACTCGTTATAAATAAAACCAAATAATTTTCAAAATTTTTAATAATTTACATAGTAAGTAGTTAATAGTATATGATGTAATCAGTTTGTTAAAATCATATTGTGATAAACTTTGAAAGGTGAATTTTGTAGCCTCATCAAGTCTTCTGTGTTGTGTTAATGTTTTTTAGGATAAGTGCATTTTTGTAAAATTTTATTTAAAATAAAGATCTTTGAAAATGAAAATGAAATGAATTGACCTGAAGAAATAAGGATGGAGAAGATTTATGTGCTTTATTTACAACAATACAACTGTCAAAATTTATTGAACAAAAATTCAATGTATTTTTGCTTCCATGCAAAGTGAAAATTAGATAGCGCTTGATAAATCTATACTAATATTATAAAGAGGAAAGACTTTTTTGTTTGTTTGTACCGAATAGGCTCCAAAACTACTGGACCGACTTGAAAAATTATTTCACCAATATCAAGCTACATTATTCCTGACTGACATAGGCTATTTTTAATCCTGAAAATGGGTCCTGTGGGGTGTCCACGGGAGCGAAGCCGCGGGGAACAGCTAGTCTCGTATGTTTTTGACTTCATTGATAGAACTTCAATTATCTAGAGTTTCTATTCTACTATTAAAATATGCAGCGCTAGATCGCTTATAGAGTTTAGTTTACTCAAAACGTCGATATTTTGTCTTTTTTTTGAGATTTTTATCCTTTTAAAGCATGTCAGCCCCATCGTATCCTAATCTAATTTTATATTTCAACTTACAATATTATTATCTTAACATTAACAAAAATTCATGGCACTTACGCGTTTCGTTCAACATAGTGTATAGTAAGCTGTACGGATTGCAGTACAGTTCATTCGAACAGAGTGAGTGTTCGGATCGCCAAATCTAGTTCGTAATACATATATATCGATGGTTTCTGTTCTTCCGAACGAATCTTCTTATTTACACATCAAGTCGAAATAACGTCATATAAGCCCGTGGAATTAAGGAGGAGCTCGTGGCTAAATAATAACAGCCACACGGGTCGATCTTCAAGGTTAAGCAACGCTTGACGAGGTCAGTCCTTGGATGGGTGACCATTTCAACATACCGAGTTTCCTCCGTGCCTCGGAAAGCACGTTAAGCCGTTGGTCCCGGCTGTCATTTGAAGATCTTTGACAGTCGTTACGGGTAGTCAGAAGCCTGAGATCTGACACCAGTCTTGCCAAGGGGTATCGTGTTATCCAGTTACTGGGTTGTGGAGGTCAGATAGGCAGTCGCTCCATGTAAAACACTGGTACTCAGCTGAATCCGGTAAGACTGGAAGCCGACCCCAATATAGTTGGGAAAAGGCTAGGCAGATGATGAAGCCCGTGGAATTAAATAATATCAGCTTGTAACTGTCCCACTGCAGGGCAAGCTTCTTCTTATACAAAGAAGGCACCACGGTAGCTCAAGGCAGGTTTACGATTTCACACTTTTAAAACTGTAAACCCAGAATTTAGCACGATATTTTCCTTCGCCGAAAACTGTCAAAAATATTTTTGTCTGGAGAGTCGATAGACTCAGGCCAGACCTTCAGGTCTTCGACCTCTTGATCTTTATAATCAAGTGACAAAGAACTAAATTACCATAACCACACCCTACAGACGGATTATGAAAAGTTCGACGGTAAAAATGTACCAAATAAACCCAATTGTATAAAAGATTAGCATACTTTCTCTTAACTTTAATTGAAAAGAAAGAAATAAAACTTTACTCGCCGAACCTTAATTCGTTTGTTACTTTCAAAGTTCTGAAGAAAATCGACCAAAACAATTACAAAAGTAAACCTGAATTTAGGGAACTTATTCTCGTCACTGAATCTATAAAAAACCTGGCGTGGGAGTCTAGTATAGTTAACAAAGTAAGTAAACAATGGTTTATAATTTTATTTTTGAACCAGCTTTTATATAATAAAATTGCATTGTCACGAGAAAAAAACGTGTCTGCAACAATTTCAACTCAATCAAATATCGGCCTGTGAGACAAATTTAACTTTTAAGCTTTGATTACATAAGCGAGTATGTAAATGTTGGTAAATAATAAATAAATAAACAAATACAGTGGGACAGGTGGACACAAATATAAGCTTGTAAAAAATGATATCACAATTTTCAAACTCATCATCATCGTTTCAGCTGAAAGACGTCCATCGCTTCACATAAGACCTATGTGCAAACACAATATATTTCACATTTTTTATGAATGTCCGAATCCACATGCTTATTACGAAAGAAACAGCAATCAGCAATCATCAAAAGCTTCACACTAATATTATAAAGGCGAAAGTCTGTGAGTGTGTTTGTATGTTTGTTACTTCTTCACGCTCAAACTGCTGGACGCGTCTGGATGAAATTTGGCACTGAGATAGATTATAGTCGGGAATAGCACATAGAATACTTTTTATCCCGGGAATATATTCCCTCGGGATAATTTTCGACTTGCACGTGGGCGGAGCCGCTGGCAGAAGCTAGTTGTGTCAAAAAAGTCGCCATTACCTACAATATATGTATGGTAGGTCTTACACATTCGTTTGCTAATCGCTCGCTGTTTGTCAAATGCACTTATTTCTAAAAAAACCGCCAAAATCTCTAAAACTTCTGTATTGAAAAGCAATTATTGCGCATAAAATCGCTGTCGTTTTGCTCTTGCAATATACGTCACAAGGCTGCCGGTCACTCTTCATTCACTCTTTAACTTATTTCTGAACTTTATTTTATAACCTTTGTAAAAATATTACTACTTACTTTTTATGCTGACTGTATAAAATAAATCCTGTAAGTTATGTCATATTTTCCACCAACACCGGCAGAAAAGAAACCACAATATTTTTCTTTCATATTACGAAGAAAAGTTTGTTCGCTAAAGAAGATATAAATAATAGCCACAAACTTTCATTATCGATGTCACTGACCTTAGTTGCCGACAAAAATAGATTTTCAGAGAATCTATGGTGAAAATTGTATAAAAAATGTGAATTATGTTCGCTATATTTTACCTGGTAACCCCGCTTGTCGATATTATGCGTCATATAAAAATTATCGTTTATTTTGTAGGTTATGCTCGAAAATCTGGATCACAAAAAACATTTTCAACATATTTTGTGTAACAATATTTTATCTCGAAAGCTTTCAATATCCCGACCGATAGATGCTGTCATTTTCAGATTCTGCTTCGTTTGAACGATCCGTCCAATGCATTTTTTTCCTGTTTCTATTCTGCATAATTTTATTATGGACGGTTAGTCGATGACCTTATTTCACCGAGAAGACAAAGCTTGCATAACATACATGAACTCACGCCTTTTGCCCATGGGGGTAGGCAGAAACTACAGAACGCCACCTAAAGGGTCTTTCAACAAGGACGGGTCGATGTTAAAATTGAATAAAACAAGATGAGTGTGAGATATTAAAAATTGGACCTCTTGGATTCGTGCCACCATACGAAGCCGCGGCGGACATTTGAACGATGTCATATTCCATCCATAATGGCATAAATGGGCCTTTTAAATAAAAAATAAATTTCGTTAATATCTCACACACATCTTGTTTTATTCAATTTTAACATCGACCCGTCCTTGTTGAAAGACCCTTTACTACGATCCTTACATACTTTTTTTGCTTCACTCACTTCATACATCAGTCTAGTCATACAAAAAACTTAAAAAGCATAGCTTAGCTTTAAAAGCGATGATAGCTCAGTGGTAGTGACGTCGGATACCGAGACGAAGGTCGCGGGTTCGAATCCTACAATGAGCTTGAGCTTTCGGTGAAGGAAAACATCGTGAGGAAACCATAGCACGGTGGTAGGGTACTTTGTAGTACCCGCCTGGCTGGCAACCACCCTCAAGTTGAAAATCTGTCGCCAAGCACCTTCCGGTGTGTTCCGACAGCAGCACTTGGGAGCCAGTTCCCTTCTAGGCTTTGTGTGCTTACCACCATCGGCCACATCATCACTGACCACGGTGAGATTGTGGTCAAACACAGGCCTATATAAAGTAAAAAAAAAAAAAAAAAAAAAAAAAAAGCTTGTTAAAAAAAGTTAATTAAAAAAATCAATAAGCCCGACTGCATAAGAAGCGAACTTAAAAGACGTAAACAAGAAGAAAATCATGCTGTGCAGTCGGAGGATACATATTCGCGAGCTGGCTGACCAAAACCAGATGTATCCTCCGACTGCACAGCATGACTTTCTTCTTGTTATAGTTATCGGCACGTAACTTGGCAAGGTTTTGGCGTAGTGGGGGTAAGCTCGCGCATAGTGCGCGAACTGACCAACCACCATATAGAGCGAACGGGACATGGACGCGACGTGATTGGTCAGTCAATCCTTGTGTCAAATGACCAACCAATCGCGCGCTCGGAACGGTGCTAAAAGTACCCCGCGTCCCGCTTGGTAACCAAAGAGACCTAAAAAAAGACTTATGCGCATCTAACGACTCTTGCCAAGTTACGTGCCGATGACTATACTGTACCTGTAGTTTGCTCTATAATAGTCTTATCTTGCGAGTTGAGGTACAAACAAAAATCTAGAATCGCATATTATTAGCAGTAACTACATTTTTGTTAGCGGAACTCGACAAAATGTAGGGAACAGCTGCATATTTTTCTTTCTAAGTTGTTTTGTGCATTAATCGTGTCTTTTTTTTTTTTTTTTTTTTACTATGTATAGGCCTGTGTTTGACCACAATCTCACCGTGGTCAGTGATGATGTGGCCGATGGTGGTAAGCACACAAAGCCTAGAAGGGAACTGGCTCTCAAGTGCTGCTGTCGGAACACACCGGATGTCTTTGATGGATACCTAATGCCTGGCAAAATTGGGGATAGTGATAAAAAAAACAGGCTGTATATTGTTCTTTGTCTTGAACTCACAAATTCAGCCATTTAGCCAACTGCCTGTATCATTAAACTACTGCGCAAATTCTTCCATAATTTTCATCTGTCGATCCTGGACTAGACTGGATATATTTGTCTATGTGAATAGCTGCCATCTTTATCTACTATTTAACGCAATAAGTTATAAATATTTTCCTACATTTATTTGCTGCTTCCAAAATACATAACTACTTACAAAGAGGAGACGACAAAACGTATAAGCACCTACATTTTATTAGATTTTCTCGACGCCATTATACTTATTATATAAGTGTAATATTAGATTTCAGATGTCCTTGTTAAGCTTCCATCACTAAAAGTATGTCCCAAATCGGTTGAGTGGTTTTGTAGGTTGCGCGACATATATAGATAGATAACTATGTAAGTAAATAATAGTTCTTTTGACGACGTTTTCTATGTGAAGGCAAGAACTTATTTATATAAGTTCTTTCGGAATCACTCGCGAGTTATTGAGATTAATTGCGGCATGCAATAACTTTTCGAAGAGAGCTATGATTGTAGTAAATATTATTGGTAGGCAAGCCGTATGCCTGATGGGATTTTTCATCCATTGACATATATTCTACCGATAGACAAGAACATTCATGAAAAAAAGTTCAAATGCTGGTGAGTTTTAACTAAAGTTCGCTGCAGCGCTAAAATATGTATGTTGTCTAATCAAAGTATTAAAACATGCTAGATCACTTATAGAGTTTATTTTACTAGCGATCAAAACGGCGCAATGAAATTTATGGTTCATACGCGTTTCGTTCAACATATGTTAAGGTACGGATTGCAGTACAGGGGGGTGACCATAAGCTCTTAGAAGTAAAGTGTGTAAGGGACAGATGTATACGACTTGTATACATCTGTCACTTACTCGATCTCAAAATAACCTTACTCTAGAGCTTATCGTCACACCCCAGTTCAGTCGAACAGAGTGACTGTTCGGTTCGCCAAATCTAGGGCGTCCCACTCCTCCTTCTTATCTCATGCCTCACTTTCGATATCTATTTTTTACACGCTAGCTATTTATTTCACACGCTAGGAAGCTGCGTTCGTCTAACAATCTTCTCTTGCTTTTTTCTTCTCATACTTCTGATTTTATTCATTCTTCCTTTCATATTCAGTCCATTATTCTCTGGAATGCGCTACCTCTCGATATCAGGACGGCCACCAGTCAATATGCATTGCGGAAGTTACGGCATTATTTTCTACACTAGTAGCAGAGTCGTCTCAATCATCTGTCTATTACTTTTTATATGTACATATAGGTATTTATTATAGGAAATATCTATGTTTGTTTATTTTCTTCAATTTCACTTCAATAATTATTTCTATTTTTATGCATCTGCCATATTATCTCTACACCACTCATCGTTGACTTGTAGAGAATGCCTTATCTTATTATTAAGGCTCGTGCTTGACCACTGTCTCACCTGATGGTAAGCAATGATGTGGTCGACGGTGAGACACGATTGCCTAGAAATAACTTATACACTCTTGACTTAAAGACTTGATTGTAGCTGTCGGGAAACAAACAGCAGGGAATTCCACTCCTTAGCTGTACATATAATAAAAGTAAACCCAAAACGTATATACACGACGACGACGACGTGTATAGTAACGTATATATTTTGTTCTGTTTTTTCTTTCATTTAATTGCATCTACCCTGTTTTGTCTCTGCTGTCTCTAAGGGCAACTGGTAGAAAATGCCTAAGGCATTACGTCCGCTTTTGCACTTGTGCATAAAGTTATCTTACTAATATTATAAACTAGCTGTCCCACGCGGCTTCGCTCCGGTCAACTGGCTACCTACCTACCCCACCCTACCTACCCTACATACATGAATGTTGCGTAACTTTAACCGCTTACGCAGCGCACGCAACGGAAGCTCTCAAAAAGGAATAATTTTGCCCGTTTTTGCAACATTTTTCATTTATGCTCCGCTCCTATTGGTCGAAGCGTGATGTTATATAGCTTATAACGCCATCCAACACAATAATTTTTCAATTCCAACCAGTAGTTCCTGAGATTAGCGCGTTCAAACAAACAAACTCTTCAGCTTTATAATATTATTATATATGTATTATATAAGTATAGATGTGAAAGTTTGGATGGATGTATGTTTGTTACTCAAAATGTGGCACAGACATAGATTACAGTCTGGAATAGCACATAGGCTACTTTTCATCTCGGTATATTGTTCCCTTGGGATAAGAAAACACTTTATACGCGGGCGAAGCCGCTGGCAAAAGCTAGTAATAAATATGTATGAACTAGTTTCTGTCAAGGAAACACACTACCAGGATAAAAACTATCCTATGTCCTTCCCAGAGTCTCAAACTATCTTTATACCTAATTTAATCTAAATCAGTTCAGCGATTTAAGCGTTAAACGGTAACAGACAGAGTTACTTTCGCATATAGTATGGATTAACATTTAACCTGTATATCGTATCCCTTTTTGGTCGACGTACCTATAACATCTGAAGCTATAAACAGTCTGTTGTTAGCACTTGTCCTGTACGTAGTTATGTATAAGATGCGTCAGTAGTTCTGAAATAAATCATGTTCCACGAAGATGCATACGGAGATTTACGAGACGATAATACAGGTGAATATTGTCTGTCTGTATGCACGAGAATTTCTGGGTTGAGGTGTGATATTACTAAATGGAATATGGTATATTATCTATCAATAAAACTTATTACTTATTTAGAAGATAGAACCGGTTTCATTATTTTTTCGTGTGAGGTGTGGCCATTTCTGGTGTCAGAGTTAATTAAGCCGCCTCTGGGAACTCCACAGGCTCTGACTTGGCTATTTCAGACTTACATTAACTATATAAGTCCAGGTTTCCTCACAATGTTTTTCTTCACCGTTGCCTGTGAAGTCTAAGATAAACTTATAAAGTACATATGAATTTGCAAAAGTCACATTGGTACTTGCCCGGATTTGAACCTGCGACCTCAAGCACGAGAGGCGAGATCTTAGCCACTGGGCCACCACGACCGTAGAACCGGTAATTGCTAATTGATATTTATATATGATGCTGATAGTGCTGTTACTACAATGATTTTTAGACTTCTTTTTCTAAAAGTTATAAATCTATATACATCTTGTCAACCTGCTACACCTTTTGGTCCCAACTACATAGTAGATTTAATGTCAGCACAGCATGTCTACTTTCCATGAATCCCTTTCAACCATCATCTTAGAATTCACCTCTTCAAGGCGAGTGTCATTCTGAACTTCGACAGTTAATTATTTCGACACAGTCTCAATTTCGAAAAACATTACTTCGACTACTCATTGCTTCGACAGAACATATATTCCTAGTCGAACACTGAATGGCACGTCTGAGCACTGCTGGTGCGATCTAATAATGAATAGACATAAACATTCAAGTGCTCTGCTACGTATATTTTAAGTGTATACCACATCATGCATACCTGTTATTTGCATGGTTACTGAAATGCCGCTTTTGGATGTTATTTTATTTGAATTGTAAGTGACAGTGCTGTTGGTGTGCTTATTATATAAATAAATAATGAATCAAACTAGACTACCTACGTTCATTCATAGAGTAGGATACCAGTACCAACAAGGTAATACGCAATTGTCATAACCAGCCCTCTCCGCGGTAAGAAATCCAATACAAAAACCGCAGCCGGTAGGTAAGGGCATCAGCCCCATCAAATCTATCTGTTGTTACTGGGTTTCATTCAATAGTCTGACGTCACAGCGTCGATACGTTAGGAAAACGGCAGCTGACCCAATATCTCAAACCCAACGAGCGGTTTATTGTGATAGCATGAACGTTTATCTTAAATAGTACCATAATCTGGCTATAATGTCTAAAATAAAATAGAAACATAACACATCTACTTGGGTGTTCGTACAGTGCAAAGGCTGACGTGATCCGCTGAATAAACGCTGGTAAATCCACTTTTAAGATATCCGCCTTTATGCTTGCTAGTTGGATTAGGAATAGTAATATCGTAAAAGCCCGACTGAGATATGATTGCTATAGAATTCACTGATAGCTGAAAAAAAATGAGACCTGGTTTAGCTTGCTAAAGAAATGATTGCTTGTTCAAAGTTCGATGGATTACTTTACAAAGATCTGATGGATTGAATAGATATTGAATAGATATTACCTTCGATTCTATGAGCTAGAATCAACATTGATACCGTGTGTGCCAGAAATATTTTTTCTACGCTGGATCTAGAATTGCCTCATACTTAACAATTCAGCAAGCATTCTCATAAGTTGTTTTGTGACGAAAACAATTTATTTTCAGCTTAAAAGAGGAAGAAAAACTACAGGGGTCTCACGTTCTTAATAAAAACTGTGTGACGAAGGAGGCTGATAAAGAAGGCCACCTGTCAGGGGTCATTTACTATCCAACTGGGGTGTTTTGGGGAGGTCAAGCGCTTACCCCATGCTCTTTAATCTTACAGTTGGTTCAGGATTGTGATTTTTTTCTTTTATGCCCGTATTTTCATTCAGGGAAATGAATTGTGTACTACATTAAGATTGAAAGTTACACGCACGTAATAAAATTACAATTACTCGTATATTACTAATGTTTCAATTTTCTTTTAGTAATTTATTGTTCAGCAAATTGTTGAGTTTAATTACAAGAAATAATAGTAGTGTATGCAATGGTTATATAATAGGGGTTATTAAAACAGGAGCGTAGGTTTTATAATAATATTACGCGAGTGTTTTAATACCTAATTATATGCCATTGCATACACAACTTTATCTTCACTCATACACAAATTTGGATTGATATTTTGCGCATGACAGCGCAGCGCGCGCATCCATAGACAAATTCACACATTTTTTCTACATTAAGTCAATGAGCCCATACGCGCCAGTAAATTAAAAAGTAAAAGAGTCCTATAAAAATAAAAAGTTATTTTATGATGCAGTTGTTTGAAAATCGAAGGAAAATGTTGCACTGTAATGTTTTTTTTTTTAATTTTACCTATCCACGAATATAAAGTACGTGTTTATACGAGTCCGGGGCAGTGGTCCAACTGCTCTGTCCAACTAGTTGGACCATGGGTCTTTACTAGGGGCAGTTGTCCAACTTTAAAAATAGTTGTACCACAGCACCTTTTAAGAGTTCCGTGGTCCAACTCATTTAAAAAATAATTTGCCATTGTATTGTCAACCGACTCACGGTTAGACAAAAAGATGAAGTTACTTGCACGTTACAAAGCATAGGGTTCTATGGAGAACAGAAACACACAACACATCTAGCTCCATGGTTTATGGACGCCTAATCAAGTCACAGTGCACTAAATCTGCTGTGAAGTTAATCTCATATTAGCTGTTGTGATTGGTTAATCGAAATGGCAGCCATTTTAAGCACTTGACACTAGATTAGACAGATTAGGTTGGAAAGGCTTTTAGCGCTTAAGCAAAGTTAGATTTTTACTTTTCTGATAATTTTGTTCATTGACAAAGACCTCACACAGTCTAAATCGCAGCATGTTTTTCACAGGACTGGTTTTTAGGGTTTCGTACCCAAAGGGTAAAAACGGGACCCTATTACTAAGACTCCGCGGTCCGTCTGTCTGTCTGTCTGTCTGATTTTGAAAATACTGTCTTCACTGATGCTACTCTAGCGCTATAAGACAGGGGGAGCAAAACCGCGGGCAAAAGCTAGTTTTTCATATTGCCAGAGTTGATCCCATAGCAAAATAAAAGTTATTTCTATTCATGAGTACTTTCAACTCTGAAAAATTGCCAGCGAATCAAAAGTCATCATGTATATTTCAATTAATATAAAACTAGATTTCATCTTGAAAGTCCTTTATTTACTTATTGCTTTTAGAATTAAACTGTGTGCGAAGGTGTGTGTGACAATGTTGTTATTACTGCAGTTTTACGCAAATTGAAACACAACAATTGTGTAGACTTTGTATCATGAGTATCACTGTGTGTTTACTGCCCAGAGTGTCTAATATTTAAAAGAGTGTGGTCGTCATTTTTATCCAACTGCGGGAGGGTGATGTTTTTCGAGCTTATGTATGTCCATTTGTATAGGACGCTCTACAGCCCAAACGGCTTGACGGATTATGACATATGAGGTGTCGTTGGATTCGTCTCAATTGTAGGAGTGACATAGGCTATATAACTTTTAAATATAGCGTCCCTCCCTAAAAAAAAGGAGGAGATACAATTATTTTCGTTTTCTTTACAATATGGGTATCAAATGAAAGTTACTAAATATACCATTCCATAAATATATATATCGTAGCACTGCTACTATTTTGGCACAAATTCAAGATAAGAGTTACTTTGATAGCAAAATAAAGATTTTTTTACCACATAACTTATTTGGAGAACTCGTCGTTCATTAATGAAACTGAAAGTCTAAAATAAAACAAATTATTATAAAAACAATCAATCAATCAATCATCATTTATTTGTTAACATAGGTGTTTATAAATACAGATCTTAGCTTACATTAAATAGAGCGCCATGTTATGCCAGGAGGCGTACAAATATTTTGTTCAAATTTGATTTAGTAAAAATTAGTTAAAAATTTAAATCAAATAAAAATGTCAATATAAAAAAGGTATTTTTAGTCACACTTACAGTACTAACTTATTGAAAAAGATAAAATGAATATAATAATAATATAATGCCATGTTAAATTAATTTGTCATCTAAGTATTCGTCAACAGTATAATAACATTTATCAAAAAGTAATAATTTCATTTTTTTCTTAAAATGTATTAAATCTAAATTTTTTATGGCATCTGGAATTTTATTGTAAATACGTGGGGCCATACCCAGAACACTCTTTACATTTGCGATTACACAAGGAATTTTTGTATTGACTACGAATTGGAACATCTCGTACAGTAGATATTTTTTCAAAAAGGTTTGGATTTGTTTTGACGAAAATACTAGTTTCTAATATGTATAACGCCGGCAATGTAAGTATTTTTAAGGATTTAAAGTAAGGTGCACAGCTATCATCTATTTTCAGACCACACATGGCTCTTATACATCTTTTTTGTGCCCTAAATATTAGTAATTTATCTGAAGAATTGCCCCAAAATATAATTCCAAATCTTAGAATCGAAGCTACTAGACCGTGATAGGCAACCAGTAACGCTTCTCTGTTTACTTTTTTCGATAGTTGGAAGAGTGCGTAGGCAGATTTATTTATTTTTTTACATAATTGTTCTATATGTGCTTTCCAATTAAGATGGTTGTCAATATGGATACCTAAAAACACAGTTTCTTTTACCTCTTCTATTTCGTTATCGTTATAGTTAACACATATTTTTGGTGTATTTATTTTTTGGTGAAAATGCATTACTTTAGTTTTTTTAAGGTTAATTAATAAATTATTCATATTTAGCCAATTAATAATGTCAGTAAGTGTATTGTTAATTTCAAATTGATAGGTATTTAAATTTTTGCATTTTACTATGGCAGTGCTATCATCTGCAAACAAAATCATTTGTTGTTGTGTCACTTGTGGCAAATCATTAATGTAAATGAGAAAGAGTGGTGGCCCAAGCACGCTTCCTTGCGGCACTCCATATTTTACAGTCCTGAATTTTGACAGATATGTTCGTTCTACTTTTGTCTTTGTGCACACTCTTGTGATTTCAGAACATTGCAATCTGTTGCATAGATATGATTCCAGTAATCTTAATATGTTACCTCTGATGCCATAACTGTTTAATTTATCTAATAGTATTTTGTGATCCACATAGTCAAAGGCTTTAGTCATGTCTGTGTAAATAGCGCAGATGGGAGTCTTTTCATCAACTGCAGACATAACATTATTTAAAAAGTCAAATATAGCCATGTTAAAATTGTCTTATTTTTTCGAAAACCATTTTGTTCTTTGCATAAGATGTTAAATTTGGTAAAATATTGGTATATTGAGTTATAAATGATTTTTCATAAATTTTTGAAAAAACGGGTATTATGGCTATTGGTCGGTAATTTTTTATATTTATTTTGTCTTCCTTTTTGTGAAGTGGCTTTATTATAACCTTTTTTAGGTCTTCTGGATACGTGCCTTCGGTAATACTTAAGTTAATAAGGTGTGCTAACACAGGTGCTATGATCTCAATAACAAATTTAATTACTTTTGTGGATATACCGTCAAACCCTACAGTACTAGTATTTCTAAGAGTTTTTGTGGCTGAAATAATATCTGAGTTTAGAACAGGCTGCATAAATAGTGATTGCGTTGTCAAGTTACTTGGCTTATTATTTAATTTAATGTCATTAATTATATTACTCTCAATGTCATCAATAAAATAATCATTAAATGCAATGTCAAATTTTTGTTTTTAATAGTCATTATTTGTTCTTTAGGTAGATTATTTTTAGACCTATTAACTATTTGCCAAGTTGCTTTAGATTTGTTTTGTGAATTTCTAATGAAGTAATCATTTTGCGCTTTTTGCGTTAATTTAATAATTTTTTTGTACCGTTTATTGTAACTTTTAAAGTTATTTTTTGTTTTATTTGTGGGGTGTAGTCTGTAAGCCCATAACAAACGTCTTTGGTTTTTACTACAGGATTTAATGCCACGCGATATCCGTTTGACCTGTTTATTACTGCTAATCGTAATTATTTTATCTGGAAAGCAAAGATTATAAAACAATGAGAAAAGGTTATAAAAACCTTTATAGGCTACATTAACATCATTGGTTTCATATACTTCTTTAAAGGATAACTTTTGTATGCAAGATTTGAATTTTTCAAGGTTCTCTTTGGAGTAGTCCTTTTTAATTGATTTCCAAGATTTTAGGCGACAAGTTTTATTTATTGGCACTTTAAGTATTTGTGATGTGTGATCTGACAACATAAGATCAATAATTTTAGTTGTCCATCCTTTGCGAAGATTATGTGCAAAGTTATCAATGCACGTGTTACTATGAAGCCTAGTAGGCTGATTTAGAGCAAGTGTTAAGTTATAACTAAGTAGGAAATGTTCCAGTTCCAAAGTAAACTTATTTCTTAACAATACATTAATGTTCAGATCGCCACATAACACAATTTTTTTATTCGATAATAAACATACTTTTTTCAATACAATGTCAAGTTTTTCATAAAATGACAAATAATTATATTTTGGTACTCTATAAACACATATAATAATAATTGAATAGGATGTCAATTCTATTGCACAAGTTTCAAACACGTCTGATACAGACTGTTTTGCTACGTCTGGTAATTCCCTGTACTGATGCCCAGCTCTTACGAGAATACAAGTACCTCCCCGATTAGTGCTTCGTGAAAAGCAAGCAGCTAGGTGGAAGTTTGGAATGTACAGCAATCTCTCATGTCCAGAGGATATGAAATGCTCAGTTAAACATAATACATCCAAAGTTGTGCCTTGTGTTTGCAAATTTTCTAATTGTATAGTCAGCAGGTCTGATTTATTCAACAATCCAGCAATGTTCTGATGCAATATGTTAACTTGACTAAAGAAAAAACTGCTCGTTTCCCTCTGGTTCTGTTACTGAGTCAATTTGATTGTCAGGTTGAGAAAAGTCAGTGTTTGAGAATTGTATGTCTATAGTCATGTCCAAAATATCCTTAAAAATTGATTCCATTCCAGAGTAATTTATCGCACCAGTCCGTCTGTTGAACATAGAACACAAAAAACCCGTCTGCTAAAAAATAATTAACTGTAAAGAGAAAAACAAATATTAGGTATAATTTATACATTAACTATTATAAGATGCTGCCAGCCATATTTTTTAGCACACGCACTTTTTGTTTTTATAATATTTTGTTTTATTGTTATTTAATTTCCATTGATCAATGGCGATCATCGACCAGTCTAACCGGATACAGCTGAGTACCATAATTTTACATAGAGCGACTGCCTATCTGACTTCCACAACTGAGTAACTGGGTAACACGGTACCCCTTGGTAAGACTGATGACTCATTTCCTGTTTTCTAACTATCTGTAACGATTGTCTATCAACAAATGATAACTGGGACCAACAGCGCGCTTGCTGAGGCACGGAGGAATCTTGGTATGTTAAGATGACACCCATCTACGGACCGACCTCGGCATACGTTGCTTAGTCTGGAAGATCGACACATCCATCCACCTCAATATGCAAAACCGTATAGACTGCCTAGAAGAAAATTAATCACCTTCCTTAGTTTCCCTTATCATATAATGTATTATTACCAATTTTTATGTATAAACGCCTTAAGGTTGCCTTAGTCGACGTCTCGAACTATTTTGTGCGCGGGGTTAAAATTAATGCTAAATCAATCGACAACACGTGCGAAAGAGATAAATGCTGTGATGAGCAGTAAACAGCTAGTTCACGTACGAATACACACTTTTGCAAATTTATAGCGAAATGGAAGATGATTTAGGACTAAACCAAGCGCGCGAAATTTTATAAACAGACCTTTGGGAGTAGGGATATCATGAAAAAAATACTAAATGTATCTGTTCTAAATATAATAATTTGCATTGTTAAACTACTAATCTCTCCATTTATGGTGACTGTTTTGCAATTTTCCTTCTTCTTATGGTATTCATTTGCGCCCAAAGATGCGTTAAAATTAGTGTTGAAATGTGGAACTTTCGACATAACTTTTTTTTTTTTTTTACTTTTCTGTTTAAATACAGGCCTAGATTATGATAAGACAAATTGATATATTTTTTTATTTTGAACGTACACCGTCAAACAGTGGACTAGACTACGTTTGTATGGAAGAATGATCGACTAGGGCAATCTTAACACACAAATATTTGGCAAACAGCCAACACTATTTACCTAAACGGACAGTGCGGCATAGATAAAAATCTTTGTAACGACGACTATCGGACGCGTAGGCGCATAACACCATTCAATAACTATCGGCGATTCTGATATATATTTTGATTTATAGTCTCAGAATTAGGACAATCTGTAACATAAAGACTTTCAAGAAAATATGAGGCAGGAAGCGTAAAATACTTTCTTTAGTGTAAAGAAAACGTTGTCTTGAATATCATCGCTCTCTATCTGTTGATAAGTTTTAATAAGGCTCATACAGTAAGGCGCGATGAGACAATACGACAACGATATGACGACAATTTTATTTCTACGGGTATAATTTCTACGAAAAACAGTCGTTGCATCGATTTTGCATTGTCGCGTCGCGCCTTTATTGGGGAAAATTAAATATGGCGCCGATTTTCTACTTAATCTTTCAACGAACTAAATGCACAACTGCCAAGTGGCTTTACACTTTTTCCTAAGTGTATAAATTATTAAATAGGGGCGTTTTATTAAATCGATTTTAAGATTGGGGTTGACCGATAGACCTCCGATTTACCCTGGAAGGCTATCGTCATCAGCATACAATATATATATGACTTGTAACTGGTTATAATTACTGCAATATAGCTACATGACAAGCAATATTTGTATATATTATAATCACGTTCTCGAAAACTGCTTAATAAAATTTGCAATCTAGGGGTTTTCCGAGGCGAACAATCGATCTAGCTATAAGGTCTCATATCTGGCAAATAAGAAAAAAATACAATATATTTTTTCTCTGTTTTCTGTTTTCACCAGACCAGCAGCCGTATTGCGCGAGATGAATGACGCGATGTGGATTTCCGTTTTGTGTGATTGGCCGATTTGGTCGGTTGGAAAGAAACAAAAAATGTAAAATTAGAGGCTGAACGGAATTTAATTTATGAAATCCCAGGCAAAGGATAATCTTCCAAATTCGAAATGAGAATTTCATTTTCAAAAGGACATTTTTGTGCCAGTACGAATGAAATAATATTACCTACTTATGTCAACCTCCTAGGCAACGAATAAGCTAGTAGTATCCAAAGAGTACACTGTCCTAAAAATATCTTTCCTAAATTCTATTTTCTTACTGGCCAGTAAAGACTGAAGTTAATGTGTCAATATTATAGTATTGACCACAAAAGAGGTCATATACAGGGTCGGTAGACACGTATAGAAACTTCTACAGACCCCGCGCTTTTCAGTGCCCAAATTAAGGCAAAACCATGTCATGTCATGGTTTCTATACAACCCGTAGGTTCAATAGAATATCATTTCATCCACATCATCATCAGCCTTTTAAAACTCCCACTGCTGGGACACAGGCCTCCCCTATATAAAATAGGGAATGGGCCGTAAACCACCACGCAGACCCAGTGTGGGTTGCTGGATGTCACATGACTATTAAAATTATAATATCATTTAATAAATTGGAATATCATTTATGAATGGTAGAATAAATAATAATCTTGCACACTTAACCCCAGTTTCTACAAATTTTTCAGTTTGTTTACATAAGTCAACAAATTAACTTCTATTTCTTCGAGGTGGGACATAGTTAGACTTAATAGCATTTACAGGCCCCGCGCTGGCTTAATCCGGCACTGGCTGTATAGCAAAACTCGTAACCTCCTTCTTCTGTCAATGAGACCACACCTTTGATTGCTCACGCACTAAACCTTTTGGCCCCCTTTTCTTTAATGTTATTCTGAAGATAGTGGACAGAAGTATTGGTTGGAACAAAGGTAAAGTATGCAGATTTGCAGATCATTTCAATACAGTGACGTATTCCACATTGGGCACCCGCTTTAACACCACCTAAATGAATGGCACCTGAGGTATTCCCCACACGGCACATATCGATATTTTTCGCAGGTGCCGTTACTGGTATAATTTATTACCTAAAATTTTATTCCACAGTTGGCACCTACGGATCAGTAGGTATTTGTGGGCCTAGAATCATAAGCGGTAGAGACTAACGGAGTACCAGGAGGTCAGAATCTAAAATCTACTGGCACTCTTTTTACATCTCATGATTCCAACCTCGGTAATACTTCCTCAAGGTGCGTGGAATAAAATTTTAGGTAATAAATTATACCACTAATGCCACCTGCGAAAAATACCGGTAGGTGCCGTTTAAACAGGTGCCCAATGTGGAATACGTCAAACATCTATATCATCCCTTATACGAAGTGAATGCCATGGGTGAGTACGTACTTAAAATACACGCTCAAGATATATTCCTAATGAACTTAATAATATCATCATTTTATAAGCTTTTTTATTCGAATTCTCTCTATTTGACCTGCTAGTTTTGCCTCACACAGGAACCGTTTAATTTTGCCGAGATAAAATTTATTTGAGCTGTATATAGTGTAATTTTCTATGAATGAAATAATATTGTAGTTCGACTAATTCACAGACTTCCAGAAAAAACATCTTGCAAATAAACCAACAAAAACATTTGTTTAGAAGTTTATATTTGGAAAACTTTTTCATGAACCACACCTATAATACTGGACTGCATGAAAGCAGCCTCCCAGCGTCGCGTTAATCTTAATCGCACTGTGATTCCAAACGCTCGTGGCACCCTGGACAGCTAGCACTCGGTAACTTACCCTTAAATCACAATGACAACCTCAAACGGCTCTCCTCAGTTCCATGACCAACGGCCTTCACTCTTCCAAAGGGCAAATCATCAATCATCATCAATCAAGTTTGTGAGTGTGTGTGCGTGTATGTGTGTGTTTTTATGTTTGTTACTTCTTCACACTCAAACGGCTGCACGGATCTAGGTGAAATTTGGCACAGGGATAGGTTATAGTCTAGAATAGCACATAGGATACTTTTTGTGCCGGGAATATGTTCCCTTGGGTTGATTTTCGACAATCATGCGGGTGAAGCCGCTGGCAGAAGCTAGTAATAATATACTTACCTATGGAAAGAAAGAAAGAAAAAATATGTATTTGTGACCCGCACAGGGGACACGAGAAAACGCATAACTGGAACTCCAAAATATTGCCAGTAAATGCAAATTATACTTCCGAAGTGGCAAAAATAGTGAAGTCTATCAGTGATGAGTTAATTTTCTGTACATTTTGTACTGTGTACTAAGATATCTGATTCATTTCTGTGTACATATGTAGTTAGTCTAGTTGGGGTGAAAGCAATTACATGGGCCTGTGACGTTTGACGTGGAGCCTCCACAGAACTTCGACCGCAATTCACTTCCGCTTTCCTGAATCGTGCTCATTAAGTGGAGTGGAGATCAATTATTTAACTATATGTAGTTAGAGTTTGAAAATGCCTCTATGCTAAAAGCGAACATGTTCTTAAAATTAAGATTTACTTGCCTAATAAGACCATTATGAAATTAATCGAACGAATGAAAACTTAATGTAGAGGGTCTTTCAACAAGGACGGGTCGATGTTAATAATCTGTGGTGGCCATTTTGTTTTGGCGGCATCTGTCAAATCTGTTTTTCTTATTCAGTCACTGATGCCAAATCACCATGGCGAGTTACACGGTTGAGCAGCATGTGCAAATGTTAAAACTTTATTATCAAAATGAGTGTTCGTTAGTGCAAACGTTGCGCGCATTGCGCCCATTTTACGGCAGACGCGGTGGCCCTTCAAAGTCCACTCTCCAACGATTGGTGACTAAATTTGAGACGACCGGTTCGGTAAACAACCAACCAACACCTTTACGTCAAAGGAACGCCAGATCGGCCGAGAACATCGCCGCTGTACGTGAGAGTGTTCAGGAGACTCCGAGGCAGTCGATTTCAATCTTACAGGGGTGAAAACATTTATGAATTTAATCGACTTCTAGTTGTACTATCAACTCTGAAATATGAACTCAAAATAAAGCTGTTCAGTATATTGTGTACGCATACCTCGGCTAAATGTACGAAACTGCTGATTTTTGCTATACGATTTCAGGATTGGTCTTTTGGTAAAAGTTGCGTATTATTACTATTTTTAACCCCTTAAAGATTGCGAATGCGACCAAAAGGCACGCTGTAGGACATTTTTTAGGGTTCCGTACCCAAAGGATACAATGGGACCCTATTACTAAGACTCCAATGTCCATCTGTCTGTCTGTCACCAGGCTGTATCTCATGAACTGTGATAGCTAGACAGTAGAATTCACAAATGACGTATTTCTGTTGCCTCTGTAACAACAAACACTAAAAACAGAATAAAATAAATATTTAAGTGAAGCTCCCATATAACAAACGTGTTTTTTTGCCGTTTTATGCGATAATGGTACGGAACCCTTCGTGCTTGGCCGGCTTTTTCTTATTTGATCTGAATTCATCCAATGACTTCTCCCGCTCTGGGTGAAATGGGAGGGCGTGTCAGACTTTTACTGACTAAAACCCACCCGTGTTCCTTCAGTTGCTTGAGCCAAGGCCGCGGTATCTCTTTTTCAAATTTATCCGCGACAACCTTGTATGCTGTAGTAAATCCGATCACCAGCCTTACCTACACTTTTTTCAGTGCGAGTTAAAACATAAGCAACTTATGCGTAATATTGAAAATAAAAAACAACTTTACCTTTACAAATAGTAATTCTAATCGCATCAAATTCATTGACTCCGTTAAACGAAAAAAGATGCTCGAAGGCAAACAGTCAACTCCACAAACCATTCCTAGAAACCATAACTACAAAAGAAAAAGTTAAGTAGTACATTACTCGATTCTTTAAACTATAAAAGCACAGACGTCTGCAAAGTTTCTCAAAGAAAATATATTTCTTTGTAATTTATAAACTCACATTCGAAACTTTTGCAAAAAAGTGTGTGTCAAAATAACTCATATCCTTTGACGTGCCCGATTTTATCGTCCAATTAATTAACTATTGGAGAAAATTATACGTCTACAGTTTACTTAGAAAACACTAGACTGTATACACTTCAAAACTTTCCACAAAATAGTAAATGCACTAGTAATAACTCAAAGAATAATTTTCCGTGTATACATTAACGAAAACCCCCTGTCTAAAACATTTTTATTTCTCTTCTAAAAATAATACTTTGACCCCTTAAATTGAATACAAAATACATTGTTTCTCATTCTGCCTAAGTAATTCAAATTTGCGGCCACTTTTATTGCACTGAAAAAGGTCTTCAATTCAACTTACAAAACATCCGTATATCAAGTTGATACGTTGATCCTTTTAACCCTAGATTTGCTAGGTTAGCCTGACGGATTGAACCAACCGCGGGCGGTCAGTATCAGTAGTCGGGGTATTTGTGCAAGATATCAAATATCCCGTTCATTAGATATAGTTTTTAAAATTTTATTTTATGGATGGTCCATTGACGTAGATAAAGGACTGAGTAAAACACACACACACACACACACACACAGTACAAGCACACACAACACACACACACAGTAAAATCACACACTGTAAAATCTTACAGTAAAATTTAAAAATTAGATCTAATGAACGGGGTATTTGATACATACATACATACATAAACTCACGCCTTTTTCCCATGGGGGTAGGCAGAAACTACAGAACGCCACCTGCTACGATCCTTACATACTTCTTTTGCTTCACTCACATTCATACATCTAGTCATACACACACGCCGGTTATGAGTACTGCGCACCTGGCCTTTCTGAAGAACATCACCTATAAGGTCTATGTATGTCTTTCTAGGGCGTCCCCTCCCGGCGTTTCCATTCACGTCTGCCATGTAAATACCTTTCGTTAGTCGCCTTTCATTCATTATTTCTTTATTTTTTTTTTTTATTTTTTTTTATTTTTTTTTTTCGTTATTTCTTTGGGTATTTGATATCTTGCATTATTTGTAAGTATGTGAGAACCATGTCCCTATTTATAAAGTGAAGGAATTTACCTGTTAGTGCTTGCAATACTTTATACCTATATTAAGTATAGTAGTGCTGGGTGCATCGTTCTCACGTATATGAATTTATTAATGTATGTACTTATATAAATATTGTAAAAAGCCTATTTTTAAAAGAGTAAGTATGGAGTTTCTTGTGCATTCTTCTCCATAACAAGCTACTTTTTCGAATGCACGGTAGAATCAGTTTTTATTACATGTAAATTTTAAATGATTTAACGTTCAAAAGTGCCGCTTAGTGGCCTAGTTGAAATAAATACATTTGGCTTTGACTTGCACAAATACCCCGATTCAAACAGTAAAACGCCCATACCTTTTGAACGACTGAACAGATTTTCACCAAACATAGCTAAGAACACTCCCAATAGTAGACCTTTCAAACAAAAAAGTGTGTCTTTGTGTATCTGTCTGTGGCATCGTAGCTCCTAAACGAATCAACCGATTTCGATGTTTTTGTTTGAAAGGTGACTTTATCGAAAGTGTTCTTTGCTATGTTTGGTGAAAATCGGTTTAGCCGTTATTATAAAGTTATGGGTGTTTTACTGTTTGAATCGGGGTGTTATCGTAATTACGTGTTCAATAGAGTATCGATCGAAGCGCGTCTACTACTAGACAAATTATGTAGCATGCAATAAAAATGTATCGGTGGCTTTTTATATTTTTAAATTTTACTTATCACCTCTATACATACGAGTACCTATGTGCGGAACTTACATGTTCCTGCAAGCCTGTGACGTTTCGCTGCCAGAATTATAGAAAGAGACCACTGCACGATCTCACACTTGACTGCCCGTATTTACTTCATACCAAGATAGATAGAATATACTACGAGTACACATCACACACATCACATCATCAGCCTATTAATGTTCCCACTGCTGGGACACAGGCACGAGTACATTTTACATAAAAACTGTAGGTGTTACAATGGCGTTCATATCGTTAACAGCAATATCTACCAGATAACCTTTGTATGGACTGACAGAACTTTAAATAAAAAGGCTCAGTCCATTCTCTACGTCCTAGGCTTATCAGAAATTAAGACTCTAGGGTTACAATCGTAAACACATCGTATCTCGCACATTTTATAGCTTTTGTGGTTGGTAACGTTTCTGCTGAAATGTTGTGACAAAAGAAAAATGTTTTTTTTTCAGCTTGATCAGTCTGGCTAGTCAAGATAACTAAAAGGGAAGGATAATAAGTACGATTAGGTATTTTTCCGATAACTATTTTTGGCACTGTGTTAAAAAATATCTTAGCTAATCAAACAGTATAATATTTGTGTGACCAAAAATGAGTATTACTATCAGTATCATCAGCCTTTTTAATGTTCCCACTGCTGGGACGCAGGCCTCCTCACTGTGAGAGAGAATGGGCCGTGATACATCACGCGGGCCCAGTGCGGGTTGGTGGATGACACATGTCTCGAATTTTTCGTTGCTTCACCGTTTTGAGAGCAGTGGTGATGAAATAATTTACACAAAGTAAAGCGCATGCCTGGGTTCGAACCCACGACCTACAACTTTTAAGTCGTGGCCGATACCACTGGGCCACCACTGCTCAGGTAGGTCAGATTATGACTATAATTTGTAATATTCTACACTTTTAATTACACAATTTATAAAAATCATATCTCTACCACAAATTGGAAACAATTGGTACAAATCCGAAATCACATAAAAAATCCAATGAAGCCAATCAATCAATAATACTCAGAATAAAGAAAAAAAAATATCGTTTGATAAACAAAAAGATATCGCAAATCCCATTACAGGTTTATTGTAACTTTCTACCAATTGGAAAACGTTGGAAATAAAAACACAAGTATACAAATACACTGAGTACGTAATACCCTACTTGTGTACCCACGGGCTACCTGTCACGGACAGAAATTTGTATGTTATGACTGACGGGTAGGGACCACATTAACGAAGGACTTGCTTTAAAGGACCGGACTTTCATTATGGAATCCTACAAGAAATAAAACAATTTAAATTATTTAAAAAAGAAGTTTATTAAAAAAGTCAAAAAACCCGACTGCTTAAGAAGCGAACTAAAAAGACGTAAACAAGAAGAAAATCATGTTGTGCAATATTCGCGAGCTGGCTGACCAAAACCAGATGTATCCTCCGACTGCACAGCATGATTTTCTTCTTGTTTACGTCTTTTTAGTTCGCTTCTTAAGCAGTCGGGTTTTTTTTTTACTTTTTAATTAACTTTTTTTTATTTGTATCTTTTTAGTTACTTTTTTTCGAATTTGGTACATAGAAATATATAAGTATTGTATATTTTTTAAATCGCCTCGTATCACCCTTTTTTTTGATACTCCACACGATTGGATAGGAAGAAAAAAAAATTTGGGCACCCACAAAATGGCGCCCAAAATCCGCCATTTTTCTATCTTACAATTTTAATATGGCCAGTGACACTCGCAGGGTTCAGACGAATCAATTGACGTAAGAATCATCAAAATCGGCTAACGCGTTTGGTCTCTGGAACGCCACATAGGAACAAACATACATACATACATACATAGACTGATAAACACATTACCCTCCTTCGGTAGTCGGGTAAAAACATGAATCTTTTTTTCGTGATGTCATGTGGCCACCTCTGGTGTCAGAGTTAAATAAGCCGCCTGTGGTACAGCACACGCCTCTGACTTGGCTATTTCAGACTTTCTTTAACTAATATAAGTCAGGTTTCCTTACGATGTTTTCCTTCAACGTTGCCTGAGATGTCCAAGATAAACTTAGAAAGTACATAATTATGAATTTGAAAAAGTCACATTGGTATTTGCCCGGATTTGAACACACGGCCTCAAGCACGAGAGGCGAGGTCGCTAGGCCACCACGACATTATGACATGTAATAATGAATATGCTGAAATGCCATCTGTTATTAAAAAGAGCTTTCTATAAGAAAATAGTTATTTATGCTACAAGTGCGGAAGGTCGAAAATCATCTTACGTACGTGTATTATACAACATTTTACTATGCATTGTGCGAGGAAATAAAAAAAAAATATCTGAACCAAGCAAAAATTTATAAAATGGCGGGCTTATTCAAGCGCGCTCAGCATATCCACAGATTAACTAAAAGTTCCTCGGGCATATCTATTGCGCATGTGCAAATAGCTGTCACGTCGTAACGCAAAAAGGCACGAGTAAAATATACGTTCTGCCAAACATATTTATTGAATATTTAAAATTAATAATTTATTGATCTAAATCTAAATCTAGAGTAATTTAAAACTGATTTAATGAAATATTAGTTTTATTTTACCTTTTATATTAATGATAATCTGTACTTAACTAATTTTTAAAACTTTTCTCAATTAATAAAAACTGTATACGTCGGGCTGACGTTGGAGTTAAAAATTAAAAAATATCTGAAAAGTAAAAAGCTCAAGTGAAAAAAAAATACACTTTCCGCACAGTTTGGCTGCTTGGAAAACGCTCTTTTCGAGGACATGCAATTTGTCATTAACGGATGGTATAGTCAGCGACGTATTCCAAATTGAGCACCCGTTTAAAATAAACGGGCGTTTTAACGGCGCCTGAGTTAATGGCACCTGAGGTTCTGTTGTTTTTTTTAGGACGTCAAAAACGTGCAATGTGGAATAAAATTTGAAATAATAAATCATTCCACTTACGGCACATGCGAAAAATTTTGATAGGTGCCGAATGTGAAATACCTCAGGTGCCATTAACTCAGGTGCCGTTAAAACGGGTGCCCAACGTGGTATACGTCTAGTCAGCGGCTTCGCACGCGATAGAAATTTCTCTATCTCCTATTCCAACCATGTGCCAAGTTTCTTCCAAATCATTTCTGTTCAGCCGTTAAGATGTGAAAACAAACCGACATACAGACTTACTTTCGCACTTATAATAATTATTTGTATGGATGGTGTCCTCACTCCGTCCCTGCGTCCAGCAAATAATTTACCCGCCCGCCCGTACCCCTCGAGTTCCCGATTGAAGACATCATTTCAGATATAATTTATTTTACGAACAAATACAATTTCCTTCGATCCCGACAAATAACCTAATGTCGATCAAATAATGTAGCGATTTTCTCCAATTCTCTGTAAACAATTTGTATTTTTCGAGGTACAAAATTGTGAGGCTTATTTTCCATCGTTGAAAGGGCATTTTCATCTTTTTCCGATACGTCGTAAAGGCAACTAATGGATTATCTTTGGAGTATCTTGATACTTAAGGCGTCATATTGCAATCGTTAATCTGAGACAAAATTGCCCCTTGAAACTCTACTATGAACCTTTATACCTACCTAGCTAACGTACGTATGATTCGTTACGGATCCCACTGCAAAAAACGGCAGCCAAATTATTTTTGATTAATCTTAATTTTTATGAAAGACACTTGATAGAAGAATAAATTATTCAGGGTTGCCTGGCAATATCTAGCCGCAACTACCTTAATTAAATATTAAAATTTCTATTTGATACCCTTTTTACCCGACTGCCGAAGGAGGGTAATGTGTTTATCAGTGTATGTATGAATGTATGTTTTTTCCTATGTAGCGTTCTAGAGACCTAACGCGCTGGCCGATTTTGATGATTCTTACGTCAATCGATTTGTCTTTACCTTGGTAGTGTCACTGGCTACATTAAAATATGGAATAATGGAAAATAGAAAAATGGCTGATTTTGGGCGCCATATTTTGGGGCTCAACTTTTTTCTTCCTGTCCCATTTTGTGGGGTATAAGAGGTGATTTCAAAAATATATAACACTTATATTTTATATATACCTATATAAAAAAATGTTAACTAAAAAGTTATAAATAAAAAAAGGTTAATGCAAAAATCAAAAAGCACAACTGCTTAAGAAGCGATTGTTACTCTTACTGAATCACGCCAGAACGGCTGAACGTAATTGGATGTGGTGCCACATCTTTTTTTCATCAACAATTGGTTTTCACATTTTTATGTTTTTGGTGGGATTATTATTACACCATTGTTACGTCTTGTTACCATCCAATCTTCGTCGTATGTGGAGTCGTGATATTTAATGGATATTTGATGAGGCATGTTAGCATGATATGATGTATGTTTAGACGAATTGGTGTGTTTGTGTTTGTAACATATACCACCTACTCTTTTTTTAAAATTTGGAATCAATATGGTAGATTCACTAGGGTTCTAGTGAATCTGTCAAGTTTAGGTGTCAATTTTCGAAACGGCGGGATTGGCCCTTCTTCTATTTTGTTTAGCAGATACTAATCAGTTAGATTTCCTTCATTAAGACGACGACTAACGCCAACGACCTTGAGGGAACAAAACGCGCACTTGTTTTATACCCACGCGACCCAAAATTTAGTAGTTTTTTGTACTTTCCTTATTATTATATGACTTTAAAAAAAAATCTCCATATCAAAATGTAGATAATTAAATCGTTTTTGAGATGGTGTCCATTTCATTCAAATACGCCCAGCGGTTTTGATGTGATTGTCGTGTTTTTGTCCGTTTTAGACATAACTTTACAAATTAATTACAATTAATTTCTGAGATCAAATTGTTAAGCAAATGGTTTTATGTAACATATATTTTTTCCAAAAAATTACAACTAGCCGTTTAGACGTGATTCTCATTTTAAAATCAGCTGCTCAAGGGTATCTGCGCCTTAACACGTTTTTTTTTATTATTAGCTTGGTATGTATGTATCAATGTAACGGAATTTTTGATCGTGATTTTCAGCCCCTTCAAAACATCGGATTGATCTGAAACTTTGCACACTTATCAAGAACCGATGACAATGCAATCATTTAAATAGTTTGTCCCATTATCTTCACCAGGATCTTCAGGCTTAGCGACTTTTTAGTTCAATTTAACAGTAAAGCGTGTTTTTTTTAGTTTTTAGAACTACAATTTATTTTAGTCTTTCTTTTGTTTTTAACAACTAAAACAAAAGAAAGACTAAAATAAATTATGTAATAAATCATTCCAAAGTGCGTGCTCTTTGAAAATGCTGTAGAAATGGAATGTTTTCATCTCCGAATCATTTTGAATTTGTGTTATGTGCTCAATTCTTCATATTTTGTTCCACTGGCTTCCAAATACTTACAAAAAACTGAAACATTACTCTTATTCTGTGTCTCACTGTCCTTATTTCTCGGCAGTAAAAGTAATACCTAAATAACACTGTTCACTTGTATCCAAACATTGTAATTCGTGTTATAAATAATAACAGAGTGTTAAACATTGTATGAAAATATTTGGTTGTTTACAATACACAATTTAAAATACAAACATCATAATTATATATGACATAATAAATTATGCTTTCATTGTTTTGTAACAGCATTTTATTTTACTTTCAGGTGGTTCAAACTGAAATTTGATGCGAGATGGCAGATAAGGAGTAGACCGATAACCTGACGCTTCAAAACTATCATGGATAAACTGTGAGAAAGAGACGGACCTATACAGGACGAAGAGCACTATCCTTTCCCGCCGTAGTGAATATTTCAGGAAGCCGCTGGACTGCTTCTCGCATCTCGTCTCTCATCAAAACTAGTCGAATTGGTGACGCTAGGGGACCTACGTGCAGCAGTGGACGTCTTTCGGCTGAAATGACACTGATGATGAACATAAAGACCAAAGATTGCCAGTCTAACCGTCTATCGATCGCTATGTCGTAGGCCAATTGATGAACTGGGCCAATCGAGATCTGCCTAGGCACATCACGATATGCCGACATTTCGTGATTCGGCCGATTGTTTATTGGGCAGATCGAAGAGAGCAACCTATTTGTCGATTTTCCCAAATAGTCACTAGGCCACATCGACATATTGCTGGGGGCAACGTATTGTATAAATGTAGTTAGTGGCGTTGTTTGGGCTCTGTCAGCCGTGTATTTACGTGCGAAAAAGATGGCGGCATCACAAAAAATAGAACTGTGATAATAAAAGCAATAACAGTGAGTTAAGGGTACACTAGTCGACGGCACGAACTATTTTGTGCGCGGGGTTAAATTGCATGCTATATCAACCGACAACACGTGCGGAACAGATAGATGCTGTTATGAGCAGTAAGAAGCTAGTTCGCGTACGAATACACACTTTTGCAAATTTGTAGCGAAATGGATGATGATTTAGAACGAAAACGTGCGCGCGAAATTTTATATACAGACCTTTGGCAGTCTGGATATCATGAAAAAATGACTGAATATATATGTTCAAAATAAAATTATTTGCATTGTTGAACTACTAATCCATCCCTGCATGGAGGCCGTTTTTCAATTTTCGTTCTTCTTATGGTACTTATTTACGCCCAAAGATGCGTTAAAATTAGTATTGAAATATGGAACTTTCGAAGCTCATAAGTTTCAAGTAAATATTTTTTTTACTTTTTTGCTTCCATACAGGGCTAGATAATGATGAGACAAATTGATATCATTTTTTATTTTCAACGTACATCGTCAAACAGTGGAGTAAAACCCAGACTACGTTTGTATGGAAGAATTTTCGACTAGTGTAACCTTAATTGCAGAAAAAAGTGCTTTTCAAGTGAATTACGAGCTCATGCTACAGGATGTTTATGCGAGTAACGCAAATTCACGCTTGTAAAGTACAACTCTGGTCACCCTACAGACTATATTTATCCAAGCATGGCTGGGAAAAGCGTCAAACGTTAATCTTCGAACCATATGGCGGGTATTAGACAGGCAAATCAAGAAATGCCGGCGTATCGTGATGTGCCTAGGCAGATCTTGATAGGCTTAGTTCAACGATTGGCCTACGCAGATGCGGCACTAGGCGTAGGCGAAAGGACCTTTTCAAAATTAAAATTTATAAAAATTATTTGAAAAGTACAATCGGTCAGGAAAGACTTTCAGCTTTGGCAGTTTTATCCATTGAAGCAAATATAGCATCTAAGCTTCAGGTTCCCCTAGTCGACGGCACGAACTATTTTGCGCGCGGGGTTAAAATGCATACTATCTCATCCGAGATAGATGCTGTGATGAGCAGTAAGAATCGAGTTTGCGTACGAATTAGCGCTTTTGCAAGTTTGTAGCGAAATGGATGATGATTTAGGACGAAAACGAGCGCGCGAAATTTTATTATCAGACCTTTGGGAGTCTCGATATCATGAAAAAACGTCTAAATGTATATTTTCAAAATAAAATTATTTGCATTGTTGAACTACTAATATATCCCTGTATGGTGGCCGTGTTTTAATTTTCCTTCTTCTTATGGTATTTATTTCCGCCCAAAGATGCGTTAAAATTAGTGTTGAAATATGGAACTTCGACGCTCATAACTTTCAAATATATATTTTTTTTACTTTTTGTTTCCATACCCCTGTAATCGCCAGTCTACGTTTGTATGGAAGAATGATCGACTAGTGTAACCTTAAGATCCTACAACCGCTTTAGTGCCGTAAAACGGTAACTTTCTAAAGCATACTCCTTAGTAACGGCTAGGTTAAAAGGTTTGAAAGAAATATATATTTCATATACATTTATTTTAAACGAGGTTTTTTCGTGTAACTAATACTTTTGCTTTTATAAAATAATTAACAACACAATATTTTTTCGCAGTTTTTGGATACTCCTCCAAAAAGACTTGGACGTTTAAAAAAAATTTTACACAGAAAAACTGATGGCTGGAATTTCTTCATAACTGAAATAGTATATGTAAATCAAATAATATTTAGCAAACAAAACTGTTCAAAAGGACCTCTTTATATTAATATTGATATTTTGGCATCGAGCGGGCGCACGGCCAGTACTGCGTTAAAATTGGGGCGTATATATCGCCTTAACTGCGGTACAATCATTCAGGAGTTTAGTAAGGCTAAAAGCAAGAAATTTCTGCTTCTTTAATATAAGTCTAAGAAAATAGTTTAGATTGGATTTTCTTTAATTAATAAAGTATTAAAAAGCTATTTTTAACTATTTTACTGTCGGGTAAGGGATTTTTTTTTTTTTTTTTTAGCTATTTTTTTTTTATGACTTCTCCCGCTCTAGGTGAAGCGGGAGGGCGTGTCAGACTTTTTCTGACTAAATCCTCCCGTGTTCCTTTAATTGTTTGAGTCAGGGCCGCGGTAACTCTATTTCAAATTTAACCCCGACCCAGACAGGCATTGGCCCTCGTGGACCCCGTCAGTTTTTGCTGACATCTCCTTGAGGCGCGCGTGGAACACTACGCGCCGACAATTCGGACCTGCAGCCTTATTGTCTAATTAATTTGGCAAGGCAAAGCGCCTACGGTGTCCGAGAATCGGCTTGCGACTCCCGATGGATGGTACCTACCTAACATTTAAACGACTCTTTAATGAGTGTGGATACCAATAATAACGTAACAACAAGTCAATCAATCAATCGGCCTAGCCTTACCCTTCATATCTAATGAGTTTGCAACTGAGTTTGGCACGTAAGTTGACAACTGAGTATGTACCCCGGCACGTAAGTTGACAACTGAGTATGTACCCCGGCACGTAAGTTGACAACTGAGTATGTACCCCGACACGTAAGTTGACAACTGAGTATGTAACCCGGCACGTAAGTTGACAAGAGTTGTTAGATGCGCAGAGATCGTTTTAACCGACTTCCCAAAAAGAGAAGGACAAGAGGAGGAGGAGGAGGAGGAGAGGGATTTGACTGTATTAAAAAAAAATGTATTACACCTGAAAACTTTTTACTAGGTGAACCGATTTTAATGATTCTTTCTTTATTTGAAAGCCGGAGCTTTTAAATCTGATGAAGAATTTCGGAGATATACAAGATAACTCTTCAATAAACAACGGCAAATCTCTCGGCATTGTTGCATTCGCATGTCTGATTATTGTTTGCGCCATTTCATAACATAACATCACGCCGGTACGCTCTATAGGGGTACGCTGATATGTACAGTTCTCCCTGGTACATTCTCTTTTCACCGGTTATGTTAGTTTTATGTTATTCGGGTAATCTATTCAGGCATAACTTTGGGCGTTTTAGGTACATTACTACTGAACAAAAAAGAAGTCGGTTTCAAAAAACGAAGAAACAAAATCAGGAACACCGACTCGCTTTGTAGTGTTTTTATTTGGAAGCCAGTTGTATTGTATTTTATAGTGAAAAGGTTTTAAGGTCTCTTTAGAAGTGAAGCGGGGCGCTGGAAACGTTCCGAGCTCGCAATTGGTTGGTCAGTTGACACAAGAATCGACTGACCAATCGCGTCGGTCCACGTTCCGTTCGCTCTATATGGTGGTTGGTGAGGGTACCAACACTACGCCAAAACCTTGCCAAATTACACGCCGAGGATTAGATCAGTAGTTTACACGGAGCAACCTCCAACTTGACCTCAACAACCCAGCAACTGGGTAACACGGTTCTCTGACCAAAACTGCACCTGTAGCCAAGTTGACAATCTACAATCGATAACGCTAGTAGAAAACGAATCAATCAGTCAGACCATACAAATAGAAAGAGTTAATGATTATAGAAAGAGATTCGATACGAAACGTTTGTAACTCGGCTAGGAGGCTGGCCGTTATAGCCGTATGCAGCGGCGGGAGAGGAGTAGTTGCGGTGCACCGCTCTCCCTACTTTCCGCGGCCTGGACGGGGTCACCACCGTCTCATGGCGGACGCGGTGGGGCCGCAAGGGAGGAGGAGTGTTGGTATAGCGTTGGCCGCTCTCCCTATTCTCTGCGGCCTGACTTTCGTAATTACTGTCACAGATCGTCAAAGGATAGCCGGGTCCAACGGAACTAACGTGTTTTCCGAAGCACGCCGGTTTTTCGGTAATAGATAGCTGGTCACTCATCCACGGAACGAATTTGGCAAATGTTGCTTGACCGTGAAGATCGAGCCGTACCTCTGTCCGTGTTTGAGCTGGATAGGTCTACTAGTAGAATATAAGTAGTATCCTTAAAAACTGCTTTGAGCTATATTTTAATTCTTGACGATTAACTCAAACAATTGTCTCAACTATTCAAAAGTGTACACTAAACAATAATGAGTGTTCTTATAAGTATACAGCTATATTGTAAGAACTACATTGTAACCATTGGTTAATGAACCCTGCCACTCAAACTAGGGCAACTTGTATCTTAAGAGACAAAGTATACCAATGCTACATATAGGTGTGGCGATTTGGACAGCTCTATCATACGCCAAGCAAAGAAAGTCTCTTAAATACTGGTATTATCAGAATCAGAATCTTTATTTGTAAACATAGGTGGTACATGGTATGTGAGATGTTACAATATAACGTAGATTCTCTATGTTTTGCCGTGAAGCGTACAAATATCATTAGCAAATTAGAACAACAATGAATCAGCAAATGTCATTAAATAATTTGCTACCAAATTATAAGAAGGGTCAATACTAGACTTCTATTACATAATATACATTATAGATTAAAAAAACATGCAAAAATTAATTGAAAATTAAATTAAAACAATTAAAATATTATTAAAAATTAGATGTCAATTATTTAAACATCTTTAAAAAATTTAATGTAAAATAATAAATGAGCCTTAAAAAAATTAGATGTCAAAAATAAATTAACCTTAAAAATTAGATTTCAAATAATAAATTAAAAATTAGATGTCAAATAATATTTATAATGTCAATTTGTAAATTATCAATTAATTAAACAAAAACTTAATATAATTGAATATTGATGTCTGATAGAACTAATAATGTTGTCATGTAAAAGAACAAATCAAAAAAAAAAAATGTATATGATATACTTATAGATACGTAGTTGAAACCCATTTATAGTGTATTACAATATGGTATCTATACGTATGTTGTAATATCGAATTGTTACGCAACAAAGTGTATTTGCAACCGCAAACGATAGCGATATGATAGCCTAGGTCGCACTGTTCAGAATAGATTATAATGCATATCTGATCTATGATTATTTTATGTAGTAATATAATTTTGTATATATGTATTTATATTTTAATGTAGCAGTACCCCCTGTTTTATTCTAAGTTCTTTAGGTCCATCCAAAGGTTGTCTCGTAGATATCGCTGTCAGCGACCGCCTTTGTACCCGTAGAAATAAGTTTTCTTGTAAATGAGATTTGTAACTTTTTCAGTGTACAATAAAGGATATTCTATTCTATTCTATTTTGTACGTTGATATCTAAAATTATTACTACTAGCATGGATGAACTCGCTGCAGGGTAAAAACCTCACTGGTCTGCTTCCACTCCTCTCTGTCCACGTTTACGTCTCTTTGGGACCAATCTTTACGAAGGGAATACCTTCCAAAATCCAGCTTCTATTTTGTGTACCTATGTTCAATAATAATCATCATTGATTTGTTAAATATTGTGTTTTGAATAGAGCCTTGCAATTTATTGGTCTTTTGAAGAAATCGACCTTATGATCCTAGGCCTTCTAGATTTCTAGAAGCTTGTTAACATTTGTTAACTCTTATCTCGTTTATACAAACATTTTTTTTTAGTTTCTTACGACTTATTGTCGGGCCTACGTTGTTCCCCCATATCTAAGCACTATGCTGTAACATGGAAATATTGTAAAAACAAACCAATTTATTTTAAAAGAGTAACCGTGGAGTTTCTTGCCGGTTCTTCTCCACAGGAAACGACCAACCCGAACCGTGTGCCTTTTGTCGACGTTTCATAAGTGCCCATGTAGGCCTATGTGAAATAAAAAACATTTTATTTTGATTTTTGATTTTGATCTGGCTGTCTCAGGTATGCGATTTTTTTCAAAAACTACGTATTTTACTATAACTGTCGACTGTCTGTATGAATAAAGGGTATTTCTCGAAGCGCACCAAATAAAGCGCACCAAAAGTATTCCTCGAAACGCACCAACGATGAAACATAGAGAAGAGCATGAAGTATTCGTAATAAATGATATCGATAGATGATTTAAAATTCAACTGTCCTAATTGTTTTTTTTATTAAAACTACCAGGAAAGCAGGACTACTAGGTGCTTTAACGAATTATTACTTAGCTCAAATAAAAATTTGAATGTCATCGTGTGTAATGTCAGTGTAAAGATTCTTGAATTTTAAAAATTCTTTAAAGAAAGAAAGAATAAAAAATAACGAGAGGTCTGTCCAGCAGTGGACGTCTTTCGGTTGAAACGATGATGATGATGAAGGGGTGAAATATCAACCAATCAATAAAGTTTTTTCATCCAAAAAATGCGGTTGCTCTAAGAATCTACTTATCATCTATAGCAAGACATCGTTAAGTTAAGTACATGCACAAGGCTCCGAACAAAATACGTTACAACTAATTCCTCCATTATACAGTATTGTATTTTCTATAATAAACAGTGAAACCGCGTTTACTGTTCTTTGTAGAGATCCGCAGAATGATAAAAAATCCCTTTCCTTAATCTAGGGTTAATGAAGACGGATTCACCGTTGCGTGGAGTGTGAGAGGAATAAGGGCAGAAAAAAACAGGTTGAAAATAGTTAAATGCGGTTGTGTTTATGAGGCAGAGGAAACCAGAATGAATGCTAGACAAGGTATACTTTACATGAGAATTATCTCACAAAAACATTACTTTGTGAATTATTTACCTACATGTTTGTATAGCTGTGTATTAAACAGTGCATCGTATTGAAACAAATTGAATTCAAAATCTTACATTGGGTATTACAAAATAGGAATCCATGCTGGGACTCAAAACGAAACATAGTTAAGTAATAAATTAATTCTCCACACAAGTTTAAATAGCACAATAGTTGGTGCTACTCCGTTAATACACTTTTGAGCCACAATTTCATCCTACAGCTAAAACACAAGATTTCCAGAATAGTGTTGTGTAAAGATACTCCAAGAAATTTTTCATGCAATGTTACTAAACATGAAAATCTTACGATGTGTGAATAAACTACTGGCATTAAACATACATAAACTCACGACTTTTTCCCATGTGGGTAGGCAGAAACTACAGAACGCCACCTGCTACGATCCTTACATACTTCTTTTGCTTCACTCACATTCATACATCTAGTCATAAACGCACGCCGGTTATGAGAACTTCGGTTCTTCGGTTGTGTCCTTACTGAAGGACATCACCTATAAGGTCTATGTATGTCTTTCTAGGGCGTCCCCTCTCAGCGTTTCCATTCACGCCTGCCTTGTAAATAACTTAGTGGTCTTTCATTCTTCTTTTAAACCACAACGTGGTCTTATTACCTCATTCCTTAATCTATCATTTAAAGTTACACCACACATACTTCGCAAGGAACGAATTTCTACTGCATTAGTCCTACTTTCATGTCTTTTTTGCCATACCCAACCTTCACTACCATACATAAGTGTAGGCAACAGTACGCTGTTGTGAACGGTAAGTCGAGCTTCCCGAGACATCGATTTGCTGGTCACAACCGCATGTATAGCACCATTCACTTTATTCCCTGCATTCACTCTCCTTTCCACATCCTTTTCAATCTTTCCATCCCTTGTGAACATACTTCCCAGATATACAAACTCGTTCACTTGCTCCACACTGATATCATTTATTTTCACTTCACACTCCGATACATCGTCTTCTCTTTAAACACCATTACCTTAGTCTTATTCACATTAATACACATCCTTTTTAACTTAAAAGCTTCATTAATCAAGTCACCATGTCTTGCAACTGTTCTGCTGACGATGCAAGTAGAACTTGTGAGAAGGCATTTGACAGGCAACTCATTCATCCTCAATCCGCATTAAAATTAACAATAATAGCATAATAAAGATTAGTGACCTATTATTAAGGTTTACCCCAATAGGTAAATTAATACTATATAATATTTATCTTCAATAATCACCAAACTTTGCTAAATCGAATCTAATACGTAAATTAACAATTTGATAACTGTCCATCGAATCCCATTAAATTATATTAAATGGAATGTTAATATCTACGGATTTAACATTTATTGCGAAGTTAACGATCGCAAATTAATTCCAATGATCAAATTAATTCATAATAATCGACTAAATGAACACTGCCTACTCTATTCTCTCTGACGTTTTCCTAATGGCCGCCGGAAAACGCGGGAAATCGGGCATTGCATTTTGCTGCACTGCAGGTCAAGCCATTCTTCTCAATATGAGATTTGTTTGTTCACTGACTGCCACGATTGTATTAAGTCCCATAATAGGAGTAAATCTGCTTTTGACCGGGCAAAACTGTAAAATCCAAACTTGCCCTAGGCCTCTACACAGCTGATAGTGTAGCATTCTGACAGCAATAAGAATTGTCAAAAAGTTCAAATGTATGAAATTGACATGCGCTATAAAAATAGATGATTTTTAAAGCACGAAAATCACACACAGCATCGGATCTAAGGGGCATTAAACTTAATCAAGAGGGCCATTTGACTCTTACCACATTTACAAGTTCAATGACCTAATTGCAGAGAAAGCCGCCCCTACAAGGGTACCTACATTCAGTAAGTTCCCAATTTAAAACCACCAGATGCAGACGACGTAAATTAGGTAGCACTTTAAGGAAAATTAGACCCAAGTCCTGCCAACAACAAATGTTTTGGTATTATTTGCTGAAGTTACCAGACCTTAATAAAACTAGGTCTATTAGACACTTTGGGCGGAAATTAAGCTATACTGAAGTGGTTTATCATCCTCAACGGACTCACCAGTACAAGTTATTTAATAGGTACGCAGTGACAAAATGACGGTTCTTGCTCCCAAAATTAAATTATACTAATTCTGTTACAACATGGTTTCCATCAATCAATGCGTCTAAACTTTTCTGAACTATGTATGGGTCGGCTACCAGTCTAAAAAGAATTAGCTGAACACAACACAGTGTTTTGTGGTTTAACATAGAACAACTGCTTGTCTGTCCATATCTACCGATTACTTAAAATGAAAATGTATGGATAATCGAATTTTGGTCTTTAAAACGGATTTAAAAACACGATAAAGTCCGGATTTGTCCGTTATTTTCGAATTTCAATTAATCCTGATTGCAATCCCTAATCATACACAAGCTAGTTAACGGATAAAATACCCCTTGATAAGACAACATGCTTTCATGGCAATTACAAAGGGTCTGAATTATAAGTCTTAAAGGACTTAAAATCAAATTTCGGCTATAGTAACCCATCCAATAATCTCAGACCTAACAATATTGACGCCACTCAGCTTTCTAGAACGCATTTAAACTAATGAATGTCTCGTTTTAATCAATCAAATTGAAAGTAAAATCCTGAACAGATCACCATGTTGTTTGTGCCCGCAGTGCGATTGTATACGGCTGCCCTGATTACAGACAATTACAGACTATATTATCCGTCCGTCACAGGGTTCCATTAATTGATAGATTTTCTCTAACCAATAAATCAATGCTGAAGTTTTAATTGCTTTTACGGTACGAAGAATTAATTGTAATTTCTGAACCGAGCGTGGCGTAAAGTAGATGTATAAATTATTAGTTATTGGATTTCCAACCACCACAAACCGTTGCTAATTCTTGTTTATTGTATAATTTTCCGGTTTAATTTGTTAATAAGTTTGTACCATAGGTAATTTAGGATTAAATATCAGATTTGTAGGTACTTATTTCTTGCTTTGTGACAGTTGTCTATGGTAACACTAAACAGTAGCAAAGGCAGATCAGTCAAATTCTCCATTCTCTATCTTTCCATTGCACGTGAAAGCGAATTCTTCAGATAACACCTTCAACACCGGAGAAAAAAAGAAGATAGAGAAGTTTCCAAAAAAAGAAAAACTATTTATGAATAAAATAACCGAAAAACTTTTGGTAAATTTTAGTTAGTTAAACGATTAACCACACATAAATTATATTCGACTTGAAATCAGAAAACAACAATTTCCAAAATTGCAAAATCGGAACACGAAAAATAAACGAATATTTTTTATCATTGTATTCTGAAAAATAGTGTCTATGGTACACCCAATTTACTTTTTTAACAAAATGGCTTTTGAATTTTCATGCAGCCAGTTTATTTTTTAAATCATTAATCACATGAAACGATCGGTAAAGGCCAAACATGCTAAAGATATAAATATTGAAACTTCGGAATTTCCTTTTAATATCTTTTACGGCGTAAGTAATTCCTTAAGATCTTAAATGACAACAAAACCATAATCAGCTAACTTAAGCTGGAAAGGTCAAAAGTTAATTAAAAACACTAAGACCCGACAATTAAGATACCATAGATAATGCGCACTTGGTCCAAACACGGGCTTTAAGAACATTAAATGTTTGCTAAACATTTTTTTAAAGAACTGATAATGTGAATACTATAAAAATGTGTAAATATTATTGTCTAAAATGCATGCTTTGAACTCTTGTAAATATTTAGGTACTTTGACGCATTAAGCGCAATAGGCACTCTTTTATCATAACATTGTAGAAATATTTTAAAAAATTTGACGATGGTCAGTTGTACCTACCTATCATAAAATACATATCATCACACCTGCATTTCTCAAACGGTTAAGCATAGGTCCACCTATTTGAAAATATTGAGAAGTTTGCACAAAATGTATGATAATAGCTATGTATCCAAGTAGAAAAGAAAAAAAATATATTCCCATTGATATTATTTAGATCAGTCATAATTTATTACATTCATTACATTCTGTAATCTTATGAATAGAGTTGTGTAGATATCTACTGACATAAGTTTTTTTTAATCTAGCGGTAGACGACTCATTGACTAATACCAAAAATAAAACATCTATCTCTTTGATCATCTTTGATGTATTTTTAGTGCCTGCATAATATATTTGTGACATATTGCCAAACCAACAGACAGCTGTTTTTAGATAAAACATATGCAATTGGCTAGGAAGCAATGGACATGGTTTCTTTTCAACCGAACACATAATGTGTATTTAGACTATAAACCTTAATAAACCGAAAAGAAAACGAAAAAAGAATAATAACAAGTGTAGGCAGAGCTAATTTTATTGATTTATTTAATATTTAAATAAATGAATAAACCTGCACTTAAAATTGATTTGACGGGAGAGATATGATGCTAATGACCATTTTATCTGTATATTAATTAGAAACACACTAATGTTTATAGCACTTAATAAATACTTAACCTACTAAGTACTTACCGAGTAATAAACGACGATCGGACCAACCAAAAATAAATCCGCAAACAAAAAATAAAACTTTATTTATACCGTAACCAACACTCAATAAATAATGAAAACTTTTTGAAATTTAAAACTTTTTATACGTGCAACACTTCAACACTCGTTACTGGCCACTAAGGCGCGCGAACTTAACCATTAGAATTCAAATTAGTTCGGATTTCGAAAAGCGCGGGAAATTGTCCCCGGGCGTGCGTTCAGAAGAAAATTTGAGTCGAACTGAAGGGCGGCGCTTCTGAATGAACGCGGCGCGAGCACGGTCATGCGCTCTCATGTTAGCTACGACGAATGTTTTTCCAACGGGTTTTAAGCTTTTTCACGCTTTAGCTGGAAAATATATTTTCGTCTTTAAGTGCACTGTGCGCCCGGGGGTTTGTTCTAAAAGCGAGGAAAAATTCTACACGCTCCCTGGTAAGGTAGCGGACTAGCGGCGGCGGATCTAATAAAGGAAAACTTGTAATCTCTGAAGCGCTGTTATTACATCCCGACGTTTAACCATTCTTTGCGGGGATTTTTTGTGAAGTATTGTACAACTTTTAATGCAGTTCCCAAATTCTGGTAGAAAAGTATATTTATATTTTTTATTTCGTAAAGAATGCACTCTACAAAATCTATGAATGTATCTACTTGAGCAGGGTTTTTAAAGTGGGCATGTGCATCAGGGGTCCACAGGGGTTAACAACAACCAGTTTTGGAAATCAAGCCTGGCAACCTCGTGAGCACCACGAACATGCTTATTCCAGCCTAAAACAACACGCTTTCGCTTTCGTACTCTTAACCTATTTACTAGGAAATAGTGTAATAATCTCGTCTAGGTTAAGCCAAGAACTCACCTCGACGACAACGTATCGTCAGTCACAAAACATAAGTAAACTGAATAAATACTAAACTTCTAAGGCAGGATTTCTTCACAGCGCAGTTGTTTCAAGTTTGTCTCTGATCTGAGGCCTTAGTGCGAGTTTTTTAACGTACTCACTCGTGATACCGTAAACGATCTCTTATGTCAAAATGTATAGAAAAAAAGAGGTTTCTCCTTACCGCCACCAGACGGCGCTTATCCAGTTTCAATACAAATTGTGGTTTACGTTAACGCGATTGACGGTGAGTAAAAACTCGCACTAAGGCCTCTGTTCATCACTCCTGTGGCGCCACGTCTCACTCACTGTGCGCTGTACCTATCTTGCTATCGCTCGTGTATCGCCCCACAATTTTACGTTCTTATTGAGGCCAAACAGCAACATCCTTCTCATAAGCTTAGATTAGAAGTAAGAGTAATAAAACTACCAACTAATAAAAGTGAATTTTCAATATAAATATGGCTTGTTTTCTTTACTTAAAATATTCTTTGACAGGAGTCCGTGGAATTGTTTATATTGTTAAAGTGGACCGTGACTACAAAAAGTTAAAGAAACCCTGTACTAGATAGAGACTCTGGCTCTATCCCAATGCTAATTTGCTATCTCAATGTTTTTGCTTATTAATAATTGGAATTCTTGTATCAACATTCGGTGCATCTTCCTCGAAATTACAAGTAAACAAAATGCGTCAATTTGTTAGTGTTATTAAATACAATAAATAAAAAATGTTACGCTTATCATTCTCAGGGGATTACTTGCATGTCGTCAGCAATAAGCAAGTGGTCAAATACGCATTTCGCCAGAAAACGCATGTTGACAGAAACGCATCTCGTCAGATTTACACCACGTCAAAGACGCAACTTGACAGATGCGCGTCTAGACTAACACGCAACTTGACAGATGCGCGTCTAGACTAACACGCATCTTGACAAATGCGCATCTCGACAACTAAGCAACTCGACAGTCAATCAATAAATGGGATTTAAACACTTGTAGTCTTAAACATACGCAATTATTCAAACAAAGTAATCTACTATTTCGTATTTTATCATTAAAAAAATAATATGATTAAGGAAACAATACCTCTAGTAAATAATACTTGTCCACAGTTAATTAATTGTATTTATCCATCTTCTTTGTTGCTTCGGGCACAACACTACTGTTATCATCTCTATTCAGAAATCGGCCGTATATCTAGGTATTTTTTTTTTAAATTCCTTTTCACAATTCGCGGACGAAGCGTTTGGCTTTTGCGCTACAAATCGCTGGTCTCAGATTCGAGAGATGGGTTTTGTGGTAGATTTTCCAAACTGGGCGGGCTACACTGACTTTGACGACATGGTTGGCGTTTGGCATTGGTTGAGCGATCGGCTGCTGCGCTGCGTGTCGCGGGTTCGATTTCCGTCCGGAACAAATATTTATATGGCCTACAGATAGTTGTATCTGGGTGTTTGTGTATTTGAGTTTTAAGGTGGTTTTGTTTTTAATGCTAATAAACTCATTTATCTTTTCTTTTAATATTTGTTAATGCACCCACGATACAGGAGAAATTCCTAGTTTAGGGCAAAGACTTAAAAAAACAAACCGGCGTATCGGACTTCGCTTATATAATTAAAAAAAATATTCGGAACTAAATTTGTGACAGACGAAGGACAGACAGACGGACTCGACAGCAGCGTTAGGACCCTTCGGGTGCAGAACCCTAAAAATGGACATTGTAAACTAACTGCGTGTGAGGTTTGTGGTGATGGTGGTTTGGTTGCAAGGAAACGGTTTACATAAAATCACGCTTGTGTCCCCGAAGCGAGAGATAGAGGAGTCACACGTATCACCACATTTTGTAGTTACCTACTAGTAGGTTTAGGTCTACCGGAATCTAAAGCAATTAAAAAATATATATAATATTATTATCTTCATACACATATCTAATATAAGTACTTCATGCTCATTAATACTAAAGACAAATAAAAATTAAAGAGTATCAAGATCGTTTAATCCAATCTCCCCAGTATTGCACACAACAAATTTTTATTTCCCCTTTTGCCATGAGATTCCGGTAGACCTATACCGATTTGGATGTTCCGTTTGTTAGGTCCATGTAAGTACTTCTGAGAAATTCGTAATTGGAAAACCCAAAACACTGGCCTACTCGAAATCAAAGCTGTAACCTCTTATTGGTAAGTTCGACCTTAGAACTTGACCAACGAGATTTAATAAATTAGATACCTACTTACCTGTACCTACTACATCTAAAATAAGATTGAAAAAAATACCTTTTTTACGGCCAATCCGACCAACCGACTAATTTTTACTTCTATTGCGTTTGTAATACGACAAATATTACAGTACAAGTATTTTTTTAATGTCCCTTGGCAATCATCGACTTTAGCAGCTTGCCTCCCATTTTTAACAAAAGGGTACTTTGCAGAATGTATTGTTTTGTTACGGTAGGCGGCATACGACCACGGTTATCCTCATAACACTATAAATATTAATGAAAAGCAATAAAATATTTATTACTTGTAAGTTGTTTATTTAATACCCGATATGTGTGCTTCTCCTTGGGTGACCCCGAGCTGTGCTGAAGCGGTTGCGGATGTGATTCGGCAGGGAATGGAGTATTTCATTCCATTCACCGAAATTCCGCTCGGTCACAAATCCCGACCTTGGTATGGGCCTACAAAGCCTGGGTCGGGGCCCGCGACCGCAATGTTAGAGCGCGTAAGGTTCGCGCGAGGAAAAGAACATTTAATTTTGCCGCCAAGTTCTGCAAGCGAGTTCTTCGTCGGGCACGTTTTGACCATATTGGACGTATTGGGGCCAAGCTGGCATCGCACCCTCCGGGTAGTAAACAGTTTTGGTCCCTGTCTAAAGTGGTTGAAACGAATTTCTGTCGGTCCACTTTACCTCCAATGCTGAAACCCGATGGGTCGCTGGCTCACTCTGCGAGTGAGAAAGCAAATTTATTTGCATCTCTCTTTGCTAGCAATTCACGTCTGGACGCTGGCTCCAAGCAACCACCTACTGTACCTCATTGTGACTCTTCGATGCTGGAGATCGCTATGCACACTGAAGAGGTCCGGAGAGTATTGTGCAGTCTAGACGTGAACAAGGCCAGCGGGCCTGACGGCATTCCAGCGAGAGTGCTGAGGCAGTGTGCGCCTGAACTGTCTTCTGTGTTGACACGCTTGTTCCGCCTCTCTCTTGTAAAAAGAACTGTGCCGAAATCCTGGAAGCTTGCAAATGTGCAACTAGTGCCCAAAAAAAGCAACCGTGCACACTACCGTGCCCATTGACCCGGGGACGGTCAACTGGCGATCTTCTTGTGTATGTCACGCACTGCTGGGGCGAAGCCATCGAGAGACACGGCGAAGCACTTGCTGTATCGCTTGATATCTGGAAGGCTTTTGACAGGGTCTGGCACGCGAGTCTACTTAGTAAGCTTCCTGCTTATGGCATCCCCGCTGGTTTTTGTAGCTGGATATCAGACTTCCTCAGTGAACGGTCGATCCGAGTAGTCATTGACGGCTGCTCCTCTGACCTTATGGCTATTGATGCCAGAGTTCCTCAAAGGTCTGTTCTCTCTGCAACTCTTTTCCTGCTGTATATCAATGACCTACTTCAGCCTGGTATTGTTGGGTACGCAGATAACAGTACTGTTTCAGAGAGATACCTGTCCAGAGCAAAAACCAGCGTGGTTGAAGTTCGTTCATTGAGAGAGGCTATGGTGGAGTGGACAGATTTGACCTTAAGCCTAGTCTCCTAGTGAAGTGATGACAATCTGGTCTCCTTTAATGCCACCAAAACACAGGCGTGTCTTTTTACCGCTAAAAGAAGTCTTTTCGATCATACTCCTACTTTTCGGGGTACGTCTGTTCCTGTGACTGATCGGCTCAAGCCCCTAGGCATGGAGTTGACATCCAGTCTCAACTGCGGAGCCTCCATTGAGTACAAAGCCCAAATTGCGGCCAAAAAACTGGGTATCCTAAATAGAATGAAGCGATACTTTACAAAGCGCAAGTCCGATCCTGCATGGAATATTGCAGCCACCTTTGGGATGGCTCAGCTAAGTATCAGCTTGCCGCGCTTGACTCTGTGGAACGCAGAGCCAAGAGGCTCATTGGCGACGTTGAACTGGCGGATGAGAAGCTTCACAGCTTGGCTCATCGCCGCAAGGTTGCCTGCTTGTCGGTCTTCTACAGACTGTACTTCGGTGTGTATGCTTAAGAACTCCACGACCTCATCCCACCAGCCCCCTTCTATCATCGGACATCTAGACGCACTGCAAGTTACCATCCTTACCTTATTTCCATTGAACAGGCTTCTTCTGGGTAAGCTCACTCCATCGTCGACTCTGTCTCGGTCACCTCTGACCTAGACTAGAGTCAAGAGCAAACCCAACGCAAAAAAAAGAATACAATCGAATAGATTGTACACAACAATTTCAGATGAGAATATGTTCTTGTTACATACTTTTTAGTTGGGTTTTATAGTTTTTGAACTTACTTTTTTTAAATAAATTCCAACCAAGTGCAAAGGGCAACTGATAGAAATTCGACGACTGACAAAACACGAAGTTTGCCGAGGGACATTAAGTAAATAGTTGTACTGTAGTTGATGTTGGTAACAGTTATATATTATGCTTTTTGTGGCATCCTTATATTTACGAAATGGAACTCAACATCGGTTGAACGGACCTTAAAAAGGGATTGTTTAAATTTCTAATATTATTTGATATGTAGTATCTACTTACTTACCTATATTAAATAAGTAAGTAGGAACGTTTCCTTTCAAACTAACTTACGTAAAAGGTTATTACGAAAAGTTCTTAATCTGAACCTCGACCGGACCATAACATTGAGGTTCCCGCAAAAAGAGACGGCTCTAATTACTTTCGCAGCAGATAAGATAAATCGCCTGAGAGAGGCTTAGGACACGCAATTAAACCTTTTTACTGAAGGTGATTAGGTCATAACTTCGACCAGGCTTCGACCTGTGTAATATTCATCGAATACTTACCGCGTGAAAGTCGGCAATTTGTGCCAAGTGATCTGGGATAACATCCTGTGTCCTATTCCTCACACAGAAGGAATAACCAATAGCCAATTTATAAACGTTTCGTATCGAGTCTCTTTAGACAATCGTTAACGTTGTATAGTCTGACCACGTGACTTTACGTTCAAATGTGTTATTCCCATACATTGATTTGTTTTCTACTAGCGTTATTGATTGTAGTTTGACAACTTGGCTACAGGTGCAGGGAGTGATCAAGAGCAATGTATACATCTGTCTCTTACGCACACTCAAAATAACCACCAGGCCAAAATTGTACCAAATTTCACCTAAAACCGTTCAGTCGTTAAGGCATGAAGGATGCCCGAGGAGGCCCGAGTCGACGGCGCGTAGTGTTCCACGCGCGCCTCAAAGAGATTTCAGCAAAACTGAAGGGGTCCACTAGGGCCGATGCCTGTCTGGGTCGCGAATAAATTTAAAAAAGAGTTACCGCGGCCCTGGCACAAGCAACTGAAGGAACACGGGTGGGTTTTAGTCAGTAAAAGTCTGCCACGCCCTTCCGCTTCACCCAGAGCGGGAGAAGTCATTGTATGATTTCCCACAAAAAAAAAAGGCCTGTGTACCAAATTTCACCTAAAACCGTTCAGTCGTTAAGGCATGAAGGATTGACAAGCATCCAGCAGCCTAATTGTATAAGTGATCAATCGAATGCGAGGTGAAAGACACGATGTGGATTTCCGTCTATGTGATTGGTCGTTTGATGGGGTCAAAACTCTTAAAACTCCAGTTGCCCATAGAGATTCAAAAAATTTAACCAAATGCAAAGAAATCTAAAGTCCTAAGTCTCTCTTAACATATGTAACCGTTGTTGATGTCCTAAAAGAGACAAAAAACCTTCTTTCCCGGAACGGGAAAAGCGTTGAAAATTTTGAACGTTACACGTTGTGTAGAGCGATCATTTGTCTAGGGAGACAAAAAACCTAGTTAAGTCACTATGATGAAAAATCGCCTCAGTGTGCACAGACAACATACAAGATTTTCATAATTGGTTGTGAAGTTTACAAAAAATACCCGAAAATTGGTTTAACAAACTTAATTAAAAGTGAGAGTGTATACGGTCTATACGGCTGCAAAGGTTGACAAGGTGCGCATGAATTCATGCAGGCCAATACCTGGGCCGCGCGTGATTAAATGCGCAAGCACTCCAGCGCCCCGGACAAAGGTAGCTGCAGAACACCGTGTGGTTTTAGTCAGGAAAGAGGCTAGCGGAGGCTAGCGGAGGAGAAGAACCCCCAAGGTCTGTCTGCAGACGATCCGCCCATCACGACCGCGGAGCTGGAAATTGTTCTCCAGAACCAAAATCCGAAAAAAGCCCCGGTAACAGCAGACATCTGCACAGCGGCAATAAACTGCGATAGGGAGGTGTTCTTAGCGATAGCAAACAAGTGTCTGTCGCTGTCACACTTCCCGAAGCAGTGGAAGGTCGCCCACGTGTGCATTCTCCGCAAGCCAGGAAAGGACGACTACACCAGCCCTAAGTCTGACAAACACCTTCGCCCGCACCGCGGCGGAGGACATCCATCCATGAGGATTTCCACTAGTTATAAAACTTATTCGAGGCGGGTTGCTGAAGATACTCAATACATTTATTGTATCCACTTTTTTTTTTTTTATAGAAACGTCGCCCCACACTAGGATTTTCTTCCTGTATCGTGGGTGCGTTTACAAACATATAAACTCACATACACAAACACCCAGAGCCGGAACAACTATCTGTAGGTCATACAAATATTTGTTCCGTGCGGGAATCGAACCCGCGACACGCAGCGCAGCAGTTAATCGCTCAACCACTGCGCCAACCGTGCGCTCAAACTGCGAGCGTTGTGAACTTAGATCGTAGGTTAAATTTAGACCATTGTGGAACCTGTCGGGCACTGCAAAAGTAGGAGAGAGGAAGAGAGCTTTTATTTGACTAAGTATTTATTTATTTAGTAGATTGCAATTAGTTTAATTTAAAATTTGTCATTTAAATTTTCATTTACATTATAATAGCATTTAGTTAATATAAATTGTTTTAATTTATTAATTAATGATGATACCCATGAAATAGATGCACCCCGCATGTTCAGCAACCCGCCTCGAATAAATTTATATGCTTATTCTTGAATATTACGGAACTAACTTTATCGACTTATGCAGTAAAGCTCCTGAACTACAGAAGAAAGATGAAAATTTTAGCTCTTCTCGCTTCGGGTACGCTAGGTTCTTTAATAGGGGGCTTTTTATATTTTTGTGTACTTTATTTGAAAGCCAGAGAGGTTCAAGTGCACCTCCTTGACCCTCTTCCAGCGCCCTTGAATTTCTTGTTATCTATACATACAAATAAATAAAATTGAAGTGTCTGTATGTAATATCAAAATAACAACGTTTTATTGAATGCAAGTGAAAGTATATACGGTACTAACAACAAATAAGCAATTTTTAAGATTATTGTCTGTCTGTCTGTTTGTTCCGGGTAATCTCCGAAACGGCTGGACCGATTATGACGGGACTTTCACTGGTAGATAGCTGATGTAATAACGAGTAACATAGGCTACGTTTGATCACGAGAAAATTCATAGTTCAGGCGGGAAAAAAAAAAAAAATTACGAGTTTTACGCGGACGAAGTCGCGGGCAACAGCTAGTAATCAGTGTATTTTTTGCCATGATTGGCCGCTCTAGACCCAAGCAAGCCTTAGCAATACTTGCTTTTTATTAAATACCTATCGTTCACAAAACGTACTATCAAAATACCTCCAATAGGACCTATCTACGGTTCATAATTTGGAAGAAACAGGCTTATCTTTACTGGTATGGTTTTTATGGGCTTCGTTGACCGGCCCGTGCAAATAGAGCAGTTTTTGCGTACACAATGAGGGTGAAAGCCTCAGATACGATAATCCGTTTGACCTGTGGATAACTGGACATGCGCCGTTTGACACCAAACCTTTTGCTTTTAGATTTTTTTTCAGCAGGTACGGTAAAACGGGGTGAATGGGAACAAAACTTTGATTAGGATTTTAACTTTGATACCACTTTGTGGTTTCAAACAAAACATCGTGTTTTTTTAAATAATTATTTAATACTAGCTGTTCCCCGTGGCTTCGCTCCCGTGGGCCACCCCACAGGACCCGTTTTTGGGATAAAAAAATAGCATATGTCACTCAGGAACACAGATAACTATATACTAGTCAGAGACTCAGGAATAATGTAGCTTTCTATTGGTGAAAGAATTTTGCAAATCGGTCCAGTAGTTTCGGCGCCTATTCGGTACAAATAAACAAACAAACAAAAAAAACTTTCCTTTGTATAATATTAGTATAGAAGTATAGATATTGGAGTACCTACTAAAATGCTGCAAATAATTTTTAAATAACGTGAAAATTCAGTGGGAAATTGGCCTGGGGGAGGCCTATGTCCAGCTGTGGACGTCTTTCGGCTGAAGTGATGATGATGATGATGATGTGAAAATTCCCTTCAAAGTTTTGTTTCCATTCACCCCTGCAGTTCTATTCACCCCATTTTACGGTAACTTTGATTTGATCTTTGCGATAGTGTGTTTTCCAGAAAAAGCCTTTAATTTTCTACACAATTCATAGGCACCTGTAACCTAAGGTTGAATCGAGAAATCTGCAGGAATCAGAGTTTTTGATTTTCATTCATGATACTTGGTAGTAAAATAGATTGCTGCAGAGTTGCCTGGAAATTTCTAGACACAATAATTACCTTAGTCAAATAAATTGTATGTAGGTATGTATGCGTTTGTGGACTACGAGAAAGCCTTCGATTCGATCGAGACTTGGGCTGTATTGCAGTCTCTCCAACGGTGCCAAATTGACTACCGGTACATCGAAGTGTTGAAGTGTTTACACAAAAACGCCACCATGTCAGTTCGACTTCAGGATCAGACTTCGGAACCAGTCCTTCTGCAGCGAGGTGTGAGACAAGGAGACGTCATATCTCCGAAACTGTTTACTTGCTGCACTGGAGGATGTCTTCAAGGTTCTGGGCTGGAGGAAGACTAGGCATCAATGTCAATGGCGAATACATCACTCACCTTCGGTTTGCCGATATAGTGGTTATGGCTGAGACCATGGAGGACCTCAGTACAATGCTCGATGATCTCAGTAGAGCTTCCGAAAGAGTGGTTCTTAGGATGAACATGGACAAAACCAAGGTGATGTTGAATGCCCATGTTACACCCACTCCTATCAAGGTCGGAGACTCTACACTCGAAGTTGTGGGCGACTATGTCTACCTGGGACAAACGATCCAATTGGGTAGGGCTAACTTCGAGAAAGAGGTCAACCGTCGAATCCGACTCGGCTGGGCAGCGTTCGGGACGTTGCGCGGTATCTTCTCGTCCAACTTACCACAGTGTCTCAAGACGAAAGTCTATGAGTATGACCAGTGTGTGTTGCCAGTGATGACATATGGCTCTGAGACGTGGTCGCTTACAATGGGCCTCATCAGAAAGCTTACAGTCACTCAAAGGGCAATGGAGACTACTATGCTCGGAGTTTCCTTGCGTGATCGAATCAGAAATGTAGAGATCCGCAAGAGAACCAGGGTTACCGACATAGCCCGAAGAATTGCCAAACTCAAGTAGCAGTGGGCAGGGCACATTGCTCGCAGAACGGATGGCCGATGGGGCAGAAAGGTTATGGAGTGGCGACCGCGAACCGGAAGACGTTGCGTTGGAAGGCCTCCAACCAGGTGGACCGATGACCTGGTGAAGGTTGCGGGGATCCGCTGGTTGTGAGACGCATGGGACCGGTCAATGTGGCGAGCAGTACATCAGCGGAAATTACATCCATAAACCAGCTATAATATAGTCAAAGGTTAAAGTACTAACGGATAAGACAATTCTTGAGACTGTATGAGGGGTGATCTCTGTTAAACATCACAGACATATTGGCTGTACAAATAACAAAAAATCAACAAAATTAATTTTACTAGCTGATGGTTAAGAAGGCCAATAGTATAATTGTGTATAAAGGCCGGTAAGTAAGGAATTACGATCGAGGCTAGAGTAGAAGCCCGAAGTCGGAGACTGAGGGCTTTCTGAGTCGAGGTTCGTAATTCCCGTACCGCCCGTGAAACATACAATGTTTTTCATCACATTTGAGAGAAATAATTATGAATTATAGCTTTAATACACAAGTCTGCACAACTATTATTACGAAATACGTGAACTTTTTTTTTAGAGGATGGCGGGCTTTTTGCCCACACCACAGGTTATAAAATGTTTCGTTCAGAAACGTTAAGGGCAAATACTTACGTAGGTATACAGCCATGACGGAGTGTAAAAAAAAAAATCGACGTTTTGGTACAAAAAACTATTAAAATCGATTATTAAGAACATTAGTTGAGTATTTTAGTAACGGCGGAGGCGTGTCAGACTTTTACTGACTTACTCCGTTTTATTTCCAAATGTAGTGTAAATATTAGGTAGCTATTTTACAGTCTTTAGAAATATTGAAGAGTAAACATAGGTGCTATGCTAGTAGATATTATATTATCTGTGGTAGTGCTATGATAAATAGGCATAACCTCGCAACTCGACTTAATTAATTATCGTGCGAGAATAAAATTCAATTTTAATAGCACGCTAGTTTGGCATAACAGGCGAGAATAAATATGATCACAAAATCAAATAACCTAAGCTAATTGAGTACGAAATGCCCAAAATGGTTTTCCATCAAGATTAGAGATCCCCAAGACGGCGTTGTATAGGTACCTACTCTTACTTTACTCCTTTAACCAGTCGTTAGAATAACCGAAAACCATTGTAAAGCTAGCGTACAGTTTCAGCTGATTAATAGGCTTAAATATGGTCATTGAACAGAAAAGAGAGGGTCAAGGGAATTTGGTTGGCGTATAGCCTTAGGGGCACTATGGCGCGAGGACTTAGAAAAATTATCGTTTTATTTTTGTTTCGTCGAACTAGCTTCTTACTGCTCATAACAGCATCTATCTGTTCCGCACGTGTTGTCGGTTGATATAGCACGCATTTTAACCCCGCGCACAAAATAGTTCGTGCCGTCGACTAGTGTACCCTTAAGTGGCTTCTATGGACAAGGTTAATAAGCTGACGAGAAAAAAATGGCAGAAATGTGTTAAAAAAAAATCTTCGAAAATTTGACTAAGTCCACTGCCCCTATGGCTACGCAAGGTGGTGAAAGATCGACTCCTCGTGGAGGCGATCGGCGGTGGCGACCTCTCGCGGCCGGCCCTGGTTCAGGCCATGGTACGCAGCGAGAGGGCATGGGAAGCTGTCACCTCCTTCTGCGAAGCAGTAATGCTCGCGAAGGAGGAGGCGGAACGCGTGAGGGAGACGCAACGGAGACTCCCTCGCGCCCCTAGTCACCGCAGGAGACGCCCTGGGCGTCGGGAGTAGCAAGCCGATTCCCGGCCACCGTAGGCGCGGGCTTGCGGACGGCAAGTACGGCCCGAGTCGACGGCGCGTAGTGTTCCACGCGCGCCTCAAAGAGATGTCAGCAAAATTGACGGGGCCCGAGAGGGCCGATGTCTATCTGGGTCGCGGATAAATTTGAAAAGAGTGTTACCGCGGCCCTGGCACAAACAACTGAAGGAACACGGGTGGGTTTTAGTCAGTAAAAGTCTGACACGCGCTCACGCTTCACCCAGAGCGGGAGAAGTTATTGGATGATTTCCCACCCAAAAAAAAAAAAAGGTGAAAGATCGACACGACAATTATATTTTTTTCAAATTTTCTCGGGTTTTCTTACATCATCTCATGGTTATCGACTAGAGCAACAATTTCATTCCTGAAAAGATTTTCATCCGAGCTACCATTTTGGATATATAAAGCGTTTTATGCAAAATAAAATAAAATTCGGAGGCCCATAATATTCGGAAACGGTGCGTCGTAGGGCTAATGCTTCTCAGAACCTAAATGATTGTTATGGTCATGGTCAACCCGGTACTGCAATAAATTTGGGCAATTTCAGCAAAAAAAAGACGTGAAAATTGACTAAGTCCTTTTCTTTGCTTCTCATAGTGCCCCTAAGCGTATACTCCAACTCTTGAAACTTCGCCCCTAAGATGACCCACTGACCGGGAATTTAGTTAGAATTATTGCTGCATAACAAATTACCGCCATTTTAATGTTAACAAGCCAATTACATATGAAAAAAACTCGCGCACTAAGGGTCTCGTACCATAATCGCAAAAACGGCAAAAAAAACACGTTTTTTTTGTATGGGAGCCCCATTTAAATATTTATTTTGTTTTGTTTTAGTATTTGTTGTTATAGAGACAACAGAAATACACCATGTGCACAGGTAATATAATACTAGCATACCATCTGTGAAAATTTCAACTGACTAGCTATCACGGTTCATGAGACACAGCCTGGTGACAGACAGACAGACGGACAGTGGAGTCTTAGTAATAGGGTCCCGTTTTTACGCTTTGGGTACGGAACCCTAAAAACCACTGATATCTGTTAAATTTTCATGATATTTGAGAGCTACACATTATTTCATTGTTACAAACAATAAATGGTTTTTTTTTTATAAATATCCATAAATAATTCGTTTGAACACTAATTTGTATAATATTTTTAGTGACTTAATGTCCTATAACCCCTAGATGGGGCAGAGGGCGTCCACAGATGTCCTCCTTCGCGATCGATCTTGAGCTTCACGCTTCACCTCGCTCCATGTCATTCCGATGCTCGTCGCTTCTGCCAATACGGTGCGACGCCAGGTTTGACGGGGACGGCCACGCTTTCTTTTCCCTTGGGGATTCCAGTCCAAAGCTTGCTTGGGTATGTGATCGGGACCCCTTCGGAGCGTGTGGCCAATCCATCTCCACTTGCGACGCTTGATCTGACGGTCGATCGGGCTCTCGTAGCATTTCTCCAAAAGCTCTACGTTGGAGATGGTCTCGGGCCAGTAAATTCCGAGAATGCGACGGAGACAGCGGTTGACGAAGACTTGTATTTGGCGTGAGATTTCCTTTGTGACCTTCCACGTTTCGCACCCGTAGAGCCGCACGGATTTGACATTGGACCCGAAGATTTTGAGTTTAATCCTTCGGGTCAGTTTCCGCGATTGCCAAACAGGTCTCAGCTGGGCGAAGGTAGCTCGGGCTTTGGCGATCCGTGAAGCGATGTCCTCTTCACTACCCCCAGTCTCTGACACGGCTCTCCCGAGGTACGTAAATTTGTGGACGCGTTCCACTGCCTCCGTGCCAATCAGCAACGGTGAGTGGTTCTTCACAAAAGTTCTCATTTCCTGGGTCTTCCGTATGTTTATTTTGAGCCCCGTTTTTGCCGCCTCCTGACGTAGATCGTTAAGCTTTACTTGCATATCTGCGTGGGTATGACTCAGCAGGCATAGGTCATCGGCGTTATCCAAGTCTTCCAAGACGTTGGATAATGCCCACTCTATGCCGCGGCGCCTGTTATCATAGATGCGAAGCAAAATACCGTCAAGAACGACTAGGAAGAGGAGCGGTGACAGAAGGCAGCCTTGGCGGACACCCGCATGTACTGCAACGTCATCCGATATGAGGCCGTCATGAGTAACCTTACAGGAGTAATTCTTGTAAATACTCTGCAACAGACGGACTATTTTCGGCGGCACTCCAATGTCCAGTAGGCGGGTCCAGATACTAGACCACTTCAGCGTATCAAAGGCCTTTTCAAAGTCTACAAAGGTTAGATAAATCTCCCTCTGCCATTCTGATGCCTGTTCCAGTATGATACGGAGAGTGTTGATCTGGTCCGTACAGGAGCGGTTCGAGAATATTTTTAGTAAAACTATATTATTTCGATGGCGCGTGTAATATTTGATAATATCACCTAGTTATATACTCATATATTAACAGTAAAGTGGCACCCGCAGTACAATTTACCATTACAGATACAAAGCAAACATGAAAAACACATAGACATAGACTGTAGATAGTAATCTACGCCTGTGTCTACCGTTCGCACAGCGGAGATCAGGAGATATCCAGGCTCACAGATTACCTACCTCAGTGAGGCGTCTGATGCGGCACAGCAGCGGTACCCTTCCGCCCAATTAGTGTTACTGGAGGACCAAAAATGTCCACCACCAGGAGTGGCTCTTCCCATACCAATGCACAGATCATGCTGGACGGGAGATGCGTAAGCTTTTACTAGCGCTAAACCTCACCCAGCTGGTCAGGGAGGCAACGAGGGTACCGGATGTTGATTCGCACACAGCGAATTGCTTGGACCTTCTGCTGACAACAGATCCAGACAGATACTCTGCGTCGATAGTTTCACCTTTGGGTATTCCGACCACTGTCAGGTGAAGTCTGTGTCCGTCTATTCCCCGCTCGATCCCAGCCCAAGAGGCACCCGGCGTCGGGTTTGGCGGTAAAAGTCAGCAGATTGGGATAGCATGCGATCTTTCTTCGCATCCTATCCTTGGCAGCCTACTTGCTTTTCTTTGACTGATCCATCGTCGTGCTCGGACGCCGTGACGGAAGTGTTGCGTCAGGGTATGGAGTACTACATTCCTTACTCTGACGAATCAATGTCTAGCGGGGACCGGCCAAGGTTTGGCGCCGAATGTAAGCGCGCCGATGCGCGCGTACCTGGCTTGGGTCGACGCTCGCAAGGCGAATGACATTTCCGTGTTGTACCTATTAGGATTTAGGACAGCGCCTTAATGATAGTTCAACTATCTATAAGGCGCTGATAAACTAATTAGTTGAAATATCTATACACATTTTTATCGAAAAATGCAGCAGCCGTATTGCGTATGTGAATACGGCAACGCAAAGAGTTTAACCGCTATCCAATCGACCAATCACACGCAATACGGCTGTCCGTCTCCATCTCGCATGTGAGTGGTCGATTTATTTTTGCTCAGCAGAATGTATGTGCGTGTCACAATCACAACACAATAACAATCAGACAGATTTCTATACTTTGATATAGACACTGAATGAATATTTTTTTTATTTTTCAGATTTAGCTCCTTCAAAACAATAACATGTCATAATTTATTTCAAATAAATGCTAGTCGCTCGCTGAGGTTCAGCTCGCAACTCCCTACCGAAGATTACCGAAACCGAATACAGCTGAGCGTCGTCGCGCGCGGTTTTTTGCATGAAGGTATAATGGGTTTTTTGCATGAAGGTATGTTTTTTGGCAATTGCACCGAGCATTTTGCCAGTGTCTAACTACTGCGCGGTTTATTTAAAAGTTAGAGCATAAGGCCCCGTTTACACTTTGATTAGTAATTAGGCGAGTTCATACATGTTCTGCGAAATTTCCAGGGGGGGGGGCAGCTGCCCTTCACTGACCCCCCCTGGGTACGCCCATGCTTGGCATGAATCAAAACATACCATCACGTCTATATTTCAGTTTTCCAATAATGTCCAGATGGAAAACCCAATACCACTATGCCCATACCCATATACTCGGGAAACGATCCAGAACCACATTCTGACAGTAGCGCTTGCAATCTACAATAAATTGCCCAAAAGTTTGAAAGAGCAAACTATACATAAACTTAAAAAAAGCAATGAAATTGATTTTGGCACAAAAAGCATATTATAGTATAACAGAATTTTTAAACGACTCAAGGTGATTATTATAAATAATTATAACTAACATTGTAATAATTATGGTCATGTAGTAGTGGCGAACTTATATTATAAATTTAATTATAATTGAATGTCTGTTAAAGTGTTGTAAATCTTCATTGTGATAATTTTAATCTGTAATAGGGATAATTCCAACAAGGGAAACAAACAATAATAATAATATAAATAATAAGAAATAATAATGCATAAGAAAAATAGGGCGCTGGTGTGTGCTCTTGACTCGCAGCTATCAAATGTTTTTGATAGCAGCAAAGACCTTGCCGATACCCACTCAATACTGTACTGCGCGGCTGCTGCGGCATGTCGTGTAGCTAAAGTCAAATCCCCAAAAAGTGACAGAACTACACGACCAGCTGTACCAGCCTGGCAGTCCAGGATTGAGCGTCGTATCGGTGAGGCTAGAGCACTCATCGGCAAGCTTATCTGCTTCAGGGATGGCAACACTCGCTCTAGAGTGATGCGCTTTGTGAGGCGGGCTTTCTCGGGGACTGATATCAGTTCTCGAGATTATCTGTCCCGCGTCACAGAGCGTATCGACTTCCTGAAGCAGAAGATCTATGCATGGGCAAACCGTATTCGTCGGTACAAGTGGCGAGTGGAGCGATACATGCAGAATCGTACATTCCAGAACAACGAAAGGTGGGTTTATAGGGATTGGGAGCGACCCAACCAAGGTGTGACTGATACACGCCTACCAGATGATGACGCCATGTATTCGTTCTGACGCAATATCTGGTCGGTGCGATCGAACAAGCGTGCGATCCGATACCACAAATGGGGGCAATTACCATCAGCCCCCAAGATGTAGCTCGTGCAGTCCGTCCGTTGCCTAACTGGAAATCGCCAGGGCCGGACGGACTGCACAACTTTTGGATAAAATGGTTCCAAAGGTCGCACGCTCGTTTGGCAACTCAGTTCCAGTCTGCCTTAGAGTCAGGATCGCTGCCCCAGTTCCTAACTACAGGAATAACCCACCTGCTCCACAAATCAGGTAGTACTGCGGAACCTAAAAATTATAGACCGATAACATGTTTACCGACGGTCTATAAAGTTTTTACATCCATTCTGAGAGCTAAAATTAATCAACATATTGATACGAATTCAATCATGTCTGCTTCTCAGAATGGATGTAGGAACGGGTCCCGCGGTACTAAGGAGCTGCTCCTTATAGACATTGCTATTAGCCAGCAGGTTCGCCGTTCCCGAAGGGATCTGGTGACATGTTGGATAGACTACAAGAAGGCCTATGACTCAGTGCCACATACATGGCTCATGAGGGTGCTGGAGTTGTATAAAATTGATGCAACTCTGCGCACCTTCCTGATGTCGTGTATGGGGCAGTGGAGGACGGTCCTTCGCTATCCAGGATGTCGACAGATTCAAGAAGACAGCGAACCTATAAGGATCGAGCGTGGAATATTTCAGGGCGATAGTCTGAGTCCACTGTGGTTTTGTTTAGCCCTGAACCCTCTTAGTACACTGCTGGAGGGTTCGGGCCTGGGCTATCGGTTGAGAAGAGGAGGTCAGGTCATATCTCACCTCCTTTACATGGATGATCTCAAGCTCTTTGCCCCCAACAACTTGCAACTGATGAAGCTACTGAAGGTTACAGAAACCTTTAGTGACGCCATCAGGATGGAATTTGGTGTGGACAAATGTGCAGTCATGCATGTAAAGCGTGGGGAGATTATGGAATCCGTGGGAATACAACTCTCGGATTCCATACACCTTCGATCCCTTTCCTCAACCGAAACTTACAAGTATTTGGGTATGTCGGAAGCATTAGGCATCAATGTAACTGACGTGAAACAGTCGTTGAAGGAACGCTTCTTTGGCCGCCTGAAAAAAGTACTAAATAGTCTTTTATCAGGCGGGAACAAGGTGCGCGCCTTCAACGGCTGGGTCATGCCGGTCTTGATGTATTCTTTCGGCATACTCAAATGGACTCAGACAGAACTTGACGCCCTGGATAGGAGAGTCCGCACATTGCTTACCGCAAATCGTATGCATCAACCACGGTCATCGGTTATGAGACTGTATATGCCTCGGAAGTGCGGGGGTCGTGGCTTTTTAAATGCTAAGACCCTACACAACCGCGAGGTATGCAGTCTTAGGGAGTATTTCCAGGCAGCTGACGTGGGTATGCATCGAGATGTGGTAGCGGTGGATAAGGGCCTTACCCCGCTATCCTTGGCTAACGAGAACTGGCGCAAACCTATAGTATTAGATACTAATGACCGCAGGGAGGTATGGCAGAGCAAGGAGCTTCACGGACGCTTCTACCGGGTCCTACATGGGCCTGATGTAGATCTTTTAGCGTCCGTGGCCTGGCTGCGATTTGGTGACCTTTTCGGGGAAACCGAAGGTTTTGTCTTTGCGATTATGGACGAAGTTATGATGACGAACAACTACCGGAAATATATTGTGAAAGACGGCACGGTTGACATCTGTCGGGCATGTCACCGGCCGGGGGAATCCATCCGTCACATTATCTCCGGTTGTTCTAGTCTAGCTAACGGAGACTATTTGCATAGACACAACCTTGTAGCCAGAATTATCCATCAGCAACTTGCTCTGAAATACAATCTTGTTGAATCGGAAGTGCCTTACTATAAGTATGAGCCCGACCCAGTTCTCGAAAATGGCAATGTCACGTTGTATTGGGATCGGTCTATCATCACTGACAGGACTATTGTTGCCAATAAGCCTGACATAGTGGTGATAGACCGACTAGAGCGTCGCGCAATGATTGTTGATATAGCGGTTCCCCATGACGAGAACCTCGTGAAGGCTGAGAGAGATAAGAAAAGCAAATATCTTGATCTGGCTCGCGAGGTTGTCGACATGTGGCATGTGAATACAGCAGTCATTGTGCCGATAGTCGTTACGGCCAATGGCATAATAGCCAAGAGCCTCGACGAACATCTGAGGAGGCTCTCGTTGGGCAGCTGGATCAAGGGCTTGATCCAGAAAGCGGTACTCCTGGACACGGCGCGTATCGTTAGGAGGTTCCTCTCTCAGGAGCCCTGACCACCGGTAGCTTGGACCCCGTTCCCGATACCGGTGGGCTACTATTTTTGTATTTTTAAGTTTTTTTATTTAATTTTTTTATAGAATAATATTTAAAAATGTAAAGATATGTAAATAAAATAAATAAATGGAAATATAAATAAAAGTAAAAAAATGTATTATTTAAATTAATTAATAATTATAATAATTTGGATAGTGTAAATAATATAGAATTTAAGAAATCTGTTTGTGTGAATGATGTTTAATGTATAGTTGTAAAATTTGAAAATCATTAATTCAATAATAATAATTTTATCTAAAATATTTGCACGCCATGAGAAATGGCAGACATGTCGTGAGCCACTGTTATTTAAGATCTTGCATGCATGTATTATTTTAATTCTGTATGTATACACATATTTGAGCAATTAAAATTTCTTATCTTATCTTACTTAATCACTAGAGCAACCAGGCCATACGTCCGATTTCGCATTAACCGAGATACACCACAAAGGCCGATGCATTTAATTAAGTTATTGAGTACGATTTTTACGTACCTTTAGCACCTGATAGCTGAAAATTGGCCGTCGCCGTGTCGGCCCAATCTTACAAGTGTGCGTACTAACACTACTCAATCCTACAGTTTTTGGAGTAATGTCTAGGGCGTCTAGGATCTCCATCTATGGGTTCCGGTGGGTTCTGTGTTCCTTTTGTATCTAGTTAATATATTTAACTTTTGTAAAACTGTACCAAATAGTGATTAATTATTAAATACTCCATAAGCAAGTAAATAATTCAAGACTTGTTTTCTACCTCCCTACTCGAAAGGAGAGGTCACCAGGAGAAATGTACCTGCACCCGTGCCTAAGCCATTCCAAACAGCAGGCGTGATGTGTATGAAAACTCAGCGCCACCCACCTTAAGGAATCGAACCCAATAGACGTCATACATCGCTTCAGCGATATTATGATAGTTTTGACTACCACCTCCCACCTTCGAAGGCACTTTCTACAAGGGTATCTTTATTGCATGCCCATAATTGTGTATTAATTTCAACTTTTACACTTCAGACGGACAGACAGACGGACGGATCGTGGAGTCTTAGTAATAGGGTCCCGTTTTTACACCCTTTGGGTACGGAACCCTAAAAATAACACTGCCTTTGAATTATATAAGAAAGGGAAAGTAAAGCATTGCTTACAGGTGTGTTAATATACCCCAACATCCATTCTATAAAATTGATGAATCGCAAAACAATTTCACGATCTTTAAAAGCAAATAAACCTCGGTAATTCCATAACTCATTCCCAAAATATTGAAATAAATTTGAGTTAGCAGTGTCCATAAATAATTCGCCCTTTTCGGATGTTAATCAATTGTTTATTTCATACCATCATCTTATAAATAAATGTAACAAAACTAAATACAACAAACAGGTATTAAAAGGCCGTTTTCCATTTGAAACATATCAATTTAATATGATTTCTATAAACATTACCTATTGACATATTGAAACTCGCGTTCGCGTATAAAATACTTTTGTGACGTAACCGGGATGAAGCTATAAAAAAACACTGTATATTTTGTGGTCTGTTTATTAAAAATGCCCGTATTCCGGACTTTATCTGAGGCCGGTTTTCACCGACCCCTAACGTTGCCGCGGAATGGTGACTACTCGATGACCGTTTGTTCTTCTTTCACGAAAAATTCTACTACTTCCTCTACCGTCGTTGTTGTCGAGTCGGTGTCGATACCGTCTGTGTCAACATCTGTAGGAGAAAAACGAAAATTAATAATTACACATTACAAGAGCAAAAGAAACAATAGATGGACTGTTTGAAAGATAATATGACTAGAACGAGGGGCTGCTAAAGATGACGACTGATAGAAAAGTATGGAATAAAACATGTTTCGTTGACCCTAAACAAATAATACACAGATAATATAATACTGCAGAGCAGAGCAGAGCAGTGGTGGCCCAGTGGTATCGGCCGCGACTTACAAGTTGTAGGTCGTGGGTTCGAACCCAGGCAGGCGCTTTACTTTGTGTAAATTATTTCATCACCACTGCTCTCAAAAACGGTGAAGGAAAACATCGTGAGGAAACATGTCTTAGAACCAAAAATTCGAAGACATGTAACATCCACCAACCCGCACTGGGCCCGCGTGGTGGATTACGGCCCATTCCCTCTCACAGAGAGGAGGCCTGTGTCCCAGCAGTGGGAACATTAATAAGCTGATGATGTGATGTGATGTGATAATACTGCACTGCTACTAGCGTATTTCGTCTGATTAAACTGCTTATTTTACTAATAGTACATCGAACGCGGTCGGTTCTTTCCCGAACGGTAGATGGTGTTGGCAGTGACTTCCAAGTAAAATTAATCGTTATCGGTTTAATCGTTTCGTAAATATTTTCTTTCTTTAAATACAGTGACGATTTATTTTAGAGTATTTTTGCTCGTTTTTACTGTTTCACTATAACAAAATCTGTTACAATATAAATGTAAAAATCGAGTGGAATGCCTCAGAAATTTTAAAACCGCGCCATCTATTGGAATGAATTTTCAAATAATCTTTGAATTGTGAATTAAGATCCCAATATACCATAATTTTGTGCTTAGGAGAGTTGAATAAACAAGAACATAAAATTGTTAAGAACAATTAAAAAATATGGTAATTTTACACAAAATTCACTAACAAATCGATGCACGCGCCATCTAGTAAAATATATTTGATCCAAATTTTCATTCTTAGCGTCGGGACCCCGCGATCAGGGTAAGATGTAAAACGCAATATTACAGAACAGCAGATCACATCGAAATCAACATGCAATGAGTCTGTTTCTCAAACTTTAACCTGAACAGCGAAAAAGTTACTTTTAGGAAAGCATATGGAGGTATGCGGGACAAGCTGTAAATTCACGCAACTTGCATTGAAATGGGAGTACCCTCAGACCAAAAGAGTGTTGTGTCTAGTCCAATTATTGCTGTCGGGGTGTTGTATAATATGTGCCAAACGCCCGAAGAACTTTACTTGAGCGATGAAGGATTTCTGAGTCAGTTATTTTTGTAACTCGTATGTGGCGACTTAGCTGCCGCTAAAGCCTACACTCCACCAAGTGAGATAATGTCATGGTCATTCTCGAACGATTGACTGTTAAAATGTAAGTGATACGTACAATTCCTGAGCTCGAGCCGGCGCGGCTTCTGCTCGTTCCATTCCACCACCTTGGCCTCGCGGTACTCTATATGTTTCTTCATCTGCTCCGTACGCTTAGCCACCAATTCCTGTAAACAAAATGTTAAGTGGATTAGACAAATGTTATCTTTAACGGAGTAAGAATCCAAAGATATTCAGCAGCTTCTAGTTCAACCAAATGTGTGTTGAACATCAGAACATTGGCTTGGGGAGTAACCATTGCTGTGGTTGGAACCCATACCTATCTTAATGTATCATGACGACCAAGACGTACGGCAATGCGCCATCGGTACATGGTGGATATCCCATCCATACGCACAAAGCGATTTGAAAATACTTTCATTGTGCATATAGCTAAGGAGTGGAATTCCCTGCAAAAAGGCCTTGGGCTAAAAGGGCTTGTTTCCTGATAGCTATAATCTAGGGGTCTTTAAGTCAAGAATGAATAGGTTACTTCTAGACAAGCGTGCTTCACCTGTCGAAGGGGATGATAACTTCTTGTTAGGTTACTTTAGACCCTGCTGACAGAAAAAGGAGCCGTCGACAAACTTTATTTTCAGTCGCTGTTTTCGCCCACAGTTTGTCGCCCACTTAGTATTTCAGTAAGCACTATTCAGTATTTTTGCGCTCGTTTAAATACTATCCTTTGGCAAAAATTCACAACAATAAAAAAATAGTAAATAAACTTGCGTCACAAGCCAAAAAGAATACATTTTGAAGACCTCACTCTACACCAACACAAATGCCCTCATTGCAAGCCATTGGCTTCCATTTTCGGCAACTCTCATCCAGCTGCTCACATCGTCGCTCTTCCTAACCTATCAATTAATCTGTACTTTCTATAATAATAATAGAGCATACCTTGCTGGCTTTGTTACTGCGCATGCGGTCCTTAGACTCGAACTGTGAGTAGTACTTCTTCAGGTTCTTTTTGATGTCCTTTTGCTGTTTCTCAGAGAGTAACGTCGGAGGTCTCGGCCGCCAGTTGAACTGCGCGAAACCTTCCTTCATCACTCTGTAGGCAAATATTAACGTTAGTTTGGAGAAATTATCAAAAAGCTCCCCCATAAACAACTACCATATTCTCATTCATTCATCACCGCCTGCCTGTATTTTTATCTTCTACCAATAAACCCCACAAACCTCGCAATAGATTTTGATATAGTTTTCACTAATAGAAAAAGCGAACCCAAGGAAGGTTTTTGTATATATTTGTACCGTGCGAAGCCAGGGCGGGTCGCTAGTTCTTTATACGTTTCTATATAGAAAATAACATGTAGGGTAATGACATTACAGTGACATCTTAATCCAGATTCCAATCCAGATTTATGCCTTGTGTCCAACAAGATGTAGCATGCATTGTGTTAGGTATAATAATCTTATTGGATTAGAGATAGCATTATTTGAAAGGAATGCTATTTCATATCACATCTACTAATCGCCTATTAAACACTTTTGAAGTTAAACATTATCATATCCACCACTAAAAACATGTTTAACACGGCTGTTATAAGCACTACAATTATCTTAATTACATACCTTCTGATGATTTTCCCTTGGAAGGACCAGATATAGTAACCAGTGTCGATCTTGCTCTTGAGTGAGGACACTCCAGTCACCACGAAGCGACCGGTCGGGTCCCATTCGATACCAGACATCTGAAGAGAAAAAGTTGCTAAGAAAATTCTGGCTAGAATTTTACTGTCAAGAAGAACGCCTCTTCAATATTCAATTGATTAAAAAAATATTGTGGCAAGACAATAAGACAATGATAAGATATCTTTCTCAACTATGTACAAAAATATCCCAAGTAAGAAGTCAGATACACACCTGGTAATGGTCCGAGACATTCATGATAGTGAAATCATTAGTGTCCAAGAACTCCAGAGCGCCACCAGTCAGTCCAAGGTTAGCGAGAACAATGAACTGTCCCGAGGGAGACCAGAATAGGTGGTTGAAGGGCTGCCTCTCGAACTTCTTCAACAATGTAGGAGCCTGACCAGTGTTCACTTGGTAGAAACTAATACAGATGTTAGCTGGATCACCATGGATGATAGCAAACTTAGACCCAACAGGCTCCCAAGCAAACGCTTGAATAGGTTCCTTGATTTCTACAGAGTCGACCGGGATCTCCTTCTCTCTCATATGGAAGATTTCAAAGTTGCAGTACATGCCCGAGTACTTGATCTCATTTTTGTCCTTCTTTACTTTGGAGTAACGGTCTACTTTGACACAGAGGTAGTCTCCGCTCTTCTGCCAGTGGATTTTACAGTCGGCTACGGAGAACAAGTTCTTGGACCGTATTTCTGTGCGGTTGGGAATCTCAAGGAGTGTCACCCTGGCTGGTACGTCTTTGTCTTCTGCTACCCAGTATGCTAATATGTTGTCGGTAGGCGACCAACTGAAGTCTCTGTAATAGAATAATAATGTATGAATTAGCTGCTTCTTGGCACCTTAAGAAATATGTTAAAATGGCCCAGACTTAACTCAGAGTTAGTTGCTCAACACGAAGTTAAATAATAAATATTTCATACATGATTGTCCGAGTTAGCTACTAATTCGGATTTCGGAAGGTAACACAGAATGTCGCAAGTGGGCCTTTGTGTGTTTAATCCAAAAAATAAATTAAGTCCTACATAACACTGTTGTTTGAATAAAAACAATTTACATATTTGCAACACAAAGTAGTTTTATTTCCTGAATTCATAACCTACATATAAACTGTTATAAAACAACAACATATGCACTATGTTAGGTGAATATGGATAATTGGATATATTGCTGATGCAAAAAATAAATAACCTAACACAATATTTATTTTAAAGGTACGTGATTATTGCAAAAACGATATGTTTTGCTTTAATCAGGCTTAAAATGTAAACTTTACGTAACAAATTCCCAGTTTCAGGACAGCAAAATTAATGAGACTTTCTCAAGTATGCGTAAAATACTGTGATAGGTTTTTGAAGATACGCGCGCTTGACAATTCGTCACATTAATTATGCTATAATTTATTTTATGTTCGACAAAGTAGGTCTAAGAGATTCAGGTTGTTCAGGAATAAAAACTCATTATACAAACACCAATATTTCAATAAATCAAAAATACTTTTAACATATAAGACAACCTATTGAAATGGTTCCAATATGGAATAAAGAGTATACTAACCATGTCATCTATACTAAAACTTAAAGGACATTATTTATAAATATCTCTAGAACTGGTTAGCGACTGATTAGCACATTTTTTATTCAAATTCTATACAGTAATTTTGAATATAGAATGTGGTAAGCTATCGATAAGCAGCGTCGAATTTTTATTTTATTAATTCTAAAAAAAAAGGGATAATGTCTTACCTAATGCCCGGTATTTTGATAGACTTCTTGTCCAGCAGACCGAAGCTAGGCGTCTCATACACAGAGAGGACGTCCTGACCGAGCCTGGCGAAGTACCGATCATCCTTGCTCCAGCGGAACACGGGCCATGAGACGTACTCGTCCGGCGGCGGGAAACTACGCTTCTCCAGACCCGTCCTGTAGGAAATGAAATGATTTAGTAACAGGAACAATGCGTCGTCATAACTGGCAAAATGCCCTTGGACTACCTGGAGACAAAAGTTTACGATATAGGAGATAAAAGAGCGAAAGTATTCATGTCATCATGATGGAATGATACACCTAACTGAGAAGTGTCTCACCAAGCTAAAGAACCCCGACAGATACAATGTATCGGACAGAGAAGTGGCCTATTGTTGCGTTCAACAGATTGCCACGAATCGGAAAGAAAAAAAAAAGAAATACTAGCAAAATTTAAAAGTCGCTTTGCCCTATTAATTGTGCTTTAAACTAGCTTTTGTCCTGCGGCTTCGACCACGTGGCCCGCACCACAGGACCTTTTTTTTAAGGTAATCTATTAGGCTCAGCGGTAGTGTCGCTTACTATCTAGTGAAAGTAATACTACGATTATAAAGAGGAAAGATTTGTATTTTTGTATGTAACGAAACTGGAAAGATTTCAAAAACTTCTTTCACCATTGGGAAGCTACACTATCCCCGGGTGAAACCGCGAGGCGACCGCTAGTATTACAATAAATTTGAAAGTTACGAACTAGTTTATCTGCCACCTGCCTAAATCTATTACCGTATTACAATGAAGTATAATTACGTATTTGAGTAATATGAAGTTGTTTCTGAAGTCATTTCTATTTTCCTTACAACATTCATAGGTTAGTTACTATATATATGGCTATCGCTTACTTTCCTTACATAAGTCTTACAAAATAACTACAAAAGTCGACTTTCTACATCATTACTGTAATGAGCATTTTAAAAGCACATTAAAGAACTATTCTCAGTAAGAAAAGTTTTTGTTTGCATGCAAATCTGTGATACCTGTTGCTATTCTTACTGTCTCAGACTCTCAGCTCACATGACGCGACGAGAATACATAATAACGAACCCGTTTGGGTGAGTTCGAACAACACAATTGCTGTATTTAAAAAGTTTAAAAATTTCTTAGAAAGGTAATATTGTAGTTTAGAAGTATGTATAAGATATGGTTACCGCAGTGGCTGCTGGTTTCATTCCAATTCTACAGATAAGTAGTTCTGAATCCAGCTGTTTGTATGTTTCAATAAGTAGTTATTGAATGCACCCTCAATACAGAGAGGAACTAGACTAGGATATAGCTAAGAACATTCAAAAGTTGAATATTTGTTTTAGCAAGATGTTTGGCCGACTAACTTGTTTTGCAGATTATCTGTGTCAAGTAGCAGTAAAACTGTATTTTTCTTTTATACATGTATTCCTAATCATTTACAGATCAATGCACATATTTGATGAGATGTGATTAATCTCCATAAAGGCTCCTACACACATGCCGATTGTACAGGTTTTTGGTGAGCTTCCGGCATCAATTTGCTTTTAATAGTACTTAGTGTGGTACGCCCGCAGCTGGCCGGCAGTCTTGTCGCGTCTTGATAAGACAAGAAAACAAAGTTGTCTTAAAAAAACCTAGTCATGATTACCAGCATACTGATTTATTATTAATTTGTTTTTGTTCTTAATATTCATAGCAAATACTAATTTGAAAATAAAACCTGTAAAGGATCTCACAAAATTAAGTTTGTTGCACTGTTGCATTGCGCCTTTCTGCCATGGCCTATACAAACTTTCTAATGTAGCTTTATGTTTCTACAAGACCAGCATTTCAAGCAGCAGATCAATTTACTGCCAAATATAACATCAATGTCATAAACAGCATAAAATACAGCTACATATACATAAACGTTCCCTTCTAGGCTTTGTGTGCTTACCACCATCGGCCACATCATCACTGACCACGGTGAGACTGTGGTCAAACACAGGCCTATAAATAGTAAAAAAAAAAAAAAAAAAACGTGCGGATTTTTCTCACAGGTGTAGGCAGAAACTGTAGAATGAAACTCCTTATATTCTTGTACTCTTTCAGGTACTATCATATATCAAATTCTTACTAACCTGATATCCCAGATAATGAGCTTCTTGTCTTCGCCCCTATCACCAGTCGGTGAGAACGTAACAATATAGTTCTCACATGGTGAAAACGAGATGAACCGAGCCTCCGGGTGGAAGAACTTCTGGAACTGCGAGAACTTGGGGCCGGCCCATAGGGCGACACCTCGCCAATGGAACGTCGCCAGGTACGTGCCCAGTGGTGACCATGAAGCGTAGGTCTCTGTCCAGTTCTGCATGGAAAATAGAAAAAAAAGTGTGTAAAAAGAACAAAAGAAAAAGTTTCAAGAAGGTTTTAATACATGAAAGATCTCATTCTGTAGACTGAAGCATGTTTTTTTTTTTAAATAATATCAAACAATATTTACATAGTTACATAATATTGTTAAAGTTATGTCAATATTTTTAGGTAAAAGGCTACCGCCGATGTTGCAACTCAACAACATTGCAACAATGCTGTCTCATAGAAAGTGCTCTAGCAGAAAACAATCTTGATGAAAAAGCACCCAATGCTAATATAAATAAAATAAAATAAATCTACTATAGAAACATTGGCGGCTTTAGTTTACAAGTTTTGGTAGTTCTTGGCAAGATCAAAATATTGTTTGACTAGCTTTGACACTAAAACTAAAAAGACTTACAATAAATACAACTTACCGGTCTCTCTTGCATAAGCGAAGGTTCAGGAAGGGCATTCTGCCACACCTGCAGAGAGACACCAGTGCCGATGCCAATCAAGAACTGATCATATGCATCAGGGTCCATCAGGTACCATTGTAAGTCGGACGCAACCTTGAACGGTTGAGGTGCTGGTGGCTCCCATTCATCAGGGATGTCTGAATACCTAATGAGGTAACAATAATATTAAATAGTGATTGTCTAAGACATAATTAAAATATACAACTGTAACTAAAACACGATATTTGTTTTGTTTGTGTTTGTCCCAAATGCTGCTGCTTATTTACATAACAACAAGTACAGTTCTAGCCGAACTTCTTTGGCCGCTCTGAAGTTTGCTACAATGGCTGCACAGTAGTAAATCTCGTACAAAAACAGCATTGATTCATGCCTTACACATTGGAAACCCAACATCAGGCACAGAGTGGCCCAGAAGTTAGACGAGAATTGTAACAAGTCATGTTTCAAAAATTGTGGCACAAATATTTCTGCTAGGAATTGCATCATAATTATCTGTATTTGCAAGCAATAAGGAAAAATAAGTAGCAAATTACCTACAGAAATCTTTTTAGTCTATCACAGAAAGTTGTAGTAGTTTGAAGTTCAACTTTTCTACTATCATGTCCATTGGTGAAGTGATAAGTGCTAGCAGGAAAACATCTAATTGACTTGTCACAAGGTCATATTATTAGTACTTTTAAAGAGCTCAATGAACTTTCAATGATAACACTCATATTCTTGAATAATTAGCTCCTGGAAACTTGAGTTTTGAATTTAAGAGATAGGGGTACTCACTTCTTGAAATCGGTGAACAAATTCACCAAGAATGTATGCTGCTTATCTAATTTACAGTTATTTGTCGCCTTCACGGCTTCAGCGGCGTTCTGAGGATTGCTGTACTCCAGGAAAATGTAGCCAATCGTGTTTCCATTTTCCTGCGTTGGGTAATACTCGTTGAGAATCTTCCCGAACTTGCTAAATATTTTATGAATGACACTCTGGAGCTTCTCCAGTCGCTCAGGCCCGACCTGCGGGCACCCATCGACCACGACCACATTCTCATAACTGTCAGTTTCTTTAGGTTTCTGCTCTAAAAGGTCGGCCAACAATTCTGCAACGTCAAAGTTAGGTTAGGATTTTATGACTTACATTACACTGCTTAATATCACTGGTAAAATGCATAATTTTAACCGAGTACACTTGCCAACACACACTAAACCTCACAATTACGTTAAAAATAGTAAAAACATGAACGAAAAGTTGTAAAATGCGTGGGTGACGCATATGGCCGGTCAAACTTGTCACAGAAAATTGCCCACCTTCATCGGGAATATCATCAACGAAATCCTCTGGATCCTCGAAATCGGGCTCCTCGTCATAATTGGGCTCCTCATTATCACTCTGAGGAGCTTGGTTCACTTTTTCGTCTCCTTTTTTCTTAGCCATTTTGACGATTTAGCGCGTGTAGCAGGAAGACAAGACACGCCATTAGTGACTGAGCATAGAGAAAGAATTTTTGACTTTTACTCAAAATGGCGGATTTTCGTTTTGATAGCAATTGAAAAGTTATATGTTTACAACAAAAATAAAGGAGTGGTTATGATGAGCAATGTTTTGGCCACTTCACAATGTTCAAAACTATGTAACTTTTTTATTATTTTGCAAATGCATTTATCTCAATAAATTATAGTAAAAACAAAACGTCGAATGTTTGTCATCCATAGACAAAACTTTAAAACCAAGGCGGGAAAATTGAAGCCTTTTGAAACATTGAGACCAGTTTGATTGAAAAAGTACTCTGTGATACATATTTTTACCCGGCTGCAAGGAAGGAAAGGGTTATTTTGTTGGTGGTGGCAATCTGCTCAGTTTTTTGATCTTGTTAACTCAACTAATCGTTATATATGATAACCAATTTTTTTTTTTTTCACTCATTTATTCATGCATTGTTAGTCTAGCAAATGGTCAAATAATTAACACTCCAACTTACTTCACTAATTGTGATGCTAACAATTGATGAAAAAGCGGATTTAAACGAAATAAGAAACCAACCATTGGTTGAGTTATAATAACCATGGATCAAAAAAAAATCTGGACCGATGAACATATAGTAAACGATTGCGTTATTTGGCATTATCACTTTTAACCTACTTCAAAAAAGGAGGAGGGTCTCAATTCGGCGAAATAATATATTTTGTTTTTTTTTTGTGTTCCCTGATTACCCAAAGCACAGATAATATAATACCAGCCCCAAGACACCTGGACCGATTTTGTTTGAAAGGCTCCGGGCGGGCGGCAGGTATTTGCGAGGCCCTTGTCCTTTTTACACTGTATGAGATACACGAGAAATGGAAAACTTGGCACTTATTGTTTTTTATTATTAACTAGCTTCTGCCAGTGGCTTCGCCCGCGGGAATGTCGAAAATTATCCCGAAGGACATCCCGGGATAAAAAGTATCCTTTGTGCTATTCCAGACTGGAATCTATATCCGTGGCAAATTTCATCCAGATCTGTCCCGCCGTTTGAGCGTGAGGAAGTAACAAACATATAAACAAACACTCACAAACTTTTGCCTTGATAATATTAGTGTGATTATTAATACTCGATTTTAATCGACCAACTTTATTTTATTGTGTGCTAAGGATAAAATTGTAAACTGTTTTTGGGTTGTAGCGCGAGGCCTCTGCAAGTACGAGGCCCTGGGCGATTGCCCTGTTCACCACCCCCTAAGGCCGCCACTGCGGTACTATCATCCTGATCTAATGACCATGTCACCATTAGGTCATTAGGTCAGGATCTGATGATGGGATCCCATGGAAATTGAGGGAACTCCTCAAATATTATGGGCATACATATAGCAACTTTGGTATTTTCATCAACAATGCAATCATTTACACTTATAAAGTACCATTTAATGAAGTGGAACTGATGAAGAAGACCACCGATGGCCACTGCAACTCCTTAATGATAAGTACGTCATGGGTTTTAGATAATACCCGTATTTTTGTGGTGTACAATAAAGAATTTAATAAATAAATAAATAATATCTCGAATAGTTAACCGGCTACGATGAAGCAAATACTTATAAATAAATGGTACTGATGCAAATGATACCATCGAACTGCAGCCTTATTGGCAAGGCAAAGGGCAAAGAGTATGAACAATCGACCAACCACATAGATGGAAATCCACATCGCGTCTTTCATCTCACATGTGATTGGTTGATTGTTCATATTCTTTGCCCTTTGCCGAATTCATAACGCAATAAGGCTGCGGATCTGATGATGAAGCCGGAAAGTAGGCACTTGAACGCCGAAATAAAACAATGTATACTAGTCGTGTTTGGGCTTATTGGAAACGTCTATATATCTTATTGGAATCATGGTACCTTCTAATTGCAAACGCAGTACTTGCAAAGTATTAAGTAAAGTTATTTATTGATACCCAAACAACAAGTCTTTGTTATATAATTTTATAATTGTACCTAAAGAATAAGAAAAAACATGTTTTTTTTTTGTTTTCATTACCCTGAGACGTCATTTTTGCAAAAAATTTGAAAATCCTAAAAATGTCGATTACTGCAAGTACAATTGGTTTGTTGAATCAACTTTTTTTTTGTAATAAATGAAAAGATCATATATAAGTTTTCATACAATAGTACATTGTGATACAAGGGTGGAAAGTAGGTTATTGCAAACGAGCTGTCATTAACAAGCCCGAGCCGAAGGAGAGGGTTTTTAATGACACGAGTTTGCAATAACCTACACGCCCGTGTATCACACGATATTTTTCAATACAGTTGTTAAACATGGCGTACTTTCAGAGGCTATAATTATGATTCGAAAATTAAATCTTACGCATAGGCATCTTTCTGTTACGCGGTCGTGACTTTTGTTTACGAGCTCGATCATTAGTTTTGCAGTTTAGTTTTAAATTTATAAGTCAATTTAAAAAGTTTAGTAGCATAGAGTTTTCATACATAGAATAAAATGGGATAGATTTTATACGAGGAAAAATGAATGATTCCGTACGTTTTAGCATTGAACTCTCAAAAGTCTTTTTAATGGTTGTTTAATATATTTAATTACCAGTTTTAATTTAATTATTTTCACATCAACATTTGTCTAAAATCGAATAGGCTGTATAGACTATTTTCATTGTAAAAAATGTCCAGTAGCAAAAACGCGCCTTTAGTAATAAGTCAATTTAAAAAAGTTTAGTAGCAAGGAGTTTTCATACATAGAATAAAATGGAATAGATTTTATACGAGGAAAAATTAATGATTCCGTACGTTTTAGCATTTAATTCTCAAAAGTCTTTTAAATGGTTGTTTAATATATTTAATTACCAGTTTCAATTTAATTATTTTCACATCAACATTTGTCAAAAATCGAATAGGCTGTTTTCGTTGTAAAAAAAATATGTCCAGTTGCAAAAACGCGCGAAAATTTTATTTTTTTGTGAATTAACAAATCTAATTCTTAGATTTGTTTTTACTATTTCCCACAACTGTATTGAAAAATGTCGTGTGATACACGGGCGTGTAGGTTATTGCAAACGAGCTGTCATTAACAAGCCCGAGCCGAAGGTGAGGGTTTTTAATGACACGAGTTACTTCGTACTTTCCACCCTTGTATCACAATGTACTATTTTAGTTTTTTTTTTTCATTGTAATTACAAAGTAAAATCCAATCGAAAATATTTTTTTTGAATCCAGTACCGAAAACACCCCGACAGTTTTCCGAACAAAGCCGAGCCCGTGTGACGTCACAACGTTCATTTCTACTCATTATGGCACATAGCATAAACAGTGTTTTGACTTATAACCAATTCCATCTTGTTATTGTGGTCAATATATTGATGAATATCGAATACATTGATCATAAATATCGAACCTTAAAAGTTATCGTGCTTGCTTCGCATCATTATGTACGAATATTACAAATAACTCCCCATTAATAAGTGATTCGCGCAATACCCAACCTAGCAAACTGTACTAAAGTTTTGAGAAATGTTCTATGTCTAACTAGATTCCAATTAGAATATGTTAATTATATTGTTATCTTGTTCTAATTTAGTATTAGATTCTGATTAATTTCTTAATTTGATCATTAAAGATTGAGAAAAGTAAATTTTTAAGGGAACTTTTGAGCAAAGTTGACATTTTTGTATAATTACGTGACTTGAAAACATGATTTTTTGTTTATGGAGATATATTCATTATTTTAATTTTAAATGACGGATATAGGCGTAAAACTAATATTTCTGTTTTAATTGTGAAAATCGGTCGATGCATTTAAGAGATTTTTGAAAATGTACCGAATTAATATTTTCACGTTTTTGTTCTACAAAGTTTTTTACTGTTTGTAATTATATTATATAGATATTTGTGTTTAATATTATAAAGGGATATGCAAATTATTAAAAATACCGAAAATTTTAAGGATGTTATGCAAAAAATAAATAAAAATAAAGGCTCCACAGATTTCGGGTTGTATAATATTTAGTGGTCCTGAAGTTTTTTGATATCTAAAGTCGAAGTTGCGCGCCAATCGTGTTTGTTAGCTTTTTATTTTACACGAATATCACCTGTAACAACAATTACATTATGACAATTATGTTTCTAAATGTAATGTGTACAATGAACAACAATGACAAACACCGATCGCGGTCCTCTATCACGTAATATTCATTACGACTACTTTACTTATGCTCAATTTTTCCAAATCGTCCATCAGATGGATATCTTTTCGAAATTTGCCTCTATGAATCCTTTATCACACATGTCTAAATAAAATTTGCTGTTATAAATAATATTTTTGCACTAATTTTCGGATATTTTTAGTCAATTTACGTGACATTGTACTATGGTGAAATTCCTTGAACGTTATGACGTCACCAACATGGCGACCAATCATGGCCCGTTCGTAGACAGGTGGTTCTTTTTAAAATTTTATCGATTATAATAAATTGAAAAAAAAATATTTAAGAGATTTTTGCAACGACAATATAATTTATGATATGTAAAGATTCAAAATAAATTAAGAAAATAGGACTTTTTTTTAAATTCAACAACCCAATTAGCAGGGTAAGTGGATTACAATGAATAAATGTCGTGTTGGCCCAGGTTTTAAATCCGGGCAAGTACCAATGTGATTTTTCAAATTCACCTGTACTTTCTAAGTTTATCTTGGACATCACAGGCAACGGTGAAGGAAAACATCGCGAGGAAACCTGGACTTATATAGTTAATGTAAGTCTGAAATAGCCGAATCCGAGGCCTGTAGGGTTCCCAGAGGCGGCTTTATTAACTCTGACACCAGGGGTGGCCACATCCTCACACAAAAAAGAAAGAAAGATTGGAATCGTCTTTGTCTATAAATGATTAGAATCATAGGAATTTTAGGTACTTACCAAAACTAAAAAGCGAAAAATAAAAACGTTTTAACAAAAAAATCGAACCGACTTCCAAAACGAAACACTGCAAAGCGAAAAATAACTTTCTTTTCCGAAGTCGGTGTCGAAAAACGTAAAACAATAAGTAACAAAGATACCGTCTTCGGGAAAGAAAGTAATTTTTCGCTTTGTAGTGTTTCCTTACCTAGCACTCTTTACGGCCATTAGAATGTCTACCTTTCAAAGTTTGTGAATAAAAGTTAAAGAGTAAACCAAAAACCGATGTAGTAGGTAGTAGCATAATTGTCTCTAAAAAACTACTTCGGATCTTAATCTAAGTCCTAAAATCTAGCCAAATCTATATATCTATCAGTGCGGCCTAATTGCGTAAGTGAATTCGAAAAAGACCAATCACATGCGAGATTAAAGACGCGACACGACGTGGATTATATCCGTAGGCTGCAAGGCGGCAACCTAATAGCGTACCTATCTTTTATAAAAAAAACAAATGTCATGAATTACTTTTACACTATGGCTCATATTACCTCATACAGACAACATTCTATATTTAAAAAAAACAAATGTTTTTAAATTGCCATTATGGAACGACACGCATCTCATCCGTATAACAGATGCGTTGGCATTATGGACAGCGGACGGGTCACCGCACATGAAAATTGAGGTCGCACCGCATGCACTTCGATGTAGCTATAGATCTATTATAGGTATAATAGGTCTGTTACAGTAAAGTTCAACGCGAAGGTATGCAACCAGACGTGTTTCCATTAATTGGCATTTATGTCTTGTCAACTTGTTGACTTGTATCTAGTTAAGTAGACATTTTAGCGAAAAATTTATGATTATTCACGGCGTGTCGTTATGGAGATGAACTGTCCTATCCCAATCATTAACCTAGTCTCTTAGATCTTAGCTTTTTTGTGTCTTCTGATGTAACAGTAAGGAGTCTAGGTTTGTGCTCTACGAGGAAGGTGACCGCGTAACACAATCAATAGCATCGCCTGTCGTTTTAATTCAATAACAAGGTATCGCGTTATTAACGTTGTCGAACAAAAGAATTTTAGAGGAATTTCCTTCAAGAACTTTTGGATTGTATTAAAAAGTGTGTTGGATTGTTTTAAGAACACCCGTCTTACTGCCAGCTTATACGGAAACTCTTCATAACTGGCAAAACGTTCATGGAAATCCACACACCGATACGAAACCATTTCTTCTATAGGCGTGATCTTATTTATTTATTATACTTTATTGTACACCACAAAAAAACGTACAGGACAAACGTTGTCAAACACAAGTGTACTATGGGCGGTCTTATCGCACAAGGCAATCTTTTACAGACAACCTATGGATGGACTGAAGAATTTAAGGCTGTCAGTGTACAAAATATCAAAAATAATATTACTTAGACTTAATAACATACAATACGTACATAATATCCTAAAACATATCAAATATATAACAGAGAAAGAAGAAGATTAAAAATTATAGTGAAAGGTAATGCTCCTTCACCATTTTCTGGAACGTTGGCAGTGTTTGATGATTTGGAAATCAATAATTCAAGTTTGATGAAACATAACGCAGTAGATGAACTTCAACTCAAAGGAGGATGTTTGTACTCTTTCCAAATTAGTTTCACAATACCGAAAAAGTTATAAATGATTCTAATTCTTTCAAGGAATCGACTTGTTTGCTTTGCAGAATTCACTTACGCAATTAGGCCGCTGAAACAATTTTTGCCAGGCTATGCTTACTTTTTTATCATTTCTTGATCAACATCACTTCTGTCCAGAATCGCCTTCTGCTGGGTACAATTGCTTGTCCTTTTTTGAAAATGCAAAGAATGAAATAATATTCAACGTCCTTTTCAACTCCATGAAACAGAAGGGAATGATACACTTTAGATTATTCACACATGAAAAAAGCACACATAAGCAAGCCTTAACATAGCAATTTGAGCTGTGTGCGGTTGGTAATAATATACTTGTCATTACTCTGAAAGTACCGTTATTCTTGAATGACAAGCCGACATGAAAATCATGTGATCGGCACATACGTACGGCTCTGTTTTTTGTGGGTTAGGGCATGACGAAAGACGAAATCAAGTATCTATTTTAAGTATAAGCACTTACTTCAGATCCAGACTCTAAACCTATTCATAAAAATAAACAGATAACTCCATTAAACCGTAGTTTTTTCATATAAATGCTGAACCTTAGGTTTATTTAATATCCTGTCTTGATCCTTACGAACTTAAAAACTATTGGACCGATTTCAAAAATTCTTTCACCGTTGGGAAGCTACACTATCCCCAGGTTACATAGGCTTATTTTATCCCTGTATTCCCACGGGAACGGGAACTACGCGAGTGAAACCACGAGGCGTCCGCTAGTTAGATATAAAGAGCTTTCATAAAATCACTATTTGTCCATCATTAAAAAATACTTGTTAAAAACTTTTTAACAAATTATTTACCCAGTCTTTGGTACCAATTTTTTTTAGTTAATGACACCGACTTCCGAAAAGAAAGTTGTTCTTCGCTTTGTAGTGTTTTGTTTTAGAAGTCGGTTTACTATTTCGTTGAAAGTTTTTCTAATTTTTGGCACCTTTTATATTACCATGCAAATACGCATTATTAAGGATAACTTAAAAACTACTCGTCAGATCATGATCAAATTTAAATGGGACCACATAAGAAGCACCAGATTTCTATTAAAAAAGAATCATCAAAATCGGTTCATAATTGGCGGAGTAATCGCGTAACAAACATATAAAGGCTGCCCATTGTATGTGCATTAGTTTTATGTTTCTTTTTATTAATGTATTTTAAGGTGTACAATAAAGCATATAAAAACTCCTTCTCTTTAAAGTCAGTTGAAAACATAACAGCTAGTCTTCCGCCATTCGTGAATATATAACCGTAAGTACAAACTTAATAGAGCCATTACATGTACCCATGCAGCATCTTACATTCCATAAATAGCAAGCAGAACACTAATCCCCTTATCAGGGTATTTCATAACTCTTATCTGAAGCTCGAATGTGTACCGCCAACCGCCAAGCTTACCGGTACTGCTTTCTACGGGCTTTGGCTCGATCGAGGTCACAAGCTGGCAAGACTCGCTCGGAAGTCTACGCAGGTTTGCACTGGTACCTCCACGTCTTTCGTCACAGTCCCGGACTCCCGGTGCCACTGACCGATGTTGATTGCGGTTTGTGTACTGTGATTACAGTGTTTGTTCTTTTTCTAACTGATTTTTGCCTAAACTAAGAATTATTGTTTGTTTTTTTAAGACACGTTTGCGTGCCTTGAGCAGTCAGGTAATCATATGTTTGGGGAAAAATAATTTGTACTTAGAATAACTTAAATGCCTTCTTAATTTTTAACCGACTTACCAAAAAGGAGGAGGTTCTGTGTTCGACATTATGTTTGTATTTTTATATTTTTTATTTTTTTATTTTCATGCATATCTCCGTCAATTTTGGACCGATTTTAGAAATTCTTTTTTTGTTTGAAAAAGTGTGTTTCGATTTGGTCCCATTTTATTTTGGTGAAGATCTGATGAAGAACTTCGAAGATATGCAACAGAACTCTTCAATAAAGTACGGCAAATCTCCCTCGGGATTGCTGCAATCGCATGTCTGTTTATTGTTTATACCATTTCATAACATAACATCACGCCAGTACGCTCTTAAGGGGTACGCAGATCTCTCATTTCACCGGTTTTCTTCAAGTTTCATGATATTCGGGTAATCTATTCTGGCGTTATTGGTACTTTAACAGACTTGCCTTTTAGGTAGATGAAACTAAAAAGTGAAAAATAAAAATCTTTTTTACAAAAAAATACTACCGACTTCCAAATAATTCAAAAAAATATTGTTTTGTAAAAAAGAATTTTTATAATAACCGTATTCTCGCTTTGGTTTCAACGTCCGAAGGAACGAAATGCATACTATGCAGTTATTTCCATACTTTAGCTGGGGATAGTATTTTCTATTTTCAAACTTTATGTCTTGGACACCGCTGACGCTGAATCTATTATGTAAGGAAATCCGGATGTTTTAGCTACCTACCACCAGTGTTACGACATAGCCAGGGCACAGACGTTATTATTTACAAAACAAACATGTGCATACTAAAATAAACCGGTGATTAATGTATGCGTAAAACATTGCGAGAACTCGTCTTTGAACATTGTAGATACCTAGTTACTTCACCAATATTTCAGGCCAAAAGTCCAAAACGGTCAGTTTACTGGTATACTTGAACTACAAAATTGTATCTCGTGACGTGGTGGAAAGATTAACCAATCAGCAGATCTTAAAACCCAGGATATATTTGCCAGATTATAGCAAAAGACCATAGGTAATTTTATATAAAAACCTGACAAGACCCAGTTCAAATCCATATTATTATGATTCCGCTGCGAAAAAGGAATAGTTCTTAATGTGGTGTTCACTAATAACACTTGTTAAGGTTTGGATTTTATAATAAAACAACCAGGTTTATCAGTAAGAAGACAGCACACTCAATGGGACCGTGGGACGTCTGAACAGCGCTGCTTGCGATCTAATAATGAATAGATGTAAACATTGAAAGTGCTCGGTACAAATAAATTTAAGAAATGTACCTATATCTTTCGCAGGTTTCTAATACCTGACACAAATTGATGTACAATAATCAGTGATCAGTAGACACAATGATGCGTAACAGAGAAATGTTCCCATGCGATTATTCTCTTGGAACAATCAAATAACAAGACAAACGGCCGGAAAATAGGGCGTACGGTTTACGTCATTTTCTTACGGCGGTTTTGCGGGACACTGTGAAAATTACGGACCGGACTATATAGCTGCATATGGAAGTAGCAAGTTTATCTGCCGGTAGGGCCCAAAAAATAACCTTTTTTTGGTAGAAATAATCATCTGATGAAAATTCGCTGGCATTTATTTTTCTACTTTTGATTTATTTGGTTCTAAGTTCTCTACAGGACAGTAGTTGTTAATTTTTATTGAAAGTATACTGCCGTTTAATGACCCCTTACTTTTTCTTGAATTTGATTAAGTTTCCAGCTTAAACATCTACGTATCTTCCGATGTACCTCACTTGCTATTTTCTCAACGAAACAGTGATGTCATCCACGCTGGCCTATGCGTGCGTGACTCAAAGACTATCAATACCTTACCTCAGTGTTTCCCAAACATTTTTCTGCCATGGCCCGGTAATTTTCACACTGCCCCTTCGTGACCCACTTAATAGTTTTAAACCCAAGCTGGTTACATTAAGTAAAATAATAACATGTATTGTTAGTAAAAATGTTTTAATAATATTATTTCGGTATTGCCTATTTAGTGCGAATTATGGAGCTGCTGCTTGTTTTTTACAAAAGTATTGAGGTTCGCGAAAAATTACGAATGTTTTATCCGTCCGGGTCCGGTTCCACTTCAAATCGGGTCTTCACATTGTTGCTGTCGATTGGACGAAAATATTCTTTAACTTGAGTTGCGATGTCTTTTTTTTTAATTTCACTTAAACTACTAAATTACTAACTTACAATGCATCGATCGATAGTAGGTATTATTTTTTAAATAAGGTGAGAATGTTGCGACCCGGTATTTTACTTTGATGGCCCGGTACCGGGTCGCGACCCACCAAATGGGAAACGCTGCCTTACCTAATAACGTGGTTTTGATCAAGAAAACTCTGGAAAAACAATATATTACTTTTGTCTGTGTATCATCATTAAACATAATAATTTGCGAATACGCATAGTAACATTTTTTTGAGACGCGCAAATACATAAATACCTATGTGCCAACATCTCCTATACAAGGAGACATAATAATATGTGTTCACCTGTGTAAACTTTACTCACAATGGGGACATGTACTAAGTTACATATAGTAACTTAGGCCAACATCAGAAACTGCATAAAATAGGAAGAAAGCTGTAGATAGTAGAGTCAACTTCTAGCATTGATAAGTGGGACTAATTCCTCATTAAATCTAGCTATACAGTTTTCATGTACCTATCGCTCTATTATTTACTGATCATGTCATACAATAAAACGTTTATACTATTGCACATCCGAACAAGCTAAGTCAGCTGTATAAACATTGTCTGGCATTGAATGAAAATTCTTTCGCTCGACAATTGGCTTGATCATATTAAATAGGTATCATAATCTTAGACGTAACTTCAACTTCATTATATAGCTACAAATGTTTTGAGGTTGCTTGAGCACACTACTCGCTTGGGCCTATAGTTGTGTGGCAAGCGGGGCAAGCGCTCGGTTATTCGGATTCTAACCAAGCCCAGTTCACTCAGTACCTCCGCCATTGCGCCCACGGGCCGCCGCGTTTCCCGCGTATTTGAACCATAGATAAACATAGTGTTTCCCGAATCTTCCCGCGCAAAGGTAATCAGCGTAGTACCGTTCGTTTAATTATTCCGGGTTAAATACTTTTTAGTGAAGTGTTCAAGTGTGTCACATTAGTGCAGGTTCACGCCCATTGTGCTGCTTTTGTTATTTGTTTGCTTTCAGTTGAGTTGTGCTTGTGCCCACATTTTTTGTGCCATTCTGCTTAAAGGTACTTAATATGTTTGCTATTTTATGATGTGGAGTCTGCGAATTTGCAACTATACGTATTTACTTTTAATTTGCCGGTGCCAAGCCGGTTTAGTATTTTTGTTGGGTCTTTTTTGGCAAGAGTTATGCAGTATGCTCAAAAATAACCGGAAGTAGGCTATGTGTATATCCGGTTATTTTAAAAAATCCTTCTGTACACTGAGTCTCTAAATTAAGTAGTAGCCAGCCAAGTATTTATAAATAAGAGAGGTTACAAGAGCGCTGATTGTAGTAAACTGATTTAATAAGCGCCTAACTAGTTCCACAAGTTTTTTTGTGAAAATAACGAGCACTCCAGTCACAGCGTCTAAAGTCTCCGCCAGATAAAAATAAAATATAAGCCGTTACCAATACATTCCAATATTTCAAAACGATACGAAAAAAATGTAAAGGCAGTGACGCTAACACGATCCAATCAAACGTATCCCGAAAAGGGGCGTCCTTGACCATTTCACTTGGCATTCAGCAATGACCAAAATTATCAAAATATCTCTTTAAACAAAAATCATGTTTTCAAGTTACCTAAGTAATTATATACATTTTTGTACAAGCCGGATCAATGACTTTTATTTTTTTGTTATCTGGCGGAGACTTTAGCTATCGAATTACATACACATTACACTACGTAGTACATTACATTACATTACATACTACACGTAGGTACACACTAATTACTAACTTTATTACATTTTATTTTTTATTATTAGCTTCTGCCAGCGGCTACGCCCGCGTGAATGTCGTAAATTATCCCTAGGGAATAAATTCCCGGGATAAAAAGTCTGTCTCGAATCTATCTTTGTGGCAAATTTCATCCAGATCCGTTCAGCTGTTTGAGCGTGAAGAAGTAACAAACACACAAATACACACCACACACACACTCAAAAACTTTCGCCTTTGTAATATTAGTGTGTTTTTTTTAGTACAACTTAGGTAATCATAACAAGATGTAAGTATTTGCGAAAACAAGAAACAACATAATTTTGCATAGGTACCTACCTACCAACTTAGTTATTAAAACGTGCAGATACTTAGTTTGTATTATGTCTACAATTTAATACATAATGTATTTACATTATAAATTGCTTATTATAAAATATAACTTACACGTGCAATACATAATGCATAAGATAAAGTATCATTAAATAAGAATTAATTTAACAGTGTTGTTTACTTAATTAATAATCTCTCTCTCGAATTTGAGATAAGTATTATTCCCATATCAAAAATACAACTTTGGACACACTGGGCACAAATGCTTAACAAGATAATATTACATATTTAAAAAACCCTCGATTTTATTTTTTATTTCATGCTTTTTAAACTACATATAATATACCTAGTAGCAGACACGCTTCAATCGACAATCTATCGAAACACGTAATAATGACACGATATCTTGCGAAAAAATCCAGATTCAAAGAGTAAAATGCGAATAACTTTTGAACGGCTGAACCGATTTTATTCAAACATAGCTAAGAACACTCTACAAAGTCACATTTCAAACAAAAAACTAAATCAAATTCGGTTCATCCGTTTAGTCGTTATGATGCCACAGACAGACACACACGTTAAACTTATAACACCCCACTTTTTCCGTCGGGGGTTAAAAAGCTAAGTAGGTATGCCCTGGAAAATTACCTAACCAATTATCTACCGACTCGTTTGAACACCAACTCGCACCGTATAGCAATTGATATTCACAGAGAACATATCCAATTTTCTAGAAGATGTGGTGGCTTCTTCTCCTGGTGCTGGCTGCTGCCAGCGGCGAGGAGACCTGCCTCTCCATCCAAGACGACCCTTACTTCCTATACGGCGACAAAACAGCCTACATCTTCGCTAACAGGGATACTCCTCCAATGAGAGCATATGATACTCCTGGTAAGTTTTAAATTAAGGAACCTGCTGATTTTTCTTCCTATTTTGTCGGCAGAATACGTTTTCTGGTAAGCCCGATAAGCTAGTAAGTCTAATCAACACAACACACACAACATTGTGTATTGTATTGCCTATTTCAAATTATTTACTGAATTTGATCTTGACATGGTAAATTTGTATTGATTTAATTGAATTATTTAATAATTTATATTAAATGGGTCTTTATTATTATAGCTAAAACTGTTTGCATGCCTTAGTTAAGGTATTTAATATAAGGAATAAGGATCATTACATTAAAACTTAACATCTGTAACTTGTACCTAGTTTCTGTGCAATTTGCAAGAACTATTATTATTATATTATATATTAAGACGACGACTAACACCAACGACTTTGAGGGAACAAAACGCGCACTCGTTTTACACCCAAAATTTAGTAGTTTTTTGTACTTTGCTTATTATTCCATGACTTAAAAAAAAAATGCCGCAGATGAAAATGTAGATAATTAATTTGTCTTTGAGATAGTGCCAATTTCATTCAAATACGCCCAGCGGTTTTGGTGCGATTGTCGTGTTTACATCCATTTCAGACATAACTTTACAAATTAATTACACTATGTTATACGAATAAAACTCAAAATAATCTCAGATCAAATTATTAAGAAAATGGTCTAATGTAACATATATTTTTTCCAAAAAATTACGACTAGCCGTATAGACGTGATTCTCATTTTAAAATCAGCTACCCAAGGGGATCTGCGCCTTAAAGGCAGTAGCATAACCACCTGTATGACCAATTTTCCCACCAGGCTTGGAAGTCGCATACCAGCAGGCTTATTACGTATCTTGTGCAAGAGCAAAACGATAGCGATTTGTGCGCAATAATTGCTCTTCAATACAAAAGTTATAGAGTTGTTGGCGGTTTTTTTTTAAATAAGTGCATTTGATAAACAGCGAGCGATTAGCAAACGATTATGTAGGACCTATCATACCTACACTGCAGGTAATTCCGACTTTTATGACATTAAGCGTTTGATCGCTAACGTTTTGCTCTTGCAAAAGATACGTAATAAGCCCACGGATTCCTATCCGAAATAGGATCAAAATAAAAAGCTGGGGATCCATGCGAAGGTGAGACGGTACTTCATGCCAGAGAGGAAATGCGATCGCAGACATCCCGACTGAATTTCCTAAGTAAAAAGTACTAATTCAAGGTTTGGCTCTCGCCTGTTTCCTCCTCCAATATTGGACTAATTTAAAAGATATTCCATAAACTGAAAAAGAAAGATATATATGTGTGTAATTGTGTAAAGACCTCATTAGCTAAAGACCAACTGAATTTATAGCCCTCGCCAAACTTCTTGGCCGCCCTGAAGTTGGTTTACAGGATGCGCGAGGCACGAAACGGTGCTGTTTTTACCCGACTGCCGAAGGAGGGTAATGTGTTTATCAGTCTATGTATGTATGTATGTATGTATGTATGTAAGTATGTATGTATGCATGTATATATGTATGTATGTGTAGTGGACTGTATATTGGTGTTGTTTTGTTGGGGTCTTGTTGGAGGAATGAAAATACTATCTTGATTCGTATCTTCAATTTATTCCTTACTTGTTACCCCTTGTAGAGCAGGAGACCGACTGAGTCTCAACTCCCAAGCGGTCCGGCTTTTATACAAAAAACCGTTAGCCGCAAACAATAGCGCCCTTCTCCCTCAACGGTATTCGGGCCCGGCATCGCAGAAATGCCGATTTTATTAAACGTATCTTACTTAAATCTACACAAATTATACATTTCTTTAATCTACATACTTAATTCTACCTAGGAAAAAATATAAAACGTGTAAAAGGTCAATACAAGAGTCTTAAACCTAACCTACTCTAAGTACTCTACTTATGAGCTATGAAAACATACATAATCTTGTCTAATTAGCTACCTTTTCTCTAGTTCTTATATATATTACAAGTGTAGTCTTAATCTAAAACTCACATGGCACCTATGTCAATCCTATTTTAAATATCCATGTGGTATTTTTAGAAGAGAAATCTACTAGACAATGCAACGGGATATAACCTTTTTCTCACGCCACGTTAATGTCTTTGGGATCGTTCAAGGCGGCCCGCTAGCCATTAGATTAATGAGGGTTCGTTTACAGTTCCGAAGACAATAAGCATTGAATTTAACTTATTTTTATAACACTGTAAAATGCCGACAACAGACCTTAATGTTCGCGTAATTCATATACCGTTGGAAGGTCCAAACATGTGGCAGGCCTTAAATAACTTTTTACAGTATTACCGTGAGAAATGTCCCTATGCTAAAATAATATGCGAGACGTTCTGTCGTTTATAGTTCTCCCCCCGGCGCAGCTCGCGTAGCCTCCTTCGTTGACACGACGAGGTGCCGGTCCTGGTGCGCACCTCGACGACTCTAACGCCGCCATCCGGTCCGCGATGCGTGCGCTCGACGATTCCCATCGGCTACTTGTTCCGTGGCTCGCCGCGAGGTACCCGTGTGAGCAGGTACTCGCGTAGCCACCGTCGCCAGCTTGCATGGGTCGCACGTCCTCATACTTCGAGAAGCGGGCCGGGTTCGGTAGCCAGCTGTCTCGCTCCGTTTCTTCTCTCGTGTGAAGGACCTCCTCGTCCTCTGGTTCATCCGTCGACGTCGTGGGCCACTGCTCTTCTGGCAGTAACAAGAAGTCCGGCCCGTGAAACCATCTATCCGTAGCGCAGATGGGCGTGTCGACAAGTCGAGTCGCGTCGTCCGCTACGTTGCACGCAGTAGGCAGCCAACGCCACTCTTCTTTCTGGGTCAATTCAGCGATCTCTCCCAGCCGATGCGCGACGAATGGCGTGTAGCGTGGCACGTCGTGATGGATCCAGTGCACCACGGTAGATGAATCGGTCCAGTAGGTCGTCTGGCCGATGTCGACTCGGTGCTCCTTTCTTATCGTCTCGGCGAGTCTCGCCCCGATCACTGCGGCTTGTAGCTCCAGGCGCGGTATAGTTTGCGCCCGACGAGGCGCCACCTTAGCTTTGGCGGCCACCAACACGACTTTCAGGCTCCCATCGACGTTTCTTATTCGCCAATAGGCCACGGCTGCGTAGGCTTGCTCGCTGGCGTCGCACAGTACGTGTAAGTCGACGCGTTCATACTTTTGCGTCACGTAACAGCGCGGTAGTCGCAGGTGAGCGAGTTCGGTCAGGCGAGCGAGCCAGGAGGAGAAGAGCTCGTTCTCTTCCTCGGGGATTTGTTCGTCCCACGTCGTCTGAAGGCGCCACAAGCTCTGCAGTATGATCTTCGATCGTATTGTGTAGTGGCTCAGCAACCCAAGCGGGTCGTATATGGACATCACGGCGCTGAGGGCTTCACGCTTAGTTGGGGCGCGCGTTCTCGATCGTACTTCAGCCGGGACTCGGTTCATAGATGTGTTGAACCCCAGCTCATCGCGCTCCGCGTCCCAATGCAGCCCCAGGATCTTGCTCTCAGGCTGCTCACCCCCTAATTGGGTAGGAGAGGTGGCGTGTAGCTCGGTGGGCACGTCACATAGCACCGTCTTGTCGCTGGAGCTCCAACCTCTCAGCGTGAACCCTGCGTGCGCGTGCACTGCCTTCATTTCCTCGACTGCCTTCCGTGCTTCTTCGGCGTCTTCATAGCTGGCCACCAAATCGTCCATGTAATGACTTCCTTTGATGGCCTCCAGCGCCCGCGGGTACTCCTGCCCATGTACATCTGCGTTGTAGTTGCGTACGTAATGGGCCATGTACGGGGAGCTCGCGGCGCCGAATATCATACTGGTCATCTTGTATTTCCTCGGAGGCTCTTGTCGGTCGTCACCTCTCCACAGGAACTGTTGCGCTGGTTGGTCCTCCGGCCTTATCCTGATCCTCAGGAACATCTCCTGCACGTCTGCTGTAATCGCTACCGCCTTCTCTCGGAACCTAAACAGGATTCCTGGTAGCGACAGCAGTAGGTCGGGTCCCTCCAACAGTTCGTTGTTTAGGCAGACGCCGTTGCTCTTCGCTGCTGCGTCGAACACTAGCCTATGTTTGCCCGGCTTGTTCGGGTTCTGCACGGCGAAATGTGGCAGATACCAACAGATGGCACTCGCTCGCTCCGACCCGTCGCATGGCGTCGCGTACTTCTTGTCCAATAGGTTGTTAACCTGCTTGGAGTACTCAGCCGCGAACTGTGGGTCGGCGTCCATCTTCTGCTCGATCTTCTTCAGCCGGCGGAACGCTTGATTGTAGCTGGGCGGCATAGTGACCTCGTCTCGCCGCCATGGCAGCCCAACCTCGTACCCGGTGTCAATCTTCCTGATTGTCCTCCCGACTATGTCGATGGCTCGTTGATCGCTCGCCTTGACTCTCGGCTTTCCTTGTATGCCGAGCGCGTCGATCCTGAAGTGGGCTTCGACTAAGTCGTGGAGTTCCTGGCTGCATGCACCCGTGGTTCGGTCGGGTTCATACACATGCAACACGTTCCCTTCTTTTATGATGGTCCTGCGTGGTGCGGTTCCGTGCACCACCCATCCTAGTTGCGTTCTTGATGCGGCCGGTTGGTTAGGGCCCCCGATTCGGAGCTCGCGGGACACTATGCACTCCCAGTGGTCTGTACCCACTAGAAGCCCGGGGCGCGCCAGTTCGTAGCACACCTCTTCTGGTGTAAGGTCCCTCAGGTGCTCGTAGTCCAGCAGCGTGTCGGGAACAGACTGTTGGTGAAGCCGGAGATCCTTCATGGTCCTCGCTCGTACCTTGTAGCTCTCTTCACTCTTCAGTCCCTTCCCGTCGATGTTCACTACTTGGCTGCCCATATCTCGCTGCGACATGTTAACCCCGCTCAGGTGGAGCGGCCGTGATGGCCCTTCTGCCCCGACGCTTGCTGCCAGTGCTTCGTCCACTAGGGTGATCGTGGCCCCTTCGTCTAGGAGCGCGTAGGTCTTGACCTCCCCCCGTGGTCCGGACACGATGACAGGGCACATCTTGAGCAAGACTGCTCGTGGCCCGGTAGCGGGTCGGGTAGCCACGGACAGGACCGCTTCCTCCTTCGGTGGGTCAGCCTTCCCCGTGTCTTCGGTCTGCGCTTCGCGTACCGCTTGATGGAGCGTCGCATGATGCGGGCGGCGACATTGATCGACGCCGCACAGCTGCGCCTTGCAACTTATGCGCCTGTGTTGCTTCTGGGCGCATTTGAAGCAAATCTTATTAGATTTCAGGAAGCTCCATCGCTGCTCTACCGTGAGCGCCTTGTACTGCGGACACCGCGTCAACACGTGGGTTTGCTCGCACTTGGGGCACTTGTCCTTTTCTTCTTCCCTTTCCTCTGTCGTAGCGAACACGCTCGCCTTCTTCTTGAGTGTCACGAGGGGCCTAGTTTCCTTTCTCGGTGCGGCGGCGCTTGTAGACGGAGCGTACGTATATCGTAACGCTCGGTCCGCCTCTCGCATTAGAAACCGTGACATCACGACGATTTCCGGATCCGCTGTCCCTTCTTGATCGTAGGCGTAGTCACACCAGCGGGATCGGAGATGCGGGCTGAGCTTGTCCAGTACTTCCCGGGTCATAAAAGGGTTGAACAAGTAACCTCTTCGATCGATTGTTTGCAGCACGCAAATGATGTTTTGTAGCTTGACAGCGAAACTGTTAAGTTCTGTGGCCGATGTACCAGGTTTCGGAAGCTTCTTGAGGTCGTCCAGTGCCCGGTCGATGATGACTTCCGGTCGTCCGAAGCACTGCTCAAGGGTCTTCATAATGACGCCTGGATCAGTGGCCGTATGTAGAAGGGCGGCCACGGCGTCTCTTGCCTCTCCTTTGAGGCAGCTTCTCAGCCTTTGTACGTTCTCGGCTGCTGTTACCTGGTAAATGTCTGTCGAATCTCGTACAGCCGCCTTGAATGGCAGCCACTCGTTGGCCACTCCGGAGAATGTAGGTAGCTCCGTGTGCCTAGGCCTAGGTCGGGCCATCTTTTCTAGCGTTGCTGCCAAGTGCTCGATGCTATCCTTCGCTCTTGTGGGGGTCGGCGATCTCGTTCTAGATGTGAAGCGTAGCTGTTTGGATTCTCTTGGTCCCACCTCCCCCCGTGAGTTGAGGGGATTCGTCCTCAGCCATTCATCCACCATTCGATGAGGCTCTTCGCGAGGACGAGAGGGCTCTTGTTCCTCTTGTACGCTTTCTTCATCGTTGATCGCTGACACCTCCACTGCTAGTCTCTTCTTGACTAGCTCTTCTTCCAGTGCCAGTTGCTGGGTCCGGATGGCTGCTAGCTTCTCTGCAGCCTCCAGTTCCGCCATCCGTAGCCTTGTTGTGACGCTTGTCGTTGACCGTTGTGACCTCATTGTCCTGGTCGGTGACGTCATTCGCTGTGGGATCGCGGTGTTTGTCGTCTGAGCACTGGAAGGCCCCGCTGCGCTGTTGTGTGCTGTTCTTGAGAATAGTGATGCTGGTGGGTCAGGTGAGAGTCTTCTTCTTCGCTCCCGTTCGATCAGCTCCGCTTCCTGGCGGCGCGCCTCCTGTTCTTGGACGCGTCGCGCTTCCTGTTCTTGGATGCGTAGCTGTTCTTCCATCTCGGTTGCGTCTCCCTGGCTCCTTGTGAACACCATCTTGAGTATAGCCGCACGTTCGGTTTGGCACGGCGGGTTAGTACCTCTTCGGTTTGGTACTTCGGGTGAAACCGGTCGGCTCGGTTCGGTGAGCCGGTCGGGTTCGGTTGGGTTTAAGCCGGTCAGGTTCAAGACCAGTTAGGTTCGAAACCGGTCCTGTTCCGTACAGCTTTGTTCTTGCCGCAGATCTTCCTACTTCGTCTGCAGCTCGTTGACAGCCGGGTACCTTTCTTCGCTCTTGCCGCAGGTCTTCGTACTTCGTCTGCAGCGCGGAGGTTCTGGTTGCAGCAGATCTGATGGACCAGACTGTATTGGGCCTGGTTGCCGCAGGTTCTTCTTTCTTGTATCCGTTGCTCGTAGAACCAGACTGTAGTGGACTGGTTGCCGCGAGTTCTCGTTCTTTTATCCGGGCTCGAGGGACCAGACTGTAGTGGACTGTATATTGGTGTTGTTTTGTTGGGGTCTTGTTGGAGGAATGAAAATACTATCTTGATTCGTATCTTCAATTTATTCCTTACTTGTTACCCCTTGTAGAGCAGGAGACCGACTGAGTCTCAACTCCCAAGCGGTCCGGCTTTTATACAAAAAACCGTTAGCCGCAAACAATAGCGCCCTTCTCCCTCAACGGTATTCGGGCCCGGCATCGCAGAAATGCCGATTTTATTAAACGTATCTTACTTAAATCTACACAAATTATACATTTCTTTAATCTACATACTTAATTCTACCTAGGAAAAAATATAAAACGTGTAAAAGGTCAATACAAGAGTCTTAAACCTAACCTACTCTAAGTACTCTACTTATGAGCTATGAAAACATACATAATCTTGTCTAATTAGCTACCTTTTCTCTAGTTCTTATATATATTACAAGTGTAGTCTTAATCTAAAACTCACATGGCACCTATGTCAATCCTATTTTAAATATCCATGTGGTATTTTTAGAAGAGAAATCTACTAGACAATGCAACGGGATATAACCTTTTTCTCACGCCACGTTAATGTCTTTGGGATCGTTCAAGGCGGCCCGCTAGCCATTAGATTAATGAGGGTTCGTTTACAGTTCCGAAGACAATAAGCATTGAATTTAACTTATTTTTATAACACTGTAAAATGCCGACAACAGACCTTAATGTTCGCGTAATTCATATACCGTTGGAAGGTCCAAACATGTGGCAGGCCTTAAATAACTTTTTACAGTATTACCGTGAGAAATGTCCCTATGCTAAAATAATATGCGAGACGTTCTGTCGTTTATAGTATGTATGTATGTATGTTTGTTCCTATGTGGCGTTCTAGAGACCAAACGCGTGGGCCGATTTTGATGGTTCTTACGTCAATCGATTCGTCTTAACCCCGCGAGTGTCACTGGAATGAAAATTGGAAAATAGGAAAATGGCGGTTCTTGGGCGCCATATTGTGGGGGCCCAAATTTTTTTTTCTTCCAAACCTATCGTGTGGGGTATCAAAATACAGGATTTTAAGAGGTAATTTTAAAAATATATAACACTTATATGTTTAAATGTACATAATTCGAAAAAAAATATAGCTAAAAAGTTATAAATAAAAAAGTTAATTAAAAAAAATCAAAAAACCCGACTGCTTGAAAAGCGAACTAAAAAGACGTAAACAAGGAGAAAATTTTCGTCTTTTTAGTTCGCTTTTCAAGCAGTCGGGTTTTTTGATTTTTTTAATTTACTTTTTTGTATGAGATTTACTATTGCGCAGCCATTGTAGCCAACTTCAGGGCGGCAAAGAAGTTTGGCGAGAACTATACTCCATGTTTCTAAAAAAAATATGCGTTTTTATCACTCTAAAAAATGTGTTTTAATAAAATAACAAAAATCTCTACCTAATTCAAAACAAACACAATTTATAACAAACACTGCTCTGAATTAGATACTCGTAATAACTAGCCTGCCTCTATAATTTTCGCGAAGGCCCTAATAAAACGAACATGACCTATAATTTTTCCTTATTATAACTCATATAATTAAATAGCGAAACTCTCTAAAAGTTACGTGACATGAATTCATAATAATATAATCAAATGACGAGAACTTTCTAAATAATTATACACACCCATTTAGTTGACCCAAATATCAAATAAAAGGGTGTGTGTATAATAATATAAGTATTTATTTAAAATCATAAGGCAAAAAAACAATAAATAAATGGCTCCCTATAGTAACCTACTTTAAAAAAAATAGAATTCAATAAGTAATGCTTTGAAACTTGAACAAAAACCGTAGTCCGTAAATAATGTTCCATGTTGCTTTCACTCAGAAAACTTTGTAAGATAATTATTAACTCGCCATTAAAATACTAATGTGTTTACGGACTTTCGAGAAGCATTCGACTCCGTCAAGCATATCTGTGCGTCAAAACCAATGAGAGACTTTATTTCATTCATGCCCAATAGTTCCTCTTTATAACATAATTCTGACCTTTCTTTCTTTTCGTGTGAGGTGTGGCCACCTCTGGTGTAAGAGTTAATTAAGCCACCTCTGGGAAACCCCACAGGCCTCTGCCTTGGCTATTACAGACTTACATTAACTATATAAGTCCAGGTTTCGTCACGATGTTTTCCTTCACCGTTGCCTGTGATCTCCAAGATATACTTAGAAAGTACATATGAATTTGAAAAAGTCACATTGGTACTTACCCGGATTTGAACCCACGACCTCAAGCACGACAGACGAGGATCTAGCCACTTAGCCACCACGATGCCGTCGCGGCTCAAAAACTACCACAAATAAATGTCTTTAGCTAAAATATACAAAGCGATGCTGTTTTCTAGGTTTTACCAAACTTAAATCTGCAGAGATGACTTGACGACATTTTCTTTGAATTTATTCTATTCTTGACAGCGTTATTGCTGAGATAATGCTCAAGTTTGATTAGTAATGAACAAGGATGAGGACACAATATTTATGGTAGCCATAAAGTATGTACAATGCCCACTGAAGACATCCATTATAAGGAACTAATTTATTAAAAATCTTAATTTTTTTCTCGCTATGTTCCTACATAGCGATACCAAAATTAAAAAACCGACCAAGTGCGTGTCGGGCCACGCGCAGTAATAGGGTTCCGAAGTTGCATAATAATGCGGACTAAAAAGAGGGTTTTGTTGTTGTTACATGAACATTAGAACGGTTTCAGCGGCTCACAAAGTCTAAAAACGGGCCCACATAGGATGATAATTTTTTTTAATCTATATTCTCGCGTTTGACCACTATTTCGCCTGATGGTAAGCGATGATGTGGTCTACGGTGAAGCACGCTTGCCTAGATGTAATCTTTTCACTCTTGACTTAAACTAAATAAGGACTAACTGGTAACTGAAGAAGGAGTTATAAAATCCAACTTCGCAACTGAAGTTAGAAAAATATTTACTTGAGTACCACCGCGAAAGGAGCCGATACGAGCGCGCGTTAGAGCCACGGGGAATGGTATAGTTCGTTCCTGGATCCTTGCGTGCACGCTCCTTGTTTATTTCTCTTTCGGAATTAGAAAAAAATCGTATGTATTCACCTCTAATCTCCTCTAATACCGCAGATTAGAGGTGAATCCTCTAATCTGCGGTATTCACTATTTCATTCTGGAAAGTTTTACGCTACTCAATTAGTGATGAAGTCGGGTCGAATACTGACTTTATAGAAGGATATCGACAAAAGAAAATAAGTAATTTGCTTGGAAATCGAATCTAATTTGACTTTACTTTTACCTTTTATTTACAAAACATCGAAAATACTTCTGCACTAACACAAAATAGACTCCACCGCGCGCATGCGCCGTATGGACTACGGACTGGTACTGCCAACGACTCCTGCCACTCCAATGCGTTATTCGAGCTTAAACATTATTAATTTAGAAATCATTATTATTAAGGATGTTATGATTTTATTTTTGTATATTTTTACATGGTTCATAAGCATATATTTACTATCGGTTTTACACAGCTAACAACGTTATTTAAGTAATTTTTCAATGGCATTTGTACAAAAATTATACTGTGCCAAGTACATTTTATAAGTTGGTCGACTATTACTCGTAAACTTGTAAAGCCTGTTATGATTTCATTTTTGTATATTTTTACATGGTTCGTAAGCGTTATATTTACTCTGTTTTACACAGCTATCAACTTTATTTAAGTAATTTTTCAATGGCATTTGTACAAAATTTTTACTGTTCCAAGTACATTTTATAAGTTGGTCGACTATTACTCGTAAACTTGTAAAGCCTTGTTATCCGTGATAATTTTCCTTTTAATTTCGTTATATTTACTACTGCCGTTAATTTTTTCACATAGCCAAGAGCAACCATTTCGCTGGCAGGGGGGGGGGACACTTGACTCTAACATAAATTTGCAACTTAAAGCTTAATTTTACGCAAACGAATCGCTGAATCGAAAAATGGTTTTAACAAACCCATAATATTTTTGAATGGCCTATCCAACGATACCCCACACCATGGGTTAGATGAGAAAAAAAAAATACATCCCCTCTTTACGTCTATGGGAGGTACCCGAAAAAAAAATATTTTTCATGATTTTATGTTACCACTTTGTCGGAATTATTAATATGTATATACATGCCAAATTATAGCTTTCTAGTACTTAGATTCTCTGAGCTAAGCTGCGGACGGACAGATGGACAGAGCGAAACTATAAGGGTTCCTTGTTGACTTCGGAACCCTAAAAATAAAGACTTAGTCACTAGTGGCATCTCTGGAACATCGTGAAAGACTATTGGCGGCGAAAAATATGATTAGAAGATATCATCAATGAGACACTAGAAAATATCATTAGAAGTAAACAAGGAATTTTCGGTCCACAAACTACCTCGTTACTATTCTGAGCTTAGGTTCAATTTAAGGTCATATAACGCGTCTTCCATAAGAGCTTCGTATAATATAAGTATTTTAATGTTTATTTTACTTACTAAATCTATAAAAACAATCTGAAATGCTCGTCAACAAAGTCTATTCCTCCATTAAATGCTAATGTTTCTATTGCACATTAATCATTTGATTTAAATCTACATAATGATAAATTGCTGACAAATTAACATTTGTATAGAACTCAAAAAATATGGAAAGTGTCAAAAATAAATTACTTTTATTACTTCCAACAGTGATGGCTTTAATTTTGCAATGCCTCGTCACCTTTTTGATTTAACAGCTTTTGGGGTCATTAGGCTATCTAAAACTGGTGATCATGCGTGGTCTTCTCGGCAAACGCTTCATAAGCGTCTCCCACAGCCCACATTAGTAGTTTGATTTCTTTTTTGCGATTGCATTGGTTACGCGTAGAGAAGAAACGGTATTCACAAATGTAAACTGCGGCTGCGGTCAATTTGCAACGTTTGTTTATCCTCAAACACAAACGGAAAGGCAGAACACACAGATTGCACAGATTTGCTTGTTCAATTCTTCATATTAATATATCTAGCTGTGCTAAACATTGGCGGACGTCCTTGTTTGCTTTCTTCCTTTCCTTAGACGGGCATATAGTATTCAATCTATACATATACATACAAATAAATAAAATTGAAGTGTCTGTATGTAATATCAAAATAACAACGTTTTATTGAATGCACGTGAAAGTATATACGGTACTAACAACAAATAAGCAATTTTTAAGATTTTTGTCTGTCTGTCTGTTTGTTCCGGGTAATCTCCGAAACGGTAGATAGCTGGTAGATAGCTGATGTAATAACGAGTAACATAGGCTACGTTTGATCACGAGAAAATTCATAGCTCCGGCGGGAAACTAAAAAATTAAAAATATTTTTTATACGAGTTTGACGCGGACGAAGTCGCGGGCAACAGCTAGGTATATAATATTATTGAACGTCTATCAATATTGTACTAGAACGTAGAATAGAACCAACAACAAACTAATTGTCTATTCCAAGGATCTTTTCCTCCCACATTGAAAATAATTGACATAACCATCAATTAAATAATACCGATTAACCAGTTAACGAATCAAGGAAAATTAAAACCATTTATTTTAAAACAGAAGAAACTAGATTAAACGATGCAAGGTCTTATATGCAGTCCTTTATTACTTAGAGAGTTGTATTAGCCATCAGACCAAAATGACAGACACAAATTTTAATCTAGTGATCTAACATCACATGAAATCTAAAAATAAACGACAATTTAACTGTTCTTTTAGTGCAGGAAACGCAATTTATAATGGACAATGCTGTAGCTAGATTGACTACAGAGATAAACTAAAGAGAAACCATGCGGAAACAGGAATCCTATTCACTAACGAATAATTGGGTTCTGCGATTAAATTAATTGAAGACAAATAAAGAAGGTCTATACCAAAATCAGTAGAGATCTATACTCCATTTGCGATAACATTAGACGTTTAAATTAGCCCATTTTACAGCCCGTTCATCCGATTTTGACTTCTATTGCGTTTGTGATACGACAAATGGTAGCTGTAGTAAACAGTTGGTTTTAGTAACAGGTTTATGCTTTTTATGTCATCCTTATGTTTACGGGATAGAACTCAAAATCGGTTGAACGGACTGTAAAAAGATTTGGAAACATGTCTAATGTTATTTGAAATGGAGTTTACATCTCTACTGATTATGATATAGATCATTTAATTCTGAAATCAGAAGATCGAGCTTAGACCACACATTTTTCATTAGCAGCCACCCAAATTAATATTGATGATCTACATTCTACAGTTCTTTAATCTTCAACATATGATTTGGATGATATGGAGCTCTGATATATAGGTTGAGTTTTTCAAGTGGGTGTGTACGGCCAAATCCAAAACTATGAAGAATAGCGAAAAACGCACGAAGAGATCACGGGCCCGATTTTGATGAAAACTAAAACTGCATCAATGGATTTAAAAAAAGAAACAATATGCCTAGCCAGGAATCAAACACACACTGTATTACATCATCCGATAGTGTCGCTAATAAGGATACAAATCTGGGAAGTAATGTCATAAGGCTAACTTGTGGAAATAACTAATTTTAATGAGGTATTTCCTCCTTCCTAAACAAAATACTTGACAATGAACTTGGCAAGCGTATACATACCTGCGATGCGATGCAGTAGAAGCGTCTTAATAATCTCTAATCTCCATTCGCCACGAAGCAACCTGATTATGCGTCACGATACTCGGCCTATACTGTCGGTAGCTTTGTCCTATAGTCCTTTACCGCTTCATGACGTCGTATGTGCATGGACTACCAACTAATTGAGCAGACATGGGTATAGCCAGGTGTGACATCGTATAATTAACAGTAGATTTAGTCGTAAGTAGACATTGGGCTCTAATATCAAGTGATTACGAATGTCAGCCACGAGACACGCCACGAGACATTTCGGTAGCGCATATCAAACCCATACACTATGGACTTGACTGCGGACTTATAGAATGTCACATTGTCTTAAGTCTGTGGTTTCATCTCATACTAAACTTATTTTACTCCAATTAATTTAGTATTTTTTTTTTTGCACCTTGAATTTAGTTTTTTAATTTTTTTAATTTTTCTTGCAATGACTAGAATATTTACTTTTTAATGTATTATATTATTTTATTTTAATTATTGTGAATGTGATGACAATGTGGATCATTTTTTTATTTTTTTTTATTTTAATTTATCTTAGTTAGTTTTTAATCATGTCTGGCAGTTTCTTTTATTTTACTCCAATTAATTTAGTATTTTTTTTTGCACCTTTAATTTAGTTTTTTAATTTTTCTTGCAATGACAAGAATATTTACTTTTTAATGTATTATATTATTTTATTTTAATTATTGTGAATGTGAAGACTATGTGGATCATTCTTTTTTTTAATTTTTATTTTAGTTTATCTTAGTTAGTTTTTAATCTTGGTCTGGCAGTTTGAGCATTTATGCGGCCTACCTGAATGTCCATTCTTTGGTATTGTTCGTCAATTCGTTGAGCTCCTTAAATTCTAAGTTGAGCTGCACGGTTATTGACAAATGCGTGCACTGACTGGACAGGTCCTCTCAATCTGGCTGGTTATTTCCTCAAAAGACCATTTCAGACATCAGTCTACATGGTCTTCACATGATCTAACCAAGATTTTGTCTGGACTTTAAAAGAGACTGTGACCTCTGAGTTTGTTTCGGCCTTTCTTCTGAGAGTAGTCAGACAGGCAACGCCGACCTAATCTAGTTTTAAAAAATATGATCGACATGTAAAAGTGTTTGTACAAACCAACTTACAAAAATAAAGTCATTTATCATTTATTACTTTCCCAGAGATTGGCTTTATTTGTTTAAACCTGGGTTCAACGGAGAAAATCTGGATATATCAAAGCAAATCTGGATGTCATCTGTGCTTTTTTATATCTTCATTGTCATGCATATCTTATTACCATGAATCTCTCATAATTTATCCTTAGGTAAATAAATATACTAACGTCTTGGCTCTCCTTGTACTGCTTGTTTTACAGAACAGTGTGAAATCTTTTAAGCTGGTGCCAACTTATTACCTTTTTTCTCGCACCAGACCTGCATAGCACATTCACCCCTGTGGTACAATATGTGAATTATTCTCACACTGGCGTCACGTACCTATTGTAGAACATTTCATGAACAAAAACAGAGTACGTTAACCTGACTTCAAGTGCCTATTGCAGATAACATCGCGGATTCGTTACACTAATTATTATGAAAATAACATCATTGTAACAAAAAGTCTGCAGCTTCTTCTGTACGAATTGGTGTGATGTTCTGAAAAAAAAAAACAAAGCAAGAAACAAATGAATATCCTACTGATTTTGAAACAGGAGTAAAAGAGTTACTGCAGTTTAAAGTGGGCAGTTTAATAAACAGCAATTTCATAGATAAAGACACAAATATTAGATGTGTCTGATTGAAAATTATCTATACTAATCTATACTAATATTTTAATAATCTTCTATACATACATACAAATAAATAAAATTGAAGTGTCTGTATGTAATATCAAAATAACAACGTTTTATTGAATGCACGTGAAAGTATATACGGTACTAACAACAAATAAGCAATTTTTAAGATTTTTGTCTGTCTGCCTGTCTGTTTGTTCCGAGTAATCTCCGAAACGGCTGGACCGATTTTGACGGGACTTTCACTGGTAGATAGCTGATGTAAAAAATAGTAACATAGGCTACGTTTGATCACGAGAAAATTCATAGTTCCGGCGGGAAACTAAAAAAATAAAAATATATTTTTTACGAGTTTGACGCGGACGAAGTCGCGGAAAAAATATTGTGTTGTTAATCTATACTTAATATTATAAAGAGGAAAGATTTTTTTGTTTGTTAGTTTGTTTGTACCGAATAGGCTCCGAAACTACAGGACCGATTTAAAAAAATCTTTCTCTAATAGAAAGCTACGTTATTCCTGAGTAACATAGACTATTTTTTAATCCCGAAAACGGGTCCTGTGGGGTGGCCCACGGGAGCGAAACCGCGGGGCACAGCTAGTATTAAATATTAGTCAGACCTTTGATGCTCTTAGCTTGTAACAGAACTAAGAATTCTACAGTCACTTTGCCTTATTTATTTATTTATATATGCTTTATTGTAGGTACACCAAGTTAATACATAGAACAGGAAACTTAAAACTAAAATACATACAATGGGCGGCCTTATCGCATACCGCGATCTCTTCCAGGCAACCTGGAATGGACAGTGATAGCCTGGACATGAAATGGGGTTGACATTGGTGTAACACATAACATTAAGAATATTTATTTTAAATCATATTATAATAGATACACAAATACATACATATGTAATATAATAAATACATAAATGCATACATACTCCAATATAACGAAAGTCAATAGGCAATGAAAGTAGTAGCCTTATTGTAGGTCGAAGCCAGTTCGTAATCATTCCACCAAACAAGGCTTTTGCAATGGCAGATTCTGGATTAACCATGATATTTCCCACCTTTGATGTCTTCGGTAACTGCAAAATGTTTCATGTTCGAAGATTATATCAATAACTAGATGCTTCGCGCGGCTTCGCTCCCGTGGGCCACCCCACAGGACCCGTTTTCGGGATTAAAAAATAGCCTATGTTACTCAGGAATAACGTAGCTTTCTATTGGAGAAAGAATTTTTTAAATCGGTCCAGTAGATTCGGAGCCTATTCGGTACAAACAAACAAACAAAAAAATCTTTCCTCTTTATAATATTATATATTATAATATAGAGTATAGATAACAGTATTATTCGAGATTGTGTATATTCTTCATATAATTGTATATCTGCTATATCTAATTAGGTCTACTCACAACTGCAATCTATCGATTGCTTTTCGAATCATTGTTCCATTAGCACTGTTTGATGTGCCAAAACAATTCGCTAGTTTCCCCATCTTAATTATCTGTCTCTGATGTTTATTTATACTGTGTCGCCGATATTTAGAGTATCTTTGTATGACGCGATGCCCTATTTTAACTTTAATCTGTATCTAATATTTGGATGTGGTCCAATAGCGTCACTACCTTCATTACCGAAGAACGATGGCTTTTGAAAGTTAACACCGCGTGAACTATTTACCTAGAACATAATTACACATGTGTTGATGCTGTATTTTGAACTTTATTATCGCGTGTTGCCTCATGATATCGAGCTGAAATGTCTACTGCTAAACTGCGTTCGTATATTAGAAAGAATTCAAGATCAACAATAGGATAATGTTATGGTTCGCATCTTCTTGTTATCAGTAGATATTGTTATTTTTCCCTTACTGCTTTTTTCATGCTTAAAGGAATCACAGAATTTCCCACTTTGAAATTTTCTAATTACTTCAGCTGAAGCTTTTAAGTCTAGTAATGTACCTTCCATAACATAAACGACTGAAATATTGTACTATACGAAGCGGCAACTGCAACAAAAAACGTAGTATCCTTCATTAAAAATATTCTAGTCAGTTTCATAGTTCACCCTATAAAGCTATTCCGAGTTAACAAGCTGGAACGAGGCTAATCTGTATAGCTAAGTTTATCCGACATCCAATACTCTGTGTGGGATAACAGCAGGGGTGCAGGGATGGTATGGAGGTACCTAAAGGTAAGTATAGACTAGAGCATTAACTTGTAACAGAATATCGAGCATTTGCTGTTTTTAAATTTCCTCGAACTTTATATTTTGTTTTGTTACAACCTGATTTTAAAACGCAACGAGCGTTTTGGTGTATCATTTTATCGAGCAAAGACACGAGCGCGGGTGACGTGGAGTGAGGTTAGTAATGAACGCAAGGTACAAAGAAATGTTACAGGTAAATGCTCACTCGTCGTGAGCATTACGTCGAACATTCGCAAGAACGTTACATTACATGGAATTGCTTTAGGAAACTGAGCATTTGTCTGTATTGTACCATTCTTTAGAACGTTACATTACATTGTAATGCTCGCGAAAATGCTCTAGTGTATACTTACCATTATATGACACACTTTTGCAGGCTTTTGTTACTACAATAGATAGCTATAGAAGGGAGCTATTATAGAAGAAACCCATTATGAGACTAGAAGCTTAGAAACTAGAGTAATCCTTGTGCAAAACGATCTTTATTTCAACGTGGATTTTTTCTAAGGGTTGTTTGCAAATTACTTTGCTGTTTCTGCAAGGCTTTCAGGGTTTGAGACTGTGTTCACTATTAGGCCTAAATTCAGTGATTTCTGAAATATATCTTTTTAATATATTTTCACACAACCTGCTCGACAATGTCGTATTACATATTATGCAATCTCAACGTAACGTAAAGCATTATCTTCCAATGGAGGTAATGTTGTATGAAACTCTCAAGGTAGTAAAGTTATTTAAATTTTGAATATCAAATTCGTGTGGAAACTCATGTAAAACTCCATATGGCATTGTAAAGAGGTTTGTTCTGAAATCGAACTGGCCACCATAAGCAACTCAAAAAAAAAAAATTGTGCATTACTGCAGCGGCCAGCAAAATAGGCATTGATGGACGAACGTGTAAATGTGGGCCGAGGCGAAGCCCACACATACGTAAGTCCATCAATGCCTAGTTGTGGCCAAGGTTTGTATAGTACTTTTCTCAATTAATGCGCGGAAATTAAAACTAAGTAGTAACTAGAACTCATTTTGTCAAAATGAATTACGAACAACAATAATTATTGTGCCCGCGTTGTTCTTTTTTTTTTCAATAAACAGCGTTCTATTTACAAGCCAGTTCGAAATTTAAATAAAACCTTTGATAAGTTACCTCCTTGGTTGCCATGTTTCGGAGTAAAAGATCGTTCAATTTTTAAATAACACGACAGATATGAGTTTACTATGTAATTTATTTGGCCGCTAGACACGACAGATATGGATTTCCATACAACTTTTGCCGGCCGCTGCTCGCATGTATATGGCCAGTACAGCAATTTCGATTTATCTCGAAGAAGGTTGTTTAAATAATGCTCAAATTTCCAAGCATGTTTGAGAAAAAACGTGTTTTCAAAGAATGTAAAACAAAAGTCGATGTTTAGTGCTGTGATTTTAAGTTAATTTTATTGCAATATTCGTGTTGACAAAAAAATGTCGAGCGATAGTGATATAGTTAGTATAATAATATAGTTTATCAAAACTCTGGAATAGAAGCACTATCGCTCGTCAGTTTTAACAAACAGGCGCTTTGGAGATCATAAATAAATGTGCTACCGGAAACACAGATAAGAAAAAGCCTATGAGGATTTTGTTCAATGGAGAACAACAAAAGTAGGAGTCAAGACTGTGTCCGAATCCATCTTTTAGTTTACTGCCAACATTTAGCATAAATACGAAAGTCAAGCAGCCTATGGTGAATTTATTCAATGCTCAGGAGGGTGACCATGAGCTCTTAGAGTAAGGTTATTTTGAGTGTGTGTAAGGAACAGATGTATATGACTTGTATACATCTGTCACTTACGCGATCTCAAAATAACCTTACTCTAAGAGCCACCCTCCTTATGGTCACCCCCCTGATCTACAAGAAGCATCAAACACAATATTCAAATTAATAAATACAGCAGCTTTTTATTGTCTCGCAGAAAGTGTGAAAAGTAGAGTATGCTCCTCTGGGATAAATCTGCCTTCGTCTTGGGCAGCTTTTACCAGTAATTTCGGACTTTTACCAGTAAGACTTGGTAAATCTTAGGTGTTATCGGTAAATCCTAGGTTTTACCGTAGTTCCAGCTTTAACAGTAACATATACGCTACAAATTAAATGCTTCTAATTAGAATACTACCCGCTTATGTTTTTGTTTTATCAGTACAAGTGGTGGTGGACTATCAGTACAAGTGCCTTGCCCGCATGCGGGACATATGAATTACCAAAACCGTGTCAACTAATTTAAGGAAAGTTATTTATACCTAATTTCTCCAAACGATTTGACCTGTATAACTTAATTACACAACTAAAGAATGCTTCCAATAATCTAATAGTGGCAAATATCAATCTACATAATAGGCAGGGTCGTTCGATTGACAAATGGTGGCTAATAGGGCGATCAATCTTAGTTATGAGGTCGACCTGGCATGCCCATTGTACCTATTACGAGCATTTTATTAGAGGAGCATGCACTGTGTTGGTACTTGTAATCATCATTATTAGTTAGATCTACTTATGTATCAGTTCCATAGGCTAATATGAAATATCTACACGGCACGAATATTTGGGTTACTGGCCGAATCGGGCGAACCGACCACTATTAAAAATATTCATTTTTCTGTGTCGATTCGCCCGAAGTTAATTTATCGGTGGGCGAATCGACAATATCTAAATTATTCAGCAAAATTAATTAGTTGAAATTATTATAATCATGAGGAAGCTAGGCTGGAATCATGAGCGGTAAAAAGAGTACCGGGCGATTTTCGAATCTGAAGCCCTGTACTCCGTTAGTCTCTACCGCTAATTATTCTAGCTCTGCAAATACTTCTTCATGATTCTGGCCTCCTGGTAGTTTGGGTATAAACATCTCTCCACGTTTTAAGTGGAAATTACTTATTTAATGAATTGCTTTCCTAGTTTCTAGTAAAATATCTATTAACTTCGATTAATTCTTCATATTATTACCGAGACGGGTGAGCACGACTGTAGTTTTATATTGTTTGTTCTCTAAAATAAAATTCGGACGAATTGCCCACTAAATAATTTTGGAGTGGTCGATTCGCCCACCGATAAATTAACTTCGGGCGAATCGACACAGACAAATAAATATTTTTAATAGTAGTCGATTCGCCCGATTCGGGCGAGTTAAATTCGGGCGAGTTGTCCAATAACCCGAATATTTGACTGTCGGCTTCATTATGGTTTTAATACATGCTACGTCAATTGCTATTACCTTATCATGATCTCTGATCAGATTTGTTCCTTGAAATGATTCACTGAGAGACCTAATCTTGACCTGCCATCGTTCTCGTAAAGATCTGGCTCCAGGCAACAATACAGCAATTAGTAATTGACTAGGTCAGGGAACAGGCCCAGACTTAAATGAAATTTAACACAATTGAAATATATTAATCTTAGATACTAACTATTATGAAGAGTTTGAATGCAATAACCAGTTGGAACTAACCCATGGATTTTAAAATATCTTTTTGCACTAGATAGCCCAATTCTTAAGGATTCTTTTTTCTTTTTCGTGTAAAGATGTGGCTACCTCTGCTGTCAGAGATCATTAAGCCGCCTCTGGGAACCTCACAGGCCTCACTACCCTTTTTTAATTTGTAACTTTTAAGTTATCTTTTTTTATAAATTACTTTTAAACGTATAACTGTTACATATTTTCGTAATCACCTCATGAAACCCTTCATTTTGATACGGCGGCGGCGGCGGCCAAAATCCTCCATTTTTGTTTTTCAATTTGAATATAGCCAGTGACACTCGCAAGATTAAGACGTATCGAGTGAAGTAAGAATAATCAAAATCGGTCTCTAGAACGTCACATAGGAGCAAACATACATACATAGACTGCTAAACACATTACCCTCTTTTGCGTCGCGCAGTCGGGTAAAAATAATTAAGATAAAATAAGAGAAGAACTAAGGACGACGAACCAATGTTCGGAAAAGTCAGAGAGACAGTAGCTTATACATATACAAACAGGAGATAAAAATAAATAATGAAACGAACTCTATGGGAACAAGAGACCATCTCAATGTTTTGATTTACTGCCACATCAGCAAAGATAATGCACAAGTAATGTAAATAAAACACCATGGGTACATGTACCTAGTGGTAGTACATGGTAATCTATATTTAACGTTACTGCGTTGTTCCCGGAACGTGTATGGTATACATGCAGTTACGGAAGAAGCAATGTGTACGGAGTTCCTGACTACGGAGTCTTTAAATTTGTTTTATGGAAGATGTCTTAACATGTGTTAATTTAACATGTGTTATTGCACCCGGATGCATTGATGTAATTGATACTAAAAATAGGGAACCCATTTAAAAAAAATATAAGTGGATGCAGATTTGAATAATTGTGATTGTGTGACGTGAAGATGCAGTTTGGAATTAAGGGTATTTCGGCTCAAATGCGCGTGTCTGGGACAATTGCAATTAATTCTAGAGTAGAAAAGTACTAACAGATAACGCAGTCGATGTGTGAATTGACTCTATACAGTAAAAAAACTATGTCACAGTTATGTCAAAGATTCCAAGAACTTTCTGGTTTTTTTTTTATTTGGGAAAACAAACGACTACACACTGCAGCAATACATAAAATTTCAGCACGAAGAAAAACAAATGTAGCGACATTTTCCACATAATATTAGAACATTTTACAAAATTATTACGATTTGCGCTTACAATTGGAAACAAATATTTTATAAATATAATTAAGAGATAATAACAACTTAAAAGGCATGTATATACTGAAATATACGAAGAGATATTAAATAAATTGAAATATTAATATAGAATTAAAATTGTAAAATTATTAAAAATAAATAAAACAATCGAAACAAAAGATATATTAAATAACGGATTAAATGTCAAAAAAAATGTTTACGGGTCAAAGAAAAAATAAAAATATATTACGGAATGAAACTTGTCAATGAGAACAATTTGTCTAGCCATATATTGTGTGTATTGTAATTTTCTATACCAGGGCTTCCCAATATTTAAAACATAGTGACTCCCTTTACATAGTTTTTTTTTGTGACTGCCTTCTTATTATGTTAATAATTAACTGTGTTTTTCTTGTTGCTTGAAAAAATCTTGCTTATTAGGAAAAAGTGGGCTCGCTTTTTTTAATCGGAGCTTAAGATTTGAAATAGTTACTCTCCCATATTCTCAATTAATTTGTAACTATACTACGAATTAATAACTGCAACTGAAGAATAACCAGTTTCGCATATGAAAGTGCAACGCCGATTAATTAAACGGTACTAGAATCTTCAGTACTCAGAGTTGTATAATCTTGGGATACATTACTGTAAAATATAATTACATTGTATTTATCTAATAGTTCCTGTTAGTATTTATCGAGTAGTATTTTGCAGCTTCAGCCTCATATCACATATTTCATTTGTGAAATGAGGCCCCGAGGCATCGCGATGCACAGTTTGGGAACCACTGGTCTATACCAATACCACACATTACAACACGCTTGTTTGAATTCCCCCGAAGGGTAAAGTTGAGGTTGTAGTTCCATGAAATAGGAGACGATTTAATTACCATAACCCGGACACAAATCCATACTGAAAAACCTCAGTTGGATACCTCTTGCTCAAACCGGGCATCGAATCCCAGAACGTCGTGATTAGCAGTAGTGCTTACGATCACCAGTAGACAAATGAAGCATGCTGCTTGGTCACGGCATCACGCGTGAACGGCTGGACCGATTTCGCTTATTCTTTTTTTGTTGTGTTTGTTATTGTTAGGAGAAGGTTCTTATGAAAAAAAAAATGGTACAATAGGTAGGGTAGGGTAGGTAGGTAGGGTAGGGTAGAGTAGGTAGGGTAGGTAGAGTAGGGTAGGTAGTGTAGTGTAGGTAGGGTAGGGTAGGGTAGGGTAGGTAGAGTAGGGTAGGTAGTGTAGTGTAGGTAGGGTTGGGTAGGGTAGGGTAGGTAGGGTAAGTATGTTAGGGTAGGTTGGGTAGGGTAGATGAATGTTTGGTGTTTTTATGGCAAAACAAAGTTTGCCGGGTCAGCTAGTCTATACTAATATTATAAAGAGGAAAGATTTTTTTATTTGTTTGTTTGTTTGTACCGAATAGGCTCCGAAACTACTGGACCGATTTAAAAAATTCTTTCACCAATGGAAAGTTACGTTATTCCTGAGTAACATAGGCTTTTAATCCCGAAAACGGGTCCTGTGGGGTGGCCCACGGGCGCGAAGCCGCGGGCAACTGCTCGTTATCTATATATATAAAAGAAAGTCGTGTTAGTTACACTATTTATAACTCAAGAACGGCTGAACCGATTTGGCTGAAAATTGGTAGGGAGGTAGCTAAGAACCAGAAGAAGGACATAGGATACTTTTTATCCCGTTTAGGGTAGGGTAGGGTAAGTAGGGTAGGGTAGGGTAAGTAGGGTAGGGTAGGTAGGGTAGGGTAGGGTAGAGTAGGGTAGAGTAGGTAGGGTAGGATAGGGTAGGATAGGGTAGGTAGGGTAGGGTAGGTAGTGTAGGGTATTTAGGGTAGGGTAGGTAGTGTAGGGTTGTTAGGGTAGGGTAGGTAGGGTAGATTAATGTTTGGTGTTTTTATGGTAAAACAAAGTTTGCCGGGTCAGCTAGTTTATAATAAGAGAAAGATATAAAATTACATCTCAGCGATTTTAATGTTTATTAATCTGAGAAATCGATATTCTTAGTTGGTAATTCTCAGGTAAGGTACCTAGGTTTCTTGTTTGTGTGTTGGAAAAGTCCGTTTTCTTGTGATGACTTCCAAGAGATAAGAGATTTTTAGGGTTCCGTACCCAAAGGGTAAAAACAGGACCCTATTACTAAGACTCCGCGATCTGTCTGTTTGTCTGTCTGTCTGTCCGTCTGTCACCAGGCTGTATCTCATGAACCGTGATAGCTAGACAGTTGAAATTTTTACAGATAATATATTTTTGTGGCCGCTTATAACAACAAATACTAAAAACAGAATAAAAAAAATATTTAAATGGTTTTTTGCCGATTTTTGCGATAATGGTACGGAACCCTTCGTGCGCGAGTCCGACTCGCACTTGACCGGTTTTTTTTAAATAATAACTCATGAAGGTTTTTCATTCTGTGCTCAATTATGATGATAAATAAACCGTACGGTTAGAACTAGGGATAAAGTCCTGGCGCATTTTGGAGGTTTGACATTGATAACATAAAAAAAATCGGCCAAGTGCGAGTCGGACTCGCGCACGAAGGGTTCCGTACCATTATCGCAAAAAACGGCAAAAAAAATCACGTTTGTTGTATGGGAGCCCTACTTAAATATTTATTTTATTCTGTTTATAGTATTTGTTGTTATAGCAGCCACAAAAATATATTATCTAATAATATCTAATAATATTTCAACTGTCTAGCTATAGCGCTTCATGAGATACAGCCTGGTGACAGACAGACAGACGGACCGCCGAGTCTCAGTAATAGGGTCCCGTCTTTACCCATTGGGTACGGAACCCTAAAAATTGTTAAAATATTGTGACATCAATAAGAATGGCGTAATTCTTATTGATGTCACAATATTTTAACCTACTACGGATGGAAACTACTCATTAATTTTCTTCTGATTTACTGAATAGCTTTTAAAAAAACTTTTCTTCTTTTCAGGTTGCACACCTACTGCCTTTTGGTCGCTAAACCGCCACGGATCTCACAACCCTGAAGCCAACGAAATTGCTGAGCTACAGAAACTTGGCAACCTTAAGAATAATATAGTGACCAACTACAACCATAGCAACTTTTTGAACACTAATGTAAGTAAGCATAAAACAACAATTGTTTTGGGACAATCCCTCCACATTATTCCCAAACACTGCAACTCCGGAAAATCTGAATCAACAGTAGCGACAACCAAAAAAGCGCCGAATCAATGGAGCTCGACGAGTTCGATTTCTTACTCATTCGCTGTTCTTTTCTGATTAATTTTGTTGCGGGCGCTTAATCGTCTTACAACAACAATCGTTTATCGTTGTAATTGTAATCAGGGTCACATATAAATGGAACCAGGAATACTAACGAATTTGTAGGTCTTTGAAAAATAAACTGATTTTATCACCATTGAATATAAAAAACCGGCCAAGTGCGGGTCGGACTCGCGCACGAAGGGTTCCGTACCATTATCGCAAAAAACGGCATAAAATCACGTTTGTTGTATGGGATCCCCGTTTAAATATATATTTTATTCTGTTTTTAGTATTTGTTGTTATAGCGGCAACAGAAATACATCATCTGTGAAAATTTCAACTGTCTAGTCTAGCTATCACGGTTCATGAGATACAGCCTGGTGACAGACAGACAGACAGACGGACCGCGGAGTCTTAATAATAGGGTCCGTTTTTACCCTTTTGGTACGGAACCCTAAAAATTAATAAATCAGCTGTTAAGTAAATTTTGATTCGCATAATTGCAACAACTCAAGGAAACTGCTGTTCTTTGATGGTGATACAAAAGCACACTGTACTTATATGAAATTTTGTTTCTACGGTTATGAAATAAGTTGGTATGTTGGTAATTTACTGATGAAATATCGGTGTACTGAATTTAATTCTCGCAAACTAAGTTGTCTACATCAACTGTACTTTAGGGATAACGATTGAACAGAACAAAGCAGCAGTCGTGCTAACAAAAACTTTCTAATAACAAAATGTCCGCAGATGAACTGTCCATAGAGGAAAGCTCTCCGACGAACCAAAGACTACAAAGTCAAAGTAACAGCTTATGAAGTTGTATATCCAGAATGTTTGATTTCGTAGACATGTGCAAAATACTCGTAATTTACTTGCCTTACTGAACCTTCAAGGTTTGGCTAAAGCTATGGAAACGTACTGTATTGTACGGTTTCGGTAAAGTTCCATCAGTTGCCAACTCTATTAGCACTTTGTAAGTACGTATACTCGACACAGCTTTGGTACCTTGTTTGGCTAAGATGTTTAATTGGTTTGAGATTTCCTGTACATTTTAAGTACCCTGGTTCTTGCTTACTGATTAGTAAGTTTATAACACAGACAAACGTTATAATTTATTCCTGGTTAAAGAAACTTCCACATTGTGGCAAAAACATGTATCATGCAGAAACTTCTAGTAACATTATATGCCCTTAGCACGCACCACAACACTAGGTGGCTGCATACGTAACGTGTTTTATTCCGGACGGAACGGGACGATAAGTTTTGAAAATATCGTTTCTTTTGAAAGAGCATGTCACTTACGGCACGGGTGCATGGTTGACATGGCGACGCGACGTGGCGTCCCTTGGCATTTCGTATGAACGAAATTATCGTCCCGTTCCGTATGGAATAAAACACGTTATGTATGCAGCGACCTTAAAAGGAATATATTGTCATAATTTTAACCCACATTTGCCTCCACAGCATCGCATCTGCTCTTCGGACCTGGACCTCCTGAAACAGTGGCAGTGGAACAGCCGGATCAACGCTACGTTTGCGGGGGACCTCACCGCCGACGGGTATATGACCACGCAGCAACTAGCTCAGGCTTGGAAGCAGAGGTTCCCTGGACTACTGGGTACCAACCGACAAAACTATCTGGTAAGTTTTTCTCGATTCATCATGATTTTCCTGACCTTGTTCCATGTTACTTGGAGTCGGCGCAACACGTCATCCTGTCAACTGTCATGCTATCCCTAACTACCTTTTCTTTTTTATCGCTCCTCACACAATCCGTTCATCTGTTCTTTGGTTCCCTCTCCCTGCCTCCTTGAATCCCCTCGATTTTATACGTCTTAAAAGCAGTTAACGACTATGAGAATCATAATTTTCCTGTCCTTATCCCAATTTATTTAGGATCGGCGCAACATATAAAGGGTCTTTCAACAAGGACGGGTCGATGCTAAAATTGAATAAAACAAGATGTGTGTGAGAGATATTAACGAAATTTATTTTTTATTTAAAAGGCCCATTTATGGCAATTATGCAGCAGAGTCATTAAAAATTGGACCTCTCGGATTCGTGCCACCATACGAAGCCGCGGCGGACATTTGAACGATGTCATATTCCATCCATAATTGGCATAAATGGGCCTTTTAAATAAAAAATAAATTTCGTTAATATCTCACACACATCTTGTTTTATTCAATTTTAACATCGACCCGTCCTAGCTTGTTGAAAGACCCTTTATTATTATGTCTTCTTCTTTCATAAATACTTCTCTGTTAGTCAGCGCATAGATGAGTACCTAAGTTATTGTAGAAGATCGTTGATGACTTCAAGGCAATGATGCTGAAGTCCGAAGCAACATGAAGACAAGCAACAAAGACACCTAGGAATTTATCTGCTCAACACAATATCATAGACATTTGAAAACGGAAGATGCCATAAACCAACGATAATGAAATTCCAATGGCAATACAGCTCCAATATGGAGCGTAGGAAATACCTGATAGTCCAATTGCTTTTCATCTGAAAGTCAATTGCATCGTCGGCATTGTCTTGTTTATAGTTGTAGGTGTGGAATGGGCTGTAATGCTGTTACATAAGCGTAGACTTATTGAGTAATCTTTGCTCGTAGGTTTTATAAGCGATTGTCAAGCGGAGCACGTTCAAAATAGCGTTAACTTTTGGACAATGTATATGTTTGTACCGAAGCATCGACGGTAAACGGTATTTCGGACAGGATGTATTAAATGTTTCGGATAAATCAAATACAGTACAGTACAATAAATACATACGATTACCGAAAAAACAACCTGTCCTACTAGCAAACGGGATTCCAGTATTTTAATTAATGGACCGAAAAATGCTACAATACGTAGTTGGAGATCATCGTTTAAAATGTAAATAAATAAAATAAAAGCTTGTAAAGAGATTAGAAGCTTTTATTTAACTTGCCCTGTTAGTTAGTCAAATCTTGAGACTCAATTTTAAAATCATCATCATCAGCCTATTAATGTTCCCACTGCTAGGACACAGGCCTCTTCTCTGTGAGAGGGGATGGGCCATAATAGGCCACTAGGCTACCACGTAGGCCTAGTGCGGGTTAGTGGATGTCATATGTCTTCGAATTTTTGGTTTTAATACATGCCGGTTTCCTCACGTTGTTTTCCTTCACCGTTTTTGAGAGCAGTGGTGATGAAATAATTTATACAAAGTAAAGCGCCTGCCTGGGTTCGAACTCACCACCTAAAACTTGTAAGTAGCGGCCACTGGGCCACCATGACGGGTCTCGATTCATCATCAATTCTAAAATAGTTATGCCTAACCAAAAACAAATTGAAGACCAAAATAAACGATGGATGAATTTTGTCATGGGTGCTATGTCTAGAAACGGAGTCGCTACTGAGATGATGTAGATGATTTAATGTCCTATGTCCTCTAGATGGGGCAGAGGGCGTCCACAGAAGACTTCCATCGTAACCGGTCTTGAGCTTCACTCTTCACCTCGCTCTTCATCATTCCAATGCTCGCCGCTTCAGCCAACACGTGGCGGCGCCAGGTTTGACGGGGACGGCCAAGTTTTCTTTTTGCTTGGGCAGTTCAGTCCAAAGCTTGCTTGGGAATGTGATCGGGACCCCTTGGGAGCGTAGGGCAAAACCATCTCCACTTATCATCTTTAGGCAACTAGGCTGGGCTAACTGGAATACCAGTTGTAAACGACCCATTGTGCCTATTGGCCTTGTTTGTTATGTCTCCTGCTTGATATGGAGGGAAGTGGATTTTTTTATTTTTGCCTACTCCTCCGTTATTCTTTTATGTTTAATTTCGTTGCGGGATCCAAGACAGTTAAATTCATTCTCCGGGACTTCGTCGAGTTTCATTGCCTCGGCGCTTTTCTGGTGGTCGCCACTGTTGATTTTGGCTTTCAGTGGTTGATGGCAGTGGTTTGGGAATAGTGCGGTGGGAAACCATCTCCACTTGCGTCGCTTGATCTGGCGGTCAATCGGGCTCTCGTGGCATTTCTCCAACAGCTCTACGTTGGAGATGGTCTCGGGCCAGTAAATTCCGAGAATGCGACGAAGACAGCGGTTGACAGAGACCTGGATTTGGCGTGAGATGTCCTTTGTAACCTTTCACGTTTCGCACCCGTAGTGCACTACGGGTGCACACGGACATTAGACCTTATATTTTGAGCTCAATCCATCGGGTCAGTTTCCTTGATTGCCAAACAGGTCTCAGCTGCGCGAAGGTAGCTGGGGCTTTGGCAATTCGTGAACCGATGTCCTCTTCACTACCGCTAGTCTCTGACACAGTCTGTGCCAGCCTACCTATAAGTTTAGAAAAATGCATTTCTTACTTTCAGTGATTTACCCCAGATTTATGAAATAAGAATTCTAAGTTGAGTATTTTTCAAACTTTGTTTTATCCTGAAAGCCTGTCGAACTTTGGTATTTAAACCAAATACTCAATTCTGAAACCACCCTAATTATTTTTAGGTTAAATTGGACACCTTCAAGATTTCCATTGAACGGTCTTTCTCTTGAGTCTTAAGCATCTCGGGTGTGATTTCAAGCAACTATTACTAACAAGATATATTTCAAAACGAAATTAAAGCGTAAAAAATGTTAATATCTTGTCAGCTCGACAGTGTTTTAGGGGAACCACTGACATGCGGGCTAATTAACTTCAATGCTCTTTAATTTATTGGATTGCCGTAACAAAACCAGATCAGGGACAAAAGCGTTTGTTTATTTCAACATAGTCGCAATTTTAATGTGACTTGAATAATATTAACTCCCTGAATTGTTTCGAAATGTAAAATTCACGTATCATAATTATAACCTAGACACCCAGGTCGTGGTTCAATAGTAACAGCCGCACGGATTGATCTTTTTGCCGAGGTCGTTTCATGGATGGGTGACCAACTTTACATAACGAGGCTCCTACATGCCTCGGGTCCCAGCTGTCGTTTGTAGATTTTTAGCAGTCGTTAAGGGTAGTCAGAAGCTATAGACAATCTGACTTCAACCTTGGCAAGAGTTATCGTGTCACATAGTTACATCAGCCTAAATGTGTAAGTGAATTCGGCAAGGCAAAGCGTTTTGACGCCATCAATCGACCAATCACATGCGAGATGAAAGACGCGATGTGGATTTCCGTTTATGTTATTGGTCAATTGATAGCGGTCAAACCCTTTGCCTTGCCGAATTCACTTAAAAAATTATGATGCACGGGTGTTATGGAGATCTGATAGGCAGTCGTTCAATGTCAAACTCTGGTACTCAACTTCATCAAGTTGGACTGGAAACTGGAAGGCGACCCCAACGTAGATGGGATGGGTAAAGGCTAAAGTCTCCGCCAGATAACAAAAAAAGTTAAAGTCGTTAACATCCGTCTACCAATGTATTCCAATATATCAAAACGATACGAATAAAATGTAATGGCAGTGTCGCTAACACGATCAAAACAAACGTATCGCGGTAAGAGTCGTCCTTGACGCTTTCATTTGACAAGACATTTTTTTATTTGTTATATGCTCACGTTTGACCACTATCTCGCCTGATGTTAAGTGATGATGTGATCGAAGGTGAAGCACGCTTGCCTAGAAGTAACCTATTCACTCTTGACTTGAATAACCCTAGGTTGTAGCTATCAGGAAACAAAGACGCCGGCAGGGAATCAGTAATAAGTTAATATCTCCTAAACGCGTCGACTGATTTACACGGTTAAGGGCCGATTTTTCAATGGTCTTATTACTTTTAATTGAGGAATATAAATGGCCGTTTGACAGCTTTTGTATAGAAAATATGTCAAACGGCCATTTTTATTCCTTAGTTAAAATTTATCAGACTATTGAAAATCTACGCCTATATTATACGTTTCACTTGAGACCAAATAAACAAAAATTCATGCTGTCAAGTAACATAATAATATTTTTTGGTACAAGTCGGATCAATAACTTTTTTTTTATATGGCAGAGACGTTATAGGCTAATTGAGTAGTAATTTTAATGTCCCCTTACTAGATTTCACTTCCTGAATTGTCTCCCTGAAGAAGAGCAATAAAATTAAAATCCAACCTACTAACCTAGATACCCAGACAATTCTGCTTGTTCTCGATAGCACGTTAAGATGTTTATCCAGGCAACCATTTGTAGATATTCGATAGTCGTTACAGATCTTCAGAAGCCAGAAAATTTGACACTAATTTCGGCACGAGAAATCAGGTAAGGGTAAAAATATAAAAGCTCCAAGTAAAAAAAATCTATTCTTATAAAAAAAAATACTACTGACTTACAAATAAAAAAGCTACAAAGTGAAAAATAACTTGGTTTTTGGAAGTCGATGTCTTTGGTAGGTATCAATTTATTTTCTTTATGGATACCGATTTCCAAAAACTAAGTTATTTTTCACTTTGTAGTTTTTTTTATTTGGAAGTCGGTAGTATATTTTTATTGTAAAATTTTTTTTTTCACTTTTTATTTGTACCAAGTTGTTTAGTAATTAAGATAAAAACATGAAACTTGAATATAACCGGTCAAATGAGAGTGTACCAAGGTGAACTGTACCTACATATCTGCGTACCCCTTTAGAGCGTACTGGCGTGATTTTATGTTATGAAATAGTATAAACAATAAACAGACATGCGATTGCAACAATCCCGAGACATTTGCCGTTATTTATTAAAGAGTTCTGTTGTATGTCTCCGAAATTCTTCATCAGATCTTCACCAAATTAGTTGGAGCCGGTTAGACTGGAAGCCGAAGAATTGTCTTTAGAGTGCAGTATGATTAAAATCCTCGTGTCATTGAACCGAGACATCCAGACAATTATGTTTGTCCTAGATGTCTAACAACTGCACTACCATGACCCATTAGTTCCAAGGAGGTGCATTACAGTTTCAATGACATTATGTATTCTACGCCTCTATGGTATGACTCACTTCGCACGTAAACTGTGATGGTGACGCCATGCACTCGTTTAATGTTATATGAGTTTGTTTTGTGAATATGTGTTGTTTACGGTCGTTCACAATTAATTACCAAACTATTGAACTTTCTAATACATTAAGATAAAGTTAAACAATAATACACACCAAACACTAGCACACAACACTCACTCAAACACATTCAACACTCACTCTTTCTGTTGTAAAATGTTAATTTGCTTTAAAGTCATATAATAATTATTATGTAAATGTAACCACTGTTGTATTGTTCATAATGCCTGGCAAGTGAACTGCGTTCTGAAATACAGGCTCGGCCTAGCTCAGGCGCAGTAGCTCATTTTTATTTTTGGCATATAATATGTAATAGCTTTAATAATTTAATTATAACGTGGCAATGCTGCCAGTGTTCTGGGCACTTTTCACGTTGACAGCGATGTGGACGAATTTTTTGACGCCTTATGACCTCTGCCCTTTTATACGTGTTCGAGGTTTTATTTTATTTTTATTTAACTGTATATATAGGTAGTTTTTGTTAATTAAGTATTTTATAGTATGTAAATTTTAATTGAAATAAAAATCAATAATTTCAAACATATAAAAAAAAAATTGGAATGTTCAAAATTTTACAATTTAATGGGTATTATTATTTTAAGTCTTGTTAGGAAGTTGTTTTAGCTCTCTCACTGTTGATAAGATTTTGGTTACACTTCCCTCCTTCTTGAATATCTTTCTCGAAAAACTCTGGTCAGAAAAGCGCTAACAGACTGCGGTCTGCCTAATTCCAAAGTACTATGATTAAGAACTTACCATCATCTAACTATATGAGGTTCCCAAAGACTGACTGGCTGGCTTAATTCATTAAATCCGCCTATGTATCTCATGTTTTTATCGTTTTGCGTCACTGACTTCCGAAACAAAACGTTAGTTATTTTGCACTTTTTAGTGTTTTGTTTTTGAAGTCTGCTCATTTTTTGCGAAAAAGTTTTTATGCCTCTCTTTTTAGTTTTGTTTCAACATCACTACAAATTGAGCAAGTTCTATAGTAAGGTAACTAAAGGATTGAGAAAATACCCATAATAACTCAATTTACACATTCGTGCTGTTTATAGCTAAAGGGTTCGGTTGAATGCTCCATATCTTGAAAACTGCCTAAGCGATTTTGATGAAACTTGCACTATGACCTAAGTTGAGAGATACTTAGTCCAATAAAAAAATAATGATTATGATCCGATTACTAGTTTCGGTGAAAATCGTGGACAAAGATACACACATACAGTCTTATAATAGATCCATGCGGACGACGTCACGGGATATCCATTTGTTGTATACCAAAACTTTCTCCAGAATGTTACAACTTAAAACACAACAATTACTTTTCTGAAAACCGCATCAAAATCGGTCCAGCCTAACGCTAGAAAATAGGTGGTAGCGGTAGTAGTACCTAATATTTAATAGATTTTCATAAAATATATTTACTTTTGAACTTCTATACACAGTTCAAGTTCGTGAACGATCAGCGCTCGAGGAACACTTTCAAGGCCTTCACGGAAGGTCTGTTCGGAGACCAAGCAGAGGCCTACGATATACCCAAAGAAAATGACGAAAAATTGCTAAGGGTGAGTATGACTACTAGGTACACTGTAAGATCTTTAGGAGTAATAATTGTGATAACAGTGTGAAGGCCTACATTTGCTTCCAAGTAGAATTTTGTGTTCTCGTCTACCTGCACATGCAATGGCAGCTTTACATTTCAAACCGGTACCAATTTCGGCTTTGTATAATATTTAAGTTGGCAATGCGTTGCTTCGCTAGATACAACTTAATAGATATAGTCACCATTTGCTACCAAATAAAAAGAAGATGCGCGTGAGTCTTCTATTTATAGCAAAATTTAGGAACTCTCAATTTGTATTTCGGTTTTAAAGTGTTTATATAGGTCAAAATATTTGGTTGTCCATGTTTATCGGTAATATTAAAAATTTATCATCATCGTCACTTAAAAAGTTATGTTGTATTTTATAGCCTGATAAGTCCTGCCCATCCTGGACCAAGAATGTGGGAGAGAACAACGACACCATGTCTCAGCTGAACATCTTCGAATCCAAGAGGGAGTATAAAGAGGTAAGGTTACCAATAACAACTATATAGAACAATAGCTATTGTATTATTTGTGGGTGTTAAAATTTTTTGTGAGTGTGTCTACCCCAAAAACCATGAAAATGACACCCATGACGAAAAGTTGTCAAATTTTCATCGGCGCCTTCTTGGATTTTGATTTCGACATTCGGTATAGAGACCCCAAAAACCATGCAAATGACACCCATGACGAAAAGTTGTCAAGTTTTCTTCGGCGCCATCTTGGATTTTGATTTTGACATTCGGTATAGAGACCCCAAAAACCATGAAAATAACATCTATGACGAAAAGTTGTCAAATTCTCGTTGCCACCCTTTCGTCCGTCGCAAATTCGCGTTGTGGTTGCATAAGTTAGGGATCAGAACACGTTCTGACTTTCCTAAAAAATCCTAAAAATACGCCATAACACGCCATACTCAATAAGCGTTTTCATTTGCAATAATCCGGTGACAAATACAAGTATCTACGTAGTAAGGTTTAATACTCGTATGTTTATGTATTGTTTATTATTCATTTCCAATGTCATAATAGTCTAGATTGTATTGTTTTTGAATGAGCGTTCAGATAAACAAGTCGTAGACGACTGAATGGATGGAATGCGACCTCGCGAATCGCAATTGGCTCCTATCATTTTAATATGTATTTGCGTACTATTTATTTTAAAGGTTGGTTAGTATCTCAAGCTAAAAATTAGCTTGCCTAGAAATTTACTGAATTTACGTCGATAAATTGGTTAGCAGAAATTTATGTGATGGATATCGATAAATGAGGGTTTTAGATATCGATAGTCGATGCCCATCACATCTATGAAACTATGAACTATAACTATAATAGAACCATCGATATTTTGAACGTCGAAGTTCCATAATATGACTGTATTATGGAACTTCGAAGTTCAAAATATCAATGAACGCTAATGGAGATCTTCGTTTTGGAATGTTTTTTTTTACATTTTTTTTCTACGTGGCGTCTCGCAGTTCAACCAAAGTGTGTGTGTGTGTGTCTTCTGCTTAACCTGGCGATCCTGTGGAGACTAAGCTAGTAGCCTCCAGCCAGGCACAAATTTCTAAACCTAAGCGACACGCTGAGGGCTACCCCCTGTGGGGTCGAACCTTCGGCTCCGGGCGTCGCTGAGGTGTCAGCCAAGGCTGGATCTTAATAAAGTGATTCTACCATCCGTTCGGAAAAAGCCTACGAGGAGAAGAACGGAAGAGAAACTCCAATTAATTAACTAACTAGATATTAACTAAGGCACAGCATTGCGCGGGCTGGCTTGCAAATCTTATCAGGAACGTCACGGTGGGCCTCAGCGGCGAGGACGGAACGAAGGCGGTCTGTGTCTTTTAAGTGTACTGGTCTTTTTGTTGCTCTCTTGGAGCAGTGTAGTGGCGTCATCGGGGATAGAGAGAGTGAGCCTCGGTCGGCGAACTTTTGAGATTTGGGAAAGTTCATAGCGGGATACCACTTAAATTAGGGTGTTAGTATGGTTGACAGCAGACTCAAAAAAGCCTTGGTAGCGGTTGGTAATGGCGACAGGTCACTGGAACAACTTGCGACCCACGGATGCCCCTCAAGTTAAAGGGGAAAATCTACAAGTCCGTGATTAGACCTGTCATACTGTATGGATCAGAATGTTGGGCTGTGAAAAAGATGGATGAAAGGAGATTGCATGTAGCAGAGATGAGAATGTTGAGATGGATGTGCGGCGTGACGAGATTGGATAAAGTGAGAAATGTGTATATTAGAGGCAGTTGAAAGTGGCGCCAGTGGCAGAAAAGTTGAAAGGAAACCGTTTGTCCTGGTATGGTCATGTGATGAGGAGGGATGAAAAGGATATTACTAAAAGAGTTATGAATATAAATGTGGATGGATGGAAAGGGAGAGGAAGGCCAAAGAAAAGATGGATGGACTGTGTGAGGAGTGATATGAAAGAAAAGGGAGTCAGTATAATAACATGACGGGGGATAGGACGGTATGGAAGAAGCAAACGTGTTGCGCCGACCCCAAGTAACATGGGATAAGGGCAGGAAGATGATGATGATGATGTAATGCGTTTCATGAACTGCTGGATTGTGGGGATTCTAAGATTGACATGGAGTTCTTGATTACGACAGAACCAGGGGGCTCCCGTGATCTTACGGAGGAATAGGTTTTGTATAACCTGAAGCTTGTGAATGTAGTGGGGCTTTGCGTGTGCGAAGACAGCGCAGGCATAGGTCATGATGGGACGGATGACCGCAGTGAAAATGCGCAGCTTGCACCTAAGTGACAAGCTGCTGCTTGCGTTCACCATCCCATGAAGTCTGCTCATAGCGAAGGCGTCTCCCGTGCGCGCCGCCTTAATGTGCTTGGCGAAAGTGAGGTGGTTATCAAGGGTGACACCTAGGTACTTGGCTTGCTGTTCGCAAGGGATCGGCTTGCCGTATATAGTGATGGGTTTGGGAGAAAGTGGGTTTTTAAAACGGTAGTTGTATTTTCGGTCAGGCCTCGAGAAGAGAACAGCCTGGCTTTTGTCTGGATTGACTTCTATTCTCCAGAGGCAGAACTACTTGGCCAATGCGTTGGCGGCTCTCTGGAGTTTTAGGGTGATGGCATTGGGTACTGTGCCAGTGCAATAGAGGGCTGTGTCGTCAGCGAATAGTGCCAACTGGCCCTCTTTAGTTTTTGGGATATCGCTGGTGTACAGCGTGAAAGATAAAGGGGATTAAACGCAGCCTTGGGGGACTCCGGCTCGTATGGGGTGAGGGGATTAGGGATCTCCCTCGACAAGATAGCGGAAAGTTCGGTTCGACAACCAGTCTCGTAAGATGAGCAAGAGACGATCTGCTTTGGAATGTGCAGTTAGTTCATTGTTATATGAGTTAGCTTCATATTTCTGACTGGCCGATTTAATGACAATTCAAAAGTGCCTTCGATATATTCATTGAAAAAAAACGCTTTGAGTAATGAACGATCCTATGAAAGAAGATCATGCCCAAAATTTGACTTCTAAATAATGTACCTTCCACTTGCTAATTACAATGACCTTAGTCCAGAACTAATTAATACAATTGAGAGTAAGATTTTAACATAACCGTGATGACCTTGACCGTAGCTTCAATTAACTTTGTATCCACATATATTTCGCGGAAACAGTTTTTTGTGTAAATGTTCGTTATGCGCTAATTTGGTCCGAGTTAGTTAGGTATACGATAGCAAGGACGGAAAGAACTAAAAACCACAATCTCCCGAGGTCAGGTCCTCGATAACCATTATGATAAGACCTAAACCACAAACTTTTTTGATGCACTAAGTTAGGCAGTACCATTACATCGTGTTTTTTTTGTTTTTTAAACGGCAATTTTTTAATGCAACTATCTCACTGTGATGGGAGTTGGTAATTAGCGTGTCTACTGCCTTTCCTGGATCTGGTAGCTGTTTCTCAGGCTCCCTGTCCGGAACATTTATTTAATACGTGTACTTGGCGCAAGGCACTATCGTGTCTTCGGATATAACCGCGCCTTGGCACTTGGTACTTAACTACCGGGTAACGGATATAAAAAAAATCGCTTATCCTGAAGATCCTGGTAAGGATAATGGGATAAACTTTTTAATTATTGTATTATCATCGGTCCTTGATAAGTGTGCAAAGTTTCAAATGAATCCGACGTTTTGACGGGGGTGAAAATAACGTTCAAAGATTTAATTAATAATTCATAGATACATATATATATACCTAGTTAATAAAAGCGTGTTAAAAAGGGCTGTGACACGTTCTTAAGACGACGACTAACGCCAACGACCTTGAGGGAACAAAACGCGCACCCGTTTCGCACCCGCGCGACCTAAAATTTTGTAGTTTTTTGTACTTTCCTTATTATTCTACGAATTTAAAAAAAAAACTTCAGATCAAAATGTAGATAATTAAATTATCTTTGAGATGGTGTTGATTTCATTAAAATACGCCCAGCGGTTTTGGTGCGATTGTCGTGTTATTGTCCGTTTTAGACATAACTTTACTAATTAATTACACTATGTTATACGAATAAAACTCAAAATGTGCTTAGATCAAATTATTAAGAAAATGGTCTAATGTAACATATTTTTTTCCAATAAATTACGACAAGCCGTTTAGACGTGATTCTCATTTTAAAATCAGCTACTCAAGAGAATCTGCGCCTTAACTACAAATATTCAATTCAGAAACGTTTCTGAATTGAGTAGGTATCTGCACTCAGGCTCAGGTCTTTGTGAAAGAGAAAGTTGCCTTAAGGAAAGAGAAAGGTGATTTTGTGAAGAGAAATAAATATTTATGTTACTTTTACCAGATGATGACCAACATATCCCTTCGTTTGGGCTTCAACTATGACATGGAGAAGGACATCATCCTCCGCATCTACCAGATCTGCCGATACAACAAGGCATGGGACGTCGTGCATATATCTCCTTGGTGCGCTGTAAGTACCCAAAGCTTTTAAATTCATTCTCTCTGGTTTGGCTTCAACAACACAAACAGAATGAGATCATCCGCTACATCTACCAGATCTGCTGATACAACAAGGCTTGGGACGTCGTGCATATATCTCCTTGGTGCGCTGTGAGTACCCAAAGCTTTTAGCTTCATTCTCTCTGGTTTGGCTTCAACAACACAAACAGAAGGAGATCATTCGCTACATCTACCAGATCTGCTGATACAACAAGGCTTGGGACGTCGTGCATATATCTCCTTGGTGCGCTGTGAGTACCCAAAGCTTTTAGCTTCATTCTCTCTGGTTTGGCTTCAACAACACAAACAGAAGGAGATCATTCGCTACATCTACCAGATCTGCTGATACAACAAGGCTTGGGACGTCGTGCATATATCCTCTTGGTGATCTGTAACTCGAACAAAAATTTCCTTGTAATTGTACTATTCCAGTCAGGAGTTTTTGGTTTTCTGGTTTCATCTTATCTCATTTTCTTCCTGCCCTTGTCCCATGTTACTTCGGGTGGGCGCAACACTTTTTCTTCTACCATACCATCCTGTCAACCGTCACGCAATTCACTGATTCCCTTTTTATTTCATATCCTCCTTACACACACAGTCCATCCATATTTTCCAATTATTCTTCTGGTACCAATAAAACAAAAATGTGAACCTCATTACTCAAAAGGCAAAACCACCTTCTCCTCAGGCCTTCACCCGTGAGGATCTGAAACGCCTGGAATACGCTGAAGACCTGGCCACGTACTACAAATACGGCTACGGAACTGCTCTCAACAAGGACATCGGATGCACCAACGTCAAGGACATGATGACCTTCTTCAACAAACATATTGGGAAAGGTCAGTTAATTATTGTTTTTGTATTATTTTTTATTTTGTTTCGCAAGCATAGTCCCTCCCATTAGCCTTCCGGAATGATTTAACGTCATCTGATAAGCGTTTCCCCAACTCTATGTCTTTCTAATTTTATAAGCGGACCTATCCTGAAACAGCCAACAGTGGCGGCCTTAGGGCAATCACTCCGGGCCACACTCTAGCAGGTGCCTCGCACTACAACCCAAAAAGCTTACAAATCCTTAGCAAACCTACTTACCTATTCGTAACAAAAAAATAAGTTGGTTCAGTATGTCACAATAGTAAATTATTGAAAATAATAATTGCAAAGTTTTGCAATTCTCGTCCACATTACATACATTGGAAAAAGGACAAGGGCCTCACAAATATCTGCATACCGCCCGGAGCCTCGCAGTGGTTAAGGCCGCCCCTGACCGCGAATATAAAAATCTGCTATTCATAATTTTTTTATGTTCGCTTTAACAATAATGTAGGAGACACCTGATATTTTTACAATTTATTTGGCTGTGCGCCATCGCAAAACTAAATATCGGGATCAAAATATTATGTTCTTGTGATCCATTTAAAAATGCATCTTCGTAAAGAATGCGAAAAGAGTGAATCATAGCTATAATGTTGTAACCTATCTATATTTAAATCGACTCAAATGAAAAAACAGCGGCACATTGCTGTTAAGCCGGAAAAACGCGCGGGCGCAAGCCGCCAGCATGATTGTTTGAAATGTGCCCGGTGGCCCAGGCCGATGGGCCGGCTTTAGTGTGTATAGGACTTATGGTTACGCTGGAAAAATCACTTCCATACCGGTACCAGCCTTTCAATCAATCATGTAGGTTTTACAAAACTGAAGCTGGCAACTTTTACTGGTGGGTGGTGGTTTCACACCGGGGCGAGGCAAGGCGTGGATGGGATGGGCTAGAAATTATTATTTTTTTGCAAATTTGCTGTCTACGCCGTGACTCGCCGGTGTAGAAGAAATTTTGCCATACAAATTACATGTAAAACCACCTTAACTCTTGCTCCCCCAGAAATAAATCCTGGATCCGCCCCTGGTTGTATTGTACCTACATTACCTACCTACGTAGAACCCGACGATGATTACTTTTCGGTTATGCCTAGAATATTTAATGAGCATAGCTCCTAGCGCCATACTGTCATATTCACAAAGTGACCCAGAGGTCTAATTAATAAAACCTTCAACAACATGCTGTTTCCTAATTAACGCCAAATAAATATATGACAGCACACATTGTTGACATAAGAAAACAACAATTGCCTATTTATTAAGTAGGTTATTTTAAGTAATTTATTGCATTTTAATGACTCATTTTTTTTATTGTAGGTTAAATGTTGATCATTGTCGTGAGTCAGATGTTATTGAAATATTATTGACTTAATTTAATTTCAATTGTAATGTATGGCATGCCAAAAACAAAGTTACGTCTAGCTATAGTAGGTACCTCTATATACCTATCCCGATGTCCACCACTTGTTTGGCTACCACTTGGGACAACGAATATCGAAAAAAATACTTTTCATAAGGTTTAAAGATATGCTTAATAAATTAGACGAGTAATGGAATTTTACTTCTTCGTGATTCTTTTCTCCTGTTAGTTTGTGAGTCTTTACACCGCTCATGATTCCAGCCCCGCAAATACTTCATCATGTTTCTGGCCTCCTGGTACTTTGGGTATTAGTGCTTATAATACATGTTTAACATCTATTTTGTATCAACATCGACAACATCAACAGCCTTTTTTAATGTTCCCACTGCTGAGACTCAGGCCTCCTCTTACAGAGGGAGTGGGCTATAATCCACCACGCGGGCCCAATGCGGACAGCCCTATGTCTATCTTCCATCCAAAGGTTGTCTGTAAGAGATTGCCCTTTGCGATAAGACCGCCCATTGTACACTTATCTTTATAAATGTTTTGTCCTGTAATTATTTAAGCGGTGTACAATAAACTATAAAATAAATAAATAAATAGATGTCATATGTCTTCGAATTTTTGGTTCTAGGACATGCCTCACGATGTTTTCCTTCACCGTTTTTGAGAGCAGTCGTGATGAAATAAATTACACAAAGTAATGCCCCTGCTCGGGTTCGAACCCGCGACCTACAACTTGTAAGTCGGGGCCGCAACCACTGCGCCACCACTGCTCTTTTGTATAAATAAATAATATAGGAAATAATTTAGAAAGTTGTGACTCTGTCCCCCAGTGGTGGACAACGACAATAATTTTCAATAGTTGTTTCGTTGTCCCACAGTGGTAGCCAACCAAGTGGTGGACATCAGGAATAATCTTAGTTCAAGACTCGGACGTTGATTCAATATTTTTTTAACACTCGGCCTCGGATAGGTTCCATTTTCTGTAAATAGCCAAGAAGTTACGGGGCGGCAGGTCAGAAGAGTATCCAGTCAGGGGTGGGCGCAAATTATATCCCGGGCCCTTGACTCATGTTAGAAGTAGGAGTTGTGATATTTTAGTCGGTAGGAGTCGGACATAACCCTCCAAATGTATCCATGTTGACATCTCCACACAAAGGAATGTAGAAAGAGTTTTAGAGGTAGCTCTTCCCTCAAGAAAATACGGCTGGCACCCAGGGTCGGCTTGAAACCTCCCACAGTCCCCTCACAGTCTTCCACCCAGTGCCATACCCTCTTGTCCTAAGGGTAAATATTTACTGCTATTGACTAACCAGTTACAGACATGCTCATTGTACAGTTTTGCTCTTACTCAGGATTCAAATTTACTTTCTCCCTACGAAATCTTTCCAGACGATCAGCAACCCAACCAGCCGCGCACCATGATACAGTTCACGGAAGCCGCCATGCTGCTGATGACGCTGACGGCCATGGAAGCTCACCAGGACACTGCCCCGCTCACTGGAGATAATTACCACTCCGCCATAGTACAGTCTCGCCAGTGGGCCACCTCTAGGATGACGCCGTTCAATGCTAACCTTGCTGCTGTGTTGTTCAAGTAAGTATGATCCTCACTTCATGCAGCTTTAAGGACTCCACTCCTGTCACTGAGATAACTACCGCTCCGCTAACTACAACTCAAGTAAGGCCCAGTTTTTTAATCCGTAGTTACACAACCAAATTAAATAAAAGAAAGAAAAATATTTGTGACCCGCACATGAGATACGAGATAAGCAAAACTTAACAATAAAAAAATAACCCCGTGCAAGACCAAAGGCTGCAATCTCAGTATGTGCAACGATATCAAAAAGAAAATAACGCTGAGCTGGTATTCTGATAGAGCCCACTGTTGATGCCACGGACACATTCACGGCAACGGATCATACAATATTTAAGGAATAAATATGTTAATCAATGGTTTCAAATTTCGGTAAAATGCCCTTTTTTATGAATTGTTAGCCTCACAAATTTTCAAATATGTTGGAGAGTTAATTATTTGACTACAATCATTATTATACGAGATCCCAATTGAACTCGACCGACATCGGGCAGTTTACGATGTTAAACTGTGCCAAGTACCGACCTATGAGCAAACAATAGATAATATCTATTATTACCTACCTATAATTATTCCACTGTCATTCCTTGAAAATAATTAGTTCATTGTATTTTAGTATAATGTGAGAAATAGTCAGGATATCTGGAGCTAGACGTTTTTTACCTCAATGAAGGTAATGTAGAATATAGCTAACTACTTAGGTATTTTGTTCTATTTACATAGGTACAATCATGAATGTACTCCAGAGAGATAAAAGTTGCCAAACAGACAACTTTAGCCAGAACTAATGTAGAAAATAAACTATTCATTTTATTCAGCACTAAATATAGCGTCTGCAGGCAGCTTCACCCGCGTGAACGTCTGAAATCATCCCGCGTGAACGTTCTTCCGAAATTATTATCTCAAGTCCATCCCTATATCTACCTACCAAAATTGGTTCAGTAGTTTAGGCTTGAAACTGTCGGATTTATAATATCGAGAATCCATATCCATCAAGTCAACATTTTTTTTATTAAGACTACGTCAGTCGCCAACGACCTTGAGGGAACTAAACGCGCAAATGTTTCACACCCGCGCGACCCAAAATTCAGTAGCTTTTTGTACTCTCTTTATTTATTCTATGACTTTAAAAAAAAAGCCTTTGATATAAATATAGATAATCGAATTGTCTTTGAGATGGTGTCAATTTCATTAAAATACGCCCGGCGGTTTTGGTGCGATTGTCGTGTTTTTGTCCGTGTTAGACTTAAATTTACAAATTAATTACTCTATGTTATATGAATAAAACTCAAAATTTTCGTAGATCAAATTATTAAGTAAATAGTATAATATAAAAAATATTTTTACAAAAAACTACGGTCAGCCGTTTAGACGTGATTCTTATTTTAAAATCAGCTACTGAGGATTATCTGCGCCTTAATGTTGACTTTTTTACCTGCAGGGTCTGACACAAGTTCCTCAAATATCTTTTGTACCCTAAGGTTTAACAGGTGTAGTCTAAGTGCTCCGCACTAAGTCTAAGAAATCTCTTCCAGCCAGTCCGGGGCAGTGGTCCAACTGCTCTGTCCAACTAGTTGGACCATGGGTCCTTACTAGGGGCAGTTGTCCAACTTTAAAAATAGTTGCACCACAGCACCTTTTAAGAGTTCCGTGGTCCAACTCATTTAAAAAATAATTTGCCAACTCTAAAAACCTCAACTGCATCTTTATGTGTTTATGGTACCTACTGGTTAACGGTTAGGTTCAGAGGCATATGACTAATAACATTTCAGAAAGCTCACATACAAAGCTAAGTCGGCGCATTAATGCAAAAATGTTACGTCTATTAAATGTTTTAGAAAATTGTACAACTTTATCAAGCGAAATCGCACACAAAAGACGTAAAATTGAGAATGATGATTATGTACGAGAAATTCAGAGTACAACTGATTTCAGGTGATATTACTGTTGGTAATGATTTAGATAAATTTCGTTGAATGTTGTAAAACATTGTAAAAAAATTAAGTTTATAAATTAGTCACCCGACTTTAATTTTGTTATTTTACTGCAAAGAGGTTCAATATAACCGTTAACCAGTAGGTACCATAAACACATAAAGATGCAGTTGAGGTTTTTAGAGTTGGCAAATTATTTTTTAAATGAGTTGGACCACGGAACTCTTAAAAGGTGATGTGGTACAACTATTTTTAAAGTTGGACAACTGCCCTTAGTAAGGACCCATGGTCCAACTAGTTGGACAGAGCAGTTGGACCACTGCCCCGGACTGCTTCCAGCATACCTGCGAAATAATCGCAGGTATGCTGGAAGAGATTTCTTTAGAAATAAGCATCACCTTTGTACCTACTTTTCTGTTCCTTCTTCTTGTCTATTATGTGTGTACATTAATTAATTATTAAATATAAATAAATAAGAGCTACATTCAAGTCCAAAGTAGTCACTCAACTTATTTATTTCAGATGCACACAAAACGGGAACTTCCAAGTACACGAAGAGTACCAAGTCCTCTTCTTGGAGAACGAACGCCCAATGAACATAAAAGGTTGCAGGGTAGGCCTGTGCGACTGGTCGCTTGTCAAGAACCGCTTCGGAAAACTGGCGGAGAATTGTGACCTGAAGTTCTGTAATAACGCTAATAAGCTGAATGGTCTTACTGCTATAAGCTTTGCTGCAGTCGCTTTTGTAGTTAGGTATGCTCTGATCAGGATATAAGGCATTTTTTGAATCTATATGTGTTGATTGCATTTAGGAGGCAGTAGATTTAAAATCAGAACAGGGGGGTTACCGTAAGCTCTTAAGAGTAAGGTTATTTTGAGTGTGTGTAAGAGACAGATGTATAAGCTTTGTATACATCTGTCCCATAATCACACTCAATATAACCTTACTCTAAGAGCTTATGGTCACTCCCCTGGAACAATTCTTGACTCTGATTCTTGAACAAGATATGTCCTTGTCATTTCTAATGATTTTTGTTAATTTACAATCGGTTTTTTAATTGAGAAAATGTAACGAGAACTTGTCAAACTCTAGGTAGTATAATGTTAATGTTTGACAAGTTTTTATGATTAAGTAAAACACTGACAAGTTCTCAATTCTGAAACAGGTGTTTAAATTGAAGTTTTTGCAAGATATTATAGGTATAAGCATTCAATTATGTTTTCAGACATAGGTGTATATTTAAAGTAAAGCATTTAATTTTATAGTTTACCATTTTAAATGTGGTAATCATGGATATGATGGATTGTCATGGACAATTTAGAAAAAAAAAACGCTGAAAGTATCAGAGAACACTACAAAGAGTTTTTATTATATTACCTCACCTGTCCGTTACACCAAACAAACTTCAAATGCCTTGCTTGTGTATCGCACATAATCGTACAAAATCATAGAACTGTTTTTTAATGTGTTAGCCTTTATTTCTGTAAATAGATGTTCTTTGTAGCGGCTATTTTAACGCTTTTCAGTTACTAAATATAATGTATATGGAGAAAATTATTGTTGTTTATAATATATATAATAATTAATGTTAAAGTATTAAAAATCTATCTTCTTATAGTTTTGCACTGTTAATTTTTTTAGTATTTTACAGTGGGAGCAGTTTCCCTGTCCAATGAATCATATATGATTCATTCTATTGTTTTTAACTATTGTTTTACTAATTGGACAGTGAACCTGTTAATGAATCTCGTGTTTATAAATAAATCAAGTAAACATTCTTAGGCCAGTATTATTTTTGTTTATTTATAACGAAGACCCAGTGTCTGGCAAGAAAATTAACAAAACATTATTGTGACAAATAATTGTCAGACGCGCGTAAACGAAGTGATTGGTTGAATGATTTTTTAACAGCCAATCGCATCACTTGATTTGCATTTTCTTCTATTAATTTATTTCGTGACACCGGGTGTATGTCTGGTCTTTGATACTTTATTCCGAAGGGTCTCGTATAATAATGGGGCCCTTCAGAGCATATTAGGTATTCTAATTATTTTATTCCATAAGTATACAATAGTTATGTGTTCACAAGTGACATTATATCAATGAAAGCGATTTAATAAACCAGCCAAGTGCGTGTCGGACTTCACACATTTAGGGTTCCTAACAAAACAAATAACAAATTCCATAGCAGCGATGTACCACAATTTCGAATAGCCTCGAGATCGAGCGTCCGTTTCGCCGAAAAGCCATTGCAACGATTGCCCTATCCATCGAATGTCTATTGGCTCTACGTGCCAGTAAGTCGAAAGCTATTCAACCTAAAATATTCAAGAAGACTAAAAGAAGGAATATAAAATGGAATAAAAATCAAACCAGCAGGATTTAATCAACATAATATATTATAGGCTTTTCGGCGAAACGGATGCTCGATCTAATGGCTATTCGAAATTGTGGTGAATCGATGCAATGGAATTTCGGCGATTCGGACGTTCGATCTGATGACTTCGGGGAATTAGCCATCGGGGATATGACATTCGGAATCAAGCAGTAAACAGGGCTCCGTTTGGACCCTTCGGGTACAGAACCCTATAAATGACAACCCATCCCAAACTTTGGGAATGTGCTATTGAAATGTACGTGACTTGTCCCTTACATTTTGGCATTTTGACATATCTCCTTCGCCGATAGAATGACACTTGTATAGAGCCCAAGGTGTACTTATTTTTTCTAATAACTTGGCATTATTTCTTCAATCGTGTTAACTATTAATTACTTACGTATGTATAAGCACAGAATATTTTTAAATATTGTTACTAAGTAAACGCTTAATGTTGATGTTTGAGAATATAATATTGTTGTTGTAACTCGCACCAAATAGAACTATGTAATAGTTGAAATAAATGTTTTGAGTAGATCTTGTAATTTCAACCGACGTCGAAAAGGAGGTGGTTCTCAATTCGACTGTTTTGTATGTTTGTTACCTACGTGGCTACGATATTACCACCTATTACTCCGCCAATTACGAAAAATGTTATGACTATTTTTTATTTGTAAGTTGAAGCGTAATGAATTCGGCAAGGCAAAGGGCCAAGAGTATGAAACATCGACCAATCACGTAGACGGAAATGCACATCGCGTCTTTCTGATGATTGGTCTATTTTACCTTGCCTTTGCCCTTTGTCTTGCCGAATTAATTACGCATTAAGGCTGCTGGTGCTTCGCATTCAGTTTTTAAGTTATCCTTAATAATGCGTATTTTCATGGTAATATAAGGTGGCAAAACTAAAAAGATAAAAATAAAAAACATTTTAATAAATTAATTAAACCGACTTCCTAAACAAAACTACAATTTAAAAAAAACCGGCCAAGTGCGAGTCGGACTCGCGCACGAAGGGTTCCGTACCATTATCGCAAAAAACGGCAAAAAAATCACGTTTGTTGTATGGCCCTACTTAAATATTTATTTTATTCTGTTTTTAGTATTTATTGTTATAGCGGCAACAGAAATACATCATCTGTAAAAAATTCAACTGTGTAGCTATCACGGTTCATGAGATACAGCCTGGTGACAGTCAGACAGACAGACAGACAGACGGACCGCGAAGTCTCAGTAATAGGGTCCCGTTTTTATCCTTTGGGTACGGAACCCTAAAAATAACTTTCATTTCGGAAGCCGGTGTTAAAAATGAAATATAAATGAGTACCAGCTATAGTCTACATAATTTTTATTAAAATTTAGGGCACTTGAGAGACTGTTTAAATAAAACATGGATCTGAGACTCTGAGAGCCCACATATCACTTTGATAACATTTCAGGATTTTTTTAAGAAACTGTGGCAGAGGTCGGTCCGTGGATGGGCGGCTGTCATTAATTTGTAATTAAAAAAAAACTAGCTACATAGGTACCTATTATATCATCAGTAGTTCAATGGTATGAATTATATTAATATTTTTCGAACTCGCTTCGCTCACTATTGCAGCAAGTTTCTCTTATTTCTTCAAGTTGTCTGCATAAGTCAACAAAGCAATTCCTATTTATGAATGCATTGACCAAAGAAAGCCGACGCCTGAAGCTGAGCCTGTCCAAGGCTGGACTCTAAAAATTTTCAAGCTCGCATCGCTCGCTCTTATTTATTTTTATTGTTTAGTTAGTAGTAGTAGTTACGAGTCAGCTAGACTTATGCACAAGCATAAGTCTAGCTGACTCGTAACTCCTATTTCGTTCAGTAGATATCCTTGCCGAAATCGTAAAATTGTCGAGCTCACTTCGCTCGCTCTTGCATCTACGGATCCCTTAGTGAAATTATTTCCGGCACTCAAACATACAAGAACATTTTGACAAAAATGCTACCATAATCAGAGGCGGCTTTACCTATAGTGCAGGGTGTGCGTAGCACACGGGCGCAGCGCCCTAGGGGGCGCCGAGCGCAACTCGTGCGCCCTCCGGCTGCGGCACTTTCAATGACTCACGAAAAAAGAGCTCCGGTTTGCATACATTTTGTATGGCAACTGGAGCTCCTATACATGTCGAATTGAAGCAAAGCAAGGCGCGCCATGAGCGGCTTTTACAATAGTAACTTTTATTTCAACATGAAATAAACCTAAAAACAGATAATTACAGATCAACCAAAGGCGCGTGCTTTAATTCGTGTCAAAACACGCCGTCAATTATATTGCGGATTCTGAATTCGGCTGTTTAGAATAAAAAATAAAGTCCATGGACGTAGGTCACGCGCGCTGCATTTCTCAAAAGAGTGTGTACGCGTGGCGCTTGCAGCACTTTGTATTCTACCGCTACACGTAATTTTCCGAAGTAAGCCTTGACACAGTGGATTAATTATTATATTTGAGTAAACATGTAAATAAGAAATAAATCGGCTTTTCTTTTGATTAAAATATACCTACTAAGTAAGATTTGTTATTAGCTGCCACAACTGATGCAACATTCGCCGCGGTCAGACCTTTTAAAAAACCATAAAGTTGTATTCTAGTCACTCCTTCCTATCTTAAAATACTTTTTACCCGTGTATAGTGGGCCTCGCAAACTTAATGTTTCCCAAATCTGTAAAATGTTCCCAATTGATATTGAACTCTGTACGTATGACATGAGGTCGTAATTAGGGTTCTATCAGACAGAGAGCGGTCACACGGTCAAGCGATCAAAAGGTCAGCTTTGCGTTCGACCGTGCAGTTGCTCACGAACCCCGTGCTGTTGGACGGTCTACGAATCTACGCGGTATTGACGATAGTTCTTCACTTCATCGGAAGACGAATTCATGATTTGGTGGTTATTATTAGCATCAAGACGGAAAAGGAAATACTGGGTGTCGCCCAGTAAATAATGATAGAAAACAAGATGAAGATTTTTCTAAATGGGTTAAAGATGATGAAATTTTTTATAATTATTTTCGGATGACAATGGATTCCTTCAATGAACTATATGATAAAGTTAAATATGACTTAGTTATACAAGATACTAACTGGAGGAAAGCCATTTCAGCAAAAGAAAGATTGGTGCTACTTTTCCTCGGTTTTTATAATCGTTATCCTTCGCATCGTATAAAAAACGCCTTTAACCACCATAATTAGCGTTTGAGTATCCATCTTCCTTCCAATTTGGTCACCGAAACAGCAGTGAACGCGCGAACGCGTACGTTTTGCAGCCGTATTGCGTAAGTGCGCAAAGAAGTCTAACTCTATCCAACCGACCAAATCAACCAATCACATGCGAGATGAATGACGCGATGTTTTTGTGTGATTGGCCGATTTGGTCGGTTGGATAGAGTTTAACTTCTTTGCGCACTTACGCAATACGGCTGCTGGTTGACCGACGCGGTGAGAATGCCACCAGTGCGGGTATATCCATGGTATACAGTATGTTATTATACCATGTGTATATCAATACAACACAAAGAATGCTCTTGTCTTGAACGGTCAAACTCGTGACCGCTCTCTGTCTGATAGAATCCATAGAATGAAGAAATTTTACAGATGGGGGAAGCTTGAAGCTTGTTGCGACTGTTGCGAGGCCCAGTATTTGTGTTTGTGTGTGTATCTGTTGTTTACGGGCATCATTTAAAATTACAGCATTTGCAGTTTCGCATCCGGATCTCCGTTCACTGTTGAAAATACAAGGTGTTTGGTAAACACCCTGTATGATTCTATATACAGACAATTGCACATCATGGCATCCAAAACAGTCAAATTTCTTCAATAGATTTTAAATTTAATCTCCTAACAATAGTTTTTTATTAACTAACAATAGTTTTATTAATTAATTCATTGGGGATATTTGACAGTTTGTGGTAATGTGCTGTTATTTGTGCCCATTCCATTATGACCGCGCGCTTACTAGAGAGGGCGCTAGGGTAATGATTGCACACGAGCGCTACATGGGCTAGAGACGCCTCTGACCATAATAGTTTATTTCATTAATTTATATTATTATAAAATAAGTACCTTTTGGAAAGTAAAGTTATTTGAGCAGTAAAGAGCACCAGGAAATAATTTCATTGTTTAGAAAAATAAATTGCTGTATCTAACTAAAGTAGTTTTAAACTTTAACCCTCTTACTAATAAACGCGGAATAAAGTTACACCCAGGAATAACAAAGGAAAAACCATACATTTTCATAGGTAAATTTACTTGGTATAAATTTATTCTGTGTTTATTAGTATGAGGGTAAAAATCAAACGCAACCAAGGAACTTCGTTATGAAGGGGTATTGACATGATTTTTTTCCTCACTTTATATTAAAGAATAATCAAACGAGGGCAGGGCCGCGCCGACCGCTGGCAGCGCCTGTGTGCCAAACCTATGAAGCGCCTCTTTTTTGTTGTCGTGTTTCGACATTAATATTTATTTTGCTACCTTTGCTTATAATAGTGCTTACACACGTTCGAACTTGGTCCGGCTGGACCACGGATTGGTGAGCGGAGTTAGTCCGGCCCGGACCATATCCGAGCGTGTGTAGAGTGGTCCGTCGGACATTATTATTGAGTCCGTCTCGGTCCACATAAGCGTGTGTATGCGAGAAAGGATTTGTGGGCAGAGTTAGTCCGGCCGGACCAAATCCGGACGTGTGTTAGCACTATAACATGCGTATGAAGTTGAGACAAAGTGGAAAATACGTAGAATTGAAAATAAACAATATGTAGGTATCAAAAAAGAATACCATCAAAAATGTATTTATTGAATTACTGATGCATTCGATAAATGATATTCTAGTAAACAGATACATTTTTCGATTCAGAGATCCGTTTGCGTGAAATTAAGCTTTAAATTACAAATTTATGTTAGAGTCAAGTGTCCCCCCCCCCCCCCCCTGCCAGCGAAATGGTTGCTCTTGGCTATTTGAAAAAAATCACGGCAATAGTAAATATAACGAAATTAAAAGGAAAACTAGATAAGTAGACTTTTACTTTGACGTAGAAATCTCGCCCAGGGCGCTGGTAGTGTTAAAACTGGCACTGAGCCGAGCACATACTGAGCAGGTTGAACACAGTTTTTTCAATGTTGGGGATCGTTCCGTCAAAACTTTAATTCTGTTCCTCTGAGCATGCTCAGGTGAATGAGCGGCTCATTAGCCTGAACATGCTCAAGTGGGTACACGGCTTAGCTTAACCTAGGAGATTAAGATCATAGCTCATTTACACGACCCCGCTCCAACACCGCTCCCGCACAACGCCTCAAATGGAGCTGACTGCTCGCTGTCCACGCCTACACGCCGACAGCTAGCAGGCAAACAGCTGTCCCCGCGCGTACAGCTAGCATTCAACTACACTGTCCACGGTCAGTGTGCCGACACTTGGGGCAGGCCTTTGCACAGCAGTGGAAGTCTTTCGGCTGAAATGATGATGATGATGTTATAAATAGGGATAGGGCCCGGGCCACAGAGCATCATATTATACTGGCCCGGGCCTTTTTGTTATATGTCGCAATACAAGATAAACATATAAGACCCTACCCTACATAATGTAATGACAATGCGACATATATACAAAATTGACAGAACTTCACACTTCATCTGTCGGCTTCATTAAAAAATTAAACAAGTGCGAGTCGGACTCGCGCACGAAGGGTTCCGTACCATTATCGCAAAAAACGGCAAAAAAATCACGTTTGTTGTATGGGAGCCCTACTCAAATATTTATTTTATTCTGTTTTTAGTATTTGTTGTTATAGCGGCAACAAAAATAAATCATCTGTGAAAATTTCAACTGTGTAGCTATCACGGTTCATGAGATACAGCCTGGTGACAGACAGACAGACAGACGGACCGCGAAGTCTCAGTAATAGGGTCCCGTTTTAACCCTTTGGGTACGGAACCCTAAAAAGGCCTATACAAAACGCGAGTCTGATCCTGCATCTGAGTATTGCAGCCACCTTTGGGATGGCTCAGCTAAATATCAACTTGCCGCGCTTGACTCGGTGAACACAGAGCTAAGAGGCTCATTAGCGACGTTGAACTGGGAGATGCCAAGCTTAAAGCTTGGCTCATCAAGGTTGCCTGCTTGTCGGTCTTCTACAGATACAGATTGTACTTTGGGGAGTGTGCTCAAGAACTCCACTATATTCCACCGGCCTCCTTCTACCATCGGATATCTAGACGCACTGCAAGTTACCATCCTTACTTGCAGCCGTATTGCGTAAGTGAATACTGCTGGTTGCCATTACACAATTTCGCACCTTCCAAACATCCTTCATAACGTGCACAGCGAATGAGTGGAACTCACTAACTGCGTCTGTGTTTCCGAAGGTATTCAACCTGAATCTCTTCAAAGTTAGAGTCAACAGCAGCCTAATTGCAGGCTTCTTCTGGGTAAGCTCACTCCATCATCGACTCTGTCTCTGTCACCTCTAACCTTAGACTCAAGATCAAACCCGTCTCAAATAAAAAAGAAGACTCTGGACATGGTTGTTTTTTCAAATAAAAAATTCCAATATGTAAAATAATAAACGGTTTTTATTTCGTTTACAAAAATTAACAACTTATCGATAAAATCACAAATTGCTCATACACAATTTCACATTATGGCGCTTTTCTCACTGGGCAGGTGGATTGCCGTTTCTGTACCGAAACGACACAGTCAGGAAAGCGCCTGAGGCGTTTCTGTAAATTGTGGAGTTTGGAAGGGACTTTACCCCGCTTATTAAGTTAAGGATAATTGATGACAATATTCTACCTTAGCTAGTGTAATGTGTGCAAAAAAGTTTAATTAAGGTAATACTTTATATTTATTAGTTCACTTTAATATTTATCAGGAAGAACTCCGATGCTTTTGGGGGAGCTTACTGCACGTACAGCGCATCTGTACAGAAACGAAAGCGCGCTGACCCGGTGAGACAGGCGCCTAAGATAGCATACAATTGTTTTATATACAAACGGCATTTATGTACAAATGCGATATATTAACATTTTTCACCTAGTTCGATAGCGGCTTAATTTTTTAATACACGTACTTGTTTGTGGTCTATATTTACTTCAATGAATACAGAAGCACTCATCCGGATTAGATTACCAGGGATGATTCTTGGGTACAAAAATAGTAATTATATTTAATCTGTTAGATAAACAAAAAATATTGGACATGTATTTTATGCTTTAAAAAACAATAAAAATTTACAAAGATAAAAGTGTATCGAAGTTCAAGAGCGAAAGCTTGTGACGTCACTTATAATTTATAACATCTTGATCTTTTTATTGATAACATTGTTCATACTGGTGAGAACTTTCACACCCTGAAACATTGCCAATTAATTAAAAGTCGCTCTGTAATTAGTAAAAATAAGAAAAATACATTATGAACCATGTACTTTTGTGGCAATGCTAAACAACAATGATACAATTTAATACATGCAACTGAAAATCGTGTCGAGTAGTAAATTAAAATAAACCTCACGTGAAAGCTTGTTTGGGATATAGAGTCATAAGCACAGATATAAATCTGACTAGATGACGCGATTTTACGTACTTCGCGTGTCAAAAAACGGAGTAAAATCAAGATCAATGATCGTAATCTGAGCTTTTCATTTAGCATTATTGACACCGGCAATCCACCGAAATCTAGAAAAATGCCTTTCAATACCATAATGAGCTGTAAAGACTGTATAGAAAAAATTGGCCGAGGCATTGGAAATGCTTTCTTTCATTGGTAACTAAGTAACTTTTTTTTTTTATTGTTTGTGAAAAAGAGGCACGCTTGGTTTTCATACAGATGGAGGGACTTGCGTTATCTGGTTAAATTTATATCTGTGGTCATACGATATTTATTAATTAATGAATTAGTCAGAATAAATCTTTAATTGCTTGATTATTTGTTTACAAGTTAGTCAAGGTACAAATTAAGTTGAACAGTGAAACTCCTCAGTCGTGATAAGTTATTTAAACTCTTTAATTTCAAGTAACTGTGATACTGAGATAGCGGTCAAGCGCGAGCCTATCAATAATAAAAAAGAGAAGTACATCTGATTCCCAGATCAACGACCGCCGTAATACTTTACGTGAAATCATAAAAACATTTTATCGTCACTACAACTCTATTCAAACTTAATGGCGGCTCTACCCTCTCACCCCGCTGTCACATGAAATTGGAGTTTTCCGAAGCGCCATTAAGTTTGTATCTACCTGTACGTATCACGCATACGTATCCCACCACGTCGGAGTTCGCTATCTGATTTAATTCCACCTTAAGAAACTTTGTCTTCTGATTTTATAAATAAGTATGGCAGAGTATGTCATGATTAATATTATATTATCGGTCAGTTAGTTAAATTATGCTAATAACGTTGTAATTATCTTAGATTGAATATAAGCTATTCGAAAACATCATTTAGGCACATTTTTGCAAATATTTGATTTCATTTGGAACTATGGTGTTACAATACTAATATGAAGACTATTTTAACTGTCTAAAACCAAGCTTCTATTGGTAAATTAAACTTTTTTACTGACATGCAGTAAAAAAGTTTAATTTACTAATAACAGTTTATCTACATAATGCGACTGTTGAATGCATAATAAAATGATTTCATAAAATACAGACCACTAGCAGCTTTTCAACATAATAATTTAAACAATTGATCGATAATTAGATTGAAAAATGTTTAAACCTACGGATTTAGGTTCACAGATCTCACTTTAACATGCTAAGTTGGTGTTTCATACGAAAAGGCAAATAAGGTTCATAATCGTATAAAACACGGTTTAACATTGGTCACATTCGCTTATACAAAGAATTCACTTAAAAATAAGACATATATTCGTATGAAACACTAAGTAAAATCTGTGAATCTATCCCTAAACTCCAGTTTCTGGAAAGAAATTGGTTATTTCTTTCAAGAAATCATAGCAGCTAAAGCACGTTTAACAATATGTCACATACATTTTGATATAATTTTCGTTCCAAAAACTGGCCATTAGTCTTCTACACAATCTTCATAACACAATTGTAACTTTGTTAATAGATCAAAAGCCTTATATTCATGTCAATACAATAATTTAATAAAAGTCTTTAGTTTGATCACTCATGATAATCTTATATCGAGTGAACCATGAACCGAAAATAACACAAAAACATTAAAAATAAATGAATACTTGGATAAGTAATGCTAAGAAAAATACAAAAAATAATGCAGTCCATATAAAAAGGGGCGCATTTGGCCATTTAGGCAAAATTTGACATTTACATAATATTCGGCATCAGGAAAGCAAGACGCTCTAGTAATATTTTTCTAGGTACACACTACACAATTACAAAAGTTTCTCCAAACAAATGTTCAACATTTCAGATTATTTTAATAATATTTTTTCCACATTTTGTGTTTTCATCAGATGCGCCCTTTTTGCTTACGGCGGCAGAATATATCTATTTCATGCGTTTATCGAGTCAAAAACCATTCAGCTACAAACGTAAACAGATTTCAACAAGTGCAGCAAAGAATATGTTAGAACATTAAAGTAAATAGTCTTAAAAATATTAAACAAACAGTTCTTTATAACAAAGACATTTTCCTACTTCACATGATAACTTAAAATGTTAGGAAGTCTTTTAATGATATTTTTTTTTATAACTGCGACTAAATACACGTTCATACATTTATTAGCAGCACCAAAATTGTTTATTACCTTCCCGCTTTCATCAACAATAGGCAACACTTAAATGAATACCTAAAATAAAACATGCTGTTGGATTTCCATCTTTCAGTACTGAGCTAAGGCCAAGTTTTTTGACACATAGTTAATTAACACTATTGGTTAATTAACATGGTTTAAAATTCCGCTAAAACGCGTTTTTTTCGCGTCAAATAAAGTTGAAGAGTTAATTATTCGACCATTTGTTAGAATAATAATTGATAAAAAAAAACACATTCACAAAAAACTGGACCTAAGCATTTAAAATCGATCGGCACGTTTAAGTGAAAACGGGTTGATTGATTTCAGAATTAAGAATTTGTAGTTCAGTATTTGTCAAACCGTACCTAAGCCCGAAAACCAGTCAATTTGGCATTAAAGTACAGTTCAAATACAAATTTATAATTCATACACCGGTCATATGTGTCCGTTAAGAATGAGTAGGCTCACAGTTCACTTATGATCACGAAGCACAGGTGGGTGACACTACACTACAATTTGATAACCTAGCGGGGATGAGAATCACGTGGCTTCCTGCGCACTGCTTGAGCTAATATGCCTAGTCCTTTTTCCACTACCCGTGCCAGATTTATTTTTGTGTCTTTTCTTATCACTGTCTTCTTCAGTAACACTATTACACCGAGGTTTGGGACTCATCATTGTATCCGATGATACTGAGTCTCTTTGAGATTTCTTCCTTTGTCTTTTAGGAACATTTTCACCGATCAACATTTCGTTGAACAATCTTTGGCGTGCCTCCCAGTATAAGTTCTGACGTTGTACCACTTCAGGGTATTTCATTTCGAAGGCGACGTCGGGTTGTATGACTAGTTCCCAGCCGGTGTTGGGGTTGAATTTGGCGACAGAGCGGATGATTTCTAAAACTTCTGCAGCGGGGAGACGAACCGCTGCTGCTACCTTCCGTCGATCGACGTACGGGTGTTGTGTGAACAGGTATAACTGTAAAATACACATTTTGATTAGAGACAAAATTAAAAAAATGGACTTTTCTCAAAATGTGGACGCTTGCTTATGCCTTTATTTATTTATAAAACTTTATGCACAAGTACAAAGGCGGACTTAATGCCTTAGGCATTTTCTACCAGTCGATCTTAGGGTGGTGCAGAGATAAAAAAGGCAGGTGCAACTAAATGAAAGGATAAATAGAGAAAATATGTATAATTAAAAGAATATATACAAATACTAGCTGACCCGGCAAACTTTGTTTTGCCATAAAAACACCTAATATGCATCTACCCTACCTACCCTACCCTACCCTACCTACCCTACCCTACCTACCCTACCCTACCCTACCTACCCTACTTACCCTACCTACCCTACCCTACCTACCCTACCCTACCTACCCTACCCTACCCTACCTACCCTACCCTAATTTTCCATTTTTTTTTTTTTTTTGTAAATCTAAACCATTCTCGAATCTCCACGAACACACAAAAAATTTCTTCAAAATCGGTCCAGTCGTTTAGGAGGAGTTCAGTCACATACACACGCACACAAGAAATATATATATTAAGAAGATATACTTAGATACATACATACATAAACAATGTTATAGAGAAACCGAAACCAACAAATCAATTCTGTGATGATGCTGCAAACTTCTTGCGAATGAGCTCACATTCCTTAGATTGCTTTGCCGTCCCTTGATCATACACGCTTTGCTTTATTTAGAAGGCAGTAAAGTTTATTGAGTACTTTATCCCTCCGTTTCATCCCTAACTTCCTTTATATCCATAAGGGATCTTTTTATGTGAATTTCTCAATACCAGCCATTCCGAATTAATGCTGGGTGACTGAAATAGGCTCTCTATCATACTGTGTATGACTGGAGAAATGTTGGTACGGTATTACAGTCAGAATGGACAGTAATGCTACTCACGACATGGTCTCTAGCGGCACACATGAGCCTGGCGGGCACTGGCAGCGCTCGCGTGTACAGATCAGCTGAGCGCGGCGTCCACAGGCCGCGCACGCAGCACGCAGCCCCACTTAGTATGGACAGTAATGCTACTCACGACATGGTCTCTAGCGGCACACATGAGCCTGGCGGGCACTGGCAGCGCTCGCGTGTACAGATCAGCTGAGCGCGGCGTCCACAGGCCGCGCACGCAGCACGCAGCCCCACTTAGTATGGACAGTAATGCTACTCACGACATGGTCTCTAGCGGCACACATGAGCCTGGCGGGCACTGGCAGCGCTCGCGTGTACAGATCAGCTGAGCGCGGCGTCCACAGGCCGCGCACGCAGCACGCAGCCCCACTTAGTATGGACAGTAATGCTACTCACGACATGGTCTCTAGCGGCACACATGAGCCTGGCGGGCACTGGCAGCGCTCGCGTGTACAGATCAGCTGAGCGCGGCGTCCACAGGCCGCGCACGCAGCACGCAGCCCCACTTAGTATGGACAGTAATGCTACTCACGACATGGTCTCTAGCGGCACACATGAGCCTGGCGGGCACTGGCAGCGCTCGCGTGTACAGATCAGCTGAGCGCGGCGTCCACAGGCCGCGCACGCAGCACGCAGCCCCACTTAGTATGGACAGTAATGCTACTCACGACATGGTCTCTAGCGGCACACATGAGCCTGGCGGGCACTGGCAGCGCTCGCGTGTACAGATCAGCTGAGCGCGGCGTCCACAGGCCGCGCACGCAGCACGCAGCCCCACTTAGTATGGATAGTAGTGCCGTCTCACTGATAGGACCCTCATCAGTACGGATGAGGGCGCGGAGGTCGTTGAAAGTCATCAGTTTTGCTGTAAGAAATAAATATCATTTTAGAATATTTTTTTGACACAAAATTGTAGCGAAGGTGATTACTACAGCCCCTTCATTCATGACCAGAACACAAGCCCAGTGCGACTCAATGAGCTACCTAACCAACTCACAAAAAATTTGAGTGCAGTTTAAGCTAGTAAACACTTGCTTCAGCCCCCACTCCTGAACTTTGATGCGATTTATCTCTGTCAATTTTTATTAATTTGACAAAGCAAAAAATACGGGTCTAATATTATTTGATAATCTCACTGACGCACTAAATAGAATTATCATTCTACCCAGGAAAGCTCCCTATTGTCAGCACATACCTCTAACAAGGATTTCCTTCAGCTGGTCCTGTGGCGAGGCCCTCTTGGCGGGCGCTATGTCGGCCTCGTCGTCAGGCGGCGCGGGCACCAGCGCGCGCACGTACTCGCGCGCGCGCACCGTTAGTGAGGAGCCGTCGGATGTCGTCGCGCTGAACAGTTTCAAACGCTCCAGCTGTGGGAAATGTTTTATTTAGTTTTTGACTCATGTTTTGTCATTGTCTGCCGATGTATAGCTAGTTAACTTATTGATAATAAATTAAATAAAAACCCGCCAATTGCGCACATTTAGGGTTCCGTATCAAACCGCAAAATTAAAGTTAGTTGTAATTGGAAAAATGAGAGAATTTTGAAGTAAAATGTGGTTTATCAATATATTGGTATTTATTAGTAAAATGTACATAATAATAAACATTATCACCAAGTTTGAAGATAAAAAATTCTAAAATTTGTAAAAAAAAAGCGGACTTTGGCTTCTCATTCCTTTGTTTTCCACTATTTAACACTAACAAACATTTAGAAGCTTATAATCAGGGCTCTCTTCGGGTAGAGACCCAAAAATACTAAAAATAAAAATAAGAGAACTAAGTTCCTCGATCTGGCTTGGAAGATCTCGACATGTGGGATGTGAATACAGTGTGGCTATTATGCCAATGGCTGCCACGCCACATCTATCAGCATAATAGCCACGTGCCTCGACCAACACCTTAGGAGGCTCGTGTTGGACAGTTGGATCAAGGGTTAGATCCAGAAAACAGTACTCTGGACACACTGATTGATCCTGTTCTCGATACTGGTGGGCCTATTTTTATATTTTTAAACGTTTATAGGTATATTTAAATATGTATTAAATAATAAAAGCAGTTAAAAATAGGAATTAGGTGGGTGACTCCATTGCACCATCATTTGCATTGTGGATGACAGATTAAACTGTCAGAGTGGTCTTTTAAGAAGTCACGGGGCCCCTACCAGGTGCTGATGGTGATCACCGTGGTGGTTTTAGTAAGGTTAAAATCCCACACTCCGTGGTCTTTTTCCCAAAAGTCCAGACGCCTTTTGTAGGTTTCCCCCAGAAAACAAAAAAAAGTTGCGTGACTCCATCGCACCATCATTTGCCATGTAGATACCCACAGATTCAACCAACAATTTTACAATAACATTTTATTCGAATTCAACTGACCTCAGCATGATCAGTATCGCAAGATTTCCAAAGCGCGTCGTACCACGGCTCTTCGCTGATTCTCTGAGAGATTGTCTCGAAGGATTTCTCTCGCGCCTTCTTCGATACCTCAGTCTCTTGACGCGCGAACTTCACCGTCACCTGGAAGAGTAATATGATGTAGAATACATAACATATAGCTTTTCATTAGCCAGAGAATCATCATTGCTATCCAACATGGCAATGCTGCCAGCTTTATTGGCACCATTCCCATTGACAATGATGAGAGCAATTTTTTTGATATCCAATGGGCCCCTTCCCTTTTCTAAACATATATGTGCTTGTATATAGGTACATTACATATTAGTCTACATTTTTTTAGTTGCTGATGTGTTGTTAATAATAAATCTTTTGAATATTTGTTTACTGGTTAACAAAATTATGTTACCTGCTGTGCTTCAGGTTCCTTGTCTTCATCATCTGAATCTGCCTTGCTCTTGTCATTCTTGCGCTTTTCTTGCTTGTCATAGTAAGAGTAAGAAGGCCTCATTTGAACAATACCTATAAAGCAAATCATGGACTTTTTAAATAAGCATTGCAATTTTAACGACAAAAATGATTACATAATGTTTGAGATAATTGTTTTTATAATTATATCTTACTGAATATTGTTTTAACATAACATATTCACCAAATGTATTTGGTAGAATTTTGTATTTTTACTGCATTACAACTTTAAAATTTTATGTAGCAGGCATAAGACAGAACTCACACCTCTCATCTATTTTACAGCTAAGTAACTTTTTTAAGAGTCCATACCTTGTATGGGAGTACAATGCAACTCCTTATCCTGCAATATGGCGACAGCATAATGCTGTGTCTCAAAGCATGGAGCACTGCTCTCATATACAACCTTGTCCATGATGCCATTTCTGAAGTACTGAGACCTGTCCTTCTCTTTTGTGTGCCATGATGATTCCTGTTCATAAACACACACATTTTAGTTGGTAAATAATAATAATACAGTACAATACTCCTGGACATGGCGCGTATAGTTAGGGTAGCTTGTTCCCAATACCGGTGGACTACTATTTTTTATGTAATTTTTTTAATTTTTTTATAAAATAATATTTAAAAATATAAAAGTATCTATTGACAATAAATAAATGGAATAATAATACCAGTGTGCTACTGTCACACTGCAGGGCAAAGGCCTATTCTCATATGTAGAAAGCACAAGCATTAATCACCATGCTTGCTCAAAATATTAACATTATTTACAAACCAAATAATAGTTTTTCATTATAATAGATGAAGCTGGAAAGATATTGGGGTGGCGTTTGCCCACCAGTGGGACATGAGGCATGTAAAAATTAGAGGTAAGAAATTAGATGAAGTGAAATAATAAAAATTATTGTGACAGACATACAGAAATAACAATAGAGCATCGACAACTATTGTGCAATATTGTAAACAGTCATTAAGAAGGTCACATTGGGTACAAGAACAATAGAAATCATGAGGAACTTATTTATACCTGTTGGCCATCGGTATTGAGCGCAATCTGCTCGCCTTTCGATGAGCAGTACTTATCGCTGTACGTGTCTAAGCCGACCTCAAGTCGCACCATCTTGTTCCTAGGCTTCACGGATGCATTCACAACTTTCACGTCTTTCCAGTCTCTATTGGCTGGTCTCACTGGATACTGATATATGTACAGATTCTGCGATAACGCCTGAGACAGAAACACAGGTATCTGCAACGAATTAACGGCAAAAATTAACGAAAAGCGAAGTTTTTTCTCACAACAACATAACCTTATAAACTACCACGTTGTTCATGAAATTGAACAACAATTTTACCTCCTGTACTACTGGATCTTCTTCCTCCATTTTGCTATAACTGGTTTTTGCAAACGAAGCTATAACATGACCGGAATAAACAAACGAAAATTTTAATCAAAATTTACACCGCGAAGCCACTGTGATCTGTGTGACAGAAATCCACCATTTCTGATTGACACTTTGACAGAACATTCAACACTGGCGCAGCAGCGCTGAGGCATCAAACGAACGTGGTCGAAAGCAGAACTTCTTTTATTTTTTTTGTAAATTTTATGTCCTGGCTACTACGGCTTTCAATACAGTTACTTCAAACAAAAACTTAAGTAATTTGTATTAGATTGCGGATGTAATGTAAGTGTAACACATTCCAATAATATTTTGGAGATATGTATTTGATAGCAAATTTAGCGAGTAACCCAAAAGGCTTGCCTAGAACGCAAGTTTCGCTAAGGTAGTCATTACTACCATAAAATTCTCAGCTCCACTTTACCAAGATCGCGCCTATTTCAATGATTCCACTTCTTACCGAGTTGTATAGTCACAAGAGACACCAAATTATTACAATTTATATAAGTAGGTACTCAAGATATGTCAAGATGAGTAGGTATCTATCCTGCTAAATGAGTCACTCACACCCAGTATAATATAATTTACTCTGTGCTCACACCAGGATGTTAGCTTGAAGTCACTGATAGCAAGCTGATAGCCAAAGATTGGATTTATTGATTACTTTTAACTACGACAGAACTTATGCTATATGAATGTAGAGTGTAAATTATCAGTAATGAGTACCCAGACTTTGAACGCTGAACTGCTGCTTTAAAATATAATACGTGCAAGGCGATCGAAAAGTGCTGATCTGCAATGTGCGCGTGCCATGGACTTACGCCCAGTGGTTAAGACCTCGCCTGTCGTGCTTGAGGTCGTGGGTTCAAATCCGGGCAAGTACCAATGTGAATTTTTTTAATTCATATGTACTTTCTAAGTTTATCTTGGACATCACAGGCAACTGTGAAGAAAAACATCGTGAGGAAACCTGGACTTATATAGTTAACGTAAGTCTGAAATAGCCAAGTCAGAGGCCTGTGGGGTTTCCCCGAGGCGGCTTAATTAACTGTGACACTAGAGGTGGCCACACCTCACAAGAAAAGAAGAAGATGGACTTACGTACGATACATGACTCGTACAATACTGGTCATAAAGGAGAATGGGCATCCGACTATGGAAATATGCCCAATAGCTCTAAGGTATACGCCATTGGATAGAGCTTTTCAAGAAGAACCCTTGCTACAAAATAACTATTGCCAATAGTAAATCTGTTTTGAAGTTAATGACCTAAATCAGTGACTTATTAGGCACCGAAGTTAAGGTTTTTCGGTGCCCAATTACCATAAGTTACAAAAATAGATAGAGCTTTTGAAGAAGACTATTCGATACTAAACGACTTTTGCTAATTGTAGTTCATTCGGATTTAATGACCTATATAGGTACGTATGGGATAATGGGAGACTGAGATGACTTAGTTCTACGGGAGGGAGACTTGGAACATAAAAATTATAAAGCCCCTAAACATCTTCGGATGATTAAAAAAATCAAACTTAACTCTACTATTAGCACCGGCTTTATTACTTTAGTAGACTTGGAATTACCATTTGAAAACAATTTGAGATGCTAAATGGCTTTATTATTTTTATGAATCAAGTCTTCCGTAGAATCAAATCACTCCAGAATCCCCTAATTAGAGAAAAAAAAATGTACTTTCGTTTGATAGCCATAGGACATACCTACACCACTGGAAAGAGCTTTTTAGAAAAAAAACAACTATTTCTAATTGTTAGTTCATTTAAGAGTTTGTCCTCAATAGGAATTTAATTGAACATGAAGTTAAGGGTAACCAACACAAACCCATCCAGGTTTAATGGTACAATATATAAGTGAAACTGTACTCAAGACTGTATTTATAACAATAAAAAAACAAAGGACCATTAAATTTACAAAAGATATGGTTATTGAGTATTGTCTTTATTCGAATAAGTAAAACTCCAATTTAGTACTAATAGTACTCACAATAGAGCTCTGTAGCTCCTCTCAAAATGACAACCGAAAGAAGTCATCAGAATAAGAAATATTCCACTTAAATGAAGAGATCTATCCAATGCTATCCTCTATTGAGGGTGGGGCAGGAATGCCCTTTGTCCTTTTTATTCTAGCCGAAATCCAACCTTACTCAAAAAGATAAATAGTTAATATGAATTTCTGGCAATCAATAGGCATCCAGCATAAAAAAACAACTTTGACTTACGGATGTCTGCGAATGTCTTTCGCACTGTCACGAATATTGTTTTTGAAGATATTATTTTATATTTTATTTTTGAGAGAACATGTTTTATTTCCTAACCTGTTGAGGCTCCACCTCCAATTAAAGAAAAACTGTTAATTAAAATAACGCGATAATGTCGGACATGATAATAAATGGTGAATACCTACTAGTGTTGTACTCTTTGTGTATCAAATTCTGAACGAAATTCTCTCAGGATAGAATAATACAGGATGAGCAGAACTCCAAGCTCTGTTTCAGTTTCGAGGCCTACTCATTATCACACATTTCCTGTCGTTTTAGGGACATTTTATTACAAAGACAATAGCTCCGAATCTCCCATCAAGTCATCTGAAACAAAGCTGATAACGCAGTGCCAGGCCGTGCCATTCCTTTTTGTGAGAAGTTTCTTACGCAGCGGCAGCGTGGGGTTTTGTAGGAATCGCAAGCTTCTTCAAGCATCATGAGTTTGTACACCTACCTATATTTTCTTTTTCAGACTCTGTTCCAGTTGACAAAAAATGGAACGAGTTAATAAGATACAATATATTTATTATGAAACTTGTTGAATTTGTAAGTATTTTTCTCATAACTTATTTTTTGCACTGCATTCTTTAATGAATTATAATGAATTTCTTGTTATTAGTTACAATTTCATTCCTTGTAGGGACTTTCACTTGTAATTACCATATTACCATGGATAATTGCAAAACCAGCGGGACATATGTATTGCATAGCAACTGGCCCTACTTTAGTAATATCGTTCTTATTCATAATCTTATATTTACGAAGAAGAGTGCCGTTATTTATGGAAAAAATGTACTTATTTTTCCAAATTTTATTTACCTTTGGAGCCTTTGTTCAATGTTTTCTACTGAATCTTGTTAGAGTTTGGCTATGGTTTATTTACGGTGTATTTTATTTTGCATTGTTAACAGCATTGTCACTTGATTTATTTCTAATTGCTAATGAAAGAGGATGTACTTTTAGTTGCGCATAATAATAATTTATAATCTAATCAGTTCTACGTGTATCAGGTATAATTAGTATTTTAATACAATATTCATTGAATAAATGTCTTTAATTCAACCTTTAAACAGAGAATATCTATAATTGTTTTAATAATAACAGGTATCTCAAGTAAATAATTTAGGTGATTTTTTGATTTAGTGTTCGTCGAAAATTTTAAGAACAGCCCTATTAGACGTCCTTGACCCTTCATGACCCTTGCACTTTCATCGTAGCATCAAGATTGACACATGTCAAAATCACATGACTGATGACAGTTAACAGGCTGCCAGTTCAGCCACTATCAGCCAGCATGCATGCAGACCAGCAAAAAGTTAATGATTATGGATTGTTGTGAAACAATGATTCACACTGGGCGTTCATGCGTTCAGTATTGTTAATAATAGTGATAGATTATTTTCATTTGATTTATCAGACTAATCAAACTATTTAAATGCATCAGGCGCGAAAGTATTTTTTGAAGATCAGCAGGTAGTAAAGGTATTCAAATGATACGAACTCATGCTACCATGTTATATCGATACCCCCGATAATTTGATTCGAATAGGTAAGTCCCAAAACAATACGAGACATGTGTCATGAAGATTGTTACTTTTAGGTTATATCGTTGATCCTCATGATAATCCCGTTCGTTATAACGGAGCCCGAAATCTTGCACTGCCTGGCCGTCGCTCCAACCCTCGTCATGTCAGTTATGTTCGTCGTGCTATACTTAGTGGACCAAGTGCATGATCTAGCTGAACAACTGTACCTAGTATTACAAATATTTTTCAATGCCATTACATTTATATATGTTTTCCAAAATGTAACCGCCTCTGGAGCTTTATACGGACTATTTTATTGTCATCTGCTCGTCGCACTGTGCATAGATCTGTTCTATGTTATCAGTGAAAGAGGATTTGCATTACTAAGAAAAGATTAAATGTGAAAACTAAATAAAATGCTATTGAAAGCATAATAAAATTCGTATTATTCAGTAGTATTGAGCATTGAAATGTCATGACTTGAAATTCTTATATGTAATATTTTTTTTTTATATAAGAAAGTTTGCTCTCTTCATATAAATCCATGAACAATTTGCTAAATTATTTATTGGTTCAGGTATTTCTGTAACATGAATAAAAGCCTACAAGTGGGTCCGTCTCTTTTAGGTAGTGGCACTGCTGCTCAATATACTGCCTCACGTTGTGGAGCCGCTGGACGTGTTACAATGCCTGGTAGCGGGGCCCACTATCATGTGCTCTGCGCTCATAATGGTGCTTTATGTTGTGGACCAAGTACAATATGAGGCAGAGTTATATTATGTCCTCATTGAGCTAGTAATAACTATAGCAGCATTGGTAAATTTATTTTTAATAGGTAAAATGGTAGGAGCCATATATGGATTGTTTTATGCAGATTTAATAATAGCATTCTCTTTGGATTTATATTACCAGCATTCAGAGAGAGGCTGGACCTTTTAATTTGTTCATTAAATTTCTTGTTATCTTTACTATTGTATTATTTTTTACAAGTTTAAAGGTTAGGACAACTGATAATGTATTCCCGGCACCACAGCTATATCCTGTCCGTTTTACAAGTATGTGGGTGTGTGACTAATGATAAATGGGAATTGATGTGCCATAATTATACATAATGTGTAAAAGATTAAAACATTGTACATGGGCTGTTGTATATTACACTATAATCATGTTAAAGAATATTTTTAAAGGACTCATGAAAGTGCGGTTGCGAGTGTTAATGTGGTTTATAATAGCTTTTTTATTTTTCTTCATCATGCTGTGGACATTTAGTGATTTAAATTATACACATGTAACCAAAGTGGCATCTCCATATCCAGTGATACTGTGGTGGACTATGGAGTTTCCCGGCATATCAAGCCTTAAACATTGTTCCAACAATGTTAAGTGTCATGTTTACAGTGATAGAAAGAAGGAACAACATTATAACATAGGAGCTTACCTGTTCTATGCAAGTACTATTGATTTTAAGTCTCTTCCGCTACCAAGACAGCCTAATGTCATTTGGGGATTATTCCATGAAGAATCGCCAAGAAATGTTGAAGAGTTTTTGCATGAAAAAGCATTAAGCGTGTTTAATATCTCTGCAACATTTAGCAGGTTTAGTGACGTGCCTTTTCCTTTGCAACATTTACAATCTTATTCAGATATAACAAGCCAGAAATACTTTGTTGAGACAACAAAGAAAAACGATTTTTTAAATGATATTGCCCCAATTATGTACTTACAAAGTGACTGCGAAACCTCGACCGAACGGGATGCATATGTAACGGAGCTGATGAAATATACAAAAGTTGATTCTTACGGCACATGCTTGAAGAATAAAGATATGCCACCTAAATTCAAGAATGACTACTTAAATAACTTGAATGAAGATGAGTTTTTAAGGTTCATAGCAAGGTACAAATTTGTAGTAGCTATAGAGAATGGCGTATGCAATGACTATGTTACTGAAAAATTTTGGCGCGCCATCAAGGTGGGAACTGTCCCCATATATTTTGGTTCACCTACTATCAGAGATTGGTTACCTAATAAAAAGTCTGCAATACTTCTGGAAGATTACCCTACACCAAAGATTTTGTATGAACATATTAAGTTATTAATGAACAATAATAGTTTGTATGACGAATATTTAGAACATAAGACAAAACAATTAATAACAAACCAAATGCTATTGAATGAGTACAATGATCGACCTTACCAGGTAGATGGTATGCAGATTGTTGATAAATTTGAGTGTTTTGTTTGTGAGAAGTTACATGATCAAATTAATGGTAGAATTGGAGTGAATATTGTAAATAAAAGTCACTATGATTGCCCCAAACCACTATCAGCTTTAACTTTAGATGTAAATCCTGAAAATTGTTGGGTATATTCTTGGGAAACCGCACAAAATAATGCTAATAAAATCTATCAAAATGTTATTAATGGAGATTAATATTTTTTGTATTATTGTTTTATTTTATTATATTAATATATATTTTTGATACAAATTGTGTTATTGATATTTTATTGGCACACTGCGTCTAGAGGTGAAACTGGAAGTATATCGTAGCGCATACCCCTCTTGATAATGTGAGGAATTGTTTTAGGCACCATCCTGTAAAATATAAAAAAAAAACATTTAGAACGAGTATTAAAAAAATCTGTCTTGCTTTTTTGATAAATTCATTAATAAATTGAGACCGCGACCACAAAATCGTGTAGTTTTAAAACAACCAACTCAAAGTCCAGTTCAAATTCCATTGCATGCAACCAAGATTTATTGAGGAGCTTTTTAATTTTTTGTTACAAATGGTCACACAAAAATCAACTTAGACTGCTTATAGCTAAAGTTTAAAATTGAGTGAGAGGCAATTAATTTAAAACCACCGACAGAAAAAGAGGGGTGTTATAAAGTGTTGTACCTGTTTATCTGTCTGTGGCATAATACCTCCTAAACAGATGGCATATTTGGGAAAAGGCTAGGTACATGGAAGATTTACTTTGTGATCCAATAAATTCCGTTAACCTACGCTACATAAAAAATGCACTATACTCACGATATGCAGTCGATGATAGGACAAACAGACAGACACAGCGTGCATCCGGTGCAGTCGTCTGTCACATGTGGTATATGGGTCTTGGGGTCAAATCTGTAATTAATAATAATAATTTTATTACACTTATCTCTGTATGGATTGCGTAAACGCTAGAAATATTCATGGACATGAGAATCTCAGCTGTAATAACGAGGCGAAAAATGAAGTAGTTTTAACTAAACAGTTGCTGCCATGGGCACCGTTAAGGGGATGCTCTTGCTACCCCCTGGATTTCAATAGAATATATACAAAAATATTAAATTTTATAAAATTCGAGGTGATGTGCTAAAATCTACGAGCTCGCTTCGCTCGTTCTTCAATTCTCTTTCTTTATTTTTCTAAGTTTTTTTTTAATTACTCGACCAATACCGTCAAACGGGATGAATAGGATCGCAGGGGTGAATAGAAACAAAACTTTGAGGGGAATTTTCACGTTTAAAAAAAAACATCATTATAGTAGGTAGTGCAATAAATAAAATAATTATTTAAAAAAAAAAACTATGGTTTGTTTGAAACCAATAAAGTGGTATTACAGTTAAAATCCTAATCAAAGTTTCGTTCCCATTCATCCCTTCATTACTATTTTCCACGTGTAATGGTAGTTCTTTGTACAAATGGGCAAATGAAAACCGATCATATTCGAGGCTGGGTGCTGAAGATGCACTCCCCAGAAAACAGTCCTGCCGGCGCACATGGTTGCTGCCATCATGATTAAGAAAGTTTGCATAAATTTTGGGCATTCTAGATAGTCACAAGGATGAAAATTATTTTAGGGAAAATGAAAATGGTCAAATAACTTCCAACTTATTGGACTATTTGTGAGGACACAATTGATGTTATAACGATTTTATAAAAATTTAACAATTGGTTGAGTTCATTCGGATAAAAAAAACTGGGCCTTCGTTATCTTTTTCGAAGAAGTTTGGGTATACTCCACATCCCCTACCCTTCTATTGTGGCTATTGTTATGTGGACCACACGGAAATAATAAGTAGGTAATAGGTAATACGTGTTTTTATGGTAGAGGAGCTCGTGGCTACATAATAACAGCCGCACGGGTCGATCTTCAAGGTTAAGCAACGCTTGACGAGGTCGGTCCGTGGATTTAACATACCGAGTTTCCTCCGTGCCTCGGAAAGCACGTTAAGCCGTTGGTCCCGGCTGTCATTTGAAGATCTTTGACAGTCGTTACGGGTAGTCAGAAGCTTGAGATCTGACACCAGTCTTGCCAAGGGGTATCGTGTTACCCAGTTACTGGGTTGTGGAGGTCAGATAGGCAGTCGCTCCATGTAAAACACTGATACTCAGCTGAATCCGGTAAGACTGGAAGCCGACCCCAACAATAATTGGGAAAAAGGCTAGGCAGATAGATGATGACGTGTTTTTATGGTAAGTACGAATACTTACTCAATAGCTTGGTATCCGGAATCAGCGCAAGCCATATAGCATTTACCGCAGTTTATGCACATATCCTGAAAATATACGAAGTTTTAGCACAGAGCAGTTTACAGAATTTATGGATTATAAATTTTACACTTCTAACGTAGCAATAGTCCAATTGCAATATGTCATTACATGACGACACGGTTGTTGGCGCAGTAGGTGAGCGATCGTCGTCTCGCGGGTTCGATGCCCGCACGGAACAAATAAAGGGTCTTTCAACAAGGACGGGTCGATGTTAAAATTGAATAAAACAAGATGTGTGTGAGATATTAACGAAATTTATTTTTTATTTAAAAGGCCCATTTATGCCATTATGGATGGAATATGACATCGTTCAAATGTCCGCCGCGGCTTCGTATGGTGGCACGAATCCGAGAGGTCCAATTTTTAATGACTCTGCTGCATAGATCGAGCGAGCGCTACAGATCAATGATAAACAATTTCTTTTGGCTTGAATTGAACAATGTGGACGTGAACGACATGTGGTTCCAGCAAGATTGCGCTACTTGCCACACAGCGAACGACACAATCGACATTCTGCATGAACGGTTTGAGGGTAGAGTTATCTCTCGCAGAGGTGACGTGAATTGGCCACCAAGATCGTGTGATTTGACTCCGCTAGACTTTTTCTTGTGGGGTTTTCTGAAGTCGCAGGTCTATGCCAATAAACCACATTCGACCGTTGCCCTGAAAGCCAACATAACGCAGGCCATCGCTCGGATTCAGCCGGATCTATGCAGCAGAGTCATTAAAAATTGGACCTCTCGGATTCGTGCCACCATACGAAGCCGCGGCGGACATTTGAACGATGTCATATTCCATCCATAATGGCATAAATGGGCCTATTAAATAAAAAATAAATTTCGTTAATATCTCACACACATCTTGTTTTATTCAATTTTAACATCGACCCGTCCTTGTTGAAAGACCCTTTACTTGTATGGCCTACAGATAGTTGTTCTGGATCTGGGTGTTTGTGTATATGGCAACGTTTAAAAAATACAGCTAACTGCGAATATGGCCTTTGGATAGAATTCTTAGAACCTATAAAACTAGGGACAGGCTACCTACCATCTTTTCAGCCTAACGACGTCCACTGCTCGACATGGGAGGCCTTTTATCTTGGAGAAATGCTCATGCATACTGCGCTAACACGGGGAGATAGCGCAGTTATGTGGGACTCTAACATGGAAATGGGAGGCCTAGAGTCTCTACTACATCGACAGGATCTGTAATTCTTGCAATTATTTGTTTTCTGCCACCTTCACCAGGTCATCGATCGACATTGTGCAGGAAGGTCTTGCTGGGCCTTCCTGTTGGTGGTCGCCCCTGTAGAAACCTTCGACTATTCGATAGGCCATCGTCAGGGTCCAAATACCGTCACCAGCAAACTGGCAGAGTTCACTCAAGAAGTCAAGACCTCGATCTTGTTCCGCCGCTGGATTGCCAGTTATGGATGATGAAAATCTTTACTTATAGTCCTAGCAATTTCAAATTGTTCAAAGGCTGAATGGATTATGATGAAATTGTTTCTTTTTGTTTCTATAATCAAAGCCTGTATTAGTACATAGGATACTTTATAACCCGGTGTGGATAATTTTTAATATTGACGCGGGGGACGCCGCTGGCATTATCTAGTACAGTAATAAATAATTATAGTATGTGTACTTACATCATCAATTAGTGCGACGACTTGCTTAGTATTATCCAAATGCTTGTAAGTCCCAACCCTGGGCAACGCTTCCCCAACTACATCTCTGATCTTAGGAATGTCTGCACTTTCTTCATGATGACCATTGACAGAGCCATTTGTCATGTAAGTTTGGACCTTGTTGTCTGCCAATAAGTCTGATTTTAGTCTGGTTTCATGGAGTAACTCTTCGCGCTTTCTGCTGTATGGACCGAAGTGGGCTAATACCTAGGAAAAATAAATGGGATTTGTAAAATTTTATAAGAATCAAAGTGTCTAAAATAACTCAATATTCATGGCTTGTACTGCAAATGAGAGGGTTCGAACCTCAAATTGGTAAAAGTAATTAGACAAAAGGGCTGACTCAGCAGTGAAGACAAAATAAATCTTGGCAATTTTTTTTTTTTTTTTTTTATCTTTGCCCCACACTAGGAATTTCTTCCTGTATCGTGGGTGCGTTTACAAACATATAAACTCACATACACAAACACCCAGAGCCGGAACAATTATCTGTAGGTCATACAAATTTTTGTTCCGTGCGGGAATCGAACCCGCGACACGCAGGGCAGCAGTCAATTGCTCAACCACTGCGCCAACTGTGCGCCCACATTGAAATGAAGTCCAAAATAAATAGGTCTCAAGAGTTATATTTATTTATTAACGCCTTTATTTCAATTAGCGCAAGATTCGTATTTAATTAGCAGTGAAAATCACACTGGTCTGTGCTTCACTAGCCAGCATTTTAAAATAAGGCTCTACCTACCTATCATCCTCATTGTCCCTCATTTTTATTTATCCGGCAACAAACAATTTCCTACGGCTCGATAAGAACAGTCATGGCTCATCTGAGCAAATACTATAGTACAATAAAATATCAACTCTATTTTAGAGACACAAAGTTCAATTTACCTTGCCATCTTCGTCGTACAGCGTCTGAACGGGTTTGCCCTTCTGATGCTTGAAAGAGGGTGGTGACTGTCCCATCCAGCCATCGAGGCCTCTGGACCGTAGGTACAGGAGAGCCTTCAGACCAGTTATGTAATCCTCAACTACTGTGAAGTCTTGGTTCTGGACTGCACTGCAAATCTGAAAGAAGAAGGAAAAGTTGTCTTCAAAGTTGGCTCAAATTTTGTCAGTTTGTTCAGACGTGAAGGGAAATCTTTGAATCCTCTACACCGATTTGAAAAAAGAACACCATTTGGGCAGGGCACATTGCTCGCTGAACGGATGGCCGATGGGGCAGAAAAGTTCTGGAGTGGGGAGCGCAAACCGGAAGACGTTGCGTTGGAAGGCCTCCCACTAGGTGGACTGATGACCTGGTGAAGGTTGCGGGGATCCGCTGGATGCGAGACGCACGGGGCCGGTAAATGTGGCGACGCTTGGACGAAGCCTATGTCCAGCAGGGCACGTATTTCAGCTGATATGATGATGTTTTGAAAGGTAGGTATAGTCCTCGCCAAACTTCTTGGTCGCCCTGAAGTTGGTTTACCGGATGCGCGAGGCACGAAACGGTGCTGTTTTTTTATGAGATTTTCTACTGCGCAGCCATTTTAGCCAACTGCAGATGGTTATAAATTATTATGACCCAGGCAAAGTCGGCGCGTGCCACTAGTTTGAAATAAAATATCATGTTTGCATAGTAATTGTGTTCATCAGTTATACTAACACGTAAACGAAGCAAAAGGAGTCTGTAAAGTGGAGTGTGTAAGTGGCGTTCTGTAGATTCTGACTACCCCCCAAGGGGTAAAGGCATGAGTTCATCTAAGGGATCGTCCATTAATCACTTGAGGCTTGAAAGGGTGGGGGGAGATGGTTATGCAAAATAAATGTTGACCTGTAGTCAACATTTATCAGTTTGAAAATTACTCAAAATACTTTCGCAGACCTGTGTAACTCTTGAAAAAAGAAGAAGTCGGAGGACGTCGCAGGCAAATAGCTAGTTATTATAAAATGGATGAGTATTGGATGCAAAACGCCGCCAAGTTGTAAATTTTAATGTTTTCTAAAACGTGCAATAAGTAGCAACTGTATTATCTTAACGACTATGTCTTCTTGTCGCTATTTATAATAACTAGGTATTTCTAGATAGACCATTCAATTTAACTTATCTCACTTTTGCAAGAATGCTTGCAAGACGCTGCTCCAGCGTCTTATTTTGCGGGGTTATATCAGTCTATAAAGAGTGGGTTGTCTATTCTATGACGCCATGTTGTATAGGTGTTTGTCTACGGGGCAACGGTCTGTAATTTGTCCTTATTAATATTCTGAGGTTGTTTCTACTTAGGCTGAGAATTCCTTTAGGTACTTGGTATAGCTATTTTTTACTGCCTACAGCATTGATGTATTACATCAATGGCCTACAGTCTGTTACTCGTGACTAATTTAATAGGTAGTTCTGGTAATCTTAAGGTACCCAACTTTTTGTACGAGAAATAAAGTATATTATAGTCGTAAAAATAATATGAACAGTATTTTAGAATGTAAACATTTCGTTTTATTGACGTTTTAAAAACATACTTTTTTGAAATTCTTGCTCAATTTATATATTTAAAATATTCGTAAACCTCCCAACAATTTAAGTTGATATTAAAATAAATGAAAAGCTCATTTTTAAATATGAAGAAGTTCTATTTCTGTCTCTCTGTGTATTTGTTTATTCTTTCTGTGAAGGCTGAACTTGCGGGAACAGAAAGTACGTATGAAACAACCAGCGGCCCTAAAAACGGTATTTTGTACACTTTTGTTAGAACAGTAAAAAGTATTAACGAGTGTAAAAAAGTATACTACTGTTTTTACTAACAGTATGGTTGGGAAACCTAGCCGTAGCTTTCCAACGCGCTACAATACTCGGAACAGTGCCATCTATCCGCGTAGCCAGTGAAACATCCAGAATGCTTCTGTTTTCTGGATGGAGCTAGGCATCTACTATGTTTGCCAAGGTCACGTACATCTGACCGAAAGGGAGTTTGTGTTTAAGACAACATTTGAATCGATGTTGATAAATTTAATTCGGGGTTTTATCTATTGACCGTAGTCTATGACCATAGACATATTAAATAGTATGGACTGGAAATACCTACAAAAAACGTGCCTACCTAAACCTTAAAATGTCACTTAAGGGCTTATTACACTACACGGTATTCAGGGCCCTGAATACCAGGTCACTAAATCATTCCGAAGCAATAAGGTCGATATTATGAGAACCCGAACTCCCTAACAGTTATTACACTACCCTGAATTAGGGTTTAGGGCCCTGAATACCGTGTAGTGTAATAAGCCCTTTAAAATGGCTGCCGATGCTATGATTGTGTCAATCACAGAACACACACACATTAATAACACAAAAAGTAAACAACCATTTGACAGCAGGACTACCACGGACACAACCACAAAATTCGTCACTTAAGGGTACACTAGTCGAAAATTCTTCCATACAAACGTAGTCTGGCTTTTACTTCACTGTTTGACGATGTACGTTCAAAAAAAAAGTTTAATTAAAAAAATCAAAATGCCCGACTGCTTAAAAAGCGAACTAAAAAGACGTAAACAAGAAGAAAATCATACTGTGCAGTCGGAGGATACATATTTTCGAGCTGGCTGACCAAAACCAGATGTATCCTCCGACTGCACAGCATGATTTTCTTCTTGTTTACGTCTTTTTAGTTCGCTTTTTAAGCAGTCGGGTATTTTGATTTTTTTAATTAAATTTTTTATTTATAACTTTTTAGTTAACATTCTTTTCGAATTAGGTACATTTAAATATATAAGTGTTATATATTTTTGAAATCACCTCTTGAAACCCTTTATTTTGATACCCCACACGATGGGTTTGGAAGAAAAAATTAAATTGCCCCCCCACAATATGGCGCCCGAAAGCCGACATTTTTCTATTTTCCAATTTTAATGTAGCCTATGACACTCGCAAGGTTAAGACGAATCGATTGACGTATGAATCATCAAAATCGGTCAACGCGTTTGGTCTCTGGAACGCCACATAGGAACAAACATACATACATACATACATAGACTGATAAACACATTACCCTCCTTCGGCAGTCGGGTAATAAAAAAGGCGACCAAGGGCGTTGGAAGGTCATGCTAAATTTGGTTGGCAACCACTGTCTACACGATCGGGAACGGCCGCTTTCGACCAAGGTGACCTTGGTTTTTGGCTTGGTTGGCGACCGTGTAGCACAGGCTAAAAGGGCTTATTACACTACACGGTATTCAGGGCCCTAACCCTAATTTAGGGTAGTGTAATAACTGTTAGGCAGTTAGGGTTCTCAAAATATCGACCTAATTGACACGGAATGGTGAAGTGACCCGGTATTCAGGGCCCTGAATACCGTGTAGTGTAATAAGCCTATAAGGCAAATATGGCAGTGTACCTACAACTGTCACTACGTCATAACAAAATGTTGCCATAATGAGCAACAACTGAAATATTGTTGTCTCTTTTGTCAAATACGATTACTACATTAGAAAGAATGACACAAATCGATGTTTCACATTCTGTATCACTCATATTTGTATAAGCTAATGTATGTATAGAACATCGTGGCGCCTCCATGTATTCTCCTCAGATAAATACTATTCTTTATCTGATGTATTTTCTAACTCAATGTCCAGGACCGGTTGTATCAAGGTCAAAGTGTTACCAACGACGATCCGACGAATCAAAAAACAACATATTTGTGATCAATAATTAATTTCGACGATTGGCTTAGATTAGCCCTATCTATACTAATAATAATATTATAAAGAGGAAAGATATTTTTGTTTGTTTGTACCGAATAGGCTCCGAAATTACTGGACCAATCTAAAAAATTCTTTCATCAATAGAAAGCTACATTATTCCTGAGTGACAGGCTATCTTTTTATTTCGAAGACGGGTCATATGGGGTGGTGGGATCGATGCCGCGGGGAACTGCTAGTCTACAGAGTATTTTGTTTTTGTAATAGATATAACAAATAAACATTATTTTTACTGTTTAACTAAACCTCAAATATGACAACTCTGAACTATGGTAGCATTTGTATGGTAGAATTTTATTGACGTTTCAATTTAGTAGTTAACTGGATTTGAGAATGGTAACACACTGGTCATTTACTCGGGACTCGGGTGTATGTATACTTTGTCAGTTTGTCGTGGCGCCAAACGTGGCGCGGATCATGCCGAATCATAGAATATTGACTGTACTATTATTCATTCTGTAATATTGAGTAGTGGGTGTAGTTAATTGATACATTGTACCAAATTTAACGCCGAAAACATATTGGAACTTCAAGGTAAGCTTTGACAATTAATTTATTAATGATTTTTGGTAGTGTTGTTGAGACATTCTCAAGGACAATTGGTAGAAACAGCGGTCGATATCTATTTAAATAAGTAAACCTTTTGGCTGACCATGACGTCACCCTGTGTTTCTGGTGAAAAATAATATATGCGATAAGTATTTAATTTTTTGGTTTTCTATTTTCAGATGAACCACAATGTTAGCGCTATATTTTGTGTGGTAAAATTTATGGAAACTCCTTTTAAAGGTGACTATGTCTGCATACCGAGCTCGTGGGTTAGAGTACGCAAAAAGTCAAACACAACAGTATTAGTGTCCTATCCTGATAAACACTTGAGAGATATTGAAAGGCGTGTTAGGCGAAGGCAAGAACTGTCTGGAGAATGGCGTTTATACTCTGCTGATGTAAAATATAGCACTGGTAATATTTTTATACTTACCTACGTTCAAATTTTGCCATCAAGATACATATGTTGTAACACATATAGTTGTTACTTGTTGCAAATGTGTAACACAATATCTGAATTTAAATGATTAGTAGTGACAAAATTTTAATTTTAAGTGAATTTATATATTGTGTTCGCAGATTCGTACGAAGATGCGCAGAATTTTATCAATGGGAAGTTTGATAATGTACAGGACGAACATAGTCGACCAAATGTCCAGAATAAAGGTAAAATATGAATAACTTATACAGGATTATTGGTAACACACTAACAACCTTGCACAGGGCTGTATTACTAACATCTTATACAAAAACTTTTGTTCTACGACTTTTAAAAATTCAACAAGAGAAACAGCTGATCCATACATTCTGGCGAGTAATGCTTCTCCTAAAATTAACAAACACAACAAAAAATGAAATAGCGAAATCAGTTCAGCTGTTCTCGAGATTTGCGCTTACTTAGCAACACATTAGCGATTCATTTTTATATTATAGATAACTACCGAGCATGGTCAAAACACGTTTAAAATGAACACCTATGTACATATGTTATTCATATTTTTTTTCTTTTAGGCGACAAATTATCAACTTCCGAATCCTCAAATGAAAATCAATTGTCACCACAACATGAAGATGTTTCGAAAGAAAATTCGTATACACAAGATATACCTGTTGAAAAATCTCAAAACGACAAACAGGTCGAAGAAACAACTGATCTTGAAATAAACACAAATAATACATCATCTGGTATCCAAAATTCGTCAAATCTGGCAAACCAGTCGGAACCTATAAAAATAGACAAAGACAATTTTTGCATGACGAATTTTACTATGTTTGTCAGTGATGTGGCACAGTCTTTTGGTGATATCAATCAACTGATTAAATCGTTTAATGAAAACCCTGAAATGACGAAAAAAGAATTGAAAAAGGTCATCAATCGTCGGACTCGAAACAGCAATGTTCCAACCGCATCTACATCGAAAGACACCAAAGCAGAAACCGGGAAAAAAAGAAATAAAGAAAAAGAACAGAATGATGTTGATGGCAATGGTGAAGATCATGTTCCGAAAAAGAAACTTTGTTTTAACAGCAAGTTTGATCTTCCTCCGGAATACGATAAAAATGACTCACGATGGACCTTGAAGTATCGCACGTCTGGTCCAGGACTTGTTGAACTCATGCCTGATAGTGATGTGTATATCAATGCCGAAAAACTTAGTGATTGCACAAGATTGGCGAAAGATTGCAAAACACTGGCTCGAAGTTTATTAAAAGAAATTTTTAATACGAGTGCTTTGAGTTCATGCTCGTGGTCTGGTGCAAGAGCCCAAACTGATACCCTCGGGGCACATATCAGACCCGGATTAGATGAAGACGCTAGAGACGTAATGATGGCATTTGTTATAGATTATGGACGTAGGAAGGGTTGGAAAACACCTATTCTGGGCAGTATCCGTGATAAAATGCAGAAAAGGAGACCCAAACAAAAATAATTCGATTAAGTTATACGTAATGGAATTATTATAATAATATTTACGAATATATTTTGATAAAATTCTCTTTCTCCTACAAAATATTTTTACCTCCTAAAGTAACTCTGCATTGTTCTGAAAATATTATGTTACTATACTGTTGTATTTTGTGTTGTGAGTGCACTTTTATCCATAGAAATATAATTATATCTATGCTTTTATCAATATTCTATGTATATTTATTTATTAATTCAAGCATAGGTACATTTGTTTTTACAAGTAGGAAGCTAAGAAGTGTAGTCACAAATTGTGGTTGTCTATTAAACTTACAAGGCTAAGTTGCCATATCTACTATAATTGTTTACAATTGTATAGAGAATTATTTATTTATATATACTTTTTTTGTACACCAACATTGAACCTTATTTATTAATATTTGTATGACAATAACGAAATATATCAGGCATTACATTTGTAAATATCTTTTGTACTGCATTTAAATAATTTGAATGACAGTCTGTTTTTTATATCTCTGAGACAAATTTCAAATTACGTCTTTAAGGGCTTATAAGGCTGCCTGAAGTATATTATATATGACTCCTTTTACAGTATTTGAGACTATAAGAGCAATATATAACATAACTCAGGCAATAAAATGTGCCAATTTTGTCTCAGAGAAAAAAAAATACAGACATTAGGTTCTGTTCGCAGTTTTATGAAATATATTCAGCATCATCATCTTGTAATTGTTTAAATATTCCAACACTCGGCAATAAGAAAACAATAAAAGAAATACTATTTGTAATCAGTATTTCCATAGATAACATGATAAAAACAGATTTACCTCATACCTATATTTTAAGAGTTTAATTACATTTGACTTAGTTTCATCTAGTCGTATTTAGTTAATAAGAACAAGTTTATATTGTTACTGTTATTGTAACAAATACCTTTCGTTTTTCTGTATTTTTTTTTCATAATAAACACTATCATTTGACTTAGTTGCAATATGTAATATTTAGTTAATATGAATTAGTCGTATTATTGTACCAAAGTACCTCTCGTTTTTTCGTAATTTTTATCATAATTTATCATTTTAATTATTCATTGTCCTTACAACATTTCCTATTCCAATAAATATGATCATCAATATGGTTTACAAGGTAAAACTAGAGCAAATGAAAACCTGTAAGAGTTCATTGTACCTACCTACCTACCTACTCATCAATAAAAGAAAAATAAAAAAAATTGTTTATTCTGCACAAACTAAACGCACAATACAAAATAAAGCATTCCCTAAAGGTACAAATTAGCAAATTAGAACTACTAGCTTCTGCCAGCGGATTCGGCCGCGTGAAAGGCGGAAATTATCCCGAGGGAACTTCTTCCCGGGATAAAAACTATCATATGTACTAAGCCTGACAATAATCTATCCCAGTGCCAAATTTCATTCAGATCCGTTCAGCCGTTCTGGCTCGAACAAGTAACAAATACACCCAAAAACGTCTTACCTACGCAGGGATCCCCAACTTTTTGGCAGTTAGTTGGGGTTTTGCCTCAATGAATGGACCAAAATTCAGGGTCGATTCAACGTTACGCCAAGAAGCTCAAGTCGGTCCGTTATCGGCACGGTCACACCTCGGAAAGAAGGAGCCGGGTGGAACTTGCTCCTTTTAGCGGAAAAAGGTCACGCCTGGGTCAGCATTAAACAGCAGCATTGAACCTGACCAGATTGGCATCGCCCCATTCGGAGACAGCCTTCAAGGACAGATGCAAGCGCCCAACCATGGCCTCTTCGAGAGACCGGATATTAGACCCAGTAGCGCGCGCGTTGGACACGTATCTCTTAGCAACAGTGCTGTCGTCCGCATACCCAAAAGGTTTTAGCAGAACGTTTATGTGAAGCAAGAACAATGGTGCTAAGAGTACCGACTCCTGAGGAACCCCGGCATTAATATCCAGTTGGTCAGACGAGCGGTCATCAATAACCACTCGGATGGACCGGTTCCTCAAGCAGTCTGCAATCCAATCGCATAGACCAGTGGGCAGACCGAATGAAGGAAACTTACCAATAACGCTTTCATGCCAGACCCTGTCAAAAGCCTTTGAGATGTCCAGGGAGACGGCAAGCGCTTCCCACATGATCGCGTCAAGTGTCTCATTTTTAAGACGCGGTCTTATTTTATTACAGAATATGCCAACAGTAGAAAAAGATCTTTCGGTCATCCAATTGGTCTATAGAATAAAAATAAAAATAAAACCTAAGCCAACCAATTCAAATATTATTCGGATTTGCGCATTAGAATAGTTAATATAGATCTACCGATTACTTAAAAAGAAAATTTGTGAATAAATACAAATATTATCCGTTAAAATTAGTTTTGAAATAAATCCGGATAAACCGGATTTCATGATGTCAAGAAAATCCGGATTTTTCAGTTGTTTTCGAATTTCGAAGAATCCGGATTGCAATCCCTAAGCTCATCACAGCATCTATCTCTTTCGCACGTGTTGTCGCCATGTATTTTTTTTAACACCGCACACAAAATAGTTCGTGCCGTCGACTAGGAACAACTCATCATCATCAATCTTTAAATGTTTCCATTGCTGGGACACAAGCCTCCTCTCTGTGAGAGAGGGAATGGGCCATAATCCACCACGCGGGCCCAGTGCGGGTTGGTGGAATTTTTGATTCAAGGACATGCCGTATTCCTCACGATGTTTTCCTTCACCGCTTTTAGAGCAGTGATGGATGATGAAATAATTTACGCAAAGTAATGCGCCTTCCTGGGTTTGAACCCACGACCTACGATACGAAAGTCGGGGCTCTTACCACAGGGCCACCACTGCACTTCTACTCTTATATTTACTTAAATACTCCTTTCCTTTGTTAATACATTTTTATTTGACTATTGCTCTTGGTTTTAATACTGTTCGATAAATATTTACACCTTGCGGCTTATCTATTATAAATCTAAAACTAGAATCGCCAAAAAAACTATTATACAGTTATTTTTATATCCGTACCTATCTATAGTGCTAGGCCCGTAGCCCAAAGTCTCCGTACCCCTTACCATTCGTACACAGGTTCGAGATTACCAGAACTACCTATTACGACGACAACTAACGCTAACGACCTTGAGGGAACAAAACGCGCACTTGTTTCACACCCGCGAGTCCCAAAATTTAGTAGCTTTTTGTACTTTCCTTGTTATTCTATAACTTAAAAAAAAGGCTCAGATCAAAATTTAGATAGTTAAATTCTTTTTGAGATGGTGTCAATTTCATTTAAATGCGCCCAGCGGTTTTGGTGCTTTTGTCGTGTTTTTGTTCGTTTTAGACATAACTTTACAAATTAATTACACTATGTTAAACGAATTAAACTCAAAATTTGCTCAGATCAAATTATTAGGAAAATGGTATAATCTTGTATATAAAAATCATTTGCTGTTCGTTAGTTTCGCTAAAACTCAAAAAGGATTTGAATAATTCTTTTTTTTGTTTTGTTCGCTAGAATACAAGGAAGGTTTAAAATAAAAAAAAAAATAGATAGATAGGTAGGTAGGGAGGTAGGGTAGGTTGGTAGGAAAGTAGGTAGGTAGGTAGCCAGCTGACGGGAGCGAAGCCACGGGGAACAACTAGTGTAACATATATTTTTTCCAAAACATTACGACTAGCCGTTTAGACGTGATTCTCATTTTAAAATCAGCTACTCAAGGGTATCTGCGCCTTAAATTAGTCACGAGTATAGTCCTCGCCAAACTTCTTGGCCGCCCTGAAGTTGGTTTACCGGATGCGCGAGGCACGAAACGGTGCTGTTTTTGTATGAGATTTACTACTGCGCAGCCATTGTAGGCAACTTCAGGGCGGCCAAGAAGTTTGGCGAGAACTATAACAGACTGTAGGCAGTAAAAAATAGCTATACCAAGTACCTAAACGAACTCTCAGTCTAAGTAGAAACAACCTCGGAATATTAATAAGGACAAATTACAGGCCGTTGCCCCGTAGACAAACACCTATACAACATGGCGCCATAGAATAGACAACCCACTCTTTATAGACTGATATAGCCCCACAGAATAACAGGAAGAAATTCCTAGTGTGGGACAACGTTGTATAAATAAAAAAAAACAAGAATAAGCCGCCTGCTCCAACTTAATACGGGGCTATAGCTAAGGTACCCAACTTTTTGTACGAGAAATAGAGTATATTATGGTCGTAAAAATAATATGAACAGTATTTTAAAAAGTACCTAATTTTACCTATCCATGAATATACACTACGTGTTTATACAATATTTTTTGAATTCATATTTGGAACATTACGTTGTGAGTGTAGATAAAGTATATTATGGTTGTAAAAATAATATGAACAGTATTTTAGAAAGTAAACATTTCGTTTTATTGACGTTTTAAAAACATACTTTTTTTAAATTCTTGCTTAATATATTATAATATTTAAAATATTCGTAAACCTCTCAACAATTTAAGTTGACATTAAAATAAATGATAAGCTCATTTTAAAAATAGATGTTCTATTTCTGTCTCTCTGTGTATTTGTTTATTCTTTCTGTGAAGGCTGAAGTTGCGGGAACAGAAAGTACTTATGAAACAACCAGCGGCCTTAAAATCGGTATTTTGTACACTTTTTGTCATAGAACAGTAAAAAGTATTAACGAGTGTAAAAAAGTATACTACTGTTTTTAATATCAGTATGGTTGGGAACCCTAGCCGTAGCTTTCCAACGCGCTACATTACAATACTCGGATCAGTGCCATCTATCCGCATAGCCAGTGAAACACCCAGAAAGCTTCTGTTTTCTGGATGGAGCTAGGCTGGGCATCTGGGCATGTTTGCCAAGGTCACGTACATCTGACCTTAAGGGAGTTTGTGTTTCAATAGACAACATTTGAATCGATGTTGATAAATTTTATTCGGGGTTTTATCTATTGACCGTAGTCCAGGACCATAGACATTAAATAGTATGGACTGGAAATACCTACAAAAAACGTGCCTACCTAAACCTTAAAATGTCACTTAAAATGGCTTCCGATGCTATGGTTGTGTCAATCACGGAACGCGTACACATTAATAATACAAAAATTAAACAACCATTTGACAGCAGGACTACCACGAACACAACCACAAAATTCTTCACTTAAGGGTACACTAGTCGAAAATTCTTCCATACAAACGTAGTCTGGCATTTACTGCACTGTTTCACGATGTACGATCAAAATAAAAAAGGCGACCAAGGGCGTTGGAAGGTCATGCTAAATTTGGTTGGCAACCACTGCCTACACGATCGGGAACGGCCGCTTCCGACCAAGGTGACCTTGGTTTTTGGCTTGGTTGACGACCGTGTAGCACAGGCTTTAACTGGTATTACACCACCCTAAATAAGGGTTTTAAGGGCTTATTACACTACACGGTATTCAGGGCCCTAAACTCTAATTTAGGGTAGTGTAATAACTGTTAGGAAGTTAGGGTTCTCAAAATATCGACCTTATTGTCACGGAATGCGATTTATCGATCAAACTGGTGGTATGAAGGGGGCGCGACGGGGGAATGCTACGCCAGTGTTTCTGTGGGCGCACGCTATTGGTTCGTCAGTTGACCCATGCTTCCCGCGCAGAGATCACGCTTCGTTCGCTGCCAAAATACAGTCGCACACACAACTTTCTTTGCACGACGATTGTTTTTAAAAATGAAGGAATGAAAAATGATTTTTTGATTTTATTTATTATTGACGATATATATCTATTATTTTATGAAGAAAGAAGTTGAGAAAGGAGATAAGATATTTATAATAATAAGATCGAAATAAAAAATAACGCTCAAGTAAACATTATCTAATTTAAATCCAACATCTTCTAAAGTACTAAGTAGCTAGAAAGTACCTATTATGATTCTACAATAAAACAATTACTCTGATATTATAAAACAATATCCTAGTACTTTAGAACGCGACAGTACCCATGCGCAGACACATCCCCTCCACTGCCGCTCAGCGTTCTTTTTATGTGACGGGACCTGTACACTAAATTAGAGCTTAGGGCCCTGAATACCGTGTAGTGTAATAAGCCCTTAAGGCGAATATGGCAGTGTACCTACAACTGTCACTACGTCATAACAAAATGTTGCCATAATGAGTAACAACTGAAATATTGTTGTCTCTTTTGTCAAATACGATTACTACATTAGAAAGAATAAAACAAATCGATGTTTCACATTCTGTATCACTCATATTTGTATAAGCTAATGTATGTATAGAACATCGTGGCGCCTCCATGTATTTTCCTCAGATAAATACTATTCTTTATCTGATGTGTTTTCTAACTCAATGTCCAGGACCGGTTGGATCAAGGTCAAAGTGTTACCAACGACGATCCGACGAATCAAAAAACAACATATTTGTGATCAATAATTAATTTCGACGATTGGCTTAGATTAGCCCTATCTATACTAATAATAATAATATTATAAAGAGGAAAGATTTTTTTGTTTGTTTATACCGAATAGGCTCCGAAATTGCTGGACCGATTTAAAAAATTATTTCATTCTAATTTATTTGCCAAAACATGTGTATACATACCTTATGCATGCAAGATGTTGACCCAATAATATAGCACATACATGTTTTGCCTATCGAGGCGTACAAATATAAATCTTACAAAATTGTTCATATTAATTAAATTGATATAAAGAACATTTTAATTATAAATTTTAAACAAATCACAATAAAAGGTTAATGTCAGAAAAAACCAAAAAAGATGACAATAGATCATCTTTATCAAGTCATAAAATCTATCATAAAAAATCAAATTAAATTTAAAAAAATTAGAAATGTCTGAAAGGTATAATCAAATCATAAAATGTCATAGAGAATTGTGGTTAGTAAAATAAAATAATGTCAAAAAAAATACAATAAAATCATAAAATGTAATGCACAATTATGATTTATTAAATCAAATGTCAACAAAGTACAGTAAAATCACAAAATGTCATAAATATCAATGAAAATGCTGTCAGGAACAAACTAAACAAAAACAAAACGTAAATTAGTTTAAATGTCATCTCAATTAAATAATAAGATGACTTAAAAGAATAAAAAGCAACTAATAAAAGAAAATAATAGAAAGAAAAAAGTTAATAGAAAGCTACATTATTCCTGAGTGGCATAGGCTATTTTTTTATTTCGAAGACGGGTCCTATGGGTGGTGGGAGCGAAGCCGCGGGGAACAGCTAGTCTACAGAGTGTTTTGTTTTTGTAACAGATATAACAAATAAACATTATTTTTACTGTTAAACTTAACTTAAACCTCAAATATGACAACTCTGAACTATGGTAGCATTTGTATGGTAGAATTTTATTGACGTTTTATTTAGTAGTTAACTGGATTTGAGAATGGTAACACACTGGTCATTTACTCGGGACTCGGGTGTATGTATACTTTGTCTTTTCAGTTTGTCGTGGCGCGGATCATGCCGAATCATAGAATATTGACTGTACTATTAATAATTCTGTAATATTAAGTAGTGGGTGTAGTTAATTGATACATTGTAACAAATTGTAACGCCGAAAACATATTGGAACTTCAAGGTAAGCTTTGACAATTAATTTATTTAAGATTTTTGGTAGTGTTGTTGAGACATTCTCAAGGACAATTGGTAGAAACAGCGGTCGATATCTATCTATCTAAATAAGTAAACCATTTGGCTGACTATGACGTCACCCTGTGTTTCTGGTAAAAAATAATATATGCGATAAGTATTTAATTTTATGGTTTTCTATTTTCAGATGAACCACAATGTTAGCTCTATATTTTGTGTGGTAAAATTTATGGAGACTCCTTTTAATGGTGACTATGTCTGCATACCGAGCTCGTGGGTTAGAGTACGCAAAAAGTCAAACACAACAGTATTAGTGTCCTATCCTGATAAACACTTGAGAGATATTGAAAGGCGTGTTAGGCGAAGGCAAGAACTGTCTGGAGAATGGCGTTTATACTCTGCTGATGTAAAATATAGCACTGGTAATATTTTTATACTTACCTACGTTCAAATTTTTCTTTCAAGATATATATGTTGTAACACATATAGTTGTTACTTGTTGCAAATGTGTAACACAATATCTGAATTTAAATGATTAAAAGTGTATTTATATATTGTGTTCGCAGATTCGTACGAAGATGCGCAGAATTTTATCAATGGGAAGTTTGATAATGTACAGGACGAACATAGACGACCAAATGTCCAGAATAAAGGTAAAATATGAATAACTTATACAGGATTATTGATAATACACTAACAACCTTGCACAGGGCTGTATTACTAACATCTTATACAACAACTTTTGTTCTACGACTTTTAAAAATTCAACAAGAGAAACAGCTGATCCATACATTCTGGCGAGTAATACTTCTCCTAAAATTAACAAACACAACAAAAAATGAAATAGCGAAATCATTTCAGCTGTTCTCGAGATTTGCGCTTACTTAGCAACACATTAGCGATTATTTTTTATATTATAGATTACTACCGAGCATAGTCAAAACACGTTTAAAATGAACACCTATGTACATATGTTATTCATACTTTTTTTCTTTTAGGCGACGAATTATCAACTTCCGAATCCTCAAATGAAAATCAATTGTCACCACCACATGAAGATGTTTCGAAAGAAAATTCGTATACACAAGATATACCTGTTGAAAAATCTCAAAACGACAAACAGGTCGAAGAAACAACTGATCTTGAAATAAACACAAATAATACATCATCTGGTATCCAAAATTCGTCAAATCTGGCAAACCAGTCGGAACCTATAAAAATAGACAAAGACAATTTTTGCATGACGAATTTTACTATGTTTGTCAGTGATGTGGCACAGTCTTTTGGTGATATCAATCAACTGATTAAATCGTTTAATGAAAACCCTGAAATGACGAAAAAAGAATTGAAAAAGGTCATCAATCGTCGGACTCGAAACAGCAATGTTCCAACCGCATCTACATCGAAAGACACCAAAGCAGAAACCGGGAAAAAAAGAAATAAAGAAAAAGAACAGAATGATGTTGATGGCAATGGTGAAGATCATGTTCCGAAAAAGAAACTTTGTTTTAACAGCAAGTTTGATCTTCCTCCGGAATACGATAAAAATGACTCACGATGGACCTTGAAGTATCGCACGTCTGCTCCAGGACTTGTTGAACTCATGCCTGATAGTGATGTGTATATCAATGCCGAAAAACTTAATGATTGCACAAGATTGGCTAAAGATTGCAATACACTGGCTCGAAGTTTATTAACAGAAATTTTTAATACGAGTGCTTTGAGTACATGCTCGTGGACTGGCGCAAGAGCCCAAACTGATACCCTCGGGGCACATATCAGACCCGGATTGGATGAAGACGCTAGAGACGTAATGATGGCATTTGTTATACATTATGGACGTAGGGAGGGTTGGAAAACATCACATACCCCTATTCTGAGCAGTATCCGTGATAAAATGCAGAAAATGAGACCCAAACAAAAATAATTCGTTTGTTGTTATACGTAATGGAATTGTTATAATAATATTTACGAATATATTTTGATAAAATTTTCTTTCTCCTACAAAAAGTTTTTACATCCTGAAGTAACTTCTGCGTTGTTCTGAAAATATTATGTTACTATAATGTTGTATTTTGTGTTGTGAGTGCAAAATATGACTTTTATCAATATTCTATGTTTATTTATTAATTCAAGCATAGGTACATTTGTTTTTACAAGTAGGAAGCTAAGAAATGTAGTCACAAATTGTGGTTGTCTATTAAACTTAAAGGCTAAGTTGCCATATCTACTATAATTGTTTACCATTGTATAGAGAATTATTTATTTATATATACTTTTTTGTACACCAACATTTGTATGACAATATCGAAATATATCAGGCATTGCATTTGTAAATATCTTTTGTACTGCATTTAAATAATTTGAATGACCAGTCTGTTTTTTATATCTCTGATCCAAATTTAAAATTACTTCTTTTAGGGCTTATAAGGCTGCCTGAAGTATATTATATATGACTCCTTTTACAGTATTTGAGACTATAAGAGCTATATATAACATAACTTAGGCAATGAAATGTGTCAATTTTGTCTCAGAGAAAAAAAATACAGACTTTAGTTTAGGTTCTGTTCGGAGTTTTGATGTATCAGCATCATCATCTTGTAATTGTTTAAATATTCCAACACTCGGCAATAAGAAAATAATAAAAGAAATAATGTGTACGTGTACTTCCATAGATAACATGATAAAAACAGTTTTACCTCATAACTATATTTTAAGAGTTTAATTACATTTGACTTAGTTTTATCTAGTCGTATTTAGTTAATAAGAACAAGTTTATATTATTACTGTTATTGTACCAAATACCTCTCGTTTTTCTGCATTTTTTTTTCATATTAAACACTATCATTTGACTTAGTTGCGATATGTAATATTTAGTTAATATGAACTAGTTGTATTATTCTACCAAAGTACCTCTCGTTTTTTCGTCATTTATATCATAATTTATCATTTTAATTATTCACAACATTTCCTATTCCAATAAATATGATCATCAATATGGTTATAAGATGAAACTAGAACAAATGAAAACCTGTAAGAGTTCATTGTACGTACCTACCTAATCATCAATAAGAACTACTAGCTTCTGCCAGCAAATTCGCCCGCGTGAAAGTCGAAAATATTCCCGGGATAAAAACTATTAAATGTGCTACGCCTGACAATAATCGATCCCTGTGCCAAATTTCATTCAGATCCGTTCAGCCGTTCTGGCTCGAACAAGTAACAAATACACCCAAAAACTTGCGCCTTTATAATATTAGTGAGATTAGTTCCGTTTCTGCCAGCGGCTTCGCCCGCTTAAAAAGTGTTTTAGCCGTACCGTAGTTATACCGGGTTAAAAATAGCCTATAAGCTATTCCAGACTATAATCTACATCTGTGCTAAATTTCATCCAGATCCGTTCAGCCGTTGTGACGTTTTGAGTGACAAATATACATCCACACACAAATCCACCCAAACTTTCACATTTTTATATATTATGTAATTTTATAAATAGTATGAAGTGCGATAATAAGATTTTCCTATGAGATCAAGCCTGAAACCGCTAATAAAATCAGTTGTTCCCGACATTAGGTCAAGTTATGTATAAATAATAGATAATACAGTACAGATGATTTTATTTTAGCTGGTATTGATATTTTGATTGTTGTTGTTAGTTGAGTATCCCACCCGGCCTGGCCTCTAGTTTTATTGGCGCTCCGTATCCGACCAAGGTCAAAGTGTTACCATGAACGCGCATTCGGTTCACGAATCACAAAAACAAAATTGTTATTCATTAAAAAGTTTCAACGTTAAGCTTTTTATAGTGTGAAAACAAATAAATAATATGTGTTTCACTTTACATATATTTTTAATAACACTACTCGTATACTCAGTATTTTTCATAACAGATACAATTCCATAGATAATTCGTACGGAAGAATGTTATAGACGTTTTATTAGTTAATGAATTTGTTAAATGGTAACACATTGGTCAAGTAGACGGGATTTTACGTGACATGTCATAATCATTGTGCGTAACTGCGTAGTAGTTTTATTTTCTCTGTGGTGCGTAGTGGCTAATTGGTTATATATATATAATAATAATGTTTGGTTATATTCTCTGTGTCATTGAGTTTTTATAAAATTTATATTGAGAGCATCAAATTCAAATTCGTTCAGCTTTTACATTGATATATTGTAACGACAGAAATATTATTTAAAACTACAAGGTATGTTTTGATTACTTTCATAAGTAAAAAGTTAATTTAAGATTTCTATTGGCAGCTTCTTGCCAAACTTCTTGGCTGCCTTGAAGTTGGCTACAATGCCTGCGCAGTAATAAATCTCATACATAAACAGCACCGCGCCGCACCATGTGCATCAGAAAGTCAACTTCAGGGCGGCCAAGAAGTTTGGCGAGAACTATACCGTTGGGGCCTCTCAAGGACAGCTCATAAAGCAATCGATAGGTAGACCATTTGGCTGGCTATGACATCATCTGTTTTTATTTTAGTTAGCAGGTCACAATGTCTTGTTTTGATATATTCACTTACAAGGCCAACATGTTATTTTGCAGCGACATAATAGGGTTAATTTAACTGTGCAGTTCTGCATTTAAATTTTTATATGAAACGTAAAATTTATTAAATGTTTATTAATAATCAAATTTATTAAATGTTTATTAAAAAAGTAATTAGTTCATATAAGTAATCTGGTATCTATAATTTGTCAAATCTGGTAAAACAGTTGTTGGATACCAGAACAATAGCCGAAAACCACTTTTTAACTGAGTTTTGTACATTTTTAAGAGATCTTCATTTATTCAAAATGCAGATATGAGAATAGCGTATTGTAATGAGCCATCAATACTATCGGACCATTAACAACAATATTAGGATCCAAAAATTTGTTATTGTAAAATAATGATGTGTTTTGCAATTTTTCTGTTTTATTTTTAGATGAAACGCAAAGAGCTTCGATATTGTGTGGTAAGTTTCCTGGAATTACCATATAAAGGTATTGATGACTATGTTTGCATACCAAGCTCTTGGATAATAGTACGGGTACCGTGGCAACTTAGTAAAGTAGCCGTAGCATATCCTGTTAAAAAGCTACCCGATATGGAAAAACGTGTCGAACAAAGGCAAAAATTAGAAGATGAATGGCGGTATCACATGGCGATTGTGTATTATTACACCGGTAATAATTTTTTATATTTGCGTTTTACTATTTCATCATTCATTCATATTTATGATAGATAGTGATCAATGCAATATAATTATTTTATTTTTCTTTGTAGATATATATGAAGATGCGCAAATTTTTATCAATGGGCAGATTGGTAATGTTCAGAATAAAATTAATGGAGGTATAAATTGCACAAATTATATTAATTTTTGAGTATACTATAAAAATACATAATTATTGTAATGTCAGGCCGGTATTCCAGATGCTCATGCTCATGCTCAACTCAACTCAAACTGGCAATGGACAGTTGGGATTGGTTGGCTTATTGTTTTTTTAATATTAACATGCTCAAGCCCAACATCCTAGATGACCCAAACGTTACCGAACTCTTTTAACACAAAATCAGTGGAATTGAACTTGGAACATACTCGTACTTGCTAACTTGTACTTTCATTTTCATTCAATACCTACCACACATTTTGTGTAGAAGGAATTAAGTAACGTCTGGGCTCTTGCTATATTAAGTACACTTATGGCAAGCTGAAGAATCATATGCCAAACTCGAGAGTTGTGATTGGTTGGCAGTTGATTGGTAGGTGTGGCCAATTTTGAGTTTGAGTCTAGTATTGGGCCTCAGATTGTCTATATTTACCTTGTACTCTCAATACATTTTTAGCTTACTATTGCACTATTTAGCAACATATACCTATTAAACAAAAGAAGTATTGATTTTATTTACAATGTGCTGGTAAGCATCTTAACAAAGTACCTACCTAACATGTATGTAAAGTTATTAATAGATATTTTATATTTAAGGCCATGAATTATTGGAGAGAAAAACATGCAGATCTAAGCATAAGGAAAACTTGAACCATAAGATGGAAATGCCGCAGGAATCGGTCATATCAAAGAAGAAGAATGATGACATATCCGTCCCAGAAGTAAGATTGAAAAGGGTGTCAAAAACGAAGCCTATAAATAGTGTTAGAAAAAAAAAAATCTTTTGTTTTCATAGACGAATGCTTTTTTTGGAATTTTTTACTTTTAGTTGTATAATATTAGATAATTATTAGAACTAGGTCAATTACAAGAATATTCGCGAAAAGAACTCTCACTTGACCATTTTTTTCATGTTTTTCTATTTTCAGATGAAAGCCAAAAAATTTAAATACTGTGTGGTAGATTTTTTGGAATTACCAAATAATACTATTGATAACTATGTGTGCATACCATGGTCTTGGATAGTACTAAGCAGTTTGACGGATCAAAAAGTTATCGTATCATATCCTGATGAAAACCCATCGGATACAGAAATACGTGTCAAAAGAAGGGAACAATATCCACTTAGTTGGCTTTTCTACCTGGCGATTGCGAAATATGCAACTGGTAAAGTTTTTGCGTTTTTTTATTTCGATCTAAATCTCACACAAAACTTTATTTCTTTCAAATATGGCAGAACATGACGACTTTTTAAACTCTAAACTTAAGTGAAATAAAATATTTTTTTTTCTTTTCAGATTCGTATGCAGACGCTCAGATTTTTATAAAAGGTATGATTACCGGTATTCATAACTAAACCGAATATGAACAATGGAGGTATACCTTGCCAGTGGTGTCTCATCCCATACAAAGAAACCGTGTCGACGTTCTATACTGATTATTCTGATTATTTTTTGTATATCGATCGCGTTCGGTTCTGTTCCGTTGCGTTCCACGGATTTAGATGGTGATCTATCTATCACCGTGGAATGAAACCGAACGCGATCGATTTACAAAAAATAATCGGTATAATCAGATGAAAAACGCTAGTTACGTCGGCACGGTTTCTTTGTATGGGATGAGGCATCTGTATGCTAGTATTATATTATCTGTGATCTTGCAAAACTTATATAAATTTTTGAGAATACTGTAAAAAAGCCATATTGTAGTATTATTGTTTTCGATTAATAATAAATTGTAAGCATACCTTTGTATATATTAGCAACATGCTTTAAAAAACAAACATTTAAAACAATGTGTTGGTATCTATATACATTTAATGATTATTTTTTATTTTGTTTAAGAACAAGACTTGTCAGAGAGAATATCACTCAACTCCAAACGCAAGTTTAATCATGAGGCAGACATTCCTCAGGAGCTCATATTGAAGGAGAACAACAATCATGGCAAACCCGCCGAAAAAACAAGAATGAAAATGATCGCATTAAGGATGAAAATACCACCTTGTCCTTTGTCCACTGGTGGACAAAGGCCTCCTCCAAGTGCCATCGCATCGACTGGTCCAGTGAGTCTCGCAACCGTAACTAAGGCAGCTGAATCTGGCAGAAAAGTCGCGATACTGCCAAAACAAACACCCGAAACCACAAACGAAAACCAAAGGTCATCAGCACACGAAAATATTCCGACTGAAATCTCTTTAACACAAGAAATACCTGTTGATGAATCTAACTACGAAAATCGAGCGGGAGAATCAATTAATAATGAAAGCAGTACATTGAATACACCATTTGGGATCCAAAATTCGTCAAATCAGGCAAACCAGTCGTTGGATCCTGCCAACAACAATATTAACTACGTAAATCGTGCCTCTGTGATCCAAAATTCTTCAAATCAGGCAAACCAGTCGTTCGATCCTGCCAACAACAATATTAACTACGAAAATCGTGCCGAAGAAACACCTGTTCTCGAAAGCAGTACACAGAATAGACCATCAGTTATCACACATACTACACAGGTCATTGCCAATTCTCTTACGAGTTATATGCCCCTAAAGAAGATGATTTTGGCGCGTTGTAATTTTAATTTGTAGGTATAGTTGCCGGCACGTAAGTTGGCAAGAGTCGTTAGATGCGCACAAGTCGTTTTTAGGTCTTTTTGGTTACCCGCCTAAGCCCGCGCGGGACGCGGGGAACGTTTAGCACCGTTGCTCACGCGCGATTGGTTGCTCAGTTGACACAAGGATCGACTAACCAATCGCGTCGCATCCACGTTCCGTTCACTCTATATGGGGGTGAGTTCGCGTATAGTGCGCGTCCGCGAACTTAAGGGCTTATTACACTACACGGTATTTAGGGTCCTGATACCGGGTCACTCCACCATTCCGTCAATAAGGTCGATATTTTTACTGGAATAATTTTCATAATCAGCACTTCCAAAGATTATCTACCTCATACAAACAATTTACCTCATTATAATAATTAAGATAATTTAGAACATTAAGATATTTTTGTTGTTGTATTTTTATATATATTTAGAACTGGTATGTATGTTAAAATAAATTTTCTTATATTTTTGTTACTCTTGTATCGAAATAAATAATAACAAGTAACACAATTTTTGTTTTAATTAACGCTCATAGCTATTCTTTCGATTTGATGAGAAATTGGTGACAATGATAACTATGTGTTGTCGTACAATGTCGTACAATTAAACCAGAAAAGGTATGCGCTTCGGTAATCTTCGAGTTTCCGAATTTGCACGATCGTCGCGCCAATCGCGATAATCTCTCGCCAAAGAGATTAATAACTAAACAAATGAGTTATTTACCTGTACAACTGGTGCCCCACACATGATGAACTGTAGCGCCGAATCAGCGGAGTCGATACCGCCGATGCCCAGGATAGGAAAGCCGGGCAACTTGTTCCCGATGGCGGACACTGCCTTCAAGCCCATTGGACGAGTCGCATTGCCGGACACACCGCCGTACGTTGTGTGCTTCTCTACACCTGTGGAAAGAAGGACGACATTATATAGGGTCCTGAAATGGTTCGCCTATAACGGTGCAACGTTGTATCTATAGGCGCTCTCATTATTGAGGGTTTTCAGTTTTTATCAAAACAAAACTCAATAACAAATCGGAGCTTGTCGCGCCATCTAGTGCAATTTATTTCAACCAATTCTTTTTCTTCTCTTTGGGTGCCCCTGCCATAAGTATTCAAATAAGGATTTGCTCAATTCTGCAGATAAATCAGAAAAGGTGTAAATAAATAATTATTGGTGTCGTAATAACTATAATGTGATTTTTATTTTGTGGACTAAACTGACATTTGGGGTGTTGTCACTTTATCGTTACATTAAAATAGTGTCGTATCCTAACTATCCTGAGTGATCGAAAGTTAATCGAAAATCGAAGTAGATCGAAAATTAAACTATATCACGGCAAAAAAAAAATGTTTAGAAACTAGCAATCCTTATTTAGTTTCTACTCATTTATGTCAGACTTCATTTTATCGATTGCATTTATTTTATTGTTGATTTCATATTTAACACAATAAAAGTTCATGTACTATGTGTATGAATACTGTTATATTTAAATATATTACGTTTATATTCATAAAACATTTATTTACACCAATTAGTAAAAATAAATTGAGGAGTCATGTCACATCGATTCAATCAGAGAGTTTGTATAGTAACTAGAGATAACGTATTTACGACGAAAAAGAAACTGTCAATTCTCTCGTTCTTGCTTATAGAAAAACTCTATGAAAAAAAAAGAGACAAACGCAACCATCCTGAACGTCAATAAGATAACTTTTTAGTCTCTGTTGTAACCCATCGGTTAGCAGTTCTAATTAAAGTGTTTCGCTGTTTTCACACCTTTGTTTCGTTTATATCAGGAAGAATTTTGTTGTTTAATTATCTGCATGAACCATGTCGTGTGTGGCTATCAGTTGCAAGAGTAGAATGAGTGTATTAACAGAAAATAATTAAAGGATATCTTTCCACAGGTGAGTTATCGACTAGCATACTGAAATTATTGTGCAGGGAATACATTTCATAGGCTGTCCGGAATAAAGGAATCTTAGTTCTAAATACGTCGAGCACGTATAGTATCATTTAAACCATTCTATGTAGTGAAATAATTAACTTTTATGCGTTCGCTAATAGAGCTATGACAGTTTACGTACTTACGTTCTGATGTTAGAGATGTGACAAAAGTCACAAGAAAGATTTATCGATACTGTATTTTTATTTTACTTACTTTAATGTATTTCTTAAAGTTTAACTGCTATTTGTTATTATTAATCTAATATTGATTGTGCACAGGTTTCCTAAGAGTACTTATTTAAGAAATAAGTGGATCAAGAATATAAAACAAGCTAACTGGACACCTGTACCATATTCTCGCTTGTGTTCACTGCAATTTATTGAATCGCTATCGCTATCCCTCGACCCATCTAAGGATGAAGGTTGATGAATCATGTTTATTTTCGCATTTTAATTTTTCAAATTAAATAATTATATGCGAACCATTTTATAATTATTTATTTTGTTACTTTTATACTTATACATACTCGTCTGTAAACTTTATTTTCAGTCTTGCACAAGAACTAGCTTATTATATATCAGTATATTGATCAGTACCTGTTTGTACATATATAGTCGTACGAGTGTACCAAAAACTGTCACTTTGATCTCATGATGTACCTCGTTTTTGCACAAGGTATGAATAAACATTATTATATAAAAGTGAATGTGTACCTACTCGTACAAAGAGTGACAAAAAAACACACAAAAAAACACAAAAGTACACATTCACTTTTCAATTAATTATAAAGATTCCCTAAAAAAAAGTAGATAAAATTAGCCGCAGTCAGGGACGATTCTTACAGATATTTGACCAAATTAGTAGAAAATCCTCCTAAACTAAACTCGATAATATCGATATGACAGTGGCACAGATCTAGTTCTGATATATGTCTATAGATAAGTATCTATAGCATCCTCGGTCACACTGGCAGAAAAGATGGCATAGACAAAAGTATATCTATCTCTATTTGCTTATGACGTTATCTGTTAGTGCGAAAGTGAAAACCGATGTTGAAATTGCGTCTTAAATATGTTACCTCTAGGTTACTATACAAACTATCTGGATTCAATGAATCACTTATGATTGAGCCTTACCTACAACACTATGCTCCGCGCTTGCAACATTAAAAAAAAATAAGGTCAATAGCAACTGTCAGTTCAGTCTACGAAATTAAAAATCACAGTATACCTAGATACTCCTTCCCCTATGTCATCAGAAATAAGCAATGCAGAGGTACATAATATTTGAATGGCCCCTAAGCGAAACTTAAATTTACTGGTTAAAAGTGATAAAGTAATTACAAAGTCGATGTTAGTCTTTAGAGGTACAGAACCAGGGCACAGTCCCGCAAACCTTCATTGAAAGGGGAGGATCCTCCTACCAGACGGGTGTTGTATATGGTCCGAGCAACTGCCCGACAATTGTTGTCGGACTGTAGTATTCTATACAGAAATAAAGAATATTTTCAAATATGCAGTGTATGTGTAGTGTGTATATGTTCAAACCGAAAACTTTGTTTTCACGATGCAGGATTTTATGTGACGTCAGCAGCCTACTCGCGTAATTCAATTCGGCAAGGCAAAGCGCAAATAGTATGAACAATTGACCAATCACGACATGCGACATGAAAGACGCGATGTGGATTTCCGTCTATACTTACACAATTTTCCCATCTATGTTGGGGTCGGCTTCCAGTCTAACCGGATTCAGTTGAGTACCAGTGTTTTACATGGAGCGACTGCCTATCTGACCTCCACAACCCAGTAACTGGGTAACACGATGCCCCTTGGCTAGACTGATGTCAGTTATCAGGCTTCTGAGTACCCATAACGACTGTCAAACATCTTCAAATGACAGCCGGGACCAACGGCTTATTTCATAATGATCACAACGATATAACTTTAAAACAGCTCCCTTGGATAGTTTAGGAGAAATCGTCGTTTGAATGATACGCGGCCAAACCGCAAAAAAAAAAAACTTGTATAGACGGATGCCCCCTGACAGCTCCAAAATGGCCGTACCGCTACCACGGGGTCTCATTGCTAAGAAAGAAAATTTGGTTCAAATAAATCTCACTAGATGGCGCGATATGCACCTCGGTATCCACCTATCTGTTATTGAATGTGCGTAAAATTATTATTTTTTGGAATTGAACATAAAAATTGTATGTTCTTGTTTAATCAACTCTCCTAATTACAAAATTATGGAATATTGGGCTCTTAATTCACATTTCAAAGATTATTAGACGGATCATTTAAAATTGATGCCAATAGATGGCGCATTTTTAAATTTCTGAGGCATTCCACTCGATTGTTAAAGTTTGCATTTTAACACATTTTGGTGCAAAAAAAACTGCAAAAACGTGCAAATAAATACTAGGAAACAAACCTTCACTGTATTTAAACAAAAAAACATTCACGAACCTAGTAAACCCTTTTACTTGCAAGTCGCTGCTAACACCATCTATCAACGTGAAACAGAACCGAATGCGTTCGATGTACAAAAAATTGCCAGAATAAGCAGTCGAAAAACGCTAGTTACGTCGGCACGGTTTCTTTGTATGGGATGAGGTATCTGTATGCTAGTATTATATTATCTGTGCCGCTACAAGGGTTAATGTGCTTGCCGAGGCACGTAAGAAACTCAATACGTGAAGAAAGTCACCCATCCACGGACCGACCTCGGCAAGCGTTGCTTAACCTTGGTCGACCGTGCAGCTGTTATTATTTAGCTTAGCCGAAAAATATTTTACAAAGTCGATATAAAAAAAAAATGGGCCTCATCAGAAAGCTTACAGTCACTCAAAGGGCAATGGAGAGGGCTGTGCTCGGAGTATACTTGCGTGATCGAAACAAATGTAAAGATCCGCAAGAGAACCAGGGTTACCGACATAGCCCGAAGAATTGCCAAACTTAAGTGGCAGTGGGCAGGGCACATTGCTCGCAGAACGGATGGCCGATGGGGCAGAAAGGTTCTGGAGTGGCGACCGCGAATTGGGAGACGTTGCGTTGGAAGGCCTCCCACCAGTTGGACCGATGACCTGGTGAAGGTTGCGGGGATCCGCTGGATGCGAGACGCACGGGACCGGTCAAAGTGGCGACGCTTGGGGGAGGTCTATGTCCAGCAGTGGACGTCCTTCGGCTGATATGATAATGATGATGATAAAAATCACTTACCGACTGCTGGCCAAGGTGTAGCATCGGATTTGACCGACATCAAACCAGAGACTGTGTTGATAGCCGATACACCACTTGCACCGCCTGTTCAATGATAGGAATTTAGTTAAAAAAGACTATTTTTAGTTTACTATTTTAGGACTAGAATTTTTTCTTCAATATATTATTATAAGCAGCATCAGTACGTACAGTTTCCATGACAAAAAAGTGAAATAGCCAATAAATGTTACAGTTGACTGAGAAAATTTATTACACACTAGCTGTTGCCCGCGGCTTCGCTCCCGTGGACCACCCCACAGGACCCGTAATTAAAAAATAGCCTATGTCACTCAGGAATAATGTAGCTTTCTATTGGTGAAAGAATTTTTTAAATCGGCGGTGTAGTTTCGGTGCCTATTCGGTACAAACAAACAAAAAAATCTTTTCTTTTTATAATGTAATATACACAATTATACACATTACACACTAAGGGCCGGTTTCTGAATTGAACATTTTTAACATTTGGAATTAAGATGCAGGTTTACTGGCTCAAGTGAAGTTTGATTAATATCAAAATTCTCAAGAGGAAATGCGGTCGCAGACATCCGAATGAAATATCCTTAGTAAAAAGTCATAATTCGAGGTTTGGCTCTCGCCTATTTCCTCCTCCAATATTGGACCGATTTAAAAGATATTCTATAAACTGAAAAATAAAGATATATACTGTACCTCTATGTTTGTTTTCCTTTTTACCCTCAAAAAATGCTCAAGATTGCGCTCTTCACGGAGACCTAGTGTAATTTGACAACTATGAATGAAAAAAAAAATACATAGAAGCAAGACATAATTATTGCAACCCCATGTCGTGTCCAGGCTATCTCTCTCCATTCTGGGTTGCCTGGTAGAGATCGCTGAACGCGATAAGGCCGCCTGTTGTATGTTTGTTATTACTTTAAGGTTTCCGTATGTAATCTTTTTATCTTGGTACAATAAAGTATATATAAATATAAATATAAATAAATTATATCTTTTTTAATAAATTTATGGAATATCTTTTAAATTTGTCCAATATTGGAGGTGGAAATAGACGAGAGCCAGAACTCGAATTATGACTTTTTACTAAGGAAATTCAATCGGTGCTCGCTGCCCGCCTTTCCTCTTAATTCAGAAGTCGGTGGTAAAAGCTGTAATTGATTGACAGTTTAAGGATTAACACGCATTGCGATTTTTAGCCGCGCGATTGTTTGTCCGCGTACATGCACTGCGGATCATATTGCGCGCGATTTTCGTCTCTTTCTACCTGTTCATAGATTTTGAAATATTCGCGGGAATTTAATCCGCGCAGCGGTGCGGTAGATTCTGTAGCAAAACACGGATTTCTTGCGATATTATTACCGCGCGATTTTTTTACCGCAATGCGTGCAGCTTTATACAATTCCATAGGTCGCAGAATGAGCCGAAGAAATTCGCGCGAATAAAAACCGCAGTGCGTGCTATGCCTACAATATAACTTTTCGTACCTGCATGTGCAGCTACAGCGATGGTGACGATGTCCGTGATGTTGGGCGTCAGCTTCACGAAGAACGGGATCTTGACGGCTTTCCGCACCCACTCCGATATGCCTTTCACTAGTACGGGGTCCTGTTTAATAAGGAATATTTTTATTTGAATTTAATAAAATAAAATTTAATTTGTCATGATTATATTCAACGTTCGTCGAAGTAAATACATACAAATTTGTATTGTAGTTAAGGAGAGTAAAAAAACAGCTAAAAGGAATTTTGCCCATTTTATTTATTTATTTATAAAACTTTATGCACACAACAAAGGCGGACTTAATGCCTTAGGCATTTTCTACCAGTCGACCTAGGTGGTGCAGAGATAAAATATGGCAGTTGCAACTTAATGAAAAAGCAAATAGAGAAAATAAATATAAATAAAACAATTTAATATATACAAATATATACTAAGATACATACATACATATAAATAATGCAATTGAGAAACCGAATCCAACAAATTAACCATGTGATGATTCTGCAAACTTCTTGCGAATGTGCTCGCGTGCCTTCAGTTTGAAAGACAACCGACTGGTTGCCATCCTGATGTTCTGAGGGAGCGCATTCCAAAGGGATGTCGCCTGGACAAAGACAACCGACTGGTTGCCATCCTGATGTTCTGAGGGAGCGCATTCCAAAGGGAAGTCGCCTGGACAAAGACAATCGACTGGTTGCCATCCTGATGTTCTGAGGGAGCGCATTCCAAAGGGAAGTCGCCTGGACAAAGACAACCGACTGGTTGCCATCCTGATGTTCTGAGGGAGCGCATTCCAAAGGGAAGTCGCCTGGACAAAGACAATCGACTGGTTGCCATCCTGATGTTCTGAGGGAGCGCATTCCAAAGGGAAGTCGCCTGGACAAAGACAACCGACTGGTTGCCATCCTGATGTTCTGAGGGAGCGCATTCCAAAGGGAAGTCGCCTGGACAAAGACAATCGACTGGTTGCCATCCTGATGTTCTGAAGGAGCGCATTCCAAAGGGAAGTCGCCTGGACAAAGACAACCGACTGGTTGCCATCCTGATGTTCTGAGGGAGCGCATTCCAAAGGGAAGTCGCCTGGACAAAGACAACCGACTGGTTGCCATCCTGATGTTCTGAGGGAGCGCATTCCAAAGGGAAGTCGCCTGGACAAAGACAACCGACTGGTTGCCATCCTGATGTTCTGAGGGAGCGCATTCCAAAGGGAAGTCGCCTGGACAAAGACAACCGACTGGTTGCCATCCTGATGTTCTGAGGGAGCGCATTCCAAAGGGAAGTCGCCTGGACAAAGACAACCGACTGGTTGCCATCCTGATGTTCTGAGGGAGCGCATTCCAAAGGGAAGTCGCCTGGACAAAGACAACCGACTGGTTGCCATCCTGATGTTCTGAGGGAGCGCATTCCAAAGGGAAGTCGCCTGGACAAAGACAACCGACTGGTTGCCATCCTGATGTTCTGAGGGAGCGCATTCCAAAGGGAAGTCGCCTGGACAAAGACAACCGACTGGTTGCCATCCTGATGTTCTGAGGGAGCGCATTCCAAAGGGAAGTCGCCTGGACAAAGACAACCGACTGGTTGCCATCCTGATGTTCTGAGGGAGCGCATTCCAAAGGGAAGTCGCCTGGACAAAGACAACCGACTGGTTGCCATCCTGATGTTCTGAGGGAGCGCATTCCAAAGGGAAGTCGCCTGGACAAAGACAACCGACTGGTTGCCATCCTGATGTTCTGAGGGAGCGCATTCCAAAGGGAAGTCGCCTGGACAAAGACAACCGACTGGTTGCCATCCTGATGTTCTGAGGGAGCGCATTCCAAAGGGAAGTCGCCTGGACAAAGACAACCGACTGGTTGCCATCCTGATGTTCTGAGGGAGCGCATTCCAAAGGGAAGTCGCCTGGACAAAGACAACCGACTGGTTGCCATCCTGATGTTCTGAGGGAGCGCGTTCCAAAGGGAAGTCGCCTGGACAAAGACAACCGACTGGTTGCCATCCTGATGTTCTGAGGGAGCGCATTCCAAAGGGAAGTCGCCTGGACAAAGACAACCGACTGGTTGCCATCCTGATGTTCTGAGGGAGCGCATTCCAAAGGGAAGTCGCCTGGACAAAGACAACCGACTGGTTGCCATCCTGATGTTCTGAGGGAGCGCATTCCAAAGGGAAGTCGCCTGGACAAAGACAACCGACTGGTTGCCATCCTGATGTTCTGAGGGAGCGCATTCCAAAGGGAAGTCGCCTGGACAAAGACAACCGACTGGTTGCCATCCTGATGTTCTGAGGGAGCGCATTCCAAAGGGAAGTCGCCTGGACAAAGACAACCGACTGGTTGCCATCCTGATGTTCTGAGGGAGCGCATTCCAAAGGGAAGTCGCCTGGACAAAGACAACCGACTGGTTGCCATCCTGATGTTCTGAGGGAGCGCATTCCAAAGGGAAGTCGCCTGGACAAAGACAACCGACTGGTTGCCATCCTGATGTTCTGAGGGAGCGCATTCCAAAGGGAAGTCGCCTGGACAAAGACAACCGACTGGTTGCCATCCTGATGTTCTGAGGGAGCGCATTCCAAAGGGAAGTCGCCTGGACAAAGACAACCGACTGGTTGCCATCCTGATGTTCTGAGGGAGCGCATTCCAAAGGGAAGTCGCCTGGACAAAGACAACCGACTGGTTGCCATCCTGATGTTCTGAGGGAGCGCATTCCAAAGGGATGTCGCCTGGACAAAGACAACCGACTGGTTGCCATCCTGATGTTCTGAGGGAGCGCATTCCAAAGGGAAGTCGCCTGGACAAAGACAACCGACTGGTTGCCATCCTGATGTTCTGAGGGAGCGCATTCCAAAGGGAAGTCGCCTGGACAAAGACAACCGACTGGTTGCCATCCTGATGTTCTGAGGGAGCGCATTCCAAAGGGAAGTCGCCTGGACAAAGACAACCGACTGGTTGCCATCCTGATGTTCTGAGGGAGCGCATTCCAAAGGGAAGTCGCCTGGACAAAGACAACCGACTGGTTGCCATCCTGATGTTCTGAGGGAGCGCATTCCAAAGGGAAGTCGCCTGGACAAAGACAACCGACTGGTTGCCATCCTGATGTTCTGAGGGAGCGCATTCCAAAGTGAAGTCGCCTGGACAAAGACAACCGACTGGTTGCCATCCTGATGTTCTGAGGGAGCGCATTCCAAAGGGAAGTCGCCTGGACAAAGACAACCGACTGGTTGCCATCCTGATGTTCTGAGGGAGCGCATTCCAAAGGGAAGTCGCCTGGACAAAGACAACCGACTGGTTGCCATCCTGATGTTCTGAGGGAGCGCATTCCAAAGGGAAGTCGCCTGGACAAAGACAACCGACTGGTTGCCATCCTGATGTTCTGAGGGAGCGCATTCCAAAGGGAAGTCGCCTGGACAAAGACAACCGACTGGTTGCCATCCTGATGTTCTGAGGGAGCGCATTCCAAAGGGAAGTCGCCTGGACAAAGACAACCGACTGGTTGCCATCCTGATGTTCTGAGGGAGCGTATTCCAAAGGGAAGTCGCCTGGACAAAGACAACCGACTGGTTGCCATCCTGATGTTCTGAGGGAGCGCATTCCAAAGGGAAGTCGCCTGGACAAAGGAGGAGGAATGGATAAACCCAGAGCGGTGAGAGGGACATTGTAGAAGACGATTATTAGCGGAGCGAAGATTTTTACTGTGAGCAGAGCAAAGGAATTGGACATGTGAAGTCAGCTAAGAAGGAGAAGTGGGTTTATCAATAAAAGAAAACAGGGTAGTCAAGGCCCTCAGCACTCTACGCTGACGAATCGGTAACCATTTTAAAAGTGCTCGATGTGCAGATACATGATCATACTTCCGGAGGTTGAAGACAAATCGAATGCAGTTATTTAGAAGGTGGTCAAGTTTATTGAGTAGATCTGCATTCAGGTCATAGTAGCACACATCACCACAGTCAATTATTGGAAAGATAAGGGCCTGTACAAGCATGGCCTTTATGTGAGCTGGGAGAAGTTCTTCAGTCGATAAAGCAAACGTAACGTTCCGGTGACCTTTTGGCTGACACTCGTTACCTGCTTGCGCCAGTCGAGGCAAGTGTCGACGAGCAAACCATAGTTATTTGTGTTACAAGGGGACAAAGTAATATTTTGTTCTTCCAGGGCGTTATTTTCCTCGCTAAGCTCAGCAGCTTCGCTTAGCTCTGAATTCAATATACGCCGCCCGAGAACAAAATATTTTGTCCCCGAGTGATACACACTATTTTTCATCACTACCTAATAGAAAAATAAAAAGCTACGAGTACCTACCTACTCGAAACTAGTATTTCCTCTATGGCGAAGCCTAGCGTGAAATATTTCCGAGAAAAAATAAATTTAAAGAAAGAACTACAGTTTTTTTAAAGCACATTGCCGCCGTAATTTAGAACCGGCCAGTAACTTATTTAAACATATGCGTTCGACCTATTTGGTTAACTTCACATACTTATCAACAAAGAGTAAGTATAATACTAACTCCTTACTAACCAATCACAAAAATGAGTTTATCACCATAGAGAATTGAATGTTAGTTAGTGATATTTTTTTTACATTAGACCTTCACGCGAGCGTCTCCAACCCAACTACGCAAATCTATCAGAAGCACGAAGCGGACCAATCAGAAAAGAGAAAGGTCAAACTCCTACGGGCGCAAAATAGGATTTGGCTCCCGCTGTCCTCTATAGACAATTGTCGTTTTTCGAATAGGTGTGATGAAAAGATCCTTCACCTCGTAGCTAAACGGGATTGCTACGTTGTTAAATATTATGGGCGGCACAGTTAAACCATCGAGCTTTCTCAAGCTATACGGGCTGCCAACTATGATAGCCTGACACTTTGCAGGGTTAACAACCACTCCGAATCGGTCTGACCAACTTTTAATCGCAATTAAATCCCGGTTAAGCCCATCGATCGCATCCGATAAGCCGCCAACACCCGCCTGACAGTAGAACTGTAGATCGTCAGCGTAAAGATGATACGCACACTGAAGTTCGATGGTTATAAGATTTATGAAAATGGAGAACAGAAGAGGAGATAAAATACCGCCTTGTGGGACGCCAGCTTCAAGGTCGCACCACCCCGAAGATGAGTGTCCAACACAAACTGACTGCTGACGCCCCCGAAGATAAGAGGAAAACCATTCCCGTACCTCGTGAGAGACCATAAGATAAGAAAGGATAGATAAAAGGACATCGTGACTGACGGTATTGAAAGCCGACCGAAAGCTCCACCTCCGTCGCTGCGTCGGTCCGTAAGGGTGTGTGCTGATTTCGATAGACATTTTATTGCTTTATTAAATTTAATAACTTTATTATAGCAAAATTAATGGTTGTTTATAGGGATTTTGTTTGCTAAATCCGTCCAGTCCGCCTCGTTGAACGAGCACATTATTGTTCCTATTATTATGTTATAATAAACCTGACAGCTATCTGTCCACACGCTAGTCCTATCCCGGACTCGCCCATCCCGTGCGGACACGACACGTTCAGTTCCAACGCATCGGCACCGGACGCTTCTGCTTGCTGCGCCAACTCAGTTCAGTCCGCCTCGTTGAACGAGCACATTATTGTTCCTATTATTATATTATAATAAACCTGATAGCTACCTGTCCACACGCTAGTCCCATCCCGGACTCGCCCATCCCGTGCGGACACGACAGGTTCAGTTCCAACGCATCGGCGCCGGACGCTTCCGCTTTTTGCGCCAACTCAGTTCAGTCCGCCTCGTTGAACGAGCACATTATTGTTCCTATTATTATATTATAATAAACCTGATAGCTACCTGTCCACACGCTAGTCCCATCCCGGACTCGCCCATCCCGTGCGGACACGACAGGTTCAGTTCCAACGCATCGGCGCCGGACGCTTCCGCTTTTTGCGCCAACTCAGTTCAGTCCGCCTCGTTGAACGAGCACATTATTGTTCCTATTATTATATTATAATAAACCTGATAGCTACCTGTCCACACGCTAGTCCCATCCCGGACTCGCCCATCCCGTGCGGACACGACAGGTTCAGTTCCAACGCATCGGCGCCGGACGCTTCCGCTTTCTGCGCCAACTCCGTCCAGTCCGCCTCGTTGAACGAGCACATTATTGATGCTATTATTACCTGAAACATAGACATTATTATCACATTATCATCATAGTTTGTACGTAAAAATTTCAGATGAGAACATTTTCTTGTTTCATACTTTTTAGAGCGTGATCTTTCAATAGTCGGGTTTTAGTTATTGATTTTTTTTTACTATGGAATGCCTGGCAAAGCGTAATGCACCGCGGTTTTCTTTTCCATAAAATTTATATCGTTTATATTTTTGGACTTCACTTCAATTTAGACAAGGTTGAAAATTGTTTGCCAGCGAATACCGCACGCTACAGAGCACCTCGCCGCCCTAATAATGACTATCCGAAGTCAATACACAATTTAGCGTATAGCGTATAGCGTTTATGCAGTTAGTTATATTTATAAATTCAAACCGAATCAATAAATATAACTAACTGCATAGCTATGGAAAAAAATGTGATCTTCTGTTTTTATGCCTGCATATCGGCCTTGGCCAAGTTTGCAAGTCAAGTCAAGTCAAATGTATTTATTTCAACTAGGCCATTATCACAGAATAAATAATAGTACAAGTCATTATGTGGCACTTTTGAATGTTAAACCATTACAAATTTACATGTAATAAAAAATTGATTCCACCGTGCATTCGGAAAAGTAGGTTGATATGGAGAAGAATGCACAAGAAACTCCATACTTACTATTTTAAAAATATAGGCTTTTTACAATATTTACATAAGTACATACATTAATAAATTCTTATACGTGAGAACGATGCACCCAGCACTACTATACTAAACTAGCACTCCGCCCGCGACTTCGTTTGCGTGATTTAATTTATCCTATAAATAATTTTTCTTATATGCAGTTAGTGAAGGCGAAAAACCAAAAATAAGCTATTATTAAAACAATAAAAATCTGGGTATCGTAGATATACAGGGACTATTGGATTGGGACGGTTCGTTATTTGACATAAAGAATAATAAGTTTTAGGTTACCGCCACAAAGTACGATCCTCCCCTAAAAACTTATCAACCCCTTTTTGCCCCGTTGAGGGTCGAGTTTTCAACAACCTAAATATGCTATTCACTCTTTTCTTCTCTTTTTTATTTATCGTTTATGTTGGTCAGATTGCGCATGAGATTCCTCAAAAAAACTTTAACACCGTTAACCCTATCTGGGAGGGAGTTTTAAATTTTAATAAATTGTTTGATGTAAATTTTGATTATCAACTTAATCCCCAAGGAATTCGATTTTACATACAAACTAATTTTGACCCTTTTCACCTCCTTAAAGTTTGAATTGCCGCAAAATCGCGCCATAGTGCTCCCCTTAGATAAAGTACCTATAGATTAAGCCCTGGCCTGGCCGCACATGAGACAACAATAGTTAGTTCTGGTGTTACAACAAGAACAAGAACACTACAACCCACCATCGCACTGACACTTATTATCTATAAATAACCCAAATTCCTTGTCTCAATTAACACTTATTACCACGAAATCACAGAAAATCAAACAAAACCGAGTTTGATTGTCAAACCTGCCATTATATTATAGTTTGACAAACAACAGAAACCGGCCATGGTGACAAGGACAAAAAATAATCTTTTGTCCTTATTATTTACATGGAGCTGCCAATTAGCCATCACGCTCTATCAATAAAGCTCATTTTAAGGCTTAATCTATAGGTACTTTATCTAAGGTGCTCCCGTAGAACCCTACGTCAAAAACGAAACCCTGTCTAGTAAGATTCTTAGCTTGAGTTAGTTTCGAAAAACTTATAATGACAACCTTTATTGTTTCCATAGGTTGGTATTTGTGCCAAGTTTCAAATGTATTAACCAAAGAAATAAAATTCTTCAAAAACACTTTAACACCGCCTAAATCGTATTTTCGAAGTAGATAAGTAAAACTAATAATGACAACCTTTATTGTTCACTTAGGATGGGTATTTATGACAATTTTCAAATTTATTAACCCAAGAAATCAGATTCTTCCATACAAACTTCAACACCCCCTAAATCATCATTTGGGGATAGTTTCGAAAAACTAATAATGACAACATTTATTGTTTATTTAGGATGGTATTTATGTAAACTTTCAAATTTATTAACTCAGAAATAAGATTTTTCAAAAACACTTTAACAGCCCCTAATCATCTTTTGGGGGTAGTTTCGAAAAACTAATAATGAAAACCTTTATTGTTTATTTAGGTTGGTATTTATGTCAAGTTTCATGTTTATTGACCCAAGAAATCAGATTCTTCTATACAAACTTCAATAGCCCCTAAACCATTATTTGGGGGAGTTTCGAAAAACTAATAATGACAACCTTTATTGTTTACTTAGGATGATATTTATGTCAACTTTCAAATGTATTAACCCACACGAAATAAGATTCATCAAAAACACTGCATGTAATACCCCCTAAATCATCTTTTGGGGGTAGTTGCAAAAACCTAATAATGACAGCCTTCATTGTTTATTGAGGTTGGTGTTTATGTCAAGTTTCATGTTTATTACCCAAGATATAAGATTAATCAAAATAATTAACATCCCCTTAATCATCTTTTGGGGGTAGTTTCGAAAAACTAACAAAGAAAGCCTTTATTGTTTATTTATGTCAAGTTTTATGTTTATTAACCCAAGATTCCGAACAAGCCGGATTCCGAAAAGGCTTTAGCACCGTATACCACATACATACGCTGCGGCAGGTCATACAGAAGACCGAAGAGTATAACCTGTCTCTCTGTTTAGCGTTTGTGGACTACGAGAAAGCCTTCGATTCGATCGAGACTTGGGCTGTACTGCAGTCTCTCCAATGGTGCCAGATCGACTACCGGTACATTGAGGTGAAGTGTTTGTACAAAAACGCCACCATGTCAGTCCGTCTTCAGGATCAGACCTCGAAACCAATCCTTCTCCAGCGCGGCGTGAGACAGGGAGACGTCATTTCTCCGAAACTGTTCACTGTTGCGCTGGAGGATGTCTTCAAGGTACTAGATTGGAAGGCGCTTGGCATCAACGTTAATGGCGAGTACATCACTCACCTTCGGTTTGCCGACGACATAGTGGTCATGGCTGAGACCATGGAGAGCCTCAGTACAATGCTCGATGACCTTAATAGAGCTTCCGAAAAAGTGGGTCTTAAAATGAACATGGACAAAACCAAGGTCATGATGAATGCCCATGTAACACCCACTCCTATCAAGATCGGAGACTCTTTACTTGAAGTTGTAGATGATTATGTCTACCTGGGACAAACGATCCAGTTGGGTAGATCCAACTTCGAGAAAGAGGTCAACCGTCGAATCCGACTCGGCTGGGCGGCGTTCGGGAAGTTACGTGGTATCTTCTCGTCCAATTTACCGCAATGTCTCAAGACAAAAGTCTATGACCAGTGTGTGTTGCCAGTGATCACCTATGGGACCGAGACGTGGTCGCTCACAATGGGCCTTATCAGAAAGCTTAAAGTCACCCAAAGGGCAATGGAGAGGGCTATGCTCGGAATTTCCTTGCGTGATCACGTCAGAAATGATGATATCTGCAGGAGAACCAAAGTCACTGACATAGCCCGAAGAATTGCCAAACTTAAGTGGCAATAGGCAGGGCACATTGCTCGCAGAACGGATGGCCGTTGGGGCCGAAAAGTTCTGGAATGGCGACCGCGAACCGGAAGACGATATGTTGGAAGGCCTCCCACTAGGTGGACCGATGACCTGGTTAAGGTTGCGGGAAGGCGCTGGATGCGAGACGCACGGGATCGGTCAATGTGGCGACGCCTGGGAGAGGCCTATGTCCAGCAGTGGACGTCTTTCGCTGAAATGATGATGATGACCCAAGATATAAGATTCTTCAAAAAAAAATAACAACCTATATCGTCTTTTGCGGATAGTTTAAAAATATAATAATAACAACATTAACATTAGAAACGGGATATTTACCATATTTACTGTTTGTTGTGAGTTCCCGATATTTCGGTGCTGTTGCAAGCGCCATGATCACGGATAAACTGAACACTGAACTAAACATGGTAAATATCCCGTTTCTAATGTTAATGTTAGTGTTAGTGACCATGATAGTTTAAAAAATTAATAACAACCTTTATTATTCATTTAGGTTAGTATTTGTGGCAAGTTTCAAATTTACTAATCCAAGAAATGAGATTTTTCAAATATACTTTAACACCCCCTAAATCATCTTTTGGGGGTAGTTTCAAAAAATAATAATAACAACCTTTATTATTCATTTAGGTTAGGTTTTGTGGCAAGTTTCAAGTTTATTGACCCAAGAAATCAGAATTCTCCATACAAACTTCAACACCCCCTAAATCTTCATTTGGGGGTAGTTTCGAAAAACTAATAATGTAAATTTTTATCATTTACTTAGAATACTATTTGTGCTAAGTTTCAAGAATTTTGGCCGAAGGAATAAGATTTTCCTTACAAACTTTGAACCCCCTTTTTACCCCCTTAGGGAAGGAATTTCCAAAGATCCTTTCTTAATGCTCAGTTACGTCACTTGCGGAAGCTATATGCCAAATTTCATGCTTCTAGGCTTAGCAGTTTTGGCTGTGCGTTGATTGATCAGTCAGTGAGTCAGTCAGTCACCTTTCGCTTTTATAGATATAGGTATAAAGTATTACAAGCATTAACAGGTAAATTCCTTCACTTGATAAATAGGGACATGGTTCTCACATACTTACAAATATTGCAAACATAGGTAAATTACCAAATTCAACAACAACGGAACAGTGTGAGAGTCAATTTTTTTTAAACAAATAGAGAAGAATTAAAATTAAAATAAAGCGTTACTATAATAATTATGAATATATCGTATACAAATTAACCAGTTTGATTTTTTCTACACTAAAGATTGCCCTATGGAGCAGGACCAGCATGTTTCCAAGCATTCTTATCTTGAATATTATCATCTAATTTGTAATATGCTTGTTTACAAAGTGTGCTTTTAATTACTGTTTTAAATTTTCGTTCATTAAGTTTTAATCTCACAAGGTATTTTGTTATAGAATTTAACACAGTACCCCATGAAAGATGTGTGTACTTTCGCTAATCTATAAGATAGCTGATCTAACTTATCTTTATTTCTAGTATTACAATTGTGTCTATCACTAAACTTTACTAAAGATATTTAAATTTTTCCTTACATACATAATATTTTCATAAATGAATTGGCAAGAAACTGTCATAATATTAATCTTTTTAAATAGCTCCCTAAGAGATTCTCGGTGATTAAACTTATAAATGGCTCTCACAACTCTCTTTTGCAATATAAATATTGGTTCAAAGTCAGCCGCCCGAACCCACAGTAAAATACCGTATGACATAATGCTGTGAAAGTAACTAAAATAGACCAAACGCGCGGTCTCCACATCCGTCAACTGTCTTATCTTTCCAACAGCATACGCGGCCGAGCTCTGCCGACCAGCAAGAGATGTTATGTGAGGCCCCCATTGCAATTTATCGTCCAGAGTGATTCCCAGGAAAACTATTTGATTCACATAGTCCAGCTTTTCCCCATTCAATATGATGTCGCATTCGCTACTATTGACATTCGGCAATGTGAATCTAATACATTTGTTTTTTTTTTCATTTAGTACCAAATTGTTTGCCGTGAACCAAGTTTGGACCTGATGAATAGACTTATTCACATCAGCAAATAACACGATCTACGGTTGATTTTTTAATAATTGGGGCAAATCGTTTATGTAAACTAAAAAGAGGAATGGATCCAATATAGAGCCTTGAGGAACGCCCATTGTCATTTCAGATCCTAGAGAGTTTACGCCGTTTACCTGAACTTTAAATTGTCTGGCTTTCAAATAAGATTTAAGTAATTCAAGGGCCGTATGTCTAACCCCATAGTGCTCGAGTTTCAACAATAGTGTCTCATGGTTAACGCAATTGAACGCTTTCGAGAGGTCGCAAAAAATTCCAATGGCGTCTTGTGCTTCTTCCCAGGCGTTAAAGATGTTCTTTATTAGGGTCACACCAGCGTCAGTTGTGCAACGCCCTTTCGTGAAAACGTACTGTTGATCATGCAAGATGGAATGTTTGGTAAAATGACGCAACAATTGGTTGAGCATTAACTTTTCGAAGACTTTACTGAGACTTACTTTACTAGGGAAGTCCTGCTTGAGCTCAGTGATGCTCTGGCACCAGTATGCGGCACACTTCTCGGAGATCAGCTCGATGTTGAGGAAGCAGCCCTGCCCTGGTCCGTAGTTCTCTCCTGACGTCACACCGCGAACTATACGAGGGGACACGTTGGTTACTAGGTCCTGAAAGACAGAAAGGTTTTTTGTAACAAAAGACCGCTATGAATTAAAACTCCTATTGCCAGGGAAACTTGTCATTATATTTCACTACTGACAGGTCGATGTCGTCAATATGTTTGTGGAACTTGGGCAGATCTACGAGGGCGTTTTCGAACGCAAATTCCTAAGACGTATTTTCGGTGCATTGTTGGAATACGAGAAATGGCGAATGAGGTACAACCATGAGCGCTACGAAATGTACGCCATAGCTGAATATAAAAAATATAACGTCTTTATTGTGGGACATGTCGTTAGATCAGACAAAACGGAGCATCCAAATGTTGACACCAGTTGATAGTAAACCGGCTTTTCGATGAAGCTGAGGTTGACCCAAGCTCAAATTATTCGATGGCGTGTAACAAGATTTAAAACGTTGGAGAGAAAAGCCAGAAATAAGTCACTATAGAGGAAAATAAATAATCACATCATGTTTTATACTTTGCACACATACATACTGTGACTCACCTTCTGTGTTTATACAATTTTTTGTTATTTATTTTATTCCTTAAATATTGTTTGTTCCGTTTCCGTGAATGTTTATGTGGCATCAACAGTGCACAGAATATCAGCGCAGCGTTATTTTCTTTAAAATATCGCTGCACATGCTGAAAAAGGAGCCTTTTTGATCTCGCACGGGATTATTATTTATTTTGATGTTGTTTTGTTTTTTGTTTTGTTTATCTCGTGTCTCCTGTGCGGGTCACTTATAAATATTTTTTCTTTCTTTATTTCTTTCTATCACTACTACGTACCTTGTCAAGTCCAAAAGTCTTAGTGACAGCGAAGCCCCAGCCCTGCTGGAAGGCGCGGCGTATCATGGCAGTGCTGGTGGTGGGCGGCGCGCTGGCCAGGCCGAACGGGTTCTCGAACCGGATGCCGCACACCTCTACTGACAGGTCTACGTCGTCGATGGGTGTGTGGAACTTGGGCAGCTCTATTGGGGCGGAGAAGGGTATGTTCTGCAAGTAGGAAGAATGAATTAGAAAGAACAGTAAGTATCTCTAATCTTTATATGGCTCTATGTTAAATTTATCCGTGGTGCTAGGCAACTGGGCTTATCCCAGATGTAAACGAACCTTAGTGCCTATTGGCCTTGTTTGTTATGTGTCCTGCTTGATATGGAAGGATGTGGAAAATATGTTTTTGTTTTCCAACTCCTCCTTTATTCTTTTCTGATTATTTTCGTTGCGGGATCCAAGACAGTTAAATTCATTCTCCGGGAGTTCGTCGAGCTTCATTGCCTCGGCGCTTTTCTGGTGGTCGCCACTGTTGATTCTAGCTTTCAGGAGTAGTAGTGGTTTGGGAATAGTGCGGTGGGATTGAAGGCTCTATGACTCTATTTCATTTAACCATGGTGTATCTTGTCCGTTCTTTTTCTAGGAAACTATACTATTGAACGGGATTCTATTGTCTGCCCAACTGGACTATTACTAGAAAGTTTAAATTTAAGTAACTATATTAAAGTAGTATGGTAAAATTACAGTAAACACCTTGTGTGTAGTTGAATCAGCCCAAAATTTAATAAAACTAGTTGACCCGGCAAACTTTGTTTTGCCATAAAAACACCAATCATTCATCTACCCTACCTACCCTACCCTACCTACCCTACCTACCCTACCCTACCTACCCTACCCTACCTACCCTACCCTACCCTACCTACCCTACCCTACCCTACCTACCCTACCTACCCTACCCTACCCTACCTACCCTACCTACCCTACCTACCCTACCTACCCTACCTACCCTACCTACCCTACCTACCCTACTACCCTACCCTACCTACCCTACCCTACCTACCCTACCCTACCTACCCTACCCTACCTACCCTACCCTACCCTACCTACTTACCCTACCCTACCCACTTAGGGGTATGAAAAATAGATGTTAGCCGATTCTCAGACCTACTCAATATGCTCACAAAATTTCATGAGAATCGGTCAAGCCGTTTCGGAGGAGTACGGGAACGAACATTGTGACACGAGAATTTTATATATAAGAAGATGTTGCGCTCAAAATAGGTTTTTTCAATTTTTGTAGTATCTTTAGTGATCCACGTGATTCAAGCCGCGATGCACATGTAAAAAATTAGATATTTTTACGTGTTCTCATATTCTATTTAAAAAAGCGACACTATCAAGTCATCACAATCGGAGTTTTTATGTCCGGGGACATGCTCAGGAAAGGTAATAAACGATTACAAAAAGTTGTTCTCATATTCTATTTATAAAAATCGACATTATCAAGTCAACACAATTTAGGTATTTTTTATGTCAGTTTGTGTTATTTTTTTAAGCCTATTCACCAGCCGTATCAGAGCTACTAGACTAACGAGGCAGTAAAATCTGCTAGAAGTAGCAAAATCTGGCTGATAATTCTGTTACCAAGTACAGTCAGCCAATGGGTTGTAATATGTTGACGAGGAGCTCTCGAAGAGAAGAGAAACTCAACGTGGAGTGTTGAATATGTTTATATTTAGGTAGTCTCCATAGTAAAAGTGACAAGTAAACACATTACACTGTCTTTTATATTGTAGCAAATGACCCCAATTCGTACGTCAATATGTTACGGTAATTACTATAAATGTAGCAGTGCAACAGTGAATTATGACATATACTACATCTCCCCCGAAAAGACACCCTTTACACCACCGGATTAAAAAAAAAAAAAAAATGTATGACGTACGCACTTGAGTCTTACATTTTTATATGTTAAACTTAGACTAGGTAAAAATAACATTGGCATATCAGTAAATATACAATTTCTTTTGTTTTAATTAATGAAGTTATATAATAATAATTAATTAATAAAGTAAATAACACATTGACAAAGGTCATGGTTCACAAAACAATTTAGTATTATCTTTGTGGACAATATAGGATTTATTATTTTTCAATATTTCAACATTAGGTGATAAATCCTTAAGAACTCTGTATGGTCCTAAATAAATGTTGTCTAATTTATGTCCAGTTTGATTTTTCAAAAGTACAAAATCACCTGGCTTATAAGTTATCGAATTTAACTTCTTATCATATAATGATTTTCTCTTAAGTTTACTGATTATCAGATTATTCCTAGCATCTAATAATGCGCGCTGTAGCCTATATTTTAATTCCAAGGGGTAACTGTCAAAATTATAGAGTGGATCTACTCTGTCTAAAGTATAGTTGAGGTTACTAGGCAAGTTACATAATTTACCAAATACAAGCTCATGCGGTGTATATTTTGTCTCCGAGTGAACAGTGGTATTAAAAGAAAAACACCAATAACTTAACCAGCTACTCCAATCTGTTTTATTTTGGCTACATTGAATTCTAAGATATGCACCTAAACTCTTATGAGTGTTTTCTAATCCACCTATAGTCTGGTGGTGGTATGCAGTAGAATGTAATTTGGTTATTCCTAATAAGCTACATACATCTGACATAACACTTGACAAAAATTCTGTTCCCTGATCCGTTATGATCTCTTTGGGGATGCCATATCTTAAAATAAATTTATTTACAAATGTTCTACTTATGGATTCAGAGTCCTTATTAGTTAGAGGGTAAGCCTCTACAAATTTTGTCAAATGACATTGTAGGGTTAAAATGTATTTGTAGTTATAATTGTCTACATCTAGAGGTCCTACTATATCTAAGCTAACTCTCTCAAATCCTGTATTAGGGGTCGTAGTTACAGACATTGGTTGTTTTGTTTGTTTATTTGAGTGTTTTTTAATTTGACACTCTTTGCATTTATGCACATATTCAATCACATCATTACTTATGCCTGGCCAGAAGTAATATTTTTTAATATTATTCAACATCCTGTTTACTCCTGCATGTCCGCTAGTAGGTAACAGGTGGAAATCATTTAAGATTACTGTCTTTTCGTCTTTGTTACTTATTCTTATTAGATCTTTAATTACTAATATTCTTGGTAAATCAGATTGCAAACTTTTCATGCATCTTAAGAACTCGTTTATTATGTGTGAATTTTCTTTATTCTTGATCACAACAATTTCGTTAGTATTAAGTGTTTTACAAAATGACTCCAAGTCCCTCGCTAACACACTTACGGTAGGAAACGATCGGGATCGTAGGTATATTGTTGACTCGTTTTCATTGAACTCAAAGTGACCACTGTCGCTAAGTAGGTGTGGTCTATTTGAACTGTTCTTTACTACTTTTCTTGAAGTTAGAATTAGTTCTATACTATTAATAGGTTTTTTAAGAATTTCTACAACTTTTGGGCTAGAGGTTCCAGAAGTTAAAGGGATTTCAGATGTCAAATCGACAGTATCGGAGCCGCTTGCTTGTTTACGAGATTGGGCCCTTGTCATAACTGATATTACATTTTTGTTAATACTTTTTAAATCTGTTATATTCAAAGGAAGACGACTTAAGGCATCTGCGGGTCCATTGTGTCGACCTGGAAGATATTCGACAATAAAATCGTATTCTTCCAAAAATAATCTAAATTTTGTTAGTCTACTTGAGGGATCCGTAATTCCGAATAAATACACTAATGGTCTATGATCTGTCACAACTTTGAATTGTTTACCGTATAAATAAGGTTTAAAATGCCTAATCGCCCACACAATAGCTAGCAATTCTAACTCTATAACTGGGTATCGTGTTTCGGCGGGTTTCAAATTGCGACTCGCGTAACCTACTACTTGTCCGTTACTGTTAGACAATACGGCGCCCAGACCTATTTTTGAAGCATCTGTGTTTAAAATAAATTTATTTTTATCTGTTAAATCTGGATAGCCTAACACTGGAGGATTGCAGAGTGCACGTTTTAAAGTATTAAATGCTGATTCGCATTCATGGGACCATTCAAAAGATGCGTTTTTCTTGCTTAATTGATTGAGAGGATATGCAATGTCAGCAAATTTATTAATAAAACGCCTGTAATAATTTGCAAAGGCAACGAATCTTTTTACTTCGTCGACATTTGTAGGTCTTGGATAATTTTCTAACACGATAGCTTTAGATGGATCGGGATAAATACCTTCTGGAGTAATTTTATGGCCTAGATAAATAATTTCTCTGCGTAAAAATTCGCACTTAAGAGGATTTAATTTTAAATTAACTTTTCTAAGACGTTCTAAAATACAAGTGAGATTTTTGTTGTGGTTAATTAAGGATTTACCCAGAACGATACAGTCATCTAAATAAATAAAACATTTATCGTAGTTCAATCCCGCCATCGCAATAGTCATAAGTCTGGAGAATACACTTGGACTCGTTTTTAGTCCCAAAAAAACAACTTACCGTGCCCAACCCGGGCAGCGAATCCAGGGCCCAAATCTCAGCAGCAGCACTTGAGATACCTAGATCAACGAGGCAGTTTCATACCAACAAAAAAACTCACCTGTAAATAACAATGCATATACCAGGCCGCAGTCTTGCCATCGTTAACAGACTCTACGGTAGTCTCTGCGACGCCCGCGAGGTCGCCGCCCACGAACACCTTCGGGTTGCTCTTACTCTGCATGGTGGCTTCGTCCACCTCGGGCAACCCCCAGCGGTTTAGTTTTACGCCTGACATCGCATCTTTTACTGCAAATGGTTGGGCGTGATTAAGGTTTATTACAATTGATTTGGAATTAAAACTAAGCTGTGTAAAATAAAGAAGTCAGCGAGATGGGCAGACGACATTGTTGTGATCGCAGGTGGAAACCCCCGACGGCAACCTCCCTATCAGTCGCATCTGTTACAAAACCGAATCGGGGCACCCCGACTTCACGTAGTCTTTTGGCTGCTACCCCTTGAGTGAATATAAAAACCGGAGGCGCGAAGGGAGAGCAACCCCCGCCCACTGTAACAAAGCATGGGTGTGTGTGAGCCGTAGCGGCTGAGGCTGGTCGCCGAAGACCAGCAAGCCAGGGCTGCGGAAATAAGTATGAGTGCCTATCCTTTGTTACGTAAAGGCGATGGGGTTGCACTTCCCGAAGCGCCGGAGACGATGTATAAGTTGAAAAATCAAAATCAAATAGTTTATTTCAAAAAAACTTTAAGAGGTACTTTTGAATTGTCAAACAAAAAAAAAGATGACTCTAGTTGCAAATTCGCAAGCGTCAGTAGATCTCAATGGAGAAGAATGTGCAACAAACTCCACGGACACTCTTTTCCATCAGTTTCAATTACAATTATTTGGTTCTATCATTCTTGTTGAAAAGTCTTCCATTACCTATGCATTTTATACATAGTTAAAATATCCAATATCTAAAAAAATCATTTGATTAATCGTTCGTTAGTGCAATTAATTTTAGTTTAATCAAAAATAAAGTAAGTAAAACAGTAGTTCAGTCGACCAATATGTGTTATGAAGTATTAACATATTTGAATCAACCGTAGTTATATCGAAAATAGTTAGAATAATTTTAAATATTATTTATACGTATTTTTTGTACCAATAATATTGAGTATTGGTGGTGATTAGATATAAGTAAGTAAATATTTATTTCTCAGTATATGGTACATAACGGGACCGGTGAATGTGGCGACGCTTGGGAGATGCCTATGTCCAGCAGTGGACGTCTTTCGGCTGATATGATGATGATGATGATATGGTACATTGAGATCTTACATTTAACATTGTTTCACATACTACCTACCATTGCTGGTGTAGAAATATTAAATAATAATCTAGGTACATGCAAATCAAAATAATAACTAATTTAGTCCCCATGCAAGGCTGCCGGACTCAATAACTCACTCTTAAAATTTTAATTCATCAAACAATACGGCGGCCCCGAATATTACAGCCTAAAACAAAATAGTTTTTGCTTTCTTACCGTCAGCCTCATAAAGTCCAGAACCAAAAGCAGAGATAATGAAGTTAGCCTTGAGCTGCATCACTTGATCTTCATCTTCTATCCATTCTCCATCATCCAGTTGTTCTGTACGACACATCTTCAAAGCTGCAATCTGCAAGATACAATGTTGTCATTTTGTATGAATAAATGGCCATAGTATAAGTTGCTGTACAAATGAAGGTTTCTTCAAAATTTCCTTTGTGGCTTATAAAAAAATCTATATTACCTTTCCGTTTTTGACGATGACTTCTCTCGGAGACATGAACGGCACGAACTCACATTTCTCTTCTTTTGCTAAGTCAACCTGAAACAAATTAATATAATATGTAGTTATAATATGAAGAGAATAACAAGAAAAACGAATAGCAAATAGATTTACTGTCGTGTTACCCAATAACTGTTTGGAGGTATGCGGAACAGCGTGAAAAGCTCGCAAACCTCCATTGAAAAGAGCTTGTTTATGGAGGTCTGATAGGCATTCGCTTCGGTATTTAAATGCACGCGGTTGATTGGACGCCCACTCCAATAAAAAGGTAGATTATGACAAGATCTGACTGCATACTGCAGGATCGCTTACCTCTTCAGGCACCGCCCTGATGTTGGTGACTCCCTTCCGGAACACTACATACACGCGTCTAGCGCCACACCTGAGCGCGGAGGTCGCGCAGTCGAAGGCAGTGTCTATATCTACTGCAGTGGCTATTAGAACACATTGCTCACCTCTTCAGGCACCGCCCTGATGTTGGTGACTCCCTTCCGGAACACTACATACACGCGTCTAGCGCCACACCTGAGCGCGGAGGTCGCGCAGTCGAAGGCAGTGTCTATATCTACTGCAGTGGCTATTAGAACACATTGCTCACCTCTTCAGGCACCGCCCTGATGTTGGTGACTCCCTTCCGGAACACTACATACACGCGTCTAGCGCCACACCTGAGCGCGGAGGTCGCGCAGTCGAAGGCAGTGTCTATATCTACTGCAGTGGCTATTAGAACACATTGCTCACCTCTTCAGGCACCGCCCTGATGTTGGTGACTCCCTTCCGGAACACTACATACACGCGTCTAGCGCCACACCTGAGCGCGGAGGTCGCGCAGTCGAAGGCAGTGTCTATATCTACTGCAGTGGCTATTAGAACACATTGCTCACCTCTTCAGGCACCGCCCTGATGTTGGTGACTCCCTTCCGGAACACTACATACACGCGTCTAGCGCCACACCTGAGCGCGGAGGTCGCGCAGTCGAAGGCAGTGTCTATATCTACTGCAGTGGCTATTAGAACACATTGCTCACCTCTTCAGGCACCGCCCTGATGTTGGTGACTCCCTTCCGGAACACTACATACACGCGTCTAGCGCCACACCTGAGCGCGGAGGTCGCGCAGTCGAAGGCAGTGTCTATATCTACTGCAGTGGCTATTAGAACACATTGCTCACCTCTTCAGGCACCGCCCTGATGTTGGTGACTCCCTTCCGGAACACTACATACACGCGTCTAGCGCCACACCTGAGCGCGGAGGTCGCGCAGTCGAAGGCAGTGTCTATATCTACTGCAGTGGCTATTAGAACACATTGCTCACCTCTTCAGGCACCGCCCTGATGTTGGTGACTCCCTTCCGGAACACTACATACACGCGTCTAGCGCCACACCTGAGCGCGGAGGTCGCGCAGTCGAAGGCAGTGTCTATATCTACTGCAGTGGCTATTAGAACACATTGCTCACCTCTTCAGGCACCGCCCTGATGTTGGTGACTCCCTTCCGGAACACTACATACACGCGTCTAGCGCCACACCTGAGCGCGGAGGTCGCGCAGTCGAAGGCAGTGTCTATATCTACTGCAGTGGCTATTAGAACACATTGCTCACCTCTTCAGGCACCGCCCTGATGTTGGTGACTCCCTTCCGGAACACTACATACACGCGTCTAGCGCCACACCTGAGCGCGGAGGTCGCGCAGTCGAAGGCAGTGTCTATATCTACTGCAGTGGCTATTAGAACACATTGCTCACCTCTTCAGGCACCGCCCTGATGTTGGTGACTCCCTTCCGGAACACTACATACACGCGTCTAGCGCCACACCTGAGCGCGGAGGTCGCGCAGTCGAAGGCAGTGTCTATATCTACTGCAGTGGCTATTAGAACACATTGCTCACCTCTTCAGGCACCGCCCTGATGTTGGTGACTCCCTTCCGGAACACTACATACACGCGTCTAGCGCCACACCTGAGCGCGGAGGTCGCGCAGTCGAAGGCAGTGTCTATATCTACTGCAGTGGCTATTAGAACACATTGCTCACCTCTTCAGGCACCGCCCTGATGTTGGTGACTCCCTTCCGGAACACTACATACACGCGTCTAGCGCCACACCTGAGCGCGGAGGTCGCGCAGTCGAAGGCAGTGTCTATATCTACTGCAGTGGCTATTAGAACACATTGCTCACCTCTTCAGGCACCGCCCTGATGTTGGTGACTCCCTTCCGGAACACTACATACACGCGTCTAGCGCCACACCTGAGCGCGGAGGTCGCGCAGTCGAAGGCAGTGTCTATATCTACTGCAGTGGCTATTAGAACACATTGCTCACCTCTTCAGGCACCGCCCTGATGTTGGTGACTCCCTTCCGGAACACTACATACACGCGTCTAGCGCCACACCTGAGCGCGGAGGTCGCGCAGTCGAAGGCAGTGTCTATATCTACTGCAGTGGCTATTAGAACACATTGCTCACCTCTTCAGGCACCGCCCTGATGTTGGTGACTCCCTTCCGGAACACTACATACACGCGTCTAGCGCCACACCTGAGCGCGGAGGTCGCGCAGTCGAAGGCAGTGTCTATATCTACTGCAGTGGCTATTAGAACACATTGCTCACCTCTTCAGGCACCGCCCTGATGTTGGTGACTCCCTTCCGGAACACTACATACACGCGTCTAGCGCCACACCTGAGCGCGGAGGTCGCGCAGTCGAAGGCAGTGTCTATATCTACTGCAGTGGCTATTAGAACACATTGCTCACCTCTTCAGGCACCGCCCTGATGTTGGTGACTCCCTTCCGGAACACTACATACACGCGTCTAGCGCCACACCTGAGCGCGGAGGTCGCGCAGTCGAAGGCAGTGTCTATATCTACTGCAGTGGCTATTAGAACACATTGCTCACCTCTTCAGGCACCGCCCTGATGTTGGTGACTCCCTTCCGGAACACTACATACACGCGTCTAGCGCCACACCTGAGCGCGGAGGTCGCGCAGTCGAAGGCAGTGTCTATATCTACTGCAGTGGCTATTAGAACACATTGCTCACCTCTTCAGGCACCGCCCTGATGTTGGTGACTCCCTTCCGGAACACTACATACACGCGTCTAGCGCCACACCTGAGCGCGGAGGTCGCGCAGTCGAAGGCAGTGTCTATATCTACTGCAGTGGCTATTAGAACACATTGCTCACCTCTTCAGGCACCGCCCTGATGTTGGTGACTCCCTTCCGGAACACTACATACACGCGTCTAGCGCCACACCTGAGCGCGGAGGTCGCGCAGTCGAAGGCAGTGTCTATATCTACTGCAGTGGCTATTAGAACACATTGCTCACCTCTTCAGGCACCGCCCTGATGTTGGTGACTCCCTTCCGGAACACTACATACACGCGTCTAGCGCCACACCTGAGCGCGGAGGTCGCGCAGTCGAAGGCAGTGTCTATATCTACTGCAGTGGCTATTAGAACACATTGCTCACCTCTTCAGGCACCGCCCTGATGTTGGTGACTCCCTTCCGGAACACTACATACACGCGTCTAGCGCCACACCTGAGCGCGGAGGTCGCGCAGTCGAAGGCAGTGTCTATATCTACTGCAGTGGCTATTAGAACACATTGCTCACCTCTTCAGGCACCGCCCTGATGTTGGTGACTCCCTTCCGGAACACTACATACACGCGTCTAGCGCCACACCTGAGCGCGGAGGTCGCGCAGTCGAAGGCAGTGTCTATATCTACTGCAGTGGCTATTAGAACACATTGCTCACCTCTTCAGGCACCGCCCTGATGTTGGTGACTCCCTTCCGGAACACTACATACACGCGTCTAGCGCCACACCTGAGCGCGGAGGTCGCGCAGTCGAAGGCAGTGTCTATATCTACTGCAGTGGCTATTAGAACACATTGCTCACCTCTTCAGGCACCGCCCTGATGTTGGTGACTCCCTTCCGGAACACTACATACACGCGTCTAGCGCCACACCTGAGCGCGGAGGTCGCGCAGTCGAAGGCAGTGTCTATATCTACTGCAGTGGCTATTAGAACACATTGCTCACCTCTTCAGGCACCGCCCTGATGTTGGTGACTCCCTTCCGGAACACTACATACACGCGTCTAGCGCCACACCTGAGCGCGGAGGTCGCGCAGTCGAAGGCAGTGTCTATATCTACTGCAGTGGCTATTAGAACACATTGCTCACCTCTTCAGGCACCGCCCTGATGTTGGTGACTCCCTTCCGGAACACTACATACACGCGTCTAGCGCCACACCTGAGCGCGGAGGTCGCGCAGTCGAAGGCAGTGTCTATATCTACTGCAGTGGCTATTAGAACACATTGCTCACCTCTTCAGGCACCGCCCTGATGTTGGTGACTCCCTTCCGGAACACTACATACACGCGTCTAGCGCCACACCTGAGCGCGGAGGTCGCGCAGTCGAAGGCAGTGTCTATATCTACTGCAGTGGCTATTAGAACACATTGCTCACCTCTTCAGGCACCGCCCTGATGTTGGTGACTCCCTTCCGGAACACTACATACACGCGTCTAGCGCCACACCTGAGCGCGGAGGTCGCGCAGTCGAAGGCAGTGTCTATATCTACTGCAGTGGCTATTAGAACACATTGCTCACCTCTTCAGGCACCGCCCTGATGTTGGTGACTCCCTTCCGGAACACTACATACACGCGTCTAGCGCCACACCTGAGCGCGGAGGTCGCGCAGTCGAAGGCAGTGTCTATATCTACTGCAGTGGCTATTAGAACACATTGCTCACCTCTTCAGGCACCGCCCTGATGTTGGTGACTCCCTTCCGGAACACTACATACACGCGTCTAGCGCCACACCTGAGCGCGGAGGTCGCGCAGTCGAAGGCAGTGTCTATATCTACTGCAGTGGCTATTAGAACACATTGCTCACCTCTTCAGGCACCGCCCTGATGTTGGTGACTCCCTTCCGGAACACTACATACACGCGTCTAGCGCCACACCTGAGCGCGGAGGTCGCGCAGTCGAAGGCAGTGTCTATATCTACTGCAGTGGCTATTAGAACACATTGCTCACCTCTTCAGGCACCGCCCTGATGTTGGTGACTCCCTTCCGGAACACTACATACACGCGTCTAGCGCCACACCTGAGCGCGGAGGTCGCGCAGTCGAAGGCGGTGTCTCCCGCACCCAACACTATAACGTTGCCGTGTAAGTCTGGTAGAGCAGATTTGCAAGCGCATAGACCTGTAATGAAGAGGTTGTTTGAAGGTTTTGTGGCTTGAACCTTGTATAGAGTATTCTACAATAATTGTTGCTAATCCAGGAGCAACCGGTATTGTGAATTTTATGTCAGTGGCATAAGGTTTAGATTGCAAAGATTGACGCGCGCTAGTCGAATGTAACGACTAGGTTTAAATATTTTTTACTTTTTGTAGATCTATAATGGACAAAAACCAATTTAAATAACATTTTGAAGCTAGGATAGATAGCTTCTAAAGATAAATCAGTAGATGTTTCTGCATCACGCCTTACTTAGATCCAAAAATAAGTTCCTCAAGAACATTTTTATCACGTTGGAAGCTAAATAAAATGTAACAGTTATGTTAACATACCTTTCTTGCTACCCTTAGATACCAGAGGTAAGAAATCCTTGCTTGTATAGAAGCCCATTTCTTGATTCAGTCCTTTGAAAATTGGAATACTTTTCGGTTCCGGGAGGCCGATTCCGAGGAACACAGCAGAGTGACCATCATCTAGAAGACCCTAGAAAAAAACAAGTGGTACATTAGTATGTGATTGATAATTTTTATGATAGTAAATTTCGTGACGAGCATAAACAGTCGAAAATTTTACCACGAGGGATTTAGCCAATTTCGACGTGAGCCGAAGGCGAACTTCGATAGCTACATGCGAGTGTTAAAATAAAGCCTTTTTATGCGAGACACGATCGATTCTTTTTTTACTACCTGATGAGCTTACTTAATTATATGCAAATAAAAAAATAAGTTCCAACAACAATTTATTAGAAACGTTCAGACTAAAAACCACAGACTATATAAACACAATAAACGCGCGCATTTTCGAGAGGTAACAGGTTCAGTGTCATTCTGCCAGTTACATAATGATCCATACAAAAGTCATATCGTAACTGTAATGATGTCTTTTTTTATTTTATTTTTATGCTATTGGACTATATGTATAGTCATGTGCGATAATTTACTTCAAAAGTTAAAAGCGATATGAACTCACATTGACAGTGAGATCCTGTGTTGACAGCTTTCTACCAGTTGCGAACTTGACTCCAAGGTTCTTTACGAGGTCCACCTCAAATTGAACTACGTCGAATGGAAGACGATATTGAGGGATTTCTGCTGAACTGAAAATATAAAACACACAGTTATCTTCAATGTAGTTTCATGTGGCGTATAGAAACAAGTCTACAGAAGTATGGCCGTTGAATGCATCTTGACAAATGTGCTAAAACAGAGAAAGATTTTCGCTGTAGATAAAAACCACTAAAGAGTATTTGGAAGTGTCTTTGCAAGGCATAGAGGGACAGAAGTTTTTCCAATCCAGTAACGCTGCACTGCTGTGCAAACGCCTCACTCAAATCTTTCCAAGTACTGTTTAATTGCATTACTTTGAACCTGTCCTTTATATGCACGTATTGTTGTTCTATATCACGAAGGCGAGTTATGTGACTTTTATGACGTCGAAATTAGAGTCATTTTGTTACGATTCATCCGCCTTCGTGAGATAGAACAACTATGCAGTCGATACGTAAAATATTATGATTAAATATACGTACCTCAGTCCACCCAAGTACTTCTCCTTCTCATAGACAGTGATATTCTTATATCCGAGCCTGGCCAAGAAGCATGCGCAACTGATGCTGGCGGGCCCACCTCCGATCAATGCGATCTTCTGATCTCCTCCGTTTGGAAGAGGCTTAGTTTTAGGGTCCAGGGTCTGAGGGATGCCCATCTTCATGAAGACCTGGAATTTATTGTATTTTGAGCGGCTGTCGGGAAGTCAGGCTAAAAAAAGTACCTATTGGAATTGTCATATGCTGACATTATCTACTTATTTGATTTTACACGATTGGTAGGCGGTGAAAATCATGAAATTGAAATTGCAATGATTCTTCATCCGTTGAATACAAAAAATATTTATCGTCAGCGGACTGAGTGACGATGGCCATATTGCGCGGTTGTGACGCATACTTTCCCTATTTGTAATTTAGTTTTTAACCGACTTCAAAAAAAAAGGAGGATTCTTTTTGTTTTTGGCATGCGTCGTACGTGGTACAAACAAAGTTATTACAGCACGATCACCAGAACATCTTTATCTAAATGCAAACTTACATCAACAGCAAAATGCTGCAGTCCACCAATGTTGATGGCGCCTTCTTCGCTAGCATGCAGGTTACATCCTCCCACACAGAGGTCGCTGGTGGGACACACCATACCACATGTCAATCCCAGGGGATTGTCGGAAAGGATCGCCTTGGCTGCTCCATAGTAATTCTGAAAATAAATTACAAATATGTGCATTGTATGAAGTTACGGTTTTCGCAAATAGCCAGTAGGGGTTGTGTGCATTCGTGCAAATATGAAGACCATTAGATTTTTTGTTTTTGTAATCATCCAATGACTTCTACCGCTCTGGGTGAAGCGGAAGGGCTTTTACTGACTAAACCTCCCCCGTATTCCTTCAGTTGCTTGTGCCAGGGCCGCGGTAACTCTCTTTCAAATTTATCCGCGACCTAGAAAATGCACCCACGGGTAAAACCGATGAGTTCCGAAAAACAATATGAATCTCGTCAAGTGACTTTCAGTCAAGCACACACAAAGGCGGACACTGACTTGCAACGATTACTGAACGCGTAACAGTAGTCGGTGCAGCGAGCCGAGCCACTCGATGCCTTCCCTGATCCTCGACTCGACTGGCACACTTCGGACATTTTGTGTTGCGTAGCGGTCGCTACTAATAAATAACTACAAAAATATGTATATATTTTTTTATTCTGTCTGCCTAGCAATTGTCAATTCAGTACTCACCTTGGTAGCAATGCTGCTAATAAAACTCTTGACATCGATCTGCGTGGGACAGGATTTCTGGCAGGGAGCGTCTGCGCACTTGAGGCATCGAGCCGCCTCTTTCAGGGCTCCTCGCTCGGACAACGTCGTGTGTTTTATATCGTCGAAGTTCTTCGTCAGAGTTGGGCAAGCCTAGAACACATTATTTCAATTCAATGTCAAATTAACATGGAAAAATCTAGAAAAATTATGTGTCGGGAAAACCTTCGTCAATTGTCTGCGGGGATTCGCTGATTAATTAATTAACAGGACCAATCGATGAGGCGGCACTTGAGGGAAGCATAGGCCTCCCTCTAGTGTGATGGGAATGGGATGTTCAGCAGTGGACTCTTTCGGCTGATATGATGATACTTTTATTCATAATCTCGGATAATTCACATTATATCGCCACTTACTCAATTTCCTACTTTAGTTAGTTTGTTGTAAGTTGTTTTTTGAGTGAACATTCGTAATACAAGGTCTTAAAATATGCTAGTTGTTATGACAATGTACTTTCAAGTTATATTTGCTGTAGATAAGACCTTGTATTTACAAATCATTCTTATCTCTAATAATAAAATGTATCCACAGAAGATACCACCCACTTCGTTAGATCTATTTTTAAGTGTTTTAATATCACAAATGGTAATATTTATAACGCGATAACACTATCGGAATAGTTTTCTGATATTTATTATTCTAAGCGTTGTTACAAAAATAATTGTTTCTGTGTCTTTAACTTCAACGCTGAAGATCTCATGTTTAACCGAATAGCTCGTTTACACTGCAAAACGACACAGTTGGCGCTGCGCTGCGTTGGGCGTGCTGGGTTCGATTCCCGCACGGAACATATACAATACAATACTGAATACAATACAATACAATACCATAGAATTGTATTCTATAGCCTACAGATAGTTGTTCGGGGTCCGGTTTTTTCTGAATGTGAGCTTGAATATTGTTTATTTTGGTAAACGCACCCACGATACGGGAGTCAGGAGACATTCCGAGTGCCAGGCAACATTTTATTTTTAAAGAGAGAAAGCATTAGCCGAACGTAGATCGGTCGAAGCGTTGCTTACATAGATGCGAATGTCACCTTCGGCTTGCAAGTGTCCTTGCCGCTCAATGCAATCGAATTTGGTCGGGTTCGGCTGTGAACTGGGGCCTCATCTTCTTCTTCTTCTTATTCGTTTCGCTCTTGACAGAGCGGTCGTGGTCACGATGAATTTTGTCCGATCGCTGGTGTTCTTGTCACTCGCCTCACGATCTCTCTCCATTTGGCTTTGTTAGATGAAAGTGGCGATATGATACATCCCTGGCGGACAATGTGGCTATCTGTTCATACTGATGCAGTTCCTCCTTCGTAGAGTTCTCTAAGAAGGTGCACAAGATGTTTTGGTGTGCCCATTTACAGTAGCGTCTTCCACAAAATCTCCATTTCACGGAGTCAAAAGCTTTTGAGAAATCAACAAAGCATACGTAAGCATACGCATACGTAAGCATACGTTGGCTTGTTGAATTCTCGTGCCTTCTCGATAATCTGACGAACAATGAAAATTTGCTTCCGAGTTCCTTTTACCTTCACAAACCCAGCATGTTCTTAAACGATTTCTTTCGACAGGTGTGCGTGTGCCTTCAGCCGTTCGATAAGGATGTGCAGCAATATTTTTCTGGCATGACTGGTCAGTGCAATCGGACGGTAATTACTGCACTTTTTGGTGGAACCCTTTTTGTGAAGAGGAATGAAAACTATGTGAGCCCATTCCGACGGCCTCATACGACTAGGAATTTACACTGAGCCTTCCTGTCTAACTTTAGTGGCCATGATTTATGCAACTATCAATCAGCCTAGTATTTTCCCAAACACGTTGGGCTCGGCTTCAAAGTCTAACTGCTCGGCTTCAAAGGTGCAGCTGAGTACTAATATTCTACATGGAGCAACTGGCTATATCTGACCTCCACAACCCAATAACTGGATAACACGATACCCCTTGCCAAGTTTGGTATCTGATTATCTACTTCTGGCTTCTTGTAACGGCTGTCGAAGATGAAAAAATGTCAGCCGGGACCACCTCACAGAGAAGTCTGTGTATGTAACGGACGGTCACCGATCCACGGACCCACTTCGGCAAGGGTTGCTTAACCTTTAATATCGGCCCATGCGGCTGTGATACTTAAGTCACGAGATCCTCTTATGTAGAAGCACGTTTATTATTCTGTGCCGTGAATTAGATACAATTCAAGGCGATAGTTTTAGTACTTATTGTGTCTGCTTCGCGAACAATGGAACTCACAAGTTAATGATATTATGTTTCAAACTATGTACTTTCAAAGTAACTCGTTTCGAATGTACCTAGCTGTTAGCAGTCGCTGGAGAGCTTGATTTAGAAAGGTTTGACTTGGATTTACCGACAAGGATAAGCTCATTCTCGATATTGGCGCATTGTGTGGTGCAAAACGTCAAAACGCATCTATATTTTATTTTAGGGCCTAGGGAAAGTGAGATGAAGTCGCATCTGATAAGGACGAAGAAAGAATCAGACATATTTCGCCAAAACTGGTAGGAGAAAGCGTAGGCTCATGACAGGAGTGGAGGGAGAAAGTGGAACATAATAGACTAGCAAAAAAAGTAACGAAAAAAAATTATATAGGTACAGGTATAAAGCCCTTACTCAAAAGATATGTTCAAACTTTCTATAGCTATATGGAAGAAGAAAACATGCTGCGCCGACCACAAATAAATGGTATGAGGAATATCAATCACATTTTATCACGAAGATAATTCAAATGTATTCAGTTTTACTTTCAATCTCAGAGATAAAAGGATTATGGTTAGGAGAGTGTTAGTAGATGAACATTCTAGTATGTGCGATAATGCTCTTGTGAATCCCCTACAACGCCTAGCCAAACGCTGCAGTAATCAATTTTATCTCCGATTCTTCTCTTGTGATGTAACAAACAAATATCAGTGGTATTCGTAATTATTATTACAATCTTCTCCATCATCGAGACTCGAGAGTAGTTCAAATTTTGTTGGCCCAGAACTCCTCCGCTTCTAGGGCATCATCGGTGCCATTGCAGGGTCACTTAGGGTGATTTTTTTGAGGCAAAGACAGCAGGCCGCAGGATAGGAGACGAAACATAGCTTGCGACAGCTCTATATTCACAGTCTTTTGTAGTTTTGTCGAGGTAACTCAATTTTGCGAGGCTTGAGTTGCATCTTCCCACTTGGGTTGCCATCGATAAGTACAGTAGTCAAAGCGGACCTTTCTGTCTCTGAAGTTGGCTGCAAGACCCTGCGCAGTTGCTATTTTTATCTCAATGTTTATGTAGAAGATAGCATTGTATAAGTTGTATAACTGCCTCTTTCACTCGCTTACGTTTGTCGCATCGTCCTATCTCGCTTACTGTAAGCAGTATACTCGATGACAAACGTTTCTTGCGCAAAGGTTCGCAGAGCCTAACTTCAGAGACACAAAGATCCGCTGTGACTACTGTACACCAAGAATCCTGCTAGACTACCTTAGATGCCGATGACGAGAATAACTTAGATGCCGTTTACATTTGCAAGGTACGGCACGTGAGTACGTCAGGAGTTAAAAAGCCAAGATAAGATGGTCTCACGTACATTCTTACAAGTACTCCGCATTACACTAGACCAGCTCAAAGCAAATTTGTTTTAGATACTGACTGACGTGTCGCCTATTGTACCAACATTCGAGCCTTCCTTACTGTTGACGAACATGTGACCACTGTCAGGGCATTAGGGATTTACCTTTTGATAGAGGTACATAATTATTTCTCTGGTAATAAAAGGTGCGATGTGAATGACCTTACTTGATACTTCGAGGGTTTTCCTAAACAGATTTCATATAAAACAAAAACGCAACACCACCTAAAATATCTTAAATATACTTACAGTGCATTTTCTATCTTCGTTTCTCTTCCAATGCTGCTTATTCTTCTTCGTTTGGGCTGAGGGAACCAAGTTGGTGTATGGCTTTACCGTTGGATTGAGCCTTAATAGATTCTGAAAAATTTAATGAGATATCATCACTTAATTTTTTTCTGTGATACAGATAGCGTTATCAATAGGGTACCCCATAGATTAAAATAGTAGTGACCTAATGATACTGTCTCACCATAAATAAACAGTAGAAGTCGATAAATATTAGAGACTGTTTAATCAGTATAATTGATTACAGAATTGTTTTCCTTATGATAAGTCATGTATGTAATGGTATGTATTTGAACCTCATTCTTGTTAGATAATATTTATGATGATTCATTAAAACAACTTAACGTATTTTCTATTTACTTTACATGTTGACTATACGTAAACAGTATTGGAATGATGTGGCTTTTAACCTTGATATGTAAAATGCGTAGATTGCAAAGAATATTTTACGCAATATCTTTCGGTAACAAAAGATAACCTTTGACTTGATATACAGTAACAATGTAATCGTATGATATTTGCCATGAAATCAACAATCAATAATTGAAACAAGCTCTTTTCAAAAGTCTTTAGAAATCGTATAGAATTCTAAGTTAATTTGAGTTTCATTTCTGATTCCGTCTCTACCTGTAAGAAAGGTAGGCTTAATGTTTGAATCGTTGGGGCATCAGCAGCCTAATTGCGCAAGTGAATTCTGCAAAGCAAACAAGTCGGAACCTTCCCAAAAACGACTTTACGTATTGAAATTCACTCTGAAAAGGAAAGGTTATGCTCCTTTCCATTACCAATATTTTGACGTAGAATTGATTGTAAAGAATGAACGAAACTTCACTATTGGTATTGTGTAATGAAATTATGTCCTAATGATGGGAAATAAATCATTCGAGTTTGATGAAACATAACGCAGTAGATGAACTTCAACTCAAAGATAATTAATAATTTTACTCAAAAAATTTATTTCAAAATACCGAAAAAGTTGAAAGAAATGATTCCAATTCTTTGAAGCAATCGACTTGTTTGCTTTGCAGAATTCACTTACGCAATTAGGCTGCAGATTAGAGAGCATCTTTATTCTGAGGTTCGGTTACAAATTAGATGGTTCTATTTTCTGAATAAATGAAGAGTGAAGACAACTTGACTTGTTCACTAACGATACAGGAGAAATTTATACTGTTCGGCAAATATTTTTTTTAAACAATGGTGTCGTTCACTACAATTTTGTAAGTCTATAAATCCAAAAAAACTCTCGTTAAGTAAATGACACACATCAAAACAAACAAGAGTTTTGTTTACTGTGACTGTTATAAGAAACTATTGGCCTTGTACAAAGCAAAAATGTATTGTGTTGAAAATTGTAACCAGTCATACAAGTACGTGTTAGCTGTTAATTATTATGTCCGCAATTAATACCCGGAATTAGGTAGTTGTCTTTGTGTTTATTAAGTATTATGTTTATTTATTTATCTATACAAATAAATAAAATTGAAGTGTCTGTATGTAATATCAAAATAACAACGTTTTATTAAATGCACGTGAAAGTATATACGGTACTAACAACAAATAAGCAATTTTTAAGATTTTTGTCTGTCTGTCTGTTTGTACCGGGTAATCTCCGAAACGGCTGGACCGATTTTGACGGGACTTTCACTGGTAGATAGCTGATTTAATAACGAGTAACGTAGGCTACGTTTGATCACGAGAAAATTCAAATAAAAAAATATTTTTTTTAGTTTGACGCGGACGAAGTCGCGGGCAACAGCTAGTTTAAACATAAATGTAGTGACAGAATGATGTGTAGAATAAATATTTTATTATTGTTTCCTGACTTACTATGCGAGGCAGTAATATATCAAAAATTAAAAAAAATTGTGATAACTGTACAACATTTTTGTTATCATTTAGCTACCTAATCAGTTAGTACAACCCGGTTCACCTTATCGATGCGATACTACCGATACAACTGTTTGACTTTAACGCGTTTTAATGTATCTAAGACCAAAACAGTAAATAGAAACAGAAATAACTAACCTCAATATCTGGCAACTCTTTACTCAGAAGCACTTTCGACATTTTTGAAAAATGAACTTTATTGTTTTGGGAACAAAGTAAATTTTTAGGTAGCACGTTTTTATTAGTTATTTTTCACGTTTTTAAATCCGCGGGACAGACGCACGGGACTGCTCACTGGCAGCGCCACTCATGCGACTGATTACAAAACGTCTCGTGAACAGTTGAACACTTATCTTTATTTGTGTCCAGTTTACGCTGAACTTTGTTTTTGGCCTCAAATTTAGATAGCAGTTCTATTTCGAGAGGATGGGCAGGTCTACTTATGATGGTTCTACAAAACTACCACTACGCTATAGATATTTTAATGATCATATATAGTTCAGTCAATTTTGGTAGTTTTTAGGGTTCCGTACCCAAAGGGTAAAAACGGGACCCTATTACTAAGACTCCGCGGTCCGTCTGTCTGTCACCAGGCTGTATCTCATGAACCGTGATAGCTAGACAGTTGAAATTTTCACAGATGTATTTCTGTTGCCGCTATAACAACAAATACTAAAAACAGAATAAAATATTTTTTTAAGTGAGGCTGCCATACAAAAAACGTGATTTTTTTGCCGTTTTTTGCCATAATGGTACAGAACCCTTCGTGCGCGAGTCCGACTCGCACTTGGCCGTTTTTTTTATAACCATTTTCTAGCCTTTTCTCTGGCTTTTAATAGGTGTAAATTGTTCGACGTAGGTACGTACGCCTCCATCAATTGAGCGCTAGATGTGTTGTTTGGATGACCTTGACACACAGCTGTTGACTGCAATCATGCATTTAGCTGTATGACGCGATACCGTACGGACTTTGTACTGTAGAATTGAACATTCATCATGTTTTGTCTACATTGCAACAATGGCAAGAATATATATCAAGTCCCTGTTTCTATGTTTTCAAAAATCTTGAGTTATTTATCGAAATTATTAGTCTCAGAATCAACGCTTATTAAATCTCAAAAACTACAAAAATTAGTCCCCCAAAACGCTTGCGTGTCACCAATTCTTTCTGGATTTATCATCTGCCTAGCCTTTTTTCCAATTATTGTTGGGGTTGGCTTCCAGTCTAACCGGATTCAGCTGAGTACCAGTGTTTTATATGGAGCGACTGCCTATCTGACCTCCACAACCCAGTAACTGGGTAACACGATACCCCTTGGCAAGACTGGTGTCAAATCTCAGGCTTCTGACTACCCGTAACGACTGTCAATTCTTTCTGGATTAAGAATTTAAATTATATATTTGTCCAAGTCTACTTCAGCCCGAAAACCTTTCAACTTTTTTTATTGATTTTACGCTCGCACTTGACCACTATTTCACGTGATGGTAAGCGATGATGTGGTCGACGGTGAAGCACGCTTGTCTAGGTACCTAACCTATTCAACAGGAATCAAAGGCACCGGCCGGAATATGTCAAATGTAAGGTTTGAGATGTTCTTAACTCAAAATTCTTAATTCGGAAACCGGCTTTTAGTGGTTGCACTGGGAAGAAGTAGTGAACCAACTCCACAATTTGAATAAGCATTTAATGGAGTTTATCAGAGAATGTTGCAAAAGACTACAAGGATTTTTTTATCATTCTCTTGTTTACTAAAGTATATAATCGTATTCGCGAGTAATGATATCACAAACAAGAATGTTTTCTCAACTAAGCTGTACCGCTGTACATAGCTACAATATTTTTTCCTTACATTATCTCAAGTAGGATTTGATATCTGTTACCAAGGTTGCGTAATTTTTATCATCGGTATATTCGTAATTACAGTTGCTCAAGTTCTATGACGTCAACTTTTATCTACTAACTTTACAATCGCGATTTTTTACATGAGGTCAACTGTGTTTATAAATATTTGTCCTTAGACCACAGACCTCTATGTATGAACAATTTATTCAAAACTAACTGTACTGGAAATGCGTTGCAATGTCACGTAAAATAAAAAAGTTTATTAATATAGATGTTTTGATCCAGCAACCTTCGCGGGCGTACCTATGTACGCCGATTATTGATCCGATTAGGATCAATAGTCCAAAGTTGTCCAAAGTTGGGTGGGTTGTTCTATAACAACCCACCAAAGTTTCATCCTAATCGGATCAATACTTTAGGAACGCAAAGAAGACAAACATACAAACAATAATTTTATGCAGATAGAAGATGAGAACTCACGTGTACATAAATAGGATAAGTACATAAATAAAACTCATATACTGAACAGTTAATATAAATATATTTTGAATTATTCAGAGGCTTTACAATATTTGGAAGAATTACTCGACAGCGTCATCTAACTATTATATCAATCGAATTATAGACACAGCGCATATCTATACATATACAATTTTGTATAAAAATAATATTATACAAGCTGTTACTTTGAATGAAAGCAAATGCAGTACATGGCATAGATGACTACATACCCAACAATACCAATTAACAAGATGACAACATAACGCTAAATACAAATAAATGTGTCTAACATACACTACAAATTATATACTTAAAAGGGAATTTGGACTAACGGACATACTAAAATTATTAAACATACTTTTTTACACAATCGTAGCAGTCCTGTGGGTAGTTAAAGATTACATGCATTTGTAAAAGCTTTTGCCGATATATTGGCTATACAACGCCTCCACTCATCTCGACCGTTGAAAAAATATCTGTTTCAAGTTTTAAAAATATTACTTTATGTTTCATATCTCGTCTCTTCGCTGCCTCAACGTGTTTATTATATTGTTGACTTATAATTAAAATTATATATATCTAGACATTATATAGTTAGTCCATTTAACCATAAACGTATTACGATACAAGAATACATAAAAACTACACAGTGAAATTATTTACTTTGAATTAGCATTAGAAAGTCCATTTATATTGTGAAAAAATTGGATCTAGTATAAAAACGTTACACCAAAGGAAATGGCGTGTATTTTATTTTTGTATTTATTACTAAATTACCGGTATTTACATGCTTATTCTTCTAAATATTTGCATCTGAACAATACATACATTAAAATCTTACCGCTAGGGATGTTCTGTGCAATTGTTCGAGCTTTTTTTAAAATTTAAAAACAGAAGAGTAAAAACTCAATAGTAAAATAACTTTTTAATCGAATAAAACTCTATGGCATCTAGTTCCGGCGTGCCGCGTTCGGTGACAAGCAACAACAATTGCACACTTAGACACAAACTTACGTTTACTGTTTACTTATTATAACATTTATATTTTAGGAGTGGATTTAGACAGTAATTAACTTAGTGCCATTTAATTTACTAAAGAAACGATCTGTAGAGTCTACGACAATCGTGAATTTAGGCGTATAAGGTAAAAAAAGCGTCTCATATCTAAAGGCCGTGTAAAAATGTGGACATAGTCAATTATAGCCTAAACCCGTTTATCACATTTTTTTTGCGAAAAATGCCTCCCATGACAGTAATGCGGCCGAATAGAGATGGACGGCGATCTAGACGTTGCAGAATAGAATGCTGCCCATCGCGATTCGGTCGGTTAATGCTAAAAGTAGTTGTGCGGATTTCACATTAGCCGTAGAAGACTAAACGTTTGGCGATACAATCTTGTTGCTTATTGGAAACTGCGCTAGTCTCAATAGTTCTGCGATATCAAACTAAAAGAAATACGTTAAATTTCGCACGAGCCAACAAAAGCTATGCTCACTCGTCAATATGATAAAATTGACTCTATTTTTACAGTAATAAGGTTCGAAATCGCAAATCTATCGCGACTAGAATTACAAAGACGCCACGATAGCACAGCTAGACTTTACCAACGATATGTATCTAAGTATTGACCATTCACGCGGGCGCTTATACTCGTTAAGCTTTTAGCCGATTTAGAGAAATAATACGCAGTAATGAAATATAGTCATTGCATTATACTACGTGTGACGGCGGCATAAGATTCAAAATTCATTGTTCACGCGGCTTGATAAATGCAACAGCTATATTCTGTAATGGCATATTAGTTTCCAACTCCAATCAAAGTCGACTTCAGCGTGAGTTATTTGATATTATTGAATGGTACAAATGAGTTAGTAAATGCAGGATTATGTGCTTGGATTTTAAGTTTTGTACAGTACATTGGGTTCTTATTTAAGATATTTTAACCTACACATCACATCGAAGTCAATTTATCCTGGAATCTGCATAGCGTATTAAAACGAAATACAGTTTACATAATACATAGGTACATATTATATACTTTTTAATTAATTAAATATACAATGAATACGAAACTTTAATGATTAAACCATTTTCTTACGAACGAATGCTGTACTTATTACGCCACTAGAGTCCTAGTCGACATTGTAACTCGTACACAATTTGAACCTTAACACATTAGAAATAAGGACGAAAATTGAGACGAGTTTAAGTCAACTGTAAACATTGATATACACAATATTGTAGAAACAAATAAAATGCAATAATAAATCGAAAAATATAATCTCTGGCAAAAACAAATTTCAACAATTCAATTTTTTTTTAAACAACCGTTTAGATACGACGGTGAAGTAAGTTTAAACAATTTGTACCCGAAATTATTATATATGTAGGAATGTAATTACATTTTCGTAATAGCGACAGTAAGTTATGATAAAGCACCCAAATATGAGTTACACTCGGATAGTTACCTAGCAGTCACTGACAGGCGGTGGCACAGTACAAATATGGACGAACAGTACGGAAACTACCTACAAACGCACGAAACGACGAGACCCCTAAGCGGCGCGCACTACTGACAGCACCGCGGACGCTGCGGGGTCTCGTCGGTGCGCATGTTTGTGTGAGTGTGCCGTTTCGAGCGTTTGTAGGTAGTTGCCATACTGTTTGTATATTTATACTGTGGCGGTGGTATGGCTACATTGTGGAATAATGTACAAATATTTAATTATGAATTACAGTGGCTAGAGGTAGAGGTGTTCACAAATATTACGACAGTTCCACGACATACAGACAATGAAACTACGACACAAATTTGAATAAAGAATCCAGTGATATCCATAGACAAACTTCTGCAGCGCATTAGGCAAAGGTAATCCTTTGTGCAGCCTCTACAAACTGCCAGTGACGAGAATATCCGGCCGATATAAAAAAGCGTTATACATTAAACGGACCGCACTCACACCAACCCACGTTACATATTAATTAATAATGCGTATTTTAACAGTAAAAATTAACATCTATGTATGCATTTATTGCAGTCAGTTACAGCGTTCGTGTTTATGCACATTATATACTGATGTTGGTGCGCTATATTGTAAGCTATGCTGTATACACTGGCATCGACGTCGGTACTACGCTATCTGTAAACAAAAAAATATTTATTGAAAATCTTTTTTTTAAACAAGCTTTTTTCGTATTCTTCTCATCAAACCCTTTCATTTGATACCAATATCATGGCAGTGCATAAAAAATTACTAGTCCGCTATCTTGGGCCGTCCGCCATATTGGATTTAGAATGACGTCACTTAGCTATGCCTTACTTAGCCATGCATTGTCATCCAAACTAAACGTGTATGCAAAATACCCCGGTTCAATCAGTGAAACGAAAATAACTTTTGAACGGTTGAACCGATATTAAAATAAAAAAAAAATGGATTTTGAAAAGTTACCTGAATAAAGAAAATTTTATTTTATTTATTTATTAAACATAGCTAAGAACGCGCCGATAATGTCACCATTCAAATAAATTAAATCAAAATCGGTTCATCCGTTTAGGAGCTATGATGCCACAGACAGATACACAAACACACAGGTACACACGTCAAACTTATAACACCCCTCTTTTTGTCGGGGGTTAAAAATAAAGGCCCCCGCCGCGTTTGGACGCAATAAACTAAAAAACTCATGAACGGATTCTCATGCAGTTTTCACCAATAGAAAGAATGAGAAACGAGGTTTTTGTGTATAATTTGTCACGTGGGCGAAAGCCGGGGCGGGTCGCTAGTGCTGATATAAAAAATAAAGAATGTTCAATATAATACAGCAAAACGATGAATATCCAACTACGTTATTTCTATCACTTTATATATTCAGAGGGTGCATTTTCCGCCCCAAGAAACAAGCTTTAGCAGTTAGAAGCTATCTCGAATCAGAAAAGCTTATGAGATACAATCGAAAATTTTAGCAACCCGCCTGGATGGATTAGTATTTTTTTTACAAGTAATTTTTTTTGTATCATTGAATGTTTTTGATTTAATTTATGAAGGCCTGGAGAGGAGTGCAACTATCTTGCAATTTGAATGCTTTATAGAGATCCATACCTTATCTGACAGTGCTACCCGTCCCTTACAGCAGTGTACACTTTCTGCGCTGTTTGATGGGCTGCACGGGACACAGCACGGCGCGGATGGCCTCGTCGAACACCGTCTTCAGGCCCTTCTGCGTCAGCGCCGAGCACTCCAGGTACTTCACCGCGCTGATCTCTTTGGACATGCCGAGGCCCTGGAAGAAGGAATAAAACGTTTATTAATATGAATGAAAATAGGTTTTGGCCGAAGTTTGTATACAATCTAGTTAATATGCTAAGTTGTGTTGGAACTTCAGCGGTTTTCAAAACGTCTTACTGTCGTTCGGTAGAGTACAAAGTACAAGCACGATAACAGCATTTTCGGCCTCTTTTATTAACGTTTTTTTATTATTATTATGTCCTTTATTTAATTAAACGAGCAATTCATGTAAATCCTACTTAATATTATAAATGCGAAAGTTTGTGAAGATGTATGTTTGTTACTCTTTCACGCAAAAACTACTGAATGGATCTGGATGAAATTTGGTACAGAGATAGATTATAGTCAGGAATAGCACATAGGATACTTTTTATCCCGGGAATATGTTCCCTCGGGACAATTTTCGGCATTTACGCGGGTGAAGCCGCTGGCAGAAGCTAGTGTATATATAATCTGAATCTCGGCATCGGCTCCAACGATTTTCATGTAATTTTGTATGCAGGTGGTTTCGGGGGCGATAAATCGATTTAGTTAGGTTTCATTTTTAGAAAACATCGTTTTCTCTATTTTCACGCTCTTTATTTGACTATTTTCTTATTTATAACATTTTTAAATATTTTATAAAACACATACCAAAAGATAAAAATATAAAAAAATAGAGATCCACCGTATCGGGAACAGGGTCCCTGACCAGAAGTACTGCTTTCTGAATCAAGCCCTTGATCCAGCCGCCTAACGAGAGCCTCCTAAGATGTTGGTCGAGGCTCGTGGCTATTAGGCCATTGGCTGACACAACTATCGGTACAATGATCGCTGTGTCCACATCCCACATGTCGACAACCTCGCGAGCGACAATCATTGCACGCCTCTCGATTCGGTACACCAACACTATATCAGGCTTATTAGCGATAATAGTCCTGTCAGTGATGATGGACCGATCCCAGTACAATGTGATATTGCCATTCTCGAGAACTGGGTCAGGCACATACCTGTAGTACGGCACCTCCGATGCCACATAAGTGTATTTCAGAGCGAATTGCTGATGGATTATCCTGACTACAAGGTTGTGCCTATGCAAGTACTCTTCGTTAGCTAGCCGAGAACAACCAGAGATAATGTGGCAGATCGATTAACCCGGGCGATGACATGCCCGACAGATATTATTATGAGCCTGTTATGTCCCACTGCAGGGCAAAAGCCTCCCTTCCGTCTTTCCATTTTTCTCTGTCTCTTGCTTCATCTGGCCAATCCTTCAGATAGACGTCTAATTCGTCACGCCATCTCTTTCTGGGCCTACCGCGTCGCCGGTTCCTGTTATTCGGAATCCAGTCAGTGGTCCTGGCAAACGGTACGGCCAGCAGCGGCGGGCGTCGCCGCCTCCACACATAGCGGTCGGGTACACATAAACTCAGGTGCTGCAGCACTCCTGGGTTATGCTCAATGCCACGAAGTAACCTTACCAGATACGAAACAAGCCTGAATTCCCGTCGCACCCTCAGTTGGTTGTACCCGACCATACCGAGCACAAACCGAGTGGGGTACAACGATATACCCCGTATAGTTTCTTGAACAAGTGGCGCGTGAACTTGATCTGTGCACGTTCCAGCATTCCTGAGTACTTGGCCTCATGATGGAGGAGCATGTGATCATGTCACATCGATTCGATGGATCACTTATGATTGAGCCTTACAATACTATGCTCCGCGCTTGCAACATTTAAAAAAAAAAAATCATAGGCAGCTGTCAGTTTAGTCTACGAAATTAAAAATCAGAGTAAGAGAGATATATGTAAGTTCCACCTAAACCACGTTCCACTTGCATACGCCATAACACTCGCAACAAACAGGCCAACATTTGTAATATCCTGCGGGCGACTGATTACGACACTTCCCACCTCGGATATTAGTAAGGGCGCTACGCAAATACGTCAAGTATACAAGTGTCAAGTACATATCGTCGTGCCGAGGGTTCTGTTTACCTTATATTCAATTTGATATAGCTGTTAGGTATGACGGCATGTCCAATATTTGATGTGACAATTTATTTTATTGGACTTTACCGATTAGGTATAGGTATGAGCTGATTTTATAACAATACTTTCATAATCTAAACACGGTTGTCAAAAACGGAATCGCATATTATACAGAAGATGAAAATGTGGACCTAGGTGTATGAAATGCCAAAAACATATCTATTAAGTCTGTCAGTTAGATAACCTAAAAATATTGAACAATACAAAAAAATACGACTATACAGTGCGTTGAAATATCGTGTGACGTCACGGTGTGCTACACTTTATACTGACATAGTGACGTCACAAGCCCCCACTCCTGAACTTTGATGCGCTTTATCTTTGTAAATATTTGTTTATTTGATAAAGCAAAAAATACGGGTCCAATATTATTACCCGACTGCCGAAGGAGGGTGTAGCGCCTCTGCTGAAGTGATAAGATTGTTTTTTTACATTAACGCAGGCGCTACATTACTTAAGACGCCGGGCACAGGACGCCACTTACCAGTCGTTCGTATGCACTCATACTGATAAGTTAGGTTGTAGAATAGTTTAGAGTAAAAATTAATTAGTATTTGTTGTAAGTTTGATGTGAGAACAATATAGTACGGTTTTATTTTATCGTGAATTGTTATTTCATTTGACCACCAAAACACACGCAACATAGTATCCTAAAGAGGGTAATGTGTTTATCAGTCTATGTATGTATGTATGTTTGTTCCTATGTGGCGTTCCAGAGACCAAACGCGTTGACCGATTTTGATGATTCATACGTCAATCGATTCGTCTTAACCTTGCGAGTGTCATAGGCTACATTAAAATTGGAAAATAGAAAAATAGCGGCTTTTGGGCGCCATATTGTGTGGGGGCAATTTTATTTTTTCTTTCAAACCCATCGTGTGGGGTATCAAAATAAAGGGTTTCAAGAGGTGATTTCAAAAATATATAACACTTATATATTTAAATGTACCTAATTTGAAAAAAATGTTAACTAAAAAGTTATAAATAAAAAAGTTAATTAAAAAAATCAAAATACCCGACTGCTTAAAAAGCGAACTAAAAAGACGTAAATAAGAAGAAAATCATGCTGTGCAGTCGGAGGATACATCTGGTTTTAGTCAGCCAGCTCGCGAATATGTATCCTCCGACTGCACAGCATGATTTTCTTCTTATTTACGTCTTTTTAGTTCGCTTTTTAAGCAGTCGGGTATTTTAATATTTTTAATTAACTTTTTTTTTTTGATAATATCACTGACGGACTAAATAGAATTATCACTTTTCTCAGGAAACATTCCTACTTGTATTCTTGTCACTTCGTTCTCATTTCTTACTTGTGTAGGACATGAGTTTAGTAAGTTTAAAAGTGGCTCCAATGATAGAAGTCTTGCAGAGTTGCAGTGCAATGAAAAGCAAGTACCTAGGAGAGTGATTAATGTAAAAAAGTTGACGGATGAAGGGGGAAAGGGCAGATGAACAGATGGATGGAACATGACATGAATGATAGGATGACTCAAGAGAGAAAGGAAGAAAAAGAATGTGCTAAACCCTAAGCACAGATAATATAATACTAGCATACAAATGACTCATTCCATATAAAGAAAACGTGCCGACGTAACTAGCGATTTTCGTCTGATTATTTTTTGTATATCGATCGCGTTCGGTTCCATTCCACGGCGATAGAGATGGTATTAGCAGCGACATGCAAGTTAAAAGGTTTACTCGGTTCGAGAATATTTTCTTCTATAAATACAGTGACGATTTGTTTTATAGTATTTTTTTGCACTTTGTTACCCGTTTCATTGAACCAAAATGTGTTACAATACTTTAAACAATCGAGTGAAATGCCTCAGAAATTTAAAACCGCGCCATCTATTGGCATCAATTTTACGTTCAAATGATATGTTCAAATAATCTTTGATATGTGAATTAAGAACCCAATATTCCTTAATTTTGTGCTAAAGAGAGATGATTAAACAAAAACATAAACATTTTATGTTCAATGCCAGAAAATGTTAATCTTACACACAATAACAAACCGGTGCATATCGCGCCATCTAGGAAGGTTTATTTGAACCAAATTCGTCCTTTGCCCTAAGTAACATAGGATGAAAGTAGGAAGATAATAAATAAGCTAAATTACCTGTGTGTAAGTGATGGGCGCGAGTTTCTTGTCCTTCAGCTTCTCAATGGTGTCCTTGTCTTCGCGCAGATCCAGCTTGGTGCCGACCAGGATGATGGGCGTCGACGGGCAGTGATGCCTCACCTCTGGGAACCACTGGAACGTACAGAACACAAGATTAGTAAAAGAAATGAATACTATTTTTAACCGACTTCTCGTTATGACACTACTGTTTTTTAACCGTCTTCAAACAGGAGGAGGTTATCAATTCGAATGTTTTTTTTTTTTATTGTCGTTTAGAACTTTTTACTTGATGAACCGATTTTTAATGATTCTTTTTTTTATTTGAAAGCTGTTGCTTCTCATGTGCGACCCACTTCTACAAACGACTTCCAAATAAAAACACTACAAAGTGATAATCGACACTAACTAACTAACTTCAATTTCGGAATCGGTGGCAAAAAACGATGAAACAAAAACAAAAACACCGACTTCCAAAATTGAAGTTATTTTTCAGTTTGTAGTGTTTTTTTGGGTTATTGGACGACTCGCCCGAATCGGGCGAATTGTCCACTATTAAAAATATTCATTTTTCTGTTTCGATTCGCCCGAAGTTATTTTATCGGTGGGCGAATCGACCACTCCAATATTATTTAGTGGACGACTCGCCCGAATTTTATTTTAGAGAACAAACAATATTAAAGGACAGTCGTGCTCACCCGTATCGGTAATAATATGAAGAATTCATCGAAGTTAATAGATATTGTACTAGAAACTAGGAAAGCAATTCAAACTACCAGGAGGCCAGAATCATGAAGAAGTATTTGCAGAGCTAGAATCATTAGCGGTAGAGACTAACGGAATACTAGGGCTTCAGAATCGAAAATCGCCCGGTACTCTTTTTACCGCTCATGATTCCAGCCTAGCTTCCTCATGATTATAATCTCCTGGTAATTTTAAGGCGATGATAGCTCAGTGGTAGTGACGTCGGATACCGAGACGAAGGTCGCGGGTTCGAATCCTACAATGAGCTTGAGCTTTCGGTGAAGGAAAAACATCGTGAGGAAACCATAGCACGGTGGTAGGGTACTTTGTAGTACCCGCCTGGCTGGCAACCACCCTCAAGTTGAAAATCTGTCGCCAAGCACCTTCCGGTGTGTTCCGACAGCAGCACTTGAGAGCCAGTTCCCTTCTAGGCTTTGTGTGCTTACCACCATCGGCCACATCATCACTGACCACGGTGAGATTGTGGTCAAACACAGGCCTATACAAAGTAAAAAAAAAAAAAAAAATTTAGTTAGTCTTTACCGGTACCGAAATGACCTGATAGCTAGAACTTTCTCTTTATTTTTTTTAGTAGCGAATATTGCTGTCTCCCTCTTAGTGTTTTGTCGCCAATGAATCAAAAGAATCATGAGCGGTAAAAAGAGTACGAGAGTACGTTGAGATTTGAACGTTAGATATGATAAACAGGCACCGATACGGGTGAGCACGACTGTACTTTTATATTGTTTGTTCTCTAAAATAAAATTCGGGCGAGTCGTCCACTAAATAATATTGGAGTGGTCGATTCGCCCACCGATAAAATAACTTCGGGCGAATCGACACAGAAAAATTAATATTTTTAATAGTGGTCAATTCGCCCGATTCGGGCGAGTTAAATTCGGGCGAGTCGTCCAATAACCCGTTTTTATTTGGCAGTCGGTTGTATTTTTTTGTAACAAATTAATTTTATAGGCTCGCCTTTGATGACTATCTCACTTGATTATTTAATTGAAAGACCCCCAGCAGCCTAATTGCGTAAGTGAATTCGGCAAGGCGATAGATTTAACCCCATCAATCGACCAATCACATAGACGGAAATCCACATCGTGTTTTTCATCTCGCACGTGATTGGTAGATTGATGGGATCAAATCCTTCGCCTTTTCGAATTCATTCACGCAATTAGTTTTCAGGTTATGTCTACACTTGGCAGAGAAAAGTTGCTATTCATCTTCTTACCATCGAACGAAATGCTTACACTGCTGAGTGTTTTTATTTTTTATTATAGATAGGCTCGCGTTTGACCACTATCTCGCCTGATGGTAAGCGATGATGTGGTCGACGGTGAAGCACGCTTGCCTAGAAGTAACCTATTCACTCATGACTTAAAGACCCTAAGGTTGTAGCTATCAGGGAACAAATACTCCGGAAGGGAATTCCACTCCTTAGCTGCGCGCACAGTGAAAGTATTAGCAAAACGCTTTGTGCGTATGGGTGGGATGTTCACCACGGACCGATGGCGCATGGCCGGACGTTTTGTTTATTTAGTATATTTCAAGAAGCCGTCTCGCTACTCTTCTCCTTCCAAGTATTTAATTTAATCTAAATATCACAAACACTTCACGTAGAAAAAACTTAAATTGTACTACACAAATGCTAAGTTCTCAGAAATTCAAGTTCTTTATGTGTAACATAAAACCAACTTGACAAGATTTTCGATTTAATCATATAAGTAGAAACTTCCTGATTAAATGAGTCACATAATTCCATAGAAATATTTAATTGGTGACATGCAGCAAGTTGAGAACAAAGAACAGTGGAAGAACACATGTGCAACTTCACATTATTGTTATCAGTCTGAAGTTCAGAACGCAGAATGACGACTTCCTATTTCAGCACGTTTCTCGTGACGACTTCATACTGCGCAGGCTATTAGGGTTATAAAAAAAAGAACGCCACTTAGGAACAAACATACATACATATACACATACATACATAGACTGATAAACACATTACCCTCCTTCGGCAGTCGGGTAATAAAGTTTCCTTTGTATTGCTAAGTTACATTGGATAGTTGAGAGATACATATGGTGGTCTTTGTATCTTAAGGTACCTAGTTGAAGAACTACATTCAATGCAAAACCAAATTGACACTCTCTTCTTCTACCATTGATTAAACAACCAAATTTCAGTTAACAGAGATTAACCAAGTGGGTGGGGTGCGCAGATATATTATAGAATATAGAGCACAATACACAGGATCTTAGCTGTTATAGTGCACTCGTCTGTGCGCAAACACATGTGCACTTCTGTTTCTTACCCTCATTGTCCAATGAGACGGCAATCTGACACGACCGGGAAGAGATCAGCCCCCCTAGCCAAGTTACAAACGTTTCGTATCAAATCTCTTTCTACAATCGTTAACGCTTTCTATTTGTAATGTCTGAACACGTGACTTAACGTTCAGATGTGTCATTCCCATACATTGATTTGTTTTCTACTACCGTTATCGATTGTAGATTGTCAACTTGGCTACAGGTACAGGCGTAAGACCAACAAGTTTACGTGATTTCCAAGGCATGGGACTATTTCATACAGCAAGAACCCAGTTGGTTGGTTGGTTTCATACAAACCTCTCAGGTCGAAAAGTACTTTGCTTTTTATCTTTTTTTTTTATAATTTTTATTAATTTAATTTAAGTATTTCACTGACGCCTTGTTTATACTACAATTAATTCTGTTGACTTTTTAATCGGTATTTTTTTACATTTTTTTTTTTACATTTGTCCATAATATTTTTTTTCACTCGACATCTTTTTTTAATAATAATTTGACAGTTATAATTTTAATTCTATATTTTTTTTTTTTTATATAACTTCGTAAATAGCCCTTAATTATATTTTTAAAATTTTAGTTTCCATTTGTAAGCAAGCGCAAGTCGTATTAATTTTGTAAAATGTTTTTATATTATGTGGAAAATGTCGCTGGTTGCACATGTGTTTTTCTTTGTGCTAAAATTTTATGTACTGCTGTAGTGTGCAGCTGTTTCGTTTCCTACATAAATAAAATAAAATTATCGATGATACCTTTGAACGTAATTATTTAGAACACTGTCGCGGATTGAACTATGTATTAAACTTTACATAGGTAAGTATACAAATAGTTTTTTTACGTTTGTTTCTTATCTTATTGTCAGTATATACTCTACTGCAAAATTATTAAAAATTTGTTGAGCTGTTTTTTAGGGTTCCGTGCCCAAAGGGTAAAAACGGGACACTATTACTGAGACTCCGCGATCCGTCTGTCTGTCTGTCTGTCTGTCACCAGGCTGTATCTCATGAACCGTGATAGCTACACAGCTGAAATTTTCACAGATGATGTATTTCTGGTGCCGCTATAACAACAAATACTAAAAACAAAATAAAATAAATATTTAAGTGGGGCTCCCATACAACAAACGTGATTAAGTACTAATATAACATAACACCAACATTATACACTTAGTTCGCAATAAACGTTTTGACTTTGACTTTTACTTTGATTTTTTTGCCGTTTTTTTGCGATAATGGTACGGAACCCTTCGTGCGCGAGTTCGACTCGCACTTGGCCGGTTTTTTTTTTGATAAGCGACTAAATCCTACTGAAAGAATTCAAAGAAGTACTTAAAGATTCAAGGACCTACCTTAGCCCGGACGTTTTCAAACGAAGCTGGGTTGACGAGCGAGAAGCATATGAGGAAGACATCGGTCTGTGGGTAGGAGAGCGGTCGCAGTCTGTCGTAGTCCTCCTGCCCGGCCGTATCCCATAGTCCCAGGTTGATCGGCTTGCCATCCACCATCACATTCGCCGAGTAGTTGTCGAATCTGAGGATGGTTTGAAGGTTCCATTAGATGGATACAATCTTTATTGTACACAAGCTGTGCCCGCGGCTTCGCTGCCTTAGGCCCAGCGCACACCGCTGGAGGCGCGGCGGAGAGCAATAGAAGACAAAAATTTAATATAAACCTTAACTACCTTAACATACGGTCAATATAAGATCACTGTGTCGTGCGCCGCTCGGCTCGTTCTTATTTATCTTTGCCATGACATTTTCAACTTTATAACATAAGACTTAGGGTCTAATTTAAATTCTTCTCAGTATCTTCGCTACGCCTTTCCAGGTGTGCGCTGGGCCTTACACTGACTACCTACCCTACCTTTTTTTGTAGCGGGGTATACCTTGAAAAGGACTTTTGGGGAAAAAACCATGGTGTGCGGGTTTTTTACCTCACTAAAACTACCCCGGTGATCACCATCAGTACCTAGAAGAGGTCCCGGGACCTCTCTGTGCAACGCCTGTTAGGACAAATCCCTGTGGAGACCGGAAAAAGCGCCTCCCCTGAGCCTCGCTGTGCACGGCAGCACGTAATCACTGTGCCACCTACCCTACCTATCTATTTTTTTTATGTTTTTAATGCTTTCCTGTACTCTGGCGAACAAAACAAAAAAGAATAGGGAAGTTGACAAAAAATATCTATTTAGTCCGGCAGTTAGATAACCTAAAAATATTGGACACATATTTCTTCTTTTGCCACGTAAACAAAAAATTCCGACGATACAATGCGTTGAAATATCTTGTGACGTCACGGTGTGCTACACTTTATACTGACAAAGTGACGTCACAAGCCCCCAATCCTGAACTCTGATGCGCTTTATCTTTGTCAATTTTAATTTATTTGTAAAAGCAAAAAATACGGGTCCCATATTATTTCATAATCTCACTGACGAACTAAACTATAATTATCATTTTTCTGCCAAGGAAAATCTCTATTATTCAAATCGGTCAAGTCGTTTTTGAGTTTTAGCGAGACTAACGAGTCTCGTTCGTAAACGTTCGTGTTCGTTGACAGCTTTTGATTTATATATATATATATATATAGATTATTACAAATAACAATTCAATCAATCAGCCTTGCCTTTAACAAACTATGTTGAGGTTGACTTCCAGTCAGTTTCTTCAGAACACCAGAATTTTACGAGGAACTACTGCCTATCTGACCTCCACAACCCAGTAACTGGGTACATCGGCCCTTACAAATTAATAATTATTCAAATTAAATAGTCTATGTAGATGACTTTTTAATATGATGGTAATATTATCTCATTTGTTATTCATCTTAGTTTTTGGAAGATTTTTTGTTCGCATCTGTTTTTAGGCAGTAGACGACCTTGCAAAAACTTCTGGCAAAAAGTAGAATTGCTTGTTCTGCTAATTTTACAATAATAAAAATTAAGTTATCTCGTGGAATTAAATTTTTATCAAGTTATCAGTCACAAGAGCTGTATATTATATTATTCGAGCTTTAAATTTTCTGAGAATCGCAACCACCAACAGATTTAACATTGTTTCACAAATTAAATCATTTTATTGAAGCTCTGGATTCTGGAAATAGGTCAAACTACAAAGTATCTTCATATAATAACATTTTGTTTGACGTAAACTTTGTTAACAAGCTGTGCATAACGACGACTTCTTTGCTAGTATTTAATGTTTGTGTTTAAAGGAGATGTATCATTTTCGGCCATGAGATGTACATTTATCAAAAAAGTGGAAAAAAATCCCACGAATTCAGGCAAAATATTCTTTCATGATTTTAAGCCTGATTTCTTGCATACAAAAAGTAATAGTTTTTCAATGATTGCCATAATTTATTCAACATGACGTCTCTCATAGTTGTCATTTCGATTTCGTTCTGAAATCATGTCACATAAAAGCATAAATAACGTAGATGTTAAATATGAAAGGTAAGTGTTCTTGTACTAGTAAAAATTACTATCATTCTCATAATAGTAGTTTATGAAACTGTTGCATAATAAGGGGTATTAAAACATGAGTGTGTGTTTAAAAACCGAGCCGTAGGCGAGGTTTTTAATAGTATTCACACGAATGTTTTAATACCTAGTTATGTGCAGTTTCATACACTACTTTATCTACACTCATACATTGGGATTGAACCTACTAAATACCTTTTTTGCATTTTCCATGCCATAAAGTCGTGATAGCATTTATCATATAATTTTCTCGACTTTGCTGGTAAAAAATTATGAGTAATTTCCTTCGCCGCATCTAAAATATCGGGCGAAGTCAAATATTCTTCACATTCACTGATATCAGACATTTTTAAGCAAGAATTCAAAAAACTCATGAAATTCAATACAACTAAACCTGCAAAATATGAATGGCGCCAAAACCCAGCACATCACCGCATTGCGCATGCGCTAAGGTTTAGCACGCACTGCGATTTTTATTCGTGCGAATTTTTTTCGCCTATTCTGCGACCTATGGAATTGTATGAAGTTGCACGCATTGCGGTAAAAAATCGTGCAGAAATAATACCGCAAGAAATCCGTGTTTTGCCACAGAATCCACCGCACCGCGGCGCGAATTTAATTCGCGCGAATATTTTGAGCTCTATGAACATCTAGAAAGAGACAAAATTCGCGCGAATAAATATCGCAGTGCGTGCTAAGCCTGAAGCGGGCATTGTCATAGACAAGTAAAAATTGGAATCAAATCTTTTTAAATAGGTACTATAAAAATGGCATTACAAAAAATAATTGATGAAAACTCCTTGTGATTAACTTCTTGGATTTGTCCTGTATCGTAATAGAAAAAAAATTGTATTATAGCATTATTTTGTTAGAGAAAAAGTGTTATAATAAGATTCTATTTTTAAATTTCGGTATTGTGTTTATAAAGTATGTCAATATAAACTCGTTTTGAAGTTTATAATTCGAATATTACGATATGAGAGTAGATAAACATCTTTTACGACTAATATAAAAGCACGTGTGACGATTTCATCGTTAAAAAAATATTTATTTTACTCTTTGTTTGACTACTGAGTGTCACATCACTTTCTAGGTTACCTAAACGTCAAAACTAAAACCTCTCATGGCTGTCACGATAAACGTCAAACATTTCTATTTTTTATTAATGTACGTAAAAAACATTGAATATTAGGGAAAAAATGTTACTTTATTCTATTTAGGGGTTAGTTTCCCAGCTTTACTAAAAGGTACAGGTTATGGCCGGAGTCCCATACAAAAATGAAACATCTTTATCAATTTATACTTACACTGTAGGTATGTACTCTCCAGGGAAGGCATTTGTGGTATAACTGATGAGCAGGCATGTTTTACCGACGGCTCTGTGGACAAAGAAGAAAAAACATTAAAAATTGCCGGTGAGACGACATTAGGAAAGTATTAAGATACAAAAAGTTCGAAATTTCGAATTTCCAATTTCGTTGTGACAACCGTGAATCATAAATCTCGTAAATAGGATGAGATTATAAAGAACAAAAGCCAGGCAAAACTTTTTTACGGAAATTGCAACCTAATTTAAAATCATGAAGTTTTTTTTTTTATCAGCGTAAATTGTGTTCATCTTTTTAAACATGGAACGTAGAATTATGCCGCATATCGACTTCAAATCAGAGACTGTGTAATGTCTGGGAAGCTGCCAGTATTTTTTTGCAATTTAAAAATAATAAGGCAGTTTGGCGCATTACACTGACCCAAAGAAAAAACAACACTTGAGCACGTTCTTGCGTGCTAAGGATAAAGGATGTGATAACAGCCTTGTGGACAGCACATGCTTGCCACAGCAAAAAAAGCAAAAATCTAGGCCTCAATACAGAATTTATAAACCCTGACACATTTACAAGACTTGCAGCTTTATTTATTATAAACAGAAGTTGCAGTGAAGCTATTTACGGCTTCAGAAAATAAACAAGTTACAACATTTTACGTGTTTTATGCAAGAAAAAATTAATCAAACAAACTACCTCTCTACCAAATGTAAACAAAAACAAACAACAGATACTGTAGGAAAAACCATTACAAAACCATGTTATCAGATCAGAATCCAGATTAAAAATACCATACAATTTGTATCTGTTGTAATGCCGTTATAAATAGTGATGGACTATTTTCGCCACCTACGAGTACACCCCGCGAGCTTGCATATAAATCCTGTGTTTAAAACAACACTATACTCTATTCTCGGCCACGTCTAGAGGTCACAAGTGCACAACATAAATTGGCCGTATTATAACGATCGCTAATATTCTGCCCTCGTATCGTGTGGAGTACGGCATCCTGTCAGATATTCCTGGCAAGGGAATGTCGATGTCGATAAACTCGTTTTCGTTTTAATATGCAGAATGTTGTTTAATAGGTGGGTTTGTGTTTCAACATAGAAAACTACTAGCTGACCCCCGCGGCTTTGCTCCCGTCAAATGGCTACCTACCTACCCTACCCACCTACCAATTTATTAAACTATTTATTTATATAAGAATTAATACTACATACGAATGTAACTATCTTTTGTTCTTACCGGCGATCTAATTAAAATTTAGAACATAAAAGCTAATACTGTGACTTAACTATGATAGTTAGATACATTCTCTTACATATTTTTTTGTAGGTAATAATGAGTACTTTAATCGTATAGTACATCATTTTTATGTATCATCAATAGTTTCCTCAGCGCACGCCAAAGAATTATTTTATAGGCGAAATTTTGCTACTCTGGGTTATATTATTCAAATTTTCATAAAGATGCCTAATATTTTTGAATATAAATTATAGCCTATGACACTCGAGAATAGTGTAGCTTTCTACTGGTGATAGAATTTTCAAAAACGGTTCAGTAGATCCAGAGATTACCTCCTACAAAGTCACAAACTTTACCTCTGTATAATATTATTAGTATAGATATATCACACTAATTACTGTTACGAATCTCGCTTAGAATGTTAATGGCTACCAAATATTATGTATGTCAGTCAATGCGTCATGAAAATCATAATCGAGTTCATTCTGTGTTCCGTTATCGCTAATGATTTTTAGAAAGTGCTAATTACGGCTTTTCCCACCGTATCACAAAACTAAATCAGCAAAATACGAATCGGTGTAGCGTAACACCAGCGCGAACCCTAACGAATACAAAGAAGGAAAGATCGTCGACTGACCGCCCATAACCCTCGACCCGGCGCGTACGCATCTCCACAGCAATCGCTCTTCATTCCACAAATGAATCACGTTGCATAAGCGCCTGCTCAAAGAAAACATGGGAAACAACATCTGACCTGAGATTGTTAGTCACCGACGAATACGAACAAAAATAAATCGGTCCTAGATATCCGTATGATTCATTAAATATCATGACAGCAAACAGAATGATATATTTTATTATGCAGGTTTTCCAAGAAGACTTTTATCAGCGTTTGATAGACGTTATCGTGAATCAATGGGTAGACTTGCCTCACTATTGATTTACGGCAAACTGTTACGCAATGTCAGGGTTTAACTTAGGCTAAGTCGTATCTACCGTCTATTTTATATGTTAATGCGGCCCACAGATAATAAAACGATAAGATCATTAACGACGAGGCTACCGATCAACCTCAGTATTTTGGTTTTGAGTGAGATACTCGATAACTTAATTGTAGCCAAAACTTAGATGATCAATAAATTACAAATACCCAATTCTCAATGAAAAAAGATAATTAAAAAACGTTTAAAAAGTTAATTAACTTTTTTATTTACAACTTTTTAGTTATTTTTTTTTAGAATTACTTACATTCAAACATATAAGTGTTATATATTTTTGAAATTACCTTTTAAAACCCTTTATTTTGATACCCCACACAATGGGTTTGGAATAAAAAAAAATGTTTTGCCCCCACAAAATGGCGCCCAAAATCCACCATTTTTTATTTTCCAATTTTAATGTAGCCAGTGACACTCGCAGGGTTAAGACGAATCGATTGACGTAAGAATCATCAAAAACGGCCAACGCGTTTGGTCTCTAGAACGCCACACGCCGGAACAAACATACATACATACATAGACTGATAAACACATTACCCTCCGTCGGCAGTCGGAATCGGGATTTTCAAATGATCATTTTAATTCTATGCTTTCAGTTACAGCAAAATTCACCGAACACGTTTCTGTATCCATAAGCCACCATCATTTTCTGCGAGGAGGGTTTAACATTAAAACAACCAACCTATGAACAAATGGAACAGCCCCAAAACATCACAAAGTACATGACACTTGGATATCAAACAAATGTAGCCGATGCGTCAATACGCGCATAACGATTCGATAATATCGCTCCGTGACTGACTCATCATCAGTGAGTCAACGAAGGTCAAGAAAGCAAACGTTACTAGGTAAACAGAAAGGTTCGGCCGACCAAAGATTTATATCGTACAATTATTTCCCGCAATACAGGCCGTGGGACGTCGTCGTCGCCTCATCCAAATATTGGTGTTTGTATTCTCGCCTCGAGTAGTTTCTCAAAATTGGGTCGAAGTAACAATCGTATTAATCTTTCCGGTCGAGCGGTCCCCAGCCTCTCCAGGGCTGACTGATTTATTTGTAAACATAAACAGCGTTATCTTTAGATGGTTCTTTTAACATTATTTTACTTCGAGTGTACACTCCTTCCACTTCCATTATAAACGCATCAAGTTTGATTGAATTAATTAATGAAATCTGCAAGCGTGTCCGAGTAAATTGGAGTCTGTCCCACACTTATGGCTTGCTTCTGTTATTATTTTCAAAAGAGTCGTCCATAGATAACGTCATGAATCGTTTCAAACACGTGTTCCATTATAGCCGGTGACACGTTAACCATGTGTGTAACTCGCTTAATTATCGCGTTAACTCACCCAGGGACTATAGTGTGTCCGTGTGAAATAGAATGGCTTCACGAATTTGACTGCTTAGTATTCTATTAGTCTGTAATTTCAGCGTAGGCCGAATATCCAGTTGAAAATCTCATGGAAAATAATTACGTGTGCAACCGACCGAGGAAACGTCGTTAATTTTAACAAATAACACGACGGTAACCGCACAAAGGCAAGGCAGGAATACAAGCCTTCAAAACTTGACACAATTTCTTTTATTACGGAAAATTTGTATGAATATTTCTGCATGAAAAAATATGAGTTTTACATCGAAATGAGTTACTGGAGTTAAAACGTAGGGCTGTCGCGAAATCACAACACCGCGGGAGAGTTACTGGGAATTTATAAATAGACGGAGTATCTGAAGACTTATGGCTGTATAAACACGTGAAGTCATTCATCGTAATACTCGACTGAGAAGAAATATCTGTTTTATGTGTCTAGACTGGAATCAATTCAAGTTTCCATGTTTACTGGCTGACTGGAATCAACCACGGTGAAGTGACTAAATGAGTTTGAAGAAATGGATCGTTCAAGATTTTATCTTTACTTGACTTGATAGGTAGTTGATATATCAAACAGATTGGATCTACTTGAATTTTGAGAAATGGGTCTCTAAAAGTATAAAACCACTATTAAAGCAATCTTAGGTTATTTTTTATACTAATGACGAGACAAAGAATTCTCAAACGGAAGTTTATGATACTTTTTAAACGTTTTTCGGCTACGATGACGTTAAGATAGCCTTCAGTTCTGTTTCTCAATGTTTTCCTAGTAAAGTGGTTCGTTTAACAAGTGTTTTATCGCTTCCAGGCATTGTTGTGATAGCATCAACATCGTGTTTTGACTAATCTCACGTCTTGCGGTTTTTATTGCTCCGAAATGATTACCAGTTTACCACTTTCAAAGTTTGTCTATTTCTAAAAAAAATCTCTAAGATTGAGGTATACTTTGTGGAGTTAGTTTAGTAGTACTGGAATTGTTCAAAGATATCTTGTGGAAGGGTTTAAGACTGATCAAAAAAATGGTAAAAACATCGAATGCCAAGTCACGGTAAATTCTACAATAGTTTTGTAAATGTAGAACATTAACATAAATCCGCAATGTATCATAGTGTAGAATAGAATTATCGTATTTACGATTTCCTGATGAATTAACTTATTACAATACAAAATGGAAATTAGGCCACGGTATAAGGGAAAAAAGAAAATTAATCCTTGTCCTGTTTGTATTATCACAAACCGCAGATAGATTACTACGAGTGGAGGAACTCACTTATTTTCTATACCACAGATACATTACTTCCTTATAAAATAAAGAAACATTTAAAGTTGAACAGGATGACGCATTGCCAGCTAGATGTTTTGTAGGCCCAGCTGACTCAAACGATCTTTGCTCTTTTCTTTTCAATACGACTAATGTATTTACTATGTACAACACTTTGTTTACTCATTCTTCAATCGCTACAAGTTTCTGTTTTCCTGATTCCCGTGAATTCATTTCAGGAAAGCGGTAATTATAATTATCAGCAAAAATAATTGTGCTTCATTTTAAAGCAGGAAAGGATTTAGTTTTGTTCTCGGGATTCCGTGGTTACCTCACCTCCCGGACACAAAATTTATACAATAACACAAATTCAGTTTCCTTAGATAACACTTACAATAGTAGCACGACTTATCGAATTTAATAAAGTCAATAAGTCCCTGTATGACCCCATTCAATTTCTTTGTAAGTCAATGAACTGACGCTGCGCTGCATACATATTCTGTTCTGACATTCCTATTTTATTATTAATATTTTTACAAGTGAGTTGTACTCGAGAACACATGCACCGTGCAATGTTGGAGGTCAACGCCCTTTGCATACGCGTTTTGTTTATTCGGACAATATCAACGTTTTGTTTATGATAACGCTATAACCTCGTGTTATGTTTGGAATATAAGTTAATTTGGCGGAAAATCATTCAATAAATAAAATACGATATCATTTACAATTTGTAAATTACAAAACGGAAATAACCTTACGAAATGATTTATTGAATTCCTTTCGGATTGCGTGGACGTCAATCAGCGGTGTTAATGCTCGGAACTTATTTTTTTAATTTCCTTCTTACAAAGAGGTTTTTACTAATGTTACTGTACGTACCCAGGTACAGGTATCTATAAAAAATTAAATGCTTTTTTGGATTCCGTACCCAAAGGATAAGACACCGCCTCTCTGTATGTCCGTCTGTCACCAGGCAGTATCTCATGAACCGTGATAGCTAGGCAGTTGAAATTTTCACAAATGATGTATTTCTGTTGCCGCTATAAAAACAAATACTAAAAACAGAATATCCCATGATTTTGTTGCCGTTTTTGCTATAACGGTACGGAAACCTTCGCGCGCGAGTCCGTCCGACTCGCACTTGGCCGGTTTTTTACTACATACTTTATCTTTACGAGGTGAAAACTAGAGCAAGTACAAAGTAAATCAACGTAAAAGTTGTTGGTAAAGCTTACATGGTATTATCTAATGGTGGTATCGTTATTCGGTGCACAAACTGTAGCAGAGATAATGGTACGTTGCAGGCAGTGATTACACCGTCTGGTGATAAGAGGGAGATACCGCTAGGGTTCTGATTGGAGGAATTTGTTGAAAGGTTCTGTAACTTTTGTATTAGTTTTTATACTAGTACCCAGCAGTAGCGAGGGTTCAATTTTCGTAATCTGTTACGATAAGTTGAGGCAAAATAGGTAAGTACAAGGTTCTGCCAGTGATTTTCCCTGCGTGTCGGATATCATCCCAAGGAAACATATTCCAGGGTTAAAAAGTATCCTACGTCCTTCGCCAGATGTCCATTTGTCCAATTTAGCTCTATACCAAAATTAATCTAAATTTGTTAAGCGGTTTAGGCGCGAAAACGTAACAAATGGACAGAGTTACTTTCGGAGAGTTTCGCATTTTGAGGGTTCCGTAACCAAAGGGTAAAAACGGGACCCTATTACTAAAACTCCACGATCCGTCTATCTGTCACTAGGCTTTATCTCATGAACCGTGATAGCCAGACAGTTGAAATTATCACAGATGATGTATTTCTGCTGCCGTTATAACAACAAATACTAAAAGCAGAATAAAAATAATATTTAAGTGGGGCACCCATACAACAAACGTGATTTTTTTGCGATAATGGTACGGAACCAAGGGAAGCCGATATAGTTTAAAACCTTGGTCTGGTAGATGGACCATTCCCAATACAGTTTATTTGAGGATAATGACTTTATTAATACAAGTACGTCGTCACTTGGGCCGACGTGACTGACGTAGTTTAATGACTATAGGGCCTTCCCTATAAAATACTATAAATATATATGTAATGCCAATTAATTGACTCTGGTTTCATTTGCCTATAATAATGCCATCGTCAACGTCATCCAACAATAGTACAGTATATGGGACACGTTTCCATTTTCCATATTTAAATGCAAGAAATTGTATTTCGAGTCAGGATGCATACCATGTTCCATATTCAAATGCAAGAAATTGTATTTCGTGTCAGGATGCGCCATATTCTATATTCAAATGCAAGAAATTGTATTTCGTGTCAGGATGCGCCATATTCTATATTCAAATGCAAGAAATTGTATTCCGAGTCAGGGTTCATAGTAATAATGCGTTGCATAAAACATAGGCTACAATTTGACACAGCGCATAAAATTGTTTGTTTCGCAAAAGCCGGTTTACGGCTTAACATATTAAGTAAGCGATAAGTATTTATTGTGTAATTAGACATATGTATATAGGTTTGACACATAAAGTATTGCGACATAAACGATTAGTTTATCTAAACTTGATAATGTTAACAGAGTTCATGCGTGTAAAATGCATAGTAGATTTTGCCTTTGTTTATTTACTGCACGTGCACCACATCAATTAACATTAAAACAATTAACACATTCGTTTGGTTCGCTACGGGCGAGGCCTATATTAGATTGATTCTAACTAACAACAACAACAACAACAACAACCGCGCCTAACCGCCGCGCGCGCTTTCTAATAACTTGAACCATAGGAGGCTTGAATAGCAATTAAACAAATAGAATAGAAAACATTTATTCGACACAGACACAACAATCAAAGACAAAAAGTAACAGTAGAATAGTAGAAAAGTACAAACAAGGTTTAGAATTGCGCCGGGCGTGCCCATACCGAAAGGGTTTCCAACTCAGCGTTTACCGGGCACTGATTTTCAATAATGGCACCCCGCTAGTGACACACGGATGTGGGTAAATAAAAAAATAGATAATTAATATAATTTTATAATGTAGGTGCTTAAACTAGCAAATCTTTTGAATATGATTGAGATTTGAAAACAAGCGAGATGTTACATCATTTGTATGTGTGTTATAAATTACAAGAGCTTTCGAGCGTTACAAACAAGCGTTGCAACCGAAATTGTTGTCGATTCTCAGAGATAGATCAAGGATACGAGAAAATTTGGCAAAGCTAGTGATCAATAAATAACGGATCTTTGTGTCTCTGAATTGGCTTCTAGCTGCAAGACCCTGCGCAATAGCAATTTTTGTGTCAATGTTGGAGGTGAAGATAGCATTGTATAACTGTCTCTTTCACTGGCTTACGTTTGTCGCATCATCCTATCTCGGTTAGTCTATGACAAACTGTTTCTTGCGCAATGGTTGGCAGAGCCCACTTCGGAGACACAAAGATCCGTTGTGACTATTATAATAGTCACGGGCACCCAACGCGGAGAAATAAATTTTAGGTTCAAATAAATGTCACTAGATGGCGCGATATGCATCGATTTGTTATTGAATTGTGTGTAAAATTAACATTTTCTAGAATTGGTCATAAAATAGTATGTTATTTTTTAATCAACTCACCTAAGCACAAAATTATAGAATATTGGGCTCTTAATTCACATTTCAAAGAAAATTTGAACGGATCATTTAAGATTGATTCCAAAAGATGGCGCGGTTTTAAATTTCTGAGTTTCCACTCGATTTTTTTAATTTGTTTTGTGACACATTTTTGTACAATAAACTGTAAAATCGTGCAAAAAAATACTATAAAACAAATCGTCACTTTATTTAAAGAAAAAAATTGTCACAATCCGAGAAAATCCTTATTACACTTGCAAGTCACTGCTAACACCATCTATCGTCATTCACCATCAATTTGTCAATCACTGTATGCTAATATTATATTATCTGTTGTATAGTCCACCGTTCTAAATAGTTAGGTAACCGATATTGTAGTACCTACCCACTAAATCTATTTAGCACCTCACCAGCCGGTACAACTCGCGTGAGTAATGAACGTATGAGTCACCCAAGCTTCTCATTAACTTGCTCGTCGCCGGGTAACGAAATTAAATAAACGGGTCTCCTATGTGTGACTCAAGAAACGTTAAAATACCATTAAGTGCAATAACGTGCACTTTAAACCGTTACTTGGAAACGTTAAGAGCTGGTGCGTAATCATGCGTAAGCTTCTAATATGAATTCTGATGTACTTTTTTACGTCATAGCCATAGCTTGCGGTTCCGTTTTGGATTCAGTACAGCATCTAAGTCTATTCATGGAAAACTGTTTGTTATTCAGAGATCACGATCAGTTCCGTTACTACAATAATAAAAAAACTTTTTTACAAAAAAAATCTACCGACTTCCAAATAAAAGAACTACAAAGTGAACAATAACTTTAGTTTTTGGAAGTCGGTGTCTTTCGTAGGTACCAATTTTTTGCGTTATGGACACAGACTTCCAAAAATAAAGTTATTTTTAACTTGGTAGTTTTTTTATTTGGAAGTCGGTCGGTACTCGGTAGTATATTTTTGTAAAAAGATTTTGTATTTTTCACTTTTTTGTTGTACCTACCTAATAGGCAAGTGGTTTAGTAAGGTACCTATAACGCCAGAATAGATTACCCCAATATCATGAAACTTAACATAACCGGTGAAATGAGAGATCTGCGTACCCCTTAAGAGCGTACTGGCGTGATGTTATGTTATGAAATGGTACAAACAATAAACAGAAATACTATTGCAGTAATCCCGAGAGATTGCAGTTATTTATTGAAGAGTTCTATTGTATATCATCGAAGTTCTTCATCAAATCTTCACCAAATTAAAATGGGACCAATTTCGGAACATACTTTTCCAAACAAACTTTTTCCAAAAAAAATTTTTAAAAGTATGTTCTAAATTGGTCCACAATTGACGGAGATATCGGTGAACATACACAAAAAAAACAAACAAACAAAGTCAAACATAGAACCTCCTCCTTTTTGGTAAGTCGGTTAAAAACACCTTCTCTTAATATTACAATGTGAAGTGCAACTCAGCAAGCCGGTCTAGAATAAAGTTACATAGGTGCAACTAGTACCGGGGCTAGTACACCGCACTCTTTCTCCCCTCGTATGACGTACGGCCCGTACGGGCGCTATGTTAATTTCATTACTGCCTGGCACTCTCTGCGCGACTATGGCCGGATCGCTTAATAGCCCGTCTATTGGTCCAAATTGATTTCGTGTGAAGTGAATTTTGAGTGCAAGCTTTTCATATGACGTCGGTAAATTATTAAGTGAAATTCTGATGGTCATATTGAAAAGGAATCCGGGACGCTAAATTGTTTCCTCGAAAAGAGCGAATTGTGTTGATAGTTGGTATATTTCCAAGGCGAATTATAGTTACTGTAAATTGATAATTACGGAAAATATAGTTTAAATATGACACAGAACTATCATCACTGAAAATAACGATTATATTCAGCCAGTTCCATCACTTTAAAGTTTTAGTGGTTGGTTGGTCCAAGCAAATATTTGCAGTATGCCAGACGTTCCTCCATGTGTTTGGACACTCTGAAATGCCAGGTATTCTCGAGATGAATGCCAAACATTAATGTTATTACCGTGTCCCGGCTCCCCTGTACGGGGAAGGCGTTTCATTCGTGGAAGCAATTTAATCGCTACCTGTTTGTTTTGTCAAACGCTAAATGTGATTTCAACGCAAGTATAAACATTGTTGATTAAATTGGCATCCTTTGTTTTGATACAACTGACTATTAAAGAAGGTTCCTTAACGACGAGTTGGGATTACGAAATGATTGATTGATCAATCTCAAAGTCTGTGGCAACTGCGTTAAATGCTTTTCATAGCATCTTTAATATAGCTTTTATAACGCAATCTGTTATCGCGTCAGTTATAACAGGAATCATTTTATTGCCTTCATCAACATCAAACATATAATAATATTTCTGCTGGATGATGTTTTATGTTAGTTGTTTAGTTCAGTAAAGTTAGCGGGACTAAAATAAAACAGTTAAATGTACCAGCAGTTCTTACTCAAGTATTAAAAGCTTTCCCTCAGACACTCCTATAAAATAGTGTGAGGTAGAAAGGTTTGTTGCAGCGGCCATTAAGTGCATGAGCCTATGATGTCTAGTACGCAAGCTATGGTTCAGAGCAAAACAAGGCTTTAATTTTAAGAAAATGTATAATAATAAATGAACAACCCACTGTAAGTCCCTTTTCTGATGGCGCGATACGATTAGATTTATATCACATCGCTAAGCAATTATTAATAATCGAAATTGTAAGTATAATCACGTCAGGGCTGGCACGATTAAATCATTTTGATTTAGATCATGATTTAAATCACGATTTAAATCAAATGGTTTAATCAAATGTGTTTAATGTTTACTATCTTTCATAGGAATGCACATAAACAGATTTAGAGATTATATGTTAAAGACTATATAGGGTACTACATACATCTGAGAAATCAATATTATTATTATAATGCTAGAACAAAAAATCTAGTTTTCCAGCCTTTTCAATTCCCAGTCGGTTTCTTAATTAACTATGAACAATTCCAAAGGTGGAACACATTCTTTCAACAGCAGCTGAAGAAGCTATCGCCCCAAAAATTTGCTTAACTACTGGGCAAATCTAAAAATAGTGTTAAACTGTATGATAAAATGAAAAAATCTAAAAATCATGATTAATTGGATCACTGTCTTCATACGCAAATTTCCAATAACAACTGAGGTTTGCTGTAAGAGAACCCAATTATGGGTTAAGCTCGCCTTTGTACATAAGCTGTCCATTGTATTTGTATCTTCATTTTATGTTTTGTTTGCAAGAATAAGAATTATTTTGTTATTTTTAAAAAAAATCGTGCATAATTAGATTTTTTCAAAAAATCTTGACTTTTTACAACCCTGATTCACGTGGACTCAATCTCAATGCGATGCAATTCGAATGATTTGCGATTGAAATTTTCATGGAAAATACGTGCGCTATATCGCCTATCGATGCCATTTAATATACTTTTGCTTAGTACCATCAGGAAAGGGCCTTAGAGTTACAACAACATTTAAAACAGGGCTAACAGATTCCACGTTGAGGCCGTTTTACTTTTTAATGATTTTAACCGGTTCCGTTGACAAAGGCAGAGCACTGTATTGGAAAGAAATATTTGATTATAGATTCAAGCCGTGTACAGACATGATGTAAATGTGTAGCAGTGAAACGCGAGTGTATCTCCTACCTAATACTGTAGAAGCCGTCGACCAACCTGAATACAAAAACGGTGATAAAATCCTCCTTGGCCCAGCGGAACGTCGAGATAAATGAAATGGAACCAAATATTGATGTCATTCTTTGACATCTACGTCAATGGTTTATCAAGATGAATCGCTGTTTCCCAAACTTCTTCATTCATTGTGCGATATGAGCGTCGGTGCTCCGTAGACCAATTGAAATCTGACCAATTGGTCTATGGGGAATATTACATGTATCCATCGTCCAATTTCCAACTGGTCTATGGAGAATTGAGAAATGTTCCGCTGTCCAGTTTAATGGTATAGTAAAGCCGTGTCCATAAGTATAAAAAAAATATATCATAAACAATTTTTGAAACCGCTTAATAATCATTTATTGAATAATTACGGCATAACAATTTAAAAAAAACAGTGATAAATACGCAGATAGGACAAACTGTCTTTATAGTCCTTGCCAATTTTCTTGGCCGCCCTGAAGTTGGCTGCAATGGCTGCGCAGTCGTTAATCTCATACAAAAACAGCACCGTTTCGTGCCTTGCGCATCGGAAAGTCAACTTCAGGGCGGCCCAGAAGTTTGGCGAAGACTATAACATTCTGCAACAAAATGGATAATCCTTAACAGCTCAAAAACGGCTTATTGCTTTGAAAAAAAAAAAGAAATATCTTATGATTCTTCAATTCTTCCCACTGGTAGGCTAACGAGAAATCAATTAATTGTCATTACATTGACACCATAATGACACATAAGTTTTCTGTGAAGTGGCCATTTCAAAAAGTTTACATACTTTCCTATCTTTTCTTTTCTTTTCATTGAAGATTCTATTATAATTAGCTATAAATGAAATAAATACAATATAAGGTTATTGTATTTATTCCTTTATAATATTTTTGAATTTAGTTTGATGTGAACCCAAGAATATAACAAAGGCTTCTTTGAACCAAAAGTATAGGAAACTGGTGTGAATTCAGGGTTATAATGTGATAATGGAACATAGTTTTGGTTTACGTCGAGTATGCTCCATAGACCAGTTGGTAATTGGACGATGGAAACATGTAATTTTCCCCATAGACCAATTGGTCGAATTCCAATTGGTCTACGGAGCACCGACGGATATGAGGGCGACTGATTCACATGAGATAATCTTTGTACAGAACATTTATTTCAGGCATAATGTAGGTATAAACATAACAGAACACATATTATAGCTGTGGCATTGCCCTCAATTGTACTTATTAAGGAAATTTCTATAGTCTCCATAAATTGATTAACGACAAACAAACAACAGTCCTATGCTGATGCATTTGAAAATAAATACACCCTAAGGGACTGACGGTACCTACTGCCTCTTACTAATGCAGAAAATATGTTATTATTGTAACTTTTATTCCCATTTTAACGTAAACATTCAACCGCACATTGAATGATTTTATGCACACTAAACCGGAACTTTTCACTACAAAATGGCGCGAGAATAACTGGGCATTACGAAAATTTGTTTTCGAACTTTTCGATTCCCAATCGGAAAGTAAAAACGCATACCAGAATAAATATTTACACAAATAGGTGCGGGGAGAATGCTCCATAACATTCCTCTTTCATTTTCCATTTGTATTTCGACATCAGAAGCGGGATGCGAGGAAGCGATGCATCGAAATTGATCCGCAGTTCCGCATCAAAGTTTACGTGCTCATAGGAGCGCAAAATCTTTAGGTAGGTGCGGGCATGCTCCATAACATTCTTCTTTCATTTTCCATTTGTATTTCGACATCAGAAGCGGGATACGAGGAAGCGACGCATAAAAATTGATCCGCAGTTCCGCATCCAAGTTTACGTGCTCATAGGAGCGCAAAAACTTGCCATACGGAACTAAGATTTTCCGTACCCTGAATTTAGGATTACTGATTCGACCTACTTTTGTGAGAGTATCCAAAAGGTAAATATTCCTCAGCCGTGATCTTTAGATTATATTTGCAATAGGAAATACTTTTCTTGTTTGGAGACTCCCCAGCATATCCTTCGACGAACATTTTGGGATAAATGTAACATTTGTATGAACCATTGTTTAGTAAATTGCACATATAAATATTATTTGAAATATATTATTTATATACTTAATGACAAATCAACAATGAAGTGGCATAATAACAAAAGCTAAAACGAGATAGTATATGAAAATGAAATAAATTAATAACAGTTTATGGTCCTGACTCACCCAGATAACAGCTACAGGCAATAAATAAAATTAGTACCTAATGATGATTATATAAAACCAGATATTAAATGATGGCGTATTTTAGCCCCTTTTTAGGCATAAACCGCATACCTTTCCAGTAGGGAAAATAGAACAAAAGCGAAGCGCGCTCCAGGGAACACTAACTTTGTAGAGGCTAAACCCTCTTTGCATAGAGAAGATCAAAAGAAACAATGTAAATTATGCTTTATACGGACGTGATAAGCTCTATAACAACAGCAAAGATAAGTTCTATTTGTTTCACAAATGGTGTACTAAATGAGGATTTAATATGATTTAGTGACGTCAATGCAAGCAGAAGTTTTGCGCTACCACGAACGTTTATTTGAATGAGAAAATCATAATAGTAGGAAAACTTTATATTGAGTGATTTACTCATTTGTACACTACAGTCAAGTGCAAAGTTGTGACTCAAGTATTTGAATTGTAACATCACGATTTTTAGTTACTTTATCTTTTATGTTCCAGGAAAAAGGTTCATATACTTATTGCGTCATGTATCTTCATTTGCAAGGTAATTTTTTGTTTGTTATGCTTAATTACATATGAAGAAGGAAATGGTTAGGTATCTGCAGTATTATCTTGGTAACGAGTAATTTTAAATAATTTATTCGCGTCACTTTCACGGCACAAACATACATCAGAGTCACCATCAACGCATTTTTTTACCAACTAGTAATATTAGACACATAGATTTATGTTACATCACACAAATAACCTCTTCTGCGTAGGCTTTGACAAAAACTACAAACATAACAACATAAAACCAGCCTACAACCATGATTTTCCTATTAATTAATTGAGGAACCAACAAAACAGCAATTTTACAAAGAGGCAGTAAAAAAATAGTAACAACAGGATAATTTAAAACACAACATTTCACACCTTCGTGACACATAACAGAAACCAGCGCGTGCTGTATTGCAATAACAATAACCATTTCGTATTCAAACACTTCCTAAACAATTGCACTGAAATATGGCTAAAAAGTTCGTATTAGGTCAACTATGAACAGACTTTAGGCAAAAGCATAATGCAATATGAGTAAGAATTTTTTATCGAACGCTGCAAATGTATTCCCGTTTTCCTTTACCACGAAGAAAGTGCAAACTGGCATAAGTTTGCAATATTATATGCTAATGTAAAGCGGGAGAGAACTGTGCTCTACCCATACGTAGGTACAATTAATGTAAACTTTATGGGGAAGTTCAAGCCATAAAACATGGGCTCCAGCGAAGTGGGAAGCATAGATGCAGAAAACGTTACGCAAAGGGGTTAGAAAACCAGTACAGGGCTGGCAGATTTAAGAACTGACGTAAATACTGAACAGACTATTCAGAAAGCCACACAAATTCCAGCGGAACACTTTTAATGAAGCAAAACTTATCTTGAGCTCAAACACTTTAATTATGCCCGTTGAAACGGTTTAAATTGCTCCAAAATTGCGTTAAGTCAGTAAACTCCTACGGGCGTTACAACCACAAATCCCGGAATGAGGAACTAACAAGTACTAACAACTAAAACTCGGTAAATCGCAGCCCTATTACTCTGTAGCACTCGGGGCCTAAAAGCAGTCACATCCATTTAATGCTCCTATTCTGAAAGCAATTCATATTACTCCTGCAGCGTTGGAGTTCTCAAAGCACCATTTACATGGTTCTCCACTGTGGAAATGCTTATAGCAGATTAAGAGATGAAATATTGTGTAATGCGTTTAAAAGCTATGAGAGTTATACTGTTATTTTCAGTAACAATAACTTTTAAGTCACTGCTGAATTCACTACCATTTGTTCCACATCAGTTGTAATAATATCTTTAACGATGAACTAAGCCTGCTTAGAACTAAAATGCTGAGCAAAAATAATACCACATTTGGTGCAAAACTAGTATAATGACCGCCTAACGACTATGTTGTTGACTGCCAATCGAAAGGTCACCGGTTCAATGCAATCCATTCCAATAAACGTATAGGAATATTAGCAACATATAGCTTTAGGTAACTTTTCGCTTCCACATGTGTTTCCGTCCGTGGCAATCCCGTTTAATTTATAGGTAGTAAAATGCATTGAAACTAGGTCTTCACGCCAGGTTAAACAAAAAGCTCATCTATTTTGAGTGTGGTTACAAAACAAAGGGTATCTGTTTGATCAACAAACATACTGCGATGAACAGGGAACTCATTTAATAGTTAGTGCCTGGAGATGCTAATATGGTGCAGTAACGTAGCCAGGGTTTGTGTAGAACCGTATACCAGCAGTGAAAATTAATAGCGCACTTATATTGACAACAACGGGCTGTGTGTAACAGTAAAAGCTGTCAAAATTGCATAAGTAATGCTGTTTCATAAGCCAGAGCACGTCCCAAAATGCAAGCGCATTGATTTACTAAACTACTCCTCATTAGGGACGGTCTTAACAAAGTATTAGTTCCAAGCTAGGGCTCCATCTTATGAATTTTCATAAGCAAAATGTTTTATGTTGGAACGAATTTTGATGAGACTCAAAAGTACATTTCATGGAAGCTAATTTAGTGAGTCTCCCGCTAACTCAATTTTCTTCGCAAGTTCGATCCAGATTTTCGGGACGTGTTTCAGTTCCAAATTAAATTTGCCGATACGAGAGCGCGATTGATATATTTGATGTTACCAACCTGGGATCATCATGTATAAATAACTCTAGTAATGTTACGATTATTCTCTTAACTCGCGGCATATTCGATGACGCAACTAAAACGCGTATGCTCGCCGTGGGCAACAATAACTTTATTGTTTGGGCTCACGATGCTATTTCTTATTCGTAATAGTTGCTGGCGTTGATAGCGTAATTATTTTGGCCCCATTGTTCAGACACAAAACGAACAGTAATTGTATTACTCGCATCCGTCACTTCAACGTACTACTGCCCAAGTTATCTTAAATGGAGTATTTTTATTGCATTCATCTTTCATTCACAAATTGGCGTAGGCATCCATTTTAATCATAGCAACCCAGTTGCCCGTGGTAACCTAAATTCGTCAATCAAACGCTGTTGATTGGAACTCATCGATTCAACAAACGATGCAGTTTGCATTGAAAGCAAACAGGTCAGTCGACTGACTAGCCGGGATCACAGCGGCACCAGGAATTAGGGCAGAGCAGTAATTACTTACACGCTCAGCGGCCTAGGGTCGAACCGGCAGAGCTGAAAGGGCTTTGTGAGGGAAATAGTCTCTTGTTACGGCTTGTTGAGCATTTCGAGCCATCTCGGCAACACAGCAAAACGGAAGTGGGTTAACTCGAAAATCCTTTGTTTGTTTATTGCTTGCTTTTCTGCAATAACCATTGTTTTGGACGTTTTACTTTGCTCTATTCTTGGCTTCGAGGCATCCAGTAGAAATTAGAAAGTCCGCTTCTTCTATTTTTCTTTGCGATTTATTATAGGATTCAAGTGCTCGCGAATAACATCCATTATCGCCTGAGTGACTAAGTACCACCAATCAAAACAAGTGCTTTGCAATCACTTTCAGAGAAACTAGAATTATGTAGTCTTGTTCATGACCAGCTGACTTTTATTTGATTTTCAATTCGAAGTGGACCGCGAACGATACGCTTGTTGTATTAGGAGCGTACAAATATGCCATGGATATTTAAATCGATCGTATTGTAGCTCGGCGGATTGCAACTAGTCAGACCAGCCTTGATGGAACCCACGCGTATTACTTGCTTCAGGTTTCTAAAAAAGAAACTGCGTTTTGTAATTCAATATTATCATATTCGTTCGAGTTTCGATTTGCTCTTGTCCATAATATTACGTAACAGATACTATATTTTCTCAAGCTAAATTTACACTTTTGCAACGTAACTATTTCATAAATATTGCGGCGAAGCGTGTGCTTTGCCCATTCGAACATATCTACAGTAGTTGGTTCGTAAAGAGAAATGGCTGTGCAAAGCTAACCAGATTTCTTGAACCCTAACTATTATTTACTTTCCCGTCTGCAAGCAGTCGCGAGATGTATCTCGGGGGGATCGGGAGAGCTCGGCTGACTGGATCCACTATTGTCTCCGAGTGAAATTCCGGTATACGATCGACCGGTTCCTGCAGGACGAGGGGAGCGCAAGGTTACGCGTTATTTAGCACGCACGTGCGACGCAGTACTAACACTCCGCGATCGAACACAAACTGTGTTCCAAGATCCAATTTCATATTTGATTTGGAACTAAACATTTGGTTTTTTAAACAAAGGTCTCTTAGTGATACATAATTTACATTTACATCAATCAAGCGCTGAGAGTCGTGTCATCAAACATAATTTATGGATGGTTGGTGCGAGGTTCCCACGCTCGTGTGTCAGTAATGGGCTCTAAGGTTAATGGTGAACTCCATGCGCATTACTATACACGATATTAACGACTGCAGTTATTATTTTGATCTTAATCACTGTTTAATGTTATTTTTATAAAACTTTCTTCCACGAAGACTCGATTTATAAAACATTGATTTGTTCGAACTGCAATACCAGACAATACAGTAACAATAACCACAAAGAAAATACAATAACCGTAAAGAAATACAATCCATACAATAACTGTGGATAGAATTACATAACAATGGGCCTGAATGTACCCACAACTTCGAATTGTCTGACGCATCATAAAGTTTTACAGAGTTTAAAATTACCCTCATTAGATAAGGAACTCTGCCCTGGGTGCTTATTGACACACGGAGTTCTGGATTATATTAAGCAGGTCAAAGTGGAAGGAGGTTTAAAATTACATTTCCGCTTCTCTTAAATTTGATATCAGTAGAAGCGTGCGAGAGCTCGCAATATGGAGACTCAATTACGGAGCTGAAGTGGCTTGGATAAAAACAGGCTGAAAAACGAAACATATAGACGACAGGAGGCCATGTACAACCGAGACAGTAAACAGAGAAATGAGAAATTAAATTCCAAACGGAATTTACGACTTTTTATGATTAACAGTGGCAGACTGACAGCGATAAAACAAAAAAAATGTTTGGGAACATTAATTTTTCAGTGTAGCGTTTGGTAACGTTACGAGGGCTTCGAACTCCCAGGGTACGGATGTTGATTTAGAGGCAAGTTAATTTATGGATGCGGAAACGAATTTATAAAAACTTGCTAGCATATAAGAATGTTCAAAATAACCTAGATTTTATACAAACGGAGTCGTTAGTTGAGAACAACATTATTATTTTCGATTCGATGGCATATTTAATTAGTTTGTCTGGGCCCAGTAGGTGGGCACGCTTATTGCAGCGTCAGAAAACTGTACAGGTCTTCCAGGGTGCTAGTGAATGGACAGCCAGGAAGAAACAGAACTGTACAGAACAACATTTAAAGTTTAATTTCCAACCTAGGTATTTTCAGATTAACCAGTTTTATTTTTTTAAATTTCTATCCTGCTTTACTTAATCGCAGTAAATAATATGCAAGTTTGTAGCCAATCCAATAACCACTTTTGGGTTTAAACAACTTTTGTCGTTTGTAGCAATTTCCTTGGAATTTCCCTAATTACGGTTCATTTACATTTTTATAAGTTTTGTGCGGCTTCGTTTGGGGATTTACTTAAAATAATCCTTTGCGATTTTACAGAAAACTTTGTAACTATTTAACCCTACTAATATGTAAAATTCTGTATATCATCATCATCAACATTACAGCCGAAAGACGTCCACTGCTGGACATAGGCCTCCCCCAACTGTCGCCACGTTGACCGGTCCCGTGGGCCGTGCGTCTCGGGCGGGCAAGAAGTTTGGCGAGAACTATACTCCCACAACTTTCAACTGGTTATCGGTCCACCTGATAAGAGGCCTAGTAAAAGTCTGTATGTTATACGCCTTAATGGCTGAAACTATATGAAAAAAAAAAACACGAGTTCCAATAACCTGGAAACATGATAGGTACTTATCCCGGAAGTATGTTTCCGTGGGATAATTTTCGACATACACGAGGGCGGGGCTGCTGGCTAGTCTGATTTTAAATACTTTTTACCATAATAAATCTATTAGGCACGTTTATTTATCGTTTTCCTGTAAATAAATGGGAGCACAGATTATTCTAAAATATCGATTATGTTATCGCAGTTCGATTATTTAATTATTTATGGTCCATAGTCAACATCATTAAAAAGGAAGGAAAGATACATAACAATCATGATAAATTTAGATTTACAACTAATGTTTATTTTTATCTGATATAACAATTTAAGTATATTAATTATTTCGAGCGTAGGTATAATACCTGATTCAGTATTGTTACCTTTGTTTGACCTAAATAAACGTTTAGTTTTGTACACTACAACATTAAACTATTATTGCAAATATATAATTATTATTATATACCAATCTTTTTTTGTTTTTTTTTCCTCATACTAGGAATTTCTTCCTGTATCGTGGGTGCGTTTACAAACATATAAACTCACAAACACATCACCCAGATCCGGAACAACTATCTGGAGATCATACAAATATTTGTTCCGTGCGGGAATCGAACCCGCGACTCGCAGCGCAGCAGTCAATCGTTCAACCTCTGCCCCAACCGTGCGCCCAATTAATTTTCATGTTCCTGCTATTAACTGGTAAAATGCAACAAGGTTTTATCAACCATAACATTAATAAAAAACCAGCCAAGTGCGAATCGGACTCGCGCACGATGGGTTCCGTACCATTATCGCAAAAAAGGCATAATAATCACGTTTGTTGTATGGGAGCCCCACTTAAGTATTTATTTTATTCTGTTTTTAGTATTTGATGTTATAGCGGCAACAGAAATACATCATCTATGAAAATAAATTTCAACTGTCTAGCTATCACGGTTCATGAGATAGGTACAGCCTGGTGACAGACAGACAGACGGACAGTGGAGTTATATTAATAGGGTCCCGTTTTTACCCTTTGGGTAAGGAACCCTAAAAACGGAATCATTAGCAGGTAATTAAGGAGCAACTTAAACGTTCTTGAGACCCAAGTTTAGAAAACTCTATCTCTTTGACTCGCCGAATATTTTAAAAACAAAATACCACAGACCCAATTAGGCTGAGGCGATTATAAATACGAACCAGACACGAATGCTTCTCCCTAATGAGATTTAAGATTCAGCAATCCGTAGCGAACGCGTGGATGATATTTTAGGGGCCCACTTGAAGGTTGAATCATAACCAATTTCAAACGATACTTGTGTACTTCTTCATTGAAGCGTTTCAGTCTATTGCCAAGGTTCGGTTCACTTATAGAAACTGGTTGTGAACGTAGCAAGGACAGAGTTAATTAATAGCTCGCGTACTGACTGCGATTGAACACAGAAACGCTATTATTCTGCCGACCTATGCTAAAGTAATATGAAAATGAAACATCTTTTTCTTGAGAATATTTTTAGATTAGGTAACAATATAACATCAAGTCTGTATTCAGTATAGACCAACGCCAGTCATGATTAGACCTGTCGTACTGTATGGATCAGATTGTTGGGCTGTGAAAAAGATGGATGAAAAGAGATTGCATGTAGCAGATATGAGAATGTTGAGATGGATGTGCGGAGTGACGAGAATGGATAAAGTGAGAAATGAGTATATTAGAGGAAGTTTGAAAGTGGCGCTAGTGACAGAAAAGTTGAAAGGAAACCGTTGGTCCTAGTTTTCTTCTTCTTCTTCGTGTCGATGATTCCTCTATTAAATTTTTTTCGACCAGTATTCAGCCACGTCGATAGCTCTAGCGCTGGCCTCGCAAAGGTCTTGCATGGTGCAGGTGTTTTTACATAAGGAGCAGGACAGGAGATGGGGCATCGTCTGTGGGGTGGTACCGCAGTCACATTGTGGCTGATTGGAGTACCCCCATCTGACTAAGTTATGCCTACAGCGGCCCACTTGGCTTCGTAACCGGTTTAGGGATTTCCAAATGGGCCATGGCTGTTTATGGCCCGCTGGGAGCTTTTCTGCAAGCTCAACATAGTCAGTTGGAGGCGGGTATTTGAGGAGCCACAGTTTCTTGCGGGCTTCGCCAGGGCTGTTGTCTTTAATTATTTTAGTCGATTTAAGGAAGCTCTTTCGACTCTTCAATCGCCATCTCCTTGGTTGCTCCATGGTCCTAGTATGGTCACGTGATTGAGGAGGGATGAAACGCATATTACTAAAAGAGTTATGAATAAAAATGTGGATGGATGGAGAGGGAGGGGACGGCCAAAGAAAAGATGGATGGACTGTGTGAGGAGTGATATGAAAGAAAAGGGAGTCAATGGTGACTTGACGGGGGACAGGAGAAGAAAACGTGTTGCGCCGACCCCAAGTAACATGGGTCAAGGGCAGGAAGATGATGATGTTTAAGTCTTATGTAATAGGAGGCGAGGGTATTGCCGGTCTGCTACTGAGCAATTTTGATGATTGAAGATGGAAAAACACTATGCCCGATCCGGGAATAGAAACCAAGACCTCGTGTTTAGAAATAGAGCTTGCTATACTACAACTAATCTAAAAAAGCAGTAAATTTTAGACTAAGTCATTGTCTGATATGATCCCAGCCTTTGCTTCACACAAAAGAGTACTACCACATACGGTCCTTACATAATCACATAATTTGGTCTCTATCGTTTACCAAACAACCATCTGTCTGCTTACCCACCAGCATCAATCACTTAATCAAAAGCAATCAGATTGTTAACTTGAGGCCGTGGCCACGAGCGGGATATGTACAGTCGGTACCCTTAATTTGATTACGTATGAGTATCAAGCTGGTTTTGTATGCGGGTGGCATTGGCTAAAGTCGTGGGGACATACGGTCTGCCGTTTGCAACAGACCAACAGTGCCCCCGGCTATGTCTAATCCGATTGATTACACAATAGAAACGAAAGTAGACTGCTGTATGTCAGTTACAGCTGTCAAGCTAATGACTCTCATTGTTGGCAATATTACGGGAGATTAATTTTAAAAGCGGTTATTATTTGCTTTCTATGCGTGATGTTGTTGATCTCGGTTGTGTGAGTGGTCAGTGAGATGACTGCGTCAGGCACTGGGATGGTTACGAGACCTCTCAATAAGGCTGCTGGTCAGGATGTCTATGGTTGTGTCAGTGGTCACTGAGATGACTACTGTAGCCACTGGGATGGTCACGAGGCCTGGTCAGAATGACTATGGTTATGTGAGTGGTCACTGAGATGACTGCTGTAGCCACGGGGATGGTTACAAGACTTGGTCACTGAATAATACAGGGCGCATTATTAAAAGCTATAGTTGCGTTACTGGAGATAAAGATAAAGGTTTAATAAAGTTAATAAAGATAGGATTAATTGTAGGTACATAATTTAAACTTACTTCTACCAATACTCAGCCACTCAATAGCCAAAACAATGGCCTCGCAAAGGTCTCTCTTTAATGGTGCAGGTGGTTTTGCATAAGGAGCAGGAATTTAAACTTACTTCTACCAATACTCAGCCACTCAATAGCCAAAACAATGGCCTCGCAAAGGTCTCAGGTGCAGGTGGTTTTGCATAAGGAGCAGGAGATGGGCCGTCGTTTGTGGAATGGTTCCGCAGTCGCATAATGGCTGATCGGAGTACCCCGCCATCTGACCAGGCTGTCTACAGAGGCGCACTTAACTTCGTAGCCGGTTTAGAGATTTCGAGATTGAGATTGAGAGTTACTTTGTTATATTTTCATTTGACTAAAACGATTACTAGATACGTTTTAATTGCAAGTTAAAGTCGCCTAAAGGTTATCTAGAAATAGGTATTAAAGGATAGTAAAATCGTACGTTTCTAAGAACGCAAAAGCCTACAAAACGCTATCGTTATCGATACTAATAAAATACTCAATCAATAGCCGATTGTTCATAGTGATAACATGAAACTACGATAAACCAGAGATACCAGACGTATGTTCTGGGTAGGTCTATATTTAGGTGACCATTATTTTCCAATAAGTACATAGGTAGTACGGAGAAAATTATTGGAATTTCCATTATCTCACTGTTTCAGATTTGGATTAGCCAGCATTTCTTGCTGTAATATTTATCTATTTCCTTTTATGACCGCAGTGGTAGAACTAAGACATACATATTATAATTAATCAATTATACCTAATAAGTTAGGAATGATTCATTTGTAATAGTGAGTAGCAAACAGGTGCAAACAAATATATCGATAATTGGATTAATCATCGAACTACAAACTTCCATGTTAAATACGTCTTCCAAGTTCCAACTATTATACCAAGAAATAATTATACCTATAAAAAAGTTCCCATCAGTAAAAGTGTAGTTATTTAGAAAGGCTTGTATTTAAGGCCGTGCCCTATTTGCACTACACAAATGAAAACCCATTGTTTCGACTTTCATTCACAATGACAGGAAATCTTGCCAAAAGGTAGAAAGTCTACTTCCAATCTTGGTGAAGTTACATAAGAAATAGGTTTGACGTTATGGCTCTAATACCTAAGCTGTTATACTTTAGAAGTTAAAACCTTTTCACAAAAAAATAAACTGGCTTCTAAACTTACGTTTCGGAAGTCGGTGTCTTTGGTACTAGGTACCTCTTTTTTTCATCATTTTTCGACACCGACTTCCGAAACAAAACTTATTTTGCACTTTTTCGTGTTTTGCTTTTGAAGTCGGTTTATTTTTTGTGAAAATGTTTTTATTTCTCTCTTTTTAGTTTTAGTGCACTATCACAAAACATGAGAAAGTTCTATAGTAAGGGCACCTAAAGGATTGAAAAAATACTCATAATAACTAAATGTACACAATCGTGCTGTTTGTCGCTAAGGAGTTCGGTTGTATGATCCATATCTTGAAAACTGCTGGACCGATTGCCTAAGTTGTTTAATACTTAATCTAACACAAAAGAATGATCACAATCCTATAAGTAGTTTCGGAAAAATGCGTGGGCAAACATACATACATACGTTAACGTTATGGAATTTGGCACACGTGTTTAAAAGCCCACATAGATATGTATCGGTTACCTCCTTTTTTTGAAGTTCGCAATAAGTTCAATTAGAATCAAGTCGCTAATATAATAACCCGGTTTTTTTAGATTGTATCTTCAATTTACACTGAAGATAAACAGCTGATACATACACACACACACACCTTTTTAGGGTTCCGTATCCGTCTGTTACCAGGCTGTATCTCATGAACCGTGATAGCTAGACTGGTTGTAATTTTCACAGATGTATTTCTATTGCCGCTATAACAACAAATACTAAAAACAGAATAAAGTAAATATTTATTAGATATTTTGCCGTTTTTTGCGATAATGCTACAGAACTCTTTGTGCGCGAGTCCGACTCGCACTTGGCCGGCTTTTTCATACATTTAGATATCAAATCAATTGGCCTCGCCTTTTAGTGTCATCGTTTGATCGAATAGTTCATTCCGTCACCGCTATCTATGGGTTAACAATACACCTCTGCCCTTTGAGGATCAAGGCTGTAGCCGTTTGTCTGGCTACATCCATCGAAAGAGATCGCTCATCGTTACCCCTCCTGTCAAATACTTTAGTTGGATAGCAGAACTTTTATAAGAACGCCAGACTTTCTAAGTTTCTTTGAGCAAAGATTAACGTGATTGATTAGATGTTTTGTAAACCTAACGAACTCTGTGATCGTGCACTTTTTAGAAAGCAGTCTGCAATCCCTTTCTTGCAAAGCGCTGAGTAATACATTTTCAAAGTCGTTCGGAAACCTGATCGTGGTCTGGCGGGAAGCTCCGCAAATAAATCTAAAATGTTCGAGAGGCTCGCGAAAACTGGTTTGAAAGTTCTGCACTAAGGTTCTGTTTTATTTTTCCAAACTCGGATTGGGCATTACGAATCTCTATAAAAACATTCCTGGAAAATGATGAATGGATCCCCGATATAAACTGGAAGCCTAGTTCTTTATGGTGGGAACTTAAACGACCTGTGTAAAAACTTGTGGTCCTCTTAGAAAAGGAATAATCCTCTCTTGAGACCCAAGGAGTCTTAACTATGAAGGAAATAGGAAGAGACACCAACTCGCAAGTCGTAAAATAGTATAAAAAGTAATGTGTGTGCGTCCAATTCTGTTTTAGACGACCTTCAAGCCTCGTGCGGATTTGTAAAAACAACAGAATATGTGACGAACGTAAATAGATTTTTATTATTAGTGCGTTAAGTAGGCTACATTAACCTAGGTCTTATTTTTCTTCAGATAAACACAAAATTTCCTGAAATCTCTGAACGTTGTTTATCCGCCATGATTTTCGAACATGTCCTAGATTTCAAGATTATGTGCACAAAACGATTGAACAAAGGTCGCGAGCGTGCGATATTACACTCGAGTCGAGTTTTGTGTTTACGTGAGATTGGATAACACTTTCTGAGATCTGAGGAAACAACAAAGACCTTGAGATACCTAGCTACAAATTAGGCTATGTGTTTTTGCTGATCTTTAAAATGTATTGGGTGGTTGATCCTGCACAAACAACTATTAAACAAATAACTACAATCCATTTACTGTTTCCACAGGAGTGACAGAATTTGATGGAAGAAGTAGGAACAGCCAAACAATGGCAGTAAAACAAAAAGAAAGAGACTCATGAGGATCTGTGCAGCAAATAGATTAAATCGAGTACATAATACTGATGGTAAGTGGAGTCAGAAAAACCAGCACTTACCAACCAACTTAAAGAATAAGACGTATTACAGATACTGTACTTAGTTTCACTTTAAATTAAAGTATTTAACAGCAGACTTCTCTCTAAAATAGAAATGGCTGTTTAAATAGTAAATGCAAACGGATGCTCAACTGAATAAGCAGTGCAGAATGCATTCTAGGTGAGGAGATTAAGTACATAGTGGTACTGCTAAAAGGAAGTCAAATATTAGCCCATTGTGAATGTCCTACTTGCAGTCTTTGTGCATGAGAAAATGGTTGGTAAAATCTTATATTTTATAGAAGTAAAATTGTGTATTAGATATGTTTGTAAGAGGTTATCTCTGAAAGTAGGGAGAGCTACACTATTGTTGAACATTACAGGATATTTTTATCCTGTAAAAAATCATGCTTCCTGTAGTGGGTCACGGAAAGCAGGTAATTGCTAGTGGTACCTACCATGCATATGAAGCTCGAAAATTATATTTAGTAAGTTACCTATGTGCTGAAAATATTGTTTTGGTAAGAATGGATCATTTATGTTAGGTACTCTGATAGTATTGTCTTTATTGTTATTATTAGGAACAATGATATTGTGCTGTAATTATAATTGCTTTAATAATAGAAATGTCCTTGAAGAGTGAGTGATGATCATTACTATTTCATCATCATTACAGCTGAAAGACGTCCACTGCTGGACATAGGCCTGCCCCAGGCGTCGGCATATTGATTTTATTTATAAGTCTTCTACAGTTAGATAAATAAAATTTTGCTACATTGTAAACAATAATACCTATTATTGTTTTGTATTCCTATTATTATTGTTGTTGATAAATCTATTTTAGGTATTTTGTTCAAATTTTTATGGCATAAGCCAAATAGGCTGTTCCCAATTACTGCAACTCCTGAAACCCAGAATCAACGGTGGCAATCACCAGAGAAGCACAGCGGCAAGGATGAAATTAATCAGGAAAGTACAGCTATCTGACCTACATGTCGGTTTCTTATTTTGCCTGAAATTACTGTTTTCAACACATATCATTTAAAAAAATTAGGTATTTTACAATACACACCACTTTAGTACTCTACCAAAAATGGTATGTATGTTACAGTAATCCCCAATAATTTTGGCCGGTCTGAAGTTGGCAACAAATGGCTGTGCAGTAGAAAATCTCATACTAAAACAGCAATGAACCATCCAAATTGGAAAATACTCCTCAAACAAATCATTACCAATTGCACACATCTGCCATGATGTATGATCTCATAAAGGCCTGTGTATTATGACTCAGTAAGGGCAGGTTCACATTGCAAAGCAATATATATCACAGTATCAATTAACTACTCAATATTGTGTTACTCAGCATCTGTGCGAGTTAGTATGCAAACTGATATTTGAAACCTAGGGCATTGGAAATGTGCATATTAGCATAGGCTAAACCGCTTGGTAAATTTGATCAAAGGTTTGTGCAAATATTTGTAGTGGAGTATGTAGTAATTTTTGCTGTACAATGCTTTATTTTATGGGCTATCCTTAGTATATTTTTACTATCACTGTTAAGTTGAGGTGGCCCAGCTTCTAAGACCTAGCATCTTGTGCTTGAGGTTGTGGGTTCAAATCTGGGCAAATACCAATGTGACTTTTTCAAAGTCATTTATATACTTTTTAAGTTTATCTTGGATATCATTATAGGCAACGGCGGAGGAAAACATTGTGAGGGAACCTGGAGTTTATATAGTTAATGTAAGTCTGAAATAGCAAAGTCAGAGGCCTGTGGGGCTTCCAGATACGGCTTTATTAACTCTGAACCAGATGTGGCCACATCCTCACACAATAAGAAAAAGACTATCCATTGTTGCAGTGCAGAATGCAATGCACTGACAAAGTTTTTCCAGTAATCTGTGGTTTTAATACCTGTTTTTATATTTTTACTTCACAGTCATCACTAAATATTGTAATTATTATTATGTTACCCATAATTGCAACAGAAATTACTAATAATAGAACCTTCCTGAATTATAATTTTATTATAGTTAGTCTAAAGTTTCCACCTTTGAATTTATGATTTGTATGACAAACAAGCATTAGTGTACCTCGGTTGTTTTTATCACATTTTATCATTGTTTTTATCTATTCTCTGGAAGTATTAGGTTTCTAGATAAGATATCAAATCTCATTTTGTATCATTCTGTTCATAAAAGGTCAAAATACCATTAAATAACAAACATGCCATTTCATCCTCAATTTTGTATTCATGGCACATATGATTTTCAAACAGGGACTTCTTTTGCAACTAATTTAAAAAGTTACATATTTAAATTAGACTCTATGGTAGAGTACAGTTGAATTACTATCCTCATTTGGAAAAAGAAGCAGTTAGCTATGGCAGGCTTGTAAATGTAGAACAAAATAATGCAAATGAAAGACCAATCCTAGTTGAATTTGTTTTATCATATATTTAATTATATTTTATGTCAATGGTGTTATACCTTTAAGCTTTGGTAACATTTTACCTTTATGTAACTGTTGTCAACTGTCTGATGTGGTAACATTTGACCATCCAAAAGGATATGTTTGAGGAAACTAAACAACAATAACCATGAGTGGATCTTTTCCCTAATAATTTGTAACATGTCAATTTTATTGCCATCGGAACTTTCGTCAGAAGCTACATTCATCAGCAAACAAAGACAACAAAATACATGCAAATAATGATGTAGGTACTAAAACATTTTTACTTCAGTCAAGCATCTGACTGTTAATTCGTGACCCTAGCCATGATGGTATATATTCCAAACGTTGCTAAGGCCAAGAACAATAACCTACAGGTTATTTGGCGTGTTATTTTTTATCACCTCATTACTCATACTTTTTTCAGCCCTCGCGAAGCCCGAGAACACAATGGGACAATGGCAATAGTAACTAAAACGTGTATTATCGTTGTATAACCAGCACTAATGTCGAACGCGCTGGACGGCTGGATACGGGTCTAACCAACTTCGTATGAAGACGATTCAATTTAAAATATGACGTCAGAGTCAGACAGTTTACCAATAAATTGCTACTATAGAAAAATTTCAAGTAATTATAGAAAACTTACCCGTCACCGACCACTACACATTTTATCGCCTGCATTTCTGCGTTCTACTCGACCGTTGTCACTAATAAAGCACAATTAACAAGGGTGGCTTCAGATATCTCGGATTTGCTAAAACTGCACTGTTAACCACGTCTAGTTACAACCAATACACATCCGCATCACAATCAACACTTGTACGAGTGAACTGCACAGTTTTTAGATAAAAATATTAATTTCATATCTTTGCTGGCGATAAGAGTAATTTGTTCACGAATCCTCCGTTTCGTTCACTTTGGTGGAGACGTTTCGCTTGCCGATTACGTACATTCGGCATTAGCAAATAATGTTGCCAACAATAATTTCAGATTCTCCCATATAACAAAGCTAAATGCCAATGCTGTGTGACTGACTGTGAGTGTCAGTGTCAGGCGAAAAAAAGATAGTGAATTGGTCATTATTTCGTGAAAACGTTGATTTTGATAATTATTATAAAAAAAAACAAACTCCGTATAGACGAGGCTCGCACTAGCCATATGGGCAAATCGACTGAACCCGATGAGCCATGCGGCCCGATGAGCCATCGACTTTCTTTTAGCTTGACACCAGTGTGTATAGCTCTCACCATACTTCTTGGCCGCCCTGAAGTTGGCTTTCCGCATGCGCGAGGCACGAAACAGTGCTGTTTTTGTATGAGATTTACTACTGCGCAACCGTTGTAGCCAACTTCAGGGCGGCCAAGAAGTTTGGCGAGAACTATGCTGCTATGTTATCCGATATGAGGCCGTCTTGAGTTACTTTATCTAGTTTCGGTGTTTGGAAGTCATTAACTTAGAATTGAAAATATGTAGGTCCTTATGATAAAAAATGAACAGTCGTAGTTTTCTTTTCTCTTGGAGATTGGCGGGTCGATCGGCTCTAAAATACACGAGCTGGGTTCAGGGCCCAGGGTTTAGTTAACCGCCACATCCTGAAAAATTAAATAGCAAACCTAACGTTTCAATTGTTTTTTTTATGATCATCAGTAAAGTTGTCAAAGATCCTCATAGTGCTAACACACGTCCGGATTTGGTCCGGCTGGACTAACTCCGCCCACAAATCCGTTGTCGGTTCGGCGGACCGACCGGACGGCAGTTGATTCTCGTACGCCTTCAAGTGCACACCGTTGTCATCATGTCGTTGGATGCAAACATTATGGCGGTAGCGGCAACAATAGCAGCAACTTTACAGCCACCTCGTAAAAAGCGGAAAAAACAGAAATTGTATTTAATATAACGCGACCAATTAGTCACATGAAGTTGATAGGAATTTTAGATAAAGAGGATTTTAAAATATATCTGCGAATGAACCGCGAAACCTTTCAAGAATTATTAAATTTAGTTAAACCTGTCATCACAAAAAATGATACTGTTATGAGAAAGTCTGTTTCTGCGGCAGAGCGACTTATGGCCACGTTACAGTATCTTGCATCAGGTAGAGAATTGAAGTTTGAGACGGACTCAATTCATAATAATAATGTCCGGCGTACCACTCTACACACGCTCGGATATGGTACGGCCATAAATCCGTGGCCCGGCCGGACCAAATCCGAACGTGTGTAAGCACTATTAAGATGAAAAATTTATAAAGCAGATAAAGCTAAAATCTCCCGTATAAACTATGTTTTATACTTCTGGTAACATTTTAGCACCATAAACAATAACATATTTTTATACATGACAAACTTGTTGTTCCTCTAGAATGGGTATTTTTATTTTTTTTGTCAAATGATTATATAATACTCAATAATTCGAATGAATAATTAATACTTTTTATTAGAAAAATAGAACTAAAAACATTTTACGGTTTTCGGTATAACCACTCTATGCACGCAGCACGTTTTTGCGCGCTTGTTTTTCTATAATCTATGCTATTATGGCGACTTCGATAGATCGCGTTGCGCGGTATTGCGTGATACGATCGTTAATTGCCGTTATAAAATGGCTAAAGGTGATAAAGAGTTAGAAAAACCTATAGTGAATAATGAATTACCTAATCCCGATTGCCGGAGCACGGACCATGAAGATTCGGAATCGAACCAGGAGCAGCCTCTCGACATCGGAGAGCATTATTTGGTGCGGCGTTCGGATGACTCATGGCACCCGGCTGAGATTATACAGACGCGATACAATGCCACGGAGGGCTGTTATGAATATTATGTGCACTATGTCGGCTACGATAGAAGGCTCGATGAATGGGTATCCCGCCACAGGGTTATGTCAGATAGATTCGACATGTGCGAACAGTCGAACAACAACATAAACTGTGATCACTTGCTGACCGACAAGTCCGGCCGAAAAATAACAAGGAACCAGAAACGTAAACACGATGAAATCAATCATGTTCAGAAGTCTTACGCGGAGATGGATCCCACAACAGCAGCGCTTGAAAAGGAACACGAAGCTATCACTAAAGTTAAATACATTGACAGAATCCAGTTCGGCAAATATGAGATAGATACGTGGTACTTCAGCCCTTATCCCGACGAATATGGCAAACAGTCGAAACTTTGGATCTGCGAGTACTGTCTAAAATACATGAGAATGGAAAAAACATACCGGTACCACCTGAGCGAGTGCACAGCGCGACAGCCAATAGGCAGTGAGATTTATAGGAAAGGAACAATAGCTATATTTGAGGCAGATGGCAAGGAACACAAGATTTATTGTCAAAACCTTTGTTTAATTGCTAAACTGTTCTTAGATCACAAAACATTGTATTTTGATATAGAGCAATTCTTATTTTACATACTGTGTGAAGTTGATAAGCAAGGAGCACATCTTGTTGGCTATTTTTCTAAAGAGAAGGATTCTCCAGAAGGAAACAATGTTGCCTGCATACTGACTTTACCTCCATATCAAAGACAAGGCTATGGTAAGCTGCTTATAGCATTCAGTTATGAGTTGTCCAGGCTTGAGCATGTAGTTGGTAGCCCTGAGAAGCCATTATCAGACTTGGGAAAACTAAGTTACAGATCTTATTGGTCCTATGTCTTATTAGAAGTATTAAGTGTGAGCAGAGGTACATTGAGTATCAAAGATCTGAGTTCAATGACCGGAATATCTCAAACAGACATCATCTCAACACTACAATCTATGAACATGGTGAAGTATTGGAAAGGGCAGCATGTTATATGTGTTACACCCAAGATAGTTTCTGAGCAGTTAGCAAGCTCACATTTCAAGAAGCCCCGGCTGTCTGTAGACCCATCTGCATTGAGATGGACGCCTCCGCACAAACAGGGGAACTCGGCAAAAGCTAAAAAGTAGTACAGGCTAACAGGCTAAGCTTAGAGATAAAGTAAATAGTCAAAACCAAAGGACTTTCTCTAAGTGCTGGCCTGTTCTAAAAATAAATAAACTGTTTACTGATGTGTAATGTTTAATGTGCGAAGATGTAACTTTAACAACACAAATGAGTTTGCAGGTCTGGTGTGGTTCAAAGTGCATTTAGAGCATGTGTGGGATGTGGATACAGTCTAATGTTGAAAAATGTTATACAAGTGATTCCATGTATTCACAACCTGTACAATACTCTGATAATGGACTTGGAATAGACTTCAAAATTTCAAATTAGATTTTGGATTTAAGACTAAACATTGCAAGGTCTGTACTATCAGATTTAAATAACTATTTCTTTACAGTCACTCAAATGGGATGTTAAAAGTATATCTTATGTATCATGCGGTGTATAGAATCATTGCTAGAGTATTATCGGTAAGTTACGGATTATTTTTGCTTTAAGTAAATTCAAATGTTCTGTGGCATTTGTTGTTGAAGAAGTGATAGATTTAAAAATTGCTCTAAAAAAATACCAGTAAAGGAATAACAAAGCATTTGGAAGTTACAGTAGAATAGACAAAATATAGAAAAATAAGTAAAAAAAATATATAATATTTGTAAACAAAAAAATCATAGCTATACAAGGTAATAAGTGTGTAACAAAACCTTCAATGAGTAGTTTTTCAGATTAATTTTTCAACTTTTTTAGTTGAATACATGAATAAATTGTAAATATAGCTCATTGGACTTGAATGTGGCTAGATTATGTGAATATCATAATATCATGTTCATGACCAATTTCATACATTATGTATGCAGCTGACTCAAACCACTCATAATGTCACTAATTATGTGTCTTCATACCTAATTACACTTTTATTAGTGATAGATTCTAAAAATCAAATACCTGTTACTTAACAATTTTTAAACTGTAAACAATTGAAGAGCTTTTCATTTTGCCAGTTATATTTTTTTTTATTTGGCAATGGTGATTTTTTTAATGTTGTAGTCTGGTAACTCCAAGGGCTCTTTGAATGTGTAAGTTGTTGTCGTTGTCAGCGCCGCGCACGCACGACAGCAGGACGAGTATGTGTGTGCATAAATTGTAAATTAGACCCGCACCGATGCTGCGGCGCCGCCGCCGCAGCAGTCCGACACCAAACGTCTAAATTGAAAGAGCTCTAATGCTTTTCATTATTATTATGGAATAAATAGTATTATGTACTATATGTAAGCATTAGACATCTATTAGCTACTATTAAAACGAATAGACTGGTCATTTACCTATAAAATATGATAAATAAGAAATGGTACAAAATTCTTGAATCTTATATAGAGTTGCCAGCATTAGAATCATAAAACTTCAGTGGGATTAAGAGTAGGTTTTATTAGACATCCTTAAAATATATGCCATTGATTTGACGATGTCATATCAGGTCGTTGACCCCCAATGTTGATTGACAGACCATGGTTGTAAATGGTCAATGGGACAAACTCTTTTTACCACTTTCATCCCAAAGTTTTAACTGTAAACTAGATCTGTATTCTACAACTTATTCAGTTCCTTTTTATACTGGTAACAGTGATACTAATGATTAAGTTTTTTAATTAAGTTTCGACATTGATAAATGTAAACTGTCTGACAGTGTGTGTTTATTTTAGCTTTAAGTATATACTTTCGTCGTTCATATGTTTACGACTTCCTGTAACACTGTTACAAATAATTAGCAAACTTAGGACTTCTAGTTGTAGTTACAATACAGTATGACTGGCAATTTTGCGCACTTTTTCCAGTTCAGATTGCCTCAGAACATCTCTAAACCAGAACATTGTTCATTGTTAATAATAATTATTAATCAATACCTCTTAAGTCCAACCAGAAGGTGGTATTGATCAGCGATATATTTTACAGAAGTTGTATAAATATCAATAAAATAATTGTTAATGATCCTGTTTAATTAGCAATTGTGGCTGAATGAAAACATAGATATTCATAATTATTTTTACTCCGACGCAAATCGGCCCATAGAGATTTGGCGAATGGTCTATTATGTTAAATAGGCGATGCCCTAAAACGGGTAAGCGCGTAGAAGTAGGTCCGCGTAGGCAGCCCGTTATTGTTAAAATATTCTTACGAAACAGTTTGTTTTAAATGCTGTATCATCTAGAAAATGTGTAATCGGGTTTAGAACAAACTCGTTCAATTCGTGTGAATCCGTACTTCCGCATCTAATGTACAAACGTTAATGTATGTGAAATCCCCGACTAAATATAATAAGCTAATGAATGTAATTCGTTTGTATTTTAATTAGATTTTTTCGACGTCTGGTTCCATTCTGTTTCATAAGTTACTCTAGTTGCTATTTCGGTATGTACAAACCAGTGAAAATCAATAAATACTCGTGACTTAATTGTTGATTCAAAATCTGTAATTCTACAACGGTTTTAGATATTACATGCTGGAGTGTAGCGTGTGAACTATGCTAAATGGCGTCATTAACAGCTGTCGTGCAAAGTTGAATGACTTTTGTAGCTAACTGGGCATCCTGAAAATAGTGTCGCACGAAAATCCATTATTACATCACTCGTGAGGTGAACACGCTGAAATTATTGTGAAATACTTATTTTTGAAATAGTACTGAACAATGTCTACGATATTTTTAGTAAGATAAGTTTGTTTTAAATTCTGTAATGTTAATTTGCAATGTAAGCATCTTTAGTTGATAACAATTTGCCACTTCTGTTGTGTCAAGTTGCATTAGAAATTAAAAGGTCTACCCGTTGCCGTTTTTTATTAGATTCTGTGAATCATCAGTAATTTTCACTGTTTATTTGTGATAATTCTAATCGTAAGTAAAAGTGTCAAATAAAACGAATTCAGAAAGCTATTCGTTGTATTTTTTTTTTCCTTTTTATATTTATTACCCCTCCTTTTTCCCCTTTTAGTCGGATAATTGTTACCTACGGGGGGCGTTAGTTTTAACTACAAGCGTGCCTGAGCAGGTTTACCAGCAGCCTAATTGCGTAAGTTAATTCGGCAAGGCCTTGATCCCATCAATCGACCAATCACGTGCCAGATGAAAGATGCGTTGTGGATTTCGATTGATGGGGTTAAATCCTTCGCCTTGCCGAATTCACTTACGCAATAAGGCTGCAAGTCCTCACTGGAACAACGATTGCTCCCACACGGCGCAGGACACCCTTGAGGAATCCCCTGTCCGGGCAACGCAACACTGACCTTGTCAGTGCAGAGTCACGGCGACCGGTGTTGCGGATAACCCTTCGCTTCCGGTCGTGTTCTAGTTCTTGGCCATAGGTGATAGTACGTGGACGCCGTCGCCCCCTGCGAGGAAGGTTATTTCTAACTACATTGCGGATCAGTGTTAGCTAGTAGAGTGCGCAGGACTGGCCGCCCCAAGCGAGTTGTTCGAGTAATTGCACGTCGCGCAAGAACATTTGCTTATAGCGACAAAAATATAGGAACTACACAGTACCCACTCGCTCCTCGTTGCTCGCCAACTCATATCTAGTTTCTAGCTCTTCTCGCTTCTCGCTGGTCGTCGGCGGTGGGGAAACTGCCTGGTACCCGCAAACGTGCCCCTTGTTGGGCGCCAAGCCAGTGTTCCTGGGTCGCTTGTCACCAAAGAGGAATAACAAATGAAGGGAGAATATACGGACTATATCGGCTTATTCCTGCACTGAATTGGTCTTAATACTCAAATACGAACGTTGAAAAAATAGAAATTTAAAAGGAGAGGGAAAAATAAAACAGTACATCCACAATAACTATTATTTCAATTAATTTTTATTTACCATTATTTCATTTGCACATTATTATCGAACATCTAACACATTACATATAAGGTACATAATGAATATAACTACCGAATTGGACTCTGGTTTGTGCGTTGGGATTGGGAGCACTAGAAGTTGATTTTCCCGATGGCCACACCATCTGTAGGGGTAGTTTTGCGATAAAAATAAATTATAGTAGCGAATAACGATTAGTTCAGGATTTTAATCGTTACAAAGTCGTTAGAAAGTATTATCGAATGGGTTAAAAAAAAACGAAGTAATATGTTTTTTTTAACCTATAGTATTATTCGGATACGATATTATCGTCCGTTAGTCTCGTCTATAAAAATTGTTATCAACACAAATCAGGTCACTGAATTTCAAGATAAGACCTTCGAATTCCGAATAAACCGTTTTATCTTGGGCTTATCGCAGTATTATATACTGTAGCTGATAATAATCGACATACCTACCTATGCTTAAATACCTATAAGTAAGATATTAAGCCAATTTTTTTTGCAAAATTGCAACACTGATTTCGGGTTTCACGGTTTTTTTGTCGTTTAAAATCTATGTATTTATATAACAGTACATAAATATTTATATATAAGCAATGAAGGCTACTTTTGCAATCCAAAACGAAAGTTATATTCAAAATGCGACAATACAACGAACGACGCGATCGACTTTTGAGCACAAATGAATCAACAAGAAAAAAAATCAATGAATCAGATTTAGTAGATACACAATAATGTCTTTAATATTATTCTGAGATGAGATGTAGAATTGAATAAGGAAGTAGGAAGTACATATTGAAGATCTGAAATTGAAGCTTTGGTTACAGATAGATACAGTCAAAGTATTAGTTTTTACCTTGTAAATCAACGCACTATACGGGTGACTTTAAATTGTTAATTCGCTGGAATTTTTTTAGGATTAGAATATTTATTTTTCATCTTTCTGAGTTGCCCCATCGTAAAGGGAAAAGGTTTATTTTTAAAATTCTGAGTATTTTTAGACCCTGAAATATTGTCAATGAATTAAAAGGCTAATGCATGAAGGAAAAGTTTCAACTACCCTCGATCTTAATTCAGGTTTTACACTTCCTACTTAAACTTGATAACGTACCATATCGCCATTGCTGCAAATTTTTAATGTTAATTTGGGTATGAAGTAACTACCCACATTTTATATTTTAAATAAGAAAAGTAACCGACCTCAATTTTCTTCGAGATTCTTGAATTATCCACATCTCACCTCCCAGAAATGTCTTTGGTAACTTAATATAAGTACAATACGATAAAAAAATAAAATAGAAAATAAATAGGACATCTTTTTATACACTTGTCTTAATATTAAGTAGGTAATACCGAACACTGAACGACTTTAGCATTAAAATACTCAACACTTATTACAATATTTTTTTTAATGTTTAGTAGATTTTTTTATTATCTTCAGAACATACTAACCAACATACAAGGTACATATCTACGGCTAATATTATCTACGTTTAGTGTACAGATGAATGTTTACATTTTAGCGATTATGTAAACAATACAACAATTAGTTTTTATTAGATAATTTTCTATCAATCATGTGCTGAAAGGGCATTTTGTGGAATTTTAGTTATGCTTGTTACTGATAATAGAGAAACATATGGCTCGTAAAATATGTATGCGATAACAGCGGTATGTTTGCGTTTAGTCCATAACACATTCAAGTATACAGGTTGAGTTTTTTAAGTGTGCGTGGATGGCCAAATCCAAAACTGTGAGGAATAGCGAAAAACACTCAAAGGAGTCACGAGGCCGATTTTGATGAAAACTAAAACTGCATCATTGGATTTTTGAAAAATCAATATTCCTAGCGAGGAAAGGAACCCGCTGATTTGGAAAAGAAACGCATGCTGTATTATCACACTATTCGATAGTCTCGCTAATAAGGATCAAATTCTGGGCAGCAATGACATATGGGAAACTTTAAGAAAGGGCACATGTTTAACAAAATACTTATTTTTCCTACATTAAGTATGTCCCTATTACATCTTACGTGATGAAATGATGGCCAATATTTTCAACAAATAGCCGGTTTCGATTACTCAAGCATTGTGCTTCATTCAGCATTACAATAATTTTGATTAAGTTTAGAATATTCGCTAAAGATTTTGTCATGTCATCGATTGCATGATACGAGTCTTCGTAGATTTCCTACAAAAAAAAAAACATTTAGTTAAAAATTTCATTTTTCTTCAAGTTTTTCGTATGACATTACTTTCCAGAATTTGATCCTTATTAGCGACTCTATCGGTGTAATAATACAGTATGCGTTTTTTTTTAAAGTCAGCGGGTTGGATTCCTGGCTAGGATTATTGATTTTTCGAAAATCTAATGATGCGGTTTTAGTTTTCATCAAAATCGGCCTCGTGACTTTTTACCCTTTGTGTGTTTTGCGTTATTCCTCATAGTTCGGATTTGGCCATCCGAACCCACATAAAAAACTCAACCTGTATAGTGATGATTTCCTATCAATAGAATGAATCAGAAAATTTATTGGCTCAGCATTTTTGACCCCATACATGTATGGGGCCTATTCTGCAGTTACCTACCCCCGCCACATAGCTCTGAATATATCAAAATATTGATTATATTGGAATGTTAAGTTTCATATCATAATTTTAAATATTTACCTAAATATATACCTCGATTGAAATGTATTTTTTTATAACGACGATGCCCCTACCACATAAGACTGATATGAACTTTACACAATTCAGATGTACTCATTACTCTGTAAGCTTGCAAGCGTAAAAAATCGAAGTGCTGGCAACATTAACGGTGAATAAATACTTTTTTGAGTTAAGAATACATCTGAATACCAATATTATTGCTAAGAATTCTTTATTTAAATTATAGTGCAAGCTATGGAAGTGATAAAGACATCTACAGGCTTGCTGACGTATAAGCCAACATTGATAAATATCCCGCTATATAATTATTCATATATTTGAAATAATAGAGTTTAGAACCATTATTGCACACATTTAATATCCTAGAATTAATTAAGAAATGCGAATTTAGTTTTTCGCACGATTCTAACGCACTTTTAAATTATATTCGAGTTGAAAATACTTTTAAGGAGATTCACACAATTATCTTTCAACTTACTTAGACATGTGTATAGGACACCATTTTCCACACAATAAGTACTTTTCTATACATAGTGAGTACAACAAACACACTTACAGATATACTTTAATAGTTTTCCATTATTAAACATCAATCTATCAGCAAGCCGACTCCTCAAAGTCCTACTAGGACACATTTTAATTATTTACCCTGGGGTCAAATGTTTTGTACTCAATTTTAGACCTTAACAGTACTCAATAGACCTCATATTACAACGATTACTCAGCTCAGTAAGACCATTCAAAAATATGCAAGAGTAATAATAAAAATGTGTCCGGAAATTAAATATAGTCTATGAGATAGCATTTCCTAGAATATAATTATATATTAAAAAAATACTATGATCTTGGGTAAAGCGCTTACGTCATACATAATTATATAACTATGTATTAATACTGAATGTATTAGATCGATAAGTTACATTTTGTAGATATTGAGAGACAAAATATATACTATCTTTAGTAACAGCTCTTAGAAATTAATGAGATTTAATTATACAACACTTTTTGTCTTTGCAGATGCAATATAGAGGGTGATTTTTCAATGACTCGGCTTTTTTAGATCAAGTTCTTGCACTGAGTATGCAAAACAACACCAGTATACACGAATTTATGACCTTTTCACAGATTTTGTAACAGATGCTTAATTTTAAATTTGAGGTTCACGTTGAAAAATAAAACTGATTCGATTCCATCTAAAGTAGACTAAAGCTACGCACTTTAAAAGCGTTTTAATATCTAAAACGTGGTTTTTTAATATGTAATAATAATGCACAAATACCGATGTTGTGTAGTTTTTTTTTTATAAAGTAAATAATGACGATATGCTGTTTACGAGTAAATATTAACTAATGTAATTAATATTTCGTCCTAGTTATAAGATTTTTTTAATATTTTCAAGCTTGGTTACATTGTACATTATACAGGGTAGTCACTAAGATAGTATTTATATGATATATATATATATCGGAGGAAGGTATATCGCTTGTAAACTTATTACTTCAGGTTTGTTTAATTGGCAACATTTAGCTTCTGATCAATTCTCAGTTCGATTTTATTCGATTGACAACACTTTATTTTTCTTATGTCAAAATACTCGATTTGGATTGGATAATACAAGCAGTAATTTGCCGGAAGAGATTCTTTTAGCCAATAAAAAGCAGGAGTGTCATAGAGGCACTCTGAGTGGGTTCTCCCGCCATATTGGGTCGTGAAGTTAGAAAAAAAGATACGCGCGGACGCGCGTTTTGGGAGTTAAAAAGGAGTTGAGAGAAAAAGAGTTGAGAAGTAGCCTAAAGTGGCGTGTGTGAACTTGAACAAGTGTGTTTTAGTTGGGAAAAAGCGAAACGATTGGTGGCCGAATCCGCTGCTTTGATAAAATTGGAACAAGAACTATCTCTAAAACGGCATAAGTTACCTGCTTTGTGCATTGCATACCCACGATATGCCCACAGACCGAGGGTATTATTGAAGATAACCCTCCTATCTCCGATATATATATTGTAATATTTGAATATAATATAGATAGATATGATATACAATACATATTATATTAATGTATTTTAGTCGATTAAACGAATTATTTCTCATTTTTTTTTGCTTTAACAAGAATTGTGTTATTTAAATAGTGCAATATTTTTTTATCAGTTTCCATAATAAGGCAAAATTTATAAATTCTAGAATAATTTGAGAATATTTTTTTTTACTTGTCTTAGTAACCACACTGCCTCAAGGATTGCTCTTAAATACTTATATAATAAATATTATCAATACGACGTGACAATGAGGTATTGGCGACTTGAAACTGGCAGATAGGACAAATTAACTTGGTTTATTAAAAAAAAAAACGATCTTTAAAGTTCATAGACATGGCACATGATAGTGAAGAATTAACTGGAAATAAAATATCACATTACATGGGTTTGTGGTCTCAAACGACAGATGGCAGCACCATCGAGTCGGGAAAAATACAATAAATATATTTTTGAATGTTTTAAAACTGCGAGTACGTAGGATATTTAGGCGTAAATGACACTATTACAAATACATTACTTGGCCCATTAGAAGAGAATTTAATATATTTTCATATTTCAAAAAAATTTGCTTCATCGTTTGAGACCAGGATTAATTGTAAAGTGTTTAATATATCTGTTTACAATACATTGTTATTTACATATACTATATGATGTTATATTACATTATATACGTGAATATTGTCAAGATATACCTACAAGCAGGTACTGTGAAGCGATACACGTTCTCATATACATGAATATATAATAATATATATCTTCTGATTACAATGTACATGAACTTTGGTATAATTTAATGTAATAATGACTGATTATGACTACACTTAATAAATAAATAGAAAAATAAGCTTCATTAAAATAAATGGACATGATGTCTATCACTGAACAACGTTTTAATAAGTAATAATAATCAATAATAACATACATTTTTGTATGTACAGATGTATCTTTGGTTGTATCACTACAGTAGGTATCGACTATCGAGTTTACAAAATCGGATGCAACGAATTAGTCGATTGTCAGTAGTAGGTATTCAATTATTTATACTTTTCATAGGTTTTGCTACAGTAATAAAATCATTACTTATGCAGGTGTGTGAGATTGCAAATAAAACTTGAGAATCAATCATCCTGATGCCGTGAAACAGCTTAGTATGTTGGGGCCGTGTAGTCGATGTTTCCTGAAATTAAAAATAGATCACATTAAAATCATAACCTTGTAACTTTATTGGTAAATCTGTATTGTAACTTTATATTGGACAATCTGTATTGTAACTTTTTTTGGACATCCTGTATTTTAAGTTTTTTAAGGGAAATCTGACCCAAATATTTCAGAGTTTGTTTTGACCGCCAGATCAACTATGACTAGTGATATTATTATGAGATCTAGTGGTCCCAAGTGCAACTGCTGATCCCTGGATTCTGGGCTCGACTCCCAGGACATGCAAAAACTGTATTTTCCAAAAGGAATTTTTCTTTAACCTGTTTAAGACTATGATTTTGACCGAAATTTTTATCCATTTCCATTGTTGGACTTCAAAAGCCCGTATCATACTGACCAGAGCCATGTGTCTGCGAGAAGGGCGGGTCGCTGTAGGCGGGCTGCGGGTCGGGGGCGGCGGGGTAGGCGGGGAAGGCGCCCGGGCTGCCCACCGCGCCCTCCACCTCGTAGGCGGGCGCGAAGGCCGCGTCTGCGCCCACGCGGTACCGCTGGGATGCGAAGAAGGCGCAGGCCACCTGGGAGGAGACAGGACCGATAGAAAAATAAAATTAATAATTAAAAAAAAGTTTTTATAAACAAGCTTTTTCATATTCCTTTCAGCAAGCCCTTTCGTTTGAACCATATCACGGGGAAGCTTAAAAATAAATTGGTCCGCCATATTTGATTTAGTATGATGTCACTTAACTAACCATGCATTGGCAGCCAAACCAAACGTGTTTGTAAAATTTCAGCTCGATCGGTTGGGTATTACTGTTTATAATTCAGTTGCAAGATTTGGTCCATACATACTAACTGATAAACCAACTAAATAGGCAAGGTACATAAAAGTTTTTAATAAAGTTATTAATTTAAAAAACCTTTTTAAAAACAAGCTTTTGTATTCTTCTCAGCAACCCTTTACATATAATACCCATATCAAGGGGAAGCATAAAACCAATTGGTCCACCATTATTGAGTGTCTGCCCTGTTGTATTTAGAATGATATCTAAACACTTTATTGTACACCAAGTTAAAAAAAAAACATCAAATTTAAAACAAACATACAACAGGCGGCCTTATCGCGCTCTGCGATCTCTTCCAGGCACCCTGAATGGATAGAGATAGCCTGGACACGACATGGGGTTGCACTTGGTGCAAATTACAATCATACAAGTACTACATATGACACTAATTAGCTAACCATGCATTGCCAGCCAAACCAAACGTGTTTGCGAAATTTCGGCTCAATCGGTTGGGGATTACTGTTTTAATGTTCAGTTACAAGATTTAACCATAATATTATATTATCTAACTAACTAGTGCAGTAGTGCCTCTGTAAGCTGGTAGACCTCGCGATTCTGTCTTATTGATTCAGCTTTTGGTACTTTTCAAAATTTTCCAAAAACTGAGTCGACAAAATAAATGTCTTATAATTATCAAACCTGCTCATAAAATTCCACGAGAATCAGTTAAGAAATGCGACCTGTAGAGGAGGACAGCCGGACATCCAGAAATCCGGATCTACGAAAGCATTTTTGTCCAAGCTGAAACGAAGACGCTTCGCTCGCGCTTCTCGTTTGCTCGGTCAACAAGACAGGTTAAATATACATAATAGCTTGTAATGACGCTTTGGCACCTATAGTTTAAACATATTAAATTGCAACGCGTGTATTACCCATGTACAAGGTAGTACACTTTTATACCCACACCCAAAACTCGTCTGTAATGTATAAGTTTGATGTAAAGCGAGAAAGGAAGCTTAGATGCTATCGTTTAAATTCCGTAGGCGTAGTCCACCTGAAGGACAAAAGCAGTCGTGCTGCTTAGACTTAAATTTAATAAAAATATTGCGTCAATGTACTCTGTTATACCTGCTTAAAACCGAGTACCACAAAGTACGTAAGCGGTGGCGCGCCGAGGATACTAATGACAATAGTTACGGGGCCGCGGGGCAGTTTTGTCCCATCCTGGAGTTTAGTTATTTTGCTATTGCGCTTATGACAATAAAGAGAACTTCTCTTATAGAAGAGAAGTTGAAACAACATAAAAGAAAATTCATCCTTTTGATAAATATCAAAAGGATGAATTCTTCTTTTATGTTGTCTACCCCAAATATATTGGGGTTAAGGCAATATACATTATAATGATGTCATGATGTCTATAACAAGTTCATATTTTTTGATGAGCTGACTTTAGGGACCAATGTTAATGTAGATAGGTACCTAATTTAAAAAAAAATTAAATATATAGAAGGAAGCCGAAATCTAAAATTAAAATTTTCAACAATTTATCCTGTTGCAACCTTTTTGTCAATTACATTTTTGATAAGGCTGAAGGAAATTGACATCAAAAATAATTTTGCAGCAAATTCTTCGTCTCCGTTTTCAACCGAAACAGAGAGGACATGATATATGTACGTACTCGTAGGTAGCCATTCCTGTACAGCAAACACGTTGTGTAGCAAATGTCTGGCGGCACAAACGAAGGCCAATCTGATCTATCTATACACGTATAGGCAACGATGTATATAAGCCCCGACTGCCCGACATAAAACACCTTTTACCTTAAATATCTCTTCCAGGCCGACTCTTCAATTTAACTTGATGAGGTACCCACTGGCAAGTTGTACTGTAGGTAGCACAAATACATACAAGTGATGCTGTTCAACTCACTCACCCAGGGTCCCAGATGAAGATGCAGAAGAAGCAAAAGGCGGTGGCTCCCTGCATGTTGTTGGCAGCCTATTGGCGGTTTGTACTACAGGTAGCACAACTACAAGTGATGCTGTTCAACTCACTCACCCAGGGTCCCAGGCGAAGACAAAGAAGAAGCAGAAGACGATGGCTCCCTGCATGTTGTTGGCAGTGCCTACTGGCGGTTTGTACTACAGCTAACACAACTACAAGTGATGCTGTTTAACACTTTCCCATGCCAAGATAGAGAAGAAGCAGAAGGCGATGGCTCCCTGCATGTTGTAGGCAGTGCCTCTGGCGGTTTGTACTACAGGTAGCACAACTATAAATTATGCTGTTCTAGACACTCACTCAGGCGAAGATAGAGAAGAAGCAGAAGGCGTTGGCTCCCTGTATGTTGTTTGCAGCCTACTAGCGGTTTGTACTACAGGTAACACAACTAGAAGTGATGCTGTTCTCACTCACCCAGGCTAAGATAGAGAAGAAGCAGAAGGCGATGGCTCCCTGCATGTTGTTGGCAGTGCCTACTGGCGGTTTGTACTACAGGTAGCACAACTACAAGCGATGCTGTTCTCACTCACCCAGGCGAAGATAGAGAAGAAGCAGAAGGCGATGGCTCCCTGCATGTTGTTGGCAGTGCCTCTGGCGGATTGTGCTACAGTTAGTACAACTACAAGCGATGCTGTTCTCACTCACCCAGGCGAAGATAGAGAAGAAACAGAAGGCGATGGCTCCCTGCATGTTGTTGGCGGTGCCTACTGGTGGGTTCTCGGTCTTGCCCCACGCGTTGGATAAGTAGCAGAAACCGACGAAGTAGAGGAACGCCCAGAATGCTGAAGACAATGATACACAAAGATAGATTTTGATTAAATGATCATACTCCTAATTATGTGAGAGGGCTCTCCATACGTGATCAGGTCTTTTGGTCATGTTCAGGGTGGCATTTTAACCATAAAGAATCTTTCAGGGGGTGATAGGATCAATTTAAACTTTTACTAAGGGATAAAATCTGAAATATGGCAAAACAGCAGCTGTTCAATATCATTTCGTTCGCAAAACTCAATAAAATGTAGGGATTAGCTGATTTTTTTGCGATTTAGAATAGGAGCGTTCACCCACTGCGAATGAATTAAAAGTCCCCGTTCCAAAAATGGTAGGCATTAAAGATGCCTTTGGAAAATGTGAAGGGTTTGATAAACCTTCGTTTTCATTCAGTGGCTTTGCTTTACTTGGATATGTGTTGTGGTAAGAACTTAACGTAAAGTCGTGAAGTATAAACTACCAAGGTACCAAGTAGTAGCACTGGAATAAAATAATAAAATCATTCGTGAAGTGTAGGTAAGTGGGTATTTACACTTGGTTGTAAGTAAGTAAGTATAGTGCACTGTACTTTCCTCACAGTCTAGAATTTTATCGCTAAGGAACAGGAAAATTTCCACTGCGTAAGAAAAGTGGATTTCCTTGTAAGGTGCGCGCATTCGACCTCGTAAAAGTGAATCCGTTTTAACACGACAAGTAACAAATTAGGGTAGATTTTACGATCTATAAAATTTTACATCCAAAGAGAGGTAGGTATTGTGGAGCCGATCGAAGCGCGTTAGAATCCTGTTGTTTGTGTACTCATAAAAGATCGAATGACCTGACATTAATGGGAGCTGTAAAAAAATATAGACGCAGCTTAGTTTTATTTTATAGGCGGTAATTAATATTGTAAGTATTATGGCTATTATGGGCGATTATATAAGAAGATAATTCCTCTCTTAAGAATTGGGGGACTTGGATTTTAGAGCTACAGCATTTTTTTCAAGAAATCGATTCTTCGTTAACTCTACAATTCTAATTGAATCCTTTATGTAATTGAATCTGTCGAAGGATATTTATTTGAAGAAGGGCTTATGGTGTCTCAGGCTCAACCTGGCTTAATAGATAGCGGTTTTGCAGCATTAATGGTCAATTTCATTCACTTCATTCGGAATTCCTCTTGAGCCCTACTTTTACGTCTTTAAGAACCTACTTTTTAAATGAGGAAGTTTTATTTTTTGCTTAAACTGAATGAATTAATAAAAAAGTAGATATGTTTTCGTATAATGCTTGCTTCAGTTAAATAACCGTTAAGGCCTCTAATATTATCGTTTCTGCATCAGCAGTTTGTCTAATTGGCATGAGCATACTATTAATTATCTCAGCCCGCAGATGACTAATTGCGTCATCCTAGTGATATTAGTTGGTTAACTAAGCATTGATTGAAGTTGACCGTGGTTCATAAGGGCGAAATACCATATAGATACCTATACCATAATAACTTCTGATTGATGAATTGCATAATAGCATGCAAGTTACTTTGCACACTTTTATGCAAGTTATAGGCATGTGTATCGCCCTAAGTAGAGCACAAACCGAATATCCAAACCGTACTTACACCTACATTTCCACTTCTTGATATCCACTAACAATTCACAGATTCTTTCATAATCAAGAACAAATACTAGCCTAAAAAAATAATTTAAAAATTCAAAAAAACCCGACTGCTTCAGAGGCGAACTTAAAAGGCATAAACAAGAAGAAAATCACGCTGTGCAGTCGGAGGATACATATTCGCGAGCTGGCTGACCAAAACCAGATGACATGTATCCTCCGACTACACAGCATGATTTTCTTCTTTTTTACGTCTTTTTACTTGCAGGTTTTTTGATTTATAAATTATTTTTTTTATTTAGGTATAACTTTTTAGTTAACGTTTTTTTTTAATTAGTTACACGATAAGTAAGAAAGCAAAAAAAAATTGGGCTCCCACCATTTTTCTATTAATGTTATTATTATTTTTAATGTTGCCATACATTATATTAGTGACACTCGCACAAGGTTAAGACGAATCGATTGACGTAAGAATCACCAAAAACGGCCAACGCGTTTGGTCTTTAGAAAGCCACATAGGAACAAACATATATACATACATAGACTGATAAAAACATTACCCTCCTTCGGCAGTCGGGTAAAAAAATGTTTTTTTTTTTTTTTTTTTTTTTTTATTGTCTATAGGCTTGCGCTTGACCACTATCTCACCTGATGGTAAGCGATGATGAGGTCGAGGATGAAGCACGCTTGCCTAGAAGAAACCCATTCACTCTTGACTTAAAGACCCCTAGATTGTAGCTATCGGGAAATACAGACTCCGGCAGGGAATTCCACTCCTTAGCTGTACGCATAATGAAAGTGCCCCCAAAACGTTTTGTGCGTATGGGTGGGTATTTCGCAGCGCAAAGCTCAAACTGCAATATTATTTCTTCCTACCCAAGTCAGATCATATGACGGTCTCCTTAACCTTCGTGACACAGAATGCAATACAAACAACAGATATATAAATCTGCTCGCCATTGATGAGGGCAATTAATTCGACCTTAAATTCAATTTAGATCCTTCTGCAGTTTATTGACATATTAGCTCGGAAAGGGGTCTGTTTGTTTCAAGATTTTCCGGTATAGATATACTAAGTTGAGTGAGTATTTAAAAAAAATACGAGTAAATACATAATATGTATATTCATTTTTTATTTTTTTTTAAATAAAACTTTGCCCACTCTAGGAATTCCTGTAACGTGGATGCGTTTACAAATGTATTAACTCACATACACAACACCGAGAGCCGGAACAACTATCTGTAGGTCATACAAATATTTGTTCCGTGCGGGAATCGAACCCCCGAAACACACAGCGCTGCAGTCAATCGCTCAACGACTGCGCCAACCGTGCGCCCAATTCGATCTGTGGGCTTAGTGTGAGTTTTTACTCACGCTCACTCGTGATACCGTAAACGATCTCTTATGTCAAAATGCATACAAAAAAAGAGGTTTCTCCTTGCCGCCACCAGACGGCTCTTATCCAGTTTCTATACAAATTGAGGTTTACGTTAACGCGATTGACGGTGAGTAAAAACTCGCACTAAAGCCTCTGATGGCGACTACATTAGACCAGTTTTCACTGTTTTCACTGAAAAGTTTAAAAATATGAAATGAAAATATTCCATCAGTTCGAACTGACAGTTTTTAAGCTACATACAATGACTTTTACAGTCAGTTTTGACTGAATGATAAAACTAACTGCTAGGGAAAAGTGATCGTATATAGCCGCCAAAAATACTTCGAGTCTGTATCAGATTTCCGTGTGTTGCGAACAAACCTTAAAAGATTTTAAATTCCCCCTAACTTAATCCATGAGTGGCCTCGACCTTTTAGAGCACGTGTAAAATTTAATCTGTGTCATTATGTGCAAGATTGAAAGCCAAGAGTCTTAGTATTTCTCTAGTAGCATTTAAATAGTACATTACTGCAGCGGCTAGCAAAAGAGACATTGATGAAGTCCATCAATGCCTATACTCCATTTGCGATAACATTAGACGTTTAAATTAGCCCATTTTACAGCCCGTTCAACCGATTTCGACTTCTATTGCGTTGGTGGTACGACAAATGGTAGCTGTAGCAAACAGTTGGTTTTGGTAACAGATTTATGCTTTTTATGTCATCCTTATGTTTACGGGATAGAACTCAAAATCAGTTGAACGGACGGTAAAAAGATTTGGAAACATGTCTAATGTTATTTCAAATGGAGTTTAGTTGTGGCCAAGCCAAATTGTATAGTACTTTTCTCAAATAATGCGCGGAAATTAGTACCTAGAACTCATTTTGTCAAAATCAATGACGAACAACAATAATTGTTCCCGCGTTAGTGTTCTTTTGTTTTTTTTTCAATAAACGGCGTTCTATTCGCAAGCCAGTTCAAAATTTAAATAAAACCTCTGAAAAGTTACCTCCTTGGTTGCCATGTTTCGGAGTAAAAGATTCATTTATAAAAAAAGATCGTTCCATTTTTAAATAAGACGACAGATATGAGTTTACTATGTAATTTATTTGGCCGCTAGACACGACAGATATGGATTTTCATACAACTTTTGCCGGCCGCTGCTCGCATGTATTTGGCCGGTACTGCAATTTCGATTTATCTCGAAGAAGGTTGTCAAAATAATTGTCATATTTCCAAGCATGTTTGCGTTGGTATGTACTACAAAAGAAGCTAGCTTACATTTTGGCACTTACATCATGCACCAAGCGCGCTCTTCGCGATTTTGTCGGTAAATCCTGAAGTTTATGTGTTCTACATATATTAGGAGCATCTCCACGTTACATAAGAGTGACTAACTTAGCTTTATTTATACCAAGATTGTAAACATTTACATATCTACTTATGTACGTTTTCCTAGCTAGAACTAATGGAACTCGTATCAAATGATGTAATAAGACTACTTAACACTTCACATTTTCCAGGATTCATATACCATTTGCAACAAAAGCTCCATCCATTTGCTTTTGTTTTTTTGTGCAACAAAAGAGTTGGTAATATAGATTCTTTATTGTGAGATTACAAGTGACGATTCATTCCGGATTCATCCTAAACTTACATTAAGAATTAGAATTATTACTTTTTATTCGAAAGGATGGCGAAAATCTGAGGCGATTGTGGTACAAATCCAAATGACAGCTGCTTTTTTTTTGACTTTACTTAATTTAATTTTTAGAACAATAACTACCTATATATACAGTTAAATAAAAATAAAATAATACTACGAACGCGTATAAAAGGGCAGGGGTCATAGGGCGTGAAAAAATTCGTCCACTTCGCTGCATTTTAAAAACAGAATGGAAGAACGTTCTCTATTTAAAAAGGTGAAAAAAACAAAAGACCATGAACTTACCAGAGAATCCCATGTCAGCAAGTACATAGTGCTTCCTAGTCTTCACAGAGGACATCTGCTCGAAGACATACTCTCCAGCGATGAAGGCGATGGATGCAATAAACGCGATGACGGAGATGCCGACGCCGTAGTTGCAGGCATTCGTGTCACCGTTGTAGACGCAACTCTCCTTGCCGTCTTCGCCTGTGCGCCAGCCCTTGGCTGATATGCAGCCCATCACTATTACGCTGAATAACTGGGGAGCACAGGATTATATAGATAAGAAACATCCCTAGTTAGACAATATTAAAGAACATCAATGTAGGAGAGAGGGACATCAGTCCTGCCTCCTCAAACGCACGGCATTTAACTTGATTCTCATCGATTCTAAGGCTTGTATGGTTAATACATTGCGGCCCTTACCACTTCATCTATCTTGTTCTATAGCCTTTGTCGACTACTTTAGTTCTCTCTCTTTAGTTCTTTGGTTTGGTAGAGATAAAATGACCTAATTACAATGTGAGTAAATCTCCGTATGACTAATTAGATTGTCTATTGATAACAGCGCTCCATTCGTCAACCAGAGACTAAAATACTCTGCATATTATCTATATTGCCTTCATTTTTAATGGCTACGAGCTGTCTGTTAGTGTCAATCTTCACATCACTATTCATCAGTTACGGAACTGCTTTATTTATAGAAAATTCACCGTTGATTGTGCTTGCTCACAGACTTTTAATGAGCTACAAGAATTTCCATGGTATAACGCCCTCACGTTATGGCTTCTTTTGTTTCGTTGTCATTAACAGAAATGGACTAATGTACATATATATACGTAGGTATATTCATAGCACCATTTTTAGGGTTCCGTACCCAAAGGGTAAAAACGGGACCCTATTACTGAGACTTCGCTGTCCGTCTGTCTGTCTGTCTGTCTGTCTGTCTGTCTGTCTGTCTGTCACCAGGCTGTATCTCATGAACCGTGATAGTTAGACAGTTGAAATTTTCACAGATGATGTATTCCTGTTGCCGCTATAACAACAAATACTAAAAACACTATAAAATTAATATTTAAGGGGGGCTCCCATACAAAAAACGTGATATTTTTGCCGTTTTTTGCTCGAGATTAATAACGGCAACAGGTAGACGCTTGAAATATTCACAGAATATTTAGTTGTATATTTTCTTCAAAAAATAATAATTATTAAATTAAAATAAAATAAATTAAGGGGGGCTCCCATACAACAAACGTGATTTTTTTGCAGTGTTTTGCGATATTGGTACGGAACCCTTCGTGTGCGAGTCCGACTCGCACTTGGCCGGTTTTTCCATATTTATTATTCATGTTTACCTACATTTATTCGTGTTATGCATTGTGAATTATCACATTGCAATACCTGAAGGTTTTTCTGGTTACATTACGAAACGATTTGGTTTCAGTCGTCTAGTTATAAAAGTAATTTGTTAAGTCGTGTTATTACCTAAAAGGGACAGATAGTGGCGAACCGCATGAAAATTGGTGCCAGTTAGTGTTTTTTAGATCTTTTAGCAACTGGAACTGAAGACAGTTGTTAAAATAAGTAGTTTGGTAAACAAATTTAGAAGAGGTAAGTACCTACTCTTCTAAGTAACTCGATCGCGGCAGAGAGGCCGAAGATCGTGCATACTGGCGTGTGATTGGTATATACCTATTTCCAGGTTTAGGTTTGCTGTGGTGATTGAGACCACCAGCAGCCTAATTTTGCTTTGGTTTGGTTTGGGCTTGACCGCCATCAATCGACCAATCATATAGACGGAAATCCACATCGCGTCTTTCATCTCGTATGTCATTGATCGATTGATGGCTTCAAAACCCTTTGCCTTGCCGAATTCACTTATGCAATTAAGCTGCAGTACTACCTATTAATTGGATTATACCTACCTACATATTATATTGATAGGAACTAAGCTCTGATATAAAGGTTGTTACCCAAAGGTTCACCCAGACACAAGCGGAGAACTGGTGGTCCTCGGCACCGGGCTGTAGGCAATCCAAAGAAGCTCTGTCATCTTTGGACAGTAGGCTTACCAGGCGTCTTTTACGCCTGGACAGGAATGGCCTGCGCTTTGTGACGGGGACCATCACGGGACACTGCTCACTCAACAAACACTTCCACACAATAGGCATAACGGACAGTCCTCTGTGCAGGGCATGCATGGAGGCCGAGGAAACTGTTACGCATGTTCTCTTTGAATGCACAGGTGTCACCAAGATAAGAACATGAACCCTCGGGTCACCCAGATTACACTGATGTTTTGAGAAAACCAGGAGCTCTAATTGACTTCTGGAGGGAGGTGGGCTGGTTGGAATGACCACCCAACGGCCGCCATGGGCCACGTACAAAGGTCCATTTGAGGGACTAAGTGCGGAAACTAAACCCCCCTTACATAAAACATAAAGGTTGTTACATTCGTTCGTTGCTTGTAAAAATCGGTAATTCCTTTTTTTTTTCGAAAGTGCGGAAAATCAGCCTGAAAGAGATTTTCTCATCTAAAAAGGGCGGAAATGATCAAGTCGGCTCTAAGGGCCGTCTTCCGTCTTCTATAACTGCTGAAAAGTTATTTATTAAGACTGCATGCGTGGTCTACTTAACTGACCCAGTTTAACAGCAACCATTGGACATCAATGTTTGATTGGACTGTCAGTCTGAGCTAAGTCGACGTGAAACAGAAAAAAAATACCCGGCCAAGTGCGAGTCAGACTCGAGCACGAAGGGTTCCGTACAATTATCGCAAAAAAAAGGCTTTGTTGTATGGGAGCCCCACTTAAATATTTATTTTATTCTGTTTTAGTGTTTGTTGTTCAACAGAAATACATCATCTGTAGTAATTTCAACTGACAAGCTATCACGGTTCATGTGATACAGCCTGGTGACAGACAGACAGACGGACAGTGGAGTCTTAATAATAGGGTCCCGTTTTTTGGGTACAGAACCCTATAAAACAAAATTATTTATTTCTTTAGCTCATTTTCAGGCTACAACCATACGACATGTAGATGAATAGATAAATATGTCATCTATGTACACATTTAGAATCATTTTATTGATTTTGAATGTCCTTGAACCTTTCTTCAATTAGAGAGTATTATCTATTAGAGATATCTACATTCACCTATCTAATGATAAACAGACTTTATATAAAAATGTTAATGGCTTAGAATGTAGCCCAACCAGGCCATACTTCCTCTTGGACTAAAATATCATTTTGATGGACTATACTATACTAACTGCATTATCGTTTATCTTGCTATATTTAAAGAGCATGAATAAGCTATAATGTCAGCTCCATGTCTTTTTATTTTGCAATGTTCTGGAAATATTGTTCCTTGGCCATTTCAATTGATTTTTTATTAGGTCAAGACTGGAGGAACTAGGAAGATTGTAGAGTACTATTAGTTATATGTTTAAGTATTTGCATGACGAAGATGAAAAAGAAATAATTGCTATTGCTATTTATGTTTATTAGTGGCTATAATTATTTACGAAAAAGAAATTAGACCTACTGAATCTGAAATAGTCGGCGAAAATAGATAATCTTTACACTGGATAAATAATGACCCAATGTGACCCAGTTAAAAAGTCTATAAATATTGTACCTACAAGTTTTTTTTAAATAGACTCCATGCTGTAATCAATGTAGTGCAGTGTAGGTGTAACATTAGATTCAATTAGGTACTAGATACTATCAATATATAGGTTCAGAGAGTGGAATAATTGTCTATTCTTGGTTACATAGCTCTTTACTTAACACAAGGCCAGTCACATGCCATATAAAACCTACTTTGCTCTGTTTGTAAAATAGACTCTATGTTTAAAAATAAATCCATAGTGAGTTAGTTAGCCTTTGTGGTAGGGTTCCTAATTTGAAAATAATTATATTTGTAGAGAGACTTATTGACACCCTTTGATATCTAATTATTTAGTTCATTATGTTTATGTCGTACAAAATAAATTATATGTAAACAGGCAAATCATTTATCAAATTAAGGAACCTCATGCATACCGCGATCGTAATGATATTATGTAGGTATGTTTTTCCTTGAAATAAAAACGCTAACTGATGTAACTCGTTCATTCTGGCTTGAAAATGATTAAAAAAAGGTTCTATATGTTACACGAGGTCCGTACATAGAGCATATAAAGTATCTTACCCAACAGACCGCCCTGACGATCACGGGGGGCCTTTGGATGAATTGCTGAATATCGAAGGCTCCCCCAGCCTTGCCGCCGCCGTACGCCCCGGTCGTATCCATTTTAACACTTTAGAATGAGACTTTTGCTACTTCAAGCACCAATGTTAACTATCTCTCCATAAACGGCTCAATAAGTATTCAACCTCTGTAACTACGAATAGCCAATTCGTGTTATCGATCGCGCAGACGAAATTCACTGATGACAACAGGAAAATCTGACATTGCTGCGTTCTCTACGCCCGCGTTACGGCATCGATCTGCTTCAGCGCGCTCTGATTGGTCGGAAACAATCGACTCGAGTAGGGTTGCCAATGAGCTCAGGGAAAATTCGGTTTTCAGGAAAATTTACCACAGACTAATGAAAACGGCTGACGAATAAATATCTATAACATTGAGCTGTATTTATTTTAGCAGTATATACTTCCAATATTGTTTATAGTTTCATTTATTATGAAAATCATGCAATGTTTTTATATAACAACGTTTTTGTTTCACAAGAGTGAGGTAGCAATAACAAGAAAATGCTTTTGCTTGACAAAGTAGGTTAGAGATGGCGCAACGGCGCATATTTACTTCCGCTTTCCCGGAAAGCGGAAATGAACTCGCGAATGTAGCGCGGCATTTGTATTTATGTAGGACTTCGATAAGATTACAGATATTTGCTATACTTAAATCTGTTTGTAATTGATAAGTTTTGTTTGTTAGTCATAGGTACTTAATTAGTTTTAAGAAATCTAGCTAAGTGTGAGAAAATCAACTGACTGAATATTTTTCGTATTAAGAGGAAATAGGGGCAGAGAGCGCCGACTGAATTTCCTTAATAAAAAATCATAATTCAAGGTTTAGCTCTCGTCTATTTCCTCCTCCAATATTGTACCAATTTCCATCATCAGCCTATTAATGTTCCCACTGCTGGGACACAGGCCTCCTCTCTGTGAGAGGGAATATAATTCCTCTTAATAACTATTTATTACCGTGTCACGATAGTGCTAGAGCAAATATCTTTATGAGTTAGGAACATTGTTCATGTTTTTCACAAGGATAATTATGTGGTGTATTGTATTATGTAATTACCTAATCAGCAACAAGCTAACTCCTACTGAAGAGATAATTGACCACTTTAAAAGATGTACAGTACCTACCCGCCAAACTTCTTGGCCGCCCTGAAGTTGGCTCTCCGATGCGCACGGCGCGGCGCGGTGCTGTTTTTGTATGAGATTTACTACAGCGCAACCATTGTAGCCAACTTCAGGGCGGCCAAGAAGTTTGGCGGGTAGGTACTGTACTTAGTTTTTGTATGTTTTGGTGGATACACCATTTATAAGAAGTAACAAGAGTAGCCTGGTATCGGAATATGTATGCTTAGTTAGTGTAAGAATTGTGTGGGAGCAGTGGTGGCCCATTGGTATCGGCCGCGACTTACAAGTTGTAGGTCGTGAGTTCGAGCCCAGGCAGGCGCTTTACTTTGTGTAAATTATTTCATCACCACTGCTCTCAAAACGGTGAAGGAAAACATCGTGAGGAAATCGGCATATCCTAGAACCAAAAATTCTAAGACATGTGACATCCACCAACCCGCACTGGGCCCGCGTGGTGGATTACGGCCCATTCCCTCTCACAGAGAGGAGGCCTGTGTCCCAGCAGTGGGAACATTAATAGGCTGTTGATGTGTGATGTGAGTTAGTGTAAACTGCGGTCTCTTTACTTTTGCCGCAACCATTTATAATTTTTCCTCGTCTTCATAAATTATGATCGTTTGCGGTAAAGAATCTCGCCGGCATCATCTTGATAAATATGTAGAAAATAAGGATTCGATATCTCAACACAGGGAAATAAGATTCAGATTAGATATTACAAATATATTTATTGAAATAAGAAACGAACTAAATGAGGATCATAAGCTGCTCAATAATATTAAATTACATTTTAAACAATTCTGCTTTATCATAATAATTATAAATTGTTTTCATTTGCCACCACTCGAAAGAAATAAAATTTTGACTAGTTCATAGAACGTTATAACTAAAAGTGTGTTGGGTAAATCATTTTGCTTTTATTTTTCTAGCACCTTACAAAATATGAGCGGCGGCCATATTGGTTTTATAACATTAATATGTAGGTATACAAAATGTTTACATTTGAGAGTGTATAGAAAGAAGACTGTATAGAAACACTGATTTCTATCAAGATATTTACAAAGTTAAGCTTAAATATACTGTTCTACGTTTAATAAGATGTTATTTTTAATTATATTCACGGTGTTAGTTACGGGTTGTATTAGTTATTTTTCCATTATTATGGGCGTTATTTTGTAAACAATGTTAGGTAAAATATTATCAACAAGCCATAGATGACACATGTTAAAACAGTTAAAACAAAACAATAATGGTATTCCTAGTTAACTAACGAATTTAAAATAGCATTAAGTAGTCATTCATTCCTCATAAATATTTTGAAAAAGGAACAGCGTTTTTCTTGTCTTCGAAGTTGTCTATGGAAAGTATCATTTTACATAACATTGCCATCATAAAATTTTAGCAGTTTACTTTATGGCCGCTTGATATCACGTTGGACATGCGTTAAAAAGTGGAAAATAAATTAAAGATCATGTGTTGTGAGGTTTATTCGGATGGGGACAGTATCAAAAGTGTTTTCAATGTAATTCGGTAACACCATAAATATTTTTAGCGAGGGCGATTCTGCAATCCGTTGCAAGCAGGATGTTGCTAAGCTTTAGATGGAGGAATGTGACTATTTATAGTGGAAGCATAACTTTGTAATCGTTTTCAATGACGGGGCAAACGGCATGTCCTTAATGCGTTACAAGAATGTTAACATACAAGGTCTATGAGGTCTATAGCTAACTTTATAATTGTCTATGATACATTAATATGTAAACCCTAGTTTTTCACACTATCACTAGACTAATGTTTTGTATAAATTCTAGCTACATTAATCTCTACATCATAATCAAATACTCTACAATTATTGTACATGAAAAACTAACTACTGGGATATATTTTATCTATGACATAATTTAAGTAAAACAATATTTACAAAAATAGCCATTTTTGTCTGTTTTTGGATCCGTCTAACATCTAATTTCTTTACTATCCCAATAAAAAACACTCAATTTTTAATATTACAAGGAACTAATTATTTATTGTAATAACAAAAATACACAGCTCACTAAATTAAATAACAGAGGGTATTTAGCAAACTATATGTTTAAATTACAAGTATGTATAAAATGTACTACGTCGGTACAAAATGCTACAAAACTATTATATAGTACGTATGTATATTATCCGTTTTGTCGGGTAGGAATAGTTTGATGGCAAGTGACAAGTATCGTCTATTAGAGGCTTCACGTGTAGCGAACTCAGCATATATGGAATGGTCTCACATCATTGAAGCAACATTGGTAAAAAATTCATAGATTTTAGTCACATTACAAGTTGGAGGACTACATCCCCCTCTAGACTTCGAAAGTCAAAGTAACATCACATTCTACCTTACTCAGTCCTTTAACATAGAGGTAAATATAATTATGCAATGGAAGAAATGCTTACCAGCTCGGTTCTGATTGTATATTTTATAAAAACCTAATTTTCTGAGTTGAATAGCTCCTCAATAAAAAAACTAAATCCAATAATCGCGTTAATCGGAATTCACAATCGTCATAACGCTGCAATGCACAACAACATTGCTTTAATATTGCTACTCTCCTAAAACAATGTAGATGCTTATTAAATAGCTGCTTGCGTTATCAAAATGTCAGCATTCATTATATTAGTGGAAGTCTTTGCCGATGTCCAATTCTTTGGAATTTTTGACAAGTTCTAATGTATTCGAGTACAAATATGTATTCTAGATTGTCTGTGGGTTTTAGGAATCTGTGAGTCCTTGGCGCTTTTCTTCTTCTAACATGGCGTCGAGTTCGTCCGTCAGGTTGGCGAGCATGTTGCCGATGTCGTTGAGGACGTCCACGGGCTCCGTGCTCTTGTCGTCCTTGTGCTCCGGGTGTGTGTGCGGGCTGGACGGCTTCAGGTCGCTGCCCCGCGGAGGCAGGCTGGCCAGCCCGATGCCACCTCGGCCGTAGTCCACCGTGTGCGGCCGACCTCCGATTTGACCCCGGTTCTGCTTTATGGTCCCGGCGTTTTCGTTCGCGAACGGAATGCTATCCGATTCTGTGCTGGAGCTTGACTGTAAAGAAGAAAATGGGAGAACGTTAGTATTAGCTTCTTTTTTCGCTTGAGCATATTGCTGTTTGCTTTTAAAACAATTCTTTGTGACTTTTGCTAACGTATCTGGATTCAATCACTTAAGATGGAAAAGTAACATGACTTTTCAGGAATTTTGTTGAAGTTCATACAGATGTACTCACCTTAAAACTAGCATCGGATCCGGTGCGCAACTTGTCGTCGTCGTACCGCCGCGGGGGGCTGGAGGGCGCGGGCGGGGGCGGCAGCAGCCCCGTGCTGTCCAGCGACACGGACAGCGAGTCCGAGCTCGGGTAGGCGGGCAGCGACAGCGGGAGGGACTTCTCCGGGTGGATCTCCACCGTCGTCTGCCCGAAGCGAGAGAACGGCGCGTACTGCGAGCTCTGGCGCTTGGGCGGCTCGGGCGGCGGCTTGCGCGCCACGTGCGGGCTGGCGCCGTACGCCACGCGCTGCAGCCGCGCCGAGTACGCCACCTCGTCGTACGCGTAGTCCGGCGACTTGTCCCGGTACGCCGGCGTGGCCGTGATCTTAGCCACAGGCCGCGGCCGCACCAGCCCCCGCGGGCGGGGCAGAGTGCCCCCTCCCTCGTAGGAGCTGTCGTTGGTGGGAGTGATGTCACCGTCGTCATAGGAGCGCCGCCACTGCCCTCCCCCGTAATAAAACCCAGCTTCGGGCGAAAACGTGGTATGCGACGCTCTTTCCGAAGGATCCTCTAGACTTTCTAGCGATTTCCCGCGCGGGTGACGTATCTGTTGGTATTTACAACACATTTTAGATCCATCCCGGTTTCTCAAGCTGTCAAATTTCATTTTGAAAGTTATATTACAGAGAAAGTTTGTTCAAAAACATTTACAAACAACGGCATCAACTTATTTTACAGTTCATGTTAATGTCGCTCCTCTTACCATGCTGTCTGTTTTTAAGACTTTGTTTCGTCAATCATTAATCCAAATATGTATAATGTTAGCATTATTAAAACCATGCGCAATTAGTATAATATTGCATTAATTCATATAATAATTAAAATTAAAGTGAAACTAACTACCGTGCAGGAAAGATCATTCACAGCGGTTTCTACGGTAGTGGGGAGTAAAGGCTTAAACACGTAAAAAATAAAACACACATGGAAAACACTGCGTTCACTATAACGATAAAATCGTGTGCACTTAAAAGCCGGGTGCTCGGGTGCATCGAGAACAAACTGACAAGACCTGTGCCAAAGGAGGTTGTCTCATACCTGGATAGGGACCAAATCTGTGGCACATAGGGGCGTCGGTATGGCATCAAAGTTTAGGTCGGGGGGTTTATGGTAACTCCGTTGTCGCTCCCAAGGCTGGTAATGTAGCTCCCTCGGATATAAATCCTTTAGCCGATTATGTCCAAGGTGCGGTTTGTGTTTGGAAAAAGAAAAGAAAACAAAACATTCACATGCTGCTCTGGGCTAGTGTATGAGGTGGATGCAGCGGATGGACGTGTATGCTGGCGGATCACAACCCTGCGACTGACTCTCTGATACATTCAGGTTAACAGTAAGAAGAAATGCCGTCCGGCTAGAAGAAGAATTTTCTTCCGAAAGTGCTCACTTTATTTATGAGTAAATATCGAAATTAATTCACGGTTACATTAGTAACAGTTAATTGATTTCGTTAGTTAAATGTGGAAATAATAGTGATAGAAATATGTTATGATAGTGGAAGCAATAATATCGCAGAACTGTTGGACGTCCGACCAGCGAAGGCAATGGCTATGGACGACACCTATAAAACTCTAAGCGAAATGATAACAACGTCTCTGAACGCATCGGGGAAAGTTCACGAAATTTCACACTCATATTATTGAATATTGTTATAAACTTTACGCCAATCGGTTAATTAAATCAGTTTTCCCATAATGTGTCAGCTTTCGGCTCGCCAAACAAAGCTTTCCAGCCATTTTTGTGCTATAGGGTCACACAATATGGATCTAACAACAAAAGCCTCGACTGGCTCAACGGAAAACTTTAATTAGTAAAATAAATGTCAAAATAATGAAGCTTTTAAAACGCTTTTAAATTGTTAAAATAACGCTGTTAGTATAAAAAGAACAAATTTACGTAGGTAAGGTAAGTATTAGACATTTTATTAAAATAGCTTCGTTTCTGTTAGAAGATTTGGCGGTAAAAATCAAGATGGCCGATGAATGAAATGAGATGTAATGTGAAAATAATAAAAATCATAAAATTATGTCAAAATAAAACAAAAGAATATTGATTTGGAGTGATGCTTCGAAAATAATCTTTTGATTGACAGAATATAAATCTAATTTGCTCTCTATTGCACGGTCTATTTAGAACTTTTATTACGAAAGCGGATTTTCATAGATAATTTATAGTTTTTTTTTTATAATATCCGCTGTCATAAATAGGGTTGTTCTAATAGCAGACTATGGGTTGCCATATGAATATATAATTTTACTATAATATTTAACCACAGATAATATAAAAAAATAATAACTTTGGTAGTTTTATTGGCCTTCATAGTCTACTACAAGATGAACCCTAATCTATCAAGAGTCTAAATTCTAAAACATCACTACAAACACAATGACATTGGGTCTAAGGTCTATCAGTGCATGGTACTGACCTGGCCCGGTTGTATTCTTGTAAAGTCCAACGACCCTTGGTTGCTAATGCTCCTTTTTCCTGCTCTAATGTCTTTCACTCTTTTGATGGCAAGAAGTATTTTCTTTTGGTGACCCAAACGGACTATGCCCATGTCTTCTAGATCCTGAAAAGGAAATGGAGATGTTTTATTAACATGAATGAGAAATGTTTGTAAAGTTCAAGGTTGCCATTTGTCATGTGATATAGATCTTTGGCAGTCATAACGGGAGATGATTAATCGTTTATCTAAACTATTCTAAACCTTAGCGAATGGACAGTAAACTAATTGTGATAATTTATAAACTTAAAATTTTTGACATCCACAAGTGCCGTTTAATGGCCTTATTGAAATAAATGATTTGATTTACACTTTGAATCTATCAGTGGGTTGTGGTCTTCAGATAAGTAGACTTCATCATCATATCAGCCGAAAGACATTCACTGCTGGACATAGGCCTCGCTATATTGACCGGTCCCGTGGTTCTCGCATCCAGCGGATCTCCGCAATCTTCACCAGGTCATCGGTGGACCTGGTGGGAGGCCTTCCAATGCAACGTCTTCCGGTTCGCGGTCGTCACTCCAGAAACATCCGCCATCCGTCCTGCGAGCAATGTGCCCTGCCCACTGCCACTTAAGTTTGGAAATTCTTCGGGCTATGTCGGTAAGTCTGGTTCTCTTGCGGATCTCTACATTTCTGATTCGATCACGTAAGGAAACTCCGAGCATAGCCCTTTCCATTGCCCTTTGAGTGACTGTAAGCTTTCTGATAAGGCTCATTGTTGATATTTTGCCCCACCCATTACGTCGGAAGTCGATCACACTGGAAGCCATAGTTGGTAAAACAATTGTCAGATAATGATATAATGTAATGTGAACTGTGCTTACCTCCCAAGCGAGTTGCGTAACGTCGTGAACGGTGCGGTAGCCCTGCGCTACTAGTGCGGGACCGTACTCCTCCAGCCGAAGTAGCCGCAGCCATTCTTCTAGGGAACCCTGGAATGAGGGGAGAGAAGCGCTTTAGTGGGTTCATATTGTGGAGGCGGCTGTTTGTGGTCTCTGTATGAGTAGACTTGAATGAGTTCCAAGAATGAACGGCACAGAGACTTTCGAGATTTTTCAAAAATTTGCATTTGTATCAAGACTTTTAACATACTATTAAAATGTTTTATAGGTCATATCAAACAATACATACCGGTATATAATCAGGCAGGTTATCCGGAACATTTAAATTGGCCAGTTCTGCCTTTAACCGCTTGCGATGGTTGGGTTTCTTGATGCCCACTGCCGTGAGGTCTTCGGGAGTCATTCGTGTGACGGTCGGTAGGTCGTAGCCAGCGTCTATGAAGAGCCGGGCGTACTCCTCCATTTGAAGATCTGCTAGGCACGCGTGGATTATGTCTGTATCCTGAAATGATGAAAGAGAAAAATTGAGATGGTTGTTGAGACTCTTAGAGGTAATTTTGTTAAGGAACTGTTTGAAACTATTTACACAGAATAATGACAGAGTTTTTGCTCAGCATCAATTTAATTTTTGTCTCTATTGTTGCAGTAAATCTATCTTCCTTTGCCACCAACTGCATATACTTACCGGTAGACCCTGTGCAATCATCGCCCGCACCCTATCAGCGAGGTCCCCACAGTGACAGGCGGCGTGGTGATGGTGAGGCATGCGACCTGACGCGCGCCCACTGTCCAGGGAAGCTGAGGAGTGACGGGATCCAGAGCCAGCCGACCCTGACGAGGAACCGGGGCTGTCGCGACCGGGGCTCTGGAAATGTGCACGAAAGAGGTCAACAAATGGGTTTAGGAAAGTTTGTTCTGTGTTAGAAAATGAGTGGGTATACATGTGAAGAAGAAATTAAGGGTATTTGTAAAACAAAATTTAATTTTGCGGACAGCAATAATAATAGTCGAATTTGACTTCTTGGTTGAAAGACTTGGAATTGTTTTTTGGGAAGATGAATAAGTTTTGATCCTTTAATGCTGATTTAATAATGTAAGTTGTCAAGACTTACATTATGGCCACTCATTAACTATATCAATAAACAAGCAAGTGTGGTTTAATCTACGAAAGGGTTACAAAAATAAACAAAATGTCTTTTTTTCCAATCTCACCTGTGTCATATCAATGCCCTGATCATCACTAAGTGCTAGCTGATGGTGGTAGTAAACTGCTGCCTTGTGCGTGAGGGGCTGCGCGGGCGGCGGGAACGTGAAGGTGCCGCCACCTGCCGGGCTCTTGCCGAGGCTCCCACTCGCACCCGACACGCCGGAGACGCCAGAAACTGTGCTGCCATAGTCTGAGTGGTCATCTGGAATGGATGGTTTAAATTCAAGTTAGATATTTATATAAATTGGTATTGATTTGGTGAATAAAAAGAAAGGAAAAGAGTTGAATAAGCTATTCTAAGATTGGATGAATCCCTTGTTGAGTGACCGGAATATTGCCTGTGACGAAGGCTTCAGCTGATTAGAAAACACAACTGAAGTATTTTAGTTAATATCTACCTATTCAGAAGCGCTAGTAGAACCAATCGTTTTCAGAATCTCATGGGAGTTTTCAAAGGGTAGAAAGAGAAGTGATACCCCATTCATATGGTCCAGGAGTGACAAGAAGTTTTTCTTAATTCATCTGAGCATCAAAAGAACGAAATTTTCATCGTCTGATGCAGTGGCAGGGCTCTGAGTTGAACTAAATATTGCATAGTTTTAAAAAGTTCCTTGGGTTTTATAGACCCGTCTGATACCCAGTGTGATTGATTGATTACCCACTTTGCACAAAGGCTTTGGGAGTGTCCCAAGTACCCAAACACCGGCACTTTGAAAGATTTCATTCTTGGCCACTGACGCTGTAATCGGCGTGACCAAAACAAATAAAGTTTTCCATCGAATCGAAAAGAAGAATAGTTCCTTACCTCTAGTATGTGAAGGCGTATCCGGCGGCTGCGGGTAGGCCTGTTCCTCGCAGGAGGCGTACCCTTGCGAGCCGAAGCTGGAGCCCGAGTGGCGGTGCTGCGGGGTCCCGAATGCGTCTCCGGGGACTGCTGGCGGGGGCACGCGTTTGGCGGTGGCCGTCTTGCCAGCGCCGCTCCCGCCGCGAGACATCCCGCCCACTGTGAAGAAGGACCAGGATTAGTAAAACTGCTGCAAGATTTTTTAGCTGTTGTACATTCATCATCAACCAACTGGGACACAGGTCTCCTCTCTGTGAGAGACTGCAAACAATTATTGGGACTTACAAAAAAAAAATACTAAGTAGTCTTGTATTATTTTATCAAAATTTATTTTCTAATAAAATTTTCCGTTTAGTCTACATTTGACAGATTCTACTTTTGACATCATAGTCTACTTTTGACAGATTCTACTTTTGACATCATAGTCTACTTTTGACAGATTCTACATATGACAGATTCTACTTAGGACAGATTCTACATATGACAGATTCTACTTATGACAGATTCTACTTAAGACAGATTCTACTTAAGACAGATTCTACTTTTGACAGTTTCTACATTTGACATATTTTGAAAAAAGTGAGACAAGTAAGGAACATTGTTGCATGAAAAATAATAGTGTTATATAGCAATCACTATATTTATTGATAGGCGTATTTTGTTTTTATACCTAGTATTAAATGTTTATATTTATAGTAACTAATATTTTTCGTTCAAGTTCAAGGAGAAAATGAACTGTCTCCTCATTTTCTTTTCCGAAGTCGGTGTCTTTTCTACCCATTGTTTTCCGTTATTCGACACCGACTTCGTAAAAGAAAGTTATTTGTAGCTTTGTAGTGTTTTGTTTTCGATGTCGGTTTGATTTTTTGCTAAAAAGATTTTTATTTTCCTTTTTTTGCTTTTGGTAGGTATTCTCCAATTAACATGAAAATCATTTATAGCCAAAGTACATCTCATGACGATTCGAATAAGCTCAAACAGGACTAGGACACATTACTAAGATGGTTTTATTTCGGAATTCCAGTGGCCATTGTGGTCTTCTTCATCAGTTCCACTTCACCTAATGATACTTTTTGAGTGCAAAAGATTGCATTATTGATGAAAATACCAAAATAGCTATATGTATGCCTAAAATATTTGAGGAGTTCCCTCGACTTAGCTAGGATCCCATCATCAGATCATCGGTTTCTTCATTGGAATATCTCCTTTCCAACAAAAAAAGAATCAACAAAATCGGTTCGTAAACGACGAAGTTATCCACGAATACACATAAATATATATATATATATATATATAAATAAGCCGAATTGAGAAACCTCCACCTTTTTGGAAAGTCGGTTAGTGAGGACACAGTTCATTTTCTCATACATTTTGTACGGAACGGCTTTAATGAAACTCGAACTTGAACGAAAAATATTATTTACTATATAATACAAACATTTAATACTAGGTATAAAAACAAAATACGCCTATCAATAAATATAGTGATTACTATATAACACTATTATTTTTGATGCAACAATGTTCCTTACTTGTCTCACTTTTTTCAAAATCTGTCAAATGTAGAATCTGTCAAAAGTAGAATCTGTCTTAAGTAGAATCTGTCTTATGTAGAATCTGTCATAAGTAGAATCTGTCATATGTAGAATCTGTCCTAAGTAGAATCTGTCTTAAGTAGACTCTGTCATATGTAGAATCTGTCAAAAGTAGACTATGATGTCAAAAGTAGAATCTGTCAAATGTAGACTAAACGAAATTTTCTACAGTTTGCTAATAATAATTATAAAAGTTTACAAGTCCCAACAATTATTTAAGTGTCGTATCGCTGTCGTAGTCAGTTCCCAGTTATTTTATCTCTGACAGCGCTACTATGCGCCCTATAGTTAAGAATTAAGATCACAAATTCAAAATTTGATGTGAAATAAATGTAAAAGGAAACAAAGCTTTGGGTGCAGAAGGTTTCAAAGACAAAAAGACAAAAAAATCATTCTTTCATCTGGGCCATTAAAGAGCACTTTTGAACGTCAAAAATATAAATTTAAAATTAATAATAATTGATTGTACCGTCCATTTGGAAAAGTTGCTTGTTATGGAGAAGAACGGACAAGAAACTCCGTTTTATGGAGTGGTAGAAGGATTTACCAGTCAGCGAAGTTAGTAAAAGGGGCTGAATATCCAGGGTGTTCTTCTAGTTAAAATGTGTCTAGTTCAGTGGTTTAGTAACATTATATTATTAAGTGGAGTACAAAGCCTAGTGTCTGGTGTTTGAATGTTTGAGGCGCCTTAGATATTGTTGTAATTTTCAGAAGTTTATGCTAATTTTCGCGTCATGTTGTCGAAGGTGAAAGACCGTATACGGCATTAAATAGATTATTTTGCATTTACTTGTTAGTTAGTAACGTGATTTGTCGATTTTTTTTCATTAGCAGGTGATAATTTAAGAACCTGTGTGCTAATTGAGTGATTTTCCTGAAATAGGTTGTCTAGATTATTTACCGTCGAATAATGTTTCTTTACTCCAACTAGGTACTTCATTTTGCGTCTAACTCAACTTGTTCCCAAACTCCGTACAATATTTGCACAGAGCGAAATCTCATCACTCACATAAAGGGTTCGCCTTTAGACCCTTAAAACCCAATATAATGAATACGCAAAGGAACCCAAAGGGATGTAGGTAAATGAAATAAATGAAACCCTTCAAAGAGTTCAAACACTGTTATCAGGCTTGAACACGACGTAACCGCAATCTCGTAATGAGAAGCTCCCTTCCCCTACCCCCGCTGTAAGCTGATAAGTCGTGGAGGGGATAAGTTTGGTAATAAGGTAAAAACGTCATCAATCATGTTTGGCCCATCGCGGAGATCGGACGTCGGACGGCCTGAATCGGATCGACCACCTAATTGCTTGTGTCGAATCGATAACGCTAACTAATGGGCGGGAAAAATCGACATCGAATTAATTGCGATGCAAACCCCTGATAGGAAACCTTGGCGAATTTATGCGAGAATCGAGTTTTAAAAACAATTTCTCGCCTGAATAATAAGGTTGTTGCTGTTGAAAACGGCTTTTTATTTTGTAAACAGCTAGCGTTGTTAACTGGCAGAGAAATTAATCATTAGATTATTTCAATGTGGCTGTTTTTTGAAGAAAAACAAAATGAAGACGACGAGTGAATTACAGGGTTCTCAGAACATGTACAGTTTTTAATAGCGTAAATATTATTTTATATCCCTCGGCATTCTTTGGTACTAAAAGTTATGGCTTCAATTACACGCACGCTATATTGGAATATAAAGGTTCAATCAAGAAATAAATAAAATATCGGCGAACATGTGAATTGAACAGCGTGCGAAATTGTTGAAGATTGAAATGTGAAAAAACAACGATGCAATATTCATAGATCATTGAGCTGAATTAATTTTTTTAGAGCATAAAATGAAGGAAGTAAAACATTTTAAGGTTCAAATAATACAATTTTATAACATTTGTTTTTGGATGCATGGCAGTGCAACTAAAAGTTCGCGAGAATAGGGGCCGTAAAACCATAATGAATAAAAATTATATTAATTTTATTTAATCCTTGTGTCGCTCTCATGTAGCTATTTGAAAAAAGAATAATTACAGGGCTTAACTACTCAAAACGTAAGCAAAGAATGTCAGATAATGATCCGAGCGACTGGCTGGTAATCCTGTAAGCATTGCCACCCACTTTACGTTTATTACCCTGTCATTATCGTGCCGGATTACCCACCTGGCCAGCTTACGCTTTGATGGATCATTTGGACGTCGTACTGTCTCAAATCACGAAAAAAGTTCGCATTTTTTTATTCTTCTGTCATTAAATGGCGGTGTAAAACAAATGGTTGGTTTTTAACAGTTTCTCGCCCGAAGGATATATGTTTTATATTGGCATTGTGAGATTGAGAATGACTTTTAAAATAAAAGTCGTAAAAAACATAGAAACTAACTAGTTGTAATAGTTATCCCATTAAATGATTGTAGACATGCTTATTGATATAACGACCGCAAGCTTAAGTCTTATATGGTCGTATTATAAATTTATGGACGCAAAATAAACTTTCAAGCGCTTAACGTCTTATAGAATATTAAAATGTGTCAATTATAAAGTAAAAGTAAGATATCGAGGTATTCATTAAATTAAACCTTTCATTAGGTTAAATTAAATCAACAGCAAGCTTTCTTATCGTAATTATGATACAAGTTTATAAAGTATGACTCCATAAAATTTGATTATTGCTTCTACAAGATTATTAGTTTTATAATTGACATACCAACAGATAGCTTTAATAAGCGGTGCAGTAAATAATTGTTATCAATAGTTCCCGAGGTAGGGAGGTACAATAATTGCCAATAAGCAAAACGGTAGCATGTCTGGCTCGTAATAAATAAGTGCGTATCTACTAATTCCCGACGATTAAGCTTGTGATTAAGCCACTATTACTAACCGACATAAACTTATTTGCCATTGGTTTATTGCATTGCAGTTTGCTGTACACCTTATGTGCTTACCATAAGTGTTAAATTAATTAAGATGGTGACAGACTGCTGTATTACGCTACTGACGCCATCTAGTAACGTCGTATAGATATTATTAGACGTATCTGCAGGATCAAGCAACTTGCTAACGTTGGTATCGACATACACAAGCGACCCGACATTATTAACAATTATGCGGCGCCGACATCAATGCAATGTTTATTTTTAGAAGCCCATATTAGTTATATGGCTGCATGTTTACCAATGAAGCATGATTTTAAAGGCGATGAGTTTGATAAGCTGGCTAGTCGTAAAAACGATAAGTTAGAAAAGAAAATTACCATTGGTAGCTTATTTCTCACGGGAAATTGAAACGACTAGTATTCAATATAGCAATAAAATGCAAAACTTGATAGGATCGTTTGGAACGTATTAATAGGTATTTATTAAGAGCGAGTAAATAAATTTTCACGCACTATATTTAAGTTTTGAAATAATGTTCAAATGCTTTACTGAACACTTCGTTATAACGTGAAATATTATTTCCCCTTGTCTCTCTATAATAAAAAAATGGTATTATGAGAATATTTGCAGTCTTGCTGTCATATTTCATCTGGTTTATTGATAAATAATAACTGTTCTATCTTTTGAGTACCTACGTCGTTTTTACAACTTATAATTAGGAAACGAGTTTGAATCATGTAATATATCTGTAATAACTACTGTCGCAAACTGTTGTTAAACGGTTTAATAGCTCGCACTAAACATTTGTGACAACTATCATAACATAATACTCGTTATGTATATCGTTGTGTATATTGTTTCACTTTATTACGGGGAAACATTCTGCAGCATTCCTGGGTATTTGAAACATCGAGACCTAGTATAGACGACACATGACGCGCTGGTTCTACAATTTTATAGAATTGATGCATTGCTTACTTTCATACTGAATGAGTACCTACTTGGTCATAGTAGTAACGATAGGTACATAAACTAGTAGGATCGTAAATGATTTCTGCATATTCAATTTGTTGTAGGTACATTAGATTGCACAGAAAAGAACTTGGCACTGCACTGCAATGCAAACGTTAAAAACAGTTTATTTGAAGTGAAAAAAAGTGTAGGTACTATTGAATAATTTGTAAATCCCTGGCTACCAAAGGGCTACTACACTGAAATGAAAACTATGCTGTTATCCCCCACATTTAATCTTAAAACAAATAAACTACGTAAGTTGGGTATATACATACCAATACATATAAAACCCAATCTAGTTAAAAGGAAATTCAAAACCGTTTTCACATTCCCGCCAACAAAAAGCGTCGTAAACCCGCCCTTGTCCGTGTCAAAGGAATTTACGCATACAGCCTTACGCGGCTGGTTATCAACCGTTTAAATAATTGACTGGCCAACAATGGGCCAGTGTGTAAAGATATCGGGCCATGTTTAGACTTTCACCAAAAGCACTGAAATGTTTTTTAGAAAATTACCAACGAGTTTTAAAGTGAATTTAGAACTCGTTCGTTCCCGATAATGATGGCCCTTCCTACCGTTTACCGCTTGAAGATAAGCTGCTGGTGTTAAAAATGTACGAGAAAAACGTTTAGTTTATTTTAATGGTAAGAACTTAGTAATTGTAGGTACGTATCAACATACATGTACAATTTTTCTTTTATGTAACATGTAAAAGGAAATTGCAGCATGCCAGTGATTTCAGAATGTATTTTAAATACTATTTACAGCTAAGGAGTCCAATTCCCTGTCGGAGCCTGTGTTTCCTGATACCTACATCCTTTGAGTCTTTAAGTCAAGAGTGAACATTTTACTTCTAGATATCTAAGCGTGCATCACCATCGACCACATCATCGCTTACCATCAGGTGAGATAGTAGTCCGGTCAAATTAGACATATCACATTGCATTAAATCACATAGAACTGAAAATTGGTACGAATGTACGGAACATCATTATAAATGAAATGTCAAAAGTCCCCATCGATCCCACATTTGCAAATTTTTTTATTCATGGTCACAAATATGGGTTTTTTGCGTTTTTTTGCCGAACGGTAAGTTTTATGATAAAAATAGGTCAGACAAAAATTGTAGATTATGCAATTATCTATAAAAATGTCTAAACATGTTTTCTTCTAAACGTCACCGTTTTTGAGATATAATGGTTGAAAAAGTTGTATTCTTCATAATATACACACGTTGCCACGCCACCTGGGAGGTAGTGTACTTGGCGCGTTTTTTTTAACGTGGTGTCGCCGATAGGCCTATTTCACAATCTATTGTGATCCTGCTGAATTCAATACTATTAAATTTTTTTTTTAATACAGCTTTTTCAACTTTTTCAACCGTTATATCTCAGAAACGGTAACGTGTAGAAGAAACAATGTCTAGACATTTTTATAGATAATTGCATAATCTACAATTTTTGTCAGACCTATTTTTATCATTAAGCTTACCGTTCGTCTAAAAAACGCAAAAACCCATATTTGTGACCTTTGACCTAGAATAAAAAATTTTGCAAGCGTGGGATCGATGGGGACTTTTTACATTTCATTTATAATGGTGTTCCGTACATTCGTACCAATTTTCAGTTCTATTTTCAATTCCTATATTCATGCCTCTAGGCACGCCACATACATAACTTCGTCTTTCAAACTGAGCATAAGTTAACGATGCAACGAGGATGGTTACTCAATCGCTCTAAACGTTCGTTGACTGATACTCATTATGCCTCGTACACTCACGCTATTTCCGTTGTGAGGTAACCTAGCTAGCTTAGGAATGTTTAGAACAAAATCTGCAAGAATGTCAAAATTCAAGACGAAACTAACGACGTCTGTGACTGATTGTAAACTGTTGAAGTATGAATCTGGAAACAGTTTGAAAATTGAAAGGTACAATTCTCTTTAGAATTAAAAAAAAATGGTGAAGGAAAATATCGCGAGGCAACCGGCAGGTCCTAGAACAGAAAATTCAAAGAGTTGTGACATCCACCAACATGCACGGGGCCCGCGTGGTGGGTTAAGGCCTATTCCCTGTCAAGAGGAGGTCTGTGTTCCAGCAGTTGCATATCCACATAGTTTTAAATACAGATTGAATCAACATTCTAAAATCATTCCGATATGCAAAGGAAACCTGAAACAGAATCTCAGTGCGCTTATTCTCATATTTGTCCTAAGGCTACATCCGAATAATCAGACATTTGAGTCGAGACAAGATGTCTTATATTTCTCGATATTCAGTTGTTGAATTTACGATGCACGATTAGAAAGGACTGGAGATTAAGCACTTGAACGGAGTCATAAATAGTAATCCTATGCTAAGATATAAAGTTTGATTTTAACTTCTGTCACAAACGCGACTTGTCAGCGTGGTTTTGGCAGCGTATTGGCGATAGGTTGATTGTCGAACTTTAGTAACATATTTTTGTCAATTTTTAATGACACCTTCTGGAGTAAAGAATCGGGTTAAGTCAGCATTTCTGAGCAAATCAGTAGCCTCATTGCGCAATAAGGCTGAGGGATGAGTTTGAATTTTGAAGGTCTGATAAGTTTCTAACGGCAACATACTTCGAAAATTAATTATTGCAGCGATTGAATCTCTTATCCAGTCCCAAAATAGCCTCAAACTAAATCAATGCATTCCACACTCCAAATAAATTTAACATATTTCCAATAACATTTCCAACAGACTTATCGCTTGCTTCACAAAATTAGACCACTCCAATAACTCTAAAGTTATCTTAATGTCACTATTTGCGTAACAATAAAGCTTTAGGCGCAGACATGGCTACTACTGACTTAACTTATAACTATTGTTCAGAAGGATCGAGTTACAAAGCTTGCGGCCTGCGAATACTAATGGTAATCGCTAAAGGAATTTGTGTTTTATCGAGTACGTTGTGTGTTTTGGTACTATACGAGCGATAAGTGCTTGGAACATTCGGAAAATGAGTGTGAAGCTTGCTTTCAAGCTTCGGTATGTACTACTACTCGCAAAATGTAATGCCATTTACCAACTTGTGTAGCATTTTCTAGGTATTTTCTTGTAGATTTCTAAGCGCTGAGAACGTGAAAAGCGCTACGTGCATTTCAGAAATTGTCGTTAAACTTAGGCACCATCGAATATTGTGTTTTTATACCAGTAGTATGTTTTAAAATAAAATACTGGAACCTACAGTAAAATAATATTTAGTAGTGAGTGTTGTTGTAGTCTTCTCTGTATGAGGATTTTTCAGAGAAGGCTACAACAGGAGCCTACAGGCTGGAAGCTGAGAGGTTACAGGCTGGTATTATTATGAGTGTTGTTTACTTTAACACACTGGTAGCGTAAATAAAAAACCGGCCAAGTGCGAGTCGGACTCGCGCACGAAGGGTTCCGTACCATTATCGCAAAAAACGGCAAAGCAATCACGTTTGTTGTATGGGAGCCCAACTTAAATATTTATTTTATCCTGTTTTTACCATTTGTTGTTATAGTGGCAACAGAAATACATCATCTGTGAAAATTTCAACTGTCTCGCTATCACTGTTTCCCGGTCACCCTGGTGACAAACGGACAGACAGACAGACGGATCGTGGAATCTCAGTAATAGGGTCCCGTTTTTACACTTTGGGTACGGAACCCTAAAAACAACATCTTTGTTACGCAATTAGTGATATCGACACAATAATAAATCAATGGGCCATATTTAATACTTAGTACTTCTTACTAGGATATAATTACACTGACAGAACACACCCTAAAGCCATAGATAATGGAAACTCCTTACTCGTAATCTCTGGTCGCTTTCACTTTTTAGGGTCCTATTACGTAAATAATTTTCGTACACTATCTCGATTTACTTTTATTGTGATCAATCAATGAAAGTAATCGTTTGTAATTGTGAGTTGGACTCGCGAGATTGCTATTATCTCGACATAAGGAATTATGAAAGTGTTTTACTATACGAATTGTTTCGTTAGGTAATCAATCACGGAGCCCGATTGATTGATGTATTTTTAGTTAAGTGACGCTATCTAGATCTTTGCATGTATTAATGTTCGGTGTTATTAAAATGATATTGGTTGAAATAATGACAGAACGTGATAATAAAGTTCGCACATCCATTACTCAAAGTATAACTCGTAACTCCTTACCGATTGAATTTATGATAGTAACATTTTATGATTTTGTAAATTAAAATTATTTTAACATTTAAGTGACACTTTGAAATACATGTTACAGTCAAGTCATAATAAAATAGCAAACAAATGTATTGTCACAAATCTGATCCTAACCTCCAAACTAGGCCTGGACCCATAGAAATATAAAATTATATCTATGCCTGGACCTGTATTTTGGAGGTCAGCGTTCAGCCATGGGTTCTATTTTCAATGTAAGAAATTGTGGAGCAGTGAATTAAGAATCTAGAAGGTCTAGTTACGTAAAACGAGGCTAATTTTTTTTTAGTCAATTTAAGTTGCAAAAACTTAAATTGACTTAACTATTTCAATTATATTTTGAAAAATATGAATAAAATGCAGTGTTCGTGACTTTACAAATAAATTTATAAAACAATTTTTTTTTACCCATTGTTTGGAAGAAAATAAAAATAAAACGAGCCTATGAACGCTAAAATAAAAATGTGGTTACTTTGATACCCCATTGTTTTTTCATTGCAATATAAAGTAACCTCAATTTACAATTGATTTTTAATGAATTCACACTGTACAATACAAAATATTTTTCTGCAACATGTAAACTTATTCTTGTGCTGAGGTTGATGCAAAAGATGGCTGACATGTCGGTGCCGCAAATAAAAAAAAATAAGTGCGTTTCGTTTTCACGGAGTTAGCTTTAAAAACCTAAAAAAAATTAGTTATTATCAAAGTTACCCCAGATCTCAATGTAACCCCGTTTAACCGGTACTTCATGTTACAAAATATATTGCAACTAGACTGGCAAGTGGCGCTGTAAAAAGAGAACCATTCTAAACAAAAAAACAAGGAACCCAAAAAAAAGTTGTCGAAAAGAGTTCCTAAATTACCGAATAAACTTGCGTAGGTAGGTACGTCCGTTAAGTGAAAACAAAGGGCACTATTATCACTCATTAAGGCTACAATGAGGGCCGCCGGGGCATTGTACGGTAATGGACTAATGGCTTAACCGACACCAATTAGGTAGTTCACTTGCTCAACATTCGCCGAACTTAATGTACGAACGCGCTAATTCACATTTCACGCTAAATTCTCTGTTCTATGCAACGTTGCTGTAAATTAAATCAGTGCTGTTCAAATTTTTTATAGAGCAATTTAGTTACGGCGCGAAAATTGTTTATGGTTAGTGCTGTTGAACTGATTCAAGGTCGTAGAGATCGCTTTTTGTTTTCTAAAATAAAAAGTAAATTCTCAAAGTTTAATAAAAGCAATGTTCAATTAATTAATGGATGCCCAAAATCTAATTGTTTGTCAAATTAATTGAGCCTGTTAAACAGATTACAGGTCTAGACGATTAATTAGCGCACTGAATAAAAAAGCTCCGAGAGTAGACGCCCTAATTGTTAGTTTTCACAACAGCATGATAGATGGCGTACCTGTGCTATTTGTCAACCTTTTTGTGCATGATTTTCAATTAAACTTTAAATTAAACGTGGTTAAAATATGATTTACATCCAAAGTATCACTAGATATTTTATTAAAACGTATTTTCTAATGCTTTTACGAACTTACGATGATTATTTATTATGCAAACTAATTTTAATGGACGATTAGGTCATGCTCCATTACAGTTAGATACATATAAAAAAATAATCGCAGCCAATTTGTAATTTTTTAAATATTCGGCCATAATTTGTCAGTATTTTACGGTTGAAATTATAGTTTTAACTATAAAATGCAAAAGCAGGTTCGTTGATTGTTAATTAAACCGTAATTAATTATTTTAATGTATGGGAATCAATAATCAAGTTGTGATGAGAAAAAAACTGTATAGTGCGTTATATAGAGTAATATGGGCAATATTTCTAGAACTATTTTCGTTATTCAACTCAAGAATAATCAATGAATTAATTAGAATAGGCTTTCTTTATTATATTTAAATTGCTCTTATAGCATAAACTAAAAAATGTTCGGGCTGCTACAGAAGCCGGTGCCTCATTGGACAATACCTGCTTGTTGCTCTTCACCCATTTTTCTATCCCACCACTAGAATACATCGCTACATGGGTAACGATGCCGCAATAGCAATGGGAATAATGTGAAAAACTCAATTGTGAAATCTTGGTTCCGAACGCACGCTCTCTGGTACGGCAGGCGACTATCAAAGCCGCGACGCCAGACGTCGTATCAAGAAGCGACGCAAAAATTTAGTCCGCTTGCACGCCACGCACAGCGCCATCTACTGGTGGTATGAGGTACTAATATGGGTAGTTTGACAGCGGTTTCAGGTTACAGTAACAGGTTCTTTTTTTTTCAGAATATGTTAAGCTTTGCTATTGTTTCAGGGCTACTAGTTACCGGTTACTAGACAGATCCTATTAATGCAAACATCTGAATGTTTTTTTAAAAGAAACCAACACTATCCGCTTGCCTTTCTCCACACATTTAAATTAATTCCGTGACCGTGACCGTAACTCCTTGAAAGGGAATATACAGAAAGTTGTATTAACCACTGTCACACAATGTCGCCATTTCGCGATCTATTGATAACCGTGGGATAACATAGTCTCGAGGTCCGTGGTGGAGGAAGTGAAACAGAATCCAATCGCGGACCGGACGCTGCGTCCGTCGTACATGAGCCATGGCATCCACTTTCCCTCTCGAACAGAGTTATGATTAGTAATAACTGGTAACTAACGCACCAGGTGGTGCCTAGATGCTGTTAATATCTATATTTCCATGCTGTTAGTAAGAACGATGGGCTGCGTAAGATAGGGATGTTTTATCTGTTAAGGAGATTGTACCTAGATGTTCAATAGGACATAAAATACAGCTTTTAACGATAGGTTTATTACGCTTGAGAAAACATTATGCTATTTTTTTGACTCAATGAGTATTTCACCTCCTACAAGCTTTTGCAAAGCAGCTGACATAGCAGCTGTCGTTGCAGCTTTAAATTTAAAATGAAAGCTGCAACTATCGATCGCATTGTCGTTAGATATTCGATATCCTTGTTTTGCTTCGGTAATGCGCCATTATATCAACGGTTTTAGATAAATAGGATATGGCAATTTCCTCAAGACATTTAATCTATAAAAGCTATATTATCATGCAGATTAGGTGCAGTGGCGTTTGTTGACGTAGTGGATTTTAATTTGTATTCAGGTGTTTCTGCTAAAATGTTATTTATTTATTATATACGTTATTGTACACCACTTAAATAATTACAGGACAAAACATTTATAAAGATAAGTGTACAATGGGCGGTCTTATCGCACAGAGCAATCTCTTACAGACAACTTTTGTTACAACCAATGTGTGTGTGCTAGGATTTAGATGCCCTATTTAATATATCAAGACGACCTTCGATAATCACTGTGTAGGTCTCGCGATCTCATGAAACCTGCATATAAAGATTGAACATCACTTACAGGAACAGGTAATTTCTTTTGGCATATTTTTTTCCTATGGTGTATGAAAAAGCGTCAATTGAACTCTAACAAGTAACCCAATATCATCACCATAACCAAATATCCAATAACAGCAAAAAAACACGTACTACCGTACATATATAAGTTTCTAATGTTGGCATAACATATTTCCCACGTAACACAAGCAGTCAGTTCCGCCAATCAAACGACAAGACAGCCGAACGATGCCGAACGGCACCGAAGCGTTATTAGATCTGCTCGACATTATCTATCATCTTGCCGGTACCTACTGGTTGGTAGACCCTGGGAAATGCTTGTCAGAAGACGTGGCACGTGTGATCGCCGGGTTTTTGCTACTCAAATATAATCTAGGATCGAAGTACCAAGTAGTACCTGTAGCAGATGCTAAGGAAGGTTTAGTTGCAATTGAAAGAAATAGTCCTTCTCTCTCGTGTCTTCAATCGTCCGTCTAGCTCCCATTGACTTAGATAGTATTTCTAATTTCTAATGTATACAGTGGTTGACCAGTGGTTGGCTCAATTATGATTCTCGATTAGTAACTACCCGTATGTTTGATCAATTCAAGTTTCACGGAGGTGCACAATAGGACCCTAAGCTTCAGGCTGTGAACAGTTGTTCAAAGTTGACGAGAATTTGAAGCATATCTTATTCATTTATTTATGTAACTACGCTACACTTGAATTAACAGCGTTTTCTACTATTCTCGTTAAAATTCTTGTTCCTGAACGTGTCCATGTATCTTTACTCGTACTTGCACAGTTCCACTTTCTCTGTCTGTTCTTTAACTTTAATCCTATAATATTTCGGAGACCTTTAGTTTATTACCAACATTTACTTGGTATATTTCGTAACGGTTTTTTATCGGAACTGTCACAGTCCAATGAACACTTTTCTGAGATATGTTCGCTCCATGTGTTATTCAGTAACAAGGCCCGTTGTTAAGAGATTGTGGACGACAGCTCATAATAATTGGGTGTGTGGCATTACACAAGGATTCACAACTTTCCTTGTATCAAATAAATATCACTGAAGTGCCACAAGTGCCCCGAACATAGGTAAATTGATGACACGCTTTTATTGCGAGGGAGTAAGGTGCAAAATTGAGGGGAAGGTAGTCTCAAAAATGAGTAGGTAACAGTAACGGGATTATTTCGAAGAAACGGCCATTGAAGCCCTTCGTTTCATCTCTAATTGCTTCTGGGGAACTGATGTTATTAAATTTGTGGATCCTCACATCGATCCGCGGCGTTTTTATGTTGCCATGTAATACTGAAATATTGCTTTATTTTATTTATTGCTGGGGTAACACCAAGGCGCGGTTCTTTTAGGGCTTAAGCTACCGGACGGCCATTGTGAGCTTTGTAAAGGACTGCAAGAGGGGATTGTTTCGTAATTTAATTACCTTTTAGTTTTACGGGAGCTTAATTAGGGGGCTACAAGGAATAGATATGTTGCCTACGAAAATAAATGAACATTGGCAATTTCATGTTTTGAATAATACGAGTATCTGAGTACCATAATTTTAATACTTCAGATCGATATAAGCCTAAACTACTAAAATATTATGGCTACGCATAAAATTACCTTTTAACAATTTCACAATCGTGCACAAAACAGCAAACGTAAAATGATCGGTAAAAGTTACGGTTTTGTTTACCGTAACCGCTCCCCGTTCGGCGTTCACCCCTAGGGAAGATGGCTAACCGAAAAACAGGGAGTTTCATGTTCCAACTAGTTAAAAACTCCGGTGACGCTTGCTATTATAACTTTAACAAACAAAATTCAATAAAAAGAACAACACCTTCATTTTCAAGCTTTTGAATTTTGATTAAAATCATTAACAGAGTGATTAATTCAAGGAACCCTTGAATTAATCTCTTAACTAGAAAAGTAAGTGTTATCCGTTTTTTTGTTAAATGAAATACCTAATTCGTAATATTCAATCAATCTTCCTAGCTCTTTTCCAAAGATGTTTCTATCAGCTCCAGTCTAACCGGATGCTAATACCAAATATTTAACATGGAGCTACTCACATAGCTACGCGCTACCTTCACAACCCAGTAACTGGGTAACACGATACCCCCTTGGCAAGACTGGTATCTACTTACTGCCTAAATAATAGGTAGGTACAGTACTGAATATCAGCGCAGCGTTATTTTCTTTTTAATATCGTTGCACATGCTGAGATAGGAGCCTTTTTGGTCTCGCACGGGTTTATTTATTTTTATTTTTTTATTATTGTTTGTGTTTTTCTTATCTCGTGTCGGGTGGTGTCTGTGCGGGTCACAAATAAAAATGTTTTCTTTCTTTCTTTCTTACTCCCCAATCTTTTTGGCCGCTCTGAAGTTGGCTGCAAATTGCAAAGGCTGCGCAGAAGTTTTCATACCAAAACAGCAGCGCGCCATGTGCATCAGAAAGCCAACTTCAGAGCGGCCAAGAAGATTGGGGAGTACTGTACCGACCAAATAACACCCAGACATTACTTCCTTCTGTGGCTCTAAAATTAAAGTTACAGACAAAGTTACAGAAATATAGTTACTTTCAGAGCTATAAAAGAACCGACATACCCATAACTATTCAACAATACACCGAAAAGAGAATTTTCCATGTTAAAATTCAGTTTGTGGCTTGTAACACGCATTTGGGTTGCGAACTACATACAAGTGAAAATGTTATGGATAACTACACTTATGGAAACACATTACATACACGAAGGTTTTACTATTAATTAATTTAATAATGGCACAGTTGGTAAATTAATTGCCAGTGAAATTAAATTAGGTTCTGCATGTTTCAAATAAGAAGGTGGTTGATGCCGCGCCATATTGAGACGTCCTAGCTGTCAAACCCAGCTATTTAGGTAGGGTGAGCAATATTTTTTTAATTAAGGATACAAATGTAATACCATATTTTCAATATTTATATGCTACGAGTAATGTAGTATGGTGGAAAGTGTCCTGCATTAAAAAAGAGTATATAATTAAACTAATCCATAAATAATACTTTACATTAAAAAAGATGTTTACAAAAATAACGATGGACGAAAAAAAAAATCGGTGTCTGAAACTTCAACTCTATTAAACTCAGCACCACTTTCATAAGTAAACGGTTAGTCGACTGTTCGCGTGACCAGAGGGCTGGCATTTTCTTCAGCCAGAGAATCAGCATTGCCATTCAACGTGGCAATGCTGCCAGCGTTCTGGGCACGTTTCCCATTGACATCGATGTGGACGAATTTTTTGATGCGCTATTTTCCCTCTCCCTTTTGTATGTAAGTTTGTTTTGTTATTAGTCATAATATTAGGAATAGTCAGTTGTACACATTATTTGAATTATGAACAAATATTTTATTTACCTTTACGAGTAGTTTTCATCGTCATCTGATATATTCATCATCACAATTTTCCAAAATTATCATGTGACACAAAAAGTGTTTTTTTGTTGACTAGTGCAATAAAAAGTGAAAAATTAAAACATTATAATTAAAAGTGAAAACCAGTATTACTCCACGAAAAAGCTTTCTATGCAAACCGTACTTTTAAAATGACAGTTGACAGTTCCAGGTCATTGACGCGCCCTTTCTCATTTTAAATACTTTACTAAACATAGTATCTGTCTTCTTAGGCCTTGGACAAAGTGACATTCTACTAGCGAAAACGAATATCAAAAAGTGCAAAATTATTAACTTACACTACCGAAATGTCACATTGGCAGTTTGGACTTTGACAATTGTTACCGCTGGTATTAAGTCACATATTAATTATAATATTTATGTATATCATTCAATTTCAGCTGAGTTAAGTAGTAAAATTGAATGTATGTTCTACGGCTATAACTAAAACGCAATAAAATGTCAATTTCTCGTTAATCGTTTATCCGTGACTACAGCAGCTGGCAAAGCGAGTTGTGAATATAGGATCAATAAACAAATAAGATTGACGTGTAATCACTATGTTCTTGTAAGGTTACCTGCTGATTCAAATGGTTACCTAGAACAGTTTTCGCAATCACGTAAGTAATTAACAGTCTGGTATAATAATAACAATCAATTAAGTTTGTTACTTTATCGGCAGTTTAATAACCACATACGGGTGTTCCTCAGGCCTGTTTTACCTCAAAAACAATCGTAACTCCTCATACTTGTGATACGATATTCCTTTCCAATTAAAATCCCATAGCGGTAACAATTTCCATCATTTAAAATTTAATTTTAATAATTTTTATGTTGTCCCTACCCAAATTACGCATCGCATAACTACTGGATAATAAATTCATGTAACAATATACGACAAAATTTAAAATGTAATTAAAATGGCCGACTTGCCGTGGGGCGGGCCGACATCATTAAACGGTCAGGTAATTAGCAATTTTGTAAATGGTCTTATTCATTATTTTGTTGGGGGCTAAATTAAATGTGGCTGTAAAAAGTCGCCTCTTCACCGTGCCTTGTTGTTCGTAATTTGTAAGCCATGCCTTATTTTTTTATTAATCGCACAATAGGATGGAAGAATGTTGCTACTGTAAAAAAAAGTTTTCTGTCGAGTTTTCGTTTTGGATTTTTGTTGGGGTGCTTTCATTCATATAGTATTCCTTTTTTAAACAATTTAAAACGTACGAATTGGCAAATTATAAACCGATATTTTTTAACATTTCATATCTAAATATTGGTTCACGGAATGCAGCAAACATTATGCACAGATTAAATTGATAAAATCTGGAGTCTGCTGACGTCATTAGGTATCACAACAGATAATACCCGATACTGAAACATATCTATTGTAGCTAATTAACACGGAACAGTAAATTATTATTTTATAGTCTATGTTTGCTGCAATCGCATGAATTATAGTCGACAATAAACAATGATTAAACAATTCTTGCCTATTGAATTCAATGAAATCATTTTAGTGCAAATTAACAGATTGAAATGATTTTGGCGAGTTCATTTACTTGTCTGTTAATTGGACCAAAGCGTTACGGTGATTGGTCAATTTATGTAGCTGTCCGATTTGATCTAAATACATATCTAATGTATTTTAATATTGCTATTTATTTTTATTAAGCTTTGAGCATAATAATTAATTCTAAACTTAAGTATTGGTTTTGTAACTTATCCTTGCAGATTTTTTAAATTACGCCTGAATGTGGTCTTACCTGAAAACAAAAAGAAATTGCCATTAGAAAAATATATACACAATTTAAAATACGTACTATTTGATACAATAATACAATAAAGTATGTTGATATTTACCACCTGCTACCTTTTTAACATCTAATTTTACAATATTCAAAACGCACAACCTAATCAAATCTTTAATCCATCAAAAATCCTAATAGGTACACTTCATAATTCCATGCAACAACAAACGCAATTAAAAAAAGGAATGACAATGACTCGTGCATCTGCATACGTGAGCGGGCTCCGTTGGGCACAGACGCTCGTGACTAGCCAGTGGGTCAAGTCGATCTATTAAATGGTAATGGACGTAATGGTTTACTGTTCGACAAGCACGTACTTGCGTTCGAGGAACAACATATCAAATATGTCGAGGGTCCGGTGAAGACGACTGTCGCCTTTAATGGGACGTCTGCTTAGTCTGCTATGCGAGAGATGGGCTTTATGTTGGTACCAAGTAGTTCGCAATATGGTTTGGTAAATATTTTGCAACTAGTAATAATAATCTTGATCCAAAGAAATTACGTTTTCTAATTATTTTTTTTTTAAATTAGTGTCTTGTAAGGAGACAGTTCCTGATTGTTTTGATGACTGCTTGCCAAAGTTCCAATGATTTCAAAAAATTAATTACAATTGGATCTTAATCTGTCCTATAGTCTTTTCGGATCTACTAAACTACTTGGCCATCAAATAAAGAGGCAACAGATAAAAACTTGTTCCCCATTCAATGTAATACGGAGTGACATTTCATCCTTCCTCACTTACGAACGCTATGTTAAATTAGAATAAGTTTATATTTTATCACCGTGCCGTGCAATACGTCAACATGTCGTACGCAATAACCCGCTTCATTGCTATACTCATACAGATATTTTGTCTCTCAGTTAGCTACTAATTCTACGGTTGTCTGAACATGTTTTAAAGCGTATCGTGTTAAAATGACAGTTTCAATAACCTGTTTATGAAACATAAAATATTACTTATTCATTTATTGCGGTTTCTCTTAATTTAAACCAACGAAACAATAAAATTGAAAGAAGCAATCAAACTGAATAAATAAACGACAAACAGAGGTGTCAAAATGTTAGGTTAGGAATTTTGGCGCCAAACGTATGTATGGAGAAAGCGTGCCGTCTCGACCCTGAGGCAGAATAGATTGGCGTCAGTGTTCAAGTGGTTTAGAGATGTTTTGATTTGTGAATACGCTTTCAATGTCATTGTCAAGTTTGGTGAACTACAGCTTGTCGCGTTAATTATTTTGTCTATGGAATACTGGTTTGATGGAATCCATTCCGCTTTAGCTTTGCTGAACATTGATGTCTCTATTTGCAGTTCATTTATTTGTTGCAATCATTGCTTCTCGATCCTGATCATTTAAATTTTCGGATGAAAGAGAACTTTACTCTTTCCACATCTGCTATGTCCGTGCCGTGTACCTTACATGCCAAGTGACGCCGCCGGAAAAAAAAAACTTTTTGGTACTTGTGATCCAGGTCCTTCACAAGCTACATGGATGCCCAAATTGATTGCCAAGGCACCGTTACTTCGGAAATGGTAAAACCCGATTTAGTGAAGTCCCACTCTTAACTTCTAAGCGTTAATAAATCCTAATTAAAACATCATTAGCGGCGTTGTATTTTTGATCTCCATTCAGGTTTGTTCTTTGAAGTTCTATTTGTGTCTTAAAGTTCATTTACCTACATTCAAGATCGATTGCACGGTTTGTCGTTTAATAATAATTTAAACTTAAGTTATGCTGTATTAAAATGCCAACATGGCAAGACGTCTGATTATATATTGGCTGTCAGTTATGTCGATTTTTTCTCTTCCCTGACGTAATTGCTTGTGAAAGGCAAACAAACATGTCTATTAGAGAGATTATTAAGGAAATGTGTAGTACGAAATATATAGTAACGTATTCAAAGAACAAAGTCTTTGGCAGAAATGATCCAGTGAATTAATTCAGTACATAACAAAACCTCGAACAAATAAGAAATGAACCACGAAGACATTTAACTTTAAGCACTTCCTAACATAGCTAAGGACATTAGCAGGTCGTTCGACCCTAAATAAATTGAAGTTGTATCAAAATGCAAATACGAGTAACATAGCGATTTGTCCGTGGCAGATTATAATCTGAGATGAATGTATCATTGTGCATTCGGCCCGCTGGATAAACAGTGCCAATTGCTGGAGCAAATTGTGGCCATTTGTTTGTGAAACTGAGCTTTGTGACAGTTCGAGACATTTTGTGTGTCGTGTAGACTGCAGGCGGACCTATGTAGCTTTATGTTATTCTGGAATTAAAACGTATATTTCACAGCTTATAGTTACCATGTTTATTTCGTCTAGTTTAGCAAATATGTCAACTGCTGTTGTAAATGCCCTAAAGATATTAAATGGGTAAAATTATTTGCATTAAAAAAAGTTGCAAAATCGATGACTTGATTTGTTGTTTTCGCTTCTTCATATACCGAGAGTGATGACTGCAACAAAACCATTTGGCACAGAAATATGTAAAACAAAAGACGAAATTAAGATACTAAAAGCCAATATACTGTTTACTCCCGTGACATACTTGCACGGCTTGCACCGTCTGATGATGACTGGAATGATGGCGCCAAAGAAACAGGTTCTATATACGTAACCTCCTTCCAAATTCTGATTAATATTCACAACGCACGTGTCACTTGTTTAATTATTTACCGTATTTTAATACTTTTAATATTTGAGTTAGTGCGTATAGTTATAAATGGCATAAATGTCATCGTATTTACTCAGTGGAATTAACCTAATGAACCTTAACGGTAGCTCCTCTGAGAATACAGTAGGGGCTTTGAAATATAGCTTCATTGGTGTTTGTATTATATATTGTCATAATGCAAAGTATAGTATTAGACTGGAACCCGACCCTAACATATTAAGAAAAAAGCTAGGCAGATGATGGTTGCCCTGCTGCAGAGGAATTTTCTTCATCCCTAGAATCACCAATCTTCATCAGTTAAAAAATCTCTTTCATTTACAGCTACAAACTTCCTCTCAATAATCTTTTTATAAATTTAATCTGCTGATACTTGATGTATTAATAGTAGTTTATGCAACGGTCATATAATAGGGGTTATTAAAACACGAGTGTGGGTTTATCACACGAGTGTTTTAATACCTAATTATATGCCGTTGCATACACTATTTTAGCTTCACTCATACAGATCTACTGTATGAGTTTAGCATTAAGAATAAAACAAAAGTGGAAAAGGAAAAAATATGTGGTATGGTGGGTAATTATTATTTTTGTGCATGACTCCGCAGCGCACGCATCCACTAACTATGACACTATTTTTCTACATTAAGTCAATGAATGGGCTCATTGACTTAATGTAGAAAAATGCGCGCCAATAAATTAAAAAGTAATTTTATGATGCAGATGTTTGAAAATCAATGGAAAATGTTGCACTGAAATGTATTTTATTTTTATTTTACCTGTCCACGAAAAAAAAGTACGTGTTAATACAATATTTTTTTGGGTTCATATTTGGAACACTGCGTTGTAAGTATAGATAAAAGCCTTTTGAAAATGCTTATATAATACGATTGCCGACTTGCCGAGTGATTGCACCACGTTTACCGGCAGAAGTTATGTCTATAACCAGTAGTACCAAGCTAAGCTACCGGTACAACGCTACTGATAGCCTATGACATAGGATTACCTGAGTACATAACATGTTTACTGCCAGTAAATTTACAGATTATCGACTTATTATAATGTAGAATTCTTGCTGTGAAATTATTATCGTGCGCTGTTTGATATTTCTATAGATATTAGAGGAAGTGATGTTTGTCGAATACTTAATTAAGCTGTCATCCATTAAGAAAGAGGAAACGAATTTAAAACTGACATTATTGACTCTGGTAGACCAAAAAAGTGCCTTACTTGTACCGAAATGGATTGGCCATTTAGAATTTTATCAAGAACGAGGTATGAAATATGAATTAAAGTTCCAAGATTGGGCGACTTAATTTTTAGATATCATAAATATTTTCTACATCCTTATTGGCAACATAAGATACAGACAGCCTCAAATCGATTTCGCGGTAGAATGACGCGATCCTTGCATCGCGCGATGCCTATTTCCGTTTGCTGTTTTTAAAAATTGCAACCTTCTGAGTCATTGGTGGCAACACTAACAGGTTTTGTTTCTGACATCATCTTGTTCTCTCACTGTGGCTGTAGAAGTCACGTAAGTCCGCGATAGTGAACTAGGCTGCCTATCGTTGCAAGCTTGAGTTCATTCTAGGTATTGTTAATTCTGCGTAGTGAGGTTTATTTGCATTTGTTGATAGCTCTTTTCCTTTTATTTATTCTTAGTGCAATTTTTGTTTACTTTCTGCTTAGATATTTCGTTTTATTTTTATTATGTGTTTGTGTTTCTAAAACTTCTAATTACTGATAGACTTGTAGATTTATTGTTGCATCCTTGTGACTTACTAAAATATGTAGCTACCATGAACAAGAGTAAAGAAGATAACAGTTTAAAAAGAAAAACAAAACCATAAAGCAACTGTCATTACACTCAGTCATCATAAAGCGAATTAGTTACACACAAACAAGATTAGCATCAATCAAATCCAATCTTATGGGAAACACATTAAATCGAACGCGAGATGGCCGATGCTAATATAAGCTAAATAAATAACCCCTCCGTTGATAGATATTCAAACACAGATCTCGATGTGTTCCTTAATCAATCAGTTAGGAGCTGATTTACTACGTTTTATTACCCATATTATTTATTTATGATATTGAATGATGTATATTTCTCGCAATCTATTAGTGCATTGAGAGAAATCTTGGTGGTTATCGCTTCAAGGAAAGTGTCCATCATCAAACGAGTTGAGAATACTTTCATGGGGAAAAATGCGTAAATAGTAATGGTTTATGATTGGTAAAGGAAATTGATATAATTTCCTTAGGTAGTTAATGAAGTTTTATCTTAATAAAACTTCATTAACTGCCTATCTTGATCTACGGCATCTGTGTGTTTAGAATCGTTGAAGGTTATGACTGGATCATTGATTTGCAATGCAATTAAAGTGGTATTTAGAAGTGTGTTTTAAAGAGAACCCTAGTTCATATTAATAATTCAACTAGCTTCTGCTAGCCGCTTTGCCCACGTGAAAGTCGAAAATGATCCCGAGGGAAAATATTCCTGGGAAAAGCATCCTATGTGCTATTCCTGATTATAATCTATATCTGTGCCAAATTACATCCAGATCCACCCAGCCGTTTGAGCGTGAAGAAGTAACAAATATACAAACACACACACTTACAATCTTTCGCCTAAATATATAAGTGTGGTTAGTGCAGTATTCCCGTTTGAGCACCTATGCTTTGAGCACCAAAGGTATTCCCATTTGAGCACCAATCTTTGCTTGCTTGGTGCTCAAAGGCGACCAATAAATTAATTATGACTATGTTCCCCATTGAGCACCTACGGTGCGGTAGCTTCTAGTGATATAATGTGATATAGACTTAAAACAAACTTCTGAAAGGCTAAGAAATATTTCGCACAATCAAGGAGTTCAACTCGTGAGTCTGTGACCCTAAACACGAAACAAAAGGTGCACCGCTACTGCGAATTATAAGATAAGATAAGATAGATAAGATAAGTCTTTATTTGCCTTAAACATGGTATAAAGTTGTTACAGTCGGGTTTTGATATAATGTCCACATGTTTAGCTATACAGAATATGTATCAATTGCATGCAAAATAATTAATACACAAGTTAAAGGTGAACTACACAATGTCACAGATTACTAATTGGTAATACAATAATAGTCATTCAGATCATACATCACTAATACATTTTCATTAATTCCTGTAGATACATATTTTATATTTTCAAGTTAAAGAAATCTTTAATGTCATAAAAATTATGTCCATTCAGCCACTTATATAGTTTGTTTTTAAATGAGTTAGTATTATTTAATAATTTTAGTTCTTTTGGTATTTTGTTGTATATACGTACACACATCACAAGGCAGCTTTTAGCATACTTGGCTGACTTAGGAGTTTCCTTCAAAATAAGTCTGTGGGGATCCCTTGATGGTCGAGAGATTACTTCATACGCACTGTTGAACAATCCCTTATTACTGTACACAAATTTACAGATTTCGTATATGTATATTGAGGGAAGTGGTAATAAACCTAGCTTTTTAAAAAACGGTTCGCAGGATTCATCAGGATTGAGTCCACAAATGGCTCTGACGCATTTTTTTTGTGCAATAAATGCTCTGTCCTTATCCGTACTGTTTCCCCATAAAATAAGCCCGTAACGTAAAATAGATTCTATATATGCGTGATATGTAGTTATTGCCGTTTTCCTATTGGTCACGTTCTTAACTTGCCTGAGAGCATAAGCAAATTTGTTAATCCTATTGCACAAATTATCTACATGTAATTTCCAATTTAAGTCTTGGTCTATGAGTACACCCAAGAATTTGGTTTGTGTAACTTCTTTCAGTCTATCAATATTAAGTTTAAAATTGTATTTAGCATGTTTAGATTTATTAAATTGTATAAATTTGGATTTGTCTAAGTTGATTCTTAATTTATTTATTTGTAACCATTCTAAAATATTGTCAATAGTATTATTAATGTCCATTTCATGGTCAGATATTGATTTATTTTTCTTATCAGACGTCACGATAATTGAAATGTCATCTGCAAATAATATACATTTATAATTAGTCACTAGTAGTATGTCATTTATATATAATATAAATAAAATGGGTCCTAAGACACTCCCTTGAGGTACGCCGCATTTATTTTCCCTGGAGTCAGAAGAATAAGAAGAAAGTAAGTTATCGTGTACTTTATCTATGACAACGTATTGTTTCCTAACACTTAAATAAGACGCAATCCACTGCAGTGCTAGTCCTCTTATTCCAATGGTTTCTAGCTTTTTTAATAAAACGTCATGTGCTACAAAGTCGAAAGCTTGCGACAGGTCGAAAAACAGTCCTGTTGTAATGTGATTATTATTTAGATTACTTAGGATATTGCTCAAAAGGGAATATATTGCCTGTGTTGTCGACTTGTGCTTTTGAAATCCAAACTGTTCATTAGCTATAATGTTATATTTGCTACAAAAATCGACAAGTCTATTGAGCATACATTTTTCGAATACTTTTGACAAAATAGGAATAAGAGTAATCGGACGATAGTTTCTCACGTCATTTTTATTGTTTTTTTTGTAAAGTGGTTTCACGACTGATAATTTTAAGGCATCAGGAAAAGTACCTGATGAAAATGAAAGATTAATTAAATATGTCAAAATAGAAATTAATTCAGTATTGCACGCTTTAATTATTTTTGTGCTAATTCCATCATATCCTTCGGAGTTTGTATTATTTAAAGCCATTATCTCCTTTTTAACTTCATTTTCTGTCATAGGACTAAGAAACATAGAATTAGGAATTGACACCTTATTAGAGTTATGATGTAAGTTATTAGATGTGGTGTTTGTCGAGTCAATAAAATAATTATTAAAAGCGTTCGCTATGTCAGTCGGATTCGTCAGTATTTTCTTATCTAATTGTAATTCAGAAATATTATTGTCATGTTTTGTATTCCCAATTTCATGATTAATGACTGACCACGTTGCTCTACATTTGTTTTGACTTTTTTTAATGAAGTTAATATTAGAATTCATTTTTGATTTAATAATGCACTTGTCCAGTATATTTGAATACTTTTTATATTTTGTTTTGTACAATAAAGTTTTATTTTTGTAGTAAAGATATCGTAAAGATCGTTTAGTTTTGCAGCTATTTCTTAGACCCTTACTTATCCATTTTTGTTTGTATATGTTAGAGTTATTAATCTTAATTTTTATTACTGGGAAGCATAGGTTGTATAACAGAGATAGTAAGTCATGAAATTTATTAAAAGCCTTATTTGGGTCAGTTTCTAGGTGTACTTCTGACCACGATAAACTTGTGAGACATTCTTTGAATTTTTTAATATTTTCGTTACAGTAGTCTTTCTTATAAATGTAGTATGATTTGGACTTCGAGTTACGCTCTTTTACTGGAAACTCTAATAATTGGGCAGTGTCGTGGTCAGATAAATAAAGAGGCAAAACATCTGTTGATGTTGTCTTTATGTTACTTACTATGTGGTCTATACAAGCGTCTTTACGAGTGGGAATATTAATGTGCATTTGCAGATTGTAGGTATTACATAAATCTTTTAAATAGGTGGCCACTTTTCCTGGTTTTAGGGTATTTATATTAAAATCACCAGCAATAACAATTTTTGTTCTTGGCCCATATTTTTTGTGTGTTTCACACATAAGTCGGTCGAGCTTATTCAAAAATACATTAGGGTCAGAGTTTGGCGTTCTGTAAAGACACACTATTAATAAATTGTGCAATGGGATTTCAACGCCACAGGCTTCAAATGATTTATGTCATCAGATTTATGTCTTCAGATTTATGTCAAAGAGATATTCTGCGTGCGAACAGCAAAAGTCTCGTCGTAAATACATACATATATATAGGGATTAGTGTTTTGTTCACTAGATGGCACACAGCAAGGGTCAAAAAGCTATCTGACAATCGTAAAACCGGATCGTCGTTTGTAACCCAACAAAGCATGGCCCGAGATGCAGTTTTGCATTACGAAAACAGTATGCATCCTACCTCGGTCTTCGGCGCCCTAAAATGTAGCATGAACAAGATTGTTCCATTTAAAGTTTATTCCCGGCGGTGTGGTACGATTTAAATAGTGATAGTCTTAAGTGGTTGTTCCAGGGTTGTTACCAGGTACCCGCACTATATTAGGTGCGTGAGTTACGCAGGCAGAATACTTAGGTACTTGTTAGGTTTGCGACCGACCGTTCCTCAGTGAAATAAATAGAGGTGTTCTTTTACTTTAGAAGTGACAACAACATAAGGGTTTCAGTGGCTTTCTAACTTTTATGTTAGCTTGCTAGTTTAGTGCTTAACTATATTTTTTCTTTATGCGACATTTACGACTCTCGAGGGGAAATATTGTGTAGGTGGATCACAGCTACATTTTTTCCAGGTTTTATAGGTGGTAGATCAACGTTGTTGCTATCCATAAAAAAGGTTAGATTTATTATACGAGGTTAAACGTTTTTACATAAATCCCATATTTTTACCCGACTGAAAGGAAAGGGTTATGTTTTTCGCGCGTATCTTATATGTATGTACTTATGTTTTTTTTTTTTTTTTTTAATTAAAACATTGCCCCACACTAGGAATTTCTTCCTGTATCGTGGGTGCGTTTACAAACATATAAACTCACATACACAAACACCCAGAGCCTTAACAATTATCTGTAGGTCATACAAATTTTTGTTCCGTGCGGGAATCGAACCCGCGACACGTAGCGCAGCAGTCAATTGCTCAACCACTGCGCCAACCGTACGCATATGTTTGTATGTATGTTTATTACCTCATATCTTTTAAACCGCTAGACCGATTTATATAATTAAGACATCGTTAAATAAAGTCTTGACCGCCCAAGTGTTCTTAGATGGGTGAAGTTGAAAAATAACAAACATTTTGGGACAAAGCGGATTTTGGGCGCCATATTGTGCGGGTCATAGCGGGTCCCAATTTTTTTTTTCTTCCAAACCCATCGAGTGGGAAATCAAAATGAAGGGTTTTAATAGCTGATTACAAAAATACATACCACTTACATGTTTAAAAGTAATACGAAAAAAAATTATACCTACTTAACAAAAAAGTTGTTAATAAAAAAACTTAATCTAAAAATCAAAAACCCGACTGCTTAAGAAGCGAACTAAAAAGCTGTAAACAAGAAAAAATCATGCTGTGCAGTCGGAGAATACATAATCGCGAACTGGCTGACCACCCTCCGACTGTCGGGTTTTTGATTTTTAATTAAACTTTTTTTTATAAAATATAAACGCCAACAAGTTCAATGAATCAAAATTGAAATGGCGTTTCCGTATTTAGCCGCCCCGATTTTTGTCCATCGAAGTGACATGAGCACATTTTAACGTCCACGGGCGATGCCAGCCGCATTGTGGCGCGGTATTGGCCGATGTTAACAAATGTTATCGGCTGACCGTACTGTTGACATGGCCGTTATTAATGACACCACTATCTACACGGCAATAACTGACAATATTCGGTACAAGCGATATTATTGTTTTTGTCATCAGTTTTAGGAGGTTGGGTGGTCCTCGGGATTTGATTATATGACAGATGTGAGACCGTGCCTGTTTTACTTACAAAGGAGATAGTTTGGTCAAGAACATAACTGGAACTCCTGCTAAGGTTTAACAATTACAATTAACAGACTGCAAGGAAAAGGTTATGTTTTTGGCCCGTATCTTGTATGTATGTAATGTTTTTTATTACCTCATATCTTGGAAACCGCTAGACGGATTTATACAATTAAGACGTCGTTAGATACGTCTTCACCGCCCGAATGTTCTTAGATAAGTGAAGTTAAAAAAAAGTGGGGGCTTTTGGGCGCTATATTGTGGGGGTCTTAATTTGTTTTTTCTTCCAAACCCATCGAGTGGGGTATAAAAATGAAGGGTTTTAACAGGTGGTTACAAAAATATATACTACTTATATGTTTAAAAGTTACTCGAAAAAAAAATACCAGTCTAAAAAATTGTAAATAAAAAAAGTTAATTCAAAAATCAAAAACCCGACTGCTCTAAAAACGATGAAAACAAGTAGAAAATCATGCTGCTCATCGGAGGATACATATTCGCGAGCTGGCTGACCACCTGATCCTCCGACTGCACAGCATGGTTTTCTACTTGTTTACATCTTTTTAGAGCAGTCTGGATTTTGAATTTTGAATTATTTACCATTTAAATTAAAAAAGGCAACTTCTTCATTCCATGAAAGCAGTAACGTTCCAAAAAGACGCGCTCACGACTTCCTTATCCACGATTCAATTAAAGATTAAAAACTTTTCAATGCCATCACAAGAAATTGTGTGCAAAAAGATGAATTCTTCCTTCTTTCCAGCGTAGATTGAATGCCATCGTCCGTTTATGTGGTGTGGCCATAAAACGTGTCACGTGATTGCTATCGGCATTCCTCTCCCTATCTGAGGGTATTTACGGCGAAATTTTATCACAAGCCGGTATGAAAGAAGGACAGGTTTCAGTCGACGTGGGACGAACTGCCCGACTGGACCCGTTTATATTAGCTTCGGTATTAAGTTTTGAATGTGAACATTTAAATTGGTGTCGCCGTCTCAAGGGCATTTGGTTATCTGGAGCGTGGGTGATGGTTTCCAATACTTTTTTAGGGTTCCGTAAGTTCTCAAAGGGTGAAAACGGGACCCTATTACTAAGACTCCACGATCCGTCTGTCTGTCTGTCTGTCTGTCCGTCTGTCACCAGGCTGTATCTCATGAACCGTGATAGCTAGACAGTTGAAATTTTCACAGATGATGTATTTCTGTTGCCGCTATAAAAACAAATTCTATAAACAGAATAAAATAAATGTTTAACTGGGGCTCCCATACAACAAACGTGATATTTTTGCCGTTTTTTGCGATAACGGTACGGAACCATTCGTGCACGAGTCCGACTCGCACTTGGCCGGTTTTTTTACTCTGTGGGCCTTCGATGGTATCTTATTTGCTTCCTTATGCTTAAATTCCTTTAATCCAAATACGAGTGCACTTTTTATGTGTCCGCTATAAAGTACGAAGCAATAGATTAAAATTTAATTAACTCCTTCCTGCCGATGCCTGTCTATTAAATCGTCTTAATGTTTAAACTTGTGAAATCTGATTAAGTTGTCGTCAGACGGTTAGGTTTCATTATAATGCTTCAATAATGTCCTGCCTCTAAATGTCTTATACGCAATTACTGTCAATGGTTTTACAAAATTACCATTTATTCGCACCTTAAGGTGTTAATTTAGTTATTGGAGATTTATTTATAGAACGAGTATTGCCAGCAACAGGTTTTTAATGTGTTGAGGAAATAACTATGTCACCAAAAGTAAACATACGACGGGAACCGTATTAATTTTGATAAATTGTCGTACAGGCGCCGTATTTCAATATGGCGGAGTGCGTTGCACGAAGTTGTGCGCCTGCGCAGCGCACGCAGCTTGTTAGCGCGTTCAGGCAGCTCGCGCGCATTTTTCACAAAGATGGCGGGCGTATGTTACCTCTTGGCGCCAACCCACTCGATAACCGATATACAAACGATTTATGATGCCTGCCTCCATTTTATTAGTTCTGCACTCAATCGACAGTCGTACGAATTTAATGGAATGCTTTATTAAAAATAAGTTATGTGTACACGGCTTCGCCATTAAACGGTTTGAATTATGTTATGATCTGGCTGTTGTTCGTCGGTGCTGTATATCAACGTGGCTTTATTAAAAAACAAAAGTGATCATACGATAGATCAACGGTTTATTGTCATTTATAACGGTTTTATAGGCAAACACCTGGAGGCCTGAATAAGACCTTTTCCTATTCTAAACGGCTGGTAATAAAACGATGTATTTAACTTTACTATCGGTACTTCGACGGTTGTAACTTGATAGAAGAGACGGAACCCATTTAGAGAGTTTGGCTTGCCTGAGAACAGTGTTAATAACTCGTTACTAACTGTATTATCTAGCAGAAGTCGTAAATGTGTCCACACTGGATAACGATATTAGGAGAGCGGTTAGCTCTTAAGGTTACACTAGTCGATAATACTTCCATACAAACGTAGTCTGGCTTTTACGCCACTGTTTGACAATTTATGTTCAAAATATCATATTTATATCAATTTGTTTCATCATTATCTAGCCCTGTATGGAAAAAAAAAGAAAAAAAAATATATATTTGAAAGTTATGAGCGTCGAAAGTTCCACATTTCGACACTAATTTTAACGCAATTTTGGGCGCAAATAAATACCATAAGAAGACGGAAAATTGCAAAAACGCATCCATATAGGGATAGATTAGTAGTTCAACAATGCAAATACTTAATTTTATTTTGAAAAGATACGTTTAGTCGTTTTTTCATGATATCCAGTCCCCCAAAGGTCTGTTTATAAAATTTCGCGCACTCGGTTTCGTCCTAAATCATCATCCATTTCGCTACAAATTTGCAAAAGTGTGTATTCGTACGTGAACTAGCTTCTTACTGTTCATTACAGCATCTATCTCTTCCGCATGTGTTGTCGGTTGATATAGCATGCATTTTAACCCCACGCACAAAATAGCTCGTGCCGTCGACTAGTGTACCCTTAAGTTATGAAGATATAAAATACATTCACTAAATCTAATAAACTGCCGCAATTCAGGATAAAGGTAGAATATAGCTTTATTTAATTTACTTCATTTTTTATTATACGTAGGTATTCCTATTCTTTGCAAAAAAAGTGTATTGAACTATTGCTGCCGCGAGTGGTGGGGGTCATATAAAACGCGAGTGCATAAGTGATTTATCGTCAGTATCGTCGCGGCGTACGTGGGCGTCATATCTCTCTGATAAAGTAGTTCTACCGATCTAAGTTCCGACTTGCAGTTCAATCTCGAGTTAGCATCTTTCAATCTAATGGGTTTCTGTTACAATGATTTATGTTTTGTTTGTGCAGAGAGAAAGCGAGGATTTACTATTCAAATGATAATTCTATTTAAGTGTTTGTTTGGTAAATGAACATGTATGTTTGTTTAGATATTATGATTTATTGTGATGGTTATGTGACGGTTTTGGTATGCTATAATATGGGGCCTTGGCGGTTGGTCAATCAATCAGCCTAGCCCTTTCCCAACTATATTGGGATCGGCTTCCAGTATAACCGGATTCAGCTGAGTACCAGTATTTTACATGGAGCGACTGCCTATCTGACCTCCACAACCCAGTAACTGGGTAACACGATACCTCTTGGCAAGACTGGTGTCAGATCTCAGGCTTCTGACTACGCGTAACGACTGTCAAAGATCTTCAAATGACAGACGGGACCAACGGCTTAACGTGCTTTCCGAGGCACGGAGGAAACTCGGTATGTTGAAATGGTCACCCATCCACGGACCGAGCTTGTCAAGCGTTGCTTAACCTTGATGATCGACCAGTGCGGCTGTTATTATTTAGCCACGAGCTCCTCTTGGCGGTTGGACACGATTCTCAAATAAATCTTTATTTATTGCAGTTGCTTCTATCTGTAGTAAATATGTGATGATATTAATTACAAGTATATTGACGATATTCTTAGGTCACAGAAAGTCTATATAGCTCCATTCCTTCCTGTCTTACTTTCGGTTGCCAGGGGGTGCCTATAAGCACTAAGAGTAAGGTTATTTTGAGTGTATGTATGGAACAGATGTATATGACTTGTATACATCTGTTCCTTACGCATACTTAAAATGACCTTAGTCTAAGAGCTTATGGTCCCACCCCTGTAGTTAATGTCAACCTGCATCACAAAGTTCGTTCCACAAATCTACATTCAAATACGAAATAACACCCGAATAAGACACACATTTGGAAATTCAAGTTCTAACTCTAAAAGACTATTGGTACACATGTTTAAATGTAACCGACATTTTCTTACTAACGATTAACTTGTGTCTTGATTATGTTATATCCGTACTGGGGATATACATGTTACTCAAGAGTTGACTGGAATCAGTCAATTATACCTTATAGGTTTACGCAAAACAGCTAAGGTGAGACTTGGAAAGCGATTCTACAAGTTTATAAGGCGTGTAGAAAAACGTCTTTCTGTTCAGTATGTAAATGAATTAATTATTGACACCTAGTCTGGTGTTGATACTTATTTACATGGGAATTACGATTGAGATTCGCGTAAATTCTGTTTTCGTTTGGTTTTATTACAATATTAAGTTAATATATTCCTTCGTTAGTGTTGGTTACTTGGTAAATGAACTAGGTAGGGCTTTTTAATTAAAATTCTTAATAACTAATTTTATCCGTTTTTACCCTTTGGGCACCGAATTAAAATAACTTTTAATTCGGTGCCCAAAGGGTAAAAACGGGGCCCTATTACTAAGATTTCGCGATCCGTCTGTCTGTCTGTCTTTCACCAGGCTGTATCTCATGAACTGTGATAGCTAGACAGTTGACATTTTCACAGATGATGTATTTCTGTTGCCGCTATAACAACAAATAATAAAAACAGAATAAAATAAATATTTAAGTGGGGCTCCCAATCAACAAACGTGACTTTTTGCCGTTTTATGCGATAATGCTACAGAACCCTTTGTGCGCGAGTCCGAATCGCACTTGGCCGGGCTTATGTGATCTATTTCGACCAATAGGTATGATGAGTGACACAAATCAACCGGTCTAAGACATCTTCGTCGCCCCAATTTTTACCGCCTCACCTTTAAGGCTCTGACTAAGACTACGGTTTCGTAACCCAATAATAGTTTACAACTCGCTAAAGAAAGACAAAGATACGAACTGAAATGTAAATGAACGATAATTAGAACTTTACTACGCAAGGCGCCATACAATTTGGACTGGCTAAGAAAATTGTGTTGCCGGAAATGACGTATTTGAGTGTGCTTGACAGATTCTTTGCCGATTATGACAACTGTCTTTTGTTTTATTATGATAATAAGGAGCTAAAAGGTAAACTAGAAATGTGGAAAGTAAGAGTGTTGTAAGTGTGAATGTGTGTATGTTTGAATAAACAATCAGTTGGATGTTTGACATTTTTGTAATTTTTCACTGTTCTTGTGTCAAGAGACTGGTGTGGTTTTGACTATGATGATTCTATGTATTGACTGAATCGATTCAGTGTTGCATCGATTTAAGGCTTAAGAAAGATCCAATATAAATATCTGAAAAATCGATAGTAAATATCGAGTTGCAGCATCTTAAGAGCCAACGATAAAAATAAAGTAACTTCGAATGAATGTCTACGCCCTCCAAAATCTCTAGAGTTCGCCGACCGAGGCACACTCTCAACACTCCCGATGACGCCACCACCCTGCTCCAAGAGAGTCGTAGGGAAACTAGTACACTCAAAAAACCTAGTACAAAATCGTTCCATCCTCGCCGCCGAGGACCGTCGCGGTATCCCCGTAAAACAGGCCCCGATGTAGTTCAAAGCCGCGAATTGCTGAACAAAATCAAAATAGAGATAGTGGAGTTTCTTGTCAGTTCTTCTCCACAGTAGGTACTTTACGAACTGATGGTAGAATCAATATTAGTAATAGTAATCAAGATCCAGGTTGTCCCCTTGCTGTCCCTTCCAGCGACGCCCTGAGCCGAGGTTCGAACCCACCTGGGGTAGCCCTCAGCGTAGTCGCTTAGGTTTAGAACTTTGTGCCTGGCTGGAGGCTTAGTTTAGTCTTTACAGGATAGTCCGGTTAAGCAGTAACCAATCACTTTGATTGAAACCTCAAACACAATAAAATAAAACTGCATACACTAAAATATAATTTAACAATAAAAAATAATAGTTTCATTTAACAGTCAGTGCTGACGTGATAATGTGCAATAGAAGCGATAAAACCCCATCCACCGCAGTGGCTATGGGCTATAATTATTGCACCGCAGTGTAAATCGTCATTATGATAGAAATCGGTGACTGAAACATTGCTGGCCCGATATAATTGAGCAGTTGTGTACGCCAATACAAATAAATATACCCAGTTCGTAATAACCCTAAATACTGACACAGTTAACTGTTAATTGTGTCCCTTTATATATTGTCTGCTTTTGTTGCCATGTTTATATAATTTACTGTTCTAGTATCAACATTAAAGCATTTGTAATCGTTTAGTTTAGTTACAAAATTATTGCGACTGTTTTACATCTGAAAGGCAACGCTGACTTGGAAAATGTAGACAGCTTTTAGCAAACAAAATTCTATCCACCAAAGCTAAGACCCTAGTCGGTCATTCTTCCATACAAATGTAGTCTGGCGATTACTCCACTGTTTGACGGTGTACGTTCAAATTATTTTTTTTTTTTATCAATTTGTCTCATTATTATCTAGCCCTGTATTGAAACAAAAATGTAAAATAAATATATATTTAGAAGTTATGAGCGTCAAAAGTTCCATATTTCAACACAAATTTTAACGCATTTTTGGGCGCAAATAAATACCATAAGAAGGAAAATTGCAAAACAGTCACCATACAGGGATAGATTGATAGTTCAACAATGCAAATAATTTTATTTTGAACAGATACATTTAGTAGTTTTTTCATGACATCCATACTCCCAAAGGTCTGTTTACAAAATTTCGCGCGGCCGTTTTCGTCCTAAATCATCATCCATTTCGCTACAAATTTGCAAGTGTGTATTAATACGCGAATTAGCTTCTCACTGCTCATCACAGCATCTACCTCTATACCACGTGATGTCGGATGAGATAGCATGCATTAAAATTTAACCCAGCGCACAAAAGAGTTCGTGCCGTCGACTGGGGCAACCTTAAGGTTTAGAAAAGAAAATAGATTTCATTTTAGCTCGCAAAAACCACAAAGAGCTTCTTACTGCAAAGAAAGTCTCTTATAAGGTTTTCCGACAAGGAAGACAAGCAAAAATAAAATGTAATAAAACCTAGTTTCATATCTAGAGTTCAAAGGAGTTAATATAAATCTGGCGAGTGGGAATTCTTACAATTTCGTCATGTTCGTCCATCTGTTACACCGTTGTAAGTCGTAGTTTGCGTCGGTGCGTGATATTTCATAGTAAAATATGACATTTGCAGAGTTTTCTTTATCGAACGTTTTAGAGGAAAATATATTATGTCGGGTTTAGTCAATAGTGTACGGACGTCAAAACTAATCACAAGCACGCCATCTGTCGGCAAAGCAATAACAACTACGCATTGGCGCGGTTTTTCTAACCGCTTGCGTGGTGGGAACAGCAGAATATAGGAGTTGAGTCTGACAGCCTTAGAGCTAAGACGTCGTAGAATCAGTGTCGATCCGTAATATTAGTAAGCAAGATTGTAACTGTAACTTGTCTATTTGAATATCCTCAGTGTATAGAATAATTTGTGTGATTTCATTTTCACGATTCTACCCACCTACCTGCCCGCACACGATGTCTTCTTAACCTAAGGGAATACATCCAGACTTCCCGATGGTTTGCATCTATCGGCCAGCTTTGATGCGACATAATTATATGAAATTTTTCGAACAGTGGTAAATTGGAAGATTTTCAGATGCTTTAAATGGTTTTAAAGTGCACCGTTCATATACGTTATATATCTGGTGAACAATCTGGTGGATATCTTTTTGCATGGTTGAACTTGCAACAATAGGAATCACAAATATTATTCCGAATAAACTTATTCTGAAACTCGCTTTTAAATACACTCTCTCAGTTGTCAGTGTCGCAAATGGCGAACACTAAAGTGAGAAGAATTGAAAGTGAGTTTTCACAGAATAGTACTGCTATTCCATTTATAAAAACTTATTCTTTTCATAATTGCGTTGGGTGCTTGTTACCAAAAATTAGGGTTAGCTCACACCGAGACGCGCCGCGACAATAGCTTTACAAAATGGAACTTTATTTTCTACAGTATATGATACACATTTCAGTGAGAAATATAAAAGTTTAAAATTCACCTGCCATTTCTTCCATTGGCAACGGTCGCATGTTATGACGGCAAACTCAATACGTCGGCAAACAAGTAATGGATCATAAAAAATAATTGTTACAGTCTCGTTGAAGGGTTTTCGATCCCATTTTATTTAGAATTTCCACATTGTGTGTAATTGTGTTCAGTTTATGTTGGTTCGAAGCCATTATCATTCGTTCGTTGTTACTTGACTGCACATTTAGTGATCAAGAACTTGATCAAGTTTTGAACCAGTGCAATGGTTAGATTAACACTGCAAAACATAACCAGACATCGCGTGCTAACTTGTCGGTCAAAATTCATAAGGCGGGCACACACTTGCAGCAAGTAATTGAGGCGTAAAGCTGCGATTACAGCGGCGCGGGTGGCGTTGTCTCTAAACGGTCCCGTATCTTAATTGATTGGACCGTACCCATTACACACCATTGACTTTTGGATACTTTAGGGCTGCTATTTATAATGCCCGATAGGGATATTTAAGGACCAATGTGTCCTTGCATGTTTTAGAGACCTTTGGCCTCGTTTGGGACCTAAAATACACATATACTATCATTTCACGAATTACATGAGAGGCTGGACATATTTTCGTGCAATTGGAGTGAATTCGCAAGAGTTTTGTTGAATTTTGTTAGTTATAATTAAAATTTAGATAAGTAAAGTTTAATTTTATATTAGTTTAGATGATTTTAATATTGTTAGAAGTTTACGTTTATATTATTATTATACATTTAAGTAAAGTCTAATTTTAGATTAAGATTTTAACCGCTCTATTGTATTGGGTTCAACCTGTAAGATAGTGTGTGTAAGTTAAATAAATAAATAAATTTTATATTTTAGTACTAAATGGAAATTAAAAAACCGGCCAAGTGCGAGTCGGACTCGCACACGAAGGGTTCCGTACCATTATCGCAAAACACTGCATAAAAATCACGTTTGTTGTATGGGAGCCCCCCTTAACTTATTTTATTTTAATTTATTAATTATTATTTTTTGAAGTAAATATTTAACTGAATATTCTGTGAATATTTCAAGCGTCTACCTCTTGCCGTTATTAATATCGAGCAAAAAACGGCAAAAATATCACGTTTGTTGTATGGGAGCCCCCCTTTAATATTTACTTTATACTGTTTTTAGTATTTGTTGTTATAGCGGCAACAGAAATACATCATCTGTGAAAATTTCAACTGTCTAGCTATCACGGTTCATGAGATACAGCCTGGAGACGGACAGACAGACAGACAGACAGACAGACAGACAGACAGACGGATCGTGAAGTCTTAGTAATAGGGTCCCGTTTTTACCCTTTGGGTACGGAACCCTAAAAAGGCAACCAATTTAGAGGACATCATTTAAAGTGAAGGTGCTATATGATAAGCTATATTCTCCAAAAATAAAAACGCTTTTCCAAATTCAAAATTAGAAAACGCGCTTTTTATTTAGAAGTGCGGCAACCCTAAGTTAGGGCTGTCATGCATTGATTTTGCATGCGTCGTGTGTCCGCATCTAACCTTGTGATAATTCGTGCGTAATTTGATTAAGATGTCGATATATTTCGTCAAAGTAAGTTCACTTGTGTCCCGGTTCATTACTCTCACAAAATGTCAATAGGACACTTTCGCTGAAGTAAAAATCGATTTAAAACGTGAAAGAAAGTAAATTGTTAGTTATACCTTGTCATTTTTGTTAAAAAAATATCTCTTACATTTGGCGGAATCATAATTATGGTTGTAATTGATTTGGGCGATAAGTATAAACTGTCTTCAAAAAAATTGGGCAAAATGATCTTAAGTATTGCAATTCAGGACCACATGGATCACATGTGTTAAAAGTACAGTTACTTTAATTTTTACTTGTCCTGAAAATTGAGGACAATTTTTCTCTACGTGTCCGTTTAACTAAATTGCTTGTAGTCTTCATTGCTTATTAAAGCCGTTTTATATCCATTTATCACGAAAACCCATCCATTAAAGATAGTATACACCACGCATATATCTTAACATCTTTAGCACATCAAGACGATCTTGAAACCCCAATATTACGCAACATACATCTCTCGCGTGCTCGTTAAAAATACTCAGCTTGTTACAAGTGTAACAAATCAAAACGTAACACGTTACACGGTGTAACAAATCATAAAGCGGGATATATCATGCTGTCATCTAAGGGCCCGGGGCTCCGAACTTCTTGTAACTTTTCGTATTATTTTTTCGATACTGAAAGGGTTATTTCGGGGGAATGCTGATTGTATGTAATTTGGGTGAGTTTCGACTTCGAGTGTTTGCGAGACCGTTTGAGGAAAAGTAGGGAAGCAAATGATAGGGATGGGCAGCAAATGATAGGGATGGATAGAAAACAGAATGCGTCTGAAAAACTTGTAGATTTTTTTTGGAAAGAAGTACAGAATATTGAATATAGACTGAAAAACCGAATCATTTTGATACGTTAAGGAAATGAAACTGTCAATCAAGTCATATACGAACTATTTTCAAGCTTAGATTGAGATTTTTTAATATCCTACGAGTACAACAGGCTAATCAAAAACGCAAACACAGATTAAACAAAACCAATTTTGCAGAATTGTCCACTACACATACATAACCTAACAAGCAACAGTGTCGTCAACACCGTCCGCAAACGACGACAAATCGGCTCATCTCACAAGCATCACGTATTCTTTTATGCATCATTGTGCAACAGGGATGCAGCGCACGGACCGACCCACACGCAGAATTTGTAATCGCTTCGTCGTAAATAAACGAGTTGGCACAACCCTATTCGGCGAGATGCAATAGGGATGCCTGCGTGCATTTTACTAAGTTCGTTTTTTAAACTTTTTATAAGTTTTCTTGGAACTTGGTAGTTGGATACAGGTTCCATAATATATCGTGGTTGTTTTTAGTTTTTGCAGTGTAATTGTTATGGTCTCTAAGTTAAATGAATTTATTGCTGGTTTTTGTTGATTGCTGACACGGAAGTGTTTCAAGTTTATAGTCGATTGAAATCGTGTAATTTTAGAAGCAAGAGCAAGAGAAAATTTTGTATGTTTAAAATCGAAATCAAATAGTTTATTTCAAATAAACCTTAAAGGTACTTTTGAATTGTCAAACAAAGTATGAATCTAGTTGCACATTCGCAAGCGTCAGTAAGACTCATGTTTCTGTTTCATAATTCCTATAGGTATATATGAACACATTTATTTTTATGTCTCTTCATATTCTCGTTTGACTCTGCTTTTTGCAGTTTTTTCGTTAATGTTGTTTTTATTTCTTTTTTGTCATTGTTTTCCTCTCATATTTCCTTGTTATGATTGCATCTGTCGACAGCCCTATAGTCACATAGTGTGGTGTGGGCGTCCCGGATTTATGCGTCGCGCCGAAATTTAGACGTGCTCACTCGGCGTGCACAATGTGCACGATAATATTCATCGCGCATAATGCGTTACTTATGTTTTTCCTTAAAATGCAAACGTGTTGCAAATATACAGTTTTAAGGTGTGGCTCGATGACAATGTAAAAATTAGGAGCAACAAACATTGATATTTTTTATATTATTATATCAATAGCAACAAACTGTGATTTAAGAAGTATGCGCCCGTACCAATTACGATGAGCTTCATGCCAAATTCGGAAGCTGGTCGTAGGTACATGATAAAAAATTTAGTTTATGGTAGTTTATGAATGCAAAAGTAGCAATTTGCAATATCGTACCTCGTACTAAGTGCAAAATTTAAGCTGCAGTAAACGTCTGCAACATATTTTGCATCGCCTGCTTGCAAATTCGATATTTATACGTCGTTAGGCCAAATTTCGACCGCACAAGTGGCCTTAAACGACCAGTATTTACTCGAGGTCTTAATAATGCAGCGATTAGACTTTTACGTCGTGGAACAGAGTCACTGGCATTTTACCTCGGTGGTAATTCAATATTTTGCTTGTAGCAACACTGACACTGCCATAAATTTACTTTTTTATTGGAAACGCTCATGTTCTTCATTTAAAATAATGTAGATTGTTCGAATTTTGTACGTCTGTCACTTGCAACGCGTGTACTGCAACTTTATTTGAATTCAGAACATCCAGGCGGTTGACCTCACGCTCAAGTGAAAGACTGGAAGTTAGTGAAGTAGTTACACAAACTAAAAGTTTGCAACTGTAAGAGTCACTAAACTAAGACTTGGGGTACAATAATATTTGCTTGCATATTTCAGTGACGGGAAAACTAAGTAGTTATTACCTACTGTTAGACAAGCTTTACAAAATTAATAAGAAACGAAATAAAATTCAAAAAGTGCTACCTGTAATCAAACCCTCTTATAAAATTAACGGCCTTTTTGCTCCTCGAAAATGAACATCAATACTAATAAAAACCGAAATAAGTATTTTATAACATCAAAAAAATCGTTTGCATTATCATACAAAAGGTGTTCAAGTCATCGTGTTGTCGTGAGCTTTATGGCAACGTACGGCACGATCCCAGAATCCGACCGTTCGACGAATATTAATAGCCATAATACTAATATTAAAATATATGAAGCCGGTTAAAAAGACGCCATGTTTTTTTAAATTCAAAATTAGAATCAAAACGGCATTTTGAAATTGCGCAATTGTTATGTAATGGACATTTGACAGCCTTTAGTGGAAATGTAAATGAAAGATGTCATGATGTGGACAGTTAAGAAAACATGCATTGCAGAATTCTTAATTATTAAAATGTAGGTTTATGGTCATCATTAAGTTTTATGGTAGCTAACCTACACGTCATAAAGTTAATTTATCGATTTAATTAAATAATAATATTTAAATATGACAAACACGTAGAAACTAGTGATGTGCATAAAAGGGCGAAAAAAATCCAGAATCCTTTTATTGTGATTCAAAATTCTAATAAGAAAAAGAACAAAAATAAACCTAATTCATATGAAAATAACGTCATATTTATTTATGAATAATGCTAACAATGAATTTTATGACGGAGCACCTCCATCGGTGGTGTGCCGAGACTTTTAATGACTTTAAACTTTTATAAATAGACTTTATTGTGACAGTTTGATATTCAAGCGATAATATTTGAAGAGGCTATGAAAATAAGGAAGCATTAGTAATATTATTGAGCCTAATAATATTTTGTTTTGATTTCATAATAGGTAGTTTTGAGACGCAATCTCTTCGCCTAAATCTTTGTAAGCTTTATTTATTTTTCAGCGATATAAAATCATACCATTACTTTGCCTACTATAAAAAAACAAATTTTACGATTATTTTGATAATTTCTCTCAAAATTAACCATTTGCGTACCTATAAAAATACCAATTTCCATCGTAATGGATACCCATTTACCTCCATAACATCTTGAATGACGATAGACTTGCAGAGTGTAGGAAACATCAAATAAAAACGATTGTTCAATGCTGAGTAGTAATATCCAAAAATCTTTTTCACCAAATAATAAACCGACTTCAAAAGCAAAACACGAAAAAGTGCAAATAACATTCGTTACGACAGTCTCCTCTCTCTCCTCCTTTTTCTTGAAGTCGGTAAATATTACAAACTCTTTCCCTCTTACAAATAAACGCGGAATAAAGTTATACCAGGTATAACAAAGGAATAACCATACATTTTCATAGGTTTATACTTGGTATAACTTTATGCCACGTTCATTTGTAAGAGGGTTTGATTTCATCACTTAAGTGCTGTGGCAAAGGAAATCCCTTTCATTTTAACTCAATTATAGGAACCTACCTACCGCAGACAAGGTGTCAACTTATGAATATACATAGAAATGGGAAGCGTGACGTAATGACATCGTGAGCAGCATTTCCTTTTCGGCTGTCGGCCTTCGGCTTTCGACCCTCGGCTTTCGGCTTCGAACATGTGTGAGATTAAAACTCCATAAAAATGCAACGACGGTGTCTATTGGAGACGGAAATAAATAAATGAAAATTAGCTGTTTTGATTTAGCCGCCAGCCAATGCGGGCTTACGCGGCTAAAGGAACTTGTTTCGTGTTTCTATTATATTATCTGTGCTTTGGTGTAGCGATAACCTGATGCTATCGGTTAATTAAAAAATTACATGTGTTAATATTTGTTTAACCATTAGCTTAATGTTTTCTGTCATTGGTTACTACTAGTTATTCTCGCCACTCTATGGTCTGTACGGACAAACCAGTAGCAAAGAACTTTTGATGGCAACGACTATAATTCTTGGAATTTTTACTATCTAAACATCAAAGCACCTTTTAGGTAGTTCGCCAAATGATTCATAATTACGTCAGCTTCTAAACTTACACTTAAAATGTCATCGTTACCGAAAACAAAGTCCAAAAGAAGCGGAAAAACTTGTCAAATAAATAGTGTTGTCATAAAAACTTCTTGTCGCGCTGTTAAAACGACTTCCCTTAATCGTTAAAACTGTTGTGACTACGTTAATATAGTTAATAGCGCAACACTCGTTAACGCTATAACGGCTAATTATTACAACACTAAATTTTAAAATAACTGTTGAGATTTTGATCGCGCATTCAGCGTTGTCTTTGCTCTACTCTTTACTCTATGGTTTTTAGTTTTACAAAAAGAGGACCGTTAAGTTTATGATTCTATATTTATGGACAGCTAATGAACTAAAGAATTATGAAATTGTGATATCACCATTATTTTTTTAATGATTTCCTTTGGTTTATTAAACTGGATTTAATTTATTGTCGAATTTATTATTATGGTCTTGTTATTGAGATTAAATATTGAGAAACTAGAGTACCTTTACAACGATTAATGTCATTAAATGACAATCAAAATAAAGTTTATGGTTTATTTTGCATTGAACATAAAGTACTTAATATTTAATTTAAATATAGCATTCGATTGTCTGCCTACACAAACAAGAACTTTATAGATCTTTTAGCACGTAAGGAGTAAACTATACGAGTGTAATATGAGCTAAGCATTTATTTGGTAAGTTTGTACCAACCAACCAACTGTACAAATTAAACAAGTTTTCATCATAATTATCTTGTCCTTATCCTAATTTATTTGGGGTCTTCTCCTACAATACTTTTCCAATAATCGATTGTTAGTTACAAAACCTGCAAATAAGCGAACATCACTACAAGTACAGCCGACCAGAAACAAGCCAATATATTTTTAAAAATCTTTTTGAATTTCGAATAAACTATTTAAAACCGCGCAGAGTTTAGGTGTTCTCGGCACGTTCCTGTCACACAGTGGTAGACAATGGGGTATAACTTATAACATTAGCCCGCCAGCATGGGACCCCATGGGCCATGATGGTAATTCACCATAGCAGAGGTCGTTCCGTGCCTCCAACATCATTCGATTTTATGTGAAAGAACTTGTACCTAGGATTATTAAAATTACCTATGGAATAGGAAAAGTTATTCAGTGAGGCATGATTTATTAATATTTTGTATGCAGTTACGATTGTGTTTTCCAAAGGTTCAGACGTAGAATAACTATTTAGTGCTTACTGATTATTGTTTTAAATCCTAATGTTGGTTAGTTTTATTACGGCTTTGTTCATGTGGCCTTTCCTTCAGGAACATCGCTTTAAAAAACGTTCAGCAATAATGTAGCGTCGTATCTGCGAATAAATTTTCGTTATCGGAACTTGAAGGGATTACTTTTTGCAAACTATTTTATCATTATTAGGAGGTTAATAAATCAGAATATTCAAATCATCTAAATTCGAATTGGAATCTTTATGGCGACTTTTAGGTGTTTGTCTACTTTTTTTTACTTAGGTAAGGTAGGTCTATGCCACGGTTGATTTTTAGCAATTATTTTAACTGGGCCTAAAATATAAGTAGTAGGTATACCTACATAGTACATAGTGATGCGAACTCATCATAAAAACTGTAATAAACGTTGACATGGTAACCTCGATTGTTCAGTTTATTATTAAAATAAAATGTTTGCTTAACAAAACTAATTAAGACGTATAAAGCTAATTATCTTTTATGATTCAGCCGTTAATCCAACGAGAATGGAAGCTTTTAAACTCAGAACAAGAAGTTTTAATGAAGTTTACATTAACTAATTATTTTAATGACTAATGATCTTTTAATTAAAATGTAATAGAAGTTAATCAGTGATAGTTTTTTGAGCTTCATTTCAATTTCTTTGCAGATGATTTTCACGGCAACTAGAGCAAAAAATATAGAAGTTTGAACAAAAATGCAAGAAGATTTGCAAGGTCTTAAGTTTCTTAATTACAAAAGGCAACGACATAACGTAAATCAGTAGGCAGATCGCTAATTAGTTAATTATTACCGAAATAACGGTTTTTGTAAACGAGAGCATCTTTATTGTGAACTGAATAGTTTATGGACAAATCTAGAGCTCCAAATTAAGAAATAAATATTGTTGTAAATGTTTGGGTGTAAACTAAATTGGGTGATATAAATAACTGATATTCGATATTATATTACTTTATCTTAATTTGATTAGCTTCTGTTTGATGGCGAATACAGCGGGTGAAGGCATTCACGTTAAAATGAAAATAAACTGTCGCAACATTTAAGGCAGCAACGCTTTTTCACTGTTTACGTACTTATATTTAATTTAAAAAAAAATCTTATTTAAATTCAATTCTTCTATTAGTTCTTTTATTAATTTGGACTATATTCCTTCATTGAATATTTAACTTTTTTGTATATGCCTATTTTAAAATTAACGATATCATAAATTAAATATGGAACTATTAAATTAATTCTGCTCTAATTGATGACAGTCGTAGCAACAAAAAAAAAAATGGGAAAATGGCGGCTTTCCTCACATGGTCCGATAGAGACATAAAAATTTATGAATTCGTGCGCCGTTTGATTTATTCGCGCTTCCTTTTACGATTTTTATGGCTGAAAAGATATATTGTAACCATAGAGTAGTTTGTTTTTATTCCTATTTTAGAGTAACTGACATTTTAATGTCATCCTACTTTTTCTAACTGTTAGAGGTGATTCATATACGCCAGGTGATATGTTGTTTAGTTGTCACAGTAAAGAGGAAATCGGATCAAAAGGATAGCACGTAATGTAAGTCGTCCCTAATTGTTTCTTTTGGTACGTTTAGACTTATTGATGGAACGTGCTCGGCTATTCCATCGAATGTCTTATTACAATAAATCAGTCACGAGTTCACGACATTGAATAATATAATTAATTAAATTAATAAGTACCTACTTATATGTTATGAAACGTGCGTGTGTCCAGTCCATAACTTTCTTCTCTTACTAATAATAATAAGTAAAGAGTTTTTCATTACATTTAATTAAAAATACCGTTTCATATTTTACCAAATTAAATTCTGTCATAAAAGCGGCAGAAGAGCATCAGTATTTTGAAATAATCCGACTTTTTATGAGTCCTTATTATTAATTTTATATATTAACTTGTAATAAATATTGAAGTTACTACCGTGCGGGGGCAATATTAATATTTATAATTTATTAATATATAAAGTGTGTTATTTAATTACGGTTCGTGACACCAATTTGTAATATGAAATAATATTGTCGCTTGACGTCGGCACTTTGTAAAGCCAATCAATGGGCGTAGAAATGTTTGTTAGTTATGTGTTAATACCGTATTGCTTATAAACTGATAATAATATTATAATAATTAATTATTAAAGTTTCTAAGACACCCACGTAGTTCGCACGTTAGTAATTAAAATGGCAACGGTACTTCCAACATCATAAATTCTAATAGATTTATTTTTGCGTTTTATAATTTTATTAAATGCAAACTTGATAAAAAACAAATCTGTTGGAAAGATATTCGAAATTATTTGATAAAAGATAACTACAGTTTATTTTCAAATTTCCCCCTAAATGAACGTAGGTACCTATATCAAATTCCTCATAAATCATGGCCATCAATTCACATCGACCAAAATTTTTCAAAAATGAAACCTTGGCACGAAAATAATTTCCAGCCCATCAAAATAATTACAAAATCCAATCAATTTCAGACGCCATTGTTACAAAATGACATTAACAGAAATAGAAAGACGGAACCGTTTACGAAGCTAGTTTGAAACCGCGGAGGCGTCAGGGGTCAGCCGAGGTCAGATACACGATATGATTTATAAGCTCTAATTAGACCAGAGACAGTATACAGATAGATGGTAATAGTTTCGTAATCAGGTTACTGATAGGAGTGCGTAATTATAATTAGCTAGTAACCTATTTGTAATCGATAGGTACTTCAGGAGTGAAAGTGATAATTTGAGCTAAGTGTAAGTATGTACTAACTACCACGAAGTACATCCTTAGCTTTTATAGTTTGCTTCTAACAAAATGAACGGGCAAATAATTTTAGAAACACAGTTTTAGGCATTGCCTTGTCATACAGGGAAGGATTGGTTTTAGGGTTCCGTACCCAAAGGGTAAAAACGGGATCCTATTACTAAGACTCCACTGTCCGTCTGTTTGTCTGTCAGTCACCAGGCTGTATCTCATGAACCGTGATAGCTAGACAGTTGAAATTTTCATAGATGATGTATTTCTGTTGCCGCTACAACAACGCGCACGAAGTGTTCCGTACCATTACCGCAAAAAAACAGCAAAAAATAATACTAATATTTTATTCTGTTTTTAGTATTTGTTATTATAGCGGCAACAGAAATACATCATCTGTGAAAATTTTAACTGTCTAGGTATCACGGCTCATGAGATACAACCTGGTGACAGACAGACCTACAGACAGACAGACAGTGGAGTCTTAGTAATAGGGTCCCGTTTTTACCCTTTGGGTACGGAACACTAAAAAGCAATCTTCAGAAGACAGGATGACAAATTGCCTACCTTCCTTGCCGTATCTAACCTTACCTATTAAATACTTATGTCAACTAATGATCACCGATTAAGTAAATGTTTTCAATCTATTTAAAACATAACTTATCGTAATCAGGAAGCAGTAAAACCGTTTAGCTGTAACATTATATACAAAACTTATTTACTCATGGCAACATTTTGCGGCTCGGCCCACCGCTAACGTATCGTGGTTTAATGAATTGCCGTAACGACCGATTTATTTCAAAACTAGCACAAAATATAGAACATTATGTAGGACGATGGTATAAAATAATCAGGTTTGCGTGTCCTTGCGGCTTTGAAAAGTGGACCAATGAGAAATTTTATTAGTTTTTTTTATCAAAATCTAGGTCCTATGATGTCAGAATTAGATCATCATAGCACGTCCAGAGCTTCCTTTGTTTGTAAAAAACTTTTAAAAACTGTGTATCTAACCCAATTCAAAAAAAGAATAGATTATCAGCCAGTCACCTTCGAATTTCAAATTAAAAAAGTCCATACATCAATATCTTGTTTTCGATTCGATTTTCAAAACAATACATTTCACAATAGTGATGTACCTACCATTACCGTTAGAGTCGGGAAAAGTGAACAATTTTATACAATACATCAGGTTAGGTTGGGCAACAGCGCATAACTAGAGAAAGCTGGCTGCCATCGCCTACGTACAACAATAACTAGTTTCCCCTAGCTTTACAAGTCGCAGGATGATAAGATGTTGACACAGGTAAATACTTGTTATAATCAGAAACTAACTGAATTTATTGGTAGGTTTCTATCTTATTTTCTTATGGAATTTGTGATGGATACCTTCCGAATGGGTCTGACCTTTATGGCAGCAATCCTTGCTCATAATGCATGTGTATGGGGCTATGTTGTCTCTGGAAGAATCCCCAGTGTCCCTTATCCCCATTTCCATTGATCCCAATTCTACTATTGCCTTATCATCTGACGTCTGTCATGTCATTACTATCAACAGTAAATTGAGCCCAAATCTTATTCACAGGTAAAGTACATCTTGATCTTAACATTACAAAAGCCATTTTGGAATTTTCATTCAAATCTGAAGATGAGAGAACAGTCAAACGATATCGTAGCCAATATCACAGAATCTAACAACAACTGACCTTTAGTACCACAGACACACACTTTATTGTCAATCAGATATGTATGAAAATAATTATAGTGTGCTTTTGACCATAGAGCATGGAAACACCTCTGCTGCGGCGGTACTGTCAACATTGACAGGACAAACCAAGTCTCACGCTCACCGTTTACTCGCTCTACAACACCACAAAGAAATAGAAGCTGTCGACTTTGTATGTCAAATATGACATTAGGGTTCACTCAGATTTTAAGTGCCACGTTTTTTTTTTTATTTCTTTGTACTGCCGTCTCTAGATTCTGCCAGTGATTCCGTACTCTAAAGCTTTGGCAATAATTCTTCATACTGCATAAATAAAAAGATAAATATCTACTGACGTGGAAATCGATTCCACATCCTGCAACATAAACGGCTGAGGTAACAAGCTGACTTAGTTCATAAAATCGCGTTTATATTTGTGGCGGTCACAATAAATATGCAGGGTGTTTGGATTAAAAAAGTGTATTGACAGGACGAAGTAAAGATGCACATAAAAATCAACGTTTGGGAGACAAAAGTTGCACAAAGTAGACTTCATGCGAATCGACCGGACGATGTCTAAGTAAAGAATGACTCTCATCAGAAAATTTACATACATGCAATTAAAACTTGTTAATAACACAATATTAATTACTCTACCACTGTACCCTGCCCACACAAGACGCTACCAATCGTCAATGATTAAATAATATTGAATTAATTAAACACCGTGATGAGATCCTGATCGTAACATGTCATTTAGCTAAATGTATGGCAACATTAAGTACTGGGATAGGCGTGACAGATCGCTTGGCTGCCCGCCAATCGATGCTCGTAACATGTATGGAACACGACTTCGACCTAATCCGGTCTGTGTACGGCAATTAAATTTTTAAGAAACAAACTGTGAGTGAAGCGAGCTGGCGGTAAATTGGAACGTTTGACTTTTGTGTGTACTCTTGGCTATTTTTATACACAGACTAGACAACTTTCGTCTTTCTTATTCATTCTTCTTTGGTGTAAATTCCGTCGATACTCATTCTAAAATGCGCAATAATATCAGTCAATGGGACGGCATACCACAAAAGTTATGAGGTGTTTAAGCGATCATTAATTCAACGCGTGCATTGCTAATAAATTAGAGCTACGATATAAATTATTAATGCTTAGACCTGCATTGTTCTATTCCTAGATTCGGAGAAGTCGGTTAAAGAAGTTTAGTATTCACACGAAGCGAAAATAAGCGTGTGACACTAAAAATGCCACGAATACTGGCTGGTTTAAAAAGCATAATCACGCAAGGCATTGTTCTAAATTAAAAGAAAAAGTTTTCTTTAAATTAAACCTTATTTATAGTAACTGTCTCTGAGCACAAAAGCGTTGAAAAGGGAGAGTGCTTCGTGAAATATTACTTCGTCAGAGGACGGAGGGACAGAGGGAGTCGCGTTTTGACATGTAATGAAAGAAAAATTACACGAGCCAGCCTTTGTACAGTCGCCACTTTCATTTCGACGAAATTAACTTTTGGATGCTCTGCACTTGTTATACGAGTACTGTGGAAACTCGATGTCTAGGTTTTAAGGCGAGTGTGACATTTTATTTTTAGGTCTATAATATTCTGTTTCTGAAAGCATTTCAGACCGGGTTTACAATTCTGCGTTGTTGCAAAAATAAACTAAAGGTTTCAAATAAAGCTTGATTCGTGTTCTGCAGTGATAATTCTGTGAGTTCTTGTATTAGAAGTGAATTCAAGAGATCCGCTGGAAGCGCTGTCCGAATGTTCTCTTCGCAAATAAAATTAAATTGAAAAAAGCCGGCAAAGTGCGAGTCGGACTCGCACACGAAGGGTTCCATAGCATTATCGCAAAAAACGAAAAAAAAAACACGTTTGTTGTATGGGAACCCCACTTAAATATTTATTTTATTCTGTTTTTAACCGTCTTCAAAAAAAGGAGGAGGTTCTCAATTCGTCGGAATCTTTTTTTTTGTATTTGATGTTATAGCGGCAACAGAAATACATCATCTGTGAAAATATCAACTGCCTAGTTATCACGGTTCATGAGATACAGCCTGGTGACAGACAGGCAGACAGACGGACCGCGGAGTCTTAGTAATAGGGTCCTGTTTTTACCCTTTATGTACGGAACCCTAAAAAGGCGGGCCAGGGGAAATGACACTCCTACAAAATTTTCCAATCTCTAAGATTTTCACTTCATAAAGCGGAATGGATGCTTCAGCATTATTAGGAACACCAATTTATTTTACTAAATAATTCATTCGTTGAAAGGATAATTCACAAAGCGATGGTGCCATTGCCATTCCGCTGTAATTTCGGAGACATGGCAGGGGAATGAGATTGAATAGATCTCTCTCGGTCGCAAACGTTACAGAGTAATAACATTTTAAATGTGAATTTCTGTCTAAATTAAGTCGGTCACATTGACGTCGAGGTTATTTATGTTTGTCAACTCGTTCATTTTAATTAAATTGTGATGACGTTTGTTTGTTGGTAATTGTGGATTTGTGATGTCTTCGCAGTATGTAGCAAAACATTACTTACATATATATTAAAGTGTAACGCTACTTTGCTTATATTGCAAAAGTAATGTGTGTCATTTGACTATTTGCCATTATTTTACTGTCGTATATTATTAGCAACTGATAAAACTGAAAAATTTCATTTCACGAATTGCAAGTCATTGCAGGTACCCTCAGCTCAAGTGTGAAAGCACTTACATACATATAATTTTCACATACATTTATTTTACATGTTCAGAACATAACTTGAAAGCAGACCACGAAGGGTTCCGTACCATTATTGCAAAACACTGCAAAAACGTTTGTTGTATGGGAGCCCCCCTTAATTTATTTTATTTTAATTTAATAATTATTATTTTTTGAAGTGAATATACAACTAAACATTCTGTGAATATTTCAAGCGTCTACCTGTTGCCGTTATTAATATCGAGCAAAAAACGGCAAAAATATCACGTTTGTTGTATCGGAGCCCCCCTTAAATATTTATTTTATACTGTTTTTAGTATTTGTTGTTATAGCAGCAACAGAAATACATCATCTGTAAAAATTTCAACTGTCTAGCTATCACGGTTCATGAGATACAGCCTGGTGACAGACGGACAGACAGACAAACGGACCACGGAGTCTTAGTAATAGGGTCCCGCTTTTACCCTTTGGGTACGAAACCCTAAAAAGCAGCGACACGAATTCTTTCAAAGAGTAAAATAAATAACAGCACTCTATCGAGAGGGTAAACAGCATTTTTTGCAAATACCCACATATCATTAAACATCGATCACCATACTTGGATAAAAACCCGTTGCCAAGTTGATTCAGCTTTGCTTTCCGTGTGAATGTTGATAAGAGAGGTACATTTATTTGAGCCACTGAACACATTTCTCATTTGGCGGTAAAGTTGGCTAAGGTAAGGGGTTTATGCAAACATAGGAGCGAATGTGGAGGTTTAACTGATTTTCTTCTACTCTTTGATGGTCTGATTAGAGAAGATTGTTGTGTAAATCAAGGGCTTTCGCCTGGAATGTTGATATGAAAGATAAATGATTTTATAGTCTCTTAAATCAAGCACCTAATCAACACTCAAGCCCATAACAGAAGCACTTGTGCAGAAAATAAACCGACGCGAAAGTTAGCCCTTAATTTTCAATTTGGAAACGAGAAAAAAAATCAGCCTGCTTCCACGTGATATACAAAAAGAAGCGTTTTTATATGTACAGCGTGAATACAAAGCGGGTAAGTCAGCTGATGAAATCGTCGTCCAAACAAGCGGTCGGGGGATCCCGAATAATTTAAACAGAGAAAAAGAATGGCCCGCCCCTGTTTACGTTCTCTTGTTGATTTTCCATGGGGATTCAAACGCGGCCTCTCAAATACACACCTCTCTTTCTGACATACCTATCATGAGAAAGACAGGGAATATTTGTTGTGTATCGAGGATTGAAAAGGATTTGAAATTTCGCCGAAATGAAGTAACGTTTAGATCGTCGCAGGGGAATGAAATGAATGTAGATTTTAATGAAGGTTTTATGGTTCTGAGGATATTTCTTGGTGAATTTAAATATTTTGAAATTATATTCATATTCTTCACAAAAAAAAAATCTATAGAACGATACGTTGCGATTCGAAATATGCGCTCTCTTTTGGTTTAGGCTAAGAACAGTTTTGAAACCGAAGCTACCCGAGGGGTTTAAGCAAAATTCACATTATATTACGCACAAAAGTTTCAAGTTAATATTTATAATACCTGTGACCTATTCGGGCTTCATCTAACTAATGCTAAAGCCTTAGGGGTAGATCGCTATCAGTTTCACTAAAGTGCAAACTTTAAACACCTAGTTTTAGTTCAAATTACGAAAGTTGGTCATAAAACTATGATATACGAACACTTTATATTAGTCACGGGGAATGTTCCGAGAAGTTAATCTGACAGGCGTAAAAACGTCGTAAATATTGAAAATACAAAACTTGTGTACCCACACGACTCCTACGCGCAACTCGTACGCGGTGCGCTATGCAGTTCTCAGAAATAGCGAATTTAACTTTATCTGCGTATACGCATATTATTATAGAACCTATGCTTTAGGAGCTAACAATGCCTGAATGCTTGGCTGCAGTTACATAGGTACATCGTTATTGATCATAGGAAGCAGCCCATTGTTTGATAGCAGATTAATGCTTAGCAGTCTGTCAGATAGGATCGTCTGTTGTAGAAATGTAGGACGACCATAGTTGGGCATTGATTTTGGGCTTAATATTGTCAGCTAACTAAACAAATTTGATGAATCGGTAAAATTTATTGCTTGCTTATTTGTAGGTGATCTGTAGAAATACTGAACCAACAAAGAAAGGAGATAGGCCACAGGAGCGAGACAACGAGAAAATACTATGTAGTTATAAAATGGTGAACCTCATAGATTTTGGAATTAAGTGTATCAGAGACAAGTTAGACTTTTTATGATTGTTCGTGGAAAACAGAAAGAACTAACAAACATGTTCCGATACCGAATATTCTTTTTCCAGGTACGGTTAAATGTGAAGTTTAAAAGCTACAGCAACAAAATGAAGTACAGCACGACATACTAAAGGAGAAAATAAAATACGACGAAGTTGGCAATCAGGCGGGCGACGTGGCCCTTATTAGTGACACCTACACACTCGACGCGGGGATTTTCATTTTTTTTAAAGGTGAACTTTTATTATAAGGATGTAGGTACCGTGAAAGAGAAAAGATTTTAAAACTTTGGAATAAGAACTTGGTTTCCGTAATATTTTAGGCTTTCATCATTATCATCAGCCTTTTAAAGTTCCCACTGCTGGGAAACAGGCCTCCTCTCTATAAGAGAGGGAATGGGCAGTGCGGGTTGGTGGATGTCACATGTCTTCGAACGTTTGGTTCTAGGACATGCCGGTTTCCTCACGATGTTTTCCTTCGCCATTTTGAGAGCAGTAGTGATGAAATAATTTACACAAAGTAAAGCGCCTGCCTGGGTTCGAACCCACGACCTGCACCTGAACCTGTAAGTCACGGACGTTACCATTGGGCCAACACTGCTCATAGCGCATAGGCTTTAGAGTCAAAAAAAATAAATTAAAAAAATATGGTTAGTAGATGGGTTAGATTGATAAATTAAAACCCATGAGTATGGCATATTTGTAAATGAATCAAAATGTGTGCTAATCCTCTCAAACATACTATGAGAGATATTCAATCGGGATGGTCTTCTTTGCCAGGCACATGGAAAGTTCATTCTGCCACATTCAAATCTCCAAACATATCTAAATGTCTGTAACCCCCTACCACTTGTCTCATTTCCCTGTCGTCTCATCATTCCCCTGTAACTTTACAAGCGTCTCATTTTTTCCGATTGTACTCTAACAATGCTTGTTCTCCTTAATTTAACCTTTCGGATCGCATGTACGGTTCCCAGAACGGCACGTAAACGGTTTTCCTCGTTCTGTTCCGATTTTACGAGTCAAATGCGAGTTTTAGAATTGCTTTTATGGTTCGAAGTACCCCTGCCTATGTCTGAATTATTAAATTGAATCCTGAACACGCTCGTATCGTGTTGAAGATATAGTTTTACTGTGTTGTTATTTATTCATTTATATGATTTTTGGCAGGGGAATTAGATTGGAGAATGTTTTGAGTTTTTTTTCTAGCAAAACCTGATACCCTGTATAGAATGTAGAGCTTTGTATAACTGCGGGTGGTATTATAAAACGTAGGGCTTAGTAGAACTGCGGGTGGTTGCAGCAAGTTGAATATTAACACCGTATTTCGCAGCGCTCACTTCAAATATTACTGTCTGTTACCTCCGAGCCAGCGAGAAAACTCTCGTACTTACCTGAAAACAAAAAGAAATACAGATTTAGTAAAGATCACGATAAAAATCTTAACGTTCTCAAAACCTACAAAATAAAGTGAAGTCGGGTATGCTACGAACTTCGTCCTCTTATCAAGCTAGAGTACCATTAATTTCGACGATATAGTACAACATAAATTTATATTCAGACGTATATAATTAGCTGCCCACGCGCAAAGGAAAAAGCGTACAGAATTTCACAATCCTGGCCGCCCACACTTCGCCAGAGCCTTTAAAATACGCGGAGTATTTACACGAAAACGGACTTTTCTAAGATTAAAATGTTGTTGGATTTGCATTGAGGCGATAAGAGTATAATGAGGCGGGCGGTTGCCGGCGCCAATAGATCACGGTAGACGGCGCCACCGAGACGCGCTTGCGCAACCGCCGCTCGCAGACTTCGCATTCGATCATAGATTAGATCTCCAAGATACGAGAGGAATTTGCAAAAATACCAAATTATTAAACATATTATTTCTTTTCATACACGTATCATCATAACTTCACAAATAATGATAGTATGCTAATTATATCGGACATTAATATGTATTAAGGCTCGTTTTGATGACACGCTATTAATCTTGTATATGCGTAATCTCGCTTGTTATGTTCATCGGATTAAACACGAATTAATTATGTATTTGCATTTTTAAAGGACGATATAATCAGCTGATAGCGGTATTATAACAATAAATGAAGATTTAATTAACAATTTAAATGCCACGGTATGCCAATCACGTATGTATTAATCCCTTAATCCGATTCTGAAATTGAAGCTATAATTTAAAGGCTTTTTTATGTGAACATTTTAACCTTGCCCAAAGCTTTCTACTATATTTTATTTTAAGGTCCAATAAAATTATCCAACTTTTGAACTGTGGCTATTATTATATCTTTATTCAAATGTGTCGACGCAACGTTTTTTTTTTCCACATGTCTCCATTTGCCAATATCTCAATAGGGTGACTGTCATCTGACCGGGTGAGTGATCTAACTATACTGTGATTTTTAATTTCGTGGACTAAACTGACAGCTGCTATTGACCTTATTTTTTTAAAATGTTGCAAGCGCGGAGCATAGTGTTGTAGGTAAGGCTCAATCATAAGTGATTCATCGAATCGATGTGACATGACTCCTTAATTTATTTTTACTAATTGGTGTAAATAAATGTTTTATGAATATAAACGTAATATATTTAAATATAACAGTATTCATACACATAGTACATGAACTTTTATTGTGTTAAATATGAAATCAACAATAAAATAAATGCAATCGATAAAATTAAGTCTGACATAAATGAGTAGAAACTAAATATGATCCGCTAGTTTCTAAACAAATTATATTTTTATGCCGTGAAATAGTTTCATTTTCGATCTACTTCGATTTTCGATTAACTTTCAATCACTCAGGATAGTTAGGGTACGACACTATTTTAATGTAACGATAAAGTGACAACCCCCCAAATGTCAGTTTAGTCCACGAAATAAAAAATCACATTATAGATGACGCAAGTCCCTCCATCTGTATGAAAAGCAAGCGTGCCACTTTTTCACACACAATTTAAAAACAAATTCACTTACCAATGAAAGAAAATGTTTCCAATGTCTCGGCCAACTGTTTCTATACAGTCTTTACAGCTCAATATGGCATAATTTATCATTATTCTAGATTTATGTATATTATATTTTTATCGGTGCCGATAATGCTAAATGAAAATCTGAAATTACAATCATTGATCGTAATTTTACTACGTTTTTTGGCACACGAAGTACTTAGAATCGCGTCATCTAGTTATATTTGTATCTGTGGTAACTATCAAACCATAATATTGTATAGACAGTCCATATATCGTTTCTTTGATCTCTTAACCAAAACGAAATAAATCAAGATAACTAATCGATCATTGCTCACTCCAATATTATGTGCCATCTACCACTTTCCTAATCTATGGCCTATTAGCGTTGTGAAGCGGGCACTCTTCAGTGTCTCGAATAGCGAATCATGCCTATAAATCGGCTTCTATTAGCCGATAGCAACCCGTTGATTACTGACTGACTACTAACTGAACATTATACTCACACGTACTGTACAGAATTAGGTAATTAAATCAGACGCCAATATTAAGTGTTAATGTATGTAGTTGCACGCTCTTTCCCTAAAAGGATGCATGGAATTTCAATTAAGAAAATATGTAGGAATAAAATATATGCGGTAAATATTGGCTTAAAGATCGCGATAAAAAAGATGGGCATAACCGCATGAGTTGGTAAAGGTCCGATGTCTAAAGGTAGGTACTGGCAGCTGAATCTTAATAGTTTCAACCAAACTTAACAGCCGGTTGAACCAGCGTCTACCCATAAGCGCCAAAATAGAGACATAAAATTATGGCTTTCCAGTTTTCCCATACTTACGTAAGTTTGCCATATATGCTTTCGGTAACTCACGATTTCATTAAACAATAGCTCACATTACCAGTGCCCATATAAAGGGCAGCAATTGGAAATAAAAACGGCAGTGAGGTGGGGAGGTGGGCAGCTAATAAGGTCTATAAAGGCAGACGCTTCGTTGCACTGCCAAAATCGCCTGCGAAAAGAAGCATGCAAAAAGCTGTCTCCTTGATCTGTAACTTCTTTCTTGTTAGTGTAAGTTTGGTTGTATTTATCGCTGCTACTGCGTTTGCATTTCGTTAACTAATATATTTACCGTAAACTAAGTAATACAACTTAATTCTCACACTAAATTCCCAGTTTCAAAGTCCTACTTGCTTTGTTGTAACCAAACATTTGTACGTGAAATGTACACCAGTGTTAAGGTGTGACAGGTCGCACGCCTACGTCCTGTAAATATTAACCCGGTTCCTTCATGCCCACAATTCTACTATTCTAGCCAAATGCCTACTATTTACATTCTAAAATTATAAAAGCGAAAGTAACTGTCTTCGTTACCAATTTTAAAGAATTTTGGTACAGAGGATAGTTTGAACCATGCAGAAGGACATAGGATACTTTTAATCCCTGACTACGTTTTCGACCCGTGGGATAATTTTCGACTTTTACGCGGGTGAAGAAGCTAGCAAAACCTTTGATTTACTGTTACGTAAGTACAATTTTACTTGTGTTCGTTCATTCATGTTCATTGAGTGAAATGGTTTAGCCGACAAACATTTGCTATCCAGCTTATTATTTTATTGCCTTTGGAAAATATACGAAAATTGCCACTTCATAGTTATTGTACTCGATTTCCTAACAAGTTATTTAATTATCAATCAAATATTGTGAGGGCTGTGTACTATTAGGTTTCATCTATTGGGAAATAAACTGAACATGGTTTTAGATGATCGACATCTTTTTACACTCAGGGAACGAATTGGGCCTTTATCTCAAATATCGTGCAGCATCAATTTGTTTTCTATATTTCGATTCAGCATCTGATTGAAGCAATTACTGGCAGCTGAATATAAATAGTTTCAACCAAACTTAACAGCCGGTTGAACCAGCGTCTACCCACAAGCGCCAAATTAGAGACATAAAATTATGGTTTTTCCAGTTTTCACATACTTACGTAAGTTTGCCATAAATGCTTTCGGTAACTCACGATTTCATTTTACAATGGCTCACATTACCAGTGCCCATATAAAGGGCAGCAATTGGAAATAAAACCGGCAGTGGGGAAGGTGGGGAGGTGGGCAGCTAATAAGGTATCTAAAGGCAGACGCTTCGATGCACTAAAATAAGGTTAATTGCTCAAAAAATACTGGCAGGAACGGCCACTTTTGATACCTAGGGGTTGCTAGGGGTTGTTTTAGCCCATTAGTTGTGGAAGAAGAAAGTGATAAATATGTAGGGATTGTGTTTGCTGTTGCCATGTTTAAAGGGCCTTCCACCCCTTTAGTGCCGTAAAACGGTTACTTTCTAAAGTATACTTCTAAGCACAGATAATATACTAGCATACAGATGCCTCATCCCATACTAAGAAACCTTGCCGACGTAACTAGCGTATTTTTCATCTGATTATACCTATTATTTTCTATAAATCGATCGCTTTCGGTTCCGTTCCACGGCGATAGATATATCACCATCTACATCCGTGGAACGGAACCACGGAATCAGTACCTACAGTACGTCGGCACGGTTTCTATGTATGGGATGAGACATCTGTATGCTAGTATTATATTATCTGTGCTTTTAAGTATCGGTTAGATTAAAAGGTTTGAAAAAAGCATTTATTTATTATTGATTCATGTACCTACATTATTTGTGAAACATGGTTTTTTCGTGTAATTAATAGCTTTGCTTTAAAATTAACAACACGATCTTTTTATCGCTGTTATTGGATACTCCTCCAATAAAAAAAAAATATTATTACAGACAAGAATTGATGGTTAGAATTTCTTCATAACTTAAACAGCATATGTAAATCAAAGAACATTTTGCAAACAAAACTGTCCAAAAGGAGGTATTGATATTCTAGCTCCGAGTGGGCGCACGGCCAGTAAGTACTGCGTTAACATTCAAATCAAATCAATTTTTTTATTTTACATAGGCCTACATGGGCACTTATAAAACGTCGACAAAAGGCGCACGGTTCGGGTTGGTCGTTTCCTATGGAGAAGAACCGGCAAGAAACTCCATGGTTAATCTTTAAAAAAAAATAATACCCGACAATAAGACGTTAGAAACTAAAAATTAAAACGAGATAAGAAGTTATCAGATGTTGTCAAGCATCTAGCATTGGAGAATATGTACGCCAACCTCCATGAGCGTAGATACAAGTGTGTACTTAAGTCAAATACCAACCAGCAAAACCTGATTTGCCAAAATAATTCATCATTTATCATTTGATTTTGATCTTAATCTTGGTTTCACATCCAAAATCGCTACTGTACTTTTTCTCAACACCAAGAATGGGCAGGTGGCCTCACAAAACTGAGGTTCAGTTGTTTTATGGCCCATATTATGCGTTTATGTTGATTTGTGTAAATCAGAGGAATATTTGAATTAGGCAGGGCGCCGCCGTAACGTGGGCGAAGCCCCACCGGAGCCCTGACCTACTAGAGACACGTTATAAAACCCATTTCCAAAATATACGGTAACTAGTTGCAATTTATACTCAAAAATATTTATTATACACGTAATTTGCAAACTAATAAATCTATCCTTCAGTTTGTTTCAAGTTTCTTCTTTATATAAATTATGACAGTAAATGTAAACATAGTAAAATGTTTTATGTACGTCAACTATTTCTTTTGACGTGGTGGACCTAATTCTTTTTTTAAATAAATTATTACAATGTGTTTCAGAAAAACTGGGGCAGATTCAAAGAGAAAATAATCTTTATGGACTGGGACTGGGAGGCACATAGACGAGTAGATGTATGATTTGCAAGTGAACGGTACTTTGTTTAAATTGATATGTTTTTGCCTAGTAAACTAGGTTAAGTTGTCGATCGATAAAGAATAAAGTTACTTTGTTTTTAGGAAATCGCTCCGGGTTTTTATTTTGAGTAGCGTATAATTATCTGAGGGGTGACCATAAGCTCTAAGAGTAAGGTTATTTTGAGTGTGTGTAAGGGACAGATGTTTTTTTATTTTCTTTTTTTTTGTTATATGACTTGTATACATCTGACCCTTAAGCACACTCATAATAACCTTACTGTAAGAGCTTATGGTCACCCCCCCCCCCCCTCCATCCTTGAGAATTGGTTCCCTCGTCATTCAACACAGTGTAACAATATTGTTCGCACAGTTAAAACACAAGCACCGATAATTCGGCAATAAATAAAGCCGACGACACACTTTGCGCTAAACTCCACATTAGAGCTATTTCAAAGTTCGCATCACGAAATCACGAGCGCGCCTTTACACAATAAATCACAATCGTTGTCCACTTTAATTACGAGTCAAGCTTTATCTAGGATTCGACATTCATAGCATATCGCTGGGATTGTCGCACCCACGGACCACGGACCACGGAGCTAGGCGCCGGCCCGACACGTGGGCGACACAGAGTGAAAGGAATCGGCGTATTTATAGAAAAACCTGTGTCCAATCTGTGTTTAATTCACCTGCTGTTGTGCGTCTGTAGTTACGTAAGGACGATATATAGTTTTCAGTTATTTTTACATGGAGCGACTGCTTACCTGACCTCCACAACTGAGCAACACAATATTCCTTGGCAAGACTGGTCACCCATCCACGGAGCAACCTCGGCAAGTGTTGCTTAACCTCGATGATTGACCCGTGCGGCTGGCACTCATCTTACTTCTTATCTTACTAATATTAAAAAGGTGAAAATTTGGATGGATGTATGTTTGTTACTCAATTACGCCAGAACGGGTGAACGAATCTGGAAGAAATTTGACACAGAGATAGGTTATAGTCACACACAGCACATGTGGTTTTTTATCCTGGTATAATGTTCCCTTGGAATGATAAAACACTTTTCACGCAGGTCGCTGTCAGAAGCTAGTCATAATTAGCGAAACAATAGACAAACACCTGATTCAGTTGCCGCAACAGTTGAGGGAGCCCACGAGCTGTTCAAAATCGGTGTACTTATTTATCGAAGAACTGTGTGTAATTCTCCTGCTGATTTATGTACTCTGTGGTAACGTAAAGAGGATAGTTTTTAGTTGCTCAATTCTTTGTCAAATAAAAGAGCGTCGTTATGTTCAGGGTTTATGTTTAAGATTACTTAGTTTTAATGCTCAGAAATATTTACATGCTTTTGTTGTTACGAAAGGCCATTGTCGTTTCAAAAGCATTTAGTCCTTTCGGTAATTCCTTACTAAAATATTCGTCTTAGAATTTCGACATGAACGTTGTAGTTGAGGTTGTTTTCAAAACACGGCAGCTCAAAGTTCTCGGGAGCCATTACTCAAACAGAACATGACCAAAACATTGTTACATATATGTAATTTGATCCTCACATAAATTAAAAATGACACCAACAGCTTTATATTATGACATAAAAGTAAACAACAACCGCAGAAACCAATAAAACGTCATATTGCTTATGAAAGATACGACCACACGTAAATCTCAACAATTTTATTAAGACCCCTAATAACCTTATAATGTTAACTACCTTTTACAAGTTCTACGAAGCAACGGGTCGTTAGCCGTATCAAGATACGCTGGTTAATCTATGTAAGGATGTTACATCTAATAAACATCACATAGATAAACATACAGATATGGAGCGGATAAACGAGTGAGGTTATTTACCTAATCTATAACAAACTTATTTCTGTTGCTATGATAAGCGAATGTAGGCCTTAGTGCGTAGGCGTTAGGTATGTAATAAGGTGAGAATGCCAGTGATAACTGTTGGGCGCTTAGGGATCGCTCTCACGGTTTCGCCCACTCGTTTAGGGGACTAACCTAGACTAGTATTTAAAGTAATCGAATTTCCACGGATACTGAAATGGTTGGAATAGGGCGAATGTTTTTTTTTTGGGACATTCCTACCGCACTATTCCCAAACCACTGCAACTCCTGAAAGCCAGTATCAACAGTGGCGACCACCAGAAAAGCGCCGAGGCAATGAAACTCGACGAAGTCCCGGAGAATGAATTTAACGGTCTTGGATCCCGCAACGAAATTAATCAGAAAGAAAAATACAAATTTCCAATTTCCTCCATATCAAGCAGGAGACAGAACAAACGAGGTCAATAGACACAAAGGGTCGTTTACAACTGGGATAAGCCCAGTTGCCTAGCACCACGGATAAAAATTAGCATGTGGCCGAATGTTTAGAAATAATTTTTGACCAATTAGATTAGGAAACTGGCATATCTTACTAAAAATTCGAAGACATGTGACATCTACCAACCCGCAGTCCCTCTTATAGAGAGCCTCTGTGTACCAGGCAGTGGGAAAATTACAGGCTGATAATTATGTAAAACAAACCAAACTATGTATTATACTAAAAGCAAAAGTTTATTCAGACCGTTTTCTGTAAACTTTACGTTTGAAAAAGAATCGATGGAACGTGCCAATGAATAAAAGAGCTGCGGGAGTTTTTTATTTATTTTCCCACGACGAAGGTTTTAGCACATAGGCACGATTTGGTCAATATTATTGGAAAACACCTTTCATTTTAATAAGCCTTTTCGTCAATAAATAAATTTACAACTTAAACACGACGATACAAACACAAGCTGACCAGCTTGAGTGAACTCAGTCCGTCCTGCGCCTGGCAGCGACACGAACGCACGTTTGAACTGTGTTTTTATCTCTTTCTGACAACGGGGTCCTACTTATATCTCTGTGATATTTTAACCTACTCAGTGATATAAATAAAGTTCCAAGTTCCATAGGCCGAGTAAAATATCGCCATGTTTTTATTTCTTTATATTGAGTTTGACGTCTCTCTTGGTAAAATCTCATTGTGTGCAATAACTTTTTCCTTTTTCTCTCCAACGTCAATTTCTATACTTTTCATTCCCTTAATTAAACTTATAATTAACAATTTCGTAATATCAATTCGCAATATCGGTCGGTTTGGTAATAATTTACATTTTATGAATATTTACTTTGACCCGCCGTTAACTAATTATATAAATTAACATTAATTGGATTAATAAAGACGTGTTATTAATACTTCAATGATAAGGTTGATGTCGATCTGATTTAGAAAGCATTTGCGGCAATTATGGGGATTAATCGGTTTTATGATCACGTCTAATTAATTTTATTAGGCGGACCATTTGCCATCGGAAATTGATAAATGTTGTATGGAGATTAATATGGTTGAGATTGCAACAAGCTTATCTAAGATTTTTTGTTTATTTATGTTTTGTTGTATAGACAAGTTGTTTTACTATCTTACGTAGGTAATTGGCAGTAATTCATATCTTAAACGATCAATACAAATTAGAAGAATAGTTAATCTTTGACAGCATTCCATCGACAATTTAAGTTCCTGTCAAATTCTGACAACACTAAAACGCCGACTGACTTTCTCGTACAATTTGTCACTAACTGGTCCTTATTTATAGCACATAATATATTTAACGAGATGCTCTCAAAGTGCTCTTGGTAATATATTCGACATCGTAATTATACGGGGCTAGTTGCGACGTCCTCTGAATTATGTATGCGTGTGCGCAGGTTTCGCTTTGACGGTACGGTTTGATTTGATTTTCTGTAAATGGTCGCAGGTATGGTTTGACGGCGACGTTGTTTTGTATTTGAATTAATTTATTCAGGCTAAAAATACACTTGTATTGCAAATATAGGACCGTGAATGCTTGGGTGAGGTGGTGATTTGTCAGTACATAGCTTCAGCCGGTCGATTCTTTAAAAAAGCGCACACTTCGGTGAAGTGAACGTGAAACGTACAAAATGAAATGCATAAATGCGTGAAATGTGTGTGTGTGTGAATTCCAACTGAAGCTTGGTATTGACAGCTAACCTCAACTAAGATATCACGATGACAATTTTTATAGATTAGCACTGCAGGCGGAATCAACTCAGGTTGGATAAAATGGCGACAGGTCACTGGAACAACTTGCGACCCACGGGTGTACCTCAAGATAAAGGGAAAAATGTACAAGTCCGTGATTAGACCTGTCATACTGTATGGATCAGAATGTAGGGCTGTGAAAAAGATGGATGAAAAGAGATTGCATGTAGCAGAGATGAGGATATTAAGATGGATGTGCGGAGTGACGAGATTGGATAAAGTGGGAAATGAGTAAATTAGAGGCAGTCTGAAAGTGGCGCCAGTGGCAGAAAAGTTGAAGGGAAACCGTTCGTCCTGGTTTGATCATGTGATGAGTAAAAATGTGGCTGGATGGATGGGGTGAGGAAGGCCAAATAAAAGATTGATGTAGTGTGTAAGGAGTGGTATGAAAGAAAAGGGAGTCAGTGATAGCGTGGCGGGGGACAGGACGGTATGAAAGAAGAAAACGTGTTGCGCCGACCCCAAGTAACATGAGATAAGGCCAGATGATGATGACTGCAGGTGGAATAACAGTTCACTTCACGTTCCATCACCTAACTTTTCACTGTGAAATAATAACTGAATAGACTCGCATTTATCCGTCACGATTGTAACGAATAAAGGCAAGTTATGGCCGTTAAATGGCCATAACTCGCCCTTATTTCGACTAAAAACTTCAATTTGCCAAATGTTGGCGTAATGAGTGTCATGAAATAAATATAAGGTAAAGGAAACTTCGTTGTATGTCATTCAGGATATTTCATTACTTTTTGGCCAAGAAATCAAGTCGATTAATTTAAATTCAGATGCAAATTCGGCTCCACCTACATTCGTTTATAAAACAAACTTCATAGGAACGCGGTTTAACGGATTAAGTCATGATTAACCTCAGGTTTAGCGGGTTGTGGAGCTTCAAAAGATCCCAAAAACCGCATAACAGAACCCCATTAGTAGTTAAACATTTGACATTATTAATGTATGGTGTAACTGAATAATCTGTGGAACAGATTAGTGTGGTTTCATATAACTAACTCGTGGATTACATCACAAAGAGGACGGGCTCCTAAACCAGCGGGTAATCTGCCGCGTACACTTTGAAGATGAGTTTACAAGTCTCGTTGGCTTAGCGGAAAGTGATCATAGTTTCGTAATGTGCCAAATTATTTAATTTATGTTTAAAGGTTAGCTTTGAAGCCGGTTTATTGGTTGTTTTGTAGGATTTATTGATGGAATGCGGCTTTAAAAAACTGCGCTGTGTTGTGAGCGGGTTGTTTTGACAGGCGGTTATCCTTTCCAATATAAAGTACTAACGTTTATAAATGAGAGTGGGAAATCTATTGATTGGAAAAAGTAGCGCACACTATATGTTTTTTCAGTGACAGTCAGTTTGCTCTATATTGATTCGTGAGAGAAAATTGCAGCCATTATAACTTTGTACCTTTTGTGTTGTCTTTATCGGGGAGAAATCTTTAAAAGGATTTTGGGGGACCAGGCAGATTGGGATTTTCACCTCACTAAAACGCCCCGGTTATCACAATCAGCAGTCAGCACATGGCACGGGTACCGTGAGCTCTTAGAAGACCACCCTGGAACTCGCTTTGTGCATCACCTGTTAGGGCTATATCCCTGGTATTATTTGTTTATCTACCTACTAATTTATATCGAGCAATGGTGCTAATAAACTACTTAATTGCAACAAACATAAACATAAACACAGCAACAGACATATCTAATCACAACTGAAAACGCTCTTTCAAACGCCTTCGCTTATGGCCTAATTTTTCTTCACCGCTGATTTCATGGCCTCATCCTACAATTGTGGGAACGTCACGTGGAACTGTATCGCTTTTGTTATAACACTCGCAAGTTATTAAGAGTAATGCTCTGTGAAAGCTGTACTGGTAAGATTTATATGCGTAAGACGTGCTAGTGTGTGGAAAGACAGTTTGGGACCAAGTATTGTCACTGATAGGTCAGACTGGCGGATAGATTATGGTATAATTTTCCGGGAAATTGGAATACGCAAAACAATAATAATGTTTCTGATGACTTTAATTACGTGATTACATTTGAGTTTACCCTATACATTACATAATATGATACACATGCTGGAGTACCCCAAGTTTCCATATTACGGACCCCATATACCTGCACTTCGGAAGACCTAATGAACGTCTCTGAGGCTGCAACTAACGTGGTCACCTAATGGATTCAAAATATTTAAAGATTTTTTAAAAGACTGAAAGAAGAAGCTTATGTTGCTTGTAAATAAAATAGCTGATTTTGACTTATCCAAAGTAAGTTAGTAGTCCACTTTTCTGAGGAAAACCAAGCACTAATTCAACTTGTTTGCCTAAGATAATAAGATTCCAAATATCAAGTTTTTCCATAAAAAGAATTTAGGAACTAACCTCTACAATTTATATAAAGTCACTGATTTGAAAAATACCAAAACTACACATATTCATCTAACAAAAGTACAGTTATTCTTATTGATCGTAACATTCCAAGATATTCCACTCAGTAAGATCGAGCGAGTATGTTTAGAATTACAATTTAGCTTTGAGTTCCCGGTTGTGAGTGACAAACTGACAAGTGACACATTGCTCAATGTTTGTCCTCTATTGTCCACCGTGGAATCGTTGAAATCTTCCCGGATGGCCCAAGTTGGGAGAGCATGGTAGGAGTAGGGGCTAAAGTCCAAGGATAAAAATTTTGATACGTCTTTACTTTTTCAGGTTAAAGAGATATTTTTGAGACAAGTGCATAGCAGAAGATTTAACTTTGAAAGTGTTTAAAGGTACCATAAAATTCTAGGAATTTTTCAATTTAGTTGCCAGACTTCAGGAACCTTTTATGAAAGTTCTGCTGAATAGCACAAAATGCATTGTATTTCATACTGAAAACAAAAGCACATTGCATGACCCGAAGTCACATCCCATGGAATTAATACCTACCGAAGTCGTCATCCCGTGGAATTAATAAGTACCAAAGTCAACATCCCATGGAATTAATAAGTACCGAATTCATCATCCCATGGAATTAATAAGTACTATCCACCAAGAACACATCCCATTTTTAAAACTCAAAGATAAACTTTTGTTCCCGCCAACACCTTTTCCTTGCACCGTCTCCTCTCAAACGTCCAGTCACTTGAATAGCCGGCAGTCAGGTGGATGCGTCGCATTCAGCAGGCAGACGTGCCGCATAATTATGTTACCATTTGGAGCTCAATAGAACCTCATTAGCATACGGTCATCGATGTTGTTTTACTGATCAAACAGGGAATGTTTTTCTTTAACTTTATTGGTGGGAAGAATTTATGCTTTTATATTATTTTGACTGCAAATTGCAGAATACCAGTTAAAGAATAGGTACATTGATTTCCACAACTTCACTCCAAATAGACTAATGGACATTTTGAGTGCTAGCTTCCTTGAATGTGTACTTTCTTATTTATTAATTGCAAAATCCCGGTGGATACGTTTGTCATCCAGTCTGTCGCCGTTAGAAGGAACATACGCTGCCCATTTGCGGAGATAAAAAGTCTTCTCTCATTATTTTCTCGTAGTTGGTTCCTGTTTTACAATCATACTCCTCCATCTAATCATAAACAAGCAAACCACAGACAAATTCACCACAAAACAAACAACTTTTACAATCGATAACCACAAAGTCTTTTATCTCTTTAAATACAATAGGGTTTCGCGTAACACGGTGGCTGTGGAGTTAATGTTATTGTTGCTGGTATTTATAATGCCCTAATCCCGCTACAGGCTTGCAACTTCAAGCTGGAGGCTTTCAATACAAAGTGCGAAGTGTACGGCCGATAGGATGAGACAGCGCTGTAGGGCTTCGAGGTGCTTAGCGATAATCTAGATATGATCCTGAAGACTGAGGATTATCTGGGAGATGGAAATCTGTGGAAGTTATTTTTAGATGGGCTGTGGGTAGTGACTGTTTCTGAATGGGTTGACATTGTGAATATGCTTCAGACGATTTTTGGGCACTTCTGGTTTGAGGATGATGATGTCATATATGTTGAAATGTTACAAGTACTTTACTGGTTCACTGTCCGACTTAATCAAAATTTGAAAGTAATGAACACAAGTAAGACAAGAGTGTATGCAGAAAATTGTCTAATAGTATGTTGACAGAAGTATTCCTCTCATAAGATCATGCAAATTAAACTTTACTAATGAGCAACCAGATTCCGACGACCGATTAAAAATTGCCAGTCCAATTAATAGTGCTGCTAATTTTTCTGCACCTGTCACTGCCGTCATAGAGGCTCTAGTCAAGCCAGGAGCCCCGGTTTATCGTACATTTGCATAATCGGACGGTGTGTATGCCGCGGCCGGGCGCGCGTTACGCCATAACCATCAAATTAACCAATCAGAGGCGACAGCAGCCAGACTTTAATGCCAAAAGGGTTATGTGAAAGGATTCTGTGAGATGACACACTTGTCATATGAATAGGTCTTGAAGGGTTTCTGATTATTCCTTTGCTATTTGTCTTTGCTTTGAAATTGAATTTAATGTTTTTTGTATTCGGAATTTTGGATATAGATTTGAGTGTTTACAGAGGAACCTCTTTGATTGTATTATCTCTCTCGGTTTACTAGGATGCTCTCCTATGAGAACAAAGGAATAGATTCTATTGAACTATTTCACCCACTAAAATAAACAGGGCGCTAAAAAACTCATTATCAGAAGTGGCAACACTCATGTCGATGTTGCCAGCTACATTATATTATTACAACCTTTTAATAGAACATTATTGCATGTAACACTGGTATTATCGAATCACTCGACGCGACCAGCCATTTTAATACCATAGCGGTTCTGAAATAAGAATTTTGTATTAAAATGAGCACTTACTGAGTTACGTAATTTAATTGATTATTTTTGAAATAAATGTTTTTAATATTAATGGCGGAATACGGGATGAGGAATTGTGTCATTCGATTGCCGATGAAAATCATTGGAGTGGTAACTAGGGCTGTCCTTATATCAAGATTTATAACGATTTTAATACTGCCAAACATAATAAAAAAATTAATTAAAAAAATCAAAATACCCGACTGCTTAAAAAGCGAACTAAAAAGACTTAAACAAGAAGAAAATCATACTGTGCTGTCGGAGGATACATAATTCGCGAGCTGGCTGACCAAAACCAGATGTATCCTCCGACTGCACAGCATGATTTTCTTCTTGTTTAAGTCTTTTTAGTTCGCTTTTTAAGCAGTCGGGTATTTTGATTTTTTTAATGAATTTTTTTATTTATAACTTTTTAGTTAACATTTTTTTCGAATTAGGTACATTTAAATATATAAGTGATATATATTTTTGAAATCACCTATTGAAACCCTTTATTTTGATACCCCACACGATGGGTTTGGCGGAATAAATAAAATTGGCCCCCCACAATATGGCGCCCAAAAGCCGCCATTTTCCTATTTTCCAATTTTAATGTAGCCTATGACACTCGCAAGGTTAAGACGAATCGATTGACGTATGAATCATCAAAATCGGCCAACGCGTTAGGTCTCTGGAACGCCACATAGGAACAAACATACATACATACATACATACATACTTACATACATACATACATACATACATACATACTTACATACATACATACATACATACATACATACATACATACATACATAGACTGATAAACACATTACCCTCCTTCGGCAGTCGGGTAAAAAAGGGAAGGAAACGGTGAAGGAAAACAAAAAAAGAAACATAAAAAGCTATGAGCTTTTAAGTGTTGGTAGAACTTTTTCTAGTAAACGACGGGACTTTGTATACTAACTATGTACTAAGAACATAACCTATGACCATTTCTGCTACACTACATAGAGTCGTTCAACTACAGCCACTGTTACCCTCAACGCCTCGTCCAAACAACGAACAGTTACTTCTTTATTAGAAGTAATAACGAATATCGTCACGTTATGGATACGTGTAGTAGCAGGCAGGTCGTAGCATACAGCCGTGCTTTCCGCAAATTACCGGCAGCTGTTACACGCCTTAGCGTTACACGTATACCTACTTACGTAGGTGTATGCTTGGTATGAGGCACTATTTTGACTACAACTTGAGCTAATTAGCTTGTATAACAAGATTTTTCTTTCCTAACACGTACGTATATTATGTTTAGGGACTTGGGAGGTTGGGACACAATTTTGACTTAGCTTGTATACCATGAGAACTATAGAGTTTTATGAGAAATAAGAGTCTAATTTTTGGATGCATTAGATTACTGTAGTGTAGTTCTTAAGTGGGTTTTGGTTTTTGATAGAATTGCCGAAGACATTGCGACCGTAGGTGGAACTGACTTGAAGGATTGCTAAGACAGTTTAAAGATATCGATAGAAAAAGGAAGCAGATATATGGATTGCATTAGATGTAAAGCTGGTCGGGTTAAATAAAAAAAATTGTGTAAGGCATTCACATGAGGATTATATCATCATAATACATGAGTATTGGAATATACAGCTGAATACGCGTGTAAGCTACACAAAATTATAGAGTCGTGTGTTTTCTACGAAGCATTTAGTACTATGTTGCACTTCATTTATGATGTTTATAGATTCATTTACTTAATTAAAATCATATATCTATTTTATATTTCTGAGCAAGTTTAACTTCTACATTGCAAAATACTGTTCTCAAGACCTTTGAAATTATGATGCTTATTAAAATTCAAGTAGCAGCAGGCTTGTTCGCAGTTAACTCGGCTATCACCTTGTCTATTTCTGCGCCAATTACCTCTTCGCCACGGCCGGGTTATTTCATATATAATTTCCCGATTAAGCCCGTGGTATATTACACATCACATTAGCATAGGGCGCGTTTACATTGATTAGGTAAATAGTCTTATTTGTTGGATCATTCAATCGATCAGCCTTTGGACAGGTTGCTCTATAACACCCAGTTCTCTTTGAATAACAAAAAGCCCAGCATACAAAAGTCCTTTGGTTTGGAAATAGGCTCGTATATCTGTACCTATAGTGCTTTTGGAGTAGACGTTCTGTTTCTTATCCTCGGTGACTACATCAATAACCAGTTAGGTATTTCTTTTTGCAAATCAATGGCTTAACTTAATTCTTGCTGACCACTTACTGACCAATAAATTCTTCGCCCTTATCTTCATCATCAAATCCTTCCCATATATTCCCACTCTAACGTGGGACCTATATGTTCCTATATGTGTAGTCACATCCAGTTAGTGAACTGATATCGCGTCATTTGCATAATCTGGCCATATACGGGACATGCTCGGGTTGGGCACGGTTTGGGCACGGAAATTATCCCGTGTCACAGTTTGGACGCTCCCGTCGATAGTTTTAGTTTTTAGAACTTGCTTCACAGTTACATTATCGGTGTTTAATCAGGGGGAATGAGGTTGTTCGTTGGGTCAGTTTCTATATGGTTATTATGACAGGAGATTTATTTTTGCTGTAGTTCTTCTTTTGTAAAGTCTTTGCGAATAAATTTCTAGTCTGTCAATTATGTTCCGCCGTTAGCTATGGCGATAGTCTCTTTAGGCTTTTCTTTGTTTGTCTTTATTAAGTGTCTGTCATTGTTGGTGATTTTATGATAATTATGACGAATCTTTGCTGCATTTTAATCAAGTACCTTCGTACAGTTACCATAATAAGCGTAGGTGACTTTAATGCCGTAACCTTAATTGGGACCACATTATTCAGCATCATTAATTTCTGACAGCCCCCCATTGTTACGAATCAAGTTCTCAGCAAACAACAATAGTTATAAAGGTCACACGTAAGTCACAATTGTATTGAGTCCTGTCCTGCTCCTTGTAATGGGGTCCTATCGGGTTACAACCAGTCTGTCATTTGACCATCTGGCTACAATCTAACATAGTACTGGACTACCCATGAGCCTATTATTAAACTGGTGAACTTTAGGAAACAATAAACGTTTGAATTATTATACAAATGATATTTTAACATTAAAATGCAAAGATTCTGTGGTCTTTAGAATTCACTTACCTATTGTAAGACCTTCTATTTTTGCCTTGAATACTTTTATTTGCATCATCTGTTACTTAAAGAACGTTATCATCACTTGAGCATAATTTAGCCGACAGTATGAACAAAATCATTCATATCCCTTCGAAACTTACACCCTTATGCTTGGGGTTCTATCTGTACTCAGATCCAAAAGTCAGCTATCAGTTCACGCTCAATAGGCTTGGTCGTATTATATTATCTGTGGCTTGGTCACGGGGTCTAATTGCTAAGAAAGAAAATTTGGTTCAAATAAATCTAACTAGATGGCGCGATATGCACCTCCATTTGTTATTGAATGTGTGTAAAATTAACATTTTCTGGAATTTAACACAAAAATTGTATGTTCATGTTTAATCAACTCTCCTAAGTACAAAATTATAGAATATTGGGCTCTTAATTCACATTTCAAAGATTATTAGACGGATCATTTAAAATTGATGCCAATAGATGGCGCATTTTTCAATTTCTGAGGCATTCCACTCGATTGTTAAAGTTTGCATTTTAACACATTTTGGTGCAAAAAAAACTGTATAAACGTTCAAATAAATACTAGAAAACAAACCTTCACTGTATTTAAAGAAAAAAATATTCACGAACCTAGTAAACCCTTTTACTTGCAAGTCGCTGCTAACATCATTGGAGCATCCATCTATCACAGTCAAACAGAACCGAATGCGTTCGATGTACAAAAAATTGCCAGATTATGCAGACGAAAATCGCTAGTTACGTCGGCACGTTTTCTTTGTATGGGATGAGGTATCTGTATGCTAGTATTATATTATCTGTGGCTTAATTAACCGTTACCAATACTCCAAGAACCACCATTCCGGAATGCTAATCCATGTTACGAAAACCTCAAGTCTTTCAATACACCTGATAGACACGCATGCAAATTATTGTTAATAGAAATTGCGAAGTCTGTCCCCAGTTCTTGTTAGTTTCTTATAAATATGGCTAACATTCACTTACTGCAATTCATATATTTGTTTACCAATTTTATGTTGTAATAAAAGTGCTGCTTTAGCTGTTGTTGTGGCAGACTTTTGTTTTTAAGTTATTGCCGATTGTATTGTTGATTGTGTTAAGTTTAGTTTGTTTGAGTTCATCTATTTGTGTGTTTTCTTCATTATGATTAAATACAGCCTTTACAAAGGATTCAGCATCATTGATAATCTGGCTTCTCTGTATGTTGTTTATAACTTTTCACCTTTTATGAATTTTGTGTCCTTATTGATAATATCGTTGCGGCAAAGTTACCTTTACAGCAATATTATCCAGTTACTTAATTCCAAAAGTTTATTAACACATTCTCATTATCAAATTTTCAGTAGCTTAAAATTCCTCTTGCTTATTCACCTGTTATGCACCCCGGGTTAATATAACACTGCTTCCTCCCAGCAGGTTGGGCCCCATAACTTGGGGCCCCGCGACGCTCAGCATGGGGTCATTATCGGCACAATACACAATATGAGTTATACCTTTATGTAACGCCACGTTTACACGTCACGTATGAAAACGAAGGTAAGCAAACTCGTGTTTTAAGCAAGCATAGGCAACAATGTGTGTAATTTTGCAGGAATCGTTTACAAATTCAGTTTGTTGTGACATTCCGTGCAATGAGACAAAATTTGGTACTAACTAACGTGCGAACTTTTTTCTTACTAGCAATTTGCTATTTAGTTTTGTATTATTTTATTTTATTGAAGTTGATTGCCCAATATCTAAAATTTGCTTAAGACTTGTTCGGTTAAAACTGAACAAGATGTTTAGCCTTAGCTTTTAAGAAAAAGAAATACTAATCTTTGTTTTTCAAAACTGCTGTTTAGTTCGCACTGTAAGGGGAAATTAAAAGACGATCAGTGTAAACGAGGTTTTATGTAAGTAAATCTTCTACTATACGACTATATTGAATTTTCTTGTAGAGATGCACAGATTTGTTTACTCGTATGTTGGCAATTCTTTAGGAAGTAATCTTGTTGGTGTAAATTAAAATATACACAAAGCTAAAGACCGCTCATGGCTTTTAGAGCCACATACCTGTCGTGTGGTTCTGAAGTTACAGACAATACCTATTGAGAAATTAAGACACTGTTTAGTACCGACAGAATAGTGGTTTCTCTATTTAAAACTAGAAAGTTTATTGCCAACTTTCCAAACACAATGAATAAGCAATTAGTTTGGAGCTTTTGCCAAAGCTTGTTACTAGTATTTACTGATCTTTTGTTTAATTTTAATGTCAATTCTACTATAAAGGCAAAAAGGATTTTACCTGAAAAGCTTTGAAAGCGTTTTGGAGTAAGAAATTTGATTTAATTCAATTTTTAACGTAACATATTGTCTAGTCTTTTTCCATTCATACTAGGTGTAAATAAATATTTTAGACATAAGGTTTTGTTTGAGTTTTTATTTAAATTTTTGAATATCTCTATGCTCTGATGTCATAGACATTTAGACATTTCCTAACACTATTCATTCAGAATCCGTATGTTCGAAGTTCAAGGTTTTATTCAAATTTTTATGGCCGGATATGAGATAATCTCGCGTCTCATGGAAAACTCACGCCTACTCGAAGTGGGCGAATTAAATAATTTGCTTTCAAATCGAGTTTCATTTAATAAGTACCTACCAATAGATAAATGAAGTACACGTTAATAGTAATTATTTAATGGTTGGATGTGAAACTAGGGATGTTATTAGGTAAGCAAAAATATGACGCCGAGAAATATCTCATGAATTTATATGGCCACCGGTTGAATAAAGATGGCGATATTATGCATGTTGGGGTTAAATGTCAAAAAAGTGTTTTATGGTAGAAATCTAAAACACATAAAATTTAAATAAACGTATCAAACCTGTATTTCTTTGATAAATGGAACGAAACAATTCAGTTTTATTTACGTTGGAATGACTGCGTCGAATCGAATTTACGTCCAAATCGATGAGAATTGTCGAGAACGGTGCTTTATTGCTTAAAAAAGTACCAGAGACAAAGAAAATAATACATTCTTTATTCAAAAGCGACACAAGCACACGTTGACAACTTAACAACCATTACATGTTCCACCATAACTTTAATAATAACGGTGTGCCCGATAGAACCTTGAAAAGAAGAACTATTCAAGACGATTCCGATGCAGCTAAGTAAGCAGGTAATAAATAAGCAATTCTAGATATAAAGGTCTGGTTCGACCTGCTGGAGTGGGCGTGTGGACTGGTTTTACACTTCTTTTATTTTTAATTCTCGTTTCGCTAATAACGCGGTGTGAGAGGAGCATCTCTCGAGTTCAATACACTGATTGTGGTAAGTATACGTTTAGTGTAGAACTGGCTTTATACTTTCTTTTGTGAGTACAGGATTGATTGTGTTCCTAAAACAAAATGAGGATTGTGCCTTCTTTTTTAGGGTTTCGTACCCGAAGGGTCCAAACGGAGCCCTATTGCTGTCACTCACGTGTTTGTCCGTCTGTCTGTCCATCGTCTGTCACACAAGTTTTACAGCCAAATGGTTGGAGCAACAGTCTTCAAATTCTAAGTCAAGTGATCACTAAGTCACAGTATAAGCATCCTGTTAACCCAAAGTCATACAAATTGTCAAAAAATATGTTAATTGTTTTTATGGTTGGCTCTCATAAAAGGGGGCGCAAAATATTTTTTTTTATCTTCCCCATCGAGTGAGGTATCGTTGTTTAGAGCTCATTGAGTAGATAAATACAGTAGGTATTTTTTGTTTAAAACAATTGGAAAACAAAGGCATGAGAACGCCAGTAAAGTCAGTTTTTTTTACAAAATGTTGTGCCGACGAATTTTTTAACTTCCCATTGACCTAGAAACTTAAAATTTGGTGATAATGTTTGTTATTACGTATATCTTACTAACAAATACCAATATATTTATAAACCAAATTATTTCTTTATAAATCCCAAAACTTTCCTATTACAACCAACTTGATTTTGCTGTTTGGTACGGAATATTAAATGTTCGACGTCCGACACGCACTTGGCCGGTTTTTTGAATTTATTTAATGCCTGTTGCATTTCATCATTGTTTTTATCTGACAGATATTTTTTTATTAAAAACCTGCTTGGTTTATGTTTGAAGTTTGTTTTGTGTAAATAATTATGCAGTTTAATAGAAAATCAGTGTTAAGGTTCTTGTAACAGGAATTTATATCACCTAGTCCACTGTATAAGGAGCTGGTGACAATTGAATTGCCTCAGGCTTCCACTCAATTCTCAGGTGTTAGTCTTTATGTGCGAAGGATAAAACAATGTTTATTGTCATATTTCACGCTACAATGAACTGACAGACAACGCAATTATTTAAATTGTTGTATTACCTACGTGTTTATTTTGTAAACCAATATTCCATAATAATGTACTTAGGTACACACGATATTTAAATATCCAATAAACATTTAAATGCTGAGACTTCTACTTAAAGTATAAACTTTAAAAAAGCATAGAGTACAAATTATTATCGGCGTTAATAGTGCACACCTGCCTTTTTATTGTGCAATAAATGATTCATTTTATTTCGAGAGCATTCCTGTGGGATCTGGATTATAATGTCAACAATATCGCAGCTCTTGTTACAATATAAATGCACTAAACCCAACAGTTACATGCATACTCCATTAAACAATTGAACACATGGGCACTTCATTTAGGTATTTGTTTCACAATGTATTTTATAAAAAAACTCGCGTAGTGGAATGGAAAGGCATTTGTATTTTAAAATGTAACCAGCAAATTCGAAACCATAGATTTTCTCTTATCTGTGGTCGTAACATAAAAAATGGCGCCAAAATTTGACATTTAACATGCGCTTCCACGACCAACTGTGATCTTTTTGAATAAATTTGAAATTGAATTCCGTGACAATGGCTATAACCAGCTTCACCCGAATATTTTATCAATACGATAAATATAAAATATCATAAAATATGTCAATTAATTTATACAAAATTTATATGATAGTGGTTTCGGTCAGTTGTTCGCAGCGGGGGCTGGTGAATGCCACAACTAATGGCGCCAACATACTTTATTATATTGAGATTTGTTATTCAACAGTTTGTTAACGTTATTATTTTATGTAGGTGTTAATTGAATTGGGAATATTCATTAGTCGGTCATAAAACTTTCTGTGGTCATTACTACATCGACATGAGCTTTATTATCCAGTAAAGATTAATTCCCGTTAAATGTTTTACATATTATTCAACTTGTGGTTTACTTTTGGACGTGGAACAAATTGCATCCAACTGGGGATTTAATGTTTATTCCAAATACATTTTATGTCAATAACGCGTGCAATGTGCAACCATAAACTAATACAAGGTTGGCAACCCTTCTTTACATTTATTCGAAACACTGTCAAAAGTTCCTGATTTCAAGCATTCTGCTTTTGAAATTAGAATCAACAGTTGGTTATCGTTGAAAACTTTATAAATGTATTTTTTGTCTATCAACTCATGAAGTCACAACCCTGCCAACTCTGGCGGTCATGTAAACCTACCAAAGCCATATTAGGGCAGTTGGATCTGTTTAATTTATATTTTCCATACAACATGTTCGGAGTGATGTAACATGACAGGATAATGATCAGTTTCACAACTAGAATGTCGCTCCTACTCTTTTTTGTATAATCTGTGAACTGAATAATTTTATTTTTGCTTAATGTCTGAAAGTCGAAATTAAATATTAATTTGAAGTAATCCTAGCCAAAAATAGCACTAGAATGCTATAAAAATACTTTTACGACTTTTCCGTATAGAACACCGCTACCCTACGGTTTCTTTGACACATGACACTTCAAGACATTTGACATTAGCTCTAAACATTAAAAAAAAACTAAACCTAACCATAAACTCTACAAAGGTCAGGTTTTTATATCACAGACACCGCTTAATAGTTTCTTAAGAAATTAACAAAGCTTATCTTAATGATAGCGTTTATGAGTGGTTTATCTTCGAGGAAATGCCTGCATGTTTGCTCTTGTTCCTTTAGACAAGCCGCGAGAGGAACTGGCTGATTGTTTTATAAGATGCTGGGAACTTTGTTATGAGCTCATTAAGGGGAACTAAAAAGGATGAAAACTATTTATGGTAGAGTAGAAATTACGTTATCTGTGGTCTTCAATAAAGTAGAAAAAACCTATAGAAACTTCTAGTTATTTCGTTCTATTTGAAAATACTAAACGCTTCAGTAAAAAGGAACATAAGTAAAGCAAGCGAGACGAAAACTCAATTTATTACGAGAGCATTGACTGATAAGATTAAGAGAGAACCGATAACTGACCGAGTAGATCTCAATTGTAATGATAAGCGGAAATTGAGACCGGTGACCCACTTTATGGTGATAACAGCTACATTTTATGTTACTGATACACGCAATGGAGTTTGATACCAAGAGCGTTACGAAGCATATTCAGAGTTGTTTTCAGAACAAGTTGGTTGCAGCCTTTTTAATTGACAGGCCGCTTTATTTTTTTATGTCTGTGACGTTTGAAGTGTCAAAATATGAGTCGCATTTTTTTAAATATCTCATTTACACGTTGAAGTAACACTTATAAATTAAATAAAGAATATTTTCCTTAATTCAACATTATACAACAAACCGGTTAATTTTGCTACTTTAGTATATTTTATTTTCTCTTTCTCACATTTTGAAGTGACAAAACACGAGAATCTTACGTGCAACGGTACCAGTTAAATTTTATCTTTATAATCTCGAATTTTGGTGTCCATATTGAGACATTAAGGAAAAGTAGAATTACATAGCGCTCCAAATACGTTGTGGGCCACGAAGAAAGCGACGGTGATCGCTGAGCGATAGCCAAATGGTGATGTAAATGGCACAATAATCTTGAGAATATTTTGTTGTGTCAACAAGTGATTGTTGTGACACAATTTCTGAATCACAGCTGTACATTTTTAGACCACAATAGTGTGACATTTCGTAACAGCACAGCCATTTGATAGAAATCTTATTGTCAATAACAGAAGGGAATTCAATCCTAATAAACTACCTATTTAAGTGGCACAGTTTTACTAAGTTAGTAGACATCATTAAGTTTCTCGTCTTGATCATCATACCTAATAAATGCCATCATCTTGTCTTACTATACTTCATAAAAGATAGCTTGATCTCTGCGACATATGTCAAACTGACGTATACGTTATTGATAAGTTATTGTTAGCCTGTCAAGCGGTATTGATACTGACAGCTGTCGCAGAGATCAAGCTATCTTTTATGAAGTATATGAGATTGGACCACTAAGGAAATATTACTGACTTAATCCAACCAGCATTTTATGAATCCTCTATCCCGCCCATTTCAAAGCCTCACCATCATTACAGAAAGTGTCAAAACGAACATAAACAGGTACTACTCAATTTAAAGCGAGGACATAATGTTAAACCACGGGCGGTGACCGGCACTGACCACAGGAGACCGCTTCAACTAGTGACATTGTAGTTAGCTGTCAAATTATTGTCATTACACAGTTTCGTGGGGTAAGGTATAGTGAGAGAGGTGACAGGTGACTTAAGTGCGTTGTTGTGGAGATTATCGCTGTGAACTTGTGAAGCAATTGGGATTAAGGTGAAGAGTGTAAAGATGGAGACTCAGTGGTAATGAACTAATGGATATGTTAAATATGAGATTGGTTGAAGTAATCTTACATTATTGGATATACAGCTGAAACGAAATTAATTGTCAGTCAGTCAGTTTTTAGGGTTCCAGTCAGTCAGTTTTTAGGGTTCCGTATCCAAAGTTTAAAAACGGGATCCTATTACTAAGAGTCCGCTGTCCTTAGTTCCGTCTTTCTGTCATCAGGCTGTATCTTATGAACCGTGATAGCTAGACAGTTGAAATTTTCACAGATGATGTATTTCTGTTGAGGCTCTAACAACAAATACAAATAAAAATTTAAGGGAGGCTCCCATACAACAAACGTGATTTTTATGCCGTTTTTTGCGATAATGGTACGGAACCCTTCGTGCGCGAGTCCGACTCGCACTTGGCCGGCTATTTTTAGTATTTTTTAACATAGCTAACTGACTTAATAAGTTTTCTATGATTTTAGAACAAAAACCATTACGTATCTGTTATGTAACCAATTTTTTTTTTCTATTTATTTCTTCATATAAATTGGAATCGTTTTTGGACAACTTTTGATAGATCCAAGTATCCGCTAATTTTTGTCTATGATCAAGCTACAGCTTGTTTAGTTTTAATTGTTGATAACTTCCTTTTCTTAATTCGTGAATGGAAGCCATTAGGTATTAAGTTGAATCATTTCTTGTTTATAAGTAAGACGCTGATTTTAACTACAGAAATCGAAACCTAAGTCATTTCTTATTATTTATTTGTTGACGGCTAACTTACCCAAATTTAAAAGCATAGAAGGGCGATTTTAATTTCTAATTCAGTAACTGTAGCAGCAGCTACTAAAAGAAATCCGAAGCGAACCGCGCTGATATAATTATTACTTGCTCTAAAATAGTACAGGATTTTAGGAGGTATGAATTAGCTCCATATAATTTGACAAACTTTCCAACAACTTATTCATAGGCATAAAACACTACACATAAAGTTTTCGATTTCAATAGCAGAAACGAACCATAACTCTTGTTGAAAGACAAGCCACTAGAATTGCAATGTCTATGGTTGAATGCAGAGGTGTCCGGATACCCGACGAAGATTTATTCGTATATTGATGTTTGAGTAATTGAGGGGCGGTCATGTCTTAGGAAATTAACTTGTTCATCTTTTAAGGATTGTCGATGGTTGGTTAGCCGCCATTGTTGTGATTGTCGATGTGGGTCAGGACGAGGAAGTGAGGGCTGATTGATTCGAGTGAAGGTTTGATTGTGATTGTGAGTGATTGTTCGTGTTCAGGCGAAGAAAGTGTTGTAGAATATTTGTAGAGGAAAATTTTGGAATTGGATTGTTTTTTCGATATATTGATGGACTTATGAATGCTAAAGGATGAGGATAAAATTTCGCTCTCGGATAGGCCATGACCTGGGAGCCTGGGATGACATAACACATTTTTACCCGACTGCCGAAGGAGGGTAATGTGTTTATCAGTCTATGTATGTTTGTTCCTATGTGGCATTCTAGAAACTAAACGCGTTGGTTGATTTTGATGATTCTTACGTCATCGTCAATCGAATCGTCTTAACCTTGTGTGAGTGTCACTGGCTACATTAAAATTGGTTAATAGAACCCCAATTTTTTTTTTCATTCCTTCCCATCAAGTGGGGTATCAAAATAAAGGTGTTTCAAATTTGATTTCAAAAATATATAACACTTATATGCTTAAATGTAACTAATTTGAAAAAAAAAAGTTACTAAAAAGTTATAAATAAAAACAGTTAATTCAAAAAATCATCTGGTTTTGGTAAACTAGCTCGCGAATATGTATCCTCCGACTGCACAGCATGCAGATTTTCTTCTTGTTTACGTCTTTTTAGTTCGCTTCTTAAGCAGTCGGACTTTTTGATATAACTGTTTTCTCGGTAGTAACTCACTGCGTTTCTGCGTTCAAGTCAGTGGCATAATATCTACGAGAACAAGCCGCGTGCAAAACCTAGTTTCGCTACAAAAGAAGAAAGCCGATACTTAGCTAAGCTCATACCTATCTAACAACATACAGTTATTCCTTTTCATATCCTACCCACTATGAATGTAAAACCACATAGGTACCCCAACAACATAGTTTACGATCAACACACGGAAGTGACAATAACGCATTGTGTCGGTACCACTGACAGGCGGCCGCGATCATTTCAAAGCGACTGACAAAGTAGACGCGCAAGGGAACGATAAACAGCAAATTGAATAGAAATTGTTATGATCGAGTTGTTACTATGGTACTCAAGTTTGATGTTTGTGAAGTTTGTTCAGAGACTGGATTGTTTCAAGTTGGTGTTTGTGTTGGTTAAGACAATGCTAACCATAGTCAAAACTGTTAAGTCTGCTGTGGACATTACATTTGAGTCTATCAAAGACAAAATTAATGTTTTAGAAGATTTTTACCAACATTGATAACTATAGTTTTCGTAGAGCGATTAAAATTGAAACACAGGACAGGTAGATAGGGCAACGCTCGGAGGAGGTCTATGTCCAACAGTGGACGTCTTTCAGCTGAATTGAAGATTTTTGCTGAGAATTTTGTTGCGCCACTTTTTCTTCCCAGTTACTAAGAAGAGGTGACAAGCGGGCGTTTTCGAACTATGACGTTCGAAATTTGCTGGCCTTCAATCTAATTTTAATATACAACTATTGATTTTAAATAATTTGCCACTAAATGCATTTTTCTAGCCTAATCGAAGGCACAAAAATCTGCTGTTTCTTCCCACGCTACATATCCTTTAGTCTCCTAAATCACAGTTAATTTATCAATACTAATATTATAAAGAGGTAAAGTTTGTGATTTTGTAGGGGTTCATCTCTGGATCTACTGAACCGATTTAGATAAAATTTGGCATGGAGATAGTTTGAGACCCTAGGAAGGACATAGAATAGTTTGTATTCCCTTGGGATGATTAAACACTTATTTTCACGGTCTAAGCCGCGGGCAGGAGCTAGTCTACCATGTTTATGTTAGTAGTTACCATAATATTTGTAAAGGAAAACATGTATATTAATGTATGGTGATTATTTGTTTGTTTAATTCGTTTCGCCGTCCCTAGGCTATTGTCTATTGCCTAGGTCACAACTTGGAGAAATGGCGGGAAATACTGTCTTTTGTTTGTATGCTGGTACTAAAGTTAGTGAGTGCAAAATAATTTCAATATTTATTTTTACGAGTCGACACTGCTGGCTTTGTATGCTTCGAAGTGCTTAAACTTGATTAAGTAAAGTTTCTTTTCACACATAATTGAGAACCATTTTTCCTTGTTACCTAGATCAGTGTTTCAGTTAATTTTAGATAACTTTTAACTGCTAGATTGGTAGTTGTAAATTTGTACGCCATTATAATTTTCATAGTGATAAATTTAGAATCTTAATTAATCTCAAACACAATCTAAAGGTTTTTTAAGGAAATTCTTAAGAATGAATATTTTGTTGAAAAGACAAATGAATAGAATTGGCATGTCTTGCGCAATATCCTCTGAATGCAATGACTCCAGGCAAAGTAACATTCAGCGAGGAATACGATACGATGACAATTTTTTAAATAATATTTTTTTAATTGTATGGAGATTGACCACAGATATAAATCTAACTGTATGACGCGATTGTATGTACTTCACGTGCCAAAAAACGGTTACGATCAATAACCGTTTCATTTAGCATTATCGGCACCGGAAATCCACCGAAATCTAGAAAAATGCCTTTTTAAGCTATATTGAGCTGTAAAGAATGTATAGAAAAAGTTTTCCAAGGCATTTCAAATGATTTCTTTAATTTTTAGGGTTCCGTACCCAAAGGGTAAAAACGGGACCCTATTACTGAGACTTCGCTGTCCGTCTGACTGTCTGTTTGTCTGTCTGTCACCAGGCTGTATCTCATGAACCGTGATAGTTAGACAGTTGAAATTTGCTGATGTATTCCAGTTGCCGCTATAACAACAAATACTTAAAACAGTATAAAATTATTTTTTTCTCTTTGAAGGATTACATTTCTGTAGATCATTTCAAACTTAATGATTAGTGTGCTTTTCGCTGCGCAGCACCTCTCACCGCCACTGTTACTTGAATTTCCCATTCAGTTTGAATCTATCTCTAGATAATTTCTTGTTTGTTGCAATTGGTTGGATTTAAAAGCCATGGCTTACCATTACGATTGTAGACAATTTCGAGCCTACTCAATATTAAAACTCCGAAGCGGTGCTACGTCCTATAGTTTTTAGGGTTCCGTACCCAAAGGGTAAAAACGGGACCCTATTACTAAGACTTCGCGATCCGTCTGTCTGTCCGTCTGTCACTAGGCTGTATCTCATGAACCGTGATAGCTAGACAGCTGAAATTCACACATTTCACAGATGATGTATTTCTGTTGCCGCTATAACAACAAATACTAAAAACAGTATAAAATAAATATTTAAGGGGGGCTCCCATACAACAAACGTGATATTTTTGCCGTTTTTTGCTCGATATTAATAACGGCAACATGTAGACGCTTGAAATATTCACAGAATATTTAGCTGTATATTCTCTTCAAAAAATAATAATTATTAAATTAAAATAAAATAAATGAAGGGGGGCTCCCATACAACAAACGTGATATTTTTGCAGTGTTTTGCGATAATGGTACGGAACCCTTCGTGTGCGAGTCCGACTCGCACTTGGCCGGTTTTTTTTAAATTGTCTGTGAAGAAGTGACACGCTTGGTCTTCATACAGATGCAGGGACTTGCTTTATCTAGTTATATATTTATGTCTGTGTGATTGACCAATGCTACCAAAATGTCGCGTGGTCAATCTAAAACATTTGGGATTACAGACAGACACTCTCTATCACTGATAGATTTTTATCTTGTTTAGGGCCTTAGGTCTGTCCACAACCTGAGTTAAAGTTTACCGATTTCTAGAAAAACAAATGATCATCGGCTATTTATGCTTCCTCGCATCTGACGTGAGATGCAAACACAATCACACTGTAGACTGGAGTCATAGACCCATAATAGTGCAAAAACGGTCGGCTGACATGAGAGTAGTTCTCAGAACCGAACAGATCGGGTTCGGCGTCAGGCAAGAAAACTGAGACGTGCCCAGCAATTCTGCTTAGAATACTGTTTCCATTGCTGTACGAGACATACCTCCCTGTTAAATTGTGTGGATATTAGTTGTCTTGTGGAGGAATGAGGAAAGTTTTGAGTGAGAGTGGAGTGAACGATAAGAAGAAAACAGGTGGGTGGTGTGAACGATAATGTGTTCGGAAAAGAGTTGATTATTAAGAAGACGGCAAAAAGAGATATGTGGAAGAAGAGGACATGCTGTGCCGACTCCAAATAAATTGGAATAAGAAACTCAGGAGTAAAATTGCTTTTTTCTGGATTAGTCAGCACATTCTGAATGATTGATGATATTAAGAATGGAATTGAAATACTATGAGCGCAACAGTTCACAGCCTCGAGAAAAACGTTACTCAATTTCGAGCACAAAAACCGCAGGCAGCAGTGCCATATAAAACCAGTTGGAAAACTTAATAGACACGCAAGAAAACCTTATTTTTCAGTGACAAGATATAATTAGATTAAACGTCCAACATCCTGAGTTAGTTCATAAAGAAATTAATAAAGCTGTGCTTGAAGATAATTTAGGAATACTGATGAAATGCAACGGAGAGAGAGAAGTTAATAACTGATGATTGTTGTAATCTTAGAACTTGATGAAGCAATTTGATTTAATCAGTAGACTTTCTAAGTTAGTGCTATCATACCACGGCAAACAACTTCGTTTGCATGGAGTACGCAAATTGGAGTAACACTTTTATGAACGGATGTGAGAGGATTTTCATTTAGATCGGTTAGTTTAACCATTTCATTGACTTCAGAATAGTTAAATTAGGTTTATACTCATGTTCTAAGTAATTTCCTTCAATCAACTCAACCTTGACTCTGCCTCCTGCAATAATATTAGAAGTTATAGTTATAAAGGTCTTAGAATATGGGTGTGTTAGTTATTAACATAATAAGTAAAGTAAGTATAAGTAAATCCACAAATTAGAACACAGACGTCATTTATTTAAATCTCGAACAAAAACTAGCTACCAAGACCATCAATCAAATATCTTCTTAACGTTTTTATAGCAACGTTAAACAAATTCTAAATCATAAAAATATAAAAGCAGTGAACAAGTTACATCAGGATGTTCATTCTCGCTCCAAACCAGTTTGCGTTCATTCATAAATAACCATGCTAGTTTTTATCTAAATTGGCAAAGATCCCGACGCATACAGCCTTGAGACTAACAATTGGTATTGCGAAATGGCTATTGTGTATAACCGAAAGAGTGACAGGTTGTAATTATGCAATATTATCTCTGGTTCTCCGTCTGTCACAACATGTCCAAATATTGCGGATTTCATTTTGGTCTTTGTAAATGGCGGGTCCCGTAAACAAGATGCAACAATGATATGCTCACCCTTTTTTTTACAGAAATTGTTGTAGGGATACATTGTCCGTAAAACCATTTCTATAAAAGGCAAATCGCATCTTTGACCCTTTGTCGCGTCAGGCTTGTCCTCGGGAGCCTCTATAAAGAAATTACAGTTTTCAATAAAACATTTTAAAAGAGTTATTAATTTTTTCGTCTGACTGCACAATCTAACTACAGAAACTAGTTTTCGATGGGAAATAATCAAGTACCTACCAAATTAAATCTAATCATATAATTAGATAGTCGAAGATAAGCTAGCACTAACAGATAATCAAATACCGACCGCTAACATGGATTACTTTTCCAAAGCCAATTACAAGATAGAGTTGCTTACAGCCTGTCATAAAACCAGCTCCATTATATTCTACGGGTCCATAAAACGAATCGAAAACTCGTACTAAATATTCGGTATTGAGCTCGGATTAAAACGATAATTCGATATTAAACGGATCAGAGCGAGTGGCTACTCGCTGATCAACAAGGTTTTAATTTAGTTTGACAATGAGATTATTAAATGCTATTGAATATAATGAACTCATTTGAGTTGATTGTTTTCGGTGCAGAGGCCGAGTTATTAACATTCGATGAGTCCATGAAATGAATGTGCATTTCAATGAACGGGTAAATGAAGCACGAATTTTGTTCAATATTTTTAAAAGGATGTGCCACAAAAAAGAATTTACTCAAGCAAAGAATAAGATTTTATCAAAATAAAGATCGGAGCAATATACGAACATTAAAACGAGGAAGGGGGCCAGATAAAACTGCAACAAATCGAATGTCAGGAACACGCCATATTTGGCGTTTCCCGCCATGGCATGGCACCGTTATCCACTCGCAGACTTGAGAATATGAAACATCGTTCTATGCGAATTAAAGCTTTAGTACCAAGAGATAAGAATTAAAATTAAATAAATGTCCCAAGATGAAACGCGAAAGGCGACAAATTGGGAATGTTGGTGTGACGGCTAAGGAACCGGATAATGGCGGCGATTTGACTCCACTGAAGCATTTTTACATATTAATTGTTGTCAATATTTCGCAAATATATCGACATATTTGGATGTTTCTCTTAAATCAGGAAGATTAAAGAAATATGTGAGTAATTTGTTGCAACTGAAAGTTGTGCCGAAGCAAGTTCTCTCTTAATAATAAAAACAAACAAGTCTTGGGTTACTGGCATTGCATTATCCCAGTTTTATAATGAGTATTGCCATTAAAAGGTACATTAAAAAAGGTAATATACACTCCAAAAGTTAAAAGTTACGTATCTCGTGAGGTCACTGCTATCTTTGACGTCAGAATGATTTCTTCTTATTATGTTTTACATCATGATTGTATTTATCCTTACCTCTTAAATGCAATTGCATAAGGTATTTTGTTTTATCAAGGGTTTGATCTAATTTCTTAACAATACACACCTATCATAATTTTGGAATAATAATAATCATTCGGTCCAAAAAACCTTGACCGCTTTGTAAAAATGAAAATCTACATCACGTCATCATTAGCCAAATCTCCCAAGAATCTTGAACTCACCATTTACACTAGACCTCTGATCTCCAGTTCAAATACCTGTGTCGTGTTCCACATTTCCCCTACTAAGGGGGGATGGAGAAGGTCAAGATATCACGGTTGATGACGTCACAGGCCAGTCTGGTCAGCCCGTAATGTGGTCGACAATCTGCCGTAATTAAAGATGACGCGACCACTGTTTCTAGTAAATTGATGGTTGTAAACAAATGACGATGAGGTCTTTTATGATTACTGTTTGTTTAGAAACAGATTTTGGTTGTTTAAGCTTGTTAATTCATACAATCCTGGGCGAGATTTTATAATTTGTTATTATTAAGAGCCTGTAGAGTCCCACTGCAGGTTAAATACCTCCTCTCCCACTTTCTTCTTTTTAGTGTTTCTTCGTTTTGATGTTTAGTGGTTTGGGGCAGTGGATTTTAGAGGAAGACTGTGAAAAGTCCTCCCGAAAGGAATTCTTCTCGTTCTGCCGCGTTGTCATGATTATAACAAGTGGTCTTACCAAAGTAAATTGAAGCTTCCAGAGTCATTTTTTACTACGAAGTTATACTGCATATTTTGAACTTACCTGAAAGGAAATAAAAATAACAAATTAAGTACAATTTATCAAACGACGGTAATTAGCTTCAATATAGTTATTAGAGTCAAGACAACTTTAAATGGATGCGTTGTTTTTCATCCAAGCTAGGAATATATCATGCAATTTTAAGATTAAACAAACATTATAGCAAATAAACTATATTTTTGTACGATAAAAGATAATGTTAATGACACTGTGATAAGTTTACGTGTTCAATGAGGGTTTCCAAGAAAATTCACGCTACCAGTTGACGCTACTTTGGCGAAAGATCTTCTACTTTGAAAAGGTAACTAACCAACACCCACCAACACACACACACCATCCACACACGCGCACACATACACACACTCGCGCACACACCATCCATACACGCGCACACATACACACACTCGCGCACACACACATCCACACACATATGCAAATTTATTGCGGAACAAAGGAGCATTCGCATCTTTTATTTCTTTTGTTTTACAATGTTTATTTTTTAAATTAATTTATTGTACTGTTTATAATATGTTACGAAATGTACCACAAATGGGCGTAGGCACTGGCTCCTGTAACACAGGTTGCTACCTAGCACAGGAGCCAGGGCTTCAAATAAGTATGTTACACCTGTATTTTGTATCAATAAACAATTTTTTTTTTTTTTTTTTTTTACTTTGATAAGGTAACTTATGACAACAACTTGACATTGACGACAGTTTGACTAATGTTGGAAATCATAACCATTTGACTGGTGTTTGGACCTCACGTCTCAATGCTGCCACCTAGTGTACAAAGTTTCAGAAAACCTTCATTAGCACAGATTGAGGCACTGACAGTACTCTACGCTTTACAACTGTAAGCAATTTACTTATTTAAATTAGAGCTAAAGTATGGTTATGACTGCATTACAGTGACAGTAACGGACGAAACGGATAAAATAATCGATTTCTTCTTTACTTTTGTTTGCATACTTATGTTTTTACTGTTTCTGAAGACTGAAGACATAAAACCTATGTGTTGAACCAAAATAGAAGCCCAGTACCTAGCCAGCAATACCTATTGTTGAAAGTCAATTTTGAGCTACCGAAAATGTGACGAAGCCAATCCGAAACATTTTGGCATTTTCTCAATAGCCATCGCTGATAGAATTTCACTTAGTATCGAGACCAATAACAAGATTAACTATCGTCTCTATTTAGTATACTGTGTCAAAGCCAAGATTTTTGCAATGAGAGTTATTATTTCATGCAGTTTGCCAAGTTTACCAAGGTCGCCAAACAAAAATTATGACAAATTAGATTCGCGACGATTCGTCATAATGTCGTGCTAACTTGGCATTACGTCGTTTTATTATTATTTATTATTCAATCGCTTTATTTACGACTGACGACGTTTCTGCTTCTGGTTTTGGTTTCCGCAGTTCACAGGGCCTTGGTTATGTTTATGCTCAATTTTTATGATGTTTTCGGCGGATGTTGTAGTATTTTTGTAACACCTCTGCTTGGCAGTTATGGCAATTTTTGATGTAGCTTTTTCGTGCCATACTTTACGAAGGGAAATGTCCAAACACGGCAAAGATTAAACAATAAAATAAGTACTAAACCAATGCCTAAAATACGTAGGATAACCAAGCCTGTATCCCAGAAGTGGGAACATTTGATATGTTCCCACTTCTGGGATACAGGCCTTATTTCTTTGAGAGGGAGTGGGCCATTCGTTAGCCACCAAGCGGTCTCAGTTTGGATTGGTATTTTGATCCAAAACTTGCCGGTGTCCTCGTGATAATTGCCTTATCCATTTTGAAAGCAGTGTTGATGATGCCTTATATATCTAATTATAATCGCAATTACCTGTTCTCGTAATAAGTTTCAAAAATATATTTCAAAAAGTAAAACTTTTGTATCAAACATGACTATCGTGATATATTGTTCGTGCACAACTTAATAAGCGTGCACTATTTAGACCGTTATTACTAATTCGTAATAATAAACTGAACTCGTAAAATTATCAAGGTCTATTCTATTTAACACAGGTCCTTGAACGTAGTGATTGGATGGAATATGATTTGGACTTAATACAAATACAGAGTGAAAATGGAAACGTTGTGTCAGTGTGTATTATGTACGATACACAAGTTATTTTTATATTTTAGCAAACCAGTTTAAGTTTACTACCCAGTCACCATATTATCTACTATCAATAAATAGGTAATTCAGGCCTATCTGAATCTAAAGTACCAACACTGGTTGAAATTTCCGGCTTAAAAAAATTCACGCCTAAAAAAACAACTGAAGTCGCAATCTGGTTTAAATAAATAAATCTTTCATCCATTCCTATAAAGTCTCTCACCGCTTTCCTTAAGAAAATTAGCAGTTAATTCCAAATACGCAAATAAAACAGTGGAACTAAAATCACTGAGTCTTATCTCAATTCCATACTAAGCTTAAATCCCTTGGTAGACCAAAGCGTAGGTAATTAGACGGAAATATTTGCAGCCGGGATTCGAACCCGCTATCTGCCGACATCGCGGCGACGCGGACGGCTCTGCCGACATTGTACTCAACAAAAGGTTGTGGGTTCTTTTTTTAAACTTAGAAGCCGAGAATGTCCACAATATGTTTGTATTGTAAAAAAAGTTTGGTATTGTAAGATTATCGAGAGGTTTTTTTTTATTTTCGATATTTAAAATTTTTCATTGGACTAATGTGACTGGTATCAAAAATACATTAACTAATCCGGCCATTTTAAATTTGATGGCATGACAAAGGTCAGGCCAGTAGCGGTTAAAATGATCGAAAACTAACACGCGCTTCTACAGGAACCATTTTGATTTTAACATCAAACCACAGCTTTTATCAAACATGTCTTAAAATCATCCATGCCAAAGACGCGTGACAATGTAACACAAAACCCATTACATAACTTTAACACCTAGAAATCTACAATAATCCGCTTTATTCAATCCTATTAAAACCTATTTCAGAAAAAGACGTAGGTACCGATAAACTACAAAAGAGACTATTCTGTCACAACATCGCACTAGTTTGCAAACAACATTTTTTTGTAAGTGAAAGTATCTCACAAAAGGAACCGTTTTTGCCATTACTCAATACGTGTTTTTATCTTTGTTTTTTTGATACTTCTGTCATTTGTAAATGAGTCAACGGTACTTATATCTGTTAGAAAGTCGATATAGTAAGGGTACACAAAAGCGTGATGTTTTGATCCATTATATTGACGATGTTTTCCTGCTTCTTAAATAGCTTATCGGTGATATACAAGCCAGATAGTAAACTGCCGAAACCACAAATTGAATTAATATATACAAAGAAGTCTTAATCAAACTCTTTAGAAACGAAGAAAGCAAAGAAAAACGAGTAAGCCGGATCTTCAATCCCCTTATATTATAGAATAACGAAATAGAAGATATAAGACATATAAAAAGAATCGATACCTTCTTATACAAACATTAAAATTGATACATGCAACAAATGTGCAAGCAAGCCTATACTTCAAACACATTACCATGCAGATTGCAGCCAGTTTCAATGGCATAGAAAGACAGTGCTCCGTTAAATAATTACAGGCAAGATTGCCGGAAACGATGAACCAGGAAAAATACCGTTTACATCGAAGAGAATATAGAAAGAAAGACAAAATATTTATTGGTTACAGATACGTGCATAAGTACAAATGTGTCCTTTACACATCATATCATTATCCTTCTTTCGGATACCAGTTTATCTGGCATCGGTGCAGTACAATTTTAAGGCGACCCTACTGTTAGCCATCTTAAAAGTGTTCAGTTCATTCTTCTCCTTATTATCTTTAATAAAATCCAACTGCGTATATTCGTTGGACTCCGCCATCGAAGGACACACATGTGGCAATAAATATCTCAAGCCTAACCTCAGTCGGAATGTGGAGACAATATAATAGATGCCATTTGGGCCCACACCGCTAGGAATGCGCTACCTACGCCACTTCTGATCTAATACTTGAACACAAAACATCAAGTTTCATAATCCTCTGTGCTATTTCTGTGATACTGTTGACAAATATATTGACAAGCCAGTAGTTGGTCTAGTTTATCGCGTTCCAGCTGGGTAATATCCTAAGTGCATGATGCAGGCTCTTAAAGATATCGAATGTAGTGGCAAAATGCAGCGAAATGTTCGAATAACCAACATATATTACGGTCTATTTAGAGGCTGGTTTTCTTGCGCCAACATCACTGTTTTCATATAGAGTGAAATATTTTCTTGACTTGTGTATCAATTTATATTTTATCGAAGGATCTAGGATTTTCAAACCTTATTAGAAATAAGGATGACTCTAGTTTCAGCATCCTGGCTGGAAGTAACCATAGAGTAAAAATAACGAACCAAAAGAGAATAATTTCAAAACGGAACATAACGCACAGTCAATTGTTTCTAAACAGGAAGGCTTACTTATTGAACGTGGCAATAATGATCTACAGGATGTGAATGCGAGGTTTATATGAAATAATGATAACATTACACTGTAGAGCTTATTTATCGAGGCGTAGTAGGAACATATACCGGTTAACACTGATGTTATTGAGATAAGTGTTCGAAAGAACAATTGTCCATAATTCAGGCAAAGTGAAGAACCTGAAAACGCCCACAAACACCAAAACCCAGAAAGCGTGTAACCAACAAAACTAAACATTGTCCAAGATGACGAAACACCGATCTTTAACATCATGACCTGGTTTAGAGAAGTCAGTCCAATTTTAATGGCTGTAAACAGCACAGATCTCGCTTGCCGCAACCTTTAACACTGCAGGGGCTAGTTACGTGAGGTGATTCGTAAGTAATACACCAACTATCGTCTCATACCCAATACTATTGGTCCAAAATCACTTTGGAACGCGCATTTACGTTCAGGTGTCGTAAAAAACACAAGACTATTTTATTGTAGGGACCAAAATGTTTTAGTGAGCCTCGTAAAATAAAAACGCTGTAAAATTCACGCATTGTACCGACGACCATGATATATTTATGACTGCTGTACAGACCATCCCCGAAATTGTATGTTACGAAATGACATTTGCTTATGTTTGTGATCCAACGTGTCTGGAGTCTCAATCGCTGTCAAATTGTTCGGACTTATCCGGCAATGTACAGCTAACATTGAAAACATTTCTAGAGCAAAACATCACAATTCAGAGTGTACAAAACATTTGACACAAATATGTAATTTGTCACAATTTACAATCAATCCATTTGTTTATAATACGCGAGTCGACAAGAAAATCGACGAAATGTCTATAAATAGCAATTTATGACTACGGTTAGTCTGAGAAGAATAAAGAACTATAAAAGTCGATTTTTTATAAGGCACAGGCTTCGAAAGCGGCCGGGACTTGAGCCTTGAGGGATAAATGTCAGCGCTTTGGATTCTTTTTTGTAATTTATTTCTGGTTATCCAGCATTCTTTGCAGCGAAATGGTTAAAGAGATTGCTAAGTTATGCTTTTCCTTTGAAATTTGCGAAAGCCAACTTCACAAAGACATTTACAATACTCTTAATAGCATCGCTAATATATCAGATAACATCTCAATGCAATGCGACCACATTTAAAGTTCATTAATGATGTCATGCCGTTGGTTCCGCAAATCATTACCGTCCACTATGGTAAACAACTTACATTAGGCGAACTCAATTCAACCTGTTATTGCTCATTGCAGTTGCAACTGATTTCTAATGCAATTTAACAACTATGTTAGCCATTTGATAGTTCAATGGTCCGTCAGGCTACTGTTAATTATAGGTAGATGTAGAATGTCAATACAACTATTATTTCCTCGTTTTTCATAAGGCGTCACCGTCTTAGTCTGACGACAATTACGCGGTGAGTTATTAAATAAAAAGGCGCCAATTATAAGGCTCCAGCAACTCAATTATCGTCGGCTTGTGGCTCGCTATTAAGGCCGCTCACGCGTTCTGGGTTGCCAGAAAAATATAAAAATATGATGTGCTTTATGCAACACACGTACAAACTAAGTGTAGGCAGCCTAGCTAGACCTAGGCTGCCTACACTTAGTTTGTACGTGTGTTGTTCACGTCCCTCCCGAAGTTAACGTGAATGTTTGTGAAAAAAGGCGAGGAGAGCCGAACCAGATAATGAGATAAGGCAAAGATTGAGAGATCGAATCAGAATCAGAATTATTTATTTGCCAGCAATGTAGGTACAAGTTTGAGATGGTACAGAATTGGGTGTTTCCGCTACATTCTGCCTTACGGCATGCAAAAACATTATTTTTTGAAGATAATATACATAAAATATAAGCATCAGAATATGCAATAAAAATATCACAAATAACTTAATTGTCACATGAACAGAATACAACGAATCAATAAGCTTATCTAGGAATTAAAAAAAAAATAATAATAATAATATCATTTAAAATGTCAAATACATAGTTGATTACAGTCAATTAAAGAAAAAAAAAATGTTGTCATTTAAAAATGTCAATTACAATAAATTTAAGGTACCTTAAAGTACAGTTATAAATCTTTATCATTCAGGAAGTCATTAACAGAATAGTAACATTTTTCCAATAGCAATGTAGTCAATTTAGTTTTAAATATACGAATAGGGTGTTATTTTAAATTATGCGGCATTTTATTATATATGATAGGCCCCATTGACATAATATTCTTTCTTAATAGTGCTGTTTTATATTTCCCTGTATGTAATAACTTATTATATTGATGACCTGAAAAAACCGAAAAAGAAACAAGTAGCAGAAGTTGTGGTATATGTAGAAATGGAGAAGTTGGAGAACAGACACCAGTGTCATTGGACACTGACGTCTGTTTTCCAACTTCTTCTTCAAACATTTCTTCAGTTTCAGTTCTTGTTTTTCAACCATTCCGTTAAGTTGAAATATAATTGAGCGCCTGTAGTTGCTTGTTGATCATGCCAATATCGTTAAGTTAAGCAGACAGACGCCAGAGCCACATGATGAGCTTTTCCAGACTAATATAACATTATAAATCTCCATTACCTAGTAACTTTCATGAGGTAGCACAAGAAAAAATTACTCTAAAGATAATCTGCTTAGAGACCGCTATAAAAAAATGTTTAGAATGATGGCAACACCGACGTAACATGATTGATACGGCGAGACGTACAGCATGGCGTCTGTCGGCCGACGTCGATTGCTAACTAAGTAAGAGTGAAGTCTGAGGTACACTGCTTGTCCACTTAATCACTTGACTAAAGGCCACTAGGCGCCACTTATATATTGGAACTTAGAACACAAAGCGACGGCAAACATATTCAATCGACTCAGGAATTCTAAATTGGTACTAGATTTTTCCGCAATTTTATGCGGAAATAAACATTGGAATCTTATATGATGTCTGGGAATTTAAAAGACTTGAATGCAAACTGAATGATAATATTGGCGAAGATGCTAATAATCTTATTGAACATACAAAAGGCGTAATTGATGTGGAAGAAGATAATACTAGGACAAGGCAGCGATAGAATACTAATCCGAAAAATAAAAAGTTCTATAAACGTTACATTCATATTTCACACAATTGATCTAGACATAAACAAAACTTTAACGAGGAACAAGCTGTAAACATTGAATTAAAATCGCCAAGAAGAACTTCTAACAACAAATAAGCCACAAATTTATGTATAAACATAAATATGGTAACCTCAAAACAACTGTTTAGAGAATTCATCAATTTTAATGAGCGTTCAGATTGGTTTTAGATCAAATATATAGGTTTGTTCTTTGCTGGCGCCGCTAAGACGGCGTGTGGGATGAACTACCTGCGCTTGCGACGAATAATTTTACATATAATGCGAATGGTGAGCTCTGTCATTCCTCGCTTAGCTCTCTTACTCTAAGAGTTGCTACTTTAGAAGTTCTAAGTGGACCAGCGAAGTCATTCCTGGCTTAGTTCTGTTTACCCCCTTGAGCTGCGGTTACTATAGCTTACGCTACTTAGTTAAGTGGTTGACACATAGAGATTAATGGGTGCTACTGAGAGGTTCTTTCGAATATGACCTCGTAAGACTGATCGATTGTATATATGTTATTTACTAAAGCATGTCTTGAACAACGTGCAGTTTATGTGACAATGGAAATCTGCTTGAATAACTTTGCATTTGAGATTTGACCAAAATAGGGACCGTGTAGAGAAAGGTAAACAAGATGTCAGAAAAGCAATAATAGTTTAAATATTATATTTATTATCTCATCCCGGGATTCACTGCCAACATGAGTGGACACTTGAAACTGATCCTTAAATACTTGCTGGCCTCATTATTATTAGCAAACACATCACCTTTAGGTACTCTTAGATATACAATCTAAATAATCTTGTACAACAAGTAAGCAATGCAAATGCCAAGTTCTTGATGGTCGAGATTGATAAATATTTGTTCTTGAAACTACAGTTTAATTATAAAATTGTTCACAGCTGTCAGTCAGTAATTGTTGAACGAATTTGAATATCTTAATTAGATTTTGAAACAGCTAATTTTAATCCCAAGAACTAACTGTTTAAAACAACAGCTGCAGTTTAAGGCAGTTCCGCATATTTTTGCAGTAAGAAAAAATTCAGGGCAGCATTACTAACTTCAATAAATTGTATTTATTCCCAATTTTATCGACATGTTCTCAATAAATTAGTTTCGAAACGTCTATATTAACATAAACTGTGAAGTAAAATTAAAGATTTCGCTTGTAACAATGTCGTAAACCTGGATTTGTTCGGTTAAGTTGCCAGTAGGCGTCGTTTACTGCAAACGTTTACGTTGCGTTGTTAACAGATCGATTGGGTTTATTATATCTGAAACATCGTAAAGGAATGATTGAATTAGAGCAATTTGCCTAAGCTTGGTCGTAGAATTATAAGTGACTGGCACCTGGTGTTACTTCAAGACATTACGTAACAGCAACGCCTGTATTAACGAAATTGCAAGTTTAAATCTGAAATCAATATCGATTTTTGGAGCAAAAAGAGAAATGAAATCAACGTTGAATTCAGAACACATTTGTCTGACGGAAAATGAAAGTGACATGAGCTGTATCAACAAGTGCGAGTATCTTGATATCATGCCAAGCATAAAGATAAGTCAATACTTGTACCTCAGCACACAATTGATACAATCGACACACCTCTATATCACCTCCGCAAAATACATTAAAGAGAAGTTAAAACAAATAAAAAACACATTTTAGGTCGCGTTCATTTTATTGCCAGCGAAAATAATACACCGGTATCGACGCGTTCAGAATTTTAGGCACGTCGGCCGTTTACACAAGCCTGTTTATTTTAAATAAGGTTTCCGTTAAGTAAAAGCAAACCCGAGGGATTCAGTGCCCCACTGAGCTGAATGAAAAATTAAGGAAAAATATTCCGATTATTCTGCGTTGGAAATTCGAAATATGTGGAGACACCTCGGAAAAATTTGTTCGTAATTTCAAACGAAGCGTTCTAAATTACTTTGTTAGGTTCTTTTGCGAATTCCAGTGTTTTGGGCTATGTTTTTGCGACAGAATTTATCCATAATTTAGTCCTTCCTGTACCTACCTACTGATAATTTCATCCATTTTATAAGCATTATATTTTGAAGCATATCGGATAAAAGATAAACGAAGATGGACAACTAAAACGTTCCAGTGGCCCGGGTGCAATCATATTGAAGGCAGATCAATCATAGTAAGAGATTTTGTAGACGGCTGCTGATTAAATTAGTGGGTAACAACGTGTTCATTCGACTATCGACCCCTACTATATGTCAGCAGAACTATTTACTGTTGGATTGGATTATATTGCCTGTGAAAATTTACTTTCTTTTGTAGAGATATATACTAGATAGTGATCTAGATCGAGTTAAAATACATAGAATTAAAAAGGTAGGTAGTTCTCATCTTTCTGTTGCTTAAGCTAAGATAAAAATGCCCCTAATTTTAAGCCAAACAATAGAAAAACAAAGCCAAACAACGAAAACACAAAAAACAAACCGTGCCAGTTCTCACGTTCAAAATGAGAGTTCTAAAGATTTTGCATTTTATATTATGCAGAGATTTGCGACTCGGTCGACAAATAACCCAGTAAGGAACCCGGCAGACTGAGAAAATATACTGTAGCTGTAGGTGTAGAAGAAATTCTCCCAAATCTTGCTTCAGAATCGGCTCTATAAAACGTGGAAAAACTTAAGTATTCCGTCCGCCTGCGTGGAGTACGACAAAGGTTGGCGGAAATACTAATTTAACCCCTTCGGAGCCCGCCTTTGCGATGAAACCGTTTATTTTCTACTATGTACGAAATTGGTCTGATATTTACCTGACTTTTGAGCAATGCGATAACATCTTTTTCCTTTTTGAAGTTTGAGTTTCGTGTAACTTTTTCGTAAAAAAGAATGTTTCACTGAAATTGTTCTGAATAGAAATGAGTTTGAAACTAGGTACATTGTTTTCAGGATTGTTGAAAGGTATTGTTAAAATTGTATGAAGTACAAAGATATTTACATAATGTTCTCTAATCATAATATTGATGATCCAGTCAACTGTATTAACAACACCGCCCTAGGCAACAATCCAGTCAAAACCAACGATCAAACACGTAATTTTGTTTAACAACTTTATTACCTACAAATTGCCTATAATGATATTTTATATCTATAATTTCATCGGCAATTACTTCGAATACCACTGTGACCTTTAGGTCGTTGTCAGGGCTTATAATAACCCACTCCGATATGTTTTTCGTCACTTACTTCTTCGAAATCAAAACGTACTGGATGGAAACCATGATATTCAATGGTTTTGGCACGGAGACACGCGAGGTTCTATATTCAAATATCATACCATAAGTATGCCATTAATCTGATTTGACGAACTCCTTGATTGCCATTGTTCTGAGTTTATTTTCGAACGGAGGCATTCTATATTCAAATGTCAAAAGTATGCCTTTAGTCTCTCTCTTGATTCGTACGATCGAGTTTGTCGCCCATAGTAGCGCCAATAGATCTGCCAGCAACGATCATTCAGTCGGCGCTGCTCCCCAGAACCCCATTAATTATTCAGCACCTATTCCCTCTGAATCAACGCCAAGTGTTTCCTTTCCTAAATTAGAATTATGAAGGTGGAAACAATGTGGTTTAGCAACGTGATGATTCGATGTAACTAACTTTAATTTATTGCTTCGGTCTTTCACTTCCTTACCTGAAAGATTAATGTTCGAATTGGGAGAAATGCGTGTTAATTGAATTGTAATTTTGGTAGAACAGGCACGAAGATGATTCCGCTTCTTTAAATTGATTGTAGAAATTTTACTATTTAGTGACAAGTTAGATATCGTTAGAAGATCCAAAAACTTTCGAGTAGTATTTTGCTAGCGGCAAAGAGAAACAAAACAAGCAATAACTCTAAGAGTGCGAACAGAAACACAGCAAAAACAGAAAAAAATCGTAAAACCAAACGCTATAAATATGTATGTACGTAAGTAAATATTCCAGTTATTTATCTCCCTAGCTTCTTAATGCATAATAATGTACAGTTTACCTCCAGCCGGCTGTGCGATGCTCGCTTGTTTTGCGGTGACATTGTAAAAACGCGGATGAAGAAGCGATTTCCCCCGGGCACAAAGGAATCGATAGCTATTGTGATTCCCCCTACGACATTAAATTATATGTGAGGGTGCCTCCTGAACACTGAGACATCTGCCAAGTTTATCGGCTTTGCATTTTATCAATATTTGCCTATTTGATTTTAGAGTGGGTGTGAGCCCGTGAAGATCTTTGATGCTGTATGTACGTTGCCTTTTTATGTGTTTGTGACATCACAAGTTTTGTTGGTTGTCCGGTTCATGTGCCCTTTATATAAAGCCACTGGTTATGTTATGCAGGGCATTGACACGATAGTATATACATTGAAATCAAATCGACCTTTTTCTTTCATATCTACCTACAAGCATATTCCTGAAATTACTGTTGTGCATTCTTATATCTGTTCTTCTATAATATCTATTGAGATCTGAGGAATTTACTATTTATGAATTAATTCAAGAACTATTTATTGCAGCATACAGTTAATATGTAATTTATTTACAAAGATACAAATATATACAATGTATAAAATACTTAATTAACTAAGACTACAAACATAAACACTTAAACCAAAAACTACTCACTTACCTAATCTAAAATATGGCGTCGAAAAACTCCTCCACATCGTTGTCCACTGGTAATGTGCCCAAAAGACTGGCAGCATTGCCACGTTGTATGGCAATGCTTATTCTCTGACCGATGTAAAAGCCAGCCCTTGGGTCACGCGAAGTGTCAACTAAGCGTTTGGAAAGATCTTTAAACAAAGCGTGAGCACTCGGACCCCACGGACCAAGAGTTTCAACCCCAAACGGCTCGAAAATATAACTTCCGATGAGGTTATTATATTTCCGCCGCTTGAGGTTCTCTGCAGCCGCAGCGGCAGCGCCAGCACAGCACGACGAGCTAGGAAGATGGGATGGCGCAAGAGTATCGACACAAGTAGCGTCCCACACTAAAGGCCTACCCAACTTCCATGGAAACAAAGACATCCCGTCCGGTCTTTTGCCATCGTCACGTGCCAGGCCATGGGGTTCCAATACGGCCGGAACGCCGACGGTGACGAGAGCACGTCGGATGATGTCGTTTAAGTTTCCGTGACGCGCTATGCGACCCGCACTTCGGCTGCATGATAGACCGTGGTGACCGAGGCTGTTGACAACTTCGCCACAGTGACAACGATGAGGAGTACAGCAGGGAGCACCAAGACGTAGAGAAGCAGCGAGGCGGAAAGTAGTGTCGTCAAACAAGGTGCCTATGTTCGACGACGGTAGTGCGTGAAGCCAGAGGCCCGACTCCCACTCACCCACAGCCAGCAGGCGAGCGCGCTCGGCAGGAGTGGCAGAAGTGGCAATTTGGTGCTCCTGAACTGCTCTGCATAGCGGCTCATCCCACCGTCTCTGGGATGATGGGTAGTCGGGGAGATTGCAATTCGGGCAAGCGAGTCTCCAAGCATCAATAGCCTCGGTGAAGCACGGCACATCAAAATTAATCAGTATGGGTGCTAGGATATTCCTGATTAATTTCTCAGTACCGTGGACCGAGGATATAAATGCCGGTAAACTAATACTAGAAATTTTGCGGACGCCGAGGCCCCCCATACGGATGGGAAGAGTAGCTTGAGCCCAAGCTCGGTCGTCCATGGCCACTTTTAAAATTAAAGTAAGTGTATGACGGATACACTTACTTTAATTTTAAATGTAATATTTGATAATTTTGTCCATTTTTTCTAAAAGATGAGGGTGCTTCCAAAGATGGGAAGCACGAAGGAAATATGTTAATTTGGGGCCAAAACAACAAAAGCGGATTATGGTGATAGCCGAATGCATGTTAATTTGGAGCAATCTTTCCGAAATATCTTTCTTTCTTTCTTTCTTTGAGATCTTGAGTTGTGATATTATTTTGTTCTGTTTCTGTAACCTTCGATTCTAGATCAGACCTACTTCCCATGAAATATTAAAAACAACTCGTTGTTTGTACACATTTCGTTCCAAGATATAGATAAAGCACGTGTACAAGGCTGCCTGATATAAACAAGTAGATACAAGTGCGCTGGTAACGCGAGGGGCACAAAATTGTGTTTGTCGTTCAGTAGGAGCACAATTTGTGCCAATAAGGGAGCTACCGACGCTCCTTATTGGTTTACGAACGATAAACAAATCAGTTGGCCTAGTACTGATGTTTGATAAAGGGTTGGGACTTGGCAAGAAAATATTGTTTTGTTTATGTGTCTTCGTGTTATAACAGAAATAAGATTTTCGAGAAAAGACGAGAGAATAGATCTATTACCTAGCGGTATTTAAGTCAAGAGTACTTCTAGACAAGCGTGCTTCACCGTCAACCGCATCATCGCTTACCATCAGGTTAGATAGTGGTCAAGTGGGAGCCTATCTATCATAAAAGAAAAAAAATAAGTTGAAGACATAAAAAGGCCTAATAGCAAATTGCGTGTTTACCTATTCTGAACTAGGTAAACACGCAATTTGCTAAAACATCCAAAGCATTTACAACGCCAATCATTACTATCTTCAGATAGTCAAATTGCTCATTCAGTATTACCCTTATCAGTCGGATTCATCATATCAACAAGGTTGTTACTGTATCCAACGAGCGTTTTAATACTACGTTGGCATATATACATGATGGTTATATATATTCGCAGCTGATATTAAACAGAGCGATATTAAACTGTCGAACTATGATTGAACCAGTAATCATTTGGGTGTGAATTGAGCTATGATTTGAGCGTGAGATTATGCAGTAATTATTTGTTGGCATGTAGGTGTACCTAGACTTGGAGCACATATGGTTTAAAGTGATACGTTTGTTATCACTATACGTTATTACATATTGAAGACAAACAAAATAGCGCTACGGTTGCTAGATGAAGAGGAATTAGCGAGATGAAACTAAACACCGAGAAAAATGGCAGGAAAGGGGCCTTTGACCAGGAGTCTTACAAATCAGGCTAACAAAAATTATTGCTAAGTGAATGAACAAGAAATTAACTGAGGCGCAGTTTTTTGATCCGTAATTAACTTAATAAATGGTTCTAACCAATTTTTGAAAATTCGGTAAAACATATTTTTTCAGTTGATAGCCTAATAAAATAAATAAGTTGGAGAATTAATTATTTGACAGCTTTTTAGACTAACATTTGACAAATAAACGCGTTTTACCGAATTTTGAAACCATTAGCATATTAAAAATTGGTTGAGTTAACCAGGGCCAGTTTTTTTACCACTAGGGTCAAAAACTGGCCCTTGGACATCATAACACTAATGAAAGAGTTAAAATGGATAGTGTCTGCAAAATAACAAAAGAAAGAGATGGCGAAGGAACGGAATATAAATCTCGACGAGATTGTAAGATAAATCCTAAGGATGACGTAAAAGCTTTCAGTAGACTTGGTCCGGTAGTTCAATTAAATAGGTAGGCGCCAGTTAATGCCTACACTTAGCCGCTTACCAGCATCAATAGATTCTTTATGGACAAATTTCGAAATTTATATTCCCTCTATCATAATGCTTGTATTTAGCTAAATAATAACAGCTCATTAAATAACACCTGTTTCTTCATCTGTAACTGTATATATCCATTACTATCCATATTTATGAGTCATAAATAAAATTTAATTAAGACCTTTAAATAAACAAAGAAAACATAATTTCTGACTTGGGCTATAATTATCTGTGGGGTCACAACCTGATGGATTCGGTAGTATATCGATAAAATTGCAATTACAGAGTCATAACTCAATACTGATTCGCTTTATGTAATTACTTGATGAGAAATTTGGGCAGCTGTCGTCGTGATTTTGGGCGCAAGTCAGACACTAAAACCGATAGTGAACAAGATTTCAGTCTGAATCAGGGTTAAAAATTATAAGGATGTAACAAATCTAAACCTAAAACAGAAATAGGACGATGATGGGGCTATTATAAAAGCTTGAGCAAAATCTTGCCTAGCCGTTCGTTTTGCAGCCGCAGTTTGTTATTTTGTGGAAAATATTGGCTTGCTTTAATTCTTCTTACTTTGCTCCTTTCTACTGTCACTGTCTAATACCTGTTTTTCTACTCGTACTACACCTATATCGTGTATTCGTGTCTATCTGTTTATCCATCTACTATCGAGGCCACTTTTGTAGTTAGTCCTGTTTAATTGACTTTGTCTAGCACGTGACGATTGCCATCAGATTGTATTTTAATAATTGTAGTGTTAGGTAATAGATTATCTGTACTACATTGGTCTGCTACATATTCGATTGTCGCTTTAAGTTTATCATTTCGACGTGCAACAAGCAATAAATAAGAGCCCACTTTAAAGTTAATACATACTTATTTACAAGGTCCAATAATTGTAAACGTGTTTTTAATTTTTGCAACTGATAAAGTATTTAAGAGACGGTGAATTGACGGATTTATTATAGTTAAAGGAGAGGAAAATGATGAAGCAAGCGATGATAAAAATAAAACAAAAACTAAGAATTAACTTATTTTTCCCAACTAATATCGGTGTGAAGAAGAGTTGGTCATCAAGCGGTAAGACAAGGAGACGACAATGCTGCCATTGCGGGTAGAACCAGCAAGATGTTGGCACAAGAAGAGAGACGGCTATGTTTAGCAATGGGCGAAGTCGGGCTGCAGATGATGATCATGATGCAGACTAATGCTGAAGAAATAAGCAGATAAATATAAATAGTGAACGCCAAGCCAATGGTCTGAACTCTGAAGTTGATCCGGCTACTATTGGACAGTTTTACATGTCCAAATCAAAACGTGTCGGTAACGTCGAAAAGTAAACTTAAATTAAGAGATAAAACTGCCAAACTTGTGATGGACATTCCTCAGCCTGTAATGTATGTGTCGCAATATTCTGTTGCATATAAAGGCTCATTTTCTTTAAAAGGCGATATTTCGGTTTCTGGTAATTAAAGTAACGATAATACCGTGTCATACGTTTTTTTTAAATAAAATGTGGAAATCGAAGGGACTCCCACGTTCAAAATCAACATTGTATATAGAGAGGGCGTTTGTACTTTAAGTAAAAGCGAAATGAAGGTGTAACTTAATTTTCTTGTTAAAAGCATTGTTAAGACTGTTAAATTCTCTGTTTGTTATGTTAGGCTTTGTGTTACACAAGAGGTAACAATTTAAATAGATTAATGCCCAAAGGCAAAACTTCAAAAGTACGAACTGAGAAGACTTGTATTCTGTTGATTTATTTTGTGTTCTGATTCTGGTTCAATCATTGAAGAAAGTTTACTCAGATCCTTGTCAACAATATCAATAAAATTTTACGCCTTATCTTAAGTGGAATACAGTCATGTTAAACAAATTTGGCCACCACCGTCCGTAACGGTGGATTTTTAAATATTCATCTACAAAATTCACTGTCAACACTTCCATATATGCGAGCAAAAACCATAAAATCGAGTAAGACATCACTTTACGATTATAAACGGAAATGTAAAAATGTAATTTTGCCCACTTTTATTAGTAATTTTCGATAGTAAAGTGAACGTTCACACGATGTACCGGTATCTTCTCTAGGGTTGGCAAACATTCATGGCAGATAAGACTTTTATGGCAAGAGATATTAAAGCAAATATTTAAAATATTTTCGGCAAAATAAACATTTACCTGATGATAATCGTGAGATTTTTAACGTTTGTAAGTAAATAATACCAAAAAAAAAATTACCGCATCAGATCTTAGCCAAATCGTCAGAAATTTCAACCTGACTGAACCAAAAACAACTAAAACTGAAGAAACAAATGCAGGAAAATTAAGAACAACTGATTCAACAACCATAACAGGTCCAGCTAAACGCTTATACCGTACTGTTGACATTTACAAAGCAGGAGATATGGAATTAAACTCAGATAAAGTCCCAGGGAGTCGATTAAGAACTAGTCCACTTTACCACTTTGAATTTCAAACATAATCTCCTATGGCAGTTTCCAATGCGCTAATTGGTCATAAAATCATTGAACCTGTATCTATCAGACGGTTACTGCGAATTTGTATGTGAATCTCGATTTCCAGTTGTGATTTCTCTTAGTTATTTCTGCACTCGCTTCAAACGTTTCTATTGGTTATTGACAAGCTTACCGGAGTTTTCTTTGAAGAATTTGTCTTGTTTCACCAGAATTGTTTATCTTGCAATATATATTTGAATATTTCCAACATGGAAAACAAAGATTAAGAGTTTTTATCGACAGCTTAATCATTTCATTAGGCGAAAACATTATTACCAATAAGATATTATGAATACTTCATTTCATCTAACCCCATTATATCGTCATAAACATTTTTACTACCATTTTCCTCCCTTGCGTATGTTAAGAAAAGCTGAACGTATATATTTTTCTTTCTCCCCCATTCATTACTAACAAGTCTTGCTGGATTACTTGTGTTGGGAAGAATTAAGGGTACGTTTCCTTTTTATAAGAGATTGGCAGGATTACCCATCATTAGGGACTGCAGCAAACAAAGGAAAGTTACTTGTGCTTATTCCTTATTGTTCTGACATACATTCCTAATGGCTAGATTATATCATTCTGTCTTTCGGCGCTTTTCAAAGTTCCAGGTCGTTTAGTATGATGACATTAAGTTGTGTCTTATGCAGATAGAGATACGTATCAGTAGTTTATGTTTCTACGTAAGTTATGACCATTTTATACTATTTATGGGCGATGTTTCTGTGCCTTTTAGCATTAGAACTAACATTTAATGGGAGGAACATTGCAGTAAGTTGATACTAAGTAGAGAAAAGTTCAAGATTGAAATCAGCCGTTACACGTTTGTCTACCAACGCTTTAACTTCATGCAATAGGCGTATTATTGTCATAAGGTTGAATATACAAGCAACATTATCCACCACAATCTCAAACACTACTCTTAAAACGTCCACTTCTCCGTGATAACGTCCCATTACCAAATCAATACCGTCCCACGTCCATATAATAGGTCCCAAATTACAGCCAAGTGCGTTGGAAGATCGATTCGGTCCCGAACCTACGAATTATAGCCGATGGGTGCCGAAAGCGTCACAATGGAGTCAAAGTAAACAGTTTTCGTACGTATAGCGGACATGTTTATCTTGCTGACTGTATCTTTAGGCTCGTCAGGGAGGTAACACTTGCTGCAAGCATTTTGGGTGTGGGTTAAGATTTGGGCAGCAAGCGATGACTGTCATTTGGATAGATTTATTTACTCACATATGTCTTTGGTAGCGGCAGACTAACGTCCTAGACAGAAAAGTTGCAGTCGCTTCAAAGCGTTTGGTACTTCTACAGAGTTTGGCAATCTACAAATTCTTGTTTAGTTTGTTGCCGTGATCTACGTTAAATAAACACACAATTTCTCAAAGAGCATTCGATTAAATCTTTCTTTAGCATTTTATTTTTTGCTATCTTTTCTTTTGATCGTTTAACAGTATATCAAAGACAAGCGATTGTTTTATCAAACAATGTCCAGAGGTGTCACTAGACATTGTTTGATAAAACAATCGCTTGTCTCTTACACCAGCGCTCACTATACCATATCCGTGCCTACATCTCCCAAACAATAGATGTGCCGATAATACAGTGAAGTATTTACTATAATTACGCCGATCACAACGCGGGTCAGGTGGCACCGATTGACGACCGATACCAAGACTATACCAAGCCGATACCGGACCGATACCGTGACCGTAATTGTTTTCTGATTAACTTTCGTTTTGTTAGCGTTACCTGGGTAATACATCCGGTTGGCGGATGTTGCATGTATTTTGCCTAGAGCTTAATCAAATGCAAGAACAGGACACTGCAATTCGTTCGCGGTTCAAATAATTTTATCATCAGAAGAGGCATACAAATCAGGTTCTGTTTTAATGATATCGAACGTACTGCCACTTGTTTATCAAAAACTATCATCATGCTTAGCGAAGGTTTTACCAGTACCTGAGTACCGTCACAATACCGTTAAGGATCAGAAATATTTTGATGAACAGGAAAGGCAGACGCATGACGCATCTTCCTTTGATTATATGAAAAGATACAGCGATAGCGACTAGTGATCCTGTTGATCACCATTTATGTTAATAAATATATCATCACGCTCAGTTTCAGGTTTAATAATGATTTATACTAGTACGAACTCTTGCAAGAGAATCACTTCCATATCATTGCGAGGAGCAAGTCAGATTTAGAAGCACTTGAAAACTCGCAAACAAATGAGTTTGGAACACTCTCTAACTCCACTTACGTGCTCCAGTAGAAAGGGGTTAACTGCTCAAGTACTTACCTGAAACAAAAACAACAACAATATATAAACGACTATCCAAACTTTATATTATTTACTTCTAATAGGTCAAACTTCCCAATTCTGCTCTTCAATAGATCAAATTTTGTATAGAAAGGGGAGATACTTAATCCATTGTAATCGCTTGCACGTGTGTCGCGAAACTTCGGCTAATTCCGCCTAATAACCGTATTCATAGCAACACAAAGGAAAACCAACTCTATTCTTATAACACTAAAGTTTAAAACAAGTTTTCACCCACACACAAGGCCACGGTTAAGAGTCAAAAGGAGGTAAATCAAATATCGTCATTTTGTCAACTTTAGTAGATATTTCAATTTTTCTTGGAACTTTTTCGTTATAATATTTTCTTTGTTTGACGTGAAATCTTTATTTGTCATTTGGAGAGTTTGTAGGAGTGTTAGTCATAGTCGAGGATCTACTTATTTCTTGAGTATCCACAGGTTGTTTATCCTCGAGGAAAAAGTGGAACAGGCCCTTGTCCCACCGCCGCGAGCAGCGAGTAGAGCTATAACCTACATACGAGTTGGCGAGCAGTGAGAAGCGAGTCTGTAGTTCCGATAGTTTTACCGCTCGGCTATGAGCGCAGCGCGAGTGTTTTCGTGCGGCGGGCATTACTCGCACCACTCGCTCGGGCAGTCAGTCCTGCAGGCGTTGGTTGGTTGGTCTGTCGGCGTGGGTTCTGAGCGCCAAGCGAGCATCGCCGAGCGAGTATTATCTTTGATAGCCATTGTTACTGCGACAAACTTGTGGTGAGAGAGTACTCGCCGGCAGTATCATCAACTATTGATATATTATGTGTCTTTTTTATTGACACGGGATCTTTATCTTTTGTTTGTTTGTTCAGCGAGAAAATAATCGATGGCTAATCGCTTCGTCGCCGGCGGTGAGACAAGTGATTTAGTTTTTTTGTCCTTCAGGTGCTTAGCTTTAAGGTAGTCTTTAATCGAAAAAAAAACACTAAATAGAATCTATTCTGTGAGAAAAATATTATTAAGTATTTTATCAGAGAAATCGCATAAGGCTAAGGCGTTGGGGACCTGTTCTTCCATCATACTTATTGTTAGTACTAATTGATATCTGATGCTAGATTTCGAAATCGACTCTATCAAAGCTACAAATTGTCCTACTGTCGATAAACGATTTATCTGAAATAAATAAAAAACAGAGTTAAGCACTTTTGCCGTTTGGACTCGAAGGGTAGACACAAAGGGCCGGAGCGTATAGGGACAAACAATAAAGGTATTGAAGGCAGTCTGCAAAGGGCACATGCTTTCAAATAATAGCTCAGAGAATCCAAGTCGACGTACCTAAAGAATTTATACGAGGGCCGACTTTTTGTGAGACTTGTCGTCTTGCGAAACAAACCATTTGATTTTTTTCTTTAAAAAAAGTAGAAGTGGACGTTTTGAATGGATGATATTGAAAGCGAGATTTTGATTCTAGAATTTTATTTAATAGATTCGACTCTTTTATTGTTTATTTATATATATTTTAAACATTATTATTACTATTTATTATTACATTCATATAGCGATAATCATGTAAAAAGTTTAAGTCTCTAATATATTCTTCTCATTATTCAGAAAAGGTCACGTAGCTTTTACTGTTTTACATTGATTGGAAAAGAGAGAAAATAGTAATTATTGTATATACAAATATGGGAGAATTAATCGTACTACACTTGGTATAGATTCCTGTATTGTCTTCTTCTTTAACAAGCTTGTTCCCGTAACCTAACCCACCAGAAACCGTGTGTTTTCAGGGTTGAAAAATGTTCGTAAATAGATCAGTACTTCCAGTAACCTTTTACATCATCAAATCAGCTGACCGTGTCAACTGCTGGACATAGGCCTCCCCCACGCGCCGCCACGTTGACCAGTCCCATGCGTCCCGCATACAGCGTTTCCCTTTCAACCTTCACCAAGTCATCGGTCCACCTGGTGGGAGACCTTCCTGTTCGCGATCGCCACTTCAGAAGCTTTTCTGCGCCAACGGCCATCCGTTCTGCGAGCCGTGTAGGTACCCTGCCCACTGCCACTTAAATTTGGAAATCATTCGGGCTATGTCGATAAACCTGGTTCTCTACAGTTCTGATTCGATCACGGAAGGAAACGCCGACATAGCAACCTTTTACATACTGACAAAAAATATCTTTATAATATTCAGTTAAGTAATCGTATATTTAGATTATCTTGTTACAGAATAAGTATTCCCCTATTAAACCTATAACAGTGCAGAAATGATATCCTCGCTAGGCTATATATAAAATGCAAATGTCCTCTTGCTACTCCCTAAAAGGAAGGGACAATCGTGCCGAGAAAAAGCGAAGTGCTTAACTTTTTATAAATGTTTGCACGAATGCTTTGTCCAATGTCTGGAGCGAGAGGGGATTTTTTTAGGACAAAAGAGGGTATTTATTAAAATTTTGACAACTTTTTTGTTTCTTGAGATGTCCCATTGTGATGGATGGAAGGTTTGATGAAATTATTTGTATTATAGAATAATGTTTTTTAGACGATTGTTCTGAATTTATAGGCCTTTTTGAGCAGAAATTTAATATTTTTTGTATCACATAAAAAAAGGACAGATAATTGATAGTAGATAATTGGTAGAAGTTTGTTAGATATATTCAGCCAGAACAATTTTATTTCAAGTACATTTTTTTATTGTGATTCATAAGTGTAAGACTACTTTTATGCTTAAAAAAATAATATTACTGAAAGACCGGCTTGAAACAAAAAGCGTTTAATTAGAAGGCTCAAAAGATTGTTACTCAATACAAAATTTCATAACGGGGTAAAAACTCGTTGCAACGACGAAACAAAAAGTTAATTGTGAAAAAAAAAACAATAAATATAAATATATCTTCGACATTCGATACTTGAAACTTACCGAAATACTGTATCGATTGTAAATCGTTGCAAGACCAACCGTTACTTTCATAAAAAGTGTCAATTAAAACCAAGTTTATTTGAGTATGAGAACAATAGGACTTGGAAACATGTCATCATCAGTGTGAAATCACGTGAAATTAAAAGTGGGCCACAACTGATAAACATCGTGCCAGTGAAGTGGTGAACACTTGCTGAACAATTTGAGAGTATATTTCCGTGAAGGTTCTCTTTTTTTTTTGAATTTCCAAAAATAATGCATATGCACAATGACAGATGGGTTAGAAGACTTGCGTCCGACACCAAGGGAGGCCTAAGAAATCCTGGCATCACAACTTAGAGGCTTTTACGAGAATAGGCTGGAGAAGGCAAAACACCGGGCAGTGAGGAGTGTAAGTAAGGTTTGGGGGCAGATTTTTGCCCAACAAAAAACTTTTCTAACGAAAACTAGTTTCGTGCATGTAGAAGCAATTTTTCGAGCTACATATTTATTATTTGCGCTACTTCTAATCACATATCAATTCTAAGGGCTAACAGGCTCCATAAATAATACCTACACGGTTACAATACGTAGCCCTAACTTACCATAACTAGATTAACGGTCTCTTTTTGCCCATACACGGTAACCGCTGATAATACTTCGACCGAAGAGAATTTACTGCTTCATTCACACTGTGGGGCATAAACACTGCACACCTATTCTACACTGGCCCTTAGTCGAAATGTTCAGTACAACATGGTGGAGTGTTACGTCATACATAATTACTAGCTGTCCCACGCGGCTTCGCTCCTGTCAACTGACTACCTACCTACCTTACCCTACGTACCCTACCTACATACATGAATGTTGCGTATAGCCCTCGCCAAACTTATGGGCCGCCCCGAAATAGGTTTACCGGATGCGCGAGGCACGAAACGGTGCTGTTTTTGTATGAGATTTACTACTGCGCAGCCATTGTAGACAACTTCAGGGCGGCTAAGAAGTATGGCAAGAACTATAACTTTAACCGCTTATGCAGCGCACGCCAACGAAAGCTCTCAAAAAGGAATAACTTTTCCCGTTTTTGCAATGTTTTTCATTTAAGCTCTGCTCCTATTAGTCGTAGCGTGTTAAATACGTTCCTCGATAAATGGGCTATCCAAGACAAAAATAATTTTTCAATTCCAACCAGTAGTTCCTGAGATTAGCGCGTCCAAACAAACAAAAAATCTCTTCAGCTTTATAATATTAAGTATAGATAGTAAATATACCTTAATCTTTACATACAGGCTGTTCACAAAAAATCAATCAGCCGTATAAACAACGAGATCTTAACCTTTAAACCAAATATCAATATGCTAAATTTCTGATGAAGATTTGCGATTTTCACTTAGCGAATCGCAAGTACGTTCACATGGACGCAATGCAATGCCATTCGATCAATTTGTACTTGAAATAATCGTACAATTTGTGTACGCGATTTCACTTATCGAGGCAATTAAAGTTGCGTTGCGCCATCGCCATCGAGGAAGGTCCCTAAGAGGTAAAATGTTTATATGCTTGCAAAAGGTATTAATCTCCGAAAGAAAGCTACATTATTGCTGAATCCATAGGCAAATTAGTATCCCAGAATAAAAAAGCGTTTTCTCAATAAGCCACAGAAACAAGTAAAAAAGCTACAGTCAACAATAATATGAAGACTTATAGAGGAGGTTGTCTTTGCATTAGGCTTCTTGTTTGACAGTCTACATCAGTAATCAATCATAACGTGTCACGGTATTGCAACGTTACGAAATACCCTTTAGGTACACAGTAGGTAAACATAAATAAATCCTTGTACATTACAGTAACAAGCCGGTGATTTACCGTTATTACACGCTATTTACAACTGATTGCTTAGTAATTGACATTTGCCGACATTGCCCGAGCAGAGAGCAATTGATCGTGTTGTTTCGTTACATGGAGTATGCACGGTGCATACTCTGTTTATTATGATGTATCTGCAATTATTGGTAGTTATTGATTTGTGTTAAAAGAATATGATTGGCCTTATGTGGCCTTCGTAGTGATTTCTCACGAATAGAGCGCGTATGAAGTACGTTATTATTAAAAATAAATGCAAGTATAGTATCTATATTAATATTATAAATGCAAAAGTAACTCTGTCTATGTCAGTCTGTTTTTACACGACTGCCGAAGGAGGGTAATGTGTTTATCAGTCTATGTATGTATGTTTATTCCTATGTGGCGTTCTAGAGACCAAACGCGTTGGCCGATTTTGATGATTCTTACATCAATCGATTCGTCTTAACCCTGCGAGTGTCACTGTCTACATTAAAATTGGAAAAAACATGGTGGATTTTGGGCGCCATTTTGTGGGGGAAATATTATTTTCCTTCCAAACTGTTTTCAAAAATATATAACACTTATATGTTTAAATGTACATAATTCTAAAAAACAATACCTAACTAAAAAGTTGTAAATATAAAAGGAAATTACCAGTACCTAAGTTCTATGTTAAAAGGAATCCACATGAAAGCTAATAATTAAATTGTGAAACCTCTAACTAAATACTTCAGACTGAGGGCTAATTAGTATTTACAATTATTAATGGCTAACCTTAGTTAGGACACAGTAAAACTATACAAACAGTATGGAAACTACCTACAAACGCTCGAAACGGCACACTCACACAAACATACGTGACCACTCGTCGCGTCGCGATACTCAGTACTGACAGCACCGCAGGAGTGCCCGAGTGGTCTCGTTTCGAGCGTTTGTAGGTAGTTTCCATACTGTTTTTATATTTTTTCTGTGGTTAGGATGGGTAATTAAATTCTTCTTATTCACAGCATCCATTTAAAAGCTTGTTTCCCTACATTGTCACTTTCTATTTCTTCAAATATGGCTTTAAACCGCTTAGAATGGAAACTCACGAGCTGTACCTTTTCGGAATTAGTTATTTAGATGCTACCTGTAACTTATATCTACTTGATTTTCGCGGCTTCGCCCGCGTTAAAGTGTTTGACTATCCCAGGGAACACACAAACGAGGCCTAATCTAGATCATGGTCCACCCATGTGCCAATTTTTGTTCGATACTTTTCAGCCGGTAAGGTTTAAAAGGGTGACAGACAGACAGAGAAACAGGGTTACCTTCGGATTTATGGATGGATGCCAGCTACGTTGTGGTAAGTTTAAGTTATTGTTATAACTTCATTTATAGTGTTTTCTTCTACATTCAAAAATTTAAACGAATTGCAAACAAAGCGCATTCTAGAACTGACAATTTAGACTGTCATTTGTTTCAGGTGCGACTCACAAATTCAGAACTTATTTGATGCGAAGGAAAGGGACTGGCAGTCACCACCATCTGTCAACCAATACCTACCAACCTTAATGAATTTCAGGCTTGTCTTCGACCTCAGCCTTCCACAAATTGATGAATTGTAAGCGGGAAGGATGAAATTCATATTATTCATAAGACAGAAATTAGGAACAGGCCTGCGTTCGTTGTTATTATTAATTGCTAGGGTTGAGTTCAACTGTATTGGTGTCGTAATGAATTTAGACCTCTGTAACCGCAGTTGGGAAGTTGATACGAGGTTTGGGGCTGATATTGTTATGAGCAGTTGGTTTGGTTGATTTATTAATTTTAATAAGTGTGTTGCTGCCTGCTGTTAGCGGGTTTGTGATAAAGATGGTAAGATGTTTTGTGTGGCTTAATAATTTGTATCAAACTATTTATGAACTCTATGCAATTGATGCCTACGCTTGTTGTTTCAAATTCGTACATCACGAGATAATTTTAATTTGGATGCTTCAGTCTCCAGTAAGAGGTTTCTATTTCTAAGGACACCAATTATAACTATAGTGGATTCTAATAGTCAAAGACGCAGGGAAAAATAAAATAATATTACTCTCTAGCCATCCAGCAAGATGGGTGATTTGAGCGATTTCGTCTAAGGGATTTTCTAGATGAATTCTTATTCAATGTAAGTAGAGATTGGCTAATATTAGCCCCCCTCTCATGTTCTCTATAACCAATGACAACTTGAACTTAATAAAGTCCATCATAACATGATCATTGGAACACGTACCCCAGCGACCACGGACGGTTATTGGCACCGCTTATGTCCCTATTACCGGCCTTACGCGCCGTGGTGCAATCTCAGTGTCGTTGGCTCTGACCTAATAATCTGAGGGTAATCTTTATACTCCAGTTATGTTGGTACCCGGTATGGGATGTTGGCGTGTTAGGTTAACTGTTTATGATGTTGCAACCAACATAATTATGTAAATAGATTGGCTTTTATATTTATGTTGTCCCACTGTTGGATAAAGGTCTTCTATTGTTTTCCAAAGTTCTTTGTGTTTTTCCTTCTCCGGCCAATTCATCAGGAACGAGTCCAACACTCCTTCAATGAGATAATTATTCATTTTTGTTAGTTCCACAGCAAATGAACAAACTATATATGTTAACGATACAACACAGTTACACAACAAATAAATAAGAAAACAAAAAAAAGTATAACAAGATACACTTTCGCATTTCAAAACCAAGAAAAAAAACAGACTTTCTAAAAATAAATAACTCGATCAACGACCTATCGTTTACAATTTCGAATGTTTAAAAAAAGCATTCTAGGATTCCATTTTTAAACAAAATTCTAAGATGGCGCGGAACATGGTCCGTGCGTATGGAATGTGCAGATATCATGCATGCTCACAGTTCAACACAATATCGACGTGACTGGGATGACCCTGCCAATGCGTGAGGCTAGAAAGGCCTACTGTTGATAAAAATAGATAACCAGTGTTATGTGTTCGATTGTACGGAATGTGTTTTATTAATTTTCATGTAACTAGGTATCGTTTTAAGCTGTGTTTCATTGGAATTTAATCAGAGTGTACTTGCTTATGTGCTCATGCAAAATGCAAGGATGTGTAAGTGTGTGTTAATGATTATAAATATTCCAAACAAGTCATTCAATATTCTGAAGAGTTCTTTAATGAGTAGCTCTTCAGTGGTTAATGGTATATTATATAAGATAGGTTGAACATATTTAGGTAACATACCTACTTTAGGTAAACATGAAACTCCTTACGAATTCATTTATATTGTAGGAATCCATATTACATCAAAAGTCCCCAATGCCAAATAGGAGTTAGATATAAATAATTAATTAACAAGCTAATAGCGATACCAACAGATGTACAAACAAAAGTAATTTCACTAAAATGCCCCCACAAGTCGTCCGTCCGTGTCCATCCGGAGAAAAGTCGTTGACAGGAATGCCAACCCTCAAACGCTGCCCGTGATATTACGGCAAGGGATATTCAGAATCCGGGATATTAGGGGGATATTCCGTCCGCTAATCGTATTGTTGCCAAATGTGGACGGCAAGATTAATTACTTTGGTAATGTCGAGCAGATATTGTTTTTATCAAAGTGACCCCCAAATGTCATTTATATTTAACGTGTCACAAGACAGAAAAACAAATCTTACGTAAGCATGAAAAATATTGAATAAACCATGTAGTATCGTACATTTGTAACTCTGCCAGATTACGCAGACGACATTAATATTTTTTATTCGTATGGGGTTGACAAACTGATAGTGTATTCTGTTGCCAAATGTCCATGATATGAGGTATTATGTAGGGTTAGACCATTCATACGTATTTACTACTTGATTATGTATCTACAAACCGATAAAAAATATAGCTGATATTTCAAGACCGTGTCGTGGTGGCCCAGAGATCTCGGCACTCGTGCGTCATAGTTCAAATCCAGTACAAGTGTCATTTCCAAATTCATAATTATGTATTTTTTAAGTTTATCTTGGATAACGCAGACAACAGAAACCAGGAATTATCTTAATTCTCACTAATATTATAAATGTTAAAGTTTGGATGAAGCATCCATCCATGTTTACACAATCACGCCCGGAATGGGAGAACGGATCTGAATGAAATTTGGCACAGAGATAGATTATAATCTGAAATACCACATATGCTACTTTTAATCCCGATATAATGCTCCCTTGGGATAAGAAAACACTTTTTACGCGGGCGAAGCCTCTAGCAGAAGATAATATTTAATATAAGTTTCAAATCGCCAACCCATCTTGAGCAAGCGAGGATCAATGCTCATGCCTTCTCTGTCTGAGAAGAGGTCTTAGATCTGATGTGGGACCGTTACAGGTTGGTATTAATATTATTATATTTTAACACCAATATATGGAATTTATAACAGCATCTAATATTTCTATTGATCTCGGGCAATTAAATGAAACTTGAGATAGCAAGTCACTTTCAAAGCCGCAATAAAACTATTGATACTGCAGTTATAACGTTATTGCATTGAAAATTGCTATTGAAGTTAATCTGTCTACGAGAAACTTTAGTGGCCTATAAACTTTAACGAGTATAACTGAAACAAAATGTGCTTTTTTACCAACTAGATGAACTGAAAATATAGATACTGAAAAGGTAGATATCGCTGATTAGCGTTAAGACCGCTATTGTTCAACCATATAATAAAGTTTGTTATAAAAGATATGTGTTAACATTAGAAACGAAAAAATAGAGAAATAAAAAAAAAACATAAAAAAAAAAAAAAAAAAAATCGGTAGCTCACAAAAAACAGTAAACATGGTAAATATCCCGTTTCTAATGTTAGTGTTAGTGACCATGACAGTTTAAAAACTTATAAAGATATGTGTTACTATTTTAGTACATACAATAAAGTATATTCTGTTCTATATTCATGTAGAACACATGTAACGGTATGTTTTCACGACAAAACTAGAGCGTTCAGCTCCACTTAACCGTGAATTGTTCGACAAGGGCCTGTAAGACCAGTGTAACGGAAAATTAAAAAGGCAATTTTCTTAATGAGCCCATTCGCAGCGGGGGGTTAGCGTGGCTTACGCGACACTACACGAGATAACAGCCAACATACCTACATACAGGATATGTGTTCAGTAATTTAAGGGGAGCTTGTGGTGGCTATTGTTTTTTTAGTGCTCTTGTATGTTCGGGAAGCAGTCGGAAATGAGACTTGCTTCAATAAAATAGAGTTTAAATAAAAAGTAATAAAACTGCTTCAATAAAACCTTTTTATTTTAACTCACGGCATTCTAATTCTGTTGGGTGAGACTAAGTATGCCTTTAGAGTCTTATTTTTAGAAGTGATTTGCAAATTGCCCTGTCTAACTCACGCAAAAATATTTTTCTTAATATTCATAAATTATTCTAAATTATTTTCCTCGACGTATAAGCAGAAATTCTCGTAAAACAGTCAATGGGTAGCCACAAAATGTCAAAACTGAGATAAAATGATCATTTACAACATCCATATGGGCCTAAAAACAATAATTTACCATATAAAATCATTAACATACAATTTCGTACGTGATATACGCTTCCTACACTTTACGTAGGCGATGTTGGAGGCGTAAACCTCAATATAAAGACAAAATATGGTCAGGATATTTGTACATTTATGTGATAATATCACAATAAATGTTTGTGTAAACTTAAAGTCAAGGTATAAGCATTTTTAATTAGGTTAAAAAACGGTTACCAGTTTGCCACCTACATGAAATACTTTGTAAGTAAAATGTTCGCGATAAACTTAAGTAAACATTGTCAAGAGCACGCTAAGTGTCAAGGCTAGAGGAAGTTGTGTCCTAGAACATCGTGCAGTCGCAAATACTCTGATAACGATTATGTGAACGAATATGCAAGATGTTCGATACTTCGAGCCCTGAATTTGTATCTAGATAAGGCACGAAATAACTAACATAATGGTTTGTTTACGAAAATTAAGATTGATCACCTAATTTGTTCTTTTGAGTAGTAAACTTTATGGTCAATTAGGCTTGCCAGGCGCCATGGGGGCGATAAATCACAATAAACTTTAACGAACCATCGATATCATTCGGCTATTATGTCAAACTTAATTAAGCGGTATCATTCTCCAATAAAATACCGCCACGCTGTCTAATCCGAGATTAATTACCACCCTACTTGGAAGTACAAACAATCACTTAATTTACATAAAAGAAAGCTTTTAATTCTGTTAGGCTACGCGGTTAATCACAGGTTCAAACTAACTAAGCTCCTAGTGGTCATTTGTACCCGTCACACCAATAATTAACCCAGACAACCCGAGAGCAGTAAACGGTTAACCACCATTTAAATAAGAGAATAATGAGAGAAGAAACCGGATTTGTAAAGGTTAAGAGTTATGTTTACGCATTGGTTACGTTTTTACACACGGTTAATATATGATGTTAATTACAGTGGTCTGTGCTGCTTAGCGGTTAATCCTGGGCAAGTCCGTCGCCAGTAGGTAATATAGGTAGAGAATTAATCAAGAAAGCAGTTACAACACCACATATCTCGAGGACTCACATAGTAAAAGATTCTTCCAGCTGCCGCCCAGAGCTCGCAGACAGCGGTGGAGGCGCGGTGCGGGCGCGGCTGGCGGTGCGCGGGGGGGAACCATCCTCACATCTCCCTCTGAAGAACTTCTACCCAGCAGCGACGAACCCCTATCCCTCGACAAAGACCGACGCCGCCCGAAAGGCGCTCCTCTCACAGTCGCGAAATTCTCCTCACAAGTCACATTAAAAGTATCCAAAGGTATCCCTTCTGGTTCTGTGTTTCTTCTGCTTCTCACAGAAAACGTTCTTCTAAAACCATTAGCAAGACCCTCAGCTATTTTCTTTTTCGGCTTAGGAACTTCTTCAGAACTAATCACAGTGATATCGTCCATGTCTTGTGGTTCGTATGTCCTGTAAGCTCTGTTCTGTTCTATGCCAGTAAGGTCTTCAATACCTCCATGTCTGTACTTCAAGGGTTTCGCGCGGTCAATGACCCCGAGCTCATCGTAGCTTCTGTAAGTGGAGGAGGCTCGCCTTGGGGCTGGTGGCCGGCCAGCTCTGTCAATCGTCATTTTTAGCTGATGATCCAGTCAGTAACCTGACGAAGAAACGGTCACATTGAGAATTGTGAAGACACTGATCCTGGTTTGCACGTCGACGAAGCTTTTCACACAGATGACGATGATTTCGGTGAAGTGAACACTGGTGCAGCACACGTTTGAACAAGCGACAATAGTGAGGTGACAGTCACACAGACAGACAACGTAAGCAGCATCACGACTATGTTAATGATTCACAAGTAGTGTCAGAAGTTGTGCAGGCTGTAAATTAATTGGGAACCTCATTATAAGAATCCGTTTAATAGTTTATTTATATTATGGTGGTCATAAAATTAACACGAGTAGTCTTTAAGAGGTTTTTGGTGTAAATATAGTTCGGTATAGGTTAAAGAACTCTTGTTATAGCCTTGGCAACCCAAGTTTGGAACACAGCTTTTATAACCTGAATTTTAAATAAATGAATGTAAATTAACTAATTTTGGTGATTCACCCGTTTAATAATTATTCAAGTTTCTTTTCAATCTTCTTAATTTTTATTTTCGAGTTTTGTTTAAATTCATATGCCGGGGGTGAATTTCTATCGGGCACAGTGTTAAGTGCGTGTATGGCAGCAGTAGAGCAACAATGCCGTGACTAGTGCACCTTGTGGGCTACATGCCCATAAAATTTGTTTACCATCCCCGACGCCGCAGTGAACTCAAGTCTATTGATACCATCACGGAACGTTTATACGCTGCCAGCTTTAACAGACCTCATTTTCATGGAAAAAAAGTTTCTACAAACTTATTACGGTAGTAACGAGTCATAATTTGTAGATTTTATTTTTGTTTTTTCCGTATTGCCTACCTAAATGTTTTGTGCCTCTTTTATTTTTTCGGTTTAACTTGGCATTACTGTAAAAACTTTTGCCTTTACAAATAGCAGCTCTGTTAAATAAATTTTTGTACAAGCATTGGCTTTGACCTTCAAACAGCACTTCTCTAGACAAACACGCGACACAAGAGATTGTCAATAAAATCACATTCGTTCTACATTAATCCAAACATTTAAATACTTGTTTAGTCTCGCCTAGTAACGTAAACATACGTGGAGTGTCTCAAGTGATAAACTGGAAGCTGGTGGAACTCGACCGCCAATTCAAGTGGCTAATGACCGACACGTAATTACCAACAATTGCACTAGCCTGCCTACTACTGGCGTCCACTACTGCCCTCGGAAACTATCCGATTAGTGAGACGGAATTCGAACAATTATCGAATTAGGTACCGTTTCCTGCTAGTTAGGAGTTAGGACACTCGACGTCAATGAGATCCTTATTGAAGAAGCGTGTCCCGAATTTTTTTAAGTTTAAAGGTTACCTCAGTAACAATTTAGGTCACAGAGAAGATTTGTGACGTATAATTTATCTCATGTGGAATCGTTAAGATCAAGTGGTAGAAGTGTTTGTTAATTTACATAAAACAGTAAATACTTTACCAACCTAAGAATATTTTACGTCAAGAATAAATCAAGTGGCTTCAAACCTATTCGTAAAACTTTCATGCAGTTAGTAGAAATTTTCCTAATAATTACAATAATTTGCATCTCCTAGAGTGCAATACAAGACTTGATATCTTCACTAAAGTGTGCCTGATGATTATGTAAGTAAATGATAGATAAATTGTAGCCTTGATACCAATTAACGGACTCAACGAGGCAATCAAGCTGCTGAATGAAGTGATGTCAATTAGACTCATTAATGAACTCTTAACGATGTTGCTGTCTCTTTTCAATTTGAAAAGGACTCCGTAATTGAAGAGAAAGAGGACGCGAGATAAATAATGATGATTATTGCTCTCGAAGTGAATAAGGGTTGATGATGAAAGCTGATTGAATAAAGAATTGTGTTTTTCTTACATTCAGACATATTCTGGAGTCTTTTATGAACAGATTTGGTCATGCATCATTTGATAATGAGGATACTAACTACGAAATAGGCAGATGCATCTTTGTATTATCAAGCTGTTGCGTATTACTCTATAAATCTTCAGTTGCGTACATTTACTCCACAATCATTAGTTACACATATCATTGCATGAACTTGAATACATTTATCATTATTAAGACCCAGAACCGATAAAAATTAAAAGATTGCATCATTCACCCACGTTCTCTTCCTCCTATAATTTATCTTACTTTAACTGAATAATACCAGTTTTTTCATCGTCTATTCTTCATTCGTTTTATTTAGTTTATGATTGGCTGAATACAATGGTTCTGTTACGTAAACAAGACAATTGGTTGGTCGAGGTGCTTCTGCATTCAACGTATCTTTGTTCAAAAGTAAATCGATACCATGAAATGAGTTTATCTACTCCGAATCAAAATTGGATGTGGAAAACTTAATTTTAAGTTCGAATTATTTCGAAAGTATCAAAACCTTTATCGTAGTATTACAAAATGGCACTTTCACTTTTGAAATAGCTACTAGATAATTGTATAGGGACATTTTATAGATCGATAAAGAAGCAATTAAAATAGCTAAAATCTCGTGTGTACCGCTGCGGGCAAAGCTATTAATTTAATCCACTTTTGCTAATATTCAAAGCAATTAGAAATTGCCTTTGGAACAACATTTTGAATATTAATGTTCGATATTTCAATAAGTCAATGCTAAATACTCGTGTTGCCTTGGGGCGGTCACCCGTTGTTTCTATCGCTTGAATCTTTATTCGCTTTATAGCAAAGAAATGATAACGGCAGTAAATAAATACAAGTTGCAGAAACTGTCTTGTTTCTCTGATCTTTATGTTGAAACTTATTTGTTTTATGTGATAATTTTAATTTTTTAGCAATTCAATACTGTCTGTGTTTGGCTCATTCTTGGTCACATTTCAATCAAATACTGCGTTTTCTGCCTTGTTTATCTGATTTTCAGCATTACCAGTACCTTCACAAAGCCTTTAGGATTCTAATTCAGAAACTCTTAGTTCTTAATAAATAATCTCACCATTTATGAAAGCAACATCTTTCACCTATCAGGTCTCGTTACAGCCTCCACTATCATCACCCAGAGATATATTATAAAGAACTGCAGAAGCCGGCCGTGCGTGAAATGAGCTGCGAAGTTTTGTGATAAAAACAACAACGTTGATGTTACAAGACGCTGATAGTTTCAATGAAAAAATGAATTGAAAATCTATTTAGACACGGTTGATGGTATGGAAATTGGAGAACCTCTCAGTTTTTGAAAAAGGAACGCAAGAAAAAAATGCCGTTATATGTGTGTAGAAGAGAAGTAAAACGGTCATATATAACATATCCCTGTTATGTGAGATCCTGAGAGAGAACTAGAACACTCAGATATCTGACGCAGATGTACAAGGAGACCAGGCCCCATCTACACTAGAAGAAGAATGAGTGAAGAAGATAGGAAACGTCCAGTTAAAAAAAGGATGCTGACGGATGAAAAAATGAAGAGTTTTAGGCTAAGACTCGATGATAAAACAGGCAATCAAGCAAAAGAGCCAAACAGATTCTATTCAAACACAATCGTACCATGATGACTATACTGTGAATATTGTTAAATGGCTCCAGAATGTCTAGGGAAGTTGCTCAAGAATACTAATTGCTATGACGTTTATAGTCAGTAGCCCGGTAACCTTTCCCCTTTTGACAACCGAAGCGATATATGTGAGAACATAATATACGAAGCACTTATATTTGGTCATGATGACGAATGAGAATTGAGATTATTTGAATAATATTTAAGTACTTGAACATGTTGTTGATCAAAAACTTGTTTCAATCCATTTTTGCTTATCTTGTTAAAGAGTCGTTGACTTTAAAATTAAATCTAGTTCAGTCAACTCACAACGGATGTAGAAGAAAAAATACGAATCTTGAAGTACAAAAAATGTATAACCCAGTTTTTGTAAACATCTACTTTTCGTCAGTATTATGAATATTTTGCCTGCTATATTAAAAAAACATACAAACTTTAAAAAGTGAAGTAACCGCGTTCAAAAAGTTTCGTTATCGCAAAATTTAATCAGTTGTTGTAACAAAAAAAAAACTTGGTAGCCACCATTTACCAGTATTTTGGAGTACCACTCGAAATCGTGGCGATAAAAATAGTTTTTTTTTTAAGTGGCACTTACCGGACTGTTTTTAAATGAAGGAGCTTTTAAACAAAGATTTGGGCGCCGGAAATCGTCACGTCAATTACGAAACCATTGATTATGTACTACTATAACGCTCTTTTGTAATTTTAATTGTGTTTACAACAGTGTGAATTGTAATGGGATCCATGTTTTTGCTGCTAACACTGTATTGTTCATTTACACGGATGTTGATGTTTTCGTTTTATTTTGTAATTGAGTACTACTAGCTGGTTTAAGGAAAATATTATGTGTGCTTCTGAGTACATGATAAGGGTCTTTTGTGGTCTTAAATATCAGATTTAGTTACTCTGGAGAGTAATCTGAGGTATTTTAATAATTTATTACTACCACAAGCCATTATTTAGTAACTATTTTATGAGGAATAAACATTTCAGAATGCTAGTTTAAAAGTTAAAATAAAATACCTTGCAAATAAACGTATTAACTGCAGTTACGATGCCCTTTACTCTGTACCACTTATCAATACATCTTAAGTGTCAATTAAACAACACAACCCAAATAAAGAGACAGCATCAAAACAATTGCCTTTTCAATAACCGAATAAAAACTATTATTATACGATGAAAATAATTTAAACAATCTTAATGATCGGTGCATAAATGGTGGACACTGGGTTAATGGGAACGAACACGCCATGTTATTACAACACCGTACAACAAGACAATGTAGTAATGTATGTATGTATGTATTATGATGCATGCAGGTTGGGTAACATGGACCAAATATGGCACTCGTGAAAAAAGAAAAACAACACTATTCTAATTAAATATTTTTTTCTATGTTACTTTTCCATATAAGAAAGGGTTACCTACACAAATACTAGTGAAAATTAGCTCTGCCCCATAGCTCTGTCCCCTTGAATGTCACAATTTCAGCAATGCCCAAAGTTAATTCATAGAATTAACTTTGGGCATTACTGAAATTGTATGTATAGTTAGCGTTAGTAGCTATGGGAAATTAAAGGCATAGATAGACATATGGACATAATTGCGCTATATGGTTTCCATATTTATTTGACAAAAAACAAACCTTGATCACCACAGGTTATATTATCAACAAGATATTTTTGATATTTTGCAAATTCCGTCAACGAAACCCGACACATGTCGCCATCATAATAGATGCATAGAAGCTTCCTAGAATAGACACATAAACAACGACGAATTCAAATTAAACTTTAAATGAAATGACATCTGATACCCAGCGCAAAGGAGTTTGCAACATTCTGCCAACAAAATGACTCAATGTGTTATTACTTATTTCTATTTACCATGTCCATGAAGTGTGGAATTAGCGTGTGTACATGCACGTAATGTACTTGTTTATAAATCGTTTATAAATATGTATTACTGATATGGCAGATAGCATAATGCACAGATTATGTGCACTTTGTTGAAAGGTTAAGTAATGTTCCTTTTATGGATCTGATTTATTACGAAAGTCTGTTTCACTTTAAGGCACCTATAGACAAGTGAGACGCGACAATGCGACGAGATTTTTTTCATAGAAATTGTTCTACTTAACAAAACAACTTCGCCTGTCTGCGTAAGTCTTTATGTTATATATTTTCAGTTTCAGTTTTCTTTGTATTTTCAGCTGGGTTTAGGTTATTTACAAAACTGGCAAATAATCTTCAATCAATTCGTATGATAATATTTATGTATCATGCAGTATCAGTACTAAGCAGCCACACCTAGTCTGAGAACAGATAACCGTATATTTTCCACCGGATATCTAAAAATTACATTGTCATTGTAAACAAAAAAATAAAAGAATAACATGTTTTTATTTCATGATCTTTGGTGCATTTTTAAATTGTGCAATATTTGCCAGTTAGAGATGTTTTTTTGCCAGGTGCAATATAGGTTTTTGTTTTAAGCCGCTTCTGTCCAACTCCTGGGTAAAGATTTCACGATGCAAGCGTATAGGTTGGTTAATGTGGTTGAAATATTTAAGCTTTGTTTTGGTGTTACTGTGTTTTAGCGTTGTAACAAGAACTTTTATAATATATACAGGTACTAGCTGACCCGGCAAACTTTGTTTTGCCATAAAACACCAAAAATTCATCTACCCTACCTACCCTACCTACCCTACCCTACCTACCCTACCCTACCTACCCTACCCTACCTACCCTACCTACCCTACCCTACCTACCCTACCCTACCTACCCTACCCTACCTACCCTACCCTACCTACCCTACCCTACCTACCCTACCCTACCTACCCTACCCTACCTACCCTACCCTACCTACCCTACCCTACCCTACCTTTCCTATCCTACCTACCCTACCCTACCTACCCTACTTACCCTACCCTACCCTAAACGGGATTAAAAGTATCCTATGTCCTTCTCCTGGTTCTTAGCTACCTCCCTACCAATTTTCAGCCAAATCGGTTCAGCCGTTCGTGAGTTATAAATAGTGTAACTAACACGACTTTCTTTTATAGGGTGGGTGCACCAGTGCCACACCAGGAACCAGTAGTACACCATTTCAATCTTTTGATCGAAATATTAACCTTCTGTTGAATTTCCCGCAACTTTTTTTACGTTTGGTAGCCCTGCCGCACCTCTACCATTCATGTAAGCATAGATAAAGCAGATGTTCACGCCATCTACATCAGTAAAAAGCACAAAATCCGAAATGACAATCGTTCACTTCGTTCCGGGCGGCCATTTTAGTAAGCACGCGTACGACGGTAAGATTTTTAATCCTTTTATATCTTGGTTTAAATCAATCATTGTAACCTAATGTGCAATTAACTGCATAGTAAAATGCATAAAGCAATAATATTACTTCTTATTCTATTAGAAAATGCTAATTTAAATCATTGGTTGTCATTGGTAAACTAATGGAACACGAATTCAATGATGTTCTAGTAATATTCCATTTGGTCTACGACTGGTGACCGAACCATTTTAATATTTTTTTACTTTTTCTTTTACATTTATACTCACTTAAAGTACTGCAATAAATTATAATAATAAACTCCTAAAAAAATCTCAATGTTCCAGTTGTAGACCAGTGGTTTGTTACTGGTAACATCTATACTCTGAGTTTGTTCCAGTAATTGGCCACGTACACTTTTTTATAGATACAATGCCACAGAAAAGAACATGTTTCAAATATAAGGAAGAAGATATCCTAAAAGCGATGGACGAGACAAGCAATGACGCAAAAAATATGCATAAATAAATAAATAAAATATATGTAAAAAAGGCCTTCGCACGCCTTTCAAAGGACCGGGAGCCCCAGGGTCCTGTAGCATTTAAATATTACATGAAACTTGTACCCTGATTAAAAGTTGTGATGATTATTAAGTACAGAACTTAATTAAATTAATTAGTATCAATAATAAAATTATATTTCATTAAAAACATTCGTTTTAATAACTGGTTCACTATTGGCACATTGTCTGGTCTATTACTGGTACAATCTGGTCCACCTTAGGCACATTACGACTTTCCACATTAATTATTAAATAAAAAAAAACTTAATTATTATTAAGAAAATCGGATTAAGCTACATGATTCTATGGTAGATAAGGAGTATGATGATTTTTTTTTGCAAAGATTGATGCAATAATTGAGTCACAGCAATTTTTTTTTATTCAAAATGTCGCTTAATCGGTTTGTTACTGGTGCACCCACCCTACATTTCCCATTTTTTTTTTTTTTTTCAATTGTAAATCTAAACCATTCTCGAATCTCCACGAACACACACAAAAAATTTCATCAAAATCGGTCCAGTCGTTTAGGAGGAGTTCAGTCACATACACACGCACACAAGAAATATATATATTAAGATTATTACATCTAATATTATTTTCTATCCGAACACTAAGAACGGTCGATCGTCGTTGCAGCTGAAGCACTGCTTGCGATAGCCCGACTCAGCATCTATTAGACTTGCTAATTGGCATCTGCGGCTTATGGCTTCATTCTGTAGAATATAACATAGTAAGGCCCGTGTATAATATCTCAACCAAGGCGTTATTTAAATACTGTTTTTTGCCCTAGGAAACTGTTACCTATTTGCTAAAACCTTGTCGTTAAGACTCTTGCAAATAAGCGGGAAACGACAATGCGACAACTAAACGTGACAACGCATTTTTATAGAAATTAATCTATGAATAATAATAATAATAATCTGCAAAACAAATTCTATAAAAAAGCTTGTCGCACCGTTGTCTCATTAGGCTACTCGCCTGTCTGCAGGAACCTTTATAAAACAGATGCCTCCAAATAAATTTTGTTTTTTTTTATTTCACAAGTTCTTTTCCGATTGGTAATAAAATGAAACGTTATTTTTTCTTCTTTCTATTTTTTTAATAACCGCTTCGAGCCAGGAAAACACCATTAAGACGGAAGAAAATAAAAAGGAGGAAAAAGGTCCAACTACCCACTATTTGGTATCAAACAGGCGTAGAATTCAATTATCATTGGTCAATGACCTTCAGTAAACTATTGAGGACAACATTATACTTGTAGGTGTAAGAAACTGATAATTAGCACACTCGAACGTAAATTATATCAAGTACAAAGAACAGTGTTGACTGTTGACAAGTATTTATCGCTAAACTATATAATAAACAATTAATATTGTAATTATTGTTCGTAAACTGACTTATCTGACAGTCGGTATTTACAAAGGGACCTTACAAGGAAAACTGTCACTACGTATTTGAATTGCAAATAAAATTTCTTTGGGTAACCCACTTCGAAATATCGGGACTCCTAAAATAGAAATGACCGCTTTTTGCTAATGAAATGGATTATATCTGTCGTAAAATAATACTCAGTTTTGTCTCTAAATATCTTGGCCATAATAATATCTGAAATATCTGACAGGTTTTATATACGATCGATATTTAGTTTAAATAAACTCTTCAAAGCCCTTATTCGTTGCTTTCTTGATACTTCTTACTGATATATCTTCATACCTTATTGTAGCTTTTAACCTACTTGATATCCATTAAGATTGGTACAAAATGTAAATACCAAGGCTTGCTTCGATAAAGTCTGATTGTAATTGAATGAATTCGCGTGATGGCAAGCGGGAGGCAGAGCAGTTGCTATCAGTTTACGTAATACGTCAATTACCACGAGAATATATTTCGGTGACACGCTTTGGTATAAGGTTTCTGCTTTTGATCGAAGCCTGTGGAAATAATATTTTTTTCTGATTTTCGCTCTTCCATCTAAAGTACAGGCCGTAAACCATAAGCCTATACAAAAATCAGCGGCTCCTTTCCAGAAGAAAATTTATATAGTCTATTAAACCTTTGTTTAGCGTTAATCTCACCTTAAATTGTCAAGAAGAACCAATCAACGTACAATTGATAGCGCTAATTAAACTTGAGAAAGCACTTGGGAAAGCTTACCCTACAATTGCTGTCTAATTACCAACTCTGATTACAAGTAAAATAGAAGCAATTACTAACACTAAGGCATTAAACAACTAAGTAGGATGTTGCTTTTTCTTCACTACCTTTTAGAGATTACCTCGTTTCGAAACTTGTTTAATTTCCTATGTTGTATGGGAAACTACATAACTATAGTACCCATACAGATTCCTCAGATAAATTCCGAGATTTTCTACGTTACTTTTGCCTGTGTTTCTGAAAAATCTTGAAGTATACTTGTCATTTACAAATTGTTAGCATGATGCTTTAATTTGTTGCACCCGCCAGGTTTATTAATTATAATAATGACTAAAGTATTTATCAACACCTGCCTCAATGTTCACAAATCGAATTTGCATTACATCAACCGAGCAAGCAAGCAAGCCAGTCGGCCAGTGATAAAATAAGCTTCATAATAATTGATTAAATAAACAGCCGTGTTGGACTAACAGTTATCGTCTGTTCGCTAAAATATCGCGTGAGCTGCGGATATGGGTACTCTAAATAACTTCTCAGCATAGGATTATGTAAGCTCCAAATTCGTACACTAAACGTTTTTATTGGTCCTATTTCAAGCTATTGTAAAACTTAATTGGCCAGCGCGAAAGGGAAATAACGTTTCCCCATAATCTATTACACCAGGGAGAAATCCACAAACTGATAACACTAAACAACGACCACTTTCGCAAGGTGACCACCGAAGCTCGCCAGTCACATTAGCGTCAACAATACCTGACCCCGCGCGAGAGAAAGTGACTATCCAATCGATTAATCTGCCGAGTCCCCCGGGCATCGGATACCAGACGTATGGTAATAACAGATCAACATCGAAAGCCGTAATTGTTGCATTGATAATTCGCAACTGACAGAGCAATTGCCGGTTGCGAAATTGATACCGCCGAGCGAAGCAAATTCATATCGGAACCTCATAGCAGACGCCACTACCGTTGACACCTTCACGAGAGCCTTTAAAATGAAATTTCTTGTAAACAAGACAGCGAGGGCGATGAAAGGGAAGCGATTTGTGCCGCTCAATAGCACGTCATGAAGTGTGAAGGGACGCGAGACCCGGGTCATTCATCAGTAGTGAAAGCGGGGCCAACTGATAGTCCTAAATTACCCCGGGCTACAAGTAAGGCCATCGTTACCCGGTTCGCTATAAAGACTCGACAAAATGTACGAACCGCCGACGAAATTGCAAATCATTCGTCAATGGATAGTAAACGACCTCACCTTGTCGAGCCATTGACATTGACGTAGATACAGGTTACTGAAGCTAACGAGATTGATGGCCGCTTGCATCCAATTTATAACACGATGACATAATGCCAAAGAAGAACTAAATAGAAAAGGATATTGATGTCAAAAGTGTTTAACTTCACTTTTGGAATACAAAGAGGAAGAGCACGTAAATTGGGACTGTCAGGCGCACCGCACGTTGTGGCAGAATTTTGCCAATCTCTGTGGTCTCGTTTGCATTTCGAGTGCACGGACGCTGTGAGGGCCTTTATTTTATCTTTTACCGGACAGCTGTTTAAATGAAAGCCAGTTTTAGTGCATTCCTCTCGATTTTTAACGAGATTTACCTGACAAAAACACGATAGCTCTGACAGTTATTTAAGCATTTTCTTGTTCTTTGTGAATGTACGCTATTTTTTTTGGCCGAGACGGACATACGTGAGGTCGCGGCAGGACCTCTCAGAAACCAGAAGATTTATTTGAGTTATCAGTTGTATTTTTAGCGTGTTACGTGGAATTTCACGGGAACACCATAATAACACGGCAGTGAAAATTTCCGCGATATGAGTGATGTGCGGCTTGTTAGCAGTTGTTAACGCGTTGACGCTATACCATCATCAATACGTAACGGAAAACCGACCATAAGCGGCGAGACATTATCGATTTGTATTTCCACGAACGCACTTTAGGTCAGAGATGATTATGCAGTTTCGAAATTTTTGAAGCGTCATGACATGCTCATAATTATTGTAGCGATAAATCTGATAAACACATCGACTGCTAAGCCGAATGTAAAGCCTCACGACAAAGCTCGCATTAGAAAGCTGAATTCTTAATACCGTTAAAATGCGTTCAATAGAGACATGGCGAAAACGTATTGAACTCATATTAGAGTCGTTAGTCGTAATTGCGTATCATGCAAAAACGAACGAGTTCTACTTGCGAAAAAAAATCGTTTTCGCTTCACAACCTCCATTGTACATGATAGTGATTAATATAATTTTTATTTGCTTTGATTGTGTGTGTCTACGGCGTGATTCTTGTCTCGTTGTGGAGCGGCCGTTGACATCAAATAAAAACCCTGATTGGACCGGAGGTGGTTTAACTGTACCCATAGTACAAGCGTCGTATGATGGATTGGCCTGTCAAGCGTAGTAACCTCCGTTTCTATTGTACAGTCATCCAATTTCTAAAAGTTAATATTTATTATGGGTTTCAATTAATAATCATATGTTTGGATATGCGAGCGATCGGAAATTCATTACTGAAAATTAGTAACAACATGGCGTAACAAAATGTTGAAGAACTTATTTAAGTAATGACTTTTAAAATGAAACGTAATATTACTACTACAATATGGAAACAGCAAATGCTGATTGCTATAATAAGCACTAAGGTAAACTAAATATTATTGCTAGAGTTAAAGTTATAATTATTGTTGCTGTAATAAACAAACCAACAATAAATTCTAATACAAATGCCATCTTAACAAGGCAAGAAAACTTGACAAATGCGTCTACAGCTCCGTGAGAACATGGAAATGCGAAAGGAATTCCACCAAATGACAAATATACTGATGTTCAAAGTTTAACTAACCGAAATCAATTCTATTGTTGGGTGACAGATAGTTGTATCGCGTTACCACGAGGTCTCTGATAGTGCTGATGATAATCATTGGTTAGTGGTTGACATTATCGGAGGAAATAAATTGAGTATTCATTCCGTCACCCGTTGAATATAAATCGTTGGAGACACACGGTGATAGCTGCAACGATATACTTAACTTACGCTGACACATAACAACTGGCAACAATGAAAATTTACCAATTATGATGTAAAGTCATAAAATTGATCACAGCAAAAATGAAATATTTTTTTGCGAGTTTTCTCAAAAAGTAGTCACTGTTTCACTTTCATCATTATTTTCTTATAGAAATAGAAATTATAGAAAAGTTGGGAAAACACTTATCTAAATTATTTATTTGGTATAGCATAATCCTTCTAGGATGACCTCCTTCAACATCATATAAATACCAATACAGTATATTAATTTATCGATTAATTACGTATATTAAAGAAAGCATTAACTTCGTTTGTATTCAAAACTAAGCATGTAAGCAACATTCTATTTGAAGAACCTGCAGCCCCACCTTATCTGCCTCCATTTATATCTAATGGCTATACACCTTAAAAGGAGTAGCATCATCTAAGTATGTTTCTACCTTCCCGTTGTCATTGTTTACGCTTCGCAGAGCTTATGGAGTCATTAAAACGGCTTTCTTAGACACATCGGCCCTTTGTTCGGCTGATAACTCTATAATATGTTCTGGTACTGTATCCTTTGTTCGTAACACTTTAATTAGTTTTTATGACGGTCTTGAGTTGCCAGTAACTGGGAGGTCAAGGATCGGAGAGGGAAGATCTCGTGCTTGTTTTGAACCTTTGATCATTTCGATTCCCCTACATGTTAATTTTGTTTGAGGAATGTCAATGTCTCCAAAGATATAAAAATATCTTCATGAATTTATTATGGAATGAAAGTTATCTCAGAAATACTCAGAAATTATAGTTTGTTTGATCAATCATTTAATGAATGCTGATTAATGTTTTTGACAATTTATTTACAAGATTGACCGGCTTATTTGCATCATAACGAATGGTTATATTATATCTAATTTACGAACTTATCATACACAGACCAAACAACATATTTACATATTTAAAGATAAATATCGTACAGGTGAAGCAGTTTAATCGAAGCTCATTTAAATTCGACGAATGCACTTGATTTATTGTTTTGCTATTGACAAATCGTTTGGAGATCTTGTCTTAGTTTTCGAAAGGTTCGAATATAAATAATCGTGGGATGAATTAATCGATTACTTTTTTTGTGTGTTCCCATCAAAGGAGTTAGGTGATAATAGGATTTATGGTGCCGGCTATACCCATGGGGAAGATAAGCCAACTGGTACAATACATCAAGTAAGTACTTAAGATAGTGAGAATTTGATTAATTTAATTGGTAAAAAACTTTCTGATTAAGGGCTTTCTCATGCTGATGAATTTACGACCACATCCAAACAAGTAAACACTGAACTACCCATAAATGCAACATACCTACCATCATACAGCAAAAATTTCATACATAAAAGAATTCCCAAGCATCAGTCATACAACAACACAGACAAAACATGCACAAAGGAAAATGAAATGACAGCTAATTGTAGTGCCAAATATGGCACACAGATTACACCAAGTGTCGTTGCTTGATACCACACCGCCCGGAATAGACACCTTGACTAATCGCAACACGGCCGAACAAAACGGGTCGAAGTTCTTGAGACAGATGCACTTTTGTTAAAAAAAGAGTACGTACTGACGGAACTTAACATGCGTTAACTCTGCCTTTACAAGAGTATAAAAAACGTAAAAACACATCTTTTAAATATCGTCGAAAACATTTTACACGTTATATGCCACCTGTGACATGGACGCCAATTCGTGTAACGTTTATCGAGTGATGACATCCACTTATTTTATATTACACTTCTGCCACTTTAATAAAATTACTGTAAAACACTTCAGCAAAATGGCCGGCAGTTGCATAATAATTTTGGTTTAATATTTTTTTATGGCAACCACAAACATCACATCATTTTCAATGTCTTTCGGCAAGCTGCCAGCACCAAGGAAATAAACCGTGATAAAGTATAGAGAAGAACAAAGGAAAACAGCGGCAAATGATTATTTAACAAAATTACTGCATTTTAACGACAAACAGGATAAAAATAAACAGAACAATATTTTGTTTTAATGCAATAAAGTTCGTGGCACAGATAATAATCAGCCATCAAACACCTCATATTTCTTTTTTAATTTAGGTGCTATGCAAATGGACAAGGTTTTAAATCTGAGATTTAATCTCAAGAAACGTCTTCGGATTTGGCAGGGAGATAAAATGTCCGAGTGATGGTACAAGTATACTATTAGTGTCTGTGTGTTTAGACATTAGAAAGCTGCTTTGTGATGATATTTATTTTCGTTATAACAATGGTTAGAATGTAGCGCTACTTAGCGAAAGCAAAAACTTTGCAGTAAATAGCAGAAATTGTAGTGATGAGTCAAGTGGTTCTGTTATGGACAACGACGATAACAAGTTGCAAGGAGCTGATAACAAGTCTGCACCTGAAATCATTGTTCAAATGATTCATAACACCTTTTTGGTTACTAAACTTTCGATAGCCAAACAAACCAAGCAACGAACTCATTTAAAGCATCAACACTAAACAACAGGCTAATTCTAAAGAATTTTCTAGATGCATATATAAATCAGAGTCCAAAGCTTCTTTTATTTCAATACTACTAAAGATTGTTTACAATACATGATCGTTTCCTAATAAAAATCCACCGGAGACGACGCAGGCGAAGGCAGACTTGTTGCAAACTCAGCTGGCAGAACGCCAGGGCATTAATCAGAAAGAGGCACCGGCAATTCACACTCATCCCGTCAGGTGCGAGATGCTCAACGAGCACTGTACGAGATGACACAGGAGTATTAGACAAGATTTGTGTTGACTAGAGCTCGAGACTAAGGAACATTGCTTTGTTGAGATATAAACGAAATGGTAGCTGTATTTTTTGGGCCTTGTCTAGTAAATATAAATTTTTGTCATTGGAACATTTTCAATATTGATTACTATGAAACCACATATTGGTAACGCGATTGCTAGATTAGTTGCGGTCTCGAATTAAGTTTTATTCAGATAATTCTTAAGCTTTTTAAATGCCAGTGAAACGAAGAGTATTGAACTTCATAAAATTCCTTTTTAGTATATGTATCTGTTTCTCCATGTAAAAGATCCCAAGCCCGTGACCGTAAAGTATTATATTTATTAATTTAAAGTAAATGTCAAATAATGAAGTAATTGTAGCGTATAGAGCACTAACTTTATACACTACAAGGTCGATTTACTTAACATCCGTTTTTCTCAATAATATCCTTTTTAGTCGTAGACTTAAAACTTGTCTGGCTTAACAATCTTATTTAAATTTAATAAGGATTACAGTACAGTTAGTGTCAATAATGCTTAGAATAAACAATAAATTAAATTAAATGTGTCCTCATTTCAAGCAAGCTAAACTAAAACAATTGAATCATAATGATACAATAGTACGGAGAATTGTAAAATGAAGTCACTCTGAAGCCAAAACATGAAAAAAAGTCTTCGTAATGTAACACAAAAATGTGCGCAGATGAACGGTGGTGTCTTGTTTCAAAATGTTTTTATGTTACTCATTCAGTTGTGCTTGTAAAGAAAGATGAAAAGGAAACACACAATGCGCGGAATACAGTTTAATGGACTAGTTAACAGTTAGATCGTATTTCTATGAGACGATTTTGAAGTTAACAATAAATACCACAGTACAGTTATAATTTATTTTTCGGTCCAAAACAGATAACCGCAAGAGGCTTGTATTTACTCAATTGGTATATATTGCTCAAAAACCAAGGAAGATCCGAACCACACATCTTTCACAATAAATCAACATTTGTTCAAACTTAACTTGTTTATACTAAAATAAGAGTACAAAAAAATCTACAAATGACAAGCAGAAAAAAAGCCACCCTAACGAGTCAAAACAAAAACAGAGGAAATTAAAAAACGAACATCTGTAGCTAATACCAAATCCGACCTAATTCTATTCAAACAGGATGATAAAAAGCACAACCCTATGGGAAAGTAACAAATAAAAAACATACTCACATCCGGACCTCTAACCATATTTCAATTTTAAAGGGCAAAAGAAGATAGAAGTATAAGTAGATGAGAATAAACTATGCAATAATGAGTTATCTCAGATGGTTGGGAATAAAAAGGATGCAAATGTCAATATGTTTTCACAAATGTAAATATTGAATAAACAAGACATAATATGCGTTGATATTGATGAACATGCAGAAGTAGGAAGGCACAGAGACAAACAAAAGATTCTTAAATGAAGCTCAGGTAATCAATTTCTTTATATACATTAAATCCATCTATCGATAAACTTGTTACAGTAAAAGAAAGCCCGTCACGTCAAAGGTATCGGCAATTTTAATTAACCAATGTCATTTATCAACAAGTATTGGATTTGGTAATCACTGCGGGCCATTCAAATTGAAAATCAAAATTTTCTTTATGAAGAATGAGAGTGATTAACGATGTAATGTCACCGAGACCGCCCCTCGTCAAGCCACAATGTTCGAGTCATGCTATATAATAGCAATATTGTAATGCTTTGGCGTGAAGTAAATTACCTTCCGCACCATAATTAACTGTTATTACATAATACTTAGTACGGGACGAAGGAAACGTACGTTCAAACCAGCATGCAGCGTTTTAATATGTCAAAGGAATACGACCCAATTTCTAGTTAAGTTCAACAGAAACATGATACAATGCAAATGTAAACTATCGAGGGTTCAAACCTGAAAGCACTTTTCTAGTATGTAAATGCTGTATATATTTTTTTAAATATAGTGTTATGGGCACGCGCACTCAGCCCAACACATCGCAGCACAGGATATGGTAATGGTGGCAGAGAAATGGAAGCCGTCGAATGTTCGACTATTTTAGTATAAGTTCGTTGTAAGGGCGATTTATTTTCAGCTCAATTTCCTTTCCAGACGCACCGGCGGAGATATGATACCACTTCCACTGAATAGATACGTCGCGTCGTTTAGTTGCGTTAATGTGGGTGTATACGTAGGACGAATATAGTATGTTTACATTAAATATATGCTAGGCAAAAACATGTTCATTAAATTGAGTAACACACATGCAAATGAAAACAAAAGTGGCAGTCACATGGACGAGCTTAATTTGGGTTTGCAAGGTTACGGTAGAAACGGTATTTGAGGAACATGAAAGCAACCTTGTCTCAATAATATCAGGCACGAAATAGGGGATTAAAAGTGGGATGAGATTAATTATATTAGACTCGGCTCGTCTTTGGCACTTTCAGTTAAGAGGGTCCCTACTTTGGGTGCGTTTCAAGGATTCATTTTATAAATGAATCCGTCAAGTTTCTTGAAGTAAATTAAGTTGGAATGAAAACTCTGTTAGATACTGTAATGAAGAAGCTTTACGATGTCAGAGGCCTTTCTGAGGTCGGAATTTATTAATTTTAATTTTTTTATAACCTTTTTACGATACTTTTTTCTTGTTCGCAACTCTTGAAAGCTTATTGCAAATTTTACCTTTGTGATAGATTTAATATTATTTCTTTGATAAAAGATGAAACTTTAATACAACATCTCAAATATTGATTCAAGTGTCAATTAGCAGACACAATACAAATTACCATTGTTTTAAGCCGATTCGGCACGATGACGCTCAAAGGGGTATTTTACGAGGATGTATTTTTTGTTATTTTGCTCCCAACTGTTTTCAACAGTTATTATAATTTCATCATAACAATTTGATACCATTTATTCGTATCAACTTTCTGCACTTTCTAAATCATCTCCGATGGCCGATGTTGCGATCAATTCTCCAACTACCGTCAATTATTGCAATTATAAAAACGAGTTTCCCAGACTACATTTCACCCGAGTGTTTAATTCTAGTGAAATTTCCAAATTGTCTGTGTGGTTTGTGCACCATGATTTTAAAACATCTGTTCATTTGTGGGGTATAGTCGGGGGAGTAATTTTTCACCGTCTGATGTAAATTCGTACAGCTGTCGGGCAGGTGGCGGGAACGTGCCCGCTATTGAAGGATTACATCTTTATTGTGTTGTTTTGATTAATGAATGCATTTGTTTCAGTTGTTGATTTAACTGTGTTGGTTTGATCAGTAAATGTTTTGGTTTCAGTTCTATAAACTAAAGAATCTTCATCTTGTACATTGTTAGCTATCTCATGATTCATAATCTTCGTCCTGTTCTATTAATGCCGTAATGTATATTCGTGCTTTACTAGATTTAATATTTCAAACATGAGGTATACTCCATACACATCTTTCTAATCTTGGATGTAACATGATATTCCGAAATATGAATGTCTATATTTTGCGGAGTAATTTATTCAAAGCAGATTCTATCTTCAGTAACATGCCCAACATAATTACTTACGAAGCTCGTTTTAAGAGTAACATATTTCTTCAAGCCAAAATATGTTCTAAGACAAATAGCATCTGTTATAATTTTCTGCTTACACATTTTGCGTCACATTAATATTCCTAAAACGTTCTCAGCCATTATTCTGAGTTGAGTTTACTCGATACGTTTTACCTAAGAACTGTTTAAGTTAACACTGTTTGCCGTACCAAGTTACAGCCAATACAGTAACAAATGGAAGTATTGTATTACATTTTACCACTTACAAACTGTGTTTAAGCTCGTTGCCATGTTCCACTGATGCGTAAAATTGTTATACTTTATTGCTTTGCTTGTTTTCTTTTTGAAGAAACGTGTTATTATGAGCAACAGTAATATTGCTTTCGTCTATAGACTTTTGTTCTCGGTTTTTTGCTAAGCACCATAACGACTAACTGAAACTTCTTTAGAAAGAGTTGTAACTTAACAATACACCACGTTGATTTTCTCTGTGTAAGCCGAACATTTAATGACCAAGCAATTTCTATGAGTTATCAGTATGCATGTGACACCATGAATTATGAGCTTTCCAATCTTGGACTATAATATCAAAGGCTATCTTCGCCAAGCGGTCACAGTCAATATTCTCAATAGCCGCACCTCGGGTAAGGATAGAGAAATTATGAAAACACCTAGAGAGTCGATAGTTATCTCAGATACTGATGTCGACTATCCCACAGTTGTCAGTACTAAGTCGGCGCGAGCGCAGGTTGCCGTAAAAGGCGAGGACCGTCTACGAGATACAGGCGATCATAATCGATGGAAAAACTAGGTACTACGAGCCGGACTTGACCTCTTTGGAACTTAGACACCCATTAATTCACGTAAAGCTTCTGTACTAACATCATTATTTTTGAAGATACTTATTTTTCGGTTAGTGTCAAGTTTTTTTTGCTGGAGAAACGTGACCCATGACAGTTTCTTTTGTGAGATTGTATCGGGGCCCTTAAAAGTATTAACTGCAGAATAATGGATCTTAAATCTCAGCAGCTGTAAGCAAACGTTACGAGATTGTGAGATAAAGCGTCGCGGTCGTATGTATCGCAGAATGGCCTCAGGATGCGCTTGCACATCTGCCTGCCCACGTGCCACCCTCGCTCGCGCAGGTTTCTTTTCAGCTTTTTGTTATTTTCTCAACGAACACATTCATCATTTACGGGCAGATGCATACGGTAATAACATGTTACCTTGGGTAATTCATTCTTTAATTAAATTTCTTTCTCCCCTTTGTTTTGATTTCGCTGTGTAGGCGTCATTTTGGTTTGTTTACCATTGGGATTGTTTTTATTTTAGAAGCTTCCATTCCATTATGGTAGTACGTTTGGTTGTTGTGTGAGTCTCTTTGGCCTGAATTTGGGCGCACACATGTGCGGAACGGTGTCTGTTTTTTGTCAGTCGACATCTGAGGTCTATTCCGTCACATGTGCGAAATTTATGTCCCTCGCCACCAGCAACAGGATGTTGGAGATTGTAAGGATTCTTGATCTATTCAACCTCTGACGTTTTTATAGCTTTATTAATGCTACGTGTCACAAGGATGAATTAATTACTACTCCCGTCTTAAAAGCAGTATATTACAGACGTATCCTGATATTCATCAATGTACATTTATCAAGTAAACATAATATTCGGATTAATAATTAGTACTTATGTAAACTACAAGCCAAATTTGCTACTCTGTCGAAAGCTTTGTTAGTGACTATTCAGAACATGTTATAAAGGGCTTTTCATCTACAAATCGAGCCATGGGCATGCTTATAGCTTTGTTGTGTAACCTCTATGGCGGTGATTAAATCTCACCATTATTATTAACTGGCTCCATTCAAACACCCACTGTCGTGCTAGGCGGTTCGGAACTATGCCGTCCACCCACAACGGCTGGTCCCGCAGCCCGTAGGCGCACCACGGTCACACACTAGCTGTTATTCATATATCGACTCCTAAACTCAACTCACTAGGTTCGATTGTTCGCGCTAACTCAAATTTACATTCGGAGATTCAATGTCGCCTGACAGATACAAGGTCCGCCATTGTTTTGGCCGTTTTGGTGGTCCGGATGGAATATCGCCGCACTCATTTGAATATTTTAATAAATAAACCCTGGCTCCTCTCCGAATCCTTTATCTCGTGCCAGATCTCCCGTGTGCTGCCACCACGAAATGTGTGTACGAATGGGTCGTGCGTCGTGCAAGCCAAGATCATCAGATCATCCAGGTGAATAACAGCATACCAACAGTAACAGTGAACATATCCATAAGAACACATGCAAAAACTTATTGGAAGACTTTATTTACCATTAATTTTCATGTTACTATTCAAGAGGACCATCGGCTCGGTTTACACAACTTTTTAATTAAAAAGTTTCAGCACTAGAAACACATATTCATCGTAGTCGAACGTCACAAACACTGCAGATAATCCGATCCACTCGTCTTTGGAGTGCACTAAGTTTTGTCACAAGTTGTTAAGCACTCGTCTGAGAGTCGCACCACCGGAACGCGCGTCCGTCCTTGCGCTGAGCGATAGGTAGACTGGCGCGGCGCGGTCGCGGCCGGGCGACGCGACGCACGCGGTGCGGAGCGGCCGGTGTTGCCGCGCGTCGCTCCCCCTTCCCGCGCGCCAGTTCCCGAACACTGCACCCGACAAATACGACGATAGCTCGATGGAACTGTCGTGACTCGAACCCACCTTTGTATGAAATTTCTTCTCGTTTTTACGCGGGATTGGTTTGAGGTCGTGATTTGACGGACGCGCGATACGCTCGTGTGGGCGCATGGCATTGCGAAGCCTGTTCGGTAATATAATAAACCGAGATTGTAAAATTTATTTACGCTACGGTACGGGACCGTTATCTGGCGTGTGGCACTCAGTGCAGCGGTGTTGTAGAGCGCATCGATAACGATGCGACACAATCGCACTCCACCATAACATCGTGAAAGATGATCTCATAGATACAATGTGGAATGGTGGAGCACTTGTACGGAAAGATAATAATATTTTTCCAGATGTGAATATCAAACAACATGTCTGCGTGTATAAAGGAAGACACGAAATCGTAAAATTGAATGCTATACAGATGGATGAAGCTCGATTACATTTAAAAGTTAAAGGTCCAATCGATTAATCATTACAGATAGAAAGAAGACGATGACTTCTAAAATATTAAAAAAACGGTCTGATAATACCATACAGCTGTTTTGAAATATTTGCTTTGGATATTGGAGTCTACACTAAGATATTGAGCTAATTTCATGTGATGTAGAAATATTTCGCGAGGTCCGTGCGGCCAATCTTTCAATTCCATCCATTATTTAAATTATTTTACCCAAGCCGACAGATTTCGCTCAGACAGTTTTTACAACCTCGCCCATTCTATCACCACGAAGCTTTCTTTTCAAATCATATCCAAACGTAAAATTTAAATTATTTTTTGGGAAGAGGTTTCCTCTAACCCTAAATTTTTATCGTTCACGCCAAAACAGAATCTTTGTCTTAAGTAATTAGATGCATAATCCCATCCCGATTCAATGATCGTACAGAAGCGATAAATTGTGAAACTAGTTTGGGATCAGAGGCATCAGAGCCCGTCTATCAGCTTGGGGCTTTACTTTTAGTTTTATTTTCTGAATAAGTTCTGGGAAGGTCGGACCTCAAGGACGTCTGACTGACGGGTCACGATTCCTCTCCGGCCGGTATTATTATTAACATTATTTGATGCCAGCTAGACGTTCATATTAAAACTTCGCGTTTTGAGTCGGATTAACAGAAACGAGTTCTAATTAGTTCAGCAACTTGTGCTTCTAATTGAACTTTTGCAATTTATCTTATTGAGCGCCCGCGTCAATACTGAATTAAGGATCGTTGAAAATCAAAGTAAAAGGAAATTGAAGCCTCACTTTTAAGTGTCGGTTTTCGTAATTAGGGATATCTCTTCGAAAACTGATAATTAGCTAATAAAACCGGTGTTGTTGGTCATTGCACTCGCAGTCGAAAGGGACCGAGATACGCGTTTCGAGAAAATAAGATTATATCGAAAAATTTTGCAACTTGACGCTACTTTCAAACTACATATTGCGATGGAGAATGGTAAAAAAACTTGGAAAGAATTGTAAAGTTTTCGTCATTTCTCCAGTTAAATTGTAGGAGGAATGATATAATGAGAACCTTAATTGCGTTCGTGTATTGAAAATAATATGCTGTTTCGCAATCTGTACTTTCAATCCAAGTTTGTTTTTCACTCACTCCATCCTTTCTTCTGATATTAACAGGTTTACTTCCAACCCCGAATCAGTGTGGGGTTGGCAGCTCAATCGCGGGGCCGACCCCGCAGTCCCCGCACCGGTGCGGGCACTCGCCTCGTCACCTCGTAGAATTCATACAATCATTGCGGCGCCGGCACCGGGCCAGGGACGTTATCACGTTATATTTGGAGAGGCACTGTGCTTGAATTTTCAAAATTCCGTTAATCATTTGCAGTTTTTTCTTTATTGGCAAATAAAAATGGACTGCGAAGAAGGCCGAGAAACCAAGTATTTCATGTTAAGGACGACAGCGCTATAGTGGAAGCCGTATATAGTGACGATTGTGAGGATTACTTCCAGACTGATGAGGCGGAGTCTTCATCAGAGAATGAAGGTGAGGAGTTCAATCTAGTAAATATAGAATTGCTACCCTTCTACACATCGAGCATTCCCAGCTCAGAAAGATCTGCAGCCCAACCCACCAGTCCAGCAAGACCAACCATCTGCAGCAGGCTCGACTTCTAAATGGACCGCAGCTGGTGAGATGAGACAACTTGATTTCACAAAACGGAGTGAATTTGATGGGCAAGTTGCAGGAGTAAATCCTATAGATTATTTCAACATCTTTTTCAGCGAGCATTTTTTGTAGATGATTTGTACTGAGACCAGTGCACAGGGGAAAAGGTCGATGGAAAAAAATAATCAAAGAATTGGGGAAGAACAAGAAGGACAAAAAAAAGATTATACTAGGATCACTGGATGGAAACAAGTCACTGTCCCTGAGCTGAGATTTTTTCTTGGTTTATTGTTCCACATGGGAACTATTCCTCTCAGTCGATTACAAGACTACTGGAAAAAGGATAGGTTGTTCTCCATACCTATTTTTGGCCAACAAATGAGCAGGAATAGGTTTCTCCTCATAATGAAGTGCTTGCATTTTACCTCAGAGGAGGCGAGTGAGGACCCGATGTTCAAGGTTCGGTCTATCATTGAATATTTCAACACTAAAATGATTGATTGCTAGTATCCTGCAAAACAGTTGTCTCTTGATGAAAGCATGATACTTTGGAGAGGGCAACATAAACGCCATAAATACGGCTAAAAACTGTATATGCTGATGGAACCAGATGGCTTAGTATTGAAGTTCCAAGTATATGCAGGCGGAAAAGACACAGAAGTTACAGGATCGGGCCAAGCTGAAAAAGTGGTTATGTATCTACTTCAGGAGAAACTAAATAATGGGCACGAATTATACATGGCTAATTATTATAACAGCTTTGGTTTGGCGAAGAAGTTGCTTGAAAACAAAACCTATTGCACCGGCACCCTGCGGAAAGATTTGAAAGCAACATCGTGAAGAAAGGGGAAAACTGATCAATGTTTCGGGAAGGAGTGCATATTGGCAAGTGGAAAGATGGAATGATTACCGGATGAGTGTCATAAATGCTTTACTGCCAACAGATCTACCAGAAAATAGACCTTCAAATACCCAAAGAAGACGGGTTTCTCACCAGATTAAGAAATCCACTGAAACTGCTTCAAATGGGAGATTCAAGCGTAAGACATGCAGTGCAGACCATTAATAAAAAAACGCACGGACTCTCCATGGTATTGCGACACTGTCCTGACAAACCTGGACTTTGTGTGCAGTGCTTTGACATTTACAATTCAGAGCTTGGACTGTAATAGTTATAATTATTCATGCAAATATTTTCTAAAGATATAATACTGATTACATTATCGACTGATTATATTAAACCATTCCTTATTTGTTTTTAATTTTATTTGTTTGATTAATTTTGATATAAAAAATATAAGATAATTTTTGGGTTATGTTGAATTAGAGTTTTATAAAAATGTTCGTTTAGTCAATTTCAATAGCGATACGCATTAGGTAACTAATAAAAACTACACTTAAATAAATGCATGTATATAATTCCTAATAAACAATAAATCCTGTAATTAACTCTATCCGCACCGATGCGTGTGGAAATTTGTATGCCCAGTGCCCAGGCACTACATAAAATTTGTCAATCACACGCACCGGTGATTGCATTTTCTCCTCCCCACTAAATAATATTTAGTAAATATCATAGTACATATATAAAAGAAAAACATAACTGGTCACTTTTAGAGTCAAACAAACTAAAAATCACATTTGGCCCACGGTTGACCTTCAATTTTGTAGGAAAGAATTGTAAAATGTTCGTCATTACTCCAGATAAATTGCTGGAGGAATGATATAATGACAACCTTAATTGCGTTCATGTATTGAAAAAAATACGCTGTTTCGCAATCTGTACTTTCATTTCAAACCAAGTTTCTTTTTCGCTCACTTCATCCTTTTTTCTCATATTAAGTCTCGCTTACCAGCTCGAATCGCCAACTAATGAAAGTAAAAATTACCTGCAAATAAAAATAATTTGTTAAGTAAAACATTATAAAGGAAAACATATTAATGTGGCAACACTTAAAATGTAAAGAATATGTTATCATTGTACTGAATAAGGCTTAGTCCTGACGGTTACAAAGCGCGCATCTGCATTATTCAATGCTTATTAATATTTTTTTCATTGGCTGTTGAAATATGTAATCCCAAAAGCATAAAGCACTAGCTCTGAATTCATCATTCATATCATATCCTAACTTATTTGGGGTTGCCAAAAATGTCTTCTTATTCCATACTTCTTTCTCTGTTAGCCGTCGTATCCCCTTCTTAGACATAAAATATCAACAGCTCACTTAAACATTTAATTTAACTTTATTAAATATTAGGGCATTGTAAAATATTATCTTAGAACTTATTGATATAAAGTAAACATACGTGTGACATTTAATTTCCGCTGTTCTGATACTAATCTAACTTTGCTTCGTAAACTTGCAAAACATATAAATGAATTAACGAGTCTCGTATATCATAGCATGTGGTATGTTTTCTCACGTAGATGTTTACAGTTCACATTAAAAAATAAATGCTTCAACAGCTTTCGTGTTTAGTTCGTCTCTTTCAGTCGTGTCCGTTAAGAATTCACCTGTCATAAAATTATTGAAAAATCTGAGTATTAAAATATTCATTTTTGCCTGGCATTAGTCTTTTATACATTCAAAATAAAGTGCAAATTGAAAAAGCTCTTGTATTTCCTCTTCTGACTTTTCCCTTTTGCAATATTCATTCTCCAGCCGCAGTATTTCAAAGTCTGGCTTCATAATCGGGTCTACCTACACTCTAGGGAGCCCTACTTGTCATGTGACCACGCATTCTGTCTTCACCGCTTCCCTTTGTTGACATATCGTATACTATTTTATTTCTGTCCTACTTTCAACCGGTATGTAGACTTTTTTATATAAACAATCGTTTTTTACAAGACACGGCTAATCTATTCTCCAAATAAACTATTAAGACCAATATAGAAATAATTATTGGTAATACCCGTATTATTAAAATTGGAGATTCATCATCAATCATTTATATTTTTTCTGGCACCGATCGGATATGGTTTATTAATTTAATTATTATGGCAATATGAGGTAACATGTTCCAAAACGAGTCTACGGTATCTTCTGCCCGTGGCTTATCGATAATCTCGTAATTAATAGTTTATGTAAAATTCTTGTATTTATTGTATACAAAATTACGATGACCTAAAGCCACATATTTTTTTTTACTTTGTACAATAATATTTATTTTTACCTTGGGAACGGGAAATTGAGTAATTTATTTATATAGTAAAAGCATATATATCTTTGCAATATAACCTAATCGTTAGTACTTGCTTTTATTGTAGAGCTGTAGGTTTTAAAGTTTTAACAAAGAATGAGATCTGCATCAGTGCTGCTGCACAATAAAAAGTTATCGCGAATAAAATTGATGTCATTTGTCCCTATCGGAAAGTCTTATGCATTTTTGGTCTTGATATGGTCAAAATAAAAGAGTAATAAATAGCGCCGGCGCAACGGACATATTTCTTCTGGATACGTTATTTAAACATTTGAATTCTAATCGTCCACTTAAAATGCAAAATCAATATTTTTTTACAAATGTATCCGAGATAATCTCCTCTTAGTTTCCATGAATATTTTAACGCTTCAATTCTTGAAGAACTTTGAAATGATATTAATGATTAATAAAAATTGCTGCACAAGTGTACGAAATGCAATGAATCTTCTTAAAGACAGATGGGAACACGTTTAAACAATGAAAACAAAATACAAAATAGTAAACAGTGAAGTTATTAACTGCAAATTAAACCATTGGCGAACGATTACAAAGGCACGAGCTACACTAATAAACGAAAGATGCAATCTGGCAATAAAATGTCTCTTTCAGCATCACTATGTGTAGTCGGAGAACAGATATAAATTAAATAATAATTAAAACGTCAAGCTGTTCGTCCGTAATGCACGACGAGGCATGTTCATTAACAAGACTTTTTTCCACATATGTTTTATTCGGCTTTTTTTAAATTGATCTTTCATTCAACTGATTGTCCGTAATGGATTTACTTACAACCTCATTTAATTAATATGGGTGGATTTAAATTGGTAAATAGGTGCGTTCTAGTGGCGTTAAGGATGTAAGCTGTAGGTAATTTTAGGTGTGACTTGTGAGATCATCGCCAAGATTTTTAGTGCAGATGGAAGGACCAATTTCTTCTGGTCCTTGAGAACGAATGTTGAATGCGTTGGAAGCTGAATAGGTACTTCTTAATTTGATCTTATACGGTTTGGTGACATTATTTACCAGCATGGCAAGCTTTGGTAGCTTTGGTTTTTGGCTCTGACGGTAACTAGTTTGAGGAGGTCAGATAAGCAGTCGCTTCATGAAAAACACTGGTTCCCCTAAATACTGGTAGTGTATAAAAAGACAAAGCAGATGGTGATAATGGCAAAAACACAAAAATATTTAAAGTGCTTGAACAATTCAAGCGTATAATATTAAATTCATGGAAATTAAGAGCTCAGCTAAACTATCTCGGATTCATTAATAAAAAAAGATTGATTTCGCATTTTAAGTGGGCGATTAGAATTCACATGTTTAAATCCAAAAGAAATTTGTCCGTTGCGCCGGCGCGATTTATTGCATTTTTATTTTGACCATATCAATACCAAAAATGTAGGACAATAGGTCATCCTAGACTTGTGAAGTTATCATAAGACTAGTAACTTCAACTTTTAGCCCATCATATTTATTATTAAACATGATTTCAAATAACAGTCATGTTTTATATCACAAGCGGTATGTTATCTACTGATACCTTTGTTATCTAATGTTAGTTACCTACCTACCTAACTAATCACGTCTGTACTTTGCTGGTTGGTTGCACATACAGAATATTAAGCCATGTTTATTTTTATATCTGACGGGGTCGTGCCTTGATTGGCATTCTGTTTGCATTTAATTAGGTAATAATAGGTAAGGGACTACGGGCTTTGAAGAAAGACGAGAAAATTATTCTGAGTTGGTTCGTGAGCCCTGCCTACTTAAGGAGTCCTTTCTGTTTCATTTAGCGGTGTGACTTCGTGAGAGACGAGTACCCCTGATTTTAATGTATATCTAGTGATTTTTACTTGCGCATATAGTCTTTATAAATCAATCTGCCTAGCCTTTGCCCAACTATATTGGGGTCGGCTTCCAGACTTACCGGATTCAGCGGAGTACCAGTGTTTTACATGGATCGACTGCCTATCTGACCTCCATAACCCAGTAACTGGGTAACACGATACCTTGGCAAGACTGGTGTCAGATCTCAAGCTTTTGACTACCCGTAACGACAGTCAAAGATCTTCAAATGACAGCCGGGACCAACGGCTTAACGTGCTTTCCGAGGCACGGAGGAAACACGTTATGTTGAAATGGTCACCCATCCACGGCGAGTCCATCGACCAGTGCGGCTGTTATTATTTAGCCATGAGATCCTCATATAGTCTTTATAAATACGTACTTCTTCTTCTTCTCGTGTGAGGTGTGGCCACCTCTGGTGTCAGAGTTAGTGCCTCTGCTTGGTCTCTGATTACTTACTAATAATTTAATAATAAGTATTATTATTATAATAATATATTTGGTCATAATTATACCTATCTGTTTAGTTTATTTAGTATGTTAGTATTTTAAATGTTTTCGATCTTTGAATTTTTTGTGCACTTGGATGCACTGTCCTCATAAGCAAATTTTCTTTAACAACTGAGGTTTGCTGTTAGAGAACCCAATTATGGGTTAAGCTCGCCGTTGTATATAAGCTGTCCATTGTATTTTTATTTTGTGTGCAATAAAGAATTCTTTCGTAATATCTTATTTCTAATTAATCAAACTAACAACAAATTTGATCTACTGTTGGTGCTGGTCCGGTTATACTGGAAGCTAACTCCAACATAGTTGGGAAAACGGTACTGGCTTGGCAGTGTGTAGTTATCAGCCTAAATTCCATAGTCATCCATAAAACTCATTCAAGTCAACAGACTTACTCGATGATTTAACTGTTTCGCGTTAAAAAAACATCATCGCTAACCATCAGGCGACATAGTGCTAAAAACCGGCTAAGTGCGAGTCGGACTAGCGCACGAAGGGTTCCGTACCATTATTGCAAAAAAAGCAAAAAAATCACGTTTGTTGTATGGGAACCCCACTTAAATATTTATTTTATTCTGTTTTTAGTATTTGTTGTTATAGCGGCAACAGAAATACATCTTCTGTGAAAATTTAAACTGTCTAGCTATCACGGTTCATGAGATGCAGACTGGTGACAGACAGACAGACAGACGGACCGTGAAGTCTTAGTAATAGGTTACAGGTTTTTTTTTTAAATCAAACAATCAATTAAAACGATAAATAAAGAGCGCGAAAAAATAGGTTACCGTTTTTACCCTTTGGGTACGGAACCCGAAAAAGCAAATTGATTTCTTTCCAGGACCTTCGACTCGCATCTTGCGTGTGAGTGTGACATTCACAAGAAAAGGAGTTTAGCCTAAGTTTTGGGCACCTTTCTTCAAAATTGTTTTAATATCATACCTATAAAGTGCATCTCAGAGTGTATGATAATCTACAGTTCATAAAATATGTCAGTTGCCTTGAAATCAAATAGCTATGCAGCTATGCGTCCAATTAAACTTGCAGCAACTTTTTTATGTTCGTTTTATTCGCCTCTAGTCTTTAATTATTTCTTTACTGTCTCGCAAAACGGTAAGAAAACAGTTAACAACTTCAAAGAAATAATGACTCAGAAGTCAAACTCGTGGTGCATGTGCATCTTGTTTCAATGTATCCTTATGTTCAAAGAAATAGGGATGATATTTGCTTGTGATATTATTTTGCATAACTTTTTCTCTGGTCGCGGTAATGTCTTTTGGATACTTTTTTTAGTATTCTACAGTTTAAAATACCTTTAATTTTGTCTGCAACAAGGCTCTAGTTTATCACAGATATTATTAACGAACGTTACAATTACAACCGATCTGGTTGAACCGATTTTCATCAAACATAGCTAATAAAATTCTAGACAAAGTCATCCTTCAAAAAAAAATACTATATCAAAATCGGTTTATTCGTTTAGGAGCTCTAATGCCACAGTCAGACAGATGCCTAAATACAAAAACACGCAAATACACACTTTAAACACCCCTCTTTTTTCCGTCCGGGGTAAAAAACTTATAATAGTCCAAGTTTCATCAAAATCAGTCCAACAGTTTTCAAGATATGGGACATACAATCGAATTCCTTAGCGACAAACAGCACGAATGTGTAAATTTATTAATTATGCGTATTTTGTCAATACTTTTGGTACTGTACTACAGAAATTGGTAATTTTTAGTGGTGGTGTACAAAAACTAAAAATTGAGAAGTAAATACTTTTTCATAAAAAACAAACCGACTTCAAAAGGCAAAACACTAAAAAGTGCAAAATAACTGACGTTTCGGAAGTCGGAAAGATTTCGGAAAGTCACCGAAACGACAGTTATTTTGCACTTTTTAGTGTTTCGCTTTATTTTTTGTACAAAATTCCCAAAATCCAAAATATTAATTTACTAGGTTGGCGTAAAATTATTTATTTGTTTATAGGAGGCAATCTCAGAACATGAAATCTGTTACTGATAGCACGATAATATACTATCTTTGAGTGTAGGCAGGCTACGATTTTCGGTTACTGATGCCGAAAAAAAGGGCACTTTTTCATTGGCTACGGGATCAAGACTATCTTGAGATCCGAAATTACTATATTAACACAACTAAAACCCACTAACAGCTTCCGAAACAAACACACACGTCCATTCATTAAGCCGTTCGAAACGCCTGCGCAAGTAATTATCCGATGTCATTGGCCCGCGATGCTAATTCACGAAACATACCTACAGTACATACCTACCGGGGGGTATTCTTATGTAAATGCGTTCTTCCTGCCAACATCCAATTATTTGTTCTTGGGCCGAGAAAAATGCAGATACGTGCGAGTTATATGTAATAAGTAACACAGGTTTTACTGTTTTTCTGGTTTTAACTTATTTTTATTTTATTTATTTTAGAGTTGCGCCGGCGCCGTCGTGGACAAAGAAGAAACGACGTGAAAGCATACCTATAGTATAGGGTAGATACAACCATCATCATCATCAGCATTTTATTATTCCCACTGCTGGGACACAGGCCTCCTCTCTGTGAGAGGGAACAACAATAGAAATATATTATTACACTAGCTTCTGCCAGCAGATGCACCCGCGTGAATGTCGATAATTATCTCGAGGGAACATATTCCCGGGATAATTACATATCCTGTGTGCTATGCCTGGATATAGTCTATCTCTCTGCCAAATTTCATCCAGATCTCTCCAGCCGTTTGAGCGTGAAGAAGTAACAAACACACTCACCAACTTTCTTCTTTATAATATTAGTGTGATGTGATCTATAGGTACAAATGACTGCTGAGTGCTGATAGATTTGTAAAGAAGAAAGAAGACAATTAGAAGCAATCAGTCAAAAGTTAATTAATTCAGCAAGGTGTTAGTTGACCACAACAACCAATCTATTTAATAAGATCTATAATATATAAATGTCAGACACAGCCTAAAACACCGCTGGGTCTAAATCTAGAAGCATGACAATTTGCAAGATTTCCTTATTTTCCTTTCCAAAGGATTTTTGAAAATAGGATTATACAGGGGATGAAAGATTGTGTGGGAGTTGGGAAATTGACACGGCACAACGAGCACATGGCTTGACATATCACACTTCACACTAATAAAGGTGAAAGTTTGTGAGTGTGTGTGTGTGTGTGTGTGTGTTTGTATGTTTGTTACTCTTTCACGCAAAAACTACTGATCGGATCTGGATGAAATGTGGCATAGAAATAGATTATAGTCTAGAAAAGCACATAGAATCCTTTTTATCCCGGGAATATGTTCCCTTGGGATAATTTTCGACATTCACGCGGGCGAAGCCGCTGGCAGAAGCTAGTCAGAAAATAAATCTCTAAGAAACAAACCATAATAAGAAGGATGACTGGATGACCTTGTAAGCTGTCTGTCGTAAACCTCGTAACAATCAGTCTCATAGTTTATCTAAGATCTTACAGCAGACATGTTATTCCTGTCCTGACTTTGTCTCCGGACACAGCACAGTTAATAAAAACAAAACAATTCATAACAGTAGGACACCGATAAGCCGGTGCCGGCCCGTCTGCAAATACTCGATTGTTTGCGTTGAGCAATATTATCGATACTTCATGATTGATCGATACCTTGGTACATTCTTATCATATCATTGTTCTGATAGTACTATCGATGATAATTTATTGGAATTCTTTCTACATCGCCGGCACCGATATTTACACTTTTACTGCATGCGACGATAAATATCCATACTAATATTATAAATACAAAAGTAACGCTTGTATCTCTGTTAGTTATGTTTTCATGCCGAAACCGCTGAACCAAATTTGATGAGTTTTAGCATAGAGGTAGATTAAACTTTCGAAAAAGCATAGTAGTCCCGGTTGGTATAATTGCCGATTTTCACGCAGGCGAAGTAGTTGGCAGAAGTAGTCGATGAAAAACACATTAAATATTTCTTTGGTGTCGTATATGTGGAGTTAAAGGTGACTTCATTACAAGAACATGTCCAGTTTACGACATAATAATTATATGTTTACTTACATTCGCTTATCGTTGATTCTATAACGCGGTCAGTAACCTATTTACTTTACGTGATGCGTACATAGATAGATAAACCATTTATTTAGTTCACACAAAAGACAGCATAACATATAAAATCACAATTAAATTATTTCAATTTACATGTAGAAACAAGGTGCCAACATACAAAAAGAAAAAATACTTAATACAAATAAAAGTGACACTAGTAACATACCTACTTCAAAAGTAAAATAAAAAGTACTAGTAGGAGTAGTAAGTACTCTAAAGGGCCAATTAGATATAGTAAACAGAAGAGATCTCACAAATCAGTCTGCCTACAGTTCTCCTGAAGACTAAAGTCTTCAACCAGTGCGTCCTACCTGTTATGACCTACTGTGCCGAGACGTGGACACTCACAATACGGCTGGTTCATCAGTTCAAAGTTGCTCAGCGAGCTATGGAAAGGGCTATGCTCGGAGTCTCTCTAAGGGATCGAATCAGAAATGAGGTGATCCGGCAGAGAACCAAAGTTGTCGACATAGCTCACAGAATAAGTAAGCTGAAGTGGCAATGGGCCGGCCATATAAGTCGTAGAACCGATGACCGTTGGGGTAAACGTGTTCTTGAGTGGAGGCCGCGAACTGGTAAACGTAAGGTAGGGCGCCCTCAGGCTAGGTGGAGCGACGACCTTCGCAGGGTGGCTGGTAGCAGCTGGATGACAGTTGCCGAAAATCGAACCAAATGGCGTGCAATTGGAGAGGCCTATGTCCAGCAGTGGACTGCTATGCTGCTATGGGCTGATGATGATGATGATGACAGTTCTCCTAATTATGCTGGGGTCCATATTCCGTTCAGTTATTCAGTTCCATTCTAATCAGATACAGCTGAACAGGTAGGTACCAGAATTTTACATGGAGCAACCACCAATCTGACCTCCACAACCCATTAACTGGGTAACACGACACCCTCTGGCAAGACTGACTGTCAGACTTTAAGGTCTCCGACTACCCGTATTCTCATTATTTTAAATCTGAAATTTGCGGACGAGCCGTTTTCAAAGCAGCTTTCCAACTTTTTTTAAATTAGGGAATGAAGGAACCTAAATCCAATTTAATGTAATGAAAAACATAGTATTCTCGTATTCATTCATTCATTTGCTTTCGGAAGTTGCACCATCCAAGTTTCACATCTAGCAGCCAGATCAAAGACTTCTGAACTATAACACAATAGTCAAAGAGTTACACAGGAAAGTATCCTAAACGTCCGCTGACAAATAACAATGGATTTTAATGTAAATTTCCTTAATGTCACCCAATACTGTTGCGCTGGTAAGCTTATAGCGTCATAGAATACAAAAAAAATCGTACAGAAGGGACAATCATGCACTTTTTTTGCTGGTGAAATAATCAAAACCAAAAGACGGTCGTTATCATCATTTCCGCCGACAAGACGACCACTGCTTCGCATAAATCTCTCGAGAGCGTCGCCACATAGACCAGGCCTGTAGTGCTTCTCGCGTCCAGCATCTGCTGGACCCAGAACGGAAGTTCGATAGGGCTGAAAGTTTCTGGACATTCGACAGCATATCGGCAGGTGTAGGTTATCTTAGAAGAAGTAAAGGAAGAAGGAAAGGCGAAAAGCGAAATTATCGTCGCAAGCGTCGTCAAAATCCTTTATTATAAATAATGAACGCCATGAACCTGTAGGCTTTTAGTGCACGCTTGGAGCGGGATTATCTCTTCTATAATTCCTTATTCTATGGTAGCGTTCCATCTCATTTGACACAAAAACTCAGTAACTGGATAGCAAGTTTCCCGCGCGAGCTAATTGGGCGAGCGCTTCAGTATAGGATTACCAAGTAGGAAGACAATGAGTTCCCAACAATTTTGCGACGAATTGTGTTAAGATTAGCTACTGTGCAACTTGAGGGCCGTTACGCGAGTGTAAACGGTGTAATGTTCGCTGTTTGTACTTAGGTAAATTGCTTATGGCTTTTTAAGATGATGTGATTTGGAAGTAAACATGAGAAAGTTAGAGACTTTTGAAATAATTTTATAACTTTGTTGTATTAGGAACTGAATGAATTTCAAATTACTCATGTTAAATATTTTTGGTAATTCATCATCCTCATGCCCTGGTGGCATTTTTTTTTGTGGTCGGTGTAGCGTTTATGGAAACCCTTCTAGTATTCAGAACTACAGGAGCTTATAAGCTTTGAACGCGCAGTTTGATGGATTAAATGCTACCTTACTCTACATGCTAAGCATGTCTTGTTCTACCATACATCTCTGTTTGTGTCATATCATCTCAATAGTAGTAGAAATAACAGTTGAAGTAGAAGAATAGTAGACATATGGTCAGAAATACGGTGTCCTTTCAGCCCACTTAATTTTTCATACAATCCAACCAAAGATTCTTCGGTACTTCTATTGTATTTTATTTGGGCAACCTACAGGCATTTGCAATGTTTATCGAAAAGTTTTACTTAATTCAAATTATATTAGGTGCCTAGACATAGTATTCCGTTTAAAATTCCAAAGTACTTCGACTGTCACATAAAAAAAAAAAATATATATAAATTGTGGTGTTCCTACAGCGTGTCACACCGTCAGCGTGGGGCTATTTTCAACAATTTTATTTGCATATTTTAACGCTCAATTGATAGGGGCCTATTAATTTAGGGCAGGGTAGGTAGGGTCCAATCTACCGTAATATATTCTACGAAGGGACACGGCGATAGCCCTGTGATACCTTCAATAAATTGATAAATGTATCGAAATTTTAATGAATTTATTAATAGAAAGGCTGACTGGAGAAGCTCTTGGGTAAGTAATAGCAGCTGCACTGCTCGGTCTTCAAGGTTAAGCAACGTTTGCCGAGATCGGTCCGTGGATGCGTGACATACCATTCCACCGTGTTTCGGAAAGCACGTTAAGCAGTAAGTCCCGTCCCGGCCCTCCTGGCTGACATTTGAAGATCTTCGACAGTCGTATCGAGTGAAGGAAGAGAGGAGAAGGAAGTAAGATGAGGTTCCAAGCTGCTAATCTACAGACACGCACTAAAAGGACGCTATCACTGGGGGACTTGTCTGGAGACTGCGGTGACGCCCGAACCACCCCAGGAGTCTCCATCGGGCCCTCACATCTGGTCTCCAACCACCACGATGGTGCGGTGATGGTGGTGACGGTGGATAGTTGGCAAAAGGCTATGCAAATATATTGAATAACCTTTATCAAGACCGGGGAAGCATTTATGTGATATTTACTACTCTACTTATCTACTTAAATCTTACATGTTAAGTTAATGGATTCAAAATAACATTTCTAGAATTATATTTAAATTAATCAGTTCAGATTTCAAGATTGATTCCAATCTATCTATCGTTTTATTTAATTATTCTAATTATGTAAATCATTTATCAAGTAGCTATCGACGGTTGCCATCATAATGATAAGCCCATTTAACTGCTTTCATAAAATCGTGAGGTACATCTGGTATGTGTTAAGTATTATCTGATAAGCATCTTTCTTTTATGCATATCGGAAATACATATTCAACACTTCCGTGATGCCCTGTATAGATAATGTACAACGGTATGAAACTAAGGAAAAGTATTAGTAGAAATAAATGAGTACATATGAAGGGTTTTTAGAATTTCAATCTCATCTACACCCTAATTACATATAACGTACTTTCTATCACAATCCCAATTGTTTAGAAAACAATTGTTATCCAGTTTATTGCTTCAATGTTTGTAGATTGTATAGTATCGAAATTACAGGCAGCAGCTCGTAAATTATATGCAGAACCAAATTTATAATAGGTATAGAGATTTTCTTATATTTTTAACACTACAAAAAGTCCATTACACAATCAGCTCATCTATGATCTATCCCATTTCCAGCAACATCATTTCAGCCAAAAGACGTCCACTCCTCGATGAAGACCTCAGACCTGCCCCAAGTCCCTGGTCCCGTGCGTCTCGCATCTAGTGGATGCCTGCAGCCTTACGGCGCAGATACCCCTCAGTAGCTGATTTTAAAATGAGTATCACGTTTATATTGCTAGTCGTATTATTTTTAAATAAGAAAATGTTACATCAGACCATTTTCTTAATAATTAAATAATTTATTTATTCTTATAACATAGTGTAATTAATTTGTAAATGTATGTCTAAGACGGACAAAAACACGACAATAGCACCAAAACCACCGGGCGTAATTTAATGAAATTGTTACCATCTCAAAGTTAATTTAATTATCCACATTTTGATCTGAACCTTTTTTATTAAAGTCTAAGAATAAAAAGGAAAGTATAAAAACTAATGAAATTTGGGTCGCGCGGGTGTAAAACGAGTTCGCGTTTTGTTCCCTCAAGGTCGTTGGTTGTTGTCGTCGTCTTAACCAATCCTCACTCACTGTAACAAGAACAACACCAAACATACCAGGTATACCAAACACATAACTTTATCCAACACTATATCAAATGATAAAGATAAAAGACACAAGTTGCCCTGACAACCCATAATTTCACGTTTGGCCGCTCCGCATACAGTCAAAGCGAGTAATGCCGAATCTAAATTTATAATTAATGTTTTCGTGGCATATGGCATGTGTTGAATGAATTATTTATGACTGTTTTTGTGATAAAAATAACAGCAATTATTCGGGTCTTGGGTAGGCGTAGCGGAAAGGAAGTTGAAGTACGTAATTTACGTTGCTTTTAAAGATGGGGATAGTGTTATAAGTTTAACTATCTGTGTAGTTTATAAGAGGGAGAAGGAGAACTACATGTAAAACAATAGACTATTACTAACATTAACATTAGAAACGGAATATTTACCATGATTACTGTTTGTTGCGAGTTTCCGATATTTCGGTGTTGTTGTAAGCACCATGATCACGAATAAACAGAAGTTGTTGCGAATTACAGAATCGAGTTGTGAGTGACAATGGTAGCGGTACTGAGTGCAAAAACGAACAAGAAAGAGGGTAGACCGATTAAACAAGCCAAAACAAGCGCGAACCTATATCAAATAAAAAAAAAAAAAAAAAAAAAAAAACACCCACCCGCAATAACTTCAGTTTATCCGTGATCATGGTGTTTGCAACAGCACCGAAATATCGGAAACTCGCAACAAACAGTAAACATGGTAAATATCCCGCTTCTAATGTTAATGTTAGTGACCATGACAGTCTAAAAACTAATAGACTATTAGACTTATCTATTGCAAGAAGGACCAACACAGTCATCCGACGGCAAGATAAGCAGACGACATTGTTTCCATGGCGGGTAGAATCTGAATGAGGACATGAGCGTGGCGGTAGCCATAAGAAAAGAGATGCCTAGTCCAATTAGAGGGCGAAGAAGATGATGATATTGTAAAGACTTCCTCAATTCAGAGCTTTCCAATTTGACCACTATCTCACCTGATGATAAGCAATGATGTGGTCAACGGTGAAGCACGGTTGCCTAGAAAAAACCCATTCACTCTTGACGTAAAGACCCCTAGATTTTAGCTATCGGGAAACAGACACCGGCAGGGAATTCCACTCCTTACCTGTACGCACAATAAAAGTGTTCACAAAACGTTTTGTGCGTATGGTTAGTTCCCCAATCCTAGGTTAAGTACCTAGCTAATTGAAATGAATTGAAAAATCAACAGACTTGCTAAGACTTCATTCCCCTCGTAATTTTTGAACTTAAAAAATGTGAACAAATGCAACATTAGCAACAACCGTCTCTCTGTCTACTGTTACGAACTTCAAGGTCTATTCCTCGCAATGACTCCTTTGTTTTAAAGTGTAAAGTCCCGTATCGTATTTGCTACCATTTAAGGCTGACAAACGTCGTAATAACCTATAGTATTTGAGTGCAGTACTGATAAAGCTCTTATACTAAGCACTACAGCTGCAATATCTACAAAATAAATATACTTGCCAAGAAACTCGTGTATTACAAGAGATAGTTATTTCCAAAGAATTGTGTACCTACCTACTGATTTCTATTGCACTTGGAACTATCAACAGTCGTACCTATGAAGTGGTTTCTTTGTGTTTTTGTATTTATGATCATATCATTCATGGTATTCATATCTGAACAAGTATCTTCTTCCTGTTTATGAAAGAAAATGCTTATTGAATCATTATTAATAACAAATATTATGTGGAATCAATCGTCATCACTGTACCAGACATAATTTTTTCAATGTTTGTACTCGCTAATTGTTTATTATTCTCTGTATTACCACAAGTTCAAAAAATAAAAACCGGCCAAATGCGAGTCGGACTCGCACACGAAGGGTTCCGTACCATTATCGCAAAACACTGCAAAAAATTACGTTTGTTGTATGGGATCCCCCTTATTTTATTTTATTTTAATTTAATAATTATTATTTTTTGAAATGAATATACAACTAAACATTCTGTGAATATTTCAAGCGTCTACCTGTTGCCGTTATTAATATTGAGCAAAAAACGGCCAAAAATCACGTTTGTTGTATGGAAGCCCCTCTTAAATATTTATTTTATACTGTTTTTAGTATTTGTAGTTATAGCGGCAACAGAAATACATCATCTGTGAAAATTTTAACTGTCTAGCTATCACGGTTCAAGAGATACAGCCTGGTGACAGACGGACAGACAGACAGACAGACGGATCGCGAAGTCTTAGTAATAGGGTCCCATTTTTACCCTTTGGGTACGGCACCCAAAAAATCAACAAAGCATATACGTCTTTATTGCTAATAACTTGCATTTTAAGTGATTTAATTATTGCACGGTTGCTAAAGTTAAAACTAAAAAGTTAATTGATTTGGTAAAATGGGTCGGCAACATAAAAGACGTCAAATAATTCGAAACTTTTTACAAAGAACTTATTTAAACTCTTTATAACTTGGGTTCTTAATTTAATAATTTCTACATTGTTGCAACTTATTAATTTGATTTGAGACGAAAACAAATTGCATTTCTGACAAGAAATAAGATACATTGCCGGTTGGCTACTAAACAGCAAGCAAATAATAAAAATATGTAGGCAGAAGATGAAGAATATGTTGTAATAAACAAAATTGTAAATAATGGCAAAAGATGTTCTAATTAGAAAATCGAGAAAGTAGTTAAAGAGTAAATACATTATGCATACGAGTAAAACATTATATATGAGTGTGGAAAATGACGTTAAAAATGTTTCTTCCATATATGTGTATACCAATACCAAGTCCTTTGACATAAAGAAAGAAACAAAAGAAAAACAACACACATAAAGTTCAAACAATCAAAGAAGAACCAAATAAAATCCCAAAAACGCTCTTAATTAAGCCCTTACGGAACAAAACCATTAAATGACGGAATCCGGCAGAAAACATAAAAACCATAGAAGCGAAGAAGGCACGTGGACCGACCGCTACCGGCCCAATTATAATAATTGATATTATTTTTACGACACAAACGAACATTCCCTCTTCCTACGAAGGAAATAGAAATAAAACACCGGTAAACGAAAGACAAAATAAATGTTACGTGCTGAATGAAACGGGGATAAAAGCTTAGTCCGTGTACTGTTTTATTTATTACGACTGCGGTCCAAATTAAATTGGAGTTGTGGATGTACAGGTGTAAATTTAGGAAGCTGCATTTATTGCAGCTTAGACTGCAATTTTAAGAGTAATGGCAGAAGTAGGTACAGGATATGCCATCCTTTGTACGCATACCATGTGTTTTGAGGTAGAAGCCCTAAGTGACAACGGGAAACAATGAATTATTTAGAAGCAGGTGCTACATTACCAGTGCGTCATCGAAGAACCTCATTAAATTACACCTTTCCCTTACTTTAACTCGACGTCAAGCTAATGCACTTTTTCTTTTCCTTTCTTAAAGCTATATTGAATTTCATACGTGTTTAACACACATGAATTTCCAAATAAGAAACAAACATCTTACGTAAGTGAATGCCTGTGAAAATTCGATCTGTCATGGCGGACACGGCAAAAATATCATCGGTATTTATAAAACAGCCATTACAAAAGCCGTATCTAACAACACGAAGACGACACGGACAGACAAAAAGAGTAATTACAAAGTGATCAAAGCTAAAAACGCAAAATTCGTTGCTGATAAAACGGTATGCATCGTCGAGATACAGGCTACGGACTGTGAACGTTCGGCCTTCCATAATTGTTGCCTTTTTTATACACACCTGAAGGTCGACGGAGTTAAAATTTTAATTGCCCAAAACATTAATTCAGTGGGAACTCGTTTGCAAAATTAAGGACTTCGAAAAACCGTTGTTTATTCGCTAAAGAATGCGCTGTTTAATTGTAGATTTAAGAAAGATGGATGGTTTTGTGCGTGTTGTTCAATTTTGCCTCGCAATTTTTTGGTTGATTTGGTTCGTAGGAAACTGTCTCAATTTCAATAGATCTTTGGGCTGTATTTAATTAATGTAAAAAGTGTGTAAGAAAGAAGTGTTTTATTGTTTTTAATATTTCTTTTTTTGTTTTTTGCTTATCTCGTGTTTTCGGTGCAAGTCACAAATGTCATGGCATCTGTTTTAAACTACGATGGCAAATATGTTAAAAATAACGGCTCCAAAGTAATCATACACAAACAAAAGCAACTCAAGTTCAAATCCATAATTCCTACACTATGTGTCGTGTCAATCTATCACATAGAGCCAATACTTTGACAGCATGTCCTCCCCTTGAATTGTCTCTGGTTACGTGTTAATATTAACTGAGCCTACACACGACATAGCTACAAATAGAGAACAAGCCTTCGAGTCATAAACCTTAGGATTTGTTGGAGAATTTTCCTTGTATTTAAGAGCTCCAGGAAATAGTGCCTTTAAACCGTTAGCTGTTATTTGATTTATGATTGAAATGGACAAGGAGATTATTGTAAACGAAATTAAAGAAGTGTTTGTAGGTAAACATTTCGTTTTTTATGCCAGTATTGCTGTTACTGAGAATTTTAATATGGTTTTATTTCTACATGGAGTTGTGGACACCAGCCCGATATATAAAATAGTAGATCCTATATTCCATGTCATGTCCTCAAACACGACTCCAATTACTAGAATCATCAAATGGACATCAGTTATAGCTTGATTCTTATTGCCACCAATCAAGGTTCCTTCCGTTGCTATGGCTACTGTGTCGAGTAGAGGTGCTCAAACTGATTTGAAATAAGGGCTGTCTTAATAGGTCTTGAGTCACCTTTTTACCCGGCTGCAAGGAGAGGGTTATGTTTTTCGCGCGTATCTTGTATGTTTGTATGTATGTCTGTATGTTTGTATGTATGTAATATTCTTTATTACCTCGTATCTTCCAAACCACTTGACGGATTTTTATAATTAAGACATCGTTAGATAAGTCTTGACCGCCCAAGTGTTCTTAGATAGGTGAGGTTTTAAAAAAAACCCAACATGGCGGATTTTGGGCCCCATATTGTGCGGGTCCTAATTTTTTTTCTTCCAAACCCATCTAGTGGGGTATCAAAATGAAGGGTTTTAAGAGCTGATTACAAAATACATACCACTTATATGTTTAAAAGTAATACGAAAACATAATTATAACTAAAAAGTTGTAAATAAAAAGCGTTAATTTAAAAATCAAAAACCCGACTGCTTAAGAAGCGAACTAAAAAGCATGAGGATCAGGTGGTCAGCCAGTACGCGAATATGTATCCTCCGACTGCACAGCATGATTTTTTCTTGTTTACAGCTTTTTAGTTCGCTTCTTAAGCAGTCGGGTTTTTGATTTTTAAATTAACTTTTTTTATAATATCGTCAATACTTACTATAGGGCTTAAATTTCAAGCAAATATGTGCCCAAGTCATCCCATCTCTTTACTACAGCCATTATCTGGATTCGATTTAGCAATAACATCGTACAACCCCGCCAATTTGGAGCATACGCCATCTATTTTTAAGCCATCGACAGCATCAACTGACAACTGTATATCAACACATGTGGCAAGGATCCCATGTTTACATGAAGCACTGATTGCTGTTCACACGACTCTGTTTAACAGCCGACTTCGTTTTATTATTATAAATGACGACAGTCTCTTGAGTGACGAGATAACGACTTCTAATAAGGTAATAGTTGAGTTATTTGAAGCATTTAATGGTGATCCTTATGGGTGGTTTAGGGTTAATAAGCGAGGATAAGGTTTTAACGGTTACTAATTTGTAGAGTTAAATCAGTGGCATTGTAAAATTAGAGTCATTTATTGTGGAGATTATTATGAGCTAGTGCTTTGTTAGTTCTGCACCCTCATTGCGTATCTGTATTAACAGCACAATGCACACTCCTTCCCTTTTATTTTGATATCTCAACAGTATTCATTTCACGCAGTCGAGAGGCGGATTTTTGAACATATAAAGCAATGAATGCAAAACAAGCATACCGTGCGCTTTTCTTTGAACTTACACAATTAGGGAGCTGGTTAGCTTGTGCACAATACTTTCAGAAGTTGTTAGAAAAATCCGATCCGATTCCAATTTTTTGATTGTTTTTATTCACAGATATTCACAGCTCATCACGCTCACGTTCGGCTTGACCACTATCTCACCTAATGGCTTACCATTAGGTGAGATAGTGGTTAGAGGATGTGGTCAACGGAGAAGCACGATTGTCTAGAACTAATATATATATTCACTCTTGTATCTAGGTTATATCTATCAGGCAATAAAGACTAAATAAAACGAACGCATAGATACCTAATTACAAGACCTTGAAGAAAGATTTCGAAAAAAAATCCCCATTCAAGAATATGACAATTGAAAACCAATCCTTGAAACTCAAATGAAAACAAAATTCAATATTGAAATCGAAACTTCACAACTGTTTGCAATTTCAACGTCGTTTGTTCGCAAGCACACATATTAATTTTAACGTTTCACAAGACGCAAGTTCAGTGTTTGCCCGTTCTTAGTTACAAGTATTAATGGGGTATGAACGTGACCGACGGACGAACGTCGTCGTCTATATATAGAGACCTGGTAATGGCTTGTATTTCCTTAGTTTAGCGGGCTGCATACTGTTTTGGGTATCAACAAGCATGTTGTTTGCAAGTGGAATGTCTAATGGATTTGAACACAGATTTACGAGTGAATTTGTCGTGGCAATGACTGCAAATCTTAAGGGAAAGACTTCATGATTTGCAGTTGTTCTATGAAGTGAGAACTAGTAAAGCGTGTAAGGTGAGCAGCTAACAACAATAGACTTGGTGCTTTCTTCACAATAGAGATCTTTGTCAAGTTGTAGACGTTTCAACTCTTATAAGTTCCCTCCCGTTCATCTGCATCTTTAGCCAGAAGTGTCGTATAACATAATATATATCCGTACTCTACCCTGCACTTATCATGTGTACATACATACATAAACTTACGCCTTTTTCCCACGTAGGCTGAAACTACAGAACGCCACCTGCTACGATCCTTACATACATATAATTTATTATCGTTTATATATCTCTTCCTTTAATAATTTTCCTATTATGACGTCCACATTAACCTATTTCCTCTTCCATGACTAAAAAAACTAAAGAGCTGATCGAGTCAGCCAGTTATTGGCCACCAAATTGACTGTTCAGATACGTTAAGCTACCTATTCAAACAACGTATCTTTTCTCAGTTCGTCTCCACTACTATCTGTATGTCCGCGCATAATGAGTTGTATTTCCTCAACTCCTCAGCTTAGCTCCCTACGCACTATGAATTCCTGGTATACTACATCTGACTGATGATGCGCCGCGGCGCCGTTCGCATACAAATTTATCGGCGCAAATCAATGGCTGACATTCTCGCCGTGAGAGCGATTCCCGTCCGTGACAGACAGATGGATCTCTGTTGTTGTTAATCCCTGGATTGACGTAGGAATTGTATTTTTAATTTTGTGTTTTCAGGGTAGCGGCTGTCCGATTTATGGTCTTGTTTGTATTTTTTTCTATTTTTAATCAGCTGCTGTCTTGTCTACTAATTCGTTGACCGTCTTGCTTTTTATTCCTAAGGTATCGTCAGTCAAATGCTCTTCTGAACAATAAAGCACTTCTTTATGGTTGGTATAAGATGGTTCTTATGTAGACTGTTCAGATACACTGGTGGCATCGATACCGCCGATCTAAAGTACCCAAAATACTCTCAATTAATTTCCAATATTCAATTCATTAGATACCAATCCACACTCAAAAAGCAACCTAACCAAATTTATTAAGCATATGTGTATTTACATACGACCCAAGCTACATACGACCTTATAGGTCTCCGTCTCACCCTCTTATATTCATCGAATTTGAATTTCATATGAACAAGGCCGTCATGTCAACACTTGTGTGGCCAACAGGCATGAAACAACGGCCCTTATGATCGAGGCCCTTGAAAAACCGCGACCAGTGCTGAATGATAGACCCTCTTGGAGATGTAGTGGGAATTAATGATGTAAGGCACTTGAGTGGTGTTATTAATTATGTGTTTAGACGCGGAGAGTTGGAGAATTGGGGAGGAATTTTTGCTTGAGGTGTGTACAGTGCGGTTTAGGACATAAATCGATAGGTGGAATAACAGTATCACACAAGTCCGAAAAAAGATAAAGTTATATATATTCTTATGTAAGTACCTTACATACTTGCTCCTAGCAGAGGCTTTGTCCGAGAGTACTTTCCCTCAGGAGGACCAAGGGAAACTACGCTTGGGATAAAAGCAAAAAGGTCCCAAAATTCATCAAAATTGGTTCAGCTATTTAGACGGGATAACGTAACAAACAAACAGACACAGTTAGGTACTAACGCATTTATAATATTAGTTTGGATGCGCTGTTTAACTATTACATGCTATATGAAATAATGATGTAGTTTAACCATTAAGTTAGAAATTCTAACGAATCATGTCTCAGCTAGAAATGATTAAAATGATTTTTGCCAGTTAAAGCAGAACTCATCAGGAGACCAGCAATCTCTAGCTAGGATGACGTGATAAATATAAACTTGAAATTCATCAAGACACATGCGATTTGAGGACATAAAACCTGATGGGAAATATCTTCGTAAGTATACTGTTTGATAGGAAGAATTTAAATTGGGTATTTAAATCTGCCTAAGTTTTCCCCAAGTATGCTGAATTGCTGAGGTCGGCTTGAAATGTAACCGGATGCGACTGAGAACCAGTATATTACAGGGAACGACTGCCTATCTGGCCTCCTCAACCCAGTAACAGTACGCCTTGGCAAGACTAGTTAAATTTTTTTTTTTTTTCGGCTCGTGTTTGGTTTAAGATTTTGTTAGATTTTCTGGCTTTTAGCAACCTTTAACGACTGTAGAAGATCTGCAAATTTCAGCCAGGACCAATAGCCAAGACAGAGGCCTGGAGTTCCCAGAAGCGGCTTAATTAACTCTTAACTCTGGCACCAGATGTGGTCATCCTCACACGAAAAAGAAGAAGCCAGGACCGAAAGCTTAACCAGCTTTCCGAGGCACGGTAAAGCCTCGGTATTTAAGGAATGGTCACCGATCCAAGCACCTACCTCTTTAAGTGCTGCTTAACCTTGAAGATCGAACCGAGTGGTTGTTACAAGTTATCCACGAGCTACTCAATTTAAGTTAAGGAGATAACCTAATGTTAATTAAAGTATTTTTTTATTAATTTAACGAAGTCATAGGTTTTATTTATCGTCTCTTAAGCAAAAACCTGATAACCCTAAAGTCGCAGAGGTGACGAAGTTGACAAACATAACAAAAAGTGGTAGCAAAAGTGATAACAAAAGAATATTACGATAGTAAAAAGTAATCAAACTAATAATATTTTAAATATTATACATACTTATTGCCTCGGCTTTGTTCCCAGATAAAAAGCCTAAAAATAGAATAGAATAAATAATTTAATTACATATCGTACCACCAATTAATAAAAAAGATCTTTTACAAAATAGTCTATGCCCACTCAACGATAGTATAGTTTTCTAACAGTAAATAAAACCGAATACGAAAACTCTTTTACTGTTAGAATGTGGGTACTTCTAAATACATATTATATATACTTACAAAACAAATAAACAAACAATGTTACCTCTTTATAATATTAGTTTAGATTGCACAAATAAGACCGAAGCAAAACAATCACATCACATCACATCATCAGCCTATTAATGTTCCCACTGCTGGGACACAGGCCTCCTCTCTGTGAGAGGGAATGGGCCGTAATCCACCACGCGGGCCCAGTGCGGGTTGGTGGATGTCACATGTCTTCGAATTTTTGGTTCTAGGACATGCCGGTTTCCTCACGATGTTTTCCTTCACCGTTTTGAGAGCAGTGGTGATGAAATAATTTACACAAAGTAAAGCGCCTGCCTGGGCTCGAACCCACGACCTACAACTTGTAAGTCGCGGCCAATACCACTGGGCCACCACTGCTCAAAACAATAATAAAAGCTAATAATAAGGGCTACCGAAAACAAGGTAAATATTGAAACAACGCAAAAAAATAAACCATTATATACGAACGGGCGAAACCCCATCGATTCACCCTGTCCGAAGCATGCCACTGACAAATGCAATGACAGATTTCTGGCCCCGTTTTTGTCGTCCTGGCAAACTTAATTATACCAACCATATAAACCTTAAAACTTACACATTAAAACACATTTTCCTATGCGTGAACTGTAAATGCAAGATTGGTGTGTTTTATCTATGGTATTTGGGAAATTCCCTTCGGTGACCGCACAATTTTTTCTTCTTCTTTTATTGTCGTGTGGTTAGGGCCTTAGGGCTGCCGGATAATTTAATATTATGATAATTTATTTTACTTTACCAACGAACATTCATCCATTCGTCTTCGATTCGAATTCGATTTTAAAATCACACCATACCTGTAACAATAAAAAACAATTTTATAAGTAAAACAAAAATGAATAAAAATAACCTTTAGAGGCAAATAAATAAAATACTTAGCACGAAATATCTATACATTAGAAATAAAAAAATGCAAAAAGTTTTGACAGCGGTGGGATTCGAACCCACGCCCTTTCGGACTGGTGCCTAAAACCAGCGCCTTAGACCACTCGGCCACGCTGCCTACATTAGACAGTGGCGAAATTAGCGCACGGTTTCGAAGGCCAACTTAAAATAAAGAAATACAGGGCAAAGTTGCGAATTCTGAAGGCATCTTCAATATCAATACACATGAACATGCTACAACAGTAGAATTTATGTAGTACATATACTAAACTGTTAACGTGTTCATGTAGCCTATTGAAAATGCATGTGGAAAACCGACGGTCAAAATATGATTGTGTGGTTTTCAATCATAAGTTTAATAACTATTAACCAGTTGCGTGGATCCACGTTTCGGGTAATGGCTTAATTTAATATTTGCATGCCAAATCTTGGGCAGAGTGTATGACTCAACTCAACTGTTATTTTCGCGGTCTTATGGTCTTTTCCACATTCTATACTACATTTGAAATAACATTAGAAATTTTCACAACCCCTTTTTACAGTCCGTTCAACCGATTTTGAGTTCTATCCCGTAAGTATAAGGATGGCATAAAATGCATAAACCAGTTAGCAAAACCAACTTTTTAATACAGCTGCCATTTGTCATATCACCAACGCAATAGAAGGCAATATCGGTTGAAAGTGCTGTAAAATGGGATTATTTAAATGTCTAATGTTATCTCAAATGGAGTATAGTATATAAATAATGACGTGATTTGAAAAAATACTCAGTTTTATCATCATTATCTTCCTGCCCTTATCTCATGTTACTTGGGGTCGGCGCAAAGAATTTTCTTACAAAAAAATTAGTCTATACTTATATTATTAAAAGATAATTATGAAGCCATATCTCGTAAACAGTTGATGTAACTATTAGTACCGCTTGAAACGATGCACGCGAATCGTACTAGTGCAATAAAGTTGAGTTAGCAAGACGACTTGCCCATTGCCGAGGCGTATCATACTAACCCGCTTCCCATCGTTGACAGCTTCGTTACCAAATAACCACTAGCAATCTACCCGCAAATACTATCAATTGACTGCAATATTCCTTCACACACTATATTTTCCATGCATTTCAAGAGCAACTATGGACACAATTATAGCTAGAGATTAGACATGGGCCGACTATGGACTTGGTCAAGGAGCCAATTGGACGACTAGTCGGCGTTCAAATTGCCGACAAACCGCTGCCTAAATTTTTGGCCCGAGTGTCGGCTACAAATCTGTACATCTCACCTGTAATCTCACTTAATATTTTAGTTAGATAATATTCATAGTACCTAAGCACTGTTCTTGCAATACTGATTGAATTTAAAAATTGTAGGGGTTTTATTCTTTTTTTTTCTGTTTTCTCTTTCAGCCTCATTGAGTGCCGATTAGTTACCGACGATAAATGTGGCCGGATAATCCATTTGCCCAACTAGCCTGTCCATCTTTAATAGCTGGCCACTAACAGATTTTAAAACCTTAATTTCCCTGCAAGTTCAGCACTCCCATTACCTCCGACGCATTAGACCCAGAACAAGGTCTAATTCTACGTGACGCACCTCATTTACACCGATCACTTGTAATAGGCACTTATCTGCGCAAGACGGCCAATCATTATGGATTTATGCGCGATAATAACTTGGCCTCACTCAGGGTACGCCTACAAACTTATGTGGTTGGGACTAGGGATGTAACCGAGGACTTAAGGCAGTGGTGGAGTTGCTGAGCTTCACTTCCGCAGACGCAAAGGTTTATTAGGTTTAGTTTGTTTACACAAGTTTAGTCAAAAGCCATAATTTTTTAAGTTATGTCGGAGGTTTGGATAGAGAAAGAGGAAGACTTTGCACAGCAGTGGTACATAAATTAGGCTAAGTAAAGCATATTGGTAATAAGGAGGAAAATTCTATTTCACATATAAACAGTTATCGGCTTTGTCACCTTCTAAAAATCTAGGAGATTTCTTACTGGTGGTGGGAGCAAAACTTACATCTTCAATATCTGAAATTCTGAAGCCAGATTGAAGTTTCAACTAAGCGAATTGTGGTGGACCTTCGTTTAGCACGCCTCCATCACAACTTCGCATCCACAACTGCTGCTTGAGGAGTATGTTGCGAATGCGGGAGATCCGCAATACTGACATCGGAGGCTTCCTGTTACAACCCTAGATGGTACACCCGGCCGGGGTATTCATGAGTAGTCTATTTTTTATGTCTGTTATTATAGATTTTACTATACTTAATTTGTATTGAGTATGAAGTCGACATCCTGCTTGATTTTATTAGTTTCTTTTCTTTTTCACTCTATTACTGCCTCTCTAGTTCAGAATTTACTATTTACATCTTTATCTTGGCAATAATGCTTAATATTCCTTTCATATCGATTGATTACTATACTAATTTTGTCCGATAATACCTACGTGGCATCTTGGACAGCTCTGTCATTTACCACTTTAATATCCTAGATGATGCTGGTGGTTTTACATGCAGGTCAATAACGAAAATGAGGCATATCCTGATATGGTCACACTGGCATTGGCAACTGGCATTGTGTGTACACTATACCCTGTTAGGCCAGGTTACTTCCACAGCGGGAAACCTAGGCCCGCAATCAGTTAAGAGATTTGCAGATTGGCCACTGCGATACTAATCATAGTAGTAATAATAATAATAGAGGCAATAATCCTTAACCTTAATAGTATGATGAGTCAGTGCTATTTAGTAACGTTTAAGGCTCCTAGATTCTTCTTCCTACGTACGCCCATCAGGACCTGAAGTACGGATCGTTTGTTATTTATGATAGTGATTGAGTATTTAAGCATCCACTTGCATTGTTTAGTGATGACAGAACAGACAAACAAGTTTGCTTAGAATCAGGTGAATATTAATTAATATGAGAAATCTTCAATTACGAGTAACATGATATTAATGACTCTATTAATATTCAATTCCGTCGCATAAATTATGTGATATATGGGCATTGTCTTTGAATGAAGTCTTCAACTGGAATAAAAACAACCTTCAATTCAATTGATCATCGAGACGTATCGACGATATCGAGCAATTATATCTAACTGAAGAACTTTGTATTAAACATCAATTTCAAGCAGCTACTCAAATTGAATATTACGAAAACACTCCAAATCATCTCAAGAGTCGAGATTATTGTTAGACTTCGTAGTTACAATCTATCGAGAGTGAAATGTGTAGGAGGAGATTTTCTCGGAATACACTTAGATTTACTTATAACGCCAGCCTCGGAAAGCAATCACAAAAATCGTTCGGTTCAGACAAAGGCCGAATTGTGTCGAACATAATTTGTGGCCCCAGCATCCTATAACAATAAATCTCGAATGTCAGCAGATTTACGAGACAGTAAACATGCAATATCATCAAACTTATTTAAGTGCGTATAAGGGAGACCATTTTGAACATATTTAACGACGCCCCGACTTAAATCATGTTTCGTGAATTGTTTTCGATTGGTTTAATTAATAAAATATGGATGTTTTAAATATTAAACGGTGTGATTTATAGTGAACCTTGATTAATTCGGCAATAAAACGAAAGTAAAGAAAAGGAGGATAGGTATGCAATGAAAGGTGAATTAGTGTTGAATGCGTTTTGAGTAACGAACTGGCACGCAAAGAATTAAGAAGCATCCAGTAATCAGTATGGAGGTTTGCTAGAAGTCTGAGAAAATATTAAGATAATTGGAAAATCGCAGACAGTTGAATAAACTCTGAAAAATTTATTACACTCAAGTCTTGTCGAAGGATATTAAATGCCAAATCCAAGAAATGAATAAAGAAGCCAAAGTATTCATTCACGCCCAAAACGCTGAGATTTTATTATTCATTTTGTTGATCATAGAACTTTATAACACTGTTACTTCGTTACCATCCACCATCTTGAAATGTCCAATACGAAGAATTTATTATTTTTAATATTGGAGAAGTTAACATCGTGTTCATAATGTTGATATTAAAATGTTAAAGTGTTTAGTTTTATGTTCCGTTATTATACTTAACGCCACAAATGTTTAGGTGTTTTTTATTTATGTTTTAATTTAGGCAATCAAATATTTGATATGCTGTAAATAAAAGATTGTCACTATGTTTATTTTGATTCAAAAATGCAGTTCTGATAGCATTCCGATCGAATTTATTCCTCATTTCGTCGTCTATTTTATGCCTAGTAACATTATCGAAAATCGAATAACGGAAAATGCTAATAAAATTGATAATATATCGTTGTGTTCGATATTTAAATACGATGAATTCTTCCGTGTGGAGTTGACCGAGATACGCGAGTTACTGAAGAAGTGAAGACCAGCGGGGGCGAATTTTTGTGACAGCCCAGAGTTGCTCGTAAAAAATCTTTGCCACCCGCGGTGCCCATTTGTTTAGTTAATGCAGTTTCTACGAGCTATGAACATCATAAGTTTTTAGAGGCTTGTAAAAGGTACTTGTCTTCTGTCTGACTTAACATGTAAGAGCAAATTTAGTTTTCTTTGGATGAGCTGTATGTAATGTGTGTTCCACAAATTCACAACACTCCTGACCCAATAGAAACACTCTCCAAAAATAGTCCAACTTTTTACGACATTTACTAATTGTCCAGCAACTCGAAGCCCAAACAAAAACATTTAATCAAACACATCAACGAACCTATTCCATTATTCTTATTGTAATCCCAAATTACGTCTTACAAAGAAAACACAAAATTCCAAAGGAAAACCTCTCGTCATTCCATCAGTACCGACGATATCTTTCGGAGGAAAGATTCATCACATGTCTAACGGCTCGTAGGTAGTAGGGTAGTAACGAGGGTCGACGCCCCGAAAGGGTGCGTTCTGAAACGCGCGTTAATCCCCGCTAACCATCGGCTTATCAACTAGCTGGACGAAGGATTTGTTCTGCGATTGTTTTGTGATCTGTCCAATGATTCTGTGAATTTGTTTGTGATTGGTAGTTTGTTAGTAATTAAACTTGTCATGTAGTGTCAGGGAAATTTTTGGATTATTATTATTATTTATTAAAATATTATATTATTAATTATGTTGGCTGATTGGCACGCTAACCACTTTAAACCGACTTAAAGGAGACGGGCATTTCTGGGCCCAGCAGTTAACTAGATGAAATGTGTACTAAAAAATCCGTTATATTTTTCTAAAGGAAATCACAAAATACAGTACCCTGTTTCTATCTAGGAAGCGAGAAAAGTTAAATTAAGTTATGAAACTAAATAATCGATTAAAAAAATTGGTAAAATCTCAGACTAATGTATGAAAATCGAGTGACAAGTGCTTATCAATCGTTTGGTGGAAACGATTGATAAGCACTTGTCACTGAGAGAGTTCTGTTAATTTTTCTTCAGTTCGCAATACTGGTCACTGACTGCTGACAGACAGATGACAGGCAGAAAAAATAAACTGGCACTCAAATACTGTCAAAGACCTTCAAATGACAGCCGGGACCAACGGCTTAACGTGCTTCACGATGCTCGGAGGAATCTTATGTTGAAATGGTCACCAATCCACGGACCGACCTCGTCAAGTGTTGCTTAACCTGGAAGATCGACCCGTGTGGCTGTTATTATTTACACGAGCTCCTTTTACTTCATCTTCTCCTTTTTTATATAAAAGTTACCCGCTGCTTCTAAGTACAGGATATTGGATGTGGAGACTTGTCTTCGACTGTAGTGACTCTCCGGCCATGCAAAACGTGTCAGATCTTCGACACGTCACACATGGAGATTTTCTACTTGCTCTCCATGCATAAAACCATTACACAACTGAAGCCATTCAAAAATATTTCGCAAATAACATAAAAAAACTACAATGTTGTATTGTAACCTCACTTTTACAAAACTTCATATAACTTGATTCCTGGATAGCCAAATTTCACAAAATTTTCAGCGAGGCCTTGTTAATATATCCTCTTACAAATAAGGCTAGTTTGATTGAGTTAACACCTGGGCCCAGAATACTATGGAGTCTTGCCCTTCTCCTTTAGCTTGTTGCAGCCATTTCTAATTTGACACAAAATTATAATAGACTAGTTTTCCCCGCGGCTTCATGCCCGTGGCACACCCCACAGGCACCGGAAAAAAAATGCTAGCTAAATATAGCTTTCCATAGGTGAACGCATTTTTTAAATCGGTTAAGTAGTTTTTAAGTTTATCCATTAGAAACAAACAATCAAATTACAATATTAGAGTAGATGAAAGATGGATCGAAATACTCACTATTTCATTGATATCCAAGCTTCAAGAATTTGAAAGTTGAGTGTCAGAATGAGGAGTCTTACGAATTTGCCACCTAATAAAGGTTGCTCTAGCTAAGCATACTTCGAATTCTGAGCAATTCGCACTGTGGATCGAAAAAGGATTGAGGCCTTTGAAATGTGGTGTTGGAGAAGAATGTTGCGCATACCATGGACAGCAAAGCGCGCTAATAAGCCTATTCTCAACCATTTAAACATCAAATACAGACTATCCACGAACGATATGCTACCAGCGAGTCCCGAGTTACTTTGGCCATATCGCTCAGAGATAGCCATAAAAACTCGCAAAACTGGTTGTGGTGGGAAAATTGGACGGTAAAAGACCGCGTGGAGGTTCACCTACTCCCTGGTCAGACCGGATAGGGGCGATCACAGGACTCACGGTGACGATTGCCCTCAGAAGAGCCGAAGACAGACTGGCATGGAAGCAGCTCATCAGTGTTTCCATCAAAGTATTCCAAGACGGGCACGACCTTCAGTAATGAAGACAACGAATGAGAAGAGTGAGAGAGCTAAGCATCACTATACCCAAGATGAGTTGTAGCTAACTTCATTAGCTACCCACTTTTACATTCTCTAACCACTTAGCAAAAAGAGGTCTCGGCGTTACCTTTTCAAGCTATCCATTCAATCTATTTCAGCCATTATTTTCACATCTTTACTCATGTCCTAAGCGAAGCCCTTAAGCAACACATGTTTAGCACAAGGTATCATGATTGATTAAGCAAAAACTGAGCGGATAACGTGGATAATGTGGATACTGGATAATGGCAGGCAATTATTTGAAATGATATTAACGCCTAAACACACACCACGTCTTACGCAAATCACTGCATTAACCAGATGATCATGGAGCAGTGAAGTAAGACAGAAAGTCCATTCACATTACGGGCTAAAAACACAGTCTTGCAAATTGTTTTTTTTTTTTAACCAAAGTCTTGTTAAAGCAGATGTGAATGTGATAGATGAAAGAGAGAGGAAGTGTAAGTGATTGTAGAAAATAGACTTTTGCTTCTAGGCAATTAGAAAATTTTGACGAAACTTTCGTCTTGTGATGTAGCGTTAGAAGATCCACAAGGTGGACCGATGACTTGTTGAAAGTCACGGGAATCCGCTAAATAAGAAACGCACAGAACCATTCGATATGACTATGCTTAGAGGAGGCTTGTGTCCAGCAGTGAGCGATTCTCGGCTAAAATGTTGATGTTAATCCTCTTGACGACTAACTTTACACCAGACTTCATTTAGTAAATAAATAATATCTATCAGAAAATGAAATAAAGGCCACTGTTTTACTAAAAGAGCCTGAAAGGCAAAATGACAAAAGGAGTTCAAGCGTGGCAGTTAGCGACTCTTTAAAAATAAATCAGTGTCGTGCTTCCGAAATTGGCGAAAACTCCAAGCAAGCTTCATTGCGATTAGCGTCAATGGACCTTCTCCATATATAACTTTCCTGCGATGACGCTGATGCTGCCTGAGTCATATCGGCTCCTAACTTTTGCAATAAGTCATTTAGTTGAGCAGTAAAGGGACCCCTTGCAATATATTGCCCCCTATAATATTCACTTCCCGTTTGTCTATTTGCTCTTTGTAAGGGTGTCAGTATGACGAATATTTCCGTTGGGTTAACTTGGGCTTGACAAAGTTTCGTGATGAGATTTGTTAGTTTAAATCTGGGTTACAAAGAATGAAGGATGTTGGCAATACTATTATTAATTGCTGTAAGTTTTCTGTCATCGGCTTGAGCTATGCAGGGAGCTCATATAATTTTGCCAACTGGATTGGTTGGGTGTCTGAATGCTCAGAAGGACAACGGACATGTTTCTTTTGACTTTATTATGCAAGCACATACCTGTATTTTTTACTTATAAACAAAAGTTTAATAAGGTTTCCACAATAGAGGTAAACATTTTGTTAAAAAATATAAAAGAATGGCGGAAAACAGTGGTTAGCCAATTTCTTCGCAAAATTCTACAAGAACAATTCACCTTGTGATGCAGCTTTACTTGCTATCCACATTATATCCTTATTTTCTTCCTCCAACTGTAGCTGGGGTGGTTCCTCCAGTTAGAAAGCAACCTTGAGCAGTTGATTTAGGGTTGTTTATTGGTTGTGGTCGGAATAGGCCATCAACAACACGCATGATAAAAGCCAGCGGGGTACAAGTGATTAAAATAAGTACGGATTTAGGTGCGGCTACCCTAATGGGGGACACCACGCCCCATACTGACCTGACGAACTTCACTTCAATGTTTTGTGGCAACTACATTAGTGGAAGCATTGCTCTGGAGTACTCCTTTCCCTAGAGAAGAGTGAAAGAGAAAGCAATAACAACATGACGACGTAATTTAGACACAATTTGTAATGTCATTCAATGTTTTCAGGCAGTATTTGTTTTAAGTTAACCTTCACTTGACAGACAGTATAAAGATAACACATACTGAAAGGCTTGACAAGAAAAAGTTTCACATAGGTATAGTACGTACATAGTAGTTCCATGCATTTCACAGAGATATTTTTCTAGTTGCTAAAAAAAAACATTTATACTGCATAAAAACTGTACGTCTATCTTAGTCGCCAAACAATACGTCACGGTAACGAAAAAGTCCTGAAAACATTTTTCACACTACGTTTTTTCCACATTACGTTTCACCGTGCTCATCTTCATTCAACAATGCTAACAAAAGCGTCGCCATTTTTATGACGTTAAAAAATCATTAGCACACCCCAACGCAACGGAAAATCCTATTCTGCCAACGTTGACATACCAACTCGAGTGTTGCAAAAATTTAAAAATAAAATTTGAGATTTAGTGAAAGCGGTTTGGTGGCATTTATTTATGTATTAAAACGAAAAATTATGGAAAACTAGAAATTATGATTATATAATTGGTTTGTTGAACCAACTTTTTTTTTGTAATAAATGGAAAGATCACATATAAGTTTTCATACAAAACTATTTTTAGTTTTTTGTTTTTCATTGTAATTACAAAGTAAAATCCAAACGAAAATATTTTTTTGAATCCAGTACCGAAAACACCCCGACAGTTTTCCGATCAAAGCCGAGCCCGTGTGACGTCACAACGTTAATTTCTACTCATTGTGGCACATAGCTTATACAGTGTTTTGACTTATAACCAATTCCATCTTGTTATTATCGTCAATATATTGATTAATATCGAATACATTGATCATAAATATCGAACCTTAAAAGTTATCGTGCTTGCTTCGCATCATTATGTACGAATATTACAAATAACTCCCCATTATTATGTGATTCGCGCAATACCCAACCTAGCAAACTGTACTAAAGTTTTGAGAAATGTTCTATGTATAACTAGATTCCAATTAGAATATGTTAATTATGTTGTTATCTTGTTCTAATTTAGTATTAGATTCTGATTAATTTCTTAATTTGATCATTAAAGATTGAGAAAAGTAAATTTTTAAGGGAACTTTCGAGCAAAGTTGACATTTTTGTATAATTACGTAACTTGAAAACATGATTTTTTGTTTATGGAGATATATTCATTATTTTAATTTTAAATGACGGATATAGGCGTAAAACTAATATTTCTGTTTGAATTGTGAAAATCGGTCGACGCATTTAAGAGATATTTGAAAATGTACCGAATTAATATTTTCACGTTTTTGTTCTACAAAGTTTTTTAGTGTTTGTAATTATATTATATAGATATTTGTGTTTAATATTATAAAGGGATATGCAAATAATAAAAAATACCGAAAATTTTAAGGATGTTATGCAAAAAATAAATAAAAATAAAGGCTCCACAGATTTCGGGTTGTATAATATTTAGTGGTACCTATGAAGTTTTTTGATATCTAAAGTCGAAGTTGCGCGCCAATCGTGTTTGTTAGCTTTTTATTTTACACGAATATCACCTACCAACAATTACATTATGACAATTATGTTTCTAAATGTAATGTGTACAATGAACAACAATGACAAACTCCGGTCGCGGTCCACTATCACGTAATATTCATTACGACTACTTTACTTAAGCTCAATTTTTCCAAATCGTCCATCAGATGGATATCTTTTCTAAATTTGCCTTTATGAATCCTTTATCACACATGTCTAAATAAAATTTGCTGTTATAAATAATATTTTTGCACTAATTTTCGGATATTTTTAGTCAATTTACGTGACACTGTACCTATGGTGAAATTCCTTGAACGTTATGACGTCACCAACATGGCGACCAATCATGGCCCGTTCGTAGACAGGTGGTTCTTTTTAAAATTTTATCGATTTTGAATTGCTTATAATAAATTGAAAAAAAATATTTAAGAGATTTTTGCAACGACAATATAATTTATGATATGTAAAGTTACAAAATAAATTTTAAAAATCGTATTTTTTTTTAAATTCAACAACCCAATTATATTTACGGTGAAGATTAAAGGCTAAATGAAGTTATTGCCACTATTTTGACAATTGAGTTATTACTTAGGGCGGCGAAAAATATTGCGTAATTCATATAAACCGTTATTGCCATATTTATTACACTGATAGCAACTTATGTCATGAATTAGATTCCTTATTTACGCAATTTCCCCCGCTCTCAGAGAGCAGAACTGTGTCCCAGCAGTGGGAACATTATCTATAGGCAGATTATGCTAATGCTTATTCAGCTTATGTTTACACAATTACATACCTAACAAAAAAAAATCAACTAAAACAAATCCCATTTAACATGCAAGCACAATTTCGGTATAAAATCTCATCTGACTGAAATTTCATACAGGAATTCGTTATCACATTACCTTATACGTACCAGTGTTGCCATGCCACTATTACGACACAAAGAAGAGTTCACAAAGAACTTGTGGTAATGTTGCCACATCTAATTCGTACCTAATTGGCTTTGCATCTGACTACGTTTCCCGCTTTGGTGTAACTTTACTCGTGGCTGGAGCTTATGGTATGTTTGTCTGGCTCATTTAATTTCTATGTAAGAGACATCATTCTCTTCCTTTGTATTTAAATCTTGTGTTAAGTCTCCCTAATTATTTTGGTGTGGTCGGTAATTGACGCTTTTAGTTTTTTTCTTAGCGTTAATACAAACAAATTGTTGTCATTTAATTTATGTATTTGGGTCTACAGAATAGAGTTATCATTACCGTATCTTTTCTCCTATTTTATTCATTTGTTTTCTTTACAAATGTGTTTTCATTTGTTTTCTTTACGAATGTGTTGTCAATGTATTTTATTTTGTCAATATCTGCTTCTTCAGCTATGTTATCCTAGCCTTAATTTAAACCCATTATTTGTTTTTTGTTTCAACTACGCCTTATTACAGGAGCATTGGTGACACATTGGTATCGGCCGCGACTTACAATTTGTAGGTTGTGAGTTCGAACCCAGGCCGGTGCTTTACTTTGTGTAAATTATTTCATCACCACTGTTCTTAAAACGGTGAAGGAAAACATCGTGAGGAAACCGGCATGTCCTAGAACCAAAAATTCAAAGACATGTGACATCCAACAACCCGCACTGGGCCCGCGTGGTGGATAACGGCCCATTCCCTCTCTCAGAGAGGAGGTCTGTGGCCACGCAGTGGTTAAATTAAAAGATGATGATGATGCCTTATTACCTAAAATACGCTAGTAATCATAACATTTTCTGTTACCATTTTTATCCATTTGCTTTCCTTTAAGTAATTCATGTTTTTTTTTGGGTGGTATATCATCCAATGACTTCTCCCACTCTGGGTGAGGCGGGAGGGCGTGTCAGACTTTTAATGACTAAAACCCACCCATTTCCTTCAGTAGCTTGTGTCAGGGCCGCGGTAACTCTTTTTCAAATTTATCCACGATCCAAGTAAGTCATGTCTAGGTATTTTATTTTGTCAATATCTGCACTCTACACTTAATGTTATTATCGTAGCCTTGCTTTTAAAACCATTGTGCCATACAAGGTTACGTATTATGATTAGTCACTGTATTTTGATGTCGAGATAAATAAAGAATTTTTATTATTTATTATTGTTTCCTTTATTGAATTCTTTATAAAATAAATTACAAAACACACACACAACAAACATTTAAAAATATAAAAAATAGAGGCCAACCGGTATCGGGAACAGGGTCCAAGCTACCGGTGGTTAGGGCTCCAGAGACAGGAACCTCCTCTTATTATTATTTATTATTATTATCTATAACAAAGTGGCACCCTTTCACACCTCCATCAATGTACTTACACAAGCTTTTCCCGTGTCTTCGCTCCTGTGGCCTATCCCTCAGAGATCGTGAATTGTTCAAAAAAAAGTAACCTATGGCAATCGGCTATAGTTTTGCTTTCAATCAATGAAGGATTTTTTGTACAATCAGATCAGTATAATCCCCGGCACGTAAGTTGGCAAGGTTTTGGCGTAGTGGGGGTAAGTTCGAATATTCCGCGAACTGACCAACCACCATATAGCGAAAACCAATCACGCGCTTGGAACGGTCCTAAACGTTCCCCGCTCCCCGCTTCAATACCAAAGAAACCTAAAAAACTACTTCCGCGCATCTAACGACTCTTACCAACTTACGTGCCGGGGATTATAAATACTAGCAGAAAAATCCTTTTTAAACATAAAAACACATTTAGTCCCTTTAAAAAAAAAAACCGCCGTCACCATTTCCTAGCGTTTTACCTAGGAAGGAGTAGCAGAACAAACTCCCCAGTATAGTCACAGATACAGTAGCTAGGCAAGTATTAGCTTAAACAATACGGGGCATGCAAGACTGACCGAGGCTCACATTGATTCGATTTTCCCAAAACGCCCGCTCGTCACCACTTCCTTAATGTTTTAGTTTAAAAGAAGTGGCGCAAAAAACGCCCAGCATAGTCACAGATACAGTAGCTAGGCAAGTATGGGCTCAAACATTACGGGACAAACAAGAGTGATCGAGGTTCCCTTAGACTCGATTTTCCCGTCACCACTTCTAGTGATTTAGTTCAGAAGAAATACTTCGTACTTCAGTCTAAGACAATAACAGATGGTCACGGGCAACAGACTGTAGACAGTCAAAAATGGCTTTGCCAAACGTACACCCGCGTCTTACTAAAAAACTCATCAGACTGAGTAGAAATAACCTCAAAATAATTATTGAGACAATAACGGGCCACACCCTTCTTAACAATTATCTATTCAACATAGGCGCCACGGACAGCCCACTTTGCAGGAGCTGTTTTAACACCGAAGAATCAGCCGCCCACGTAATCCTGGAATGCGAGGCCGTGGCATATCTCAACGCGAAGAAATCCTCGGAACAGTGAGGTCGCTCCGTGAAGCCTGTGAAACTCCCAGGAAGCTTCTGTACTTTTGGACGGAGCTAGGCTGGCTATGTAAACCAGTAACTCCACGCACCACAGACCAAATAGGAGTCTAAGTGCGGAAAAAGGAGTCCCTACCACTAGAATTACTAACCCATACTTCTACAGCAAAATGCTAAGCATTGACATATGAAGATACAGTAGGTAGACAAGTATGAGCTCAAACAATACGGGGCAATCAAGAGTGATCGAGGCTCACGTAGATACGATATCTGGCGATGCCGTGGGGTCGCCATCATTAATCACATCGGTACTGTTCGACCGCCCCCTAGTGACGTATGGGCTAATAGGTCTGCGAGCAAGTTGGGTACTAGTAGGTAATTGGACTAGGAAATAGGGTAACCTTTTTCAACTTCTGCGGTTTGGAAGGCGATAAAGCAAAAGCAATGTACTATCGATCAAGGAGATGGGGGCTTTTCAATGGGGTTTTTATTAGGGGCCTTTTCAGTAGTTATCGCAGAAAAAGTTTATTACAAAAACCAAAAAACCCGACTGCTTCAAAGTGAACTAAAAAGACGTAAACAAGAAGAAAATCATGCTGTGCAGTCGGAGGATACATGTTCGCGAGCTGGCTGACCAAAACCAGATGTTTTTTGGTTTTTGTAATCAACATTTTTTATTTAAGTATAAATATTTTGTATTTTTTTTAGAAGTAGGTACCTTTAAATATGTAAGTGTTATATATTTTTGAAATCACCATTTTAAATCCTTTATTTTGATACACCACACGATGGGAGGGAAAGAAAAATTTGGTACCTCACAATATGGCGCCCAAAATCCGCATTGTATACATCTGTCCTTTACGCACACTCAAAACAACCTTACTCTAAGAGCCACCTCCCTAGATCACAGTTTCGGTGCCCTGTGATACAATAGGCGATGTCATGATCAGTGGAAAAAATCATGACTAACATTCTGTTAGATTCCAATATTTTCTTAAAATGTCTATAGCTCTCAAACTTATTGGCTAACCGTTTTGTCCGTGTGTCCGCAGCCGGGCACGCGTATCTGTGATCGACATTCCCTTGTGATTACTTTAACAAATCTGTCGGTAGATATAGCGAGTAGTTTAGGGACCTATTAGTTGTTCCTGTTATCTCTTCAGACTTGTACTAGTACTGGGTGACTCAAATGGCTCGAAAGGCCAAATATGGCTTCAAAGTGAGTGGTATTTGAGGGAGATATAGTTAACTTTTGCAAGCGCCTTTCGCCTGCGTAAATGTCTTAAACTATCCAGCGGGAATGTCTCACCTGAGTAAATAAAAAAATGTATTGTGTTCATATCTCATGTCCTAGGCATGGTTTATTTTCGTTAATTTTTATCTAAATACGTTCAGCCGTCAACGAAACATCTAAACATACAGAAAGTACAGACTTGAATAATAAGTGTTGGAAGTACTTTACAGCTGATTCGAGGGAAAATAACATTCAGAAATAGTTGTTATGTAACTATTATTAGCTTTAATCTAAGCAGTGGGTTATTGAACGATTCGCTCGAATTTATTTCGCCCGAAATGTGCGAATCGACCCTTTTTAATAATATTATTTTTTATGTGGAATAATTTTTTTATTAATAATTTTTTTAGGACGTCAAAATCAAAGATTCGATAGAGAATAGAATAGAATAGAAGTAGTGTTTTGATAACATGATATACTTCGATTAATTCTTCATATTATTGCTGAGACGGGTTAGCACAACTGTACGCACTAATGTTTAGTGTATACTGTACTTTTTATTTTTGTTGCCTAAAATAAAATATGTTCCAATTGCCTACTACATAATTTTGGAGTGGTCAATTCGCACACCAATAAATTAACTTCGTGCGTATTGCCACAGAAAAAATAATATTATTAAACAGGGTCGATTCGCACATTTCGGGCGAGATCGCAATTACCCAAGCAGTCAAACACCAAAAGTAAGTTGTTATAATCATTTGGAATTTCAACAGCCGTGTTTAAAATTGATAATAATTAGTTTGTTTATACATATTAATTTTGTTACTTACTAGTACTTTATAATTTTCACTCGTTCTCACGGGTATTATATAAATAGAAGCATGTTGTAGATAGCAGGATAAAATGTTATAAAACATAGTTCTTCCATTGTTAATTCAATACACGATCATTTGTAATATTATGATTTATAGAAATATCTTCAGAAATTCTTACACATTTTACACACTTTATAAATTACATAGATAAGGCAGAAGATTAATACAAGGTATTTCTTTCTTATTATAGAGATAAGATGTACATTTTATCCCACATTCTTGTGATAAAAGAAGAATGGGAGGCTGTACAGTTAAAGTACCTATACAACTGTATTGACAATCGACAAAAAAATATTATTTTATTTGTAGGGTTGTTAGGGTCAATTCACACCAATGTGATTGTCTTGGTATGACGTTTATATGATAAGTCTGGCATTGTCGTCCCATTCCATTTTCAAAAATAAAATCTCATTGTTTTTGGGGTTTTAAGACGATCCATATGTAAGCTCGCCTTTGTACAACGCTTTGTGCTCTAATATCACACTGTATGTAATGTTGTTTTTGGTGTACAATAATGAATTAAGTACTCATTTTCGGCAAAATGTCCTTTACGACAATTGAAATTTACAGTATCGATATTGCTACTAATATTTTCGGATCTAAGTTAAACTAACTGAATGTATTTATTGCTATGGAGAAAATCTAGAAAATGTGGTTATTTTTCTATAACTTAAAGCTTTCGTTACAAAGCAGATTACTGGTTTCGACCATTCTATTGTAGCGATTTAGTCAGCCGAAAATCTTAGGTACACAACTGTTTTGACAATCGACAATTTTTTTATTTTATTTGCAGCGTTATTAGGATCAATTCACACCAATTTGATAATCTCATTATGACAAATCAGTCATTGTCGTCCCATTCCATTTTCAAAAATAAAATCTCATTGTTTTTGGAGTTATAAGACGATCAATATTGATATTTACGGATTTAAGTTAAATTAACTGAATGTATTTATTACTATGGGAAAAATCTAGAAAATGTGGTTATTTTTTTTTTATTAAAACTTTCTTTACAAAGTAGATGCCTGGTTTCGACTATTTTATTACAGCAATTCAGTCAGCCAAAACACCTTTTATTAAAAGATGATTCAAGATCATAATAATTTCAGTTTTTTTTCAAACTTGAAATCTTCTATAACCTAGGTTTTTCCCAGAGAAGAATACCTAGGTATAATTTTACATAGGCCCATAAAACCTAGCACATTTTAGTGGCCGTTCAACCTATTTTTAAAAGTTCGACAACACTAGATAAGGCCTGTAGACGAGCATAAATCATTTTTACGGCGTCTATGGGCCCTTGTCTATGCGACAGGCTTTCACGGGCCGTGAATAGTCGTCTTTATGCTTCACTTGTTGTACAACTACGCTGGTAAACTACACGGCAATTCAACCCTTAAGTTTTGTTGATAAGGATGTTTTTCCCGCGTGTTATTATTGTGTGTTATGTTAAGGAGGGGGCAAAATGTCTAAACAGGACCTATAAATATCGAATGCATATGCTTGTGTATGGTGTGGTGTGTTATCGATTTTAACTTTATTGTTAACGAAGGACGTTTGACACACTTAACTAATTGGAATTTAACATATTTTTGTGGCTAAATGTCATGTCATGTCAATGTCATCACGCCTGTATTCCCCAAAGAGTCGGGTAAAGCTGCATCTATAGGGTAAAACCAGGATAGTTATGCGGAAAATACTGAGTACCGTAGGGGTATAGTTGCCCCAGGGGTATAGTTACCTCAGGGGTATAGTTGCCCCGATTGTAATAACTCTAGTTCCACAGATGAATCGCACAATCTGTCGAAAGATTCTCCGACTACCACTAAGTTGATTGTGTCTTATGTCTCTGTGCGATTGCATGGGAAGGCAAAATGCGATCAAAGTTTTTGTAGGATAGAGATCCTGTTTCTCGGCGGGCCATCTATTCTAAACGTAATTTACATGGATTAGGCAACTATCTAACTGATCTGATGGATAGATATCCTAAAATATAGAGGTCCGCAAGAATCGCTAATACTCTGGAAATATTAAAGACAATGTGTTTTACTTTTCATAAATTTGTAGATAAAAACCAAAGTACCGGCCAGTTTTACAAATAAAGTCTTTTGCTTTTTGTACTGAGTGCCGATGCTTTTTTTTTTTTTTTTTTTTTTTATCTATTATAGGCTCGCGCTTGACCACTATCTCACCTGATGGTAAGCGAAGATGTGGTCTACGATGGAGCACGCTTGCCTAGTAGTAACCTATTCACTCTTGATTTAAAGACCCCTAGATTGTAGCTATCGGGAAACACAGACTCCGGCAGGGAATTCCACTCCTTAGCTGTACGCATAATAAAAGTATTCTCAAAACGTTTAGTGCGTATGGGTGGGATGTCCACCATGTACCGATGGCGCTTCGCCGTACGTCTGGTAGTTCGATGATGAAACGGGCTGGGCGGAATTAGATCATGCAATTCCATCGCACACTCCCCGAAATGTAACCGATAAAAAACCGACAAGCTGGCAACTCGGCGACGATGTTCAAGGCTCTGGAGCTTTGACTTAACCAGTGCCTCATCGCTGATGAGCTTCTTGGCCCGCTTTTCAATCGACTCTAGTGCATCAAGCTGATATTTGGCTGATCCGTCCCAGAGATGAGAACAGTACTCCATGCATGATCGAACTTGCGCTTGATACAAACTGAGCAGCTGTTCTGGCGTGAAGTACCTTCTCACCTTTGCAAGGATCCCCAGCTTTTTGGCAGCCAGTTGAGCCTTTGTCTCAATGTACGGGCCAAAATTGAGCGTCGATGTCAACGTAACGCCAAGAAGCTCAAGATGGTCAGTTATTGGCACGGTAACATTTCGGAAAGTTGGAGCCGGGTGAAATTGGCTCTTTTTAGCGGAAAAAAGACACGCCTGAGTTTTAGCAGCATTAAACCTGACCAGATTGGCATCGCCCCATTCGGAGACTGCCTGCAAGGACAGGTTCAAGCGCTCCACCATGGCCTCACGGAGAGACTGGATCTGAGGCCCGGTAGCACGAGCGTTGGACAAGTATCTCTCAGCAACTGTGCTGTCGTCTGCATACCCAAAGGTTTTAGCAGATCGTTAATGTGCAGCAAGAACAAAGTTTGTGAGAGCACCGACCCCTGAGGGACCCCGGCATTAATATCCAAGCGGTCCGACGAGCAGCCATCGATAACCACTCGAATGGACCGATCTCTCAGGAAGTCTGCAATCCAATCACACAGACCACCGGGCAAACCGAATGAAGGAAGCTTACCAATAAGGCTTTCGTGCCAGACCCTATCAAAAGCCTTCGAGATGTCTAGGGAGACGGCAAGCGCTTCCCCGTGCCTCTCAATGGCCTCACTCCAGATGTGAATGGCATACGCTAGAAGATCCCCAGTAGACCGATTTCGGCGAAAGCCGTATTGGCGGTCACTTAGGATATCGTTTGCTTCTAGGTATGCCAGGAGTTTAATATTAAGTACACGTTCCATACTCTTACAGAGTATGGAGGTTACAGATATGGGTCTGTAGTTGGCCGGGTCAGCTCGACTTCCCTTCTTGGGCACGGGCTGTACGTTAGCCTGCTTCCAAGCATTCGGCACTTTTCCAGCCTCATACGAAAGGCGGAATAGGCGTGTCAAGATCGGAGACAGTTCAGGCGCACAGGTTCTAAGAACAATTGCTGGTATTCCGTCAGGGCCGCTAGCTTTGTTCACGTCGAGGTTGCGCAGCACCCTACGGACGTCCTTCTGATGGATACGAATTTCCGACATACTCGTCTCGCATCCATCAGAAGAAGGAGGGGGCCGCGCGTCACCAGGATTTAGACGTGAAGATTCCGCAAAAAGAGAGGCAAATAAATTTGCCTTCTCCTCAGCGGAGTGGGCCAGCGACCCGTCGGGTTTCAGCAGTGGTGGTAGTGAGGGACGGCAGAAGTTTGACTCGACTGACTTAGCCAGAGACCAAAACGCTTTACTACCTGATGGGTAAGAAGCAAGTTTGGTCCCTATACGGCCAATGTGGTCGAACCGAGCCCTTCGCAACACCATCTTGCAGGACTAGACGGACACAGACTTCACCAGACAGTGGTCAGAACTACCTAAAGGTGAAGCTATCGACACAGAGTATCTGTCTGGATCTGTTGTCAGCAGAAGGTCCAAGCAATTCGCCGTGTGCGAATCAACGTCCGGTACCCTCGTTGCCCCCTGGACCAGATGGGTGAGGTTTAGCGCTAGCGAAAGCTTACGCATCTCCCGTCCAGCATGGTCAGTGCACTGGTATGGGAAGAGCCACTCCTGGTGGTGGGCATTAAAGTCCCCCAGTAACACTAATTGGGCGGAAGGATACCGCTGCTGTGCCGCGTCAGCAGCCCCACTGAGGTACTCTGTGAGCCTGGTTGTCTCCTGATCTCCGCTATGCGAACGGTAGACACAGGCGTAGATAATTTTATCCAAACCTGTGTCCACTAAAGCCCACAGCGTTGAGAATCTGGAGTGCTCAAGGTTACGGAGACGCCGATAGCAAGTATCGTCACGGGCGTACATACACACACCCGCGCGCGGTTTAAAATTGTGCTCCAGGGTAAACCCTGGGTAAGACAAGTACGACACGTCTGACGGACTCGCTATCTGCGTCTCCGTAAGGAAAAACAGCGCTGGTTTCTCAGTCTCCAGGTGGAAGTGGACTGCAGAGAGATTTGAGTGCAGACCTCGAATGTTGGTGAGGTGCACTTTGTGGGGGAGGGGGTGCAGCCGCTGTTTAACTCCAGTATTATTTTTCTTTTTCATGAAATTTTATATAAAAGTGAAAGGAGTAGAGGAGAAGGAAGTGAGACGAGGTTCTACGCTGCTAACCTTCAGACACGCACTGAAAAGACGACATCAATGGGGAACTAGTCCGGAGACTGCGGGGACGCCCGAGCCCGCTCTGGTGAAGGTTGCGGGGATCCGCTGGTTGCGGGACGCACGGGACTGGTCAATTTGGCGACGCTTGGGGGAGGCCTATGTCCAGCAGTGGACGTCTTGAAATGATGATGATGATGATGACTGAGATATATAGAATGATTTCCAAAAGTGTGGCGAAGCTTTTACCCTCGTACCTATACCCACATTTCGCCAGTTCGCCACGTTTCGCCCATATTTTAGTCTTATGTAACAGGGATAAGCCTATTGCCATCATCCGGGGTCAAATCCTAACTTCGGGTAGCTACTGAGAATTTCCAGATGGAAAACCCAAGCAAAAAAATTCAAAATCTATGGAAAAACTTTTTTTTTTATGAAATTTTAATACAGAGTTGTTACTTAATTCTAAACTCGTCAAACTTTTACGTTTGATGGCAAGAGGCGCTCTTTTACATCACAATGCACCACCTTACTTACAAATCAACTACTTATATATTATATACTGTTATGGATTAATCTTATGTACATATTTTAATTTTGTCTTAATTGCTCCTTTACTAATTTTTAAATTTTCTCTTAATAAATCTATTTTGTTAAACACTTTAGGTACCAAATACTTTGCCCGCAATATTGAAAGTCAAAGCCATTAGATGCTTTTAAAAATTATAACGATCCTAGTTTACCTCAATTTCCTTCAGCCAGTATTATATTATCTGTGCTTCAGCTTACATTATCATCATCTTCCTGCGCTTATCCCATGTTACTTGTGGTCGGCACAACACGTTTTCTTCTTCCATACCGTCCTGTCCCCCGTCACGCTATCACTGACTCCCTTTTTACCCGACTGCCGAAGGACGGTAATGTGTTTATCATTCTATGTATGTATGTATGTATGTTTGTTCCTATGTGGCGTTCTAGAGACCAAACGCGTTGGCCGATTTTGATGATTCATACGTCAATCGATTCGTCTTAACCCCGCGAGTGTCACTGGCTACATTAAAATTGGAAAATAGAAAAATGGCGGATTTTGGGCGCCATATTGCGGAGGACAAAAACTTTTTTTTCTTCCAAACCCATCGTGTGGGGTATCAAAATAAGGGGTTTTAAGAGGGGATTTCAAAAATATATAACACTTATATGTTTAAATGTACCTAAATCTTAAAAACAGACAACTAAAAAGTTATAAATAAAAAAAGTTAATTCAAAAAATCTAAAAACCCGACTGCTATACGAAAATGCGAATATGTATCCTCCGACTGCACAGCATGATTTTCTCCTTGTTTGTCTTTTTAGTTCGCTTTTATAGCAGTCGGGTTTTTAGATTTTTTGAATTAACTTTTTCTTTCATATCACTCCTCACACAGTCCATCCATCTTTTCTTTGGCCGTCCCCTCCCTCTTCTTCCATCCACATTTATATTCATAACTCTTTTAGTAACATGCATTTCATCCCTCCTCATCGCATGACCATACCAGGACAAACGTTTTCCTTTCAACTTTTCTGTCACTGGCGCCACTTTCAAACTTCCTCTAATATACTCATTTCTCACTTTATCCATTCTCTACGTAATCGAATAGTTCAAACTCACTTACATTCAAATGAATGCTTAACTAGAGCAAATATTGGCAACTACATACAGAACTTAACACAAACTGCCTCCCAAGAGCACTCTGCACTCCGAAACCTAAATTGCAAGAAGCGATGTTACTACGCAATAATCTAAAGATCGTATCTAACAGCTTTCTATACATAGCCCGCTGGGTACTGGTCTGTGTGCAAACATTGTTTACTAAAGTTTCAATGTAAAGCGATATTTAGTTCAAACCACAAATAACCTTCGAAGTTTAAAACAAAGGGTGCACAGAGTAAAAATAATTTGAAACTCAGTATGAATGAAAAGTAACATCTAATTTCAGCTATCAAGCTGCTCACACACGGATTAATAACAAACACAGATATTCAGGTACACCCTCATTTAATCCAAAACGTTCTGTTTAAAAAATCATAACCTTTGTTTGTAACCAGTTTTATTAGGACTAGGAGTACACGGAATGTTAAGTCTCTGTAAGGGAAATAAAGGGTTAGAGGGATCAATTCAAATTGGCTAGCTCACAATCGCAGTCGCAGATAGCTACCGCGCGACACCCTGTATATTTGTTTAGGATACATCCCTCTTTATTTACATATCCGTTCAAACACCGCAAAACGTACTTTAATTGTTGGTATGTAAGTTTCAAAATCGATTGGGGGCTGTTCTCATACGCGGAGGCTGTACATGTTTAAGGTATGCACGGATAAACAAAGGGTTTATTGACCTTGGCTTTGGGCCAGGTTTGGAAACAGGCGAATTAGGAGCATCGGGATAATCCCAGTTAAGTTCAGTTGCTTAACAGTCTACCTGATAGTATTGTGTTACTAGATTAGCAGTGGTTGAGTGTCATAATCCTGTACCTATGAAGTAAGGACGTATTTCACTTAAGGTTACACTAGTCGAAAATTCTTCCATACAAAAGTAATCTAGCGATTACTCCACTGTTTGACGATGTACGTTCAAAATAAAAAGTAATATCAATTTATCTCATCATTATCTAGCTCTGTATGGAAATAAAAAAGTAAAAAAAAATATATTTGAAAGTTATGAGCGTCGAAAGTTCCATATTTCAACACTAATTTTAACGCATCTTCGGGCGGAAGTAAATACCATAAGAATAAGGAAAATTGCAAAACGGCCTCCATACAGGGATAGATTAGTAATTCAACAATGCAAATATTTTTATTTCTAAAGTATACATTAAGTAGTTTTTTCATAATATCTAGACTCCCAAAGGTTTATTTATAAAATTTCGCGCGCTCGTTTTCGTTCTAAATCATCATCCATTTCGATACAAATTTGAAAAAGTGCTAATTTGTACGCTTCTTACTGCTCATCACAGTATTTATCTCTTTCGCACGTGTTGTCGGATGAGATAGCATGCATTTTAACCTCGCGCACAAAATAGTTCGTGCCGTCGACTAAGGGAACCTTAAGAAGAAACTTTTATTATGTGAGATACAATAGAGCAGCGATCATGAACCTATGAAAACTATTTTTTTTTTTAATAATATTAATTTATTATCGAAGCCAAGTATAAGGCAAAAAAAAAGTTTTTAACAAAAAAATAAAACCGACTTCCAAATAAAAAAACTACAAAGTGAAAAATAACTTACATTTTGGAAGTCGGTGTCCATGACGAAAAAATTAGTACCTACCAAAGACACCGACTTCAGCAGACAGTTGTTTTATTTTTCACTTTTTAGTTGTACCTAATAGGCAAGTTCTTAGTAAGTACTTAAAATGTCAGAATATATTACCCGAATATCATGAAACTTGAACATAACCGGTGAAATGAGGGTATACCAAAGTGAACTGTACACGTCTGCTTACCCCTTTAGAGCGTACTGACGTGATTTTATGTTATGAAATGGTATTAAAAATATACAGACATGCGATTGCAGCAACTCCGAGAGATTTGCCGTCATTTATTGAAGAGTTCTGTTGGATATCTCCGAAGTTCTTCATCAGATCTTCACCAAATTAAAATGGGACCAATTTGGAAACATACTCTTACAAACAAAAAAATAATTTTTAAATCGGTCCACAATAGACGGAGAAATCGGTCAACATCGAAAAGTCGAACATAGAACCGCCTCCTTTTTGGAAAGTCGGTTAAATACAAACAATGATAACCTGGCTTCCACCAAACAAAGAAAACCTGATAACCTGACTTAGGCTGTTGCCTGTTTCTTCGAAATCAGGAGATGACGTGGCTTCTCATCTCCTGATTTCGTTGAATATTCACTTCCTGAAAAATATTCAATTGTGGGTAGTTGTTCTATCCATATAACCTTTCTCAAAAGTTAAGTCCGAAAACTTTCACTTAAAAGTTTTCTGAAAAATCAGAGGTCGCAGTGGTTGAGCGATTGACTGCTGCGCTGCCTGTCGCGGGTTCGATTCCCGCACGGAACAAATATTTGTATGACCTACAGATAGTTGTTCCGGCTCTGGGTGTTTATGTATGTGAGTTTATATGTTTGTAAACGCACCCACGATACAGGAAGAAATTCCTAGTGTGGGGCAACGTTTTTTTTTTTAAACAAGAAATACCTAAGGTAATCCCAATCATGTACCACGACGTCCACAACCTTGCTCATGTTAATTCACATTGGTGTTAAATTTAAAAACAATTAAATAACAATAGTACAAAAGCCTTGTTCAGATTCCTGGGAATTTGAAGACTATAAGATTAACATAATAATGTTAACTTTTAATACACAACTGCTTACCATATAACCTTGCGAATAAAGTTCTCACTGTATTTAACCATTGTCATTAAGCAGTCAAATAAATCTTTTAAATAGCTACATATGCGAAACATACTCGGTAAATTAAATATACTGAACTTCTTTATGAACCAATTAAAAATGATTGTATTTTTAACATGTGAATAAGTAAAACGAATCAATTATTTTAAGCTGCTACTTATCTTGGCGAGCACCTTTTGGTAATGTAATGGCAAGTTCAAAACTCATTTAGTTAACAGCAATAAAATTTTTGTTTCAAAATCCATACTTCCATACCATACTAATATATCCATACTAATATTATATACTCGAAAGTAACACACCGATTTAGACGAAATTTGGTATGTTGATGGTTTAATATCCTGGAAAGGACGTAGCATTAGCATTAGTTAGCATTTTATATCCTGGTAGTGTGTTCCTTTAAGATGATAAAACATGATTTACGTAGGCGAAACCGCGGGCATAAGTTAGTAACAAATCAAGAGTTAAAACAGCAATGCTTGTTTCAAATTGCAACTAAAAGAGTCCAAATACCTATCTTTATATCTTCATGAAAAACTATGTAGGTACGACTATTTTAATTTCAATGACAATAAATTATTTTCTTTAATTAATTTCCCCGTCCCGCCTCGCCCAAATATTCCAAACAACGTTGTTTACAAAACCAAAATGGCCGCGCTGTCAAGGTACACCGCATTACGTAAACGCAATTTAAAATTCACGCCTGTAAAAACAGCTTTCATCTCTTTAATGTAATCCGTCTGAGATAACTAAGTGACACCCTTCTAAGTACATAGGTACCTTCGCAGTCTTTGAAATAATAAATTGACTCCTAAACAGAGTAAAGATGACTTTGTTATGTCACTACGTCTAACGCGCATTTGGTAAATGTAGTTAAAAACGCCTTAATTGGATTTTGGTTGCCAGAAAATTGCTTTAAAGTGACGTAAACTGTGGAATTATCTTATTTGTATTTTTTTTTATTATGGATAGGCTCGCGCTTGACCACTATCTCACCTGATGGTAAGCGATGATGTGGTCGATGGTGTAACACGCTTGCCTAGAAGTAACCTATTCACTCTTGACATAAAGACCCCGAGGTTGTAGCTATCTGGAAACAGACTCCGGCAGAAAATTCCACTCCTTAGCTGTACACATAGATAAAATAACAATGTCCTTTTAGCGATTTTCTATTAATTTTGTTTGGTGCCGGGTATTAATTTGGCTAATGCGATCTCTTGTAATCGGCTTAAAAGCTCGAAATTGTTACAATAATTATGGTTTAATTGTCACGCTATTTTGTTTTGATCGTTACAAGCAAACATTCATTTGCCTATTAAAAGTATACACAAGGCCAGATTGCTTCGTTCAACAATTCATTTGCACATGATAAGAGCCAGACACTTTTATTCGCGAAAGTACGCCACAGGCTCGATGCGTGTAGTTAATTTTGTTCGACGGCTTTGAGATGCTAATGTGCACCGACCTTCGCGACAGACGAACGTTTGCATATTGGAGTCTTGACACGAGAGTTCACGAGACAGATTAGAAGGAGTTCTATTAGAACAAAACATGAGAGCGAGGGGAAGGAGATCCAGAACAAGAGATGTAGGATTAATTGCGCTTAGAGATCGCGAGAGAAGTCTTAATTCGTTTTATGTAGATCAGGTTTGAATTGAAATGGTTTTTGAGTTCATTTATAGCTATAGTTCTTGGTTAGGTGTTAATTTTGAGATAGACTAGTTTTTTCTTTATCTATTTAATTTTAGGATTCAGTACTCCAATTGGGTACTTGACACATTTTTTACCACTATTCCAAGAATTTTAAAGGCCAAATCTATTGCTTCAATGTTTGCTATTAAAGGCATTGTCATTGATTGTGTTTTCTGATTTCCCCGCTGAACTTCAAATTGAAAAAGTTTTTGTATTTTATAAGCTTTTATTTAACTTGCAATATATGCAATATGTATGTATGTAAATTGTGTTCGTGTCAAATCTTGCAACTGAATTTTAAAGCAGTTATCCTCCACCGATTAAGATGAAATTTTGCATACACGTTCTGTTTGGATGACAACGCATGGATAGTTAAGTGACGTCATTCTAAATCCAATATGATGGACGGCCCAAGATGGCGGACTAGTTATTTTTTGTGCACTGCCATGATATGGGTATCAAATGAATGGGTTTGCTGAGAAGAGTTCGTAAAAAGGTTGTTTTAAAGAAGATTCATAATTAATAATTTTATTTATGGTCTGGCATTTATTTTGAAGAATAAAAATTTTCGTCTATGCATGTTTATATCGTTACAATCCGTTTTAAAAGAACCCTAATTTCAGCCTGGTCGGTTATTGTATCATTAGTAATCTATACCTTATTTTTGGAGACGTAAATAAATTACCGTAAACAATCTGTATTGATTGAAAGTTCTCACAGTGCCTGAAATTAACAAATTCATCCTTCAGGCTACAGACTGTACACGTGGCGGTACACAGGGACAGTTATTTTTTACTGATGCTGATAAATTACATCACAAGCAGAGGTGTTTCTCAATGCAACTCTTGGTAAAAAGATTAAAAATATCCACAGTGTTTTATTGTACGGAATGCAATTGCAAACGGAAATGAGTTTATATGAGCGTCGATTTTAATTGCACTGTTACACTGTGGTACAGAAATAATCCAGTAGCAATGTTATTTGTAGGCGTTGAAGTATAAAACTACTCGATACTGGGAACTTACACGATTACTTACATAGTTTTTAATTGCAGTTTATTCCTGTACTGCCTTATTGAACCAGTATTGTAATGATAAACATTTTATGCTAAAAGAATTACGACTTTTTGCACGTACGATACCACGGACGATCAAACATTAGTGAGTATTTTAATCAAAAGTTCTTTTTTCAAAATGTTTTTTTTTTTTTAAGTGGACATCGCCGTCCAATTAAGGATAAAGCATACAGCCTTTAGGACGAGGATGTATTAGCTTTTGTCACGAAACTCTGCAAAGGTTTTATTAGCTAATTTAACAAAACTCAGCTTTTTGCTGTGATTACAGACGTAAGGGGAAATTAGTTACATTCAGACGCCATGACGCAAAAAGTGACAGTGATAGAAGATTTTAATGATGTTGTTATGTTGTTAGTCAAATTAGCTTCGAGATATTTTTAAAAGAATATCTAATCGACTGCCATAATTGACGTAACTTGAAACTCTTTTGTAAGAAATAAAAGGAAATATGGGAGTGATTAAGGTGTGGTAGAACGTTATCTTTCTATTTAGCGTTTTTTTTTGTTTCACTCGATATTCTAAAAAGTAAATACAAATTAGAAACAATAAGTAAATGATATATATTTATAGATACAACAAATACCTATTGTCAAATGTATATTTGGAAACACATTAAATCAAAATACGAACGTTTAAATTGAAACTGAGAGTTGTGATTTAAAAATTTTTTTAGGCTCCTTTGATTTTTTAAATTCGAATCGCTTCTCTTTTCAAACAATTTTAATAACCTAAAAACAAGGAAGATTATTCAGCTGGCACACTTGGCACAATTCCCTTGCCTCAGAGGAAGCGAGCCAATACGTCGTAAAATGCGAACGCATGCGAATCATTGTAAGACAAACGATCAATCTTGTGCTAGACGCCTGCTAGACAATGTTATACGAAAGATAGGCAAGAACAATGAGAAAATCCATCATTTATATTTTCTGTGTGTGGAATCATTATTGAACTTATTTTGAGATAAGTAATTAATTAAATTAGAGCGGTTAAATTAACTGCATTGGTAAAAGCAAGTAGAAAAACCGGCCAAGTGCGAGTCGGTCTAGCTATCACGGTTCTTGAGATACAGCCTAGTGACACACAGAGAGACGGACAGTGGAGTCTTAGTAATAGGATCCCGTTTTTACCCTTTGGGTACGGAACCTTAAAAAGTAACATATCTTCCTATATCTTGCTTGTATTCCCAGATTGATTAGGCAGAGTTGTAAATCATAGTACACCCACAGTGTACAGGGGAGAGCCATCAACTGGCCACAAAAACCGACTCCAGGCTGCTACTGAGAAGACTAGATGGAAAAACCTAGTATATCACTTAGCCCAACCCGGTAATCGAGCCCAGGCCATGATGCTTAGCAATATCGCTTGCGAAAAACAACTATCAAGGCAGCATAAAGTAATATAATACAAGCCTATAACAGTCCCAATGGAGAGCAAATACCTCTTGTCATACAGAAAACCAAAAGTAATATATTAAACATTCCTAAAACACATCTAAAATAAACAAATGCACATCTATTTGGTGGACGCGTAATGCCAGGTTCACACAGTGGTTTAGAACATGAGGGCGCGCACACGCGCGGTCAGAGCGTACCGGCGCCGCCGCGTCCGTCCCGCCCCCGTCCGCTTCCGGAATTCGCGCCAGATGCAATTTGTAACGTCCTCTCCATTGAAAATAATGGTAAGCTGGATATGAAATAGAAAACCTAGTTTGCAGCAGAGGAAATTATATGTAGAAACGCTTTGTGTGGAAGTGGATATTAAATATTAGATGTGCTGTGTTATTGTTTAGTTGGGATTTAGTGAGCTCGAGGCTAAAGTTGAAAAAATTGCTGCAGAAATATTTGTTTTATTATTATTAAGAACTAACCACAGTTTCACCACTATCTTTTCTGATGGTAAACGATGATTTGGTCTAAAGTGAAGCATGCTTGCCTAGAAGTAACCAATTCACTCTTGACTTCGCCATAGCTGTACGCACAATGAAAGTATTGTATCTTGGTACTAAAAGCCGCTTAAACGTACCTACTGTAACAATTACTTCAACCACCGCCACATTTACACAGTCACATTCACAGTAACAGATTATTAGAAAATATTGCTACCTAACAAAACCGCACTTAGCATCAGTCCATCCAAGGAACATGGTTAAGTGCCTTTGTAAATATAACAACGGAAAGAAGGCACATCAGTCGATAACAGTTTCATAGCCGTAGGTCTAAGAACTTCAGCCATTAGTTAACTCACAAGGATGAAACTGAAGGGCCTGCACCCTCAAGAAACCACAAATATTTGAAGCAAAACTTTACAGTTACTACCAGTTATGTTAACATCGAACGGCAATGCTCTAAGGTGGATCTAGAGTTTGCCAAAAGCACCCGTAAATCGTAGTCAGCAGTACAAAGGCTGAAGGACCCGAGTCTAGACGTAGCTGTAAACTTTGTAGACGACATATAATATGCATAGAGTTCCGCGTCGATAAATATTGTTGTTGCTGGCAGTAAATGCTTGAGTACCGACTGGTTTAACAAACAAGACGGCCTAGACAGTGTGTCAACAGTAACGATTGTCAAAGATTCTAAAATTTGTGTCCCGCACATTTTGGAATTTTGAAAATCTTTATCGCTCGAATGACATTTCGTCTAATCTAGAGCCCAAGGTGGAGGTAAATTTATAGCTGAAAAAGGAAGCAAAACATCGAAAAATGAAAAACTAGTTTTTGGATATTGAATCATCTTAAAGAGAAACTAAACCCGCAGCCTAATTGCGTAAGTGAATTCTGCAAAGCAAACAAGTCGATTCCTTCAAAGAATTAGAATCATTTCTTTCAACATTTTCGGTATTGTGAAACTAATTTGGAAAGAGTACAAACATCTTTCTTTGAGTTGAAGTTCATCTACTGCGTTATGTTTCATCAAACTCGAATGATTTATTTCCAAATGATTAGGACATAATTTCATTATACAATACCAATAGTGAAGTTTTATCTCGATTCTTCCGCTTTCGTTCATTCTTTACAATCAATTCTATGTCAAAATATTGGTAATGGAAAGGAGCATAACCTTTCCTTTTCAAAGTGTAATATGTAATACGTGCTCATAGATAGAAAGTCGTTTTCGGGAAGGTTCCGACTTGGTTGCTTTGCAGAATTCACTTACGCAATTAGGCTGCTGGTCTACCTAAACGGGCCACTGATCTTAAATATAAAAACTGAAAAATTTGTCGCCACTATAACTGCGTATTTGGTGCACTAAACCATTTACCTTACTCATTCTTTGATAAATATTGTGGCATTCCAAAAAGCAAATTCTCTTGTGTAGGTAAACACCATAAATTTGATAGAATAACACGAAATCCATTAATTACATCGTTTTACCAATAACTTCAAAAGGAACATGTAAATAAAAACTAGTTTAACAGACATTATTATTCAGTATAGATTCGCATCATCCGACGAGCCTCATTGCAATCCTCATTTCCCGTTTTCAGTGTCGAACGAGCATAAACTGTTGGCTATTTTCATTTGATACCATTCAGCTGTCAACCGGGCCAGTCTACTCACAAAATACTTGAATTAGACGTTCATTGTGCTAACAAATTGCCAATGCGCCGTGTTCGGAGCTGTTCAGAGCTATTTCGATGTTTTGTTGCGTCCCAGATGCGATTTTGTTAATACGGGTGCATCATTCTTTGGGTCTGTAATTTTTGGTAGTTAATTGTTAATTTGTTTATTTTTGGTATAACAAAATTGTTGAGCTTATGGCTTATGTAATGGTAGATCGTTATTGACGCACAGCATTCAATAGTTCTTTTGGTGTATTTGTTCTTTCACTTCAATTTCATTATAACATCATTGATCTCTTGATTCATTAATCTAGTACTATCTGTAGGTATTCTACCCTTTGTAAGTGGTGCATTACTTTATTGATCAGCATTACACAGAAAAGATTCCACCTCCACGTTGAGTAATATATTAAGTCCATCTTATCCACTACAGCTTCACTGATGCACCTTGTGCACGAGTGGATCCCAGACGTCATTTAAAATAAATGAACTCGGAATATAAGTCGAAATAAAGAGAGTACATTGATCCTCAAACGTAATAAATTCGCTACATAAGAAATAAGGTTATGCTGGTAACAAAACTAATAAATAAGCCCGTTCTTGTAACGTAAGAGGGACTTGTCAGCTCTCACCAAGCGAAAAAGCGGAAGAAAACACCAATAATGGATAATAATCGTAAAGCAGAAGCAGTTATCGACATCTCGACTGAACCAAGCGACCGACCCGGCACAATTATAATAATTGAATCAGGAAATCGTTCCCCTCCAAGCAAAAGTATAAATACATCAAAAAGGGCTCTCATCGACGCGGCTGCTTCGTGCCTTATTTATTTATTTAGACTCGATAAAAAACCTAAAGCGAGCGGCCATGTCCACGAATATATTCTACTCAGTGGGGACGCAACGCTACGAGATGGACAGGACAATCTGAATATTGATCATACAGTCGTAAAGAGTTATTGAAACTTTTTGCTGAATTAATAAATAGAAATCGATACAACTGCACGTGGCATCACAATCACGCTGAGGGTTCTTTGTATTACAAAGAACAAATCCATAAATGAAGCCATATTTATTTCCACAAATCCCTTTTCCAATGCCAATGCAGTAAGCCGTATATGTAATTGTTGCAGAGCTTTCGCTGTTTCAAAAGGTCTGCGTCCCGCATTCATATTAACAAAAGTTGGCAGACCTACTCGCCGCACACACATGCAGTCTACACCTGGGACCGATACACCAGCGACAAAATCATTATTCATCCCCTCACAACTTTGGCCGCACAAAAACCATTCAAAAACTTGTATCCGAACGAAATCCGCATAAAAAAATGTTCGTCAATTGAAAAATACGCGGCAATGGAAAGCTCGCTTACAGCCTAGATGGAAATGGCGGGAGAGTTCATCGAAGGTGTCACGAATTTTCCATTTAGGTATTATACACCAACTACGATTAATTGAGGTAAGTTTATTGCTATAATTACAATATAAATTGCAATCGGACAATACCTTCAAGTGTAATATAACTTTTATTAACGTTATTTCGATTGAGGGAAATCTATTGGATAGTATTTATGTATTTATTAAAACTTATGCACAAGCACAAAGGCGGACTTAATGCTTTAGGAATTTTCTATTTGGTTGATAGGAATATTAAGAGAGATTTAAACTTTTTGACCTACAATAATTGTCAGAGATGGAATTTCCTGTCCGCAATTTGTTGATGATATTAGACATAAAATGTGTGTCTCCTCCTACAGCATATTATTGGGCACGGTTCCAATCTCGCAAGCTGTGGTACCCATTATTAATATTCCTATCAACCTCTCCAACAAACATGACTATGCTTGAAGGATCGCCATAATAGTTTATTGGAGCAAGGTTTAAGCTCACGACACTCGATACTCGATCGTCAGTCGTCGCCTTGCTCGTTTAGCTCGACTCTTATGGTAGCAAGTTCACGAAAGTTTATCTATCTCAAGATACAAAGGTTAACACGATTATGATTGACCTCATGTTTAATATTACTCGTAACTTCAGTCAAGGAACAAACAGTATAGTTCTCGCCAACTTCTTGGCCGCCCTGAAGTGGCTAATTTCATTATTATAAATATTTTTGAGTGGTGTTTCGGAAGAATCCTTTTTTAGAGGCAAAGTATTATCTGTAACATAATTAAAATTACCACATTTAGCACTATTTCGGATTTGGTGCATCACAAAATTTCGCTTGAACATTGTGTTAAACTTTTAGTATTTTAAGTGACCTTTTTCGCTAATTTTCAGATCTTAGAAAAACACATGAGATTTAAAGATTTCTAGTTGGTATAGATATATGGTTGCTTTTTAAGCTATTGCATAGCTTCTATCGCGGGCCTTGAGCGCGGGGACCGAATCCAGAAATTCCGTAACGAAAAAAACCTCACGCTCCCCACTCCGACGGGCAAGGAGGTGTGGCTTGAAGGCCGTGCATCGTCTAACGTCGTTTCAGTTCGGCAGTCTTCGACACGGCGTTGTGTGCATTGTACGACTCTACGAAACTTGTTTTTGGTGTATAGATAATGCACATGAATGCCGCGCAGAGAAAGTATATATGATATTATATCTATATAAATGTACATCGCGCGAAATTCGATAATCACTTCTTAATATTGTTATTTTTTTATAAATGAATATTGTTTTGGTGTGTCATTACACTATTTATAGCTAATTATTTATACCTATTATTTATACCTAGATATTTTCGTTTAATAATCAATATTAACTTTTTTTATTTATTTAATAATAGAAAAAATTGTTTTCTTATCGGTCACCACGCTCAAAAAGTGTAACTTGAATTAATATCAAAGAAAAAGCAATACTGCATGAATAAAAAAAATAAAAAATAAAATATATAATTGCATAAGTTGATACAAAATGCTATGCAATAGCTTTACCGCGGCAGTCCCCGAGTGCCACACGTCTTTTTTTGTACACTTTTAAATTGATATATAAGACAGATTATTGTGATTTATCATGTTTACTGTTGATTGTTGTAAACTTTATCTTTTTCCAACAATTCCCTGAATATTGCATAAATATTATAACCCTACCTACAGTTTTTCATTGTGAATGTACAAAATTTGCTTTAAAAATGTATAGTCCGAAACACCACTCAAAAATATTAATAATAATGAAATTCCTGTTACAACCGGATCGGACGAAACTCAGCGGCCGAAACACCTACTAAGCCCCTGAAGTTGGCTACAATAGCTGCGCCGTAGTTAATCTCAAACAAAAACAGCACCGATTCGTGCCTTGCGCATCGGAAAGCCAACTTCAGGGCGGCCAAGAAGTTTGGCGAGAACTATGCTCGAGATCTCGAGAGCAAAATACTAATACAATTAGCGAGTTTCAAAAGCGTTTTCATGAGAATAAACTTGATTCTAAAGATGGAGTCATCTCTTAATTCAGTTGGAACAAAAAAGAGTCAGAAACTCAGAACAATTGAGTGAACTGCATCGAAGATTTTATCTTTATCAACAACTTGATGTTTTATGAACACTTTGTGCCGATATAAAGTTTATGACACGGCTCTTAATACAAATATAGCGAAATTTTGCATCGCGAGAGAGTCAACTTTCGCTAACGAATATGGTCGGAGCGGGTTTTATTTCGAAATATATCGGCGCAGCACAGGGCTGCCAAGCTGCCATATGCTCGTTTCCCTTCAATTGTTGACCATCTAGGGCTACGTCTGAGTTCAAAGTGGCATGTTTTGTTCTAGGGATATCAAGATTATATTGTTTGCATACTGATTTAAGATGTGATCATGTGACATTTATTTTAGGTGGGTGAGAAACTGTCTCTGGAAATTCTGTCGCTTTTCCCATGCCACGCTGGGAAGACGGAGAGGTGATATTTTAATACTCTTATTTCCATAATAACTACATCGTTATAAAAAAAAACAAACGCAATTCAAGTGATACCGTCACAGTTACAATCCGTTTTTTGTTAGAACTCGTTTTCCCTAGTTAAAACTAGAAATACCTAGTGAAAACTACAATTTACCACTGATATATTTGATTTTCAGATAAAACTTGTCACTCCGAGCTTTAGCTAAAACTAGCACTGGAGAAACTAATCATGGACGAAATGCACTATGTATAACGCCCGGGCATTATGAATCTAGTCAAGTCAAATCGGGCAATGTAATAAATACTGATTTAAACTTCTGTATTTTTCACATTGTCTGGTCATTGTGAATATTGCTACGTAACGGTTGGGCAATTTGATAATTATGGTCAATGAATTAGTCCAAGAGCGAGCGAATTGAGCTCGGGAGCTAAGGGAACCCCGACACGGATAGGTTAGGTTCGAAGGAGATGACGGGAGCTTAACTGAGCGAGCAAAGCGAGCGAACTCGGCTCCCGCCATCTCCTTCGTGTTAGGTTACTTTAGACCCTGCAAACCGTCGGCTCCGTCGTTTTTGTTGCTTAAATAGTAAACGTACTTAACTATTCTAAATTAATAAACCAATGTCAACATTAAAATATAACAGTTTTATCACATTGTCTACTCATATTGGGCATTTAACTGATAGGTAATCAATTTTGAGCATGAGTTAATTCTAGTTTCAACAAAGGCATTTAGTGAAAACTAATTCTAACTAGGGAAAACGCGTTCTATCTAAAAACTGGTTTTAACTGTAACAATACGATTGGCTAATGGAAATTCATTCAATCAATCGCAGCAGTTAATTATAGATCGCCTTCTGCCAGCAGGACTTTGAAAGCTTCTGGAAGGACGCACCTTTTTACGACCAAAGTACCGTAATAATATACAACACAAACCCTTCCTTCCAGAAGATCTTCCAGCAGGACACGTCATCGGGTGATCTATTACTAACGTGTCCTAGACAATTTTTAAGATGAATTTCGCGATAATTTTAATAATATAATTATAATTTTAATAATGTAATTATAAATTTAATAATGTAATTATAATTTTAATAATATAATTATTTAAATTATAATTATTATTTTTTCGTTTTCATTATATACTGTTATTTTTTTTCTAATTAAGGGCCCGTTAACCTCAGAAATAGCACAGAATCATTAAAACGTCTGCAATATTTCTTATTTAATCGCCAGTCAACATAAGCACTCTATAAATTGAACAAACTTGAATTTTATAGTTTAACTGCATAACTAATCAAGCCTAGTTAACAAAATCCTATCCTATCCAATCCTAGTTGTAAAATAATTAAGCAAATGGCTCTTAAAAATAAATTTTAATTAAAAACTGATGTCACCCTGTAATATTGCAGGTGTAACTTTAGATAGATAATATTTTTTTTATATATTTATAATTTATATAAATAGGAATAAGGCGAAGTTCCCAACAGCTATTGCTGATGTTAATTATAGACGGACAAACATTTTTTGCATTGACAAATTAGAAGGCCTTGTTTGATGTATTTACAGTAATTTGTATTTTTGTTGTAATTTATTGTTAGAAATATTATGTTTTTAGGGTTCCGTACCCAAAGGGTAAAAACGGGACCCTATTACTAGGACTCCACGATCCATCTGTCTGTCTGTCTGTCACCAGGCTGTATCTCATGAACCGTGATAACTAGCCAGTTGAAAATTTCACAGATCATGTATTTCCGTTGCCGCTATAACAACAAATACTAAAAAAAAACATCTGTTTTTGGTCAGCCAGCTCGTGAATGTGTATCCTCCGACTACACTGCAAGATTTTTCTTGTTTACATCTTTTTAGTTCGCTTTTTAAGCAGTCGGGTTTTTTGATTTTATTTACTTTTTTTATTTACCTTATACTTTTTTTCGAATGGCTTTACACATATAAGTGGTATATATGTTTGTAATCACCTCTAAAAACTCTTCATTTTGATACCACTCGATGGGTTTCGAAGAAAAAAATAATTGCATCCCTTACAATATGGCGTATGGTGTTTCTTTTTTTTATCGGCACTTATCCAAGAACACTTGGGCGTCCAAGACCTATCTAACGATGTAATTAGATAGGTCTTGGACACCTTAATTATAAAAATCCGTCAAGTGGTTTGAAAGATACGAGGTAGTAAAGAGTATTACATACAAACAAACATGCATACATACAAGATACGCGCGAAAAACATAAACCTTTCCTTACAGCAGGGTAAAAACAGAATAAAATAAATATTTAAGTTGGGCTCCCATACAACAAACATGATTTTTTTGCCATTTTTTGCGATAATGTTACGGAACCCTTCGTGGCGAGTCCGACTCGCACTTGGCCAGTTTTTCCTTGTAAAGGCTCTCACAGTCAGGTGCGACGCGACAATGGTACACGAGAGGTTAATGAGAGTAGAAATTATTAATTGGAATATAATATACAGAAAAATTAAGTTGACAGTCAGTTTGCTAACCAATCAATTATCCCGACTGTACATAACTGTCAACCCTATTATCAGTTGACATCTTCACGTTTCTTAATTGATCGGGGACTAATTACAAGAGTTGTGAGGCCAATATATTGACGAAGTAATCGGTGTTGAACACTTAATACAGACTTTCGATATGTCTGATGTAAAGTACGGCGAAAGAATCCATTTTATATCTGATAAAAAATATTGAAAAGACTATTGACTGGATTAAAAGTTGATTCAATACCATCGAGCAATAAGAACTTAGCGCTACATTTTTTTTTAAATAAACCTTCTGGTACAATATTACGAGTATGTCTGTGTTGTAATCGCAATATATTGAGATTATATAATAAATGAGTGTGGGAAAATATACCCATGAAGCAATTGAACAATAAAAAATACGACGTGTATTTTTTTAAGAAAACACTACACAAATGCATGAATAAATTCGTGTAATAGTACCTAGGAATGTAATATTTCATACAAAAATTACAAGACAAACACAATCGTTTACTGTTTTATAATAAACTAGCTGACCCGGCAAACTTTGTTTTGCCATAAAAACACCAAACATTCATCTACCCAACACTACTCCACCTACCCAACACTACGCCACCTACCCTACCCTACCCTACCTACCCTACCCTACCTACCCTACCCTACCAACCCTACCCTATCTACCCTACCCTACCTACCCTGCCTTACCCTGCCCTACCCTGCCCCAACGGAAAACGGGTTTCATTTTTATATATATAGACTAGCGACCCGCCCCGGCTTCGCCCGTTACAAATTATACACAAAAACCTTCCTCGTTTCTCACTCTTTCTATTGGCGAAAACCGCATGAAAATCCGTTCAGCAGTTTTTGAGTTTATCGCGTACAAACGCGGCGGCGGACTTTATTTTATAATATTGTAGCGATTTATGCAAGCAACGTTAAGTTTTCAAGTGTTTACTTTTTAATAAGCATGTTGATATAAACGATGAAGCTTCACGTGGGGTTCAATTTATGAACATTGTACTCACATACACGACGATTATTCCGGGAATGCCTTACCTGCAAGAGAATAATAAAAATAAGTATTACAGTTACAAGCATCATAATTTGGATTGTACACTCATAGCCTTAATAATATATGCGTTTTTACTGTCGTAATAATTCGAACACATTATAAAAGAGTTTATTACTTCATTTTGAAATCTTTTTGTGAATTAAATGTAATAAACGGATAATTTACACTTTTTAATTATTAATAAGTGTTCAAAATTTGCAATTCATATGTTGACGTATTGAGGAAATATAAGAGGACCACAAATAAATATAAATAAGGACAGAATAATGATGATGATATTTTGTTTAAGAATTTAGAAGATTACAAACTAATTTTATGTGTTGTGGGATTCAGACTAAAATCTTTTACAGCCTGTACGCAATTATTGACCTTGTACAATAATATCCATTCTTTCTGGCCGCTCTGAAGTTGCAGTAAACAGCAGCTCGCCATGCCATGCGCATAAGCCTAAGTTCAGCCCGGCCAAAAATTTTGGGGACTACTGTATGTTATTTTATTATTTATTTATACTTCTAATATAGTATGTCAGTTATGTACAGCAGTTCCACATAGGCGGACTTAAGAGAAATGCATTCTGAGAGCTCCGACTGAATTTCCTTTATTTAAATTTTTAATTGGAGTTTTGTCTCTCGCCTATTTCCTTCTTCAGTATTGGACAAATTTAAAAGATATTACATAAATTGAATAAAAAAGATATGTTGTGCCTGTATGTTTTTCATTTATAGTTGTCACATTTGTACAGTATACTTCTTATAAAGTAGCTTGATCTCTGCGACAGCTGTTAGTATTAATACAGTAACAATAGCGCTTGACAGGCTAACAATAACGTATACGTCAGTTTGACATACGTCGCAGAGATCAAGCTATCTTTTATGAAGTATAGACCTCTGTTAACAGCGCAATTTTGAGCATTTTTTGAGGGTTCTATACTCCATTTGCGATAACATTAGACGTTTAAATTTGCCCATTTTACAGCCCGTTCAACCGATTTTGACTTCAATTGCGTTAGTTATACAACAAATGGTAGCTGTAGTAAAAAGTTGGTTTTGGTAACAGGTTTTTGCTTTTTATGTCATCCTTATGTTTACGGGATAGAACTCAAAATCGGTTGAACGGACTGTAAAAAGATTTGGAAACATGTCTAATGTTATTTCAAATGGAGTTTAGTGCTTCTAATGATAATGTATCATGAAAAAGGAAAACATAGGGGCACAGTATATATATCTTTCTTTATCAGTTTATGGAATATCTTTTAAATTGGTCCAATATTGGAGGAGGACATAGGCGTGTCCACACCCCGAATTATGATTTTTTACTAAAGATATTCGGTATTCTCGGATATCTGCGACCGCATTTGTTCTTAACGCAACAAGACATACAGACATGTCCCTCTCTTCCTAATTATTTTCTAGTTAGGTAACACCGCAATTAGCGACATCCTCTGCCATTTAATAGCCAAATAAATACTTAAAACGGCGATAAAATTATTACACAACAGTTTCGCAGACCAGCTCTTATATAATAATTAAAATAAATTATGAATACAGGTAGATGCCCACTTAGCCTTTTCATAACAAAGGCTTATGAGCATAATAGCCTCACGAGAGGCTAACATATTTCTAGCTTATAGCCATTTGTAGCCTGAGAGCATTTTACAAGAGCCTAGGCAAGCTGTGAAAAATGAAGTAATCAAGGTGAATCCTAGACCTCCTGTGTGCACGGATGTTTTATTTAAAGAGCAGTGAGATTAGAGGTGAAATATGTGTATTGTTTGTGACTAGGAATATTGAATCTTCAGGTTGTGACTTGAATGCAACGGGAGAACAGCGTCTTTTTGTGTTTTGACGACATAAGTACATTCAGGGAAAGTAATTGTTCGTCAAATTAGATAGTTTAAAACTTAGTAAATTTTCAATTTAACGGCAGTCGCTGGCAGAAGAAGTAAACATTTTTTTTAAATTAATCTATACTAATATTATAAAGCTGAAGAGTTTGTTTGTTTGAACGCGATAATCTCAGGCACTACTGGTTGGAATTGAAAAAATATTTATGTGTTGGATAGTCCATTTATCGTGGAAGGTTATAGGCTATATAACATCACGCTACGACCAATAGAAGCGAAGCATAAATGTTGTAAAAACGGAAAAAAAATTACCTTTATGAGAGCTTCCGTAGCGTGCGCTGCGTAAACGGTTAAAGTTACCTAACCAGTTAAAGGGAGCGAAGCCGCGGGGGATAGCTAGTTTGTCTATAAGTATGTACATTTGGTGTTGTGATTGCGACCATCATTACGTTTTTTAGCTGGCACGATCTCTGTTGAAGAGCTATTTCTTCGTCAATAAGACAATGCGGATTTGTACCCACCCACTGCTGCTGGAACCCACTGAAAACCTGTTTATTACACACTAGCTGTTCCCCGCGGCTTCGCTCCCGTGGGCCACCCCACAGGATCCGTCTTCGGGATTCAAGAATAGCCAATGTCACTCAGGAATAACGTAGCTTTCTATTGGTGAAAGAATTTTTTAAATCGGTCCAGTAGTTTCGGAGCCTATTCGGTACAAACAAACAAACAAGAAAATCTTTCCTCTTTATAATATTAGTATAAACATAGGTACGGACCTCACACACCCTATGACCTAAATTGAAAAAGACCTCTTAATAATCTTCATCTTAATTTAATAAAGCTTATATCAATAAATTCTCAGTGTCGATATATTCAGAAGTAACGGCCTGTGCGCACGCGCCATAAAAATAAATATCATAATACTAACATAAATCACGGGACCGCACATCCTGCACCCGGCTTTATTATACAGATTTTATGCGACAAATTGTTCAGTTATAATTTAGTGGCTCTGGTAAATAACTGTAGGTAGGTAAATAAGTCATCAACATTTGAAAACATAATTATGAAACACAAGCTTTTATCATATGCATTATGTACTTTATTGTACATAATGCAAACAGATAAAAACACAAAAATCAGTATTAGAGGATACTTAAGGATACAAATACAAAAAAACCGCCCAAGTGTAAGTCGAAGCTCGAAGGGTTCCATACCATTATCGCAAAAATCGGCAAAAAAATCACTTTTGTGTTAAGTGGGGCTCCCATACAAGAGCCCCACTTAAATATTTATTTTATTCTGTTTTTAGTATTTGTTGTTATAGCAGCAACAGAAATACATCATCTGTCTGAAAATTTCAACTTCCTAGCTATCACGGTTCATGAGATACAGCCTGGTGACAGACGGACGGACAGACAGACAAACAGACGGACCGCGAAGTCTTAGTAATAGGGTCTCGTTTTTACCCTTTGGGTACGGAACCCTAAAAACAATATTAGTGGAGGGAACACAGCTGTTCAATGATTTACCGGAGGATATAAAGAGGTGTGATAATATTAACATATTTAAAACTAAAAAAACTGGCCAAGTGCGAGTCGGACTCGCGCACGAAGGGTTCCGTACCACTATCGCAAAAAACGGCAAAAATAACGTTTGTTGTATGGGAGCCCCACTTAAATATTCATTTTATTCTGTTTCTAGTATTTGTTGTTATAGCGGCAACAGAAATACATCATCTGTGAAAATTTCAATTGCCTAGCTATCACGGTTCATGAAAAAAGTTCTGCGGAGACACACATAAAAAAATACAATCGAATTGAGAACCGTTTCCTTTTTTGATGTCGATTAAAAAGTTGATAATATTCATGAGTAGATTATTTTAACCCCTGAAAGATTGTAAATAATTATAAAGTCAGCCTGTATATAGAATTGTACGTAGGTAGTAATCTATATAGACTTGTCATAACTCATAACCAATCGCTTCAATCCATTTAGCCATTTATCCAATATCCGAATGTCAGACTAAAAATAAGACTAGATGAACAGTTATTATCTTTAATCGCTTTATCGGTTTTATCTTAATTAATCCCTCTGGCACTTTGTACTTACGTTTCTTTTGCCTTTTCAACCGTTTACTAGGATCAATTAGTGACAGAGAACTTTTAAAAGATGGTATTTTTAAGTTATTAGAGTATCAAGCTTGCTGGAATTGCAGATCTTGAAAACATTCTCTCTTTTGAAGTTCTGACTGAGATTTTTCATTTTAGAAAAAGCTTAATTTGTCAATAGAATTTGTTTGAGTCAAGACAAAAAGCGACTTTTTGCAGAAATCAGCGATTTATTTCAAGTTGAATTCAGAGTAATGGCAGTGTTTTTTCATTTGCCAAATCTTTTTTATTAAAACGTCCTAATAAGTTTCAGCAATTCTGTAACTAATATCTAAACTAAAAAGTTTTATTAAATCGAATTTCAACAGTTCAAAATGTTGAAATGAATAAAAAAGTAGACGGTATTAGTTAGTGTCTGCCGTCAAGTAGAAAATTACATTCGATTGAACAAGATGAATTACAAAATGCTTTTAAAGTAAAAAGTTGTCCTTTCCTTTAAATTAAAAACCTCTAGGTTAGGAGGATAGGATAGGTGAACCCCTTTTCCGCACTCAAAACTCCCATTTGGTCCGTTGTGCGTGCAGGCCGCCTCTCTGTGAGAGGGGATGGGCTGTAATCCACCACGCGGGCCCAGTACGGGTTGGTGGGTGGGTTGGTGTTGTCTTTCTTTCGTTTTGAGAGCAGTGATTAAATAATTTACACGAAGTAAAGCGTCTGCATGGATTCGAACCCACGACCTATAACTTGTAACAGTCGCGGCCGTTACCACCACTGCTTTTTAATAACCTCTATAATGAAAAATAATGGAATATTTTTCATGTTGAAATGTTTCCATAAATAGTTAAGTTCACGAAGTTTCTTCGTTGAAATCCGGTTCGGAATTCTTATTTCCCAAACATTGTTTGCGAAAGAATGAACTCTCTGTAGATTATATCTACATCAACAATACTAGCCGATTTATCATAATCAGGCCCAAAAGAAAACATGTACAAAATCACAAATCCGGCCAAGAAAATTTACCCAGACCACAAAGTTCAGTATTTACGAATCGCGATCGCAGAAAACTGCTGGTAACGATCCATGCGGAACCCGTTTACTACAAAATAAAATCAGAGTAACGTAATTCTTGTACCTACTTGATGTACGACCTTTTGCAGGCAGCAAAGCAAATCGCCTAGATTTTTCTAGCGAAACAGACGTTAAATTGGCAAATAAGTTCCGAGGACGTGTCATTTACACGTCCGCGGCGGAAAAAGGACCACATTTGGAATTCAGTTTCTTTTTTAATGAAAATGAATAATATTAGGTGACAACAGATTTTAACATATGAGTTATATCAATTAATAAAACTAACGCTATGCACAATTCATTAATTCTTCTTCCTAGCTTTTTACCACTTTAGTTGGGGTTGGCACTACATATTTTACGGCGCCAAGACATTCTAAAAATAAATTTCGGAAAATAAAAATGAGATTCAAGTCCACCCAAAAATCACTTCACTAATCTGCTAACTACCTCTAGATAACGAACCTAGACCGGTATTAATTTAATCAGTCGGCCATTTATCCGTCGTACTGTCCTGTACACTTTCCCAAGGCAGAAAGTGTACGAAATATGTGTAGCAAATAGCACCGCGCCCAGACTTGCGATGTGAAAATGATTTACGTAGTCGAAGAGGGAAAAGCAACCGATTTCCCCGGACATAAATCCGACGAGTCCCGAGCAGAGATGTTAAGGAGCAACGTAACCGAAACTATCGGATATCTGAAATAAAGCCCATCCGTAACCGTAACCGAATTTGATATAAAGCTTCGTATAATTTCGGATAGGGGCGGTGTCTAAATACGACACGTTATGACAGGCTTTTTACCAGGCCGAGCCGACACACTAGCCGCGTGTGTCACGTATATTTACAACAATGTAATTATTCGTAACCGAACTTTACCGAAACTAACGGATAATCCGAAACACTTTCATATCAGTAACCATATCCGAAACCGGTATAATATTATTTCTATATCCGAATCCGTATTCAGATCCGAAATTTCATATCCATAACATCCCTGGCCCCGAGTAGTCCCGACCTAAAAGAGTTATAAGCAAATCACATTTTTCCATTGGCTGAGATATTTTGCAGACGAGTGATGTGGAACCCTTTCTTGTGGAAGTTAATAATGAGATGATGGTACGAATAAATCATTGGATATTGGTAAAGCAGATCAAGAGCATTTTTGTTTGCTTTGGTAAAACGGAATTGCTAATATATCTACTTATTATTTGATACCTAAGATCACCAAAGATCAAAATTTGCTCTTTAGTATCTGTCGTTCGCATAAATATAAAAAGTACCAGTTGGTATTTTATTTCTGATGTAAAGTTCTCGAGTTTCTTGAATTTATTATACAACCTTTAAACCTTTGCGATGCGTGCTGCAGTTTTATCCAACCGCGAATATAATTGAACACATATGAGAAGCAATGTAGTTATAAAACCGTCCTCAGTACCTAATGTATCGAGTTTCCATTGTGGACATAATATCCCCAAAGAGAAGTACACTACAGTGCATGCAACGAGAGCCACAGCCTATAAATTGGCAACAGTAGCCAAACAAAGCTCCCCTGTACCGTGAAAATACCGCAACACTGCAATGTGAAACATAATTGAGGTTAACGGAACGAAATTTAAGTTGCCATGAGTTTCATTCTTTATGAAACAGCGAAATGGTCGGTCAAAAACGAAAAGCCTCACACCCACTCTATGAATGCATTTATATTATTTTATTAAAATAAACGGCACATAAAGAAGGTAAAATTCAATAATGTGACGAATTAATAATAATGTTAAATGATGAAATTATTGCAATTACAGTTACTTTCATTGTATTTTGTCATAATCAACTCAGCAGTAATAGAAAATTACATACCAATACCGTTACCGTTTAAAAAAATAACATATTCAATATCCATAAATCGTACAAAATATCATTACATTAACATTTTTGATGTCATTTGTAGACTGTACTTTAATAATAATAATAATCGTTAAATAATAATTTATTAAAATGTATTCACGATTTTTATTGGTCGACAGTGGATGAGTTTCCGATAACATAAAGTGATTTCGGATAATAACCGATCTCATGTTATTCAAATTCTCTCACTTCAGAAGTTTTTATAATTAACTACTCATAATTAGAGGCGTTTATGGTTAATTGATGGCCCTTATATTTCACTTTGTCGGCTTACTATATCTCTTTCGCCCTTCTCCTATCATTTGATAGTGATAAATGTAAGAATGCGTGAAATTATTTAATACTTTTTATCTCATTAGGATTGGCTTTTAATTATTTGGTGATTAAGAGATGTTGACCCATAGGAATTGATTTAGTTATTATTTTGTTGTTTTTATCCTACTGTTTGAAACTTGCGTCATGGTCCCAATAAATACGTTTCTTCCTTGCTGATTATAAAAAACAGAAATAAAAAACCGGCCAAGTGCGAGTCGGACTCGCGCACGATGGGTTCCGTATCATAATCGCAAAAAAACGACAAAAAAATCACGTTTGTTGTATGGGAGCCCCACTTAAATATTTATTTTATTCTGTTTTTAGTATTTGTTGTTATAGCGGCAACAGAAATGCATCATCTGTGAAAATCTCAACTGTTTAGCTATCACGGTTCATGAGATACAACCTGGTGAAAGATGGACAGACAGACAGACGGACGGACCGCGGAGTCTTAGTAATAGGGTCCCGTTTTTACCCTTTGGGTACGGAACCCTAAAAACCAATGCTTACTTACACCAGACAAAACTACTTAGGTTAGTTAGGTTGTGTCTAGAAAACTGCAAACAAAGAAGCAAGAAAATCAAATCCTCGTTACACCCAAAACAAACGAATCTCAAATTATATGTCAAATTAACGTAACCAGCTAATAACTATGCACGCAAGTGTACAGGCGTGGCGCGTATTACGGTAGCCGATAATTACTTGAGCTCAATTACACGTTCGATAAACGTAAAGTACGAGTCGGAATTAATTGATATTAGATCAGCGGGGAAAGCCGCGTGCTGACCGAGGTTAGCACCCTAATGAGTTGGTTTATGAACTAGGAAACGTGTAACTGGTTGCCATATTTGTTTGTGGATTATCGACTGACCGGGGAGAAATTAGAAATTAAGTAAGTTATATCTGTTGATTTGAATAGATATCGATTGAATAGATTTTGTATCGAAGTGTAAAAATCAAGGGTTCTAGATAAATTGACATTTTATCCATTAAATCCAAAATGTATAGACTTGATCAAGTGACATTTTTAGTAGCGCATGTCTATCCTACATTTAGGACTTTTTGACATTCGTTATCTCCAATAGAATGGCCTTTAGGTTCTTACACACAATCCTTTAATTTGACAGTATTTAGGACTTTTTGACATTCGTTATCGCCAATAGAATGGCCCTAGGTTCTTACACACAATCCTTTAATTTGACAGTATTTAGGACTTTTTGACATTCGTAATCTCCAATAGAATAGCCCTTAGGTTCTTACACATAATCATTTAATTTGACAGTATTTAGGTCTTTTTGACATTCGTAATCTCCAATAGAATGGCCCTTAGGTTCTTACACACAATCCTTTAATTTGACAGTATTTAGGACTTTTTGACATTCGTAATCTCCAATAGAATGGCCCTTAGGTTCTTACACATAATCCTTTAATTTGACAGTATTTAGGACTTTTAGACATTCGTAATCTCCAATAGAATAGAATTATTTCTGGTTCCTATAGAAATAAAAGTCGTCCCTTCATTTTCACCTGAAAGGATTTGCTGGGAAGAATACGAAAAAAGCTTTTAAAAAAAAAGGTTTTATAATAAAAAATATATTTTCTCTCTCACTTTTAAAACACCGCTTTACAATAAAATTTATTCTTTCAATCATTAATAATGACAAACAAAGTGCGGGTTTTATTAAATAGGTACCTCGCCATGACCTTTCCGGGGTCAAAAGCGTGAAGACTACTACATTAGAAAACAAAAAATGTGTTAATAGTATTACGCAGTTTGATTAAAAATAAGCTAATAGTGACACAGGGGTTATCTCATAAGTAAATGGTGATAAGCGATAATGTTATACGATGTGGTTTACGAATGTAAAATTTAAAAGCTTTAGCAATCTTGCCTACGCTTTATTTTAAAGGGACTGAGTTTTACTGGCAATCATTTTGTTAATTTTCGGCCAGTGTTCTAAAACAATTTACTCTCGGTGTAGACGGACATTATATCAATGGAGACATATTTAAGAGGAAATGCCGTCGCAGACATCCGACTCAATATCCCAAGTAAATAGTCGTAATTCGAAGTTTAGCTCTCGCCTATTTCCTCCTCCAGTATTGCATAAACTAAAAAAGTATGATATATCATACCATCCATAGGGTTTATTAACTTTGGAAGCACTAGAACCCTCAAAATTGCGCTGTCAACAGAGGCCTAGTGTACAAATTTTACAACTAAAAAAGAAAAACATAGTGCCATAGTAAATATCTTTTTTAGGGTTCCGTACCCAAAGGGTAAAAACGGGACCGTATTACTAAGACTTCGCGATCCGTCTGTCTGTCTGTCCGTCTGTCACCAGGCTGTATCTCATGAACCGTGATAGCTAGATAGTTGAAATTTTCACAGATGATGTATTTCTGTTGCCGCTATAACAAAAAATACTACCAGTATAAAATAAATATTTAAGGGGGGCTCCCATACAACAAACGTGATATTTTTGCCGTTTTTTGCTCGATATTAATAACGGCAACAGCTAGTCGCTTGAAATATTCACAGAATGTTTAGTTGTATATTCACTTCAAAAAATTATAATTATTAAATTAAGGGGGGCTCCCATACAACAAACGTGTTTTTTTTTGCAGTGTTTTGCGATAATGGTACGGAACCCTTCGTGTGCGAGTCCGACTCGCACTTGGCCGGTTTTTTTCTAGTTTATGGAATATCTTTTCAATTGGTCCTATATTGGAGGAGGCATTAGGCGAGAGCCAAACCTCGAAATATGTCTTTTCACGAACGAATTTCAGTCGGCGCTCACTGACCACATTTCCTCTTAAGAAAGTATAAATTTTAAGATCTCAATCAAATCAAATTTTAAACAGAGATTCAAAGTTTATAACAATTCACATAGGTACTAGATTTACAGGCCAAAGATGACCAGTTAAGCCCTGGTACAACTACTATAATACATTTTACTACTTTAATAAGTTTACCTACATAAGTTTGAATTTACAATACCAAAGTTAACAATAGTTAATGATTCGGATTTTATGTTATAATCAAAATCTTAAAACCAAACACAAAAGAGGTCAAATCTTTCTAAAATAAATGCAAATGAAGCAAACAATAAAAACTGAAGACCACGTTAAAGGGAATATAAAAATTTATTACAAATATCAACTCGGAACTGAATTCGGGGCTCATTCCGGAAAATCCAATAACGGAAATGAAACGAGCAAAATTATTCCTGTAAAGAAGATTATTGTGAGCAAAGCCGACGGAAACGTTTAGTCTTCGAGTTGCTTCACGACTAATGTAAAAATCGATATGGAATGTGAATGCAGAGTTTTTTTACACTTTAAAATCTCTATAAATCTTTGTAAGTTACAATATAAATCTTAAGTTTTGAGAACCTGTGTAAAAGTTGGTTTCCGTGTCTCGTCAGGAAAATTATTTATTGCTATTATGGACTGATAGTGGTAACGGCCCCGACTAACGTGTCGTGTGTTCGAACCCAGGCAGGCGCTTCGAAGACATGTGACATCCACCAACCCGCACTGGGCCCGCGTGGTAGATTAAGGCCCATTACCTCCCTTACAGAGAGGATGCTTGTGTCCCAGCAGTGGGAACACTATAAGGCTTATGATGATGGACTGGTAGGTCCGTTCTTCTAAAATGAAGTGCTATATCGATAGTAAGTTGAATCACAAAGCAATTTAACATACATAATTCAGTAGTATATCAAGAAAAATGTTCAGTTCACTACATTAAACAGTTATTTACACAACGAATTCAACTGTATTTCCGCGTGTTCTCGAAACAGCACGCATCTCCTACTACTCTAAATCAAAACAAACGGGAAAAACAAACACTGTAGTGACGTGTTTCGAGTGGGAAAAAGTAAATAACAATAAGAAGAGACTACTTAGTGTGGGGTGCTTGGGGACCCCGTTACTGGGGTACCTTTGCACCCCAGTCATTCGTCACATGTGCAGTGACGGTACGATGGCTGTTCGCTCGTATTTGTGCAGTCCATTGTCCGTTATATCATTGAAGCGAGATAAAAAAGGATTCGGGAGCCGTGTGTGAACGAAAAAAGGGATCACATCACAGTAATTGAACTTTTAGTGGGACTGTGAAATCTAATATTGGCATTTTTGCTTTTAGCCATTATTGATGGAATTGAGTTTACTGAAGATACGATTATTGCGAGTTGATTTTTTATGTAGTGTCTGATGACACACTTCGCAAAACAAGATCATTTGTCACATAAATAAAATGATTGATAAAAATAATGTTTGTCCCCAATTGTCTTCAATTGAACTTCATTCTCATTTTCGGCCGCAGCAATAATATTCGCTCGCTGCATTCTGGTATGATAACGACTTTATGAATTTTGATCAAAGTATAACTAAAAACAAGCTCGTGAATTCCGAGCAGACAAACGGAATCCGCAGTAAACATGTGTAGGATAAGAACGTATGCAAAAGTTGATCGTCTGAATGTTGCAAACAATTTAGTGGATGCTTCGGCCAGTCTAGCAGGCAACACCGACAAAACACTGGGGAAAACTCCAGCATTGAGTTTCCTGCTAACTTGCATCGTCATTACCGTAACAACTGAGCCAACTTTTAGCATAATGTCATATTAATTCGTTGGATAAACTCTTTGTCTAAAGATATTAGCGAGTTTAATTATTTTAGCGCGCTGAAGATAATGTTGTTTAAAGGTTAATTACTGTATTATCATAAATCGTGAGTAGAATTTTGTGTTGTGAGTTTGGTGACATGACACAGGCTGTATAATTAGATAATTACACAGATAATTTTTTTTATCGACGACCTCTCAATTATTAGTCAAAATTAGACTCTACTGTTATGATGATAATACAATTAATATACCCTTAGTCTAGCATACATGACTAGCGTGACATCAATTAGCACAAGATCACGTCTGAAAATAATGGACAAAAACATAAACCCAAGTCAATTAAACGAAACATAATATTGACAATGTTTTTACACAGCTGCGCGCAATTTAACCCTCACAGTGTTCGCTGCGGCACAAAGATCCGCGAAGCACTCAAAACATCCGAATTATCCGCACAAACTTGCCACCCTCGACACATGTCCGTAATGATACGACATGTCAACCCCCCAGACGCGTGTGAAATGAGCGCACTTCAAACGGAGCCTCAACACCCCTCCTCGAATGCATTTAGTTGCAGGTGCTTACAATTTTTCTTCTCAGACAAATTCGAATGGAGTTGTTAGGTTACGTCTTACGGAGGCCGTAATATCTTTGTGTGTGTCGCTTTATTTTTCTTTCATGTGTAAACGCTTCAGGGGTCGTTGGTTTTGAAGAATAATGATGTCGTTTTAAGTGGTTCACTACTTTATGTGTATCGACATCATTATTCGTTAAGTGGTGAAAACATTTGATTTGTTTCGCAACCATTAACACAAATGAGATTTGCAAGAAAACAATGAGTTTTGATAATTAGGTTTGTCGTTAATGCCATCAATATTAAAATGTTAGTCAATTTAGCGAATGACAAAAGAAAATACAAAACATCGAGTAACAATTGAGAGAATCTGGCAAGAGCACTGGAGTCAGACGTTCATTAGCATAATAAATACGTACCCACCGGTGCACTTGAGGCGGGCATCGTCTCGAGCACACGGGAACAACTATTTGTCTGAAGCACCTCACAGTCTTGTTCATGCTAATTTTCATTTTACAAATTGCCTTGTATGCAGTGTCTTGAACGTTTCTATGAAATAAGATACCCATTTGAACGTTACCGTGATTCTAACAATCGTGTGAATATCAGAAAAGCCTTTAGTATAAGTAGTACTATTATAATATAGGTACAAAGCAAATGGATTTAACATTACCAATAAAATTTGAATTAATAGCTAGACAAGAGTTATGACATGACAATGTGTAATATCTTAACGATGAATGATTTACGAACTATTGAATAAAAGCAAACAGAAATCTAATTATATTGGTATTCGCTAGTGTTTGTGATTTCTAATTAATCAAAAGGCGAATGGAATGCTGCTCAGTTATACGTAAAAACAAACCTCTTTTTTTACATCCACACATGCGGAAAATAAATAGTGTTATTTCTATAAATAAGTTGCAGTGAGTATTAGTGCAGCGTAACGCGTTATTAAATTCTGATTTATCGTCGCGTGCCGCGGGTAGATACGACCCGCCTGCGTTTTATTGGGTTAGGGAGGACGAGGACGCATTCTTCCTAGTCGAGTTTTTGCGGAAGATTAATTTGTGAGCGAGAATTTTTCTATTCTCTTTGCCTCTGTGGAAGCGATGTTCTGAAAGTAATTTATTCACTCTTCTGGTACTAGTATTGTGGTCGCTTGGAACTTTGAAGTTGAATGTTTTTCCTGTAGACAAGAAAAATATAAGCTATACTTCATAAAAGATAGCTTGATCTCTGCGACAGCTGTCAGTATCAATACAGTAACAGTAGCGCTTGTCAGGCTAACAATAACGTAACATTAGCGTATATGTCAGTTTGACATAATAATATGTCGCAGAGATCAAGCTATCTCTAATGAAGTGTAGGGACTGTTTATAACATATTAATTTTATTGCATTCACAGACAACAAACCAAAATAGAACTATCAAAAAACAATTGAAATATACACAAAACGCTTAATTTTCTTTTCACAAAGCAGAACATCAAAATTAATTCAAAAGTTGCTCAATTACTCCACAAATATCAATAACAGACAGTTTATAATTAATTATGAAAGCTACAAATTAATTTGCTATCAACAGCCCCTAGTTTCGATGATCAATACGCGATTGTGTAATTGCGGTGTACGCAACTAGTGTAATTATAATTCAGAGTTTAGAGGCGGACACATCTGCCCTGTTCATATGATTAATTTCGTATCGAACCGGTAGCAGAAACTAGTATTTGCTGATGTTTTATTTATTGAGAAGCATCGGAGATTTATTGACTTTCGCTGGCAAGAAATGCGGTAGGGTGTTCTTTGGGGTATTTGTGTACCCCAGGCTTTTTTGAGCATTCGGCGATTAAAAACCGACCCTTAACAAGCCTCTGACCATTTTAATCCGTGGTATAGGCAACTGGGCTTAATCCAGTTGTAAACGATCCTTTGTGCCTATTGGCCATGTTTGTTCTGTCTCCTGCTTGGTATGAAGGGAAGTGGAAATTTGTATTTTTTTCCTACTCCTCCGTTATTCTTTTCTGATTAATTTCGTTGCGGGATCCATGACAGTTAAATTCATTCTCCGGGACTTCGTCGAGCTTCATTGCCTCGGCGCTTTTCTGGTGGTCGCCACTATTGATTCTGGCTTTCAGGAGTTGCAGTGGTTTGGGAATAGTGCGGTGGGATTGCCCGAAAAAAAGAAATAAAGCCTCTGACCAAATAAGCCTATTTACTATAGTTAATAACCCAACAAAATTATATAATTTATTTACTTTCAGCATTAAATTTTCAATAATAGGTAAAACCGGTCAAGTGCGAGTAGGACTCACGCACGAAGGGTTCCACAGAAATACATCATCTGTGAAAACTTCAACTGTCTAGCTGTCACAGTTCATGAGATACAGCCTGGTGACAGACAGACAGACTGTAGTAATAGGGTCCCGTGTTTATCCTTTGGGTACGGAACCCTAAAAAATTGGTATTAAAATAATATCCCATTTTAGTTCCATTTTAAAATGATCTCAATTCCCGGAAAACTGTTCCCATAACTATTACATAACCGTTTACAAGCACCTTTTACTATCTCATACAGTAAACCTGTTATACAACTAATGGGTTCAAAACTTCAAACCCAAAATTATCAGACAAACGTAGGTAAGCAGCAATTAAACACACAAGTGTCTAAACAACAATTTAGTACGGGTTATCGCACATCGCAAGCGCAGGTCAAAACGATAGTTTAATAGTTTATTTGTGACGTTTTTTATACAAAACTCATTTATCACTTTAACCAAGGTGGTCTATTAAAAAGATATTTAAAGCTTTTAGGCTGAGTAATTGAGCAAACAGTATTAGAACGGAGGTAAAAGCCGTAAATTGGTTAAGTTGCGTTAATGTGTTTTTTAGGGTTCCGTACATCAAAAGGTAAAAAAAAGAAACCCTTATAAGATCACTTTCTTGTCCGTCTGTCTGTCTGTCCGTTTGTCACCACCGATTTTCTCAGGAACGGGTGGACCCAGCAAAATGAAATTTATACCAGACACTGAGGTCTATTAGGTGTATAAAAATCAAGGTCCTGAGTCAACACGATAAAAGATATGGCCAAATTTTGATTTTCACGAGTACCAAAATTTTAATTTTTCGGAATTTTCCCTTTACTTGTGCTGTAAGACCTTGCTTTTAACCAAAATTGACAATTCTAGGTCAACCGGAAGTACCCTATGGGTTTTGGGTCGAAAACCTATAAAGAAGTTCTCGTTGACCTAGTTACCTTATTATGTTGGTGAATGTAGCTGTTCGTACGGAACCCTTAGTGCACGAGTCCGACTCGCACTTGGCCGATTTTTTTATAATTATGATGAAAATATGACAGTAAATCTTCTGATTGGATTACGTTTATGTCAGTCATTATAATATTAGCATCAATCAAAGATTATACGACTGGGGAATTTATTGAAACTTGTTTCCTTTAGTTGTATCTTCTTTAGTTTTAGATTTCTCTAAAATAATAAAAGATAATTATTTACAAAGCAAAGTGGAAACCTATTCAATATTTTTTATACTACACCTGCTCGGAAAGTACCTTGATACTTTATCAAATTTACGGTAGAAAGTACGTCATTGCAGATCGAACAAATATGCGGCGAGAAAACGCATCTGAGCGGGAGAGAAAAGTGTATGAAAATCCATTTCTTACGTGGTTTTTCTTTTTTAATTTTGGGTAAGACTATGCGCTGGTAACCTAAATATCAAAAGCCAAAAAGTTTTTACAGTGAGTTTTTATCTCCAAGTTCGCAAAATGACACTGGCCACTAGCTGTGTGTTGGATGGTGTTAAACAATTTGAAAAAAGAACATGTTAAAATTGCAGACGCCATTGGCGCCATTTTCAATTTCAATTAGTAAAGATTTAGTTTTTTATTTTCCTCGTAGGTGTAGTATAAAGCACTATGTATCACTCGAGAGAAAGTGCGATTCCCGATCTCGGGTGTTTTAAAGCCCTCGCCTACGGCTCGGGCTTCAAACGACACCCTCGACGGTAATCGGTCACTTTCTCCTCTCGGTGAACAATGTACTAATTTATTATTTTTCAGATCGTCGACCTAAAGAAGGGAGTTTTCATAGACTGGCCGAAATTAGAGCACCAATTCCAAAAAAAAACCGGCCAAGTGCGAGTCGGACTCGCACACGAAGGGTTCCGTACCATTATCGCAAAAAACGGCAAAAAAATCACGTTCATAATAACGTTAACGTTTTTGTTATTATTGTGTAAGTGTGTTCCCCTGTTCGGGTTAAATCTTGCAACTGAATTTTAAAGCAGTTATCCTCCACCGAATAAGATGAAATTTTGCATACACGTTTAGTTTGGATGAGAATGCTTGGTAAGCTAAGTGACGTCATTCTAAATCCAATATGGCGGACGGCCCAAGATGGCGGACTAGTTATTTTTTGTGCACTGCCATGATATAGGTATCAAATGAAAGGGTTTGCTGAGAAGAATACTGAAAAATCTGGTTTTAAAAAAGATTTTTTAATGAATAATTTTATCTTCTCTTCATGTAAAATTTCAAACCAGTATGCGAGCTAGACTAGGCTACCTAGACAGCTTCATCATTGCCTTCTTTTAATCACTGGAAAGTTGCAGGTGCTTGTATATGATTCAGCATGATAGGCAGGAAATGAGTAATAGTGAGTTTTATATCTTGTAAATCTTTCCATAAGCACTGCGTCTTACCAGCACTAAACGGGGGTTACGAGACGGTAACACTGCAGGTAAAATTTTCCAGACTTGGCCTGAAATGTACCAAGAAATTCCATTTACCGAAAGCGTTGAAAGTTTATCGGCAATAGTTCAATGCTCTGTTATCGTCCAGGTACAAAATATATCACGACAGCAGTTATCACTTTGACGGGCGTGCGACTATACTTCAACGTAGGTACTTTCTTATCAAAGCAACTAAAGTACTTGTCTTATCATCGGACGCAAGAATTTTGGATATTTCGCCGCAGAATTTTGGGGTTAAACTTTATATTTTTTAAGTATTATCACTATGGTCCAGTTTTTGATCCGTAGTTAACTCAACCAATTATTAAATATTCTAACCAAAGGTTTCAAATTTCGGTAAAACTTGTTTATTCATCAATAGAATTCGTATTCTAAAAAATGGTCAAATAATGAACTCGCCAACTAATTTGACCATTAATTGTGAAGATAACAATTGATGAAAAAACACGTATTACCGAAATTTGAAACCATTGGTTACCTACCATAATTAACCATTGGTTGAGTTAACTACGGATCAAACAACCGGGCCTATGAGAGGCAAGACAGTAAGGCATTTCAGCCAGAAAAAAAAAATCGGTTGATTTTTGTCATTCTACTTGTACCAATATTGCTATGTTCGAGCTGTTTCGACATAACCCTTCGTTTTAATCTTAACCTTTCTACAAACTTATAATACCTGATATTTACGCAGATATCAACATGAAAGCGAAATTATTTTCTCAGATTACTTTAATAATAACTTGTGGTTATGGCTGTGGAGAAAAGCACACTTTATATCAATTCTGTGGCTTCGAGCCGAGTCTAAACATTCGATCAAAGGTAAACTTCTGATTAAATATTGAAACTCACACTGAATGATTGCTGTCTAACTATAATAATAATATGAGTGATTTATTAGCTAATCCCAATAGATATTTCATTTATAGTGTTTATACTGGTCATAACGATTTCTTACTTTCCAAGTAAATGTTAGTTTTATGTCTTATGTTTGTTTTATTGATTTTAATAACGAGCAAGATTTCCAGCAACTTAATGAGGTGTTATTGTTTTGTTATAGTTTGTAAAAGGTAAACTTCTTACTTTCCAAGTAAATGTTATTTGTATTTTAATAACGAATAAGTTATTTTTATACCTAATTTGTACGGGGTGGACGTGATCGCTGGCGGAGTATAGGGCTTCTGGAGGTTGTAAGGCTCCAGCACCAGCGCGTTGACACCCTTGCACCTATAGTTCAGTTGTCATCAAGAATTCTCGCCTCTGTGAGCTGCTTGAGGTCTGCCAGATGTTCACGGGTGAAGATATGATGTCCAGGAAATAAAAGACTTTATTCTTCTTAGTGTTTTGCGATGTTTTCACAGGGTCTTCGTGACATAAAGTTGCGTGGATTCTTCTAATACAAATTTGGCTACCGAATTGCTCGATGCGCATGCGCACTATCGTACTACCAAACTTTACCGTCACGAGGACCCTGATTTTTTAGTCGCACAAGTTTTTTATTTACCTAATTTTTTATTATAAACTTATGCTATAAATCAGCAGAACCTCCCCTCCCGATGTCATGACCATGGCATGACCTATATGGTTGGAAGCGCCTTGAAATGGCCCATCCAACGGACCTTGGTCCAGGTCCCTAACTATCTCCGCCGAGGAGTTCTGCTAGGAAGAACGAGTGATGAAGGGAAATTCTGCTGGTTTTTTCGAACTTATGGCTATTACATGCTAAAGTATACATTTTTCCACTACTTTCATCGCGGGGGTTCGAAAGCCCTTTCCCTAAGCTATAGGAATCCAGTGTTTCTATAGCTATATCTATAACCTTCAGGCGTGTAGGTGCCTGTAAGTGTGCGTGAGTAGTGAAAGATGTTATTTTCTAACATAAAGTTAGTTTGTACTCAAGGTACCCGTGGAATCCACGACCACCAGGCATTAATCGGTGGCCATCACGACAGGCCACCCTATGGTGCCACTCTGGTGGGCGTGGGTTCAACCCTCGAGTCAGTATTCACCCTGAAGTGTCCGAAAATGAGAATGTCCCGGGGCCGGGCAATATATTTCGATGGTTATCTCCCTGGTCACCAGAGCTGGGCTCCTTACAAAAGTGTGATCAGGGAGGCCATGAAACAAGGAATCGAATGGTGTGTGTAACTAGGGTATACCACCAGCCCTTCTGGTGGTTTTGGTGCCGGGAAGCGGCCGAAAAGGGAAATATTTGCCAGACCCAGGGAAACAAACAGGTTTTATGATATGCCCGAAGGTCAGAGGACCTGGGGCCTATGGGAGAATCCGAGCGCCTGCCTGCCAGTCCCCGATGGTATTGCTTCAGTAAGCAAATCTATATTCCTTCAGGCTCAGAAGGTACCTGAAGGCGGGCGGGCCGCCGACAAGCGCTCGAAAACCCTTGTGTTCTATGTATACAGACACATCATCTCAAGCAAGTGGCCTTTATGTACTAGAACTATGTGAGTACTATCTGTTTACATGTCCTAGGCAGATATCTAGGTTACCTAGAAGTGCTGAATCGCTTATAACGAGTTCATCTTACCACTTACTTGAGCGAAATGTGTATGTATCTAGTGTTTCAGGGTGATACTCTATAGTCCCTGGCTATGTACTGTTGTTAGATATCATTTTTCAGTCATAGCCTTAGGGCATCCAAGTTAGAACACCTAGATTGTGTTTCCTAACAGTGTAGTGTATGTAAAGGTAAATAACACACATTGGTGGGTGAAGATGTCGCACCCGGCGCTACTTGCGCTCCCGCTTTTTAGGGGACCCCTAATCGAAAAGAATTAAATTCTTTATTTACCTATGCTATTACATACATTGCTTACTTAAATAACTTAAGTATTTTAACGGTATATAGGCAAGTATATAGACTATATGCTATGTGTCGCTTCGTCGCGAACATCTCTCCCGCCGTGCAGTGCAGTGACGACACGTAGCGACGTCGGCGCGGCGCTGCATCACGCCGGTGAGCGACGACCGTCGGCAGCGCTCGTAGCCACGACGCTCTGCGACACGTTGCTCAGCTCTCGCCGCTGGAACTCTGCTACGCTCATTTAGGTAGCGGTATGAGCTTCTTCACCGGACGCTTTAGAGTGCCGCCAGTGGTGCGCACCTCAGCGGTCCGGACTTCACCATCAGGGCCAGGGTAGATGGCCTCGATGCGGCCTCGCGGCCACGTGTTGCGAGGCAGTTGGCCGTCGGCTATGAGGACGGGGTCGCCCACCTGCAGGCCAGGCCCGCTGCTGTGGGGCTCCCGCCGGTTTTGAAGCTCCGGCAGGTACTCTCGCACCCAGCGGCGCCAGAACATGTCGGCCAGGATTTGTGACCTGCGCCACATCTTCTTGTGATCGACGTCTTGCTCGGTGAACACGCCGGGGGTTGGGAGTCTAGCCGAGCCACCAAGTAGGAAGTGGTTCGGCGTGATGGACTCGTCGTCTTCACCGTCGACTGACACATGAGTCAACGGTCGGCTATTTACTGTGTACTCTGCCTCACAAATCAGTGTGGACAACACCTCTTCGTGTGGGTGTTTTTCTGTGAGCACAGTATAAAGTGCGGTTTTCACGCAGCGAACGAGGCGCTCCCACGCGCCTCCCATGAAGGGCGCTGATGGGGTGATGAAGCGCCATGTGATGCCTCGGCGACTGGCCTCCTCTCGGAAGGCCTCTCGGAGCTCTCGGTCGGCACCATGCATGTTGGTACCGTTGTCAGAGTGGATCTCTGTAGGACATCCTCTGCGGGCGGCGAATCGGCGCAGCGCTAGTATAGCGGAGTCTGCGCTGAGGCTGGCGGCGATCTCGAGGTGGACAGCTCTAGTTGTGAGGCACGTGAATAGAGCTATGTATCTCTTCTGATGCTGACGACCGACGGTGACGGATAGCGGGCCGAAATAGTCCAACCCGGTGTATGTGAACGGCCTCTGATGATGAGCGAGGCGCGTCCTTGGGTGGTCGCCGGTCGCAGGCACGGGTGCTTGTGCCTTACGAATACGACACTGAAGACATCTTGATAGTACCTTCTTGGTCGTTGGTCGCATCCTTACGACCCAATAATGCTGCCGCACCTCATTGATAGTGAGCTCCGTCCCGCTGTGTAATAGACTGCGATGCGTCCAGTCTATGTAGAGCTGTGTTATGTGATGGTCGCCATGTAATATAGGTGGGCGCCTCACATCTTCTGTAATTTCGTCGGTGGCGGCTATTCGACTTCTAATACGTAGTAGGCCATCTACTACTTCTGTTTGTAGCGAATGTAGCGGGCTATTTTTCTCCACTACCTTTTGTTCGTGCAATCTAGCTATCTCTTGAGCGAACGATTGCTGCTGTGCGACTTGTACGAGTATTTTCTCAGCCTTTTGAAGAAAATTCGCTTCTATAGTCTGTTTCCGGGCTTCTGGCTCTCTATGTAGAGTTGGTTTAGCTGCTGCAGTCGCTGTCTTCTTTTTCTTTCGCCAGTCCGGGTCGTCTTCAAGTTTCTTTGTTCTCTTATAGAACGTTTTCTCTGTTTTTTGTTTACAGAGATATATGAAACGTAGGACGCTTGCAGTCGCACGTAATAGCCGCTCCCATCTCGAAAAGTTTGCGGGATTAGGTATAGCTTCAGTGAGCTTTACATTTGTTTCAGCCTTTTCTATGAAAGCTTTCTCTGTGAGAGCTTTCTCTGTGACAGTGAGAGTTCTTTCTTCTCCTGTCTCCTCAGCGATTAGAGGCTTCTCTGTTGGCCATGAAGAAGGGTCTTCATACAGGAATCTGGGGCCACTATACCACTCGTGCTGTGAGTCGAACTTCTGTGGGACGTCACGAGTAGCGATGTCGGCGATGTTCAATTTTGTAGGAATCCATCGCCAATCCTCTACTTTGCTGCTCTCTTCTATGGCAGCTATTCGATGAGCTACGAAAGCTTTATATGTTCGTGCTCCTTTTCTTATCCATGTCAGTACAGTTTTGCTGTCTGACCAATATGTGACCGACGACGGTTTGCAGTCGTGCTCACGTATAACAGCTGTAGCTACGCGGGTTCCCATCACCGCTGCTTGCAGCTCGAGGCGAGGTATCGATTGTAGCTTCAATGGGGCTACTCTCGCTTTAGCCATGACTAGGCTGACACGCTGTGTGCCTTCTGCTGTGGTGGCTCGCCAATACACAGCTGCTGCGTACGCCATCTCGCTTGCATCGGTAAATACATGTATTTGTATTTCTGTGGCATCGCTATAACCAGGGTAACATCTTGGTATGCTGATCGCCTTGAGCTGTCGCAGGTGCTGTGTCCAGTTCTTCCACTGGACTGCCAGATCTTCATCTAGTATCTGGTCCCAGTCGACCCCTCGCCTCCAAGCTTCTTGAAGTATTTGTTTAGCTCGAATCGTTATAGGTGAGGCGAGTCCGAGCGGGTCATATAATGACATGACGATCTTGAGCGCCTCTCTTTTTGTTGGGGCCTCTTTTTCAAGGATTCCCTGCGGCAGTCTTGCAAGCGTTAGGTTGAAACCTAGCGTGTCCTCACTAGGTCTCCAAATCAGGCCGAGAATCTTCTCTGTGCCTGCTGTGTCTCCGATGTTCACAACCTCTGTATAGGTTTGTGACGGATCTATATTCGCTATCAGTTGCGAACTGTTTGATACCCATTTCCTCAGGTCAAACTTCGCTTGTTGGTGTATTTTCTTCACCATAGTCGCGACTTCTGTCGCCTCTTCGACTGTTCTATAGCTGTCCAGATAATCGTCCATATAATGGTTCTGTACTATTGCATTCACTGCTACTGGATGCTTCTCTATGTGCCTTTTTGCGTTCCAATTCTTCGCAAAAATGGCGGTGCACGGTGAGCTGGCCGCGCCGCATATGATGGACGTCATACGGTACTCTTCTGGGGCTCCTTCCCTTCTATTGCCTCTCCATAGGTAGCGGAGTGAGTCTCTATCTTGACTCCGTACCTTGACTTGCATAAACATCTCAGCTATATCTCCCGAGATGGCTATGTTGTGTCTACGAAATCTCATCATGACGCCGGGCAGCGACTGCAGCAGATCCGGTCCAGTGAGCAGGAAGTCGTTGAGGGACTTTCCTCTCGATTTTGCAGCGGCATCATGAACTATACGAAGTTTCTCTGGCTTCATTGGGTTGAAGACATCGAAATGAGGCAGGTACCAGGTTCTTCCTGGAGTACTCGACTTGGGAGCCTTCTCAGCATATCCCTTCTCTATAAGGGAGTCCATCTGTTGTGTGTATTTCACACGAAGAGCGGGATTTTTATCCAGCTTCTTCTCGATAGAGACTAGCCTTTTGAGGGCTGTCTCATAACTATCGGGCATTTCTATGTTTTCATCTCGCCATAGCATGGCGGTTTCTATGTGCCCGTTTCCTAACTGTCTTGTGTGACGGTTCAGGATCTCTTCTGCCTTCTTCTCTGGGTCAGAAGCTGGTCGTCCTGGATTGATGACCAATGATTCGATAGCGAAGAATTCACGGAGCTGCTCGTTCAGATCCGCATCTTGCATGTTGTCAACAGTTTGGTATCTGTTGACATAGTGCACCCGTTGTCCCAGGGTTCTGGTGTGCGCGCCGTGTAATGTCCAACCCATCATGGTTAACGACGCGATGGGTTGGTTTCTCGGACCTCTGCGGATCTCGCTGGCCAGTAACAGGTGCCAGTTATCTTGGCCGACGAGGATCTTTGGCACTCCAGTGGGGTAAGTAAGCTGCGACGTCAGGTCTTGAAGGTGTCTGCATCGTGCTACATCTTCTCGACTGACTGCCTGTGGTGACAGGTTGAGCTTCGGAATGGTGCGCGCCTTGAAGGGCACCCTATTTTTCTGTTTACTATTGAGAACGACTGTTATTCGTCTCGATGAGGGAGTGTCGATCATGGTGTCACCAATGGCACCGATCTTCAGTGGGTCTATAGGTCCCACTGCTCCCACTCGCTGGGCGATGGCTTCATCTATCAGCGAAACGGTAGATCCGTCGTCAAGGAGTGCATAAGTGTCTGCCTCTCCCGCCGGTCCAATGACTCGAACCGGTATCATTTTCAGGAAAGCATGACTCGAACTAGTTCGCGAACTAGCCACCGTTTCGTTAGGTTCCTTCTTCTGGTCCTCTGGAGCAGTGGTTTTCTTAGACCTATCTGTCTGAGGCTTCTTACTATAATGAAGAAGTCGATGGTGCGTGGCTGTACATCCCTTGAGGCCACACTTCCTCTTGGTACATGTGTGGCCTTCCCGACGAAATCTCAGGCAGCGATAGCACAAGCTATGTTTCTTGGCTAGCTCCCATTTCTTGTCACTTGCTGCGTCTCTGAACCTGGGGCAGTCAGACGAGTAGTGACCTTCCTTGTCGCAGACTCGACATTTGTTTACCGGCTTGTCGGTAGCTATGTGTGTCCGTTGTATGACACGTTTCCCCACCAGAGTGTCTGTCTCCTTGATGGCCTCAGGCGGGGCGAATGCACTGCAGAAGTGAGCTTGTTCCGTTATAAAGTCGCTGAAGAGTGATAAGTCTGGCAGCGACTGATACTTTTCCGTGAACGTTCTGTACCACTGTACACGTAGAGAATTGGGCAGCTTTTCGGTTAATAATCGCATTAATTCAGCATTGATCAGGTAATGATCCTTCTTGAGTGCACGCAGGGTGACCACTCCGCTTCTGACTCGACTTGCAAAGGTACAGATGTCCTTGGGCGACTCGCTGCATCGTGGCAGCCCTCTAAGTCGATCTGTCTCGGCCTGGGCGATTGAATCAGGACGTCCGTATTGTAGCTCCAATTCTCTCATGATCTCATCCGGTTTTGCGTTCCCGATGAGTTCTGAGCTCACTGTCTCCAGTGCGCGACCACGCAAGCTCCTTCTGAGTCTTGCCGTGTTTTCTATGTCGCTGAAGTAGGCACGAGTTGCCTCATATATGGCTCGAAAAGATAGCCATTCGGTATGAGCTCCACCAAAGTTCGGTAGAGTCATGACAGCCTTCGACGCCGAAGGGTTGGGCGTCCATGGCTCGATTTTCCTGTCGGCTAGCGACGCTATAGCGGATGTCAGCTCCGTTAGGAAGGGACGGAGTGAGTCTTTCGCTTCTATTTGCCTTGACGGCTCTGTGTTAGCCTTCACTTCTTTTGCTGTAGGATCGTGCGTCCGGGAGTCCGCTATAACGTCGACAGTCGCAGGCGGGGGCTGCTGTTTGCTTTTGTCCCCTTCGGCGGCGTCATCCTCCCTCAGTGGCTCAGGTTCTGGTGCCTCTTCCAGCCAAGAACGCACGTACTCTTCATTAGAGTCTCTGTCATCCATATATTCGGCTTCAGAAACTTCTTCTTCTGCCTTTTGAAGTGCTAACTTGGCAAGTTCCAACTTAATCTTCAATAAGTCTTCACGTGCCCTCGAAATTTTCTTTTGTGACCGGGTCGTCCTGGTCGACGGCGGTCTGCTTTGGACGTTACGGGCGTCCCCCCGGGTAGCCATGGCAGTGCCTCTATCAAAGGTCTTATCTTGAATCCCTTGTATCCTATCAGAAGGCTTCAGTGTTCTATCTGAAGATCCTTCCCTCCTGGGTGCCTTCCTGCATGTGCTGGGGCGATCTGTTTGTTCCTTATCATCTATATCTCCTGTAAGTCTCTGTGTGAGCGGGTCGTCACCTATATGTGACGTAGGTGCAGACTGTCCCGTCCCTTCGGTCGTCGTAGGCGAGCGTGGGGGCAGTTGATGACGTAGGCCTGTCGGGTGATCCATGCCTACTGTCCACGCCTCAGCCTTCCTGTCCTGTGATCTGGTCATCGGCATGTTGACTTCTGTTTCAATCTTCAATTCGAACGGGTTAAGTCCAACTCTAGACTTCAGCTCGAAAGGGTTAAGTCCAACTCTAGACTTGAAACGGTTAAGTCCAAATCCAAACTTCAACAGGAACGGGTTGACTATTCAAGACGTCAGCTTGAAAGGGTTAAGTCCAATTCTAGACTTCAGCAGGAACGGGTTAAGTCCTAGACTTCAACACGAAAGGGTTAAGTCCAATTCTAGACTTCAGCAGGAACGGGTTAAGTCCAAATCCAAACTTCAGCAGGAACGGGTTAAGTCCTAGACTTCAGCACGAAAGGGTTAAGTCCAACTCTAGACTTCAGCAGGAACGGGTTAAGTCCAAATCCAAACTTCAGCAGGAACGGGTTAAGTCCTAGACTTCAGCACGAAAGGGTTAAGTCCAACCCTAGACTTCAGCTCGAACAGGTTAAGTCCAACTCTAGACTCCAGCACGAACGGTTAAGTCTATTTTCAAGTCTTCAAACGGCTATGTCCAAGCTTCAAAGAATTTCTTGAAAACTGCTAAGTCCTAACTCTGGGTTAAGTTCGGTCCCAGACGTCAGCTTGAAGTGGATTCGCTTCCTTTTTCAATTTTCGAAATTTTAACCCCGGGTTAATTCTTAACTCCGGGTTAGTCCGATCCTCTTAACTCCAGGTTAGCTTCCAGGCTATAACACGTTTCAATCGAAAAATCCAATCTTGATGGTCAAATCCAGACTGAAGGAGTTAGTGTCCCTGATTAGGGTCGGGTTCTCTTCCACACTAACTCTTATTACCCGACTGCCGAATGAGGGTAATGTGTTTGTCCTCGTATGTGTTTGTTTTCGTTCTATCTCATAGAACAAATCTTCGTCTTCACACGTTCGAAACTTCTATGTTTTTTCTTAGGGATAGCGCCTCGGTGATAATCCTTCAGCTATAATTCTTCAGGACTCGATGAACGTCGTACGTGTGTTCTATCTCCGAAACAAGCTCTCAGCACGCTATAAAAACTTCTATCATAAGTTTCTTCTAGCGATAGCTCTCTCAGGGATAGCGCTTTGGTGATAGTCCTTCAGCTATATTCTGCAGGACTCGATGTACGTCGTATGTATGTTCTATCTCCGAAACAAGTTCTCAGCACGCTATAAAAACTTCTATTATAAGTTTTTTCTAGCGATAACTCTTAACGCTATTTCCTCAGCAACTAGGTTACCAGGACAGTAATCTCCTAGTTTCTTCTCAGGTTCACAGCCCAGGGTCGGCAGCTGTCTCCCAGGAACGGGTAGTCACGAAGACCGGCTGGTTTCACGTCTCTTGACGACGGTAACCCTCCAAAACGCAGGTTCACGCCACTGGATCGCTTCAGGGGCGTAACGAAAATTTCCCAGGAATGCGGTTGTCTCCCAGGAACACGGTTTCCACCCAGTATCTGGGTTTTTTCACCCAGGAAAAGGGTTTCACACGTGGGGCCTAATCCACGTGTGAGTCTCTTACCGTCTGTGACACGTCACTGGCACACGTGGGGCTCAATCCACGTGCGTCTCTTAGCAACGGTAGTCGTCTGCTATTCAAACGGGACGCGTGGCAGGACGGAATCCTGTTGTCGACTGCCCTGATGTCATACGATACTGGAAATCCCACCTTCCTTTCTTTCTTTCCTGGAAAGTGTTCACAGGAACGATACGTAACGTTTTTGACTAATCTTTAAAGAAATATGATCTTAACCTTGACACTTGTAAGGTTTACGAGTGGGACGTCAGGCTTCTTTATTCCCAGGAACTCTTCACGGGAACGTGATGGTTTCGTACCCCAGTCGGTACTTTAAGTATGGGAATATATTTCTTACCAAATTTGTTTATGGGGTATGGTTCCCAGGAAACGGACGTCAGTTTTCTTTCTTCCCAGGCACTAGGTTCTCAGGAAATGTTCCCAGGCGCGGGCATCAGATTTCTTTGTTCACAGGTACGGTTCTCAGGAACGGTACGTTACGTTTTGACTATTATGTGACGTGTTAAAGAAATAGGAATGTACCCTCAGTTGACGAGGTGTACTGGACATCAGGCTTGTCTGTTCACAGGAACTGTTCTCAGGAACGGTACGTTACGTTTTGACTATTATCTGACGTATTAAAGAAACAAGAATGTACCCTCAGTTGACGAGGTGTACTGGACGTCAGACTTCTTTGTTCACAGGAACTGTTCACAGGAACAGGGCATCAGGCTTCTTACTTCACCGGAACTAGGCTTTTCGTTGGCCTATATGTTCACAGGAACTGGACGTCAGACTTCTTTCTTCACCGGAACCAGGCTTTTCATTGGCCTATATGTTCACAGGAACGGCTTGGTTCTTGAGAATTCGGCTCGAACGGACCAGTAAATGTACGGGGTGGACGTGATCGCTGGCGGAGTATAGGGCTTCTGGAGGTTGTAAGGCTCCAGCACCAGCGCGTTGACACCCTTGCACCTATAGTTCAGTTGTCATCAAGAATTCTCGCCTCTGTGAGCTGCTTGAGGTCTGCCAGATGTTCACGGGTGAAGATATGATGTCCAGGAAATAAAAGACTTTATTCTTCTTAGTGTTTTGCGATGTTTTCACAGGGTCTTCGTGACATAAAGTTGCGTGGATTCTTCTAATACAAATTTGGCTACCGAATTGCTCGATGCGCATGCGCACTATCGTACTACCAAACTTTACCGTCACGAGGACCCTGATTTTTTAGTCGCACAAGTTTTTTATTTACCTAATTTTTTATTATAAACTTATGCTATAAATCAGCAGAACCTCCCCTCCCGATGTCATGACCATGGCATGACCTATATGGTTGGAAGCGCCTTGAAATGGCCCATCCAACGGACCTTGGTCCAGGTCCCTAACTATCTCCGCCGAGGAGTTCTGCTAGGAAGAACGAGTGATGAAGGGAAATTCTGCTGGTTTTTTCGAACTTATGGCTATTACATGCTAAAGTATACATTTTTCCACTACTTTCATCGCGGGGGTTCGAAAGCCCTTTCCCTAAGCTATAGGAATCCAGTGTTTCTATAGCTATATCTATAACCTTCAGGCGTGTAGGTGCCTGTAAGTGTGCGTGAGTAGTGAAAGATGTTATTTTCTAACATAAAGTTAGTTTGTACTCAAGGTACCCGTGGAATCCACGACCACCAGGCATTAATCGGTGGCCATCACGACAGGCCACCCTATGGTGCCACTCTGGTGGGCGTGGGTTCAACCCTCGAGTCAGTATTCACCCTGAAGTGTCCGAAAATGAGAATGTCCCGGGGCCGGGCAATATATTTCGGTGGTTATCTCCCTGGTCACCAGAGCTGGGCTCCTTACAAAAGTGTGATCAGGGAGGCCATGAAACAAGGAATCGAATGGTGTGTGTAACTAGGGTATACCACCAGCCCTTCTGGTGGTTTTGGTGCCGGGAAGCGGCCGAAAAGGGAAATATTTGCCAGACCCAGGGAAACAAACAGGTTTTATGATATGCCCGAAGGTCAGAGGACCTGGGGCCTATGGGAGAATCCGAGCGCCTGCCTGCCAGTCCCCGATGGTATTGCTTCAGTAAGCAAATCTATATTCCTTCAGGCTCAGAAGGTACCTGAAGGCGGGCGGGCCGCCGACAAGCGCTCGAAAACCCTTGTGTTCTATGTATACAGACACATCATCTCAAGCAAGTGGCCTTTATGTACTAGAACTATGTGAGTACTATCTGTTTACATGTCCTAGGCAGATATCTAGGTTACCTAGAAGTGCTGAATCGCTTATAACGAGTTCATCTTACCACTTACTTGAGCGAAATGTGTATGTATCTAGTGTTTCAGGGTGATACTCTATAGTCCCTGGCTATGTACTGTTGTTAGATATCATTTTTCAGTCATAGCCTTAGGGCATCCAAGTTAGAACACCTAGATTGTGTTTCCTAACAGTGTAGTGTATGTAAAGGTAAATAACACACATTGGTGCGTGAAGATGTCGCACCCGGCGCTACTTGCGCTCCCGCTTTTTAGGGGACCCCTAATCGAAAAGAATTAAATTCTTTATTTACCTATGCTATTACATACATTGCTTACTTAAATAACTTAAGTATTTTAACGGTATATAGGCAAGTATATAGACTATATGCTATGTGTCGCTTCGTCGCGAACATAATTATTTGTTTTATATCTCACTCTCCGATTACAATAAATTTTCTGTTCATGTTTTCTCCAGGCTATAAAAGTGCTAATTGGCTGCACTTACCTACTAGATTTCAATCTTGCATGTTTTCTTAATTTTCATGTAAATAGTAACTTAATTCGTAAGTTAAATACAAAATAATAATTTTAAAAAGCTTGTTTCTATAGTCGCCATGTCAACTGCAAGTGACAAGTGACAGCTGTCATATTTCCCGCGCAAATGTAAACATGGCCGCTTATCTATGTCATTACGTTTTCCAACATGCCTAAATATTAGTTTATACTTATTTATAATCTAATCCTTTGGGTACAAGCCACGTGGTTTAACAAAATATTTGAAGTAATTTCGGTCAACATGACAAGTTAGTACTTTCTAACACTGCTTTTACACCAGCGACTTTATTAAGTAATTACAATGTTCAATTGTTTGATACATTTTATACTTGCAAGTTTATTATATTTTTTTTTCTTTTGAAAATTTGGTTTATAGATAAAGCAAACTTATTTGTTACTGGCTCCTCTACCAGAGTTTAAATAGGACAATGTCATGTTAAATCTACACATTCTTTTTACCAACTTCAAAAAAAGCAGGTTATCAATTCGACACGTATGTATGTAATATTGTTGGAATTGCACAATGTTCACATATGTTATTCTATGTACTGTACACTTCTAAACACCTGTGCCAAATTTAAAAGTATTTGTTGTATGTTTGTTTGTCCAAGCATTTCTCCGAAACTACTTATCGGATCGTAATCGTTCTTTTCGTGTTGGATTGAGTATCTCTCAACTTAGGGAATAGTGTAAGTTTTATCAAAATCGGTCCAGCAGTTTTCAAGATATGGAGCATAAAACCGAACTCCTTAGCGACAAACAGCACGAATGTGTAAATTGAGTTATTACGGTTATTTTCTATTTTGTCAATCCTTTAGGTACTTTACTATGGAAATTGCTAATTTTTTGCTCATTTAAACTAAAAAGAGAGACCTAAAAACTTTTGCACAAAAAAAAAACGACTTCAAAAGCAAAACACTAAAAAGTGCAAGATAACTTTCGATTCGAAAGTCAGTGTCGAAAAATTAAAAAAAACAAGAGGTACCAGTTTGTATGTCAATTTGATTGAGTGACATTGGAGCAAAAATAAAGTAAAACTTAGAATTATAGGAGTAAACCTAATTCACCAGTACCAGAAATACAAGAAATGGGATGGAAGAGTGGACCAATCATCATTCATCGCATTATCTTCAAACAATTCGAGTTTCCCAATAAATAATAGGCTATACCGCTAAATGTCATCAGCCGACCAAATTAATGATGCAAGTTTCACAACCTAAGTGTTTGCAGCACTACCCTCCATCAGAGATATATTCAAATTACAAAAGAGAGTGCTAGTTCATAAAATCAAGTGCCGAGACATAGGACAGGAGTGTCAGAGACGCGAGGTAGAGAGGGGGCGGTGAGCTAGGGCTGCCTGTAAAGTGTTACGTCATTTTCATGTGACACAGGCCTTTGATGGGGCTCTGCAATTAAAGATTAGTGTTTATGCTTGTGTGTTCTGTGATACCTACCTACTGTTTTAAGAATTAAAAAAAAAACAAAAAATCAAAAACCCGACTGCTTAAGAAGCGAAGTAAAAAGACGTATTAATAATATATTCGCGAGCTGGCTGACCAAAACCAGATATATCTTCCGACTGCACAGCATGATTTTCTTCTTGTTTACATCTTTTTAGTTCGCTTCGCTTTTTAATTACCTTTTTTTATTTATACTTAACTTTTAAGTTAAACATTTTTATTTCGAGATATGTACATTTAAACATATAAGTGGTATATATTTTTGAAATCACCTCTTAAAACGCCTTATTTCGATAACCCAAAAGATGGGGAAGGAAGAAATAAAAATGGGCCCTCACGATATGGCACCCAAAAGCCGCCATTTCTCTATTTTCCAATTTTAATGTAATCAGTGACACTCGCCAGATTAAGACGAATCGACTGACGTAAGAATGATCAAAATCGGCCAACGCCTTTGGTCTCTAGAACGCCCCATACGAACAAAAATACATACATACATAGACTGATAAACACATTACTCTCCTTCGGCAGTCGGGTAAAAAGGCAGTTAGTTCATATGATAGGGAGATGGCCTTTGTGCTAGATCTATAAAATAAAATATACAAAATACTTTTCGGTAAGATGTTTTTAAGTGCACATATGTCATTAACAAATTTGAAGAGATAAATTCTACCGTGTTTACATTACTAAAGGTCGAAAGTTCAAAAAAACGTGCCAAATTCTTACTTTTATCATTAATCACGAGCACAAAACATGAATACAATTCAAAACACAGCTGATTATTTGCAGCAGCAACCTTCGGCATTTTCCAGTATTTTAAACTAATTTTTTATTTTAGTAAGGCTCGCGCTTGACCACTATCTCTCCTGCTGTTAAGCGATGATGTGGTCTACGGTAAAGCACACTTGCCTAGAAGTTACCTATTCACTCTTGACTTAAAGACCCCTATGTCGTAGCTATAACTTGATAAACTATCGCAATCTTGGCAACATTTTCTACGGTAAACGTTAACGGTAACACCCTTAATAACAAAACTCGGTAACCCTGGTGGGAACTGTCGCAAAGTGGCTCGTATATCTTGTAGCATGGAGTATCTGCGCCAACGACCCAACGGCCCAACTTGCCGGGTTATCGCCGCCGCAATGGATAAAATTATTAAACGCTCTAGGTGAGCTTATGAAATAAAGTGATTTTATCTTCAACAAAGATAAAATCTTCCTCGAAACCCGGTTGTTCGAAAAATCAGTTTCAGTATTTTCAGCCGAATTCCACCGATGTTACGTGAAGTTTGAACATTTTTCTCGGCGAAGCGAAATTGTGAGTCTAAACGATATTGCCTCGTAACACGGCTTATAGCTTCCGTTCTTTCGTTCGATTGTTTAACCACTGAAAACTGAGTTTATCTACCTTGTAGAACAAAATTTTAGAACATTGCTTCATGTTTGCTTAAAATATTTACACATCTGTTCATAACACTCTCAGCATGTTATATTTTTACAAAACATAAACATGTACCGCTGGTAATGCAGCCTAAAATATGTATGTAAAGTCCTTTGCTATTTAAATGAGTTTACCCTTAATTCCTTCCCTACAAAGAGCTCACGAAAAACCTTTCCCTTCAGCATTGCATTCCAAAATAACTCGTCAACATCGAACATACTTTGCTGAACAATTTGAGCTCGAAGTGAGCCGCGAGACGACAACCAATCAAGGACGTGCTCTATTTCTGGTCTACTTAACGTTTTCCAAGATTTAGATGGTCGAACGTGTAGTAACAGTGACATGGTTCGCTCACAAATCGTTAATGTGTCCGAGACTTCGAGACGAACGTAAAGTGGCAGCCCACGCGGTGAAACTCTTGTCTCGCCACGAAACGGCTAACCTCACCTAAATACAGTGAAACAGGAATCGTGTCAAACGACGACTAATATTTTACATAACAGTTGTTTGAAACAAAGACACATTATTAAAAGCCGCAGGTTGATGCTCCAGGCCGCGCAGAATTCTTATTTTATTGGACTTTTTTTCATCCCAACCGGTTATCAAAAATGTGGAACTTTTACAAGCCATCTTGCATTTTTGTTACTTCTTCAGGTCGGTATTTTTAATAAGGAAGCAAGAAAAACGACGGCAATTTATCCGAAGTCACCTGTAAAACTAATTAAACTACAGCCTTAGCCATATTAACGGCGCAAATTGCAGTCTTATACCTGAGAGCCGGGCGAATTCTCCGAAAGCAATTGAAACGACGAATAAATAGCGAAACTACCCACAATCTGACTATACAACTTTCTTCAAAGACATTCCCAAAGAGAACTTCCATCTTGATTGAGGGAAACTGGCAAGTTCTACTGTTAATAGGGAACCTAATTCTAATACTACGTTGGAGATTCTAAACACTGTAGATGGTCCTCATTTACATAAACAGACGATGTTATTCGCCGCAGGAGCAATAAATCGGCCACAGAGAAGTGAAACGAGCGACAAAGCCCATAAGTAGTCGGGACAATAACACTTCATGTACGGAATGACGTGTATTTCTTTACATTGACGTTAGGTTTGACTTCAGAGATGGTTCAGAGAAATTCCTTTGGATTAATGGCTCATCTTGTGTATTAAATGTATTGCTATTTGCCAGTGATTTGAATAAATTTACATTAGACACAGATGGTCTTTTATTTATAGCACTAACTACTTGTTTACCATTCCCGTCTTCGTGTTTTACATCTTTATTATCATGTTCTGTTCTGTCGTTCTTTTCATTTAAATTTAAAATGGCGTCTAATAGAATCGTCAAAGCTTCATAATCGTCAGCATTGACAATAGAGTCGCGTGTCCAGACTCCAGACCGGTCGGCGTTCAATTAAGCGGCGAGTGATTTGTGAGCGGATGCAGGCAACACCGACTGTGACTGGATTCTTGCACCCGCAGCACTATCGGACCCATTCTGTATAGCTAACTGCTTTCTATAAAGCTGTCCTCTAACTTGTTGCCTACTCGATATTGATATCAGAATCGGGACTTGTTTCATCTGATTTATTTGGAGTAATGGATATCGGATTTGAAAATTTTGTTTATAGAATATAGTTTTTTTGAAAAGTAAAGAGACTTCTTGTAATAATGTTTTTTGGGAGCCTAAGATTTAACCCCATAGCCTTTCACTCCTCCCAGTGTGTTGCTTTAATATTGTTGAAATTTTTGCTTTCGCAAGAATCGCATATCTTTGTCAACATCAAACTTTCAAACTTTATATCCATAAATGTAAAAAGAACCTACCTAAATGTTATCTTATGAAAAAAGCATTGAGAGAGAATCCTTTCAAAACTACAAAAAAATGTTTGTAGTTTTTGTAGTACAGTTAGCTTTTGTAGTACATATTTTCATCTCAGTTAACTTAGCTATCTATCAATATGAAAATATATACTACAAAAACTAAGCCATAACATAAAGAGAATAACATACTCCAACCAATCAGAACATGTCTTCAAGCACTCAGCATTTCTCATTACCACCTTCATTTTTATAGCCTAGAAATCTATTGTGAATGAAGAACTTAAACCGAAGATTTATCTTCCACTTATAATCTTCACAAATGCTGATGCTGTTCATATATTGCAAGCCAATAAACTTAGCTACGAAACTTATTTGTTACCTATTCGAGTGTTTCGCAGATTGGCCTGGTATTTACGGGTAATGGCCAGTCAATCTTGGCACAACAATGCTGGCCTACTATTGTCTGGGTTGATGTGTTATTTGTATGTGAATGATTTCAGAGGACGATGTGTCAGAGGACTATTTATCTGGGACAATAATGGACGAGCAAAGGACATTTTGAATATGAATGTATTTCATTAGAGACAGAAAAAGTAATAGTTTATTTGTGCCAAATATTACAAATACAAAAGAAGTACCTAAGCATAATCATTTTATAGGTCGACAACCGAATTTCTAGAAATCCTTTCTTAGTGCTCACTTAAAAAGAAAGAAAGATATTTATTTGTGACCCGCACAGGAGACACGAGAAATAAGCATAAAAAACAATAATAAAACCGGCTAAGTGCGAGTCGGACTCGCGCACGGAGGGTTCCGTACCATTATCGCAAAAAACGGCAGAAAAACACTTTTGTTGTATGGGAGCCCCCCTTAAATATAAATTTTATACTGTTTTTAGTATTTGTTGTTATAGCGGCAACAGGAAAACACCATCTGTGAAAATTTCAACTGTCTAACTATCACGGTTCATGAGATACAGCCTGGTGACAGACAGACAGACAGACAGACAGACGGACAGCGAAGTCTCAGTAATAGGGTCCCGTTTTTATCCTTTGGGTACGGAACCCTAAAAAATAACAGTTTATTTGTGACAAATACAAAAGAAGTACCTAAGCATAATCATTTTATAGGTCGACAACCGAATTTCTAGAAAACCTTTCTTAATGCTCACTTAAAAAGACAGAAAAATATTTATTTGTGACCCGCACAGGAGACACGAGAAATAAGCATAAAAAACAATAATAAAAAAATAAAAACCCCGTGTGAGACCAAAAAGGCTCCTATCTCATAATCATATCGCATGTACCACCACTTACGACACTTGAGGAATCTTTCTGCAAAATTTCATGCTTCTAGACTTAGCGGTTTTGGCTGTGCGTTGATCGATCAGTCAGTGATGTGATCTGTTTCTTCTTATATATATATATATATATATATATATGAAGAATATATATATATAGATACAGTTAAGTACTGTTTTAAATGATAAAGATATATCTCAGTATTTTTGCACTATAAAATCGACAAACATAAAACATTATAAAAAGACGTTTACTAAAATAGCTTAACATTAACATTAGAAACGGGATATTTACCATGTTTACTGTTTGTTTCGAGTTTCCGATATTTCTTTTTTATTTATTGAGTTTCGTGTGTCGGGAACAGAATCGAGTTGTGAGTGACAGTGGTAGCGGTACTGAGTGCAAAAAACGAACAAGAAAGAGGGTAGACCGATATGTCTCCTCATAAACACCCACCCGCAATGACTTTTCAGTTTATCCGTGATCATGGTGCTTGCAACAGCACCGAAATATCGGAAACTCGAAACAAACAGTAAACATGGTAAATATCCCGTTTCTAATGTTAATGTTAGTGACCATGACAGTTTAAAAACTTATAAAATAGCTTAACTCTACTTAACTCACGAGATCAATCTCATTTTTAGGGTTCCGTACCAGAAGGGTCCAAACTGAGCCCTAGCACCAGGCTGTATCTCATGAACCGTGATAGCTAAACAGTTGGAATTTTCACAGAAGATGTATTTCTGTTGCCGCTATATCAACAAATACTAATACCAGAACAAAATAAATATTTAAGTGGGACTATACAATAAACGACTCGCACTTGGCCGGTTTAAAAAAAACGCCCGTCACCGTACCTAATGTTTTAGTTGAGAAGAAGTGGCGAAACAAACTTGTTTTTTTTTTGCGACGGCGATAATGGTACGGAACCTTTCGTGCGCGAGTCCGACCCGCACTTGGCCAGTTTTTCCTATTACAACCAACTTGTTTTTGCGGTTCGGTACGGAACCCTAAATGTGCGGAGTCCGACACGCACTAACAACACAGGTCCACTTTCCGTACCGTCATAGTATCTCAGGAAACCCAGGCAAGCTTCCCAAGGCACTAGATTTACTACTTAAGTAGCATAACTTTTTACTCTAATGAATCTAGTGGGTATTGCCGCCCCGACTGGATTAATTACTTGCATGCATTCCAATTAGCTCTTAGTAGGGTAATAGACGGCGACTAGGAAAGTCTCTAGAGTAAAGCCTGAGTCATAAAGTTTTTAGGTAAACTTTATGAGCACGGGCTTGAATTTTCTTTTTATTTCATTAAGTTGTAAGTGGCCACTGTTACGATTGAAAACATTGAGACGACGGCAGTCACCATAGACCTTGAGGAAACAAAACGCACACTCGTTTCACAATTCAAACCAACCGCACGACCCAAGATTCAGTAGTTTTTTTGTACTTTCGTTAGTATACTTTAAAAAAAATCCTTAGATCAAAATGTAGTTAAATTGTCTTTGCCATGGTGAAAATTTCATTAAAATACGCCCGGTGGTTTTGGTGCGATTGTCGTTTTTTTGTCCGTGTTAGACATAACTTTACAAATTAATTACACTATGTTATAAGAATAAACCTCGAAATGTTCAGAGATCAAATTATTAAGAAAATGGTCTAATGTAACATATATTTTTTTCAAAATACTTCCGACTAGCCGTTTAGACGTGATTCTAATTTTAAAATCAGCTACTTAGGTGATTCTAATTTCAAAATCAGCTACTGAGGGGTGTCTGCGCCTTAAGGTTGCACTAGTCCAAAATTCTTCCATACAAACGTAGTTTGGGTTTTACTCCACTGTTTGACGATGTACGTTCAAAATAAAAAATTATATCAATTTGTCTCATCATTATCTAGTCCTGTATGGAAGCAAAAAGTACAAAAAAAAATTAGCTTGAAAGTTATGAGCTTCGAAAGTTCCATATTTCAACACCAATTTTAACGCATCTTTGGGCGCAAATAAGTACCATAAGAAGAAAGAAAATTGAAAAACGGCCTCCATACAGGGATAGATTAGTTGTTCAACAATGCAAATAATTTTATTTTGAACAGATACATTCAGTGGTTTTTTCATGATATCCAGACTCCCAAAGGTCTGTTTATAAAATTTCGCGCGCTCGTTTTCGTTCTAAATCATCATCCATCTCGCTACAAATTTCCTCCTGGGGCGGAGGGGTGCGCGTGCGGCGCATATACACCTACACACACACACGCTCACTAGTTTAGCTACCGCCCGGCGCCCGCGCCCCGCTGCCCCAGAGGGGCCTCAATTGTCTGCTGCATAATATATACGTCACCGTAATTACGCGCGTGCGGTGTATGTTATTGATATTGTGATATCGACGATAACGTATTCGTATAATATTTTATAACATTGACCCCTGGCTTGAACTTTGGATTCCGATATTCCTTTATGTGTTGTGTTGATTATTTTGAATTGGTCCGAAATTTTACTGACCCTGGCGTTCGTGGGATTTTATACTGATTTACATGGCGTTTGAATTTGAACTTGTTGCGTAGGTGAAGTGATCTTCAGCAGTTCAAGTAACAATGGGTAAGTTGAATCTTTTATCGAATTTAGTTTGTACAATTCATGAGGGCGCTTGACTTGACTTTTATACCTAAATAAACACAGACTTGTAATTCTAATATTTCACGCGCATTTATAAATTTTTTAAATTACAAACTGCCTATCTTTATCTATAATTAGAAAATCTTTTTTAAAAATACTACCGACTTCCAAATAAAAACACTACAAAGTGAAAAATAACTAATTTCGGAAGTCGGTGTTCTTGTTTTTGTTTCTTCGTTATTATTGTTTTTTTAGTTGTGGTACATAAAGATCAAGTTCAATAATACCTATAATCTCAGATTAGAGAAAATCTGAGCCTAAAATGCCCAAATTTATGCCTGAATACCTAACATAAAACTAACATAACCGGTGCAATGAGAGTTTATCTTTCAGGGTGAACTGTACAAATCTGCGTACCCCTTTAGAGCGTACCGGCTTGACGTTATGTTATCAAAAGGCCTAAACAATAAACAGTTTTGCAATCGCAGCAATCCCGAGAGATTTGCCGTTGTTTATTGAAGAGTTCTGTTGTATATATTAGGATATTAGATTCCAATTAGATTAGGTATTTTAAGATTTTCGATAGTCGTGCCTACTTATATCGAAAGTTCATTATTATGTAGGTACCTATCTGTTATATCGATATCGGCTCGGCTTCAGCGACGGACAAACACAAAAGGAAGCTATTTTTTAACCGACTTCAAAAAGGAGGAGGTTCTCAATTTGACTGTATTTTTTTTGTTACTTACCTCAATACTTTTTTAATGTGAACCGATTTTTTTTAGGGTTCCGTACCCGAAGGGTAAAAACGGGACCCTATTACTGAGACTTCGCGGTCCGACTGTCTGTCACCAGGCTGTATCTCATGAACCGTGATAGCTAAACCGGTGAAATTTTCACAAATGATGTATTTCTTTATAACAACAAATATTAAAAACAGAATAAAATTAATATATAAGTGGGGCTCCCATACAACAAACGTGATGTTTTTTGCGATAATGGTACGGAACCCTTCATGCGGGAGTCCGACTCGCACTTGGCCGGTTTTTTATTTGTATACCTACTATGCGCGCCGACACTCACAAGCTCGGCTCAGCCACCCGAAGCTATTATATTGTATTGTGATAACAAAGAGAATATTTCAAACTGCTATTGTAAACAAACAATCAATAAACAATTTACAAAATAACATTATTTTTTATTTGATGAACCTAATTACCTAGAAAACAAGTCTCACATCAAAGTGGCGCTGTCGAAAAAGCAGTTATCCTGACTCTGGCTGGTATGAAATACCTACTTACGGGGAGGCGCCTGTAGGTTATAGCTTACTAGCTAAGGTAAGTAAATACCTATTTAACACACATTGTAATATTTGCAAAACCTGCAATAAAATACAAAAACATAAAGACATGACCTACACCCGTGCGCATAGAGCCTAGCTTTCCGCACGCGCTGGTACGATACCTACAGTCAGCGAAGCCCTGGCGCCCGCTCTGCCAACGTAAAATCTACCGACTTGACGCTCGAACACTTCATTCTTATAACTAAGGGCATAAGGTTCAATAAGCGCGCAAGCGGCTCGCGCTGCTCTGCCGTCGCCGCCGCCAAAAATAATTAAAAAGTCAAATCTAACATTACTTGTCGATAATAACAATATCTATGTAAATTCACATTTTCGCAAAACATCTTATTGTCAAGTTGGCAAAGTCGCGGGTAAGTATAGGTGCATAACAACAAGTAAATTGAGTGCCTTCTAATTACGTTACACACAGTAATAATCCAAAGTTCTACCGGCACGCCGCACTGTGGATCGAAAAACGGCTCTAGAAGACATAGGAACTTAAATTTAAAAGTGTCGGTTTTTTTGCTTGAAATGGGTTCTAATAGCCAATATCATTATTGGCTATTAGAACCCATTTCAATAAAAAAAACCGACACTTTTAAATTTAAGTTCCTATGTCTTCTAGAGCCGTTTTTCGATCCACAGTGCGCCGGTGCGGTGGCGCGTATGCAATTCATTGACAACATAAACATAAAAAATAGGCGTTAGCTTTGACACCGCAACCACACACAAGTATATTATAGTAATCTTTGCACACACACCGCCGCGCTGTCGGCGCTCTGCAATGAAATTGCGCATGTGTGCGTCACACAGCGTTATGAGTGTGTATACGAACACGATCTAGCTTCTTACTGCTCATCACAGCGTCTATCTCTTTCCTGCGTGATGTCGGATGAGATAGCAAATATTTTAACTCCGCCGCCAAATAGTTCGTGCCGTTGACTAGTGTAACCTTAAAGCACAGAATAAATAATAGTACAAGTCTTAAAGGACGGTTTTTGAATGAAGTATTTAGAGTTAAGAACGTGTCAAACCCTACTTTAATAAAGTCTGTCAGGTTTTCAGGCTAAATTTGAGTCTGTCATTTATCTGTACTCAACTTAATTGAATTCTTAAAACCAACGTTTAAATGTGAAGATAGTTAAACTCATCTGTGCGCGCGGCGCCATGTGTGCGTGCGCTATGCGTGCCCTTGTAATTATACATTACTAGCTTCTACCAGCGGCTTCGCCCGCGTAAATGTCGAAAATTATCCCAAGGGAACATTATGCCAGGGATAAAAAGTATCCTATGTGCTATTCCAGACTACAATCTATCTCTGTGCTAAATTTCATAGATATCCGTTCAGCAGGTCTGGCGTGATTGAGTAACAAACATACATCCACACATACATCCATCCAAAACTTACACATTTATAATATTAGTAAGAAGTGAATCACGTGAAATTCACATAGCTCATGTCAATCCTATCCATTGAGAACTTTTCGACAATCGTTATCGCTTAATAAGAATATACCCTTTATTTTTAAAAACACTTCAAAATCAATAAATATCCATCCTAAACAGTAGCATCATAACACTTACGCGATAATTACAGCTTCAAATAAAATAATTAAATACAACATTAGTGTCGCCTTCGACGGTCAGAGGTGCGATTGCGGAACTAAAACCTGCAATCTACGTTAATGGCTAATGACTTCGCACCTTCGCATTTTATTGCAAATCATTTTGCCCTTAGAAGACTGTATTTAATTTATATTTTAATATTGTGTAAAACGTTAAGTAATAAAAAGATATAACTGTATTTTAATTAAGCAGTCTGTATGTGTGTAATGGGTTCTGGAGATCAGATAGGCAGACGCTCCATGTAAAATTTGTACAGCTACATCCGGTTAGAATGAAAGAAGTACCATTATAGTTGGAAAAGGGTATATTCAAATCTAATCAAATCAAATCAAATGTATTTATTTCAACTAGGCCATTATGCGGCACTTTTGAACGTTAAAAAAAATTAGATGTTATAAAAAATTGATTCTACCGTAAATCAAATCAAATATTTTGATGGACAAATAAATATTTACACCAATATAATTGAAACTCTGACTTCTGAGTTACGTAAAAACCTGTGTTACAGAAGTCATAAATAGATATAGAGATATAGAATAGACTGATTGAATCTTACAGAAAAGTAAAACTTTATTTTAATTTAATTCGTCCAATCAAACGCCTTTAAGGCATATCAACAAAGACTTATCTAACTTCATAACAACGAACAAACGAAACTTTAAACCGTATTCAGCTTAATTCTTATCAAACTGTCTCAAACACACTATCGACCGCCGCGAAGACGATAACGCAGCAATACCAATCGACTTTATTCGATAACAGCGACTTCGGCTTTGGAAGTCGCGAGCGCGACTCGTGAGACGCCGCACTAAGGTGTAACTGGCGATGTATAAATTGGCTATTTGCACAGCGGGTAGATATCGTAGCATACTGGACTTACTGAATATGTACCGGACGGTATTCAATTTATTGTAAGATTGCGCCCGTCAAAGCACGATTTATGAGGGTATCGATAAACTGATGTTTGTACATTAACGGACTATTTGAGAGAGGATGACGGATCTGGTTTCAGGTGGTGTTTATGACGTTCTTTCATGTAAGTGAATTGATAGTCGTCTGTAAAGTGTATGCTAATTGGAAACTATCGATGTACTGGTATGGTTACGGGCACCCAACGCGAAGAAAGAAAATTTCACATCATCTTCAGCCTATTAATGTTCCCACTGCTGGGATGTGGCCTCCTCTCTGTGAGAGAGAATGGGGCGTAATCCACCAAGCGGGCCAAGTGCGGATCTTCGGGATGTCACATGTCTTCGAATTTATGTTCTAGGACATAAATTCCGGTTTCCTCACGATGTTTTCCTTCACCGTTTTGAGAGCAATGGTGATGAAATAATTTATACAAAGTAAAGCGCCTACCTGGGCTCGAACCCACGTCCTACAACTTGTAAGTCGCGGACAATACCACAACCACTGTTCTCAAAGAAAAAAATCGTTCATGTAAATTGCACTAGATGGCGTAGTAAGCTTTATTTGTTACTGAGTTTTATCAATATTAAGATTTTCTAGAGACGAGTGCCTATTTTCTTGTTTAATTAACTCTCCCAAGCAGTCTTAATTCACATTTCAAATATTATTTGAATGGATCATTTAAAATTCATTCCAATAGATGGCACGGTTTTAAATTTTCTGAGGCATCCACTCGATTTTTTTAATTTGTTTTGTAACATATTTTGGTACAATGAAACGTGCAAAAAATTACTATAAAACAAATCGTGACTGTATTTAAAAAAAAGTTTTCACGAACCGAATTAACCCTTTTACTTGCAAGTCGCTGCTAACACCATCTATAGGTATCCGTGGAACGCAATCGATATTCGTAGTAAAATAATCAGTTTAATCAGACGAAAATCGCTACTTATGTTGGCACGGTTTCTTTGCATGGGATGAGGTATCTGTAAGCTAGTATTATATTATCTGTGGTATGGTACAACATTTTCATTTCTCATTGTTCTGTAATAAAACGTTGGAAAGCGAAGACATTCTAAAAGATTATTAAACTATAAATATACCATTAACCTATCGAATCCCGATATCGATAGCCAACACCAAAAGAGAGCGCAGTCGTAAGCCTCCACGTGGCGCACCCTGGGCAACGTCGGCTTCAGCTGCCCATCCCCCCTAGGGTGGACAGTTGGGGCTGGCGGCTAATTTTCAACACACGAGGAAGGGTCACGGTTCCAATCACATATCATCTTGATGGTTTGTGAAGGGAACCGGGCTAGAGACAGGACGCCTACTCCCCCCTCTGCTTACAGAGGGTAGGTCGAGTGGGCAAAGAGAAGGTGGGAGAAATAGGGACCTCACCCTTTAAAGGAAAACCAAAACAAAAATGGAAAAAGACTTTTGCGAAAAACGTCCCCAGGTGGGTCCCGACTGCTCAGTGGTCGGGGAATCCCACCCCGCTTCGGCGGGCTGCCCTCCGTATTCTGGGGTGGGCAACAAACGTCTTCCGTCTGTCTCAGACAAAACCGACAACCACACGCACGAAACACGGACAACGATTTTATTAAATGAAGAGGAGAGTGATGCGGGGTCGGAGTCCGACCCCGAATCTGGCGCAAAAGGCCCACAGAGCTCTGAGCGCGAAGCGGAGGTGGCTGCTGCGAAGAATTTAAGGTTCTTCCGAAAGCGCCCTAAACCGGGGGATGGCCAGGGGTCGTTCTCAGATGACGAGCTGGCGTCGGCCCGGAAGATCCCCACCAGTAGGCGTGGTGGGGGCCGAGACAGAGGAGTGGGGAGGGGACTCACCGCCCAGGAGGCTGCCAATAGAGCCGAGAGGCTTGCCGCGGAGGGGCGCCACCCCGGATCGACCTGCCGCAGGGCTGTCCACTCAGGGTCTTCTGGCGAAGAGCTGGACGCCGCTGGTGGCTCCAATTTGGAGCGAGCGGCCAGGTTCGCAGAGGTCGTGGGAGCCGCTATCCGGGATGTGGCCTTGAAGAGGAACAAAGCCTCTAAAGACAAGGCCATATCCGCTGCCATGGCCTCCATTATAGCGGCGGCGGAGGCAAATCGCGGTGGGCCTTTTCCGGATGGCATGTCCGAGATGCAGGTGGAGGTCGCCCGCTTGAAAGCCGACATGGAGCTTCTCCAAAAGGAAAACGAGAAGCTCCGAGCGGACCTGGCCGGGCTTCGAGGGGCCGGCCCCCGAGAGATGCCGCAGGAGGGGGCGCAGCATGGGCTACGCCAGCCCGAGCCTGCGGAGAACCGGGTACTGAACCTGGTGCGGCAGGAGCTGGCTGCCTTTCAGAGCAGGTTTTCTGCACTGGAGGCCATCGTCCTGCGCCCCCCGCTAAAAGCGAGCCAGGCGGCCTTGGGCCAGCGGAAGGCGGCCTCATTTGCCGCCGCCGCAGCAGCCACGGGCTCGACGAGACAGCCCAGTCATAGAGCCACGCTGGAACCCACGAGGTCAGCCCCGGCGAGTTCGAGAAATCCAGGCAAAAAAGGTGGAGCGGCTGGACAGGCGGCGAGGGCCCCAGTCGAGGCAGCGAGTCGGCCGCCCCTATCTCTTACGCCTTCTGACTCTACTGCGGCAGACGCCGAATGGCAAGTGGCCGGGGAGAAGAGGAAGGTGGGCAAGGCAGCAAGGGCGGCTAAAAAAAAAAGAGAGACGGAAGCGGCGCAAGGAGCGAAGCATCGCGGCTAGGCTACGCGCCCCGAAGTCCGCAGCTGTAGTGATTACGCTACAGCCGGAAGCGGAAAAAAAGGGCGTGTCCTACCGCGACGTGCTCGCCAAAGCGAGGGCGGCGGTGAACCTGGAGGAGCTCGGCGTCACCGAGGGCATCCGGGTGAGGGTCACCGCAACTGGGGCCCGGATGCTGGAGGTCCCCGGTGCCGCCAGCGGCCCGACTGCTGACGCCTTAGCCGCAAGGCTCAAGGCGTTCCTAAATGTGGACGAGGCCCGAGTGTCCAGGCCCACCAAGTGCGCTGATATGCGCATTCTGGGACTGGACGACTCTGTGACGGAGGGAGAGGTGGTGGCCGCCGTCGCTAGGACCGGGGGGTGCTCTGAAGAGCAGGTGAGGTCAGGCACTATACGTCCTGATGTTACGGGGATGCGAGCCGTTACAGTCAGCTGCCCCGTCCCGGCGGCCCTAAAAATATCCGGAGAGGGCCAAAGGCTCTTGGTGGGCTGGGTTTCCGCGCAGGTGAAACTGCTGAAACCCAGACCTCTGAGGTGCTTCCGCTGCCACGTGGGCAACCATGTGGGAGCTAAATGCACCTCGGAGGTGGACCGCAGTGACCACTGCTTCCGGTGTGGTCAGCCCGGTCACAAGGCTGGCTCGTGCAATGCCACACCGCACTGCGTCGTATGTGCGGCAGTTGGCAAGCCGGCCGATCACCGGGCTGGGAGCAAGACCTGCGCTCCACCTGCCAAGGCCAGGGGCAGGGGCAAGCCCCCCACCACCGCCGTCATAGCCGCAGCCACAGCCACTTCCGCCGCTGCTGCTGCCCCCACAGCCGTCGTCGCCGCCGAAACCACCGCGGCGGGACCCTCACTAGGGGATGGGGAGGGGACTGAAATGGAGTGCCAATAATGGCCCCATTACGCCTCCTCCAGGCGAACATCAACCACTGTGCCGCTGCTCAGGATCTATTGCTCCAGAGCTTGGCGCAGTGGTCGATTAACATCGCCGTGGTTGCTGAGCCGTACTTTGTCCCGCCCAGGGATGACTGGGTGGAGGACCTGAGCGGCTCAGTGACCCTAATTTCGTCGGCCGCCGCTGGCACCCCGTCCCTCGAGAGTGTCAAGAGGGGACAGGGTTGCGTGGCAGCAAGGTTCGGGGAGATTGCCGTTGTGGGGGTATACTTCTCCCCGAACCGAACTCTCGCCGAGTTCCACAACTCCCTTGTGGAGTTGAAAACCGTCGTCGTCGGGTACCGCTCCCTCCCTGTGCTCGTCCTCGGGGACTTCAATGCCAAGCATTTGGCTTGGGGTTCCCGGTATACGGACACACGGGGCAGGATGGTGGAGGACTGGGCTCTGGAGACAGGCCTGGTCGTCCTAAACCGGGGTTCTGTCCCCACGTGTGTGCGGATGCAGGGCGAATCGGTGGTGGACATTTCGTTCGCCAGCACCGCTCTGTCACCACGTGTCATCGACTGGCGCGTCATGGAGGAGGTGGAGACCTATTCCGACCACCGGTATATCCGGTTCGACGTCTCCGCCCAGACCTCGAGCGTGCCGGTCCGACAGACCCCGAGTGGTCCGCGGTGGGCGCTGAAGCAGTTGGACCGGGAGCTACTCCTGGAAGCCTCGATCGTGCAGGCCTGGGTGCCATCACCGGACAGGCCTGCTGATATCAACGACGAGGCGGAGTGGTTCCGGGACGCCATGTCCGAGATATGTGACGTGGCAATGCCCCGAGTCCAGCCAGGACACGCCCGGCGCCAGGTGTACTGGTGGTCGTCGGAACTTACGGCTCTGCGCCAGGCGTGCGTTGCTGCGAGACGCCGGTATACCAGGCACCGCAGGCTCCGTAACCGCCCCCCGGATACGGAAGCCATTGAGGCGGAGCTATACGAGAGGTACAGAGCGGCGAGGACCGCCCTCCGAGTGGAGATCAAGCGGGCTAAAGGATTGGCCCGCGAGGAGTCGCTGAGGACCTTGAATAGGGACCCGTGGGGACGCCCCTACAAAATGGTGCGGGATAAACTCCGCCCATGGGCTCCCCCGCTGACGCAGAGTCTCCGGCCGCAGCTCGTAGAGGACGTGGTGAGCGCTCTTTTCCCTTTGCGAGGGGAACATACTCCCCCGCCCATGGCTCCGCCTCCTGCGGTGCCCAATGCGGACCACACCGCCGGCGACGACGAAGCTTCGGAGGTGACTGAGGTAGAGCTGAGAGTGGCGGTACGCAGGCTGAATGCCAAAAATACCGCCCCAGGACCCGACGGCTTACCTGGAAAAGCCTGGGTCCTGGCTTTGGAGGCTCTCGGGCCTCGACTAAGGGGGCTCTTTAGCACATGCTTGGAGAGGGGCCAGTACCCACTTCGTTGGAAGACGGGGAAACTGGTCCTTATTAAGAAGCCGGAGCGCCCTGCGGACTCTCCGTCCGCTTACCGGCCCATCGTGCTGCTCGATGAGGTGGGCAAGCTCTTTGAAAGAGTCATTGCAGACCGCCTCGTCGAGCAGCTGGTGCGGGTGGGGCCGGATCTGGCGGAGAGCCAGTTTGGTTTCCGCAGAGGTCGCTCTACGGTGGACGCCATCATGCGCGTGAGAGCTCTCACGACGGGGGATGCAGTGGCCCGGGGTGGAGTCGTCTTGGCGGTGTCTCTAGACATCGCCAATGCCTTCAACACCATGCCATGGAGCTGCATCAGGGAGGCACTCCAGTATCACCGGATGCCGCCCTACCTCTGTCGCGTGGTCGAGGCCTATCTGACGGACAGGGCCGTCATCTACCCCGGTCACCAGGGAGAGTGGAACCGGCGAGAGATGTCGTGCGGTGTCCCACAGGGATCGGTCGTGGGGCCGCATCTGTGGGACATCGGGTACGACTGGGTGCTGCGCGCTGATCTCCCTAGTGGCGTCAGCGTGGTTTGTTACGCTGACGACACGCTGGTCCTGGCACAAGGGAGGTCGCACCAGGCGGCGGCTGAAATAGCGACACGCGGGGTTGCGACAATCGTCGAGAGGATCCGGCAATTGGGACTCGAGGTGGCCCTGCACAAGTCCGAGGCCATGTGTTTTCACGGTCCTCGGAACGCGCCACCGCCGGGATCCCAAATAACGGTAGGAGGGGTTCACATCGGCGTCGGGTCGACGATGAAGTACCTGGGACTCGTCCTCGACAGCCGGTGGAATTTCGTGGAGCATTTCCGACGTTTGGCTCCTAGACTGGAGCGGGCGGGGGCTGCCCTCAAGCGGCTGCTACCCAATCTAGGGGGTCCAAACGCCTCCTGCCGGAGGCTCTACGCGGGGGTCTTGCGGTCCATGGCCCTTTACGGGGCACCGGTTTGGGCGCGTTCCCTGAGGCGGCGACCAGCCCGCCGGTTGAACGCGTCCCAAAGGGTCATGGCCATCCGGCTAGTCCGGGGATACCGCACGGTCTCCGGTGAGGCGGCGAGCCTCCTTGCCGGATTGCCGCCATGGGATCTGGAAGCTAAAGTCCTCGCGCAAATATGGGAGTGGCGCGAGGAGGCAAAATGCCGGGGCGAAACCCCGATGCCGCGACAAATCGCGGCTCGGCGGACAGAGCTCCGACAAGATCTCATGGCGACATGGAGAGGGCGATTGTCGCAACCCAGCGCTGGGCACGCCACAATTGCGGCGGTAAGGCCCCTCTTTGAGGAGTGGCTTGAGAGGCGCCACGGCGTCCTCACCTTCCGCCTGACGCAGGTCCTCACCGGACATGGCTGTTTCGGGAGGTTCCTGTTCCGGATAAGGCGGGAGGAAACGCCCGGGTGTCACCATTGTGTGGACCGCCTGGAGGACACGGTGGAGCATACGGTGGAGATCTGCCCCGCTTGGGCGGAGCACCGCCGTGTCCTCATGGAGGCGATCGGCGGTGGCGACCTCTCGCGTCCGTCCTTGGTGCAGGCCATGGTACGGAGCGAGAGGGCATGGGATGCTGTCTCCTCCTTCTGCGAAACAGTAATGCTCGCAAAGGAGGAGGCGGAACGCGTGAGGGAGACGCAAAGGAGACGCCCTCACGCCCCTAGCCACCGCAGGAGACGCCCCGGGCGTCGGGAGTCGCAGGCCGATTTCCGGCCACCGTAGGCGCGGGCTTGCGGACGGCGAGTAATGGGTAGCTCGCCGTCCGATAAGGACCAAGCCCGAGTTTACGGCGCGTAGTGTTCCACGCGCGCCTCAAAGAGATGTCAGCAAAAGGGACGGGGTCCGGTAGGGCCGATGCCTGTCTGGGTCGCGGATAAATTTGAAAGAGAGTTACCGCGGCCCTGGCACAAGCAACTGGAGGAACACGGGTGGGTTTTAGTCAGTAAAAGTCTGACACGCCCTTCCGCTTCACCCAGAGCGGGAGAAGTCATTGGATGATTTCCCACCCAAAAAAAAAAAAAAAAAAAAAAAAAAAAAAAAAAAAAAAAAAAAAAAAAAAAAAAAAAAAAAAGTCGTAAAGCTAGTCACAAATTCGCCGCACTTCAATAAAATCATAAGTTAAATTATAAAACGACGCCCACCTCATTGACATCGAATACTAAACACAGTAACAGTACTCTAAGGTGACCATGGATGGTCTTAGAAATGGAGTACTATCTGACTTGCACACTGCTCAATTGCTCAGTGGTCCCAAAAATCACATAAGACGCATATATTTTTCGAGTGAAAAATAGGAACGCAACATCGTTTAAAAAAATTATGCCTTAATGTTGTTTGGCATAACGTTTACGCATAACTTTTATCAGCTTAATTATACTGCGGCACATTTGCATAATGCAAAGTTTAGCATAACTGTAATTTGATCTAATTAGTTTTGCCATAATTTGGAGTTGCATATTTAAGGCATAATATTTAGTCATCATAGTAATTTTATGGGTACATATTTGAAAGTCGATAATTAAAATACCTACGGGTAAAATGTAAATTTGCCTCCTCCTCGCATCGTGTTCCTCATTACTAAGGGTCGTGATTCCCTGGTCATCGTGGAAACTACTTCTCTTTCCCCAATTTGCGCCATCTGCTTCTGTCTATGGCGTAGTGGAAAGCATCGTGCAGCCTGGTATTTAACGATGTGCGGACTTGGTCTGACCATCTGATTGGCTTTTGACCTCTCGGAAGTTTCCTTTCAATCTTGCCAGTAACCATCAGTTGTTCGAGGTTGGGTCCGTCTTTCCTGGCAATGTGACCAAAAAGCTCCAGAATCCTACGAAGGCAGACCGTGGACAGTCTGATATTTATGTTTAGTTCCCAGAGGATAGAATCATTGGTGCGAATGGCAGTCCAGGGAATTTGCAACATCTTCCTCCAGCACCACATCTCAAAAGCATCGATTCGGTCACGATCAGCCTTCTTCAGATTCCACGTCTCGGACCCGTAACTGAAGATGGAAAACACCAGGAAACTGACTGAGCTTCAATTTTGTCTTCCTTGAAACTTTACGGTCTCTCCATACTCTTTGCAGCTGGGTCATTGCATTTTTGGCCATCTCTATATGCCTCCTGATATCTTTCTCACATGACCCTGAGTTGCTGATAAGTGCACCCAGGTATTAGATAAAATCGCTTACGGTTTCCAGTGATACGAGTAGGCCACCTGTATGTTGGAGATGGTTTGCGCGATCAACTATCATTACTTTAGTTTTAGCATGATTAATTGTGAGGCCCAGTTCTATACAAATTCCTACCATTCTTTCAAGGAGATTCAGTCAGCCAGTTCAAGTGGCAGAGAGCTGGCCATGTGCGAAAATAACGAGATGGTCGTTAAAAGAAGTCCCGGGTAATAATAAATTAGTTTTGGACTTATGTTGGTTACACAATGGTAATTTCCGGACCAGGTCTGTCTCCTTAGCTAGTTATAAATTGTATAGGTAACTGACGCCAGTGCATACCCGTTAATATAGATACAAATATTGTTGCACTACAGAGAGATGAGAGAAGCTTATCTCTAATAAAAAGTAAGCCAAAAAAAAGTCTAAATAAAAAGGAAGTCACTCGATCTCAGCGCGATGCAGGACAGTGTAGCGTTGTCCGGGCGTCGACCAAGAAAAGGGCTCGAGACTCGGGGTCTCGAGTTCGCTTCCCAAGAAGACAGCTGTACTGATGCTTCTTTAGCAGACAACCTCTAAATTTTAATCTCTCTATGACGAAAGTTGCTACCCGTTTGCGTCATCCTGAAGTCCGCGTTTTCGACATAGAACTACTCGGAAATACACAAATAAACGCTCCATTTCTTACTACCTCATTGCATTGTCCTACTTTATAGTAAAGCGCAACAAACTGTCAGTTTATCTCATAAAATCCGAGAGCACAATAAAAGGTGCGGATCAAATGAAACTACGACTGACAAAAGATTACATTTTAATTCAGTAATAAAACTGTGTTTCACGACTTTCTAGTACTGCATTGTAAGAAAGTTGAGAATTGATGCGATTTTTATTGAATTCGAACGGTTGCTTTTATTTAGAAGGTGATTAAAGTATTGCTACACAAAGCTGTTAGCACTTTTATCGAGACATAAGTAAGAAAGAAAAGAAAAGGTAATTTTTGGCACACAAAATTAGGTGATTCTAATGATTCTAAGACAATAAGGTTGTGTCACACGTCTCCGCCAAATAGGTCCAGTTTAGCAAAATTTTAGACAACCAGTTCTTGTCTTTTTTTTGGGTGGGAAGTCTTGCAATGACTTCGCCCGCTCTGGGTGCATCGTGAGAGCGTGTCAGACTTTTACTGAATAAAACCCATCCCTGTTCTTTCAGTTAATTGTGCCAGGGCCGCGGTAACTCTCTTTCAAAATCCGTGACTCAGACAGATATCGGCACTTGCGGACCCCGTCAGTTTCTGCTGACATCTTTTTCGGCTTGGGGCACGCGTGGAACACTACGCGCCTTCGGCTCGGAAATGGTCCTTATTGGACGGCGAGCTACCCATTACTCGCCGTCCACAAGCCCGCGCCAACGGTGGCCGGGAATCGGCTTGCGACTCCCGACGCCCAGAGCAAAAAAAGGGAGTCAGTGATAACGTGACAGAGGACAGGACCGTATGGAAGAAAAAAAGGTGTAGCGCCGACCCCAGGTAACATGGGACAAGGCCAGGAAGATGATGACTCCCGACGCCCAGGGCGTCTCCTGTGGCGGCCACTAGTTGTTGCCTGATGCAGGTTTTCAACTAGAGCTCAGCTTGTTTCTTACCAGATTGCAAAAAAACTTGAGAAAACTTAAGTAATGCCAAGACAATAACATTGTGTACCTCATGGCTGCGCCAAATAAGTCTAGTTCAGAAAAATTCCAGCCAGTAGTAATTGCCTGACGCAGGTTTTTAATTTAACTAAAGGTCTGTTTCTTTCTTACCCGACAGCAAGGACAGGATTATGTTTTAAATTTACAATCTAGTAGCTTATTTAGATCTCCCTTTATTCTTAGACCACGGTCAAACCTGTAATATCTATCTTTAGAAGTAATAACAACACTAAAGAAAAAAATATATACAAAGATACAATTTTGAAGTATTTGACCATTCAATTTGTTACAAAGTTATAATTTCCTGCTTTCTTCACCCTCACAGGAAACACTACTACTTTCAGAAGAATACCATCAGTTATAAATATACCCAGGTAAGTGAATTTCCAACTGCGAAGGGCGTTTAAATAGATCGTCCATTGTCTTGTCTGAGGCAATAAAATGCATAACAAGAGTATTCAAGGCGTAAGTGTTCATCACAATGATTGACAGAAGAACAAATATTTACATTGCTTAGCTAATAAAAGGAAGGGGGAAGTACTAGGGCCATACTTTTAGATTTTTGACAGACTAAGCTCTAAAATTGTTGATTTGAGGTTTCCGCAGACTAGCGCGACCGCGACGCCACGATTTATATCGACGCACCAGTATGACAACGATCCCCAAGATATATGCATTTGTCTAGTTTGCATTTTTTGATTTGATAGATTGAATAAATACTACTTACTAATAGAAACAATAATACGCCAAAAAAGTTACAATTCTTTTAATTTGAAAACATGTTTAACAAAAAAGGATTGTCGCATCGTTTGGTTTTTATCCGACTGCCGAAGGAGGGTAATGTGTTTATCAGTCTATGTATATGTCGGGTTTAGTCAATAGTACGGACGTCAAAACAAATCGCAAGCACGCCATCTGGCGGCAAAGCAAGAAAACTACGCTTTGGCGCGCTTTCTCTAACCACTTGCGTGGTGGGGATAATAGAATTTAGCAGTTGAGCTAAAATGTACTGGCAGTTGAGTACTGACAGCCGTAGAGCTAACACGTCGTAGAATCAGTGTCGATCCGTAATATTAGTAAGCAAGAATGTAACTTGTGTCTATTTGAATATACTCAGTGTATCGAATAATTTGTGTGATTTCATTTTCACGATTGTACCCAACGACCTGCCCACACACGATGTCTTAACCTAAGGGAATACATCCTGACTTCCCGATGGTTTACATCTATCGGCCAGCCTTGATGCGACATCAGAATTGGGATTCGGTCGTGCTAATGAGATCACACTTAAAAACAATGCTAGTGAAAGTGGCGGTTACATTCTTGCAAAAAAAATCGCGGTGTCAAGTCGAGACTACCCTCAGTCTTGAATAATAAAAAACCATTCTGGAGCGGAGCAGCAAGGAGGCTAGCAACAACCAAGGAGCTGGACAGGTCAAGGAGGAGCGTGTGGACGTGTGGAAAGATTCATACGCACGGATCTTTGTCAATCTGGTGAGTCGTTTTCATTTTGTTATGACTATTGCCAAGTGTTCGTTATTCAAAATTCTGGTTTTGTGTACGGTATGGCGGCCAGTGGGTGGTGGGTGGCCCGTGTCGGGTCCATACTCTCATGTTAGTTATCGCTGGTCAAGTTTTGATGTTATTGAAGAGTTATTATTCTGCTAACACTGGCAATGACCCTTGACTAGCCTTGGCCGACTATGTTTACGACGCCGACGGCCTTAGAACGATATGGTGCCTACCTTACACTTCAGTCTGGAAAATAACGTACCTACCTTACACTTTAGTCTGGAAAATATTATAATTCCAAATGAAATATTTTGATTAGTTTTGTAGTGTGATAGTTCTATGTAGTGAGAGTTAGCAAAGTTTGAGAAGAAGCATAGTATTCTTCTTTTGTGGTCGTAGGGCCAAACTATCTTAAAAGTGGTAAACTCTACCAGGCCTCGTTAATTGCGACTCAAAACGCTGACATTCATTGGATTCTCTGGAGCCCATCGACTAGCGACAGCGACCTGGGCGCTTGGGACACTAATGGGTGGTTGATGTTTTGGACAGGAACTCTGCACTCAAATTCGGTGTCCATAATAACCTATTTGGCCATGCCGGTTTAGGTAACTACTACTACTAGAAGCTCGTAGCTAAATAATAACGGCCGCACTGGTCGATCATCAAGGTTAAGCAACGCTTGACGAGGTCGGTCCGTGGATGGGTGACCATTTCGACATACCGGGTTTCCTCCGTGCCTCGGAGAGCACGTTAAGCCGTTGGTCCCGGCTGTCATTTGAAGATCTTTGACAGTCGTTACGGGTAATCAGAAGCCTGAGATCTGACACCAGTCTTGCCAAGGGGTACCGTGTTATCCAGTTACTGGGTTGTGGAGGTCAGATAGGCAGTCACTCCATGTATAACACTGGTACTCAGCTGTATCCGGTAGGACTGGAAGCCGACCCCAATGTAGTTGGGAAAAGGCTGGGCAGATTGATTTACTTTTGGGCATTACTGGGCAGATTGATTGGTTTAGGTTACTGCACCGGGGCACCGGTTAAATTTCCATCAAAGTTTAGTTGTGTGAACATGTAATCTCGTAGTGCTTTTCATGTTTCAGATACCATATTGTGTCGCAGTGGAGCCTCTGCTGCAGTCTAGCGGTTCAGATGCTGAATGTGAAGGTTGACGTGTCAACTTCTGAGGAACGGCAGGCTAGCAGTTCGCAGGTGGTAGTCGAACGCTATGGCAACAGCTGTTAGGTCGGGAGCGCGCGCAAGTTTTGAATGGAATACTCTGTGAGTCGCTTCCATGTTATTTCGATAGTGAGGTCGAAGGTTCTCTAGTGAAGAGATGTTAGTTCGAGTTTTAAGTTTTCATGTTTGACCATTGAATTGGTCGTGGTTATATCCTGCACTATCACTAGGTAATTGAGACACACTTAGTAAGGAGCAAGTAGCTAATGAGTTTTCTATTGGCTAGTTGGTATTTTCCTAGTTTCAATATTAGGTTTCGTACGAACTTTAGGATGAGATATCCCATATGAAGGAGTTGAGATATCCAAAATGACTGAATAACTAGTGATTTTCAGTGGCAGAGCGGGTTAGTAATGTCGTAGTGATATCGCAATTGTATCGAGTTAGTAACGGTACTGGTTATTTACGTGCATTCAGAGCAAATCTTATGTTGCGTAACGATTTACAACTACCGTCTTCAGATCTGAATTCACTTGCTTGCTTTCAGAGTAATGTTATGATAGCAGAGTAGATCTCGCGATCGTTTTCCTTGCTTGGAAACTGAGTTGGTGAGCGATAGTAAAGGGTTACTGTTGATAATCTGATTTTAACGATATTGATCAGAGTTATTCGTGAAGTCCCTTCACACGAGCTATTAAGACGCAAATATTATCAGACTTAATTCTCCTCATATTAACAGTCTGTATGTTCCAAGATCTTTAAGTAAAAAGCGTGAATCTTGTGAAAGGGGTCCCCGATCACCAAGTTCCTTGAGAATTGGACATCATAGTTGATGACAGTGGTAGTGAAACCAAATCTGATTAACATGTCTGCTTATGAGACAAATTCTGGACCGCACCTCATGCGTAACATGTGGCGATGGGTTTTTGAAGAGGTTTCATGAGTTGAGTATGCATTGCCTTTGAATTATAACAAACTGTAACAGCATTGTTATTATTACTTTGTTTAGTTGTTGAACTTGTTGATCGTCTGACCTTTTTTTCTAATGAATAGTGTTGTGTGGGAATCTCTAGTACGAAAACTAAGTAGGCCCTGTATTAAGTCCGCGATAGGTGATTATGACAGGACAGTTATCGTTATACACTGAAAGCTTTAAATTGGTACGCTTAGGACCTACAAGTATGCACACTGTAGGTTAAGGAAGATACCAGCGGGTTATGTACCAGTCGATGTAGATGTCAAAAGGATTTTGATGATAATGAGCAAGCTTAAGGTGTCGAGTAATTCAGTCTATCGAACGTATTATGTTTGACCGTACCAGTGGATTCTGGCGGAGGTCGGGGTCTAGAGAGACCGTTGTGTGAGAGCAATATAATTGCTAGTCGGCTATAGAGCCGTGGCGTTAGAGGTTTTACTCGAGGGTTTCTGTAAGCTTGGCAGTTTTTGCTGCAGAATAAGTTTTAAAGTTTGTTTGGAATGATTGTGGTACATGGCCCAGGGTAACGGTTTAGTTAAAGAGTAGGGTTCTAAAATATTTATTTTCACGAACCCAATAATCTAGTTTGGTCAGGATTAGCCGAGCGCTGTGTGGCAACTGTTGGCTAGTGTGGCAACTGTTGGCCTGTGTGGCAACTGTTGGCTTGTGTGGCAACTGTTGGTCTTTATGGCAACTGAAGGCCTGTATGGCTGGCGGTAAGCCTGTGTGACACTACGTGTGCTGGGAAAATTCATGTTTGTGTTGGGAACCTTACAGAAATTTCCTATTGTCATGAGGTTGAAAGAAAGTAAACTCGTAGTCAGGCGTTTGGTGAGGTCACCATGATAATTTTGATGACGTTCGAATCGTCAACCCCTTATTACGAAAATTGAAATAATTTTGGTTTTCTAATTTTGATTACTTTGCGTAGATCGTGTTAGTAAGACACACGGAGCTCAAGTACCAATTGAGATAGTAGATGAAGTAGATAATGAATTGACGTAACATAGGACAGACTAAATCTCTGTGTGAACAGGTTCTGAGTTCAGAGAGTTAAGTTGACTCGACATCGTGGAGATGTTCGAGTAGAGCAATTGTGATTACTAAGAGAGCTATGAAAAAGCTAAGAGACCTATGAGATAGCTGGGAGAGCTTTGTGATGGCTAAGGATGGCTGAATAAGATACCTGGTGTCTTGTTTCTTTTGTTTCATTTAATGTGACATTAATGACTGTCAGTGGTACTTGGACTTTTTAATCACGAAGATTAGGTGCTTTTAGGTACCAAATCGATGATTGAGTTACTATTTTCTTTAAATTGGAAATAGAATTACTCTTTCCTTGCAAAGGTATTACATTTAAATGATCATGTTTGATTGATTCAAAATGTTTCTTCACTCACTTGGAGTATGCGTCAGGGTTGGATGAGTGAATACTGTTTGGAAATTTTGTGTTTCAGAAAAACATCCCTTGTATGATGGGAGACTGGCGGGTCGGAGTAGACTAAGAGGACGTGTGGCGCAACACGACATGAGATGGCATGGAGCAAGGACAAGAAGATGATGCCTGCGGGTGATAGATTTGGGGATCTGTCACCTGAGAGAGGCCCGAGAAGGCGACGTGTGTTCCACGCTCGCCTCTCAAGAGGAACTACGGCCTAGAGAACACCATGTGGTTTTAGTCAGTAGGAGTCTGACAGACCCCTCAGCTTTTCCCAAGGGCTGAGGACATCCATTGAGGATTTCCACATGATTCGATACACTGTTAGAACCTGACAATGAGGAACAGACGAGGACGCCTGTCTCGCAGGATGGCCGTGTCGGGTTTAGTCAATAGTACGGACGTCAAAACAAATCGCAAGCACGCCATCTGGCGGCAAAGCAAGAAAACTACGCTTTGGCGCGCTTTCTCTAACCACTTGCGTGGTGGGGATAATAGAATTTAGCAGTTGAGCTAAAATGTACTGGCAGTTGAGTACTGACAGCCGTAGAGCTAACACGTCGTAGAATCAGTGTCGATCCGTAATATTAGTAAGCAAGAATGTAACTTGTGTCTATTTGAATATACTCAGTGTATCGAATAATTTGTGTGATTTCATTTTCACGATTGTACCCAACGACCTGCCCACACACGATGTCTTAACCTAAGGGAATACATCCTGACTTCCCGATGGTTTACATCTATCGGCCAGCCTTGATGCGACATATATATGTTGTTTGTTCCTATGTGGCGTTCCAGAGACCAAAGGCGTTGGCTGATTTTGATGATTCTTACGTCAATCGATTCGTCTTAGCCCTGCGAGTGTCACTGGCTACATAAAAATTGGAAAAGAAAAAATGGCGGATTTTGGGCGCCATTTTGTGAAGGAAGAATATTTTTTTCCTTTCCAACCCATCGTGTGGGGTATCAAAATAAAGGGTTTTAAGAGGTGATTACGAAAATATATAACACTTATATGTTTAAATATACCTAATTGTAAAAAAAAGATACTAATAAGATGTAAATAAAAAAAGTTTATTAAAAAAAACAAAAGTTCTTGCTTTTGTAACTTTATACGTCTCATTATTTAACAGAATATCAACCTTATACAGCATACATCAACAGCCTTTTTTTAATATTTCCAGTGCTGGGACTTAGACCTCCTCTTATAGAGGGAGTGGGCTATAATCCACGACGCGGGCCCAATGCGGATTGGTAGATGTCACATGTCTTCGAATTTTTGGTTCTAGGACTACCTTTAACGAGCAATTCTTGTATATATATATATGTCATTATATACTTTATTGTACACCACAATTATTTTGTAGTGTACAATAAAGTATATATTTAATATAAATAAATAAATGTTTCGCCACGTCTTTCTCAGGTCGCAAACTCGCTTACATCAGATAGGATGTGGGCTCACAAGCAGCAGTTAGAATTATTATGAAATTTCTCTGTTACTTAACCACAGACACAATAGCACTGTCAAGCACACACCTAAATAACGTGGTGGGTTTAGGGTTACCAGTTCAAAAAATCCGCAGAAAATTACGAACATCAAACAAAAAATCTTTCTCATTTTATATGAGTAGTTAAATTTACACCGATTTAACGCGTACTTTCCCGCGGGAAATAGTTACAGTCAATACACAATTTTGACAACTACAGTCATAGCATATTCTTGTAAAAAAATATAAGCGTATCGGTTGTCATGTTATACATTTTTATACTTGGTTTTTTGTCTTTCCAATTATCAAAATTGTTAAAAACCTGGATAACTTTAGAATTTCCCCGGCGCAGCTTTCCGGACGAAAAACTTATAATAGGAATGTTTCCTGGGTAGAAAAATAATAATTCTATTTAGTCCGTCAGTGACATCATCAAATAATATTCAGGACACGTATTTTTTGCTACTAACCCACACACACACACCCGCATATATTGTTACTAACCCTATATGAGTCTTCGCCCGAAATAAAGTTTTTGGATTTGAATTTACCAAATCAATACAAAGAACAATGGCAGGTGCCCATACTTTGTTTTATTTACACCATTAAATGAAAAATATCTGGTTTAACTTAGGGTGATGTTCTAAATTAGTTTGTGAAATAATTTTTGTTCGAGAATGTCTAGAATAATAGATATTCAGTCATAAACTTTTGTAGGTTATGTCTGGGTAACTTTTAATAACGTGTTTAATAGGTAATATTAATCAATTTCGTGGAAGTAAAAGGGCAATATCGCATTATTATTTCCCTTACCTAGTTATATCAGCATGAAATGTATATTGGAAAGATAATATTTATTAAAACTAATTCATTTATTTCTACTACACTACAATATTCATACCTACCTGCAAGGAACATCTACACTTAGACATAAACTGTATTGTTAACGGATTTACTGCAATAAATACAATAATTATATTATTATTTAATATAGTTACTACTTGTCACGTCATTATGTCAGTATAAAATGTACTAGCGGCTTGACGTCACACGATATTTCAACGCATTATATCGTCGTCACTTTATGTTTACGTGTCAAAAGATAAAATACGTGTCCAATATTTTTTTAATAAACTACTTGAAAAACAAAACAAATTTTCAGTAAATATCCCTATACCGGATAGTACCTATCCGGATAATTGCGGACGTAAGGCAACCCTATAGATATAAATAAATTACAGTTCGAGTGCACTTCGACATAACAACTGACAGTGTATCGGACACAAAACGACTCCAATGTCCTCAATAAACGTCAATGATCCATCCAGGTGTAGTCACACGGAAATGCATGGTTTCGACATTCCAACTCGACGTGGGTTTTCATTAGTAATTAATTTCGAATGTGTGTATCATAGAGCTCGGAATTGCCGCGCTGGATAAATCAGCGATTAGAGACGGTTATAAAAGATGGACCGACTAGTCCCTCACCCAACTTGTCGGAATCCCGACTACCCGACCGCGTTTATAGTCGGCATCGGCAAAAGACACCGAATTAACGCAAATCAATCGTCTTAATATAATAATTTAATAATTTATAAAAACTTTTTTTAAACAAGTTTTAGCTTACTGTGCATTGTCATCCAAACCAAACGTGTATGCAAAATTTCATCGTAATTGGTTGAGGATAACTGCTTTAAAATACAGTTGCAAGATTTGACCCGAACAAACTTAAAATTTAGTTAATAATAAAAGCTAGTAAAATAGTCTGCTTGCGGGCAAGCAGACTATTTTAGGTAGTCGGGACTAGTCACACTATCCGACTACAGATATACTATCCGATCACATTTTTGACGGTGACTAGTTAGATAAGTCCATAGTCGGCCTATCACAACTAATACTATTCGTGGCCGCGCTGACCACAAGCTTCGGCTGACACAGCTGTAGTCACAGTATTGTCACGGGTCCCTATGGGACGGGTATACTAGTTTCTATGCGCAAACGGTGACACTCACTGACACTTCGGTTGTATGAAAAGTTCTGACAATACTTTTTTTTTTTTTTTTTTAAATACTGTCTCCTCTAACCACAGAGTACATTGCCTCTAACATTGGTCACAGAGTCATCTCGGTACTCTATGTTATGTATGTTCACACCATGGACTTATTATAACTACATACATCAGGACTGAGCACTCCAAAAATCGTATCATACAAAACTGAACCATATATACTGCACCTTAGGTTTACTTTTGTTAGGTAATCTTAACAGAGGCAAAACGAGCCGAGAGAGATAGCTCGAAGAGAGTCGTTTGTCCCTTTTTCTCACTTGCCAATAGATAAAAATGTTAAAGATGGTAGAAACATGGGTATGCAGTATTTCACCAACTACAAGTACATTTAGTAACATATAAATATTTATAGTTATACGAAATTGTATTTATAGTTTTACAATCTGTACATAAAGTAAGTAATTTTATTTAAATAAAATAATCTTAATAATATGATTGTTTGGTAGGTATCATAAAATTACTCTGGTATCACTGAAATCTGACATCTGGTAGTGTCATGGCGACTTTTCTGTTATTTTTTGAAAACACATAATGCATTATAAGTTTTACTGAGCTACGTTGCTTTTTTATAGTGAAAATGGTGAAAAAGTGTTGTGTCAAGACATGTAAAAGTGAATCATACGGTGGTTGTGGCATTTCATTTCACCGGTAAGGAAAAACAAAGATTTTGTTTATTAACAATAAGTAGTTTGACCATGCTCTATACGTTTTGTGGACAGAAGACATTTAAAGTTTTATTTTATTTCTAATTAAAACTATAAAATAAATGAAATAATTATTAAAACTTTTAATATTATGAGTATAATAAATACAGTTTGTACCTATGCGACTACATCGCATGATTGAAATAGCGTATATTTGTGTTGGTTACAGCTTTCCATCAAAAGAAGAAATGAAGCAAAAATGGTCGGATGTAATTCCATCAGCCTTGTCAGGAACCTCACGTCCCACATAATATTACTTAAACACACCTTGATATCAAATAAAGTGTAAAATAACCATTTTAAAACGGTCTTTCATTGGTGTCCGCCACCTCTACCCATAAACCGCAATACAATGTTTGTCACACACACTTTGTTTTATTTCCCTTTGCTTCATTTAAATACCCATACACCAGCTCTGTAGAGCAAACGGAAAAAAAAACCGGCCAAATGCGTGTCGGACCACGCAAAATGAAGGTTTCCGTACTTATGATGAATTTATCCCAAGAACAAACCTATCATTGTAGTTGAAAAACACATTCTCCCATACATTCTAACTGCAAATGTATGTTTGTACGCACAATAATGGGAGTTTTACCTGGATGGATCCTACCTATAAGGGTTCCGTTTTGTCATTCGGACATACGTTACCCTAACAAAAGCAATAGCGACATGGTCCCGGAATAAAATTCATGCACCTTAGCCTACTACAAATTATTTCAAAACGAACTTTCCCGTTTGTTAAAAGAATGTTTGGTCACCCTATTAGAAAGAGATGAACGCATCTGTACACATTATCTCTCTCTGCTCGCGTTTTTGGTGCGAGTGCTCAGTCCTGATATATTTATAATAAGTCCATGGTTCACACTCTTCACAGATCACAATTTATCCACCTATTCAGCCTTTAAAAGCTTAAATACAGTTGTACGATTTTATTGTTTAGAGCGTAGCTATAAAACTGTCGGGCTGTCACAGACATACCTACTCGTCAGACGTTTAGGGCTGATTCATATATCGTACTTGGTGACTGTAAATGACACATACTGAGTGATATATGGTAGAGATAGCTTGGTTTTACTATCAAGGTTGACGCTTTCGAATAGTTTTAGATAAGGTTTTATTAGCGACGAATGCAGTGAACCGCATAGACAATGATTCACTAGTGTGATGAGAATTCAGTATTTCCTCGACAGGTTTTGTTCAGCTCTGAAGCACAAGTACTTTTTAAAATTTATAATATAACAACCCATAAACGCTCCCGCTTAACGGAACGACGCGAAAATTAATTAAAAATATCAAAAAAACCCGACTGCTTAAAAAGCGAACTAAAAAGACGTAAGCAAGAAAAAATTCATGCTGTGCAGTCGGAGGATACATCTGGTTTTGGTCAGCCAGCTCGCGAATATGTATCCTCCGACTGCACAGCATGAATTTTTTCTTGTTTATGTCTTTTTACCCGACTGCCGAAGGAAGTTAATGTATTTCTTAGTTCGCTTTTTAAGCAGTCGGGTTTTTTTGATATTTTTAATTAATTTTCGCGTCGTTCCGTTAAGCGGGAGCGTTTATGGGTTGTTATATTATAAATTTTAAAAAGTACTTGTGCTTCAGAGCTGAACAAAACCTGTCGAGGAAATACTGAATTCTCATCACACTAGTGAATCATTGTCTATGCGGTTCACTGCATTCGTCGCTAATAAAACCTTATCTAAAACTATTCGAAAGCGTCAACCTTGATAGTAAAACCAAGCTATCTCTACCATATATCACTCAGTATGTGTCATTTACAGTCACCAAGTACGATATATGAATCAGCCCTAAACGTCTGACGAGTAGGTATGTCTGTGACAGCCCGACAGTTTTATAGCTACGCTCTAAACAATAAAATCGTACAACTGTATTTAAGCTTTTAAAGGCTGAATAGGTGGATAAATTGTGATCTGTGAAGAGTGTGAACCATGGACTTATTATAAATATATCAGGACTGAGCACTCGCACCAAAAACGCGAGCAGAGAGAGATAATGTGTACAGATGCGTTCATCTCTTTCTAATAGGGTGACCAAACATTCTTTTAACAAACGGGAAAGTTCGTTTTGAAATAATTTGTAGTAGGCTAAGGTGCATGAATTTTATTCCGGGACCATGTCGCTATTGCTTTTGTTAGGGTAACGTATGTCCGAATGACAAAACGGAACCCTTATAGGTAGGATCCATCCAGGTAAAACTCCCATTATTGTGCGTACAAACATACATTTGCAGTTAGAATGTATGGGAGAATGTGTTTTTCAACTACAATGATAGGTTTGTTCTTGGGATAAATTCATCATAAGTACGGAAACCTTCATTTTGCGTGGTCCGACACGCATTTGGCCGGTTTTTTTTTCCGTTTGCTCTACAGAGCTGGTGTATGGGTATTTAAATGAAGCAAAGGGAAATAAAACAAAGTGTGTGTGACAAACATTGTATTGCGGTTTATGGGTAGAGGTGGCGGACACCAATGAAAGACCGTTTTAAAATGGTTATTTTACACTTTATTTGATATCAAGGTGTGTTTAAGTAATATTATGTGGGACGTGAGGTTCCTGACAAGGCTGATGGAATTACATCCGACCATTTTTGCTTCATTTCTTCTTTTGATGGAAAGCTGTAACCAACACAAATATACGCTATTTCAATCATGCGATGTAGTCGCATAGGTACAAACTGTATTTATTATACTCATAATATTAAAAGTTTTAATAATTATTTCATTTATTTTATAGTTTTAATTAGAAATAAAATAAAACTTTAAATGTCTTCTGTCCACAAAACGTATAGAGCATGGTCAAACTACTTATTGTTAATAAACAAAATCTTTGTTTTTCCTTACCGGTGAAATGAAATGCCACAACCACCGTATGATTCACTTTTACATGTCTTGACACAACACTTTTTCACCATTTTCACTATAAAAAAGCAACGTAGCTCAGTAAAACTTATAATGCATTATGTGTTTTCAAAAAATAACAGAAAAGTCGCCATGACACTACCAGATGTCAGATTTCAGTGATACCAGAGTAATTTTATGATACCTACCAAACAATCATATTATTAAGATTATTTTATTTAAATAAAATTACTTACTTTATGTACAGATTGTAAAACTATAAATACAATTTCGTATAACTATAAATATTTATATGTTACTAAATGTACTTGTAGTTGGTGAAATACTGCATACCCATGTTTCTACCATCTTTAACATTTTTATCTATTGGCAAGTGAGAAAAAGGGACAAACGACTCTCTTCGAGCTATCTCTCTCGGCTCGTTTTGCCTCTGTTAAGATTACCTAACAAAAGTAAACCTAAGGTGCAGTATATATGGTTCAGTTTTGTATGATACGATTTTTGGAGTGCTCAGTCCTGATGTATGTAGTTATAATAAGTCCATGGTGTGAACATACATAACATAGAGTACCGAGATGACTCTGTGACCAATGTTAGAGGCAATGTACTCTGTGGTTAGAGGAGACAGTATTTAAAAAAAAAAAAAAAAAAGTATTGTCAGAACTTTTCATACAACCGAAGTGTCAGTGAGTGTCACCGTTTGCGCATAGAAACTAGTATACCCGTCCCATAGGGACCCGTGACAATACTGTGACTACAGCTGTGTCAGCCGAAGCTTGTGGTCAGCGCGGCCACGAATAGTATTAGTTGTGATAGGCCGACTATGGACTTATCTAACTAGTCACCGTCAAAAATGTGATCGGATAGTATATCTGTAGTCGGATAGTGTGACTAGTCCCGACTACCTAAAATAGTCTGCTTGCCCGCAAGCAGACTATTTTACTAGCTTTTATTATTAACTAAATTTTAAGTTTGTTCGGGTCAAATCTTGCAACTGTATTTTAAAGCAGTTATCCTCAACCAATTACGATGAAATTTTGCATACACGTTTGGTTTGGATGACAATGCACAGTAAGCTAAAACTTGTTTAAAAAAAGTTTTTATAAATTATTATATTAAGACGATTGATTTGCGTTAATTCGGTGTCTTTTGCCGATGCCGACTATAAACGCGGTCGGGTAGTCGGGATTCCGACAAGTTGGGTGAGGGACTAGTCGGTCCATCTTTTATAACCGTCTCTAATCGCTGATTTATCCAGCGCGGCAATTCCGAGCTCTATGATACACACATTCGAAATTAATTACTAATGAAAACCCACGTCGAGTTGGAATGTCGAAACCATGCATTTCCGTGTGACTACACCTGGATGGATCATTGACGTTTATTGAGGACATTGGAGTCGTTTTGTGTCCGATACACTGTCAGTTGTTATGTCGAAGTGCACTCGAACTGTAATTTATTTATATCTATAGGGTTGCCTTACGTCCGCAATTATCCGGATAGGTACTATCCGGTATAGGGATATTTACTGAAAATTTGTTTTGTTTTTCAAGTAGTTTATTAAAAAAATATTGGACACGTATTTTATCTTTTGACACGTAAACATAAAGTGACGACGATATAATGCGTTGAAATATCGTGTGACGTCAAGCCGCTAGTACATTTTATACTGACATAATGACGTGACAAGTAGTAACTATATTAAATAATAATATAATTATTGTATTTATTGCAGTAAATCCGTTAACAATACAGTTTATGTCTAAGTGTAGATGTTCCTTGCAGGTAGGTATGAATATTGTAGTGTAGTAGAAATAAATGAATTAGTTTTAATAAATATTATCTTTCCAATATACATTTCATGCTGATATAACTAGGTAAGGGAAATAATAATGCGATATTGCCCTTTTACTTCCACGAAATTGATTAATATTACCTATTAAACACGTTATTAAAAGTTACCCAGACATAACCTACAAAAGTTTATGACTGAATATCTATTATTCTAGACATTCTCGAACAAAAATTATTTCACAAACTAATTTAGAACATCACCCTAAGTTAAACCAGATATTTTTCATTTAATGGTGTAAATAAAACAAAGTATGGGCACCTGCCATTGTTCTTTGTATTGATTTGGTAAATTCAAATCCAAAAACTTTATTTCGGGCGAAGACTCATATAGGGTTAGTAACAATATATGCGGGTGTGTGTGTGTGGGTTAGTAGCAAAAAATACGTGTCCTGAATATTATTTGATGATGTCACTGACGGACTAAATAGAATTATTATTTTTCTACCCAGGAAACATTCCTATTATAAGTTTTTCGTCCGGAAAGCTGCGCCGGGGAAATTCTAAAGTTATCCAGGTTTTTAACAATTTTGATAATTGGAAAGACAAAAAACCAAGTATAAAAATGTATAACATGACAACCGATACGCTTATATTTTTTTACAAGAATATGCTATGACTGTAGTTGTCAAAATTGTGTATTGACTGTAACTATTTCCCGCGGGAAAGTACGCGTTAAATCGGTGTAAATTTAACTACTCATATAAAATGAGAAAGATTTTTTGTTTGATGTTCGTAATTTTCTGCGGATTTTTTGAACTGGTAACCCTAAACCCACCACGTTATTTAGGTGTGTGCTTGACAGTGCTATTGTGTCTGTGGTTAAGTAACAGAGAAATTTCATAATAATTCTAACTGCTGCTTGTGAGCCCACATCCTATCTGATGTAAGCGAGTTTGCGACCTGAGAAAGACGTGGCGAAACATTTATTTATTTATATTAAATATATACTTTATTGTACACTACAAAATAATTGTGGTGTACAATAAAGTATATAATGACATATATATATATACAAGAATTGCTCGTTAAAGGTAGTCCTAGAACCAAAAATTCGAAGACATGTGACATCTACCAATCCGCATTGGGCCCGCGTCGTGGATTATAGCCCACTCCCTCTATAAGAGGAGGTCTAAGTCCCAGCACTGGAAATATTAAAAAAAGGCTGTTGATGTATGCTGTATAAGGTTGATATTCTGTTAAATAATGAGACGTATAAAGTTACAAAAGCAAGAACCATCTCCAAACGTCTTACAAAGAAGCAAGAAAGATAATCGCTTCTTCCAGGTTTATTTTAAAGGCTTTAACATCCGGGCAACATCTATTATGTATTTCTCAAATAAGCTCAAGAATGTATTATCTATTTACACAATGTTTGCAAATCTCACGTCTTGATAAAATATAGCAGATCTCTTAAAGTCGTGTACAGACTAAGCGAACGAACACTACGGCGTCATCCTAAGAAAAAGAGATTATCGTGTGAATATGTGATCTTCGCGTTCCTTTGTCGCGATCAAGTGACCACCCAACGCGAAGCAAGAAAATTTGGTTAAATAATTTGCACTAGATGGCGTGATAACCTCCGATTTGTTATTGAGTTTTGTAAAATATTAGGATTTTTTAGAGACGATCATAAGGAATATATGCTCTCGTTTAATTTTCTCTCCTAAGCACAAAATTAAGGAATATTGGACTCTTAATTCAAAATTCATAAGTTTATTTGAATGGATCATTTAAAATTGATTCCAACAGATGGCGCGGATTTAATACACTTTAAAAACGTGCAAAAAAATACTATAAAACAAAGTATTTAAAAAAAGCATGAATCAAGTAAACCCTTTTACTTGCAAGTGGCTGCTAACACCATCTATATCCGTGGAACGGAACCAAACGCGATCGATGTTCTTAGAAAAATAATAAGTTCAATCAGGCGAAAAACGCTAGTTACGTCGGCATGGTTTCTTTACATAACGGTTGCGATAGACAATACCATACATTTTTTATATTTTTCCAAACGGTTTCGTTGATAGAATGTCACTTGTCTAGTCCCTCAAAAAGAACCATATTTCGGGGCGACAAAATAGTGTTCGATGCCTTTTAGGACGACACCAAACAAGTGGGAATAACTCAAGACGCTCCACAGCCTCATTCACTGTAGTTCATTCGCTTGGTCTACACCCGACTTTATACTTGTAACAACGTTTTCTTGTAATAAGTGGTAAACTTAGCTGAGTCTTGGGTCGTTAAGTAACTTTTTTACGATAATTCGTACACACTAATACTCGTCTAGGTTGCCGTAAAAACTTCAAGGTTTACAGCCGTCTTTACGAGAGATGCTGAATTTGCGGAAAATTAAATTATAGCAGCTTGTTTTATATGGCTAACTGTGTATAAAGGAGTTATGGTGGGACGCAGTTATGATACGATAGGTTCATCCGAAGCACGGGGTCCCATTGCTAAGAAAGAAAATCTGGTTTAAATAAATATCACTAGATGGCGCGACATGTCTCATCTTGCATCACGGTTTCTTTGTATGGATGCCTCATCCCATACAAAGAAACCGTGCCGACGCAAATAGCGCTTTTCATCTGATTAATCTTGTTATTTTTGTAAGTACATCAATCGCGTTCGATCCCGTTTCACGGCAATAGATGGTGTTAGCAGCGACTTCCAAGTAAAAGGGTTTACTATGTTCGTGAATATTTTTTCTTTAAATACAGTAACGGTTCGTTTTATAGTATTTTTTGCACGTTTTTACAGTTTTTTTGTACAAAACTGTGTTACTATGAAAATTTTAACAATCGAGTGGAATGCCTCAGAAATTAGAAAAATGCGCCATCTATTAGCATCAATTTTAAATGGTCCGTTCAAATAATCTTTGAAATGTTAAGAGCCCAATATTCCATAATTTTATTCTTAGGAGAGTTGATTAAACAAAAACATACAATTTTTATGTTCAATTCCAGAAAATGTCAGCAGTCCAGGAACATGTCGCGCCATCTAGTGAGATTTATTTGAACCAAATTTTCTTTCTTAGCAATGAGACCCCGTGTTTGTGTTAATCAAGCGATAATTCCTATGGCTAAAATAATAATAATATTATCATAATGTTATAGGTATATGAGGATGGTGCAATCTAAGTCAATACAAGGAATAAATCGTTAAGATTTTCCAATATCAGCTTCTGTGGGAAATTGAAGTCTCAACCAAAGTTAGTAATAAGATGTCAACTTGGAAATCCGTTTACTAATGGCATCAATTGTTCCTAACTCATGACGAATTCTCTCTAATGTGATTTCGGCAGTTCAAAATAAATTATAACAGTTTATTTAAAGTTAAAATGGCTAAAATAGATTTCGTCAAGGGTTTTCTTGGTTATAAGGGCTTTTCTTGATCTTACAGCTTCTTTACAAAGCAATTAACTTGTTTAACAAGCCATGTGTCATGCTAAGAAAAAGTTTTATACTGTCACTGGTGAATCAAAATTTGCGTGAAAATCGGTTGTCTTAGTAATAATTTAATACTAGCATACAGATGAAAGAAACAGTGCGTGTTTCAGCTGGTTAAGAAGATTATTTTTATAAGCACTTCGATAGCGTTCGGTTCCGTTCCACGGCTATAGAATGGTGATAATAGCGACTTGCAAGTAAAAGGGTTTTCTCGATTCGTGACAATTTTTTTCTTTAAATACAGTAACGATTTGTTTGAAGGAGGAGCTCATGTCTTAATAATAACAGCCGCACGGGTCGATCTTCAAGGTTAAGCAACGCTTGACGAGGTCAGTCCTTGGTTGGGTGACCATTTCAACATACCGAGTTTCCTCCGTGCCTCGGAAAGCACGTTAAGCCGTTGGTCCCGGCTGTCATTTGAAGATCTTTGACAGTCGTTACGGGTAGTCAGAAGCCTGAAATCTGACACCAGTCTTGCTAAGGGGTATCGTGTTACCCAGTTACTGGGTTGTGGAGGTCAGATAGGCAGTCGCTCCATGTAAAACACTGGTACTCAGCTGAATCCGGTAAGACTGGAAGCCGACCCCAATATAGTTGGGAAAAGGCTAGGCAGATGATGATGACAGTAACGATTTGTTTCATAGTATTTTTTGCACGTTTTTACAGTTTCATTGTACCAAAATGAGCTACAATACAAATTTAAAAAATCGAGTGGCATGCCTCTGAAATTTAAAACCGCGCCATCTATTGGAAACAATTTTAAATGATCCGTTCAAATAATCTTTGAAATGTGAATTAAGAGCCCAATATTCCATAATTTTGTGCTTAGGAGAGTTGATTAAAAATAATATACAATCTTTATGTTCAATTCCAAAAAATGATAATTTTACATACACTTCGATATGAAATCGGTGCATATCGCGCCATCTAGTGAGATTTATTTGAACCGAATTATCTTTGTTAGCGCTGGGACCCCGTGGTATGGCATTGTGATGCGGAGGAAGGACGACAATGTCGCGAGGAAAGAATGAATGTGGATGTCTATAAGGACGAATAATACGACTAATTGAAAACTAATAGAGAAGTATGGAAGAAGAACTCAAATCAATGGGGACTACCGCGTATGAATGTGCCGCTAGAGGCGCTGGTGTAGCGTAAGGTCTCCGATACGTCAATCTCCACTGTTTGTGTTGTGAGTGCCAGGTTTTTTCCTAATTACATTATTGTTGTGAATATTTTGGGATACCTCAGATTAGTTATGGCAAATATGAGTTACGGGTCAATGAATGTCAGTGCTTTAAGGTATTAATTTATGATTTAAATGTAAACTTGGTTTTTACGTCCGTAGTAGTCACGTAACAAACTTTGAGAGCTATACTTTTGAACCATATTCAACATTCCATGTTTAAACTGACGTTAATGAGTTCATTTCATTGAGAAAGTGACAAGAGACTGATGATGATGTATTTTACTTATTTATTAACACACTTTTTGTCACAAATATTAATGCAGCCCTGGCGCTTGTACTAGTAAGTCGTATCATAATTATGAGCCAAGGAATTCCTGTATCATTATTTTATCGTCGTGTGCTTTCTTCTAAGACATTACATATCATTTGAGCTTGGTCGGTGTAGTTTTCGAAAAGCAAAAATCCTATAAAGGTAAGTTAAGCTACCTATGCTTGTACAGTACAACAAGTTTCTTAATGTCCCTCGGCAAACTTCGTGTTTACAACTTGTCCCTCAGCAAACTTCGTGTTTTGTCAGTTGTCGTATTTCTATCAGTTGCTCTTTGCACTTGGTTGGTGCAGAAAGGCAGCCTTATAGCGTAAAGAATTCGGCAAGGAAAAGGGAAAAGTGTGTGAAAAATCTAACAATCACATAGACGAATCCACGGGAATCCGCGTCTTTCATCTCGCATGTGATTTTTTGATTAATGGCGGTCAAAGCTTTCGCCTTGCCGTATCTACTTGCGCAATTAGGCTGCAGAGCTCTCAATCAACTTGGAAGTCTGATAGAAATCCGACGACAGACGAAACACGAAGTTTGACGAGTGCGGAGTGACATTAAGAAAATAGTTATACTGTACTTATGAAGGTATATAACTGTGTCTTCGATCTTTCCCTTTTCCCCGAATCCTTTTACTATTCTATTGAATGGTTTTGATTGACGCGCATGTCCTAAGTCCCTAGTCGCTTTGGAGTGTATCGAGCCTCATGATACTCTCCAACAATAGATTAGTCGGCTTATTGAGTTCGGAATCGTTTGATGTTCAGCGCTTGAAGGTGTATTAATATACTCGATGCTGCTATTGGAAACCTTTATGTTTTTCACGCTTCGTAAAGAGATTTCATCGATTCTGCGTATTTGTAAACCTTATTCAGGTTACATCTCTCTAAAAGCTTTTACTTTCATGTATTCGATGTTCTGAGAATTGAATTATTTTACTGGGAAATAATATAATATTTTCTTGAAAAGCCGAGCAACGCTAGGATTCTCCTGTTTCTCACGAGCACTTGCAAACACAAGTCCCACATGCACAAACACAAGTCCCACATGCACAAACACCCACTTATCGTGGACTTACACATAACGAGATATCTTTAGCACTAGGTACGTCTCGAGTAAAGATCAGACCAAAATCATCTATATGCACCATAAGATTGCCCCCTAATTGAGCAAGTTCAAAGAATAGCGCACGTAGGCTTTGCGTGCATTCATTTCTTCATAAGTCCAAAAAATCGTCTTCTGGACAGCGTAAAACACGCAATGAACATTGTTAAGATGTCAAAATGAAAGGGAACGTGCGTGCTTCGAGCTGTCAAAAATGTTACGCAATTAGGGTGCAGATCTCTAGAATACTTATCACGCTTAGGTACAAAAATCAGGGACACTTATTCCAAGCAATACATCAAGAACTTCCTATAAGACGCGCGTAAAACCTCGGGCAACGCTAGTAAGTCATAAGTCTTCCATAAAACATGAAAGAAATAAAACTACAATCAAAAATAGCCAGCGAATCTCTTTCGTCCATATTATGCGTTGAGAGAGCATATCATAAAAAGGAATCCTGCCTAAAATGCCGCTTGACCCGCATAAAAAGAGCTACTTATGTGTAAGGGCTCTTTAGATTTATATACGGCCTATTCTAGATTTCAGATAGGTTGTATCTGTGAGATAAATTGGGGACTATGGAACTAGCATTTCACTTACGTTTATCTTAGTCGGTAAGAAATTGGGGTTTCTTTTAAACAATCAGATAAGGAAAATAAGGTGAGACAGGAATTTTGGTTAATAAGTACAGAGTTTAGATACCTTGATTTTGGATTACAACTCTTGTGCTAAAAAAAATATGCTTGTGCTAAAGTATGCATATTTTCGGACAGAGCAAATTATGCATTTAATAATTTTTGGGGGACGAGTCACCCACGTCCGTAGGAATGTACCCCCTTTTTGATTCCCTACACGTGGTGCCCGGGTGGTGCAAATCAGTTGACACTAACTGGTGGTAGGCTTCGGCCGAAGGCTTGCGACCACCCACCGGGCAAAGACGTACCGCCAAGCGGCCTAGCCGTGTTCCGGTACGATGCTCGGGGTAGCCAACTAGAGGTAGTTGGGGGCCTAAATAGTGTGCCAGATACACACGAAAGGCTGCCCCGCCTACTGTCGAAAAATCCCGGAATGCACCATCGTGCTGGTTGGTGCCCAGACGGGAGGGCCCGAGGGACTTTCTGGGGAGGCTCGGGCGTCCCCGCAGGCCCCAGACTATAGTGCCCCAATGATGGCGTCCTTTCAGTGCATGTCTGTAACCGCATTAGCAGCCTGGAACCTCGTCTCACTTCCTTCTCCTCTACTCCATTCACTATTTTATATGATGCATAGGAAAAGGAATACTGGAGATAAACAGCGGCTGCACCCTCTCCTACACAAAGTGAACCTCACCAATATTAGAGGTTTGCACTCAAATATCACTGTAGTCCACTATCGCCTGGAGGCTGATTAACCAGCGCTCTTTTTCCTTACGGAGATGCAGATAGCGAATCCGTCAGACGTGTCGTACTTGTCTTGCCCAGGGTTCACTCTGGTGCACAATTTTAGACCACGGGCGGGCGAATGCATGTACGCCTGCGACGATATTTGCTATCGGCGTCTCCGTAACCTTGAGGACTCCGGTTTCACAAAACTCTGGGCTCTGGTGGACTCAGACCTGGATAAAAGATAATTTTATCTACGCCTGTGTCTACCATTCGCACAACGGAGATCAGGAGACAACCAGGCTCACAGAGTACCTCAGTGAAGCGGCTGATTCGGCACAGCAGCGGTACCCTTCCGCCCAATTAGTGTTACTGGTGTACTTTAATGCCCACCACCAGGAAAGTCTCTTCCCATAACAGTGCACTGATCACGCTGGACGGGAGATGCGTAAGCTTTCGCTAGCGCTAAACCTCACCCAGCTGGTCCAGGAGGCAACGACGGTACCGGATGTTTATTCGCACACATCGAATTGCTTGGATCTTCTGCCGACAACAGATCCAGACAGATACTCTGTGTCGATAGCTTAACCTTTGGGTAGTTCCGACCACCAATTGTTTTTTATGGACCCACATGATATGGGCATCAAACGAAAGGGTTTGCTGAGAGGAATGCGAAAACGTTTGTTTTAATATCTCTGATTTAATGATAACTATTTCCTCATTCATAAATATGGCCTTGATTGGAGGAGTTTCAAAAAAATCGTTATATCAATGTGTGAGTATCAAGTTTACAAAACAAACTCTTCGCCACTACTTTTACACGTGTCAATCGTAAAAGTAGCCGTAAACTTGTAAACATAGATACAACTTCTGTAGCGAATAGCCTGGTTTGGTCAATGGGTACACATGTACACATCATGCCAGTCTGTATTGTAAAGTGTGTCAATGTGAAGTTTTAAGATATTCACTCGAAGAGGAAGACATTCACTAATTGCCATAATCCTGAAACCTTATTTTTATAAGTCAGCAAAAAGCAAGGTGGCTTACTTCACTATAAGTTCTACTTATTCAAAATTAATCTTATGACAGAAACACTACAGCTCATTAAATTTTTCACAAAACCGACCTCTGGGTGCCCTCATCTCAGGTTATTGTCAAGTTACATAACGCGAATGAAGTTGAAGAAGAACAGTGCGAAAGTAAAAAAAATACTCTCTAGTTTACAGGAGAGCAATATAACTATAAGAAATCATGATAACATCGATTATTGGATGTTCGTGATCTTCTTTAATTCAATATCATCAATCTTCAAACCTCCAATACCTTATATCAATATTTAAACCACCATTATGTTTTTGTTTTTTAGCATAGCGTATGTCAGTCCAATCGTATACTAAACAATTGTTCGTTCACAACACGTGGGCAAAGAATTTGAACAAACCCTTCACATCGTCGCCAACGCACTGTTAAAATTTCATTGACAAGCAGAGACAACTTACTGACAGTCAATCCAAGCGGGAAGACGGTACAAGATCTCGTATTTTAGAGATAAAATCAATTTGCCAAAGCTCTAACAAGTTAACTGTTACAGTTAGCTACTGCTAATGTCGCTATGGTAAACTTTACGGAAGGTTGTCGCCATGGATTAGCGCGGGTAAGTTGGCACTCTTGTCAGTTTGGCACTAATGACGCAGATTATGATAATGTGACAAAGTGATGGGAAGGCAAGAGAGGATTCTGTGTATTTAGTACTTAAACTTCAAAAGTGACTAGATGATCTTGAAAGACGTGCAGTAGGCTTATAGGCGTTTCAGCCGCTGAGTTTTGGTTTTTCAAATTCTGTAATTGGGAGTAATTCAATAAGTATAATACTAAAAGAAAGATTATTTCGTACTGCAAGCACGAAATTGTCCATTATAGTTAGATATGTACGTTGATTGTTTTCATATTTCCCACGGAGCTCAGCGCATTGCAAATCTATAAACCAGATGCGCTAAAAGTGATTAATTTTATCGGCATTTCTACAATTTATAAGGCTGACCTGCGGGGCGAGCACGGCCTCTGTGATAGGCTTGTGTCACGCATTTTATCACGGTTTTTGCTCCAAAACTGTGAAAATAATGTGTTTCAAGCCTGTTACAGTAGGCCGTGCTCGCCGGTCTGTTGTAAAATGAATAAACTGTTAAGTCGCGTCCTTACCAGCTCCAACCGCCAAGAAATAAAATTGTAAATTACCTGCAAATAAAAACAATTTGTTAATAAAAACATTATTGAAAAGGAAACTGATTGTTACAACACTTAAGAGGAAAACAATAATGATTCCATTGTACTAAATAAGGCTTAGATCAGATGGTTACAAAAACGCGCGTTATTCTGACGTGCGTCTGCCTTATTCAATTCTTAAGTCTACTTTATTATTTTTATTGGCCATTGAATATGGCCACTGGCCACCCAAAATCATGCAGCACACTATACTCTATTTGAAATAACATTATAATTTTTTACAACTTCTTTTTACAGTCCGTTCAACCGATTTTGATTTCTGTCCCGTAAATATAAGGATAGCATAAAAAGCATCAACCTGTTACCAAAGCTAACCGTTTAATACAGCTGCCATTTGTCATATCACCCACGCAATAGAAGTCAAAATCGGTGTAACGGGCTGTAAAATAGGATTATTTTAATGTTTTCTCAAATAGAGTATAGCTTAAACGAAATAATTGATTTCCTCAAAAGATTTAAAGAAAAGTTAAGACATTACAATGATAACTAGCGAAAACTGGCGAACAACTTGGCGATTTTAACATTTTAAATAACATTTTACCAGTTATGTTTAAATGCCATGTATTAGAGAGACAGCCTATAATTGCCATCAATCGGGCACAAATCCAGACTCCGGTTTACTCAGAAATTACAACTCATTAATACTTAGCCCGACCCGGAAACATATCCCAGGACCTTACGAAAACCCAGTAAAAAAATTTGTTAAAATATCATCATCATCATCAGCCTTATAATTTTCCCACCGCTGGGATACAGGCATCCTCTGTGAGATAGGTAAAGGGTCTTAATCCACCACGTGGGCCTAGTGCGGGTTGATGGTCACATGATTTCGAATTTTTGGTTCTAGGACATGCTGGATTCCTCACGATGTTTTCCTTCACCGTTTTGCGAGCAGTGGTGATGAAATAGTTTACACAAAGTAAAGCGCCTGCCTGGGTTCGAACTCACGACCTACGACATGTAAGTCGGGGCCGTTACCCCTGGGCCACCACTGCTCATCAGTTAAAATATTAAATATTATCTATATTCACGTATAATTTTATCTATATATATAAAAGGCTGATTGACTGATGTATCAACGCACAGGCCAAACCCTTAGGGCTAGAAACCTAAAATTTCGCACACGTATTCCTCTTATGACGTAAGCATCCACTAAGGAAGGATTTTTCAAAATTCAACCCCTAAGGGGGTGAAATAGGGGATAAAAGTTTGTATGAAACTTTTTATTAAAAAGTCATCTGTAGGATAAAACACGGATCACGCGAACGAAGTCGCGGGCGAAGTGCTAGTTCATTAATAAAATATAAGATGAGTTGTTGGCATTTAATTTTAGACTGTTTGCAAAATCCACGACGCTTTTAAACATCTCATTTGCTAGTACCTTTGAGTTAACAATATTTTTTACCTCCAAAATCTTCCTTTGAGCGTCTCAGGACATAGTCGACGAGTTTATTCCCGAGGCACTTCCTCCAGTTCAAGATGGGACTTGGAAATTAAAAAGCAACAGCCTCTTGCCCCAAGTCTCGAGGGACGTTGGAGTAATGGTATGCTGATACGTAAGTTATGTTGAAGATTATTATGAGGGGCAGGGGGGATCTGAGTAGGTACGTTGAAAGATTTGAAGTTAGATTTCAAGACATGCAGTAGAGTTGAGGCGTATAAACTTGTTGATTTTTGTCATTTTCAGACATCTTACTGAAATAATAAATGTGAAAGTTTGGAGGAAGTGTGTGTGGATGTATGTTTGTTACTCAATCACGCCAGAACGAATAAACGGATCTGGATGAAATTTGGCACAAAGATAGACAATAGTCTGGAAGAGCACATAGGCTTCTTTTCATCCCGGTATAATGTTCCCTTGGGATCAGAAAACACTTTTTACGCAGGCGAAAGCTAGTAATACAATACAAATAAAATGGCTTATGTTTAACTTACCACCAGATATAGTAACATATAACAGACAAAAATAGTAAATGATCACCAAAATTAAACCCGCATCTTATTGTAAAATTATAACCAAAGTTTTAACATCTCGCTATCCTGTTTAGGCAAAATGACTCCAAATAAATCATTGTTAACCCAAAAGTAGTAAATGATCACCAAAAGTAGTAAATGATCACCAAAATTAAACCAATGACCAAAAAGATTATAAAATTTCTGGGAGCAACTTGGAAGTAGCGCTCGCCGGCCGCTGCCGCGGCACCGCTCGCTTTGCTCGCTCGGCTCGCGCGCGGTTGGTCACAGTTCTAACCTAACCTAACCTATTTTACAACATTAAATAGCGCAATAATTTGCTATTAAAATTTGGTGATCAATTTACTAAATTTGGTGATCATTTACTATTTTTGTCAGTATATTACTAGATTTGGTGGTTAGGGGTTATCGTCACAAAGTTTTTTTTGGTGGTCATTATATTTATTCCCAAATAAAATACACAAAAGAAGTAGAAGTAGTTATAGATTTTATGTAAAATTTATGTTTTGATAAGCGCATTGGACGCAATAAATAAATTGAAATTTTGTTAATTAGCATCAAAATTTACAAAAAAGTGAAACCTTGACCCCTGAGCTAGGTAACAGCATATTTGTTTCAGGGGCCAGAAAGCAATCAAGTAAAGATAGATGCTGTAATCAAATAGATATATAAATAAAATAGTTCCAATAACTACATCACAAAAGTTAAGTACTTGAATCGTTCTTTGCCAAGAGTGTTTTATTGCAACAAAATTATAATTATGCATTTACATCCTCAAGCACATTGCAAACGAATCCTTTCACAGTAAAATACAAACATAGAACATAAATTAAAATCTTTTTAATTTAGCAAATGAAGTTGCCAGACTAAATAAATTTAAACTGGCGGTGGCGGTGAAATATTCAAAACTAAATAAATGTGTATCGTAGCTGGGCCGGACGTCTATTCCAACTTATTTCAGACTTTTATTGCGAAGCTCCATCAGGGTCGTATCGAATCGCCGATCTAGCCCTTCGGTTGTAAGGAAAGCAGAAGCGAAAGCGGAGAGTGTGCTGAGTTTAAACCGGCCCAGGTTAATAGGATTAAAGTGTCCTAAACTCCTAACAAGAAACCAGTAGCACTTACTAGAACCAGAAGTTGATATCGAATCAATCATAGAAGAATCATAAAAATTAGCATAGATATCGACCCAAGTCCATTTATCCCCGTTGGAGAAAAAACAGTGATAAGAGAGTACTGTAGGTACACCAATGATGAAAGCTTCAAGTTGACCGTGAGTAATAAAGAAACCAAATGTTTTGTCCTCCCATCATTCGCTGTCCGCTTCCATCTAGACCTGACCACAAGGTGAGTCCGATGCGATCGGAAACTTTCAGGAAACTATTGTCCCAAGAGGGCTATGATTTGACCGCAGTCTCCCAAACTTTCCGGTTTGTTTCCTTCCCCCTCCTCACGTTTGTATGGAATAAATCCTGCCTTTTTATTAGCACATTGCACCTTCATTTATCTAGTTTTTTATTGTGTGTAAAACGAGCGAAAAGCCGGTTGATAATGTGTTCCATTTTGTAGGACAAGCCTGTCGGGTTTATTTAACAGCTTGTCAATCTGAAAACGTTTGAGAAAATTTCTTTAGATATTAAAGGAAACCTTGGCTTTGTATCGGGTGTCCCAAAAAGGACGCAAGATTTCAATTTGCCGCCAGTTTTGTATTTTAGTGCTGGCAACCCTGAAAAAAAAAACATTTGACAGCTGAATGTTTAGGATTTGTAAAAATGGCATCAACGCGTTTTTATTATTGAACAATATTTGAAAAGTAATGAAAGTTTGGCGGGTACGGTTCGAAAATTCCGTGCAAAATATGGTCGGAATATTGGCTTGAGTTCATCAACTGTGAAGAGACTGGTTGCAAAATTCAGGGAGAGTGGATCAATTAATGATGTTCATTCCACTGGTCGTCCAAAAACAAGCCGTTCAAATGGCAATATTGAATCTGTGCGTCAGAATGTCCGTGAACATCCAGGAACATCCATTAGGCATCGTGGACAAGAATTGCAAATTTCAAGAAGCTCTCTCCAGCGTATTCTCACTAAAGATCTGCATCTCCATGCTTACAAAGTTCAAATAACACAAGAACTGAAGCCCCGTGATCATGGACAGCGAAGAGAGTTCGTTGAATGGATTATCGACCGCCAAAACAGGGATGCAGATTTTTCAAACAAAATCATCTTTAGCGACGAAGCACATTTTCATCTCGATGGCTTTGTTAATCGTCAGAATTGCCGCATTTGGGGCTCAGAGAACCCACATGTGATTGTTCAAAAACAAATGCATCCACAACGTGTCACTGTTTGGTGCGGGTTTTGGGCTGAAGGCATTATTGGACCATATTTTTTTCAAAATGAGGCCGGTCAAGCGGTTACTGTTAATGGGGCTCGATATCGCAACATGATAACAAGGTTTTTTTTAGCCGAATTAGAGGATATCGATGTGGAAGCAATGTGGTTTCAACAAGACGGGGCCACTTGCCACACAGCCGGAGAAACGATGCAATTACTGCATGAAACTTTTCCTAGTCGTGTGATCTCTCGATTCGGTGATCAGAATTGGCCCCCTAGATCTTGCGATTTAACGCCTTTAGATTTCTTTTTATGGGGTTATTTAAAGTCTAAAGTCTATGCCAATAAGCCTACAACTATTCACGCTTTAAAACAGGAAATTCGACGCTGCATCGGGGAAATTCAGCCGCATCTATGCAAAATGGTCATAGAAAACTTTGACAAAAGAGTGCGTATGTGCCAGCAAAGCCTAGGAGGACATTTGCCTGACGTGTTATTCCACAAATAACCCTATTTTATGTACTTCAAGATTTTATATACAAATATATTATAACGAAAAAATAAAAGTGCTTTTCTTCAATTTCAAATCTTGCGTCCTTTTTGGGACACCCTTTATCTATAAGCTGCTTACGTTTACGTTCTAATATATTTTTCACTTAAGCAAAATTGAGTATGCGAAATATTACTTCCGATAAACAACCTAGATTTCAGAGCATCAATCACTATTGCCCTAAAACATTACATATTATATTAATTTAGGCCAAAAAGTTCATGGCTGGCACATCCTATAGCCGCCCATCTTGTTACGCAATACCCCGCAGTTTTATTCACAAATATATTAGGCAAAGGAAAGAGATTGGAGTGAAGCCAGAAAGGAGAAAATCGATGGCACTTTGACGCAGGACGAGAACAAATCGTACTTACAAATACGGATGGCTGATCAGAAAAAATGTTGTTGTCTATGATTTATTAAGCTTTCCTATAGAATAGTTTGAATAGAGAATCGAATATTCATTGTGTGGTGGAAGTTGAGACGGCGTAATATTAATATTATTTTCTTTGGAAGTTGGCAAGCTTCTCGACATTCGTATAAGTCAAGATCTTCCAACTTCAAATTAAACGGATTTTTTATCTCGGAACAAAACACTGTCACATCTGTGCCTAATTAGGACAGCAATTAGAAAATAAGTAAAAGTCCGCTAAGAGAGTCAAGTACTCTTCCATAATTAAGTAACTGTCATAAGTAGTTCTTCAGAAATGGTTTTTTTATCAACCACTTAAAGTTCTCCATAACAGTTACCAGTATCTTGTTTCCGATCTCACGCCCTCAAGTTCTTGTTGTGTAATAAAAGACTAGTAATTAATTCATAAGCGTGCATTATTTAGTACAGCCGCGTTAATTAGTCGGTCCCTAATTATTCAGGAGCCATCAATATGCAGTAAACACGTGGGTATGGATACACGAGGGTTCTATTTATCATCTTGCACCCGCCTGTCTGGTAGGCGGTTTACACATTGAGCGGTAAGCGATTTTAGAGGGGTTATTCGCAAAACAATTTGATTGCATTTAGAGTAAATTTTCCTAAAGCCGAAGAACTTTTCCCAAGAGATGATGACGGCGGTTAGACATATTTAAAACTTATATAAAACTTATAGATTGATGTACATATATACATACATAAACTCACGCCTTTTTTCCATGGGGGTAGGCAGAAACTACAGAACGCCACCTGCTACGATCCTTACATACTTCTTTTGCTTCAATCACATTCATACATCTAGTCATACACACACGCCGGTTATGAGTACTGCGCACCTGGCCTTTCTGAAGAACATCACCTATAAGGTCTATGTATGTCTTTCTAGGGCGTCCCCTCCCCTCCCATTGATTGATGTGTTTATTAAATACCTATATAAATATTAACGTATTTATGTAAACTGAAGCCTACATTAGTGACAGCCTTCACAACTCTTTCTGAATTGATTTTCCGGGTGAAAACCCCATCAGCTATTAACGTCTCACATCAACATTCTTTCCCACTAATACTCCTCATTGGTCCCTTAATCTTCAATCCGCAACACTGACTAGTCAGTTTATACTATCTGATATGACACCTCACCGTCTTTGACGCCGTATCGGAAACATATCGCGCCTCATCGACCCCGATAAACGCGAAATTCGTTTACCCGCGAGTTGATCGCGTGTCGCCCCATGTGGATCGCACCTTAGATATGACGTGTGAGATCGACGACCCCGGCGAGACGCCTCCATCATTTAAGCGTACGCTTCCGTATCGAGAGTTGCGGTTTTTAGCCGCGCATGTGAGGCGTGCGCCTAATTTCTGTACCGTTCAGTTTTCAAACAATGTTGGGTTACAGTTCAGGGATATTGTTCGTGTATAATGATACGGAATATGTTAACAATCTTATTTGTGTTGTTTTGTTTTGGATCGTCTGCTTTCGTGAATGTTTGCGTAAACTGAGTTTAGCTGCTATGACTTTGTATGGTGTTTTACACAGATATAAATCTAACTAGATAACGCGATTGTATGTACTTCGGAGTCTTAAAACGGAGTAAAATTACGATCAGTGACCGCAATTTGAGCTTTTCATTTAGCATTATCGGCACCGGAAATCCATCGAAATCTAGAAAAATGCCTTTTTATGCCATATTGAGCTGTAAAGAATGTATAGAACATTCTTTACAGCTCAATATGGCATAAAAAGTTAGCCGAGGCATTGGAAATGTTTTCTTTCATTGGTAAGTAAATTTGTTTTTAAATTGTGTGTGAAAAGTGGCACGCTTGGTTTTCATACAGGTGGAGGGACTTGCGTTATCTAGTTATCTAGTTAGATTGTATGTCTGTGATGTTTTAGTATCCTTAAGCAAAATAGGGAGCAACATCGAACCAATTGGATTGAGATAATTTCAATTATCAAGTAAACTACACATAATAGCTAAGAAGTAGGTTCTAAGTTAGTAGGCTTGGTTCCTAAACAATCCTAAAATCCGCAATGGTCCTATGTCAAGAGGAAGCATACTGGTAATGCAATTATACATTGCTAGAAACCTGAAAAACAAATAGGGTACTAAAACCTAGATCTTACGATCCTGCAAGTACAGAAACACTAATTCCGTACTAACACTCTCACAATAATCACACACAGACATTTTACTTCAGAAAGCATTAAATCGCCTGGGAATAACAGATCGCCCCCGTAGGCGACGAGTTACCGATCACTCACTATACCACAGAGCACCGACACCGCTAGAGCCGGCATTGTCAAAACTTTCCATACAGAGTGCGTCATGATCTTGTCCGAAGAACGACCACCCAAAGTCCGTTTCACCGAAGAAATGTTGGTCAAAAGAACGAATGCCCGAAGAACGGACGCCTAAATTATCGTTGGCTAAAGAAATGTCAAAAGAACGTTCGCACTAAAAATTAATGCATTTCCGGCAATAGTGCTGCACTCTATGGAATCAGTAGGTGTTACCGTTTATTTAAAGAATTGACGGCCAGTGAAAATTCTGTCTATTGCTATGACAATCGCAACGTGAGCAACGAAATTAGGTAGTCACGGCTTTATTTGCATCTAGTTTCTTCCAGCGGATTCATTGGGTAAAAGTCGGAAAATATACCAAGGGAAAGTAATCCCGGGTTTAAAAGAACCCATGTCCTTCTCTAAGGTTCAATCTATCTTTATGCCAAAAATCATCAGTGGTGTAGGCGAGAAAACGAGACAAGCTGACAGAGTTACTTACTCATTTATACTATTAGTTATCTGTGCTAATAGCCATACTATTAGCTTGGATGGGGTCTTTAGTCGGTGCCGAAGTGACGTTCCATGCTCTATGCACTATATCGACAATTAGTGTACGTGTTTTAAAACTAACTTTATCTAATCTAATGTGTCTTACAATTCTACTGCAGTCAATGAACTTATTGAAATTTATCGGCTTTGCCGCAGGGCTCTCAATGAATCTAGCTTGGTACTAATGTATCATTTCGAATTTATTAGGTGGTAATTCATGCTGTTTCTATCATTTATTGGTATGGTAACATATTTTGTAATAAACATATCGGATCATAAATATGGCCTTTCCTTAGAATAAATGAACAATAATTGTTTGTTCATTTATTGTTTATAAATTATTTATTTTCAATAGCAATTGTTCATTTCTTATTTAATTTTTTTTTCACTACAACTACTAAAAAATTACATAAATTTTGAAGCCGAAATAAATGTCAACATTGTGTACGTAAAATAGTTCATTGCATTTTTCATAAAGTAACTAGTAGTACTAACCTAACCATATATTATAAGATTTACCGGGATTTTCCGGAAAACATAACATCACGCCTGTGTTCCCCGAAGGGTAACAGTAAGTTGGCTTACCGGTGCAAGGCACGAAACGGTGCTGTTTTTGTATGAGATTTACTACTGCGCAGTCATTGAAGCTAACTTCAGGGCGACCAAGAAGTTTGGCGAGAACTATACTGTTTGTTCCTTGACTGAAGTTACGAGTAATATTAAACATGAGGTCATGACGTTTTAGACCTCACCAGCCACCGAGTTATGTTTAAGTCACATGTAAGTCTAGAGGGAACACCAATTACTTTAATTTGGGGTCCGTTTCTTAAAAATATGCCCATCGCGGTCAGTAAGGCCAACTGCCCCCGCCCACCCCCCCCCCCCCCACCCTTTCCTAAAAGTAAATACCAAGATTATTTTTTTCTAATATTGTCGTGACAAATGTTTCTTTCTTCAAACTATCCGTCCGAAGTTGAGACTAAAGTCAGTGCCGGCTGTTGTCATTAAATCTTGGGGACGTTCTTCGGAAAGTTTATCTTGTATTGGAAATGATCTGGATGCGAGATTCACGGGACCGGTCAGTATGGCAACGCTTGGGGGAGTCCAATGTTCAGCAATGGACGTCTTGCGGCTGAAATGATATGATGGAATCTATCTTGGATAGGTCCGCACAAAATAGATAGGCGGTCCGGATCCGGGCCATTTGGTGGAACAAACTAACACCCATCCTAAAAAGCAAACTGTGAACTTAAAACGAAGAAACATAAAACTACGATCACTATCGGTATGCAATCAACGGAACCTCTCATTCAGTCCTTCCTGACGAAACGGGTCGATGCAATTGACTCGTTAAACAACAATAAACGGACATAAACCGACCTACATACTCCACCAGTATAGAGCAATTAAATAGCAGTTACACCGTTTGATAAGAGCGTCAGTAATTACTGACAGTACATTTTAAGGGTGCTTTTTCACTAGAAATGTGTGTAGCTATGCGATACAAGATTGTGTAGAAGCGCTGTGAAAATGTGTGATTGTTTTGCGAATTTTTGTCCGCGTACTGAATCCAACTAACACGCACTGCGGATAAAATTTCGCACGATTTTTTTATCTTTCTACCTGTTCATATTCGCGCGAATTTAATCCGCGCCTTGGTGCGGTGGATTCTGTGGCAAAACATGGCAATTTTTGACTGCAATGCGTGCAGCTTCATACAATTCCATAGGTCGCAGAATGTGCGGTAATAATCGCGCGATAAAAACCGCAGTGCGTGCTAAGCCTTACAAAGCTGTACGAGGATAGCGAAACTGTGTATAACTGAATGATACGAGGATGTCTAGCGGACTCACTTGCGTCCCTCGCACACCAGCGCTGGGTGTCTGACACCCAGCAAATTCTGAGTTAGTAACGTTCGGATGGGCACGCTCAGCACAATTTAGGAATGTACTTTTCTTTTTACTATTGTTCGTGTGTCAAATAAATATTTTTCTATTCTATTATATTCATTTCTCGCTCGCATCTAGGCATTTGTTTTCCCACCACAGCTGTACTTTTTCAGGCTAGGCAAATGAAGTTCCAGTCCCATTGGTGGATTTTTTTCTCGCGCACCGCTCTGCTATCTCTAGTGGAGAAGCACCTTTACTGCGTTTACGGGAAATGCTATAAAATTGCTTTTACTAAGGACATTGACTTTGTAAGTTATCTTGAGTTTATTGAATTGTAAAGTTTAATTGTTATATCGGTAGTTGATAGGTGTGAAGTTATTGTTATTTCTATGAGGAGGGAAGAGCGTCTTGAACCGTTAGGTAGGTGATTGCATCTGAAGAGCTTGTACTAAAGTAACTAAACTAGTATATACCAGCGGCTGGGCCCGCGTAAAAGTCAGAAATTGTCCCAAAAGAAAAATAAGTGCCCCCGAAATAAAAGTGCTTTATGCTCTAATCCAGGGCATCTTCTATCCTTGTACCAAGTTGCATTCAAATCCATTCAGCCGTTGAGGCGTAATGAATGAACAAACATCTATACTTTTAGGTTATCTCACTTGTGATAAAAAGTAGGTAAGTTCCTTTAGAAATTATTTTTCAATTATTAAAGAATTTCAGGGAGGAGTTTTAGGTAGACTAAATAAAAGAAACCCATCCAAGTACTTCCCGACATGAATGCCCGATCCGCTAAACGGACGCCGAATTAATTACCCTGAAATTCCTTATCTTTTCAAGGCCTACATTTTCTAGAACCCATTCAATTTCAATCGCCTTCTCCTTAGCACCTTAAAATCCAATCAACGCCGGTTGTATTAAAGAGGATTTAATTATACCGTGCTGTAGTGAGTGTAGGGTTATGACGTCACGATAAAGGGAGGACACAATACACGTCCGACCACAATGGCTGAATTTTAATTGTCACCGGGACGCAGGTAGTGATGTGACACGGGTAACCGGGTAACGAATCTTCGCTTTGTTATGATGTTATACTCGTAATATGTAGTGCCTACTTTCGAGCATATCCCTGCGAAAACCTAAAATGTGGGTAAAGATAAAAACCTGCCTGACGAATTTCTTCCTGTATCGTGGGTGCGTTTACAATCATATAAACTCACGTACACAAACACCCAGAGCCGAAAAAACTATCTGTAGGTCATACAAATATTTGTTCCGTGCGGGAATCGAACCCACGACACGCAGCGCAGCAGTCAATCGCTCAACCACTGCGCTAACCGTGCGCCGTTTGAGACACAATGTGCCTTAAGGCTTACAAAAATAAGCCTTTAGGCTTACAAAAATATTCTAAGGCTCTGTGGGATTCGTTTTGTTTGTTCAGACTGTTAAAACGTTCATGAATATTATTTTAGACATGTATGAGACTTCAACAAGCAATAAAATTGAAGAACCAAAATGTCTACAGCAAAAAGTAAACTTTTGAAGGGCACTAAAGAAGAATAACAAAAAACCACCTTGTAAAAACAACTTGGTCTATGTCTTTTATGTCCATTAATCCGACTATGATCTTTGGCTGGCATCCAAAGCGATTATCCGAAAGAATTTTCTCCAAGAATTCTCACTGAACTAATAAAAGCTTTGTTATCGATCCTTATATTAGTATGCTAGACAATGCTCAAACTATACCCACCTGGGTAAAGAATCTTAAAAACCTATCTGCACGGTGTATGCAAAAGAAATGCAAATATTTTAAAAGGCCAGGGATGACCGAGTCGGCGGCGCGCATACAAAAACTTTCTCTCACCGAAGAAAAATGTTGACGATCCTTTTATGGCAACCGGGCGTTGGATGGGATGCTCTTGTATACTGTCTTACTAAATATGCGTATTGATATATGGACGTAATTAAGCCACACATGTGCCGTTAACGGCTGAAGACAAGTAAGCTATAACAATTCGCATGTACGACTGAACGAAATAGATATTGCTTCGGGGAATGGAACCTGCGCGATAAACTTTTCGTAAAACCTCTTTAGATATCTGCAAAGAAACATTTAATTGGAAATTTGTCATGGCGGTCTGCGAAGTTTTGTACTGAAAGGCAAGTCCCGGGGAGGCGGGAACTTCGCTCGGGACAGGAACAAAATATCTAACATTTATGTTGAACATTCGTCTAGACAAAACGCTCACAGCGAGTTAGGTGCTTTGCAGGAGTTCCTGAGAGATGTGTTGAAATGTTACTTGTACAATTTTTACATTTCTCCAGTGCATACAATTTGTCAAAACCGCAAATGTGAAAAGTTGGTGGAACTTTGATAAATGTGCTTGTAAAACCTGTAACTTGGTCGGTGAGCCTATATACGTCATATTCTTTCTGATCTAATATTAACTTGTACCTGTTGAATTATAACCTTGCAGGTCTCGAATAATGTCCAACCATGTAATTATTTAAATTACTATAGTAATTACGAAACAATCGTTCAATAAATCGATGGCCCACACAACACAACAACAAGGGCACATAAACACAAACCAGACACATCGGTTCTATTAACTATCACATGCGCCGACCACGTGAAAGATTTGCGTAACTAATGTGAAGACAATTGAGAAGCGAATATTGATCTATTAACAATAACTAAGTTGGCCACGGAACGACACAAACATGGTCTACAAAATGAAAATGTAACCGAAGCTGCATACAGTATGTTTTCACCTTCCAAAGCCTCAATAAGTCTCCCCATTTTCGCCTACAGATTTCCCTACTTTCCACAAATTTTATTTTCGATAGTTCCTTACACGAATAGGTTATGAGCGGGGTTCAACGGCTCGCCACCAACGACAAATCCAATAAAGAAGCGTGCCTCCAAGAAATTTATGTTATTGACCGGATTATAGCGAGTGACGTGCGAGAACTGGCTGAGGACCAAGCCAAGGAGGTCTCCGATACTCCTCACGATTCCCTCAAGTGCTGAATTTATTATGAAAAGCGGAGTTTCAAGGAGGGGTCTGCGAGAGTGGTCGTGTTATTGATTGTTCCAAACACCTTTTCCGATGCGTCAGCGATCAGGGGGTTCTGCTCTACATATTACGTGCTAAACGGTTTCGGATATGCACCATGTTTGCAATTTATTGTTTTCTATCATTCTGACTAAGCTTCACTCATGACAAAGCGAATATTTTCGGAGTCCATTTCAAATCTACGTTTAGGTTTCGTGATTTACGACAGACCGATAGCCGGTCGTTGTTACGCGGTTATTCTGATTTCCCTCGGGGGTCTCACATTTTCCGACAATGCTGTGAAGTTTATTTCTTCTATTTGGAAACAATCTGCTTGCTAAACTGAAATATTTGGAAATGAAAAACAAATATGTCTGGACAAACAAGTCTGTGTAAAGAAATTTCGTGTTCTTCGATAAGAAGAAACCTACTTATATAATGTCTATAAACTATACAAGATAGCTATCCATTACGTAGAATACCCAAAGTACTGTTATAGCTAAGGGAATGGGAATCTCGAAACAAGTCGCGACATGAATCAATCATGTTCCTATCTACTGAATTACAATTGCTAATTATGTACCGACGATGCAGTTGACATGGCCTACAAATTAAGTTATGATTGTAACTAACTTCGAGTCTAAACTCTGCTGCTGAGATATCGTCTGTTATGCTAATCATATTTCAAGCGCCGCCCGGTGTTTTGAAAACATTTGTGGACTGAGATTTTATGCATGGCATCATTCATGAATACACTATAAATCATAACATGGCGGGCGAACCGTTATGAATTGACTTGTGATGAATTCTTTATTCATAAATTAGATAAACCTTGTTAAACCTTCGACAATTCATTAGAACTATGCCTTTGTGTATAGCCTTCTCAACAATATTTCCATCCATGTACAGTATATATAGGAAAAAGCAAGAAATACCAATTCACATAAAAATTCTGGGCCACAAAATCTATAACAAAGGCGGTCCAAAAACTCTCTTGAAAATATAATAGGAGCTTGGGAAGGGTATATTGGGATCACGGCATAAGTTTCCTTTCAAGGGGTTTTGTTTTAAACCTCCTTTCATCGACTCCACTCGAACTTGGCCATAGTTTAATAAATACTATGGGGTCTGTGGCGTCGCGTCGCCTCGCATATTATTTATTGCGTCTTCGTGAGTGCCTTCTATTCCACTTCTGCTCATAATGGCATTACTTTCGTAAATTATTATAACGTAAAGACCTGTTTTAATCCCATGCACATCTAAAACAATTTCACATTTTCCACCAGATTTTCTTCCGTTCAAACTTTGAAGAATTTTTTAATAATATGCTCAAGAATGTGGCGCTTGAGAAGTGATATAAAATAAGGGAACACTTTTATGGAAATATTTTGAATTGAGAGCGATAAGAGTGGAAGGACATACTTAATCTTACCTTCGACTAAGTACACAGGAGATTACAGACTATACAGCAACAGTAGAAGGGTAACTTAAGAGTTTTGCTGAGAGGGTGAAGACATTGCAGACTTGCGGTGCCAACATGTTAATATAACTTTACACTATTATTTTAGGAATCTTGCTAGGATCACGAGCGATCGAGTCACTTTATCAAGTATACATATATAAGATACATAAAATATAGCAACAAAGGAACAACTACATAATAATTTCGAAATATTTCTGTGCCAACATTAGCACCAATGACACGGTCGTTTATCTCGCACAAAACGTAGGAAACCAACAAATTGTAACATCCCAGCAGACTGACGTCCAACAAATAATTTTATTACCATGTCTACAAATCTCAAAGCGTTTCATTTGAAGCCCAATTTTAACTCGTTCTGAATTTCACGGTTTTAGTCCGGGCAGCTCTTCCGTACATTTGGTTTATATATCGTCTTGGTTATAAATCTTGTTAGCTTTGATCAGCGTGTACTGTGGGCCGCATGGTGGCGGAGTCCCGAAGGACCAGAAACGGAGCTCCCCATCTCTGTTTATACTTTCATCTGGGAGTTCATTTTAATCTCGACTCTGGGGTTCAGGTGCGATTTAAGTTTTGTTTATAATTTCATCTAATGTAGCGAGTAATTTATTTTGGATGCTTTATTGTTACAGATTTGTTTTGTTTGGGGACGGAATTTATTTGCCGTGTTTTAGACGCGATTTGAATAAGAATTAGAATTGGGTTCTCCGATGGTCTTACAGTTCATGTTTCAACATTCCGCATAGGTACTTAATCCTTATAAAGTTTATCTTCAATTCCAGATATTGTTTTAAGACATTCTGAAATCAAAACAGATCAAAAAATAAAAACTTAATCACTATGCAATACTTCTTTACATAAATCGAGACGGTAATTGAAATAAACGTGTATTTCAAACGATTTCAAAGATATCACAACATACTGCCAACGATATCAAAATTAGTGGTCGATCGGTAAACGTTTATTCTCGATTATGTTGCAAATGAATCGATAAATCGGCTGTATTATCAATCGATTGGTGTGACGCAACGCTGCTCTATCACGACACGACCATTAGGGGGAGATTTGTCCGCTATGGACAAATATACGCCCAACCAAGATTGGTTGGTCTGCGGTATGTTTTATTAATTTTAAAGGGAGTGTAGTTATTGGGTTCGAGTAACCAACTAAGCTAACCGTTGCGTGAGAAAATTTAAAAAAGGAATTTCTATCTCACTTTTACAGGAATGAAAACTTAAAGCGAGCGTACAATCGAAGGCAACGGCGGCGTTCACAAGACGATTTCAAAGTTATACCAATGCAATAACTCAAAGATGAGATGATCTTTCCGTAAACTTTTGAACTCAATATTCTATTAACAATATTCATTTGACATCCTATAGAAATTGAACTATTTACTACAACTTATTGCTGGTACGAGGCAATTAAAAGGGAGATTTAAGTGTGACAACTACAAATAGATTCACCCCAGGCGGTGCAAGATTTAAATAAGCTATGCAATTAGTTTTAAAACAGAAAGTGAAGGTATTCTTGAAGACTGATTTGGTTCTTAAGAATATGACACGATCGTTTAGGGAGTTACTTTAAGACCAGGGTAACTCGAAGTAATAATTTTATAGGGATTAGATGCATTCACCCATGAAATAGGAGAAATATCCTTGACACCATGATAGACAAGAAACTATTTGAAAAACCTAACATTTAGTGTACCTAGTCCATCTCTGATCTTTAGCATTTAGGTAGAAAAGCAACATTAGTCTTTAGATCTTCGAATGTTCATTTAAAACCCCGTGAAAGTAAAGATTACGTTTAAGAATCTACACACCTCTTGCTCATAGCAACCCATAAACGTCCAAAGCATGGGACTTCCCATAGATGGAGAGATAACCATTACCGACGATGAATATCCCGTGCATTGCCATAATTGCGAGTCGGCAGGCGGATTTGCGGCCGCACTAACATCTGATTAGTAGGCAGGTGGCTGCTACTCTCTGTCTTCCTGGTACCATGCCATCACTTGCGACGGTAACAGGAAGTGATGGGTGGTCCATGGTCTTTCCACATAAGACCACACATAGCTACTGGAGTGTTATTTGCCAAGATCTGTGATTTAACGTTAAAACCTTTTGATTTCGTTTTGTTTAGCGAGCGATTGCAGATCGAAGAAGAACCTCTAATTCTTGTTACTTCTGTATAAATTTGTAGCAACTATCTTCTTTATGGGACTTTTCAACGATGAGTTTAAATATATTCACCGTTGAATGTGAAGATATAACCGGCTGCAATGATGATGCTGATGATGATGGTATCGATATAAAACAATTATATTATAACGAAGAATTGAAAGTGAATAACAGGTGTACTGTTGTCTACATGGCAGACCTCACGGTGCTATTCGCACTACTTCCACCCTTTGAAAATTAAGAGCAATAAAATTACAAAGTAAGCAATAACAAAGCATGATCTGCAAGTACATCTCATGGATCAGAGTCAACTGCTGTGGCAACCGCAGAACTTTGCTTTTTGTGCAAATTGCTTCGCTCCGGGGGACATTTACAACGCGGGTCCATTGTAACAGGCTAGCTAAATATCACTATTTATTCTAGCCGTTTTGCGATGATGCAGTACAGCATACTAGTTATTTCTAGTAAGATGTCGTCATAAGCGTTTTGTATTTCGAAATGTTTAGTGGAATCTAGATGATATGTTTGATTATATTTTATCTGCGTGTGTTTGTAATCCTAAGCTACTTCATTGAATTGAAGGAGATTCTGGTCCTTCGATACTTCGAAATCAGATTTTTTTTGACGTTTGTCTGTAAATCTTGATCATGAGAACTCAGCATTATTACCTTTGTTTTCAGTGGTTGACAATCGTGGTTATTTACATCAGATTGTATCCGGATCTTGTGTTTAACCCTCGTCTCTCTCTTTTTTTTAAATTTGACGTGTTTGTCTGTGTATCTGTTTGTGGCATCATAGCTCCTAAACGGATGACCCGATTTTGATTTAGTTTTTTTTTTGTTTGAAAGGTGACTTTATCGAGAGTGTTCATAGCATTAAAATTTACGGGGGCGTTTTATTGTTTGAATCGGGGTTTTTCGCAAGATATTGTGTCAATTATGTGTTCAATAGATTGTCAATCGAAGCGTATTTACTACTACTACTATATCACGACACATTTTTATTCAATACTACATATAGTATTGAATAAAAATGTGTCGTGATATAACTTTTTAATTTTTCTTGTATCAATTGGCCTTAATTAATTCATTATTATCGGAAATGACTGCATTGCTCGTTGTTAGTTTTACGTACGCGTATTAGTCATCAAAATAATAAACAACTGTATAGGTATTCATCATTCTAAGGCTTTAGTTTAAAATAACTCGATCTTCTAGAATCGAACCATGGATAGTGTTGGTCAGTATTACATCAGTAACGGGTGATATTATTGTCCAACTAAACTTAGATTATTTTAATAACTGCCCAAATTCTCTATAATATACAATACAAAATCATCATCACCTTTTTTTTTTTTCTTTTAGCTCGCGCTTGACCACTATCTCACCTGGTGGTAAGCGATGATGTGGTCGATAGATAGATATCTATAGATTTATTATATTTTTTTCAAATTCCTAATTACCTTAAAAAATTCTTCATGTACCAACCATTATCACCAGGAGCTCTTCCTATTTCTTAAATACAAACAAGTAGGTATGTAGGAGTACATGTCACCAACCTCATGTTTGCGTACGTGCAAGCAACTGGTCGTTACATAAATCACTAATTACCCTTTGTTTCCTTATCACATGCTCCTACAAGTCTACCGATGTCTGTGACATTCTTCATGTGACACCACTATGATCAATTTACAAAATCCATCAGTTTATGGACATGCGATCATTTTAAACGATGTGCTAGTCGATTGTAGCAATGAAGTTTTACTGTCAATGTTGAATTATTTATTGTTTTAACGTTTTTAACCCCCGAAGGAAAAAATAGGGGTGTTGTCAAGTTTGACGTGTGTATCTCTGTGTATTTGTAACTGTCTGTGGCACCCTAGCTCTTACACGGATAAACCGATTTAGATTACTTTCGTTTGAAAGGTGACTTTGTCGAGAGTGTTATTAGCAATGTTAGATGAATATCGGTTCAGCTGTTTAAAAGATATGGGTGTTTAACTGTTTGAATCGGGGTATTTTCGCGTTCGATAGATTGTTGATCGAAGCGTGTCTACTACTAGATAAATTTTGTAGTTTAAAAAGCATAAATAAAATAAATTCGGTCTTGAGTAATGGCAATTTAAAAATGTTTACTTGAATAATTATTATTATGTAATGCTTCCATTGCAAGCGGGTTTAAAATGGTCAAGATTGAATCATTTAATGCCAAGTGCAAAATACTTTCAGGCATCTTTCAGCTGATAAGTACCTAATCCTCCGCTAGACCGAATTTTCCTTTCATTAAAATGCAACAAATCCAATAAGCTAATTGAATGCTATTGATGTAATTTTCAAAAATGGAGATAGCCTCTGCTCCTGCCCAGAAATGGGATGATGCAGACAAACAATGCAAGATTAAATGTCAAGATTTATTTAGGTCACATTTTTTTTACAAAATCATTGCAAGAACCATCATGATTCATTTTACAAATCTAGTCACAGATATTACACATTTATCGTCTAGTTTGGCCTTTCAAGGTTAGTGCTTATCTAGATTGTCCAAACGGCCGACATACATTGTGTAGGTACTTACATACAAGTGACGTCACGCCCGGCTCCATGACGTCTCGCGCCAAATATTTCCTGCGTACGTGAGATTTATCACGAGGACCAACATTTTGGCGATATTTTTGAGATCTACAATGACACGCCTTGATATTGTAAAGAATCAATGATAAATTGATAATGTAGATTTGGTATAGATAATGCATTCCTGAACATCGATAAGAAATTTAACCGATTATGTAGTATTGTTACAAAACAATCGTATTTTGGTTCCGGTTGTGCCACAGAGCATGGAAACTAAAGACCTATTAAAAACATTCGTGCACGTTAAATGTGCGCTTGGCAATAACAGCTTATAAAGGTGGATGGATGGAGAGGGAGCCGAAAGAAACGATAGATGGACTATATGGAGAGCGAAATGAAAGAAAAGACAGTCAGTGATAGCTATCTGTAAACATGTCAGAATTGACTAATAAAACGTGTTGCGCCGACCCCAAATATAGTTCTCGCCAAACTTCTTGGCCATCCTGAAGTTGGCTTTCCGATGCGCAAGGCTCGAAAAGTTGCTGTTTTTGCATGAGATTTACTACTGCGCAGCCATTGTAGCCTAATTCAAGCCAAGAAGGTTGGCGAGAACTATAACATGGAACAGGGGCAATGAGGATCTAATTAACGTCATTTTAAACTTGGAATGTTGAATATGGCCCAAAAATATACCTATCAAAGTTTGTTACGTACGGGCGTGAAAACCAAGTTTACAATTAAATTATACTTAATATCTTAAAGCCATAACTAATCTGAGGTAAAATATACATAACAATAATATAATTAGGAAAAGAACTCGTCCGCTCACAACACAAATAGTGGAGGCTTGACATATGGGAGACCTTAGGCTACAACAGCGCCTCTAGCGGCGAATTCATACGCGGTAGCCCACATTAATGTGCGCCTAGCACATGTTTCAAAGCCATAGACACGGTTCGTCAATTAATAATCTAAGGCGTCCTAAATAATTTTTAGTCGGTGATATCACTGTAGTTGTGGTAAACACCTGTACGTACAGAACTAGGAAGCATGGCAGAAACCAAGGAGGCCTAAATCTAACAGTGGGTGTCAAGCATATGATGGTGAAATGGTGACATTTTGACTAACTCGAACGCGTTAACGTAAACATACAGTACAACTATTTTGTTAATGTCCCTCGGCAATCATCGCATTGCCGAATACAAACGAATGCTAATTTACATGTCCATCAATTATTAGATTTATCGTGTATAACAATTTGAATTCAGAACTAAATACTTTACTGTTGTTTTGTTTTGATTTCCGTGTGAAATATCGCTATATATACATATATAATATTTGAAGAGTGCCCTTGATTTCCATGGGATCCCATCATCAGATCCTGACATGATGAAGTATACCCTTTCAAACAAAAGAAGAATTATTCAAATCGGTCCAGGCGACTTTGAGTAATCGGAGAACAAAAAATAAACAAGATTTCGACGAATTGAGAACCTCCTTTTGAAGACGGTTGAAAAGAGTTTTCCATTATTGTCACCAGGCGTCGCTTATTCATTATTAATACAAATCTTAGTTTATGAATACGTAGTGTGTACAAAACAAAAGCAGTTGCATTACCGGTTGCATTTTGATGACGTCAGTAACACACAGATACTTTATGAGGGGAATTTCCCTTACAAGGCTTTTATCGATTATAGCTTCACTATTAATATTATTGTAGTTATGTCAATGGAATAATTCTCGTTCTGGTAAGATAATTAATTAATTAATTGTACCCACTTTGGCGGTGCAGTGTGGCGGTGTAGTTTATTACTAACATAACTCAATTATAAGCACTATTTGTATTTAAATAGTTCAATTATATTTCTTGCTTGGCTAAAAACATTCTTATCCATTGGCAGAAGCGATGCAAAAATGCGACAACGCTGCGATTACACATTTTCGTAGATTCGGTTCCAAAATTGCTCTGGTATCCATTATATTCATCCAGTGTCGCTTCGCACCTGTCTGTATAAAACAAATTTATTTATTTTATTTATACACGCTTCTATCGACATATTGAACACGTAATTATGATATTATGATATCTTGCGAAAACATCCCAATCTAAACAGTAAAACGCTCATAACTTTTGAACGGCTGAACCGACTTTAACAAACATAACTAAAGTCACCTGTTCGCGACGAAGCGACACATAGCATATAGTCTATATACTTGCCTATATACCGTTAAAATACTTAAGTTATTTAAGTAAGCAATGTATGTAATAGCATAGGTAAATAAAGAATTTAATTCTTTTCGATTAGGGGTCCCCTAAAAAGCGGGAGCGCAAGTAGCGCCGGGTGCGACATCTTCACGCACCAATGTGTGTTATTTACCTTTACATACACTACACTGTTAGGAAACACAATCTAGGTGTTCTAACTTGGATGCCCTAAGGCTATGACTGAAAAATGATATCTAACAACAGTACATAGCCAGGGACTATAGAGTATCACCCTGAAACGCTAGATACATACACATTTCGCTCAAGTAAGTGGTAAGATGAACTCGTTATAAGCGATTCAGCACTTCTAGGTAACCTAGATATCTGCCTAGGACATGTAAACAGATAGTACTCACATAGTTCTAGTACATAAAGGCCACTTGCTTGAGATGATGTGTCTGTATACATAGAACACAAGGGTTTTCGAGCGCTTGTCGGCGGCCCGCCCGCCTTCAGGTACCTTCTGAGCCTGAAGGAATATAGATTTGCTTATTGAAGCAATACCATCGGGGACTGGCAGGCAGGCGCTCGGATTCTCCCATAGGCCCCAGGTCCTCTGACCTTCGGGCATATCATAAAACCTGTTTGTTTCCCTGGGTCTGGCAAATATTTCCCTTTTCGGCCGCTTCCCGGCACCAAAACCACCAGAAGGGCTGGTGGTATACCCTAGTTACACACACCATTCGATTCCTTGTTTCATGGCCTCCCTGATCACACTTTTGTAAGGAGCCCAGCTCTGGTGACCAGGGAGATAACCACCGAAATATATTGCCCGGCCCCGGGACATTCTCATTTTCGGACACTTCAGGGTGAATACTGACTCGAGGGTTGAACCCACGCCCACCAGAGTGGCACCATAGGGTGGCCTGTCATGATGGCCATCGATTAATGCCTGGTGGTCGTGGATTCCACGAATACCTTGAGTACAAACTAACTTTATGTTAGAAAATAACATCTTTCACTACTCACGCACACTTCCAGGCACCTACACGCCTGAAGGTTATAGATATAGCTATAGAAACACTGGATTCCTATAGCTTAGGGAAAGGGCTTTCGAACCCCCGCGATGAAAGTAGTGGAAAAATGTATACTTTAGCATGTAATAGCCATAAGTTCGAAAAACCAGCAGAATTTCCCTTCATCACTCGTTCTTCCTAGCAGAACTCCTCGGCGGAGATAGTTAGGGACCTGGACCAAGGTCCGTTGGATGGGCCATTTCAAGGCGCTTCCAACCATATAGGTCATGCCATGGTCATGACATCGGGAAGGGAGGTTCTGCTGATTTATAGCATAAGTTTATAATAAAAAATTAGGTAAATAAAAAACTTGTGCGACTAAAAAATCAGGGTCCTCGTGACGGTAAAGTTTGGTAGTACGATAGTGCGCATGCGCATCGAGCAATTCGGTAGCCAAATTTGTATTAGAAGAATCCACGCAACTTTATGTCACGAAGACCCTGTGAAAACATCGCAAAACACTAAGAAGAATAAAGTCTTTTATTTCCTGGACATCATATCTTCACCCGTGAACATCTGGCAGACCTCAAGCAGCTCACAGAGGCGAGAATTCTTGATGACAACTGAACTATAGGTGCAAGGGTGTCAACGCGCTGGTGCTGGAGCCTTACAACCTCCAGAAGCCCTATCCTCCGCCAGCGATCACGTCCACCCCGTACATTTACTGGTCCGTTCGAGCCGAATTTTCAAGAACCAAGCCGTTCCTGTGAACATATAGGCCAATGAAAAGCCTGGTTCCGGTGAAGAAAGAAGTCTGACGTCCAGTTCCTGTGAACATATAGGCCAACGAAAAGCCTAGTTCCGGTGAAGTAAGAAGCCTGATGCCCTGTTCCTGTGAACAGTTCCTGTGAACAAAGAAGTCTGACGTCCAGTACACCTCGTCAACTGAGGGTACATTCTTGTTTCTTTAATACGTCAGATAATAGTCAAAACGTAACGTACCGTTCCTGAGAACAGTTCCTGTGAACAGAGAAGCCTGATGTCCAGTACACCTCGTCAACTGAGGGTACATTCCTATTTCTTTAACACGTCACATAATAGTCAAAACGTAACGTACCGTTCCTGAGAACCGTACCTGTGAACAAAGAAATCTGATGCCCACGCCTGGGAACATTTCCTGAGAACCTAGTGCCTGGGAAGAAAGAAACCTGACGTCCGTTTCCTGGGAACCATACCCCATAAACAAATTTGGTAAGAAATATATTCCCATACTTAAAGTACCGACTGGGGTACGAAACCATCACGTTCCCGTGAAGAGTTCCTGGGAATAAAGAAGCCTGACGTCCCACTCGTAAACCTTACAAGTGTCAAGGTTAAGATCATATTTCTTTAAAGATTAGTCAAAAACGTTACGTATCGTTCCTGTGAACACTTTCCAGGAAAGAAAGAAAGGAAGGTGGGATTTCCAGTATCGTATGACATCAGGGCAGTCGACAACAGGATTCCGTCCTGCCACGCGTCCCATTTGAATAGCAGACGACTACCGTCGCTAAGAGACGCACGTGGATTGAGCCCCACGTGTGCCAGTGACGTCCCAACAAACATTTTGGCGCTAAGGGCAACCTTTTTTAGCGCTCATAGTATTATAAATGAGATATAAGAGCTCCGATAATAACATTAGATTCTACTATGGTGTTAAGGATAAATAATTAAACCTTCAAGAGGAATATCAGTTACAAAGAAAATTTTTATTACTTAAGGCGGTAGCATAGAGTTGGTGGGAACCATTATATAGCTCACTCTTATAACTTTAAGAAGCGTAAAAAACTGTAAGCAATTGTAAGGTGTCTACTAACACTTACTAACGGCTGATGTCTTTAAACAGAGTTAGTTAGATGCTTCGTAACACCTTAAGGTTTACTGTTATAGCTATAAGAATCGTAAAACACTTAAAGTAATTGTAAGGTGTCTGGTAACACTTACTAACAGCTGATGTCCTTAAACAGAGTTAGAAAATACTTTGTACCACTTAAGGAGTGCTATGGAACCCTAAGAGTTAACAAGAAAGCTATTAGTATCATAAAAGTGTTAATTATAAATCTTATAGAGCTGGATGCGGCAAGAGTCAGATACCACCTTTAAACCATTAACGATTGTATAATGGGGTTACTAAGTCAACCTTAAGTAATACAGTGGTGTTTTTAATTCTTTTATACGGCCATAAGCAATATGTGCAAACATTATAACTCTTAATTATTACTTTACGTCGAGTTATAGAATTTCATATCACCTAAATGCATTTAATATAACCTTACCTCAAAAATTACGTTTTGTTACAATATTTTTAATATTTTTGTTTCCACCATGCAACCATGGAAAGTTAAAAAAAGAACCGGTGGTGTTAAGAGAAAAGCTTCCAAAGAATTCAAAAATATAATTGAATCATCGCGAAACTACCACAACGAAATTTCATCAATTGAAGAAAAAAAGGATGACATTGTGACAAGAGAAGAATTACGTGTAGTGGAGAAACAGTGTTTCGTAAATCAAAGTCCTAGAATAGATTATGATGTGATTCCACGGAACAGTCCTCATATCAATATAAGCAATCCCAGTGACCTTGGTACCGATTTATATCAAGCGCAAACAACAAATATACAACAGGGTTCCGTACAACAGGAAACTGATATGACGAATGATGAGTATAATATTGTGTTTCCTCTCAGTAGTTCAAATACCTCAGACGACGAGCAAGACTGTGAATATACGCAAAACATAAATTTAAAGAATGATTTACGAACATGGGCTGTACAAAAAAACATAAGCCAAGCAGCTTTAAAAGATTTGATTGTAATTTTAAACAAAAGATTTACAGATATTTTACCATCTGACCCTCGAACGATTTTACAAACACCGACAGAAGTTTGTCTTAAAACAATCGAAGGTGGTGAATATTGGCATCATGGGATTGTCAAGCCATTATCAAATATACTTGAAAATTGTGTACCGCTGCCAAAAAATATCCACCTGAATATCAATCTTGATGGCTTACCTATTTTTAAAAGCTCCAAATATGAATTCTGGCCTATTTTGGCTAACACGTACGAAGGTGGCAGTGATCCATTTATTATAGGTATTTATTACGGAAAAGGAAAACCTAAAGACCTAAGTTTATTTCTAGAAGATTTTGTTAACGAAATGAGCTACGTGTTAGGTCAAGGAGTTTGTATTAAGGGCACTAATGTGAACGTGAAAATAAGATGTTTTATTTGTGATTCCCCTGCACGGGCGTTTATTAAAGGTTGGCTTATTTGCTTGCACATAGTGCTTTGATTTAAATAGATAATGCGTTTCGAATAGTACATATAGGTATAGACATTTGATTTATTAACTTAATGATATTTTATTACTGTTCCAGGTGTTAGTAATTTTAATGGAAAGCACGGTTGTTTAAAATGCACAACCGTAGGGGATTACTCACACATATCGCATACTGTTGTATTTTCGACAAGAAAGTCTTCTCCAAGAACTGACGAAAACTTTAGAAGAAAGATGTATGGAAGTCATCACAAAATGGATTCACCGTTATTAAAACTACCTATTGACATGATTGAACAAGTTCCTGTTTCAGATTTGTTGCATTTGATTCATTTGGGAATTATGAAAAGATTGCTAATAGAATGGAGGGACGGAAATTTTGGTAACCTTATGACAAAGTGGTGCGCACAAGATATCGAGAATGTAAATATGTTTTTAAACCAATGCAAACTTCCATCTGAAATCCAGCAAAAACTCAAGAAAAAACAGCAGTAAAAACTCTAGATTGTCTTGCGTACTGGAAAGCAAGTAAATTCAGAACTTTCATTTCATTATTTAAGCATAATCATATTGCCACATGTCCTTCGCCCGGACGCTTATCGTCACTTTTTGACTCTATTTTGCAGTGTTACAATATGCTCTTCTAAAAATTACAGTCACTTGCTGCGACTTGCCAGGGAGATATTTGATTATTTTGTTGAAAATTATAAACAATTTTACGGCGCAGATTATATCACTAGTAATGTCCACAATTTGTTACATGTAGCCGATGAAGTGGAAAGGTTCGGGCCATTGCCAACATTTAATGCCTATCCTTTCGAAAATAAATTATATTTGATAAAAAAACATGCTAAGGCAGGGGGACAGACCACTTTCACAGGTAGCGAAAAGATTATGTGAGCAAAATAAAATAGTTGCAGATTAACCAAAAAAAAAATTCAGTTACCTTTTATAACTAAGCACAAGAATGTAACAGTTCTTCACTTCGAGCACTTCGTATTATCTTGCAAGTGTAGAAATAAATATTTTATGTCACTTACCAATGACATCATTGAACTTAAATATATTAGAGTCAAAGATAATGAAATAAATATACACGGCAAAGTAATATCGGAAAAAATCTATAGTTTTTGAGAAACCAATCAGGTCATCGTTCTTGAATATTTACAAAGCCAGTGAAAGCAGCATATTATCGTCGAAAGAAGTTATATTATATCCTAAAGATGTAAAATGCAAATCAGTTTGTATTATCAACAGTGGTTTTCTGTACTTCTTACCTCTTTTACATACAGTGTAAAAATAAAACTTATTATTCTTTTAAAAAAATTGTTTTATTCAAAATATCTTTAGTATTACAAAGGAAATAACATAATCAGCCAAATAATCAGTCAAAGTTTGAGCGGTGGAGGGGCGCGAGTGGCGGCGCGAATACGATGGCGTGATGTGTGTGACTGGAACTGGGTGCGGTGTACAGTAGGTAGGTACTTTAACATCACCACCACTAAGATGTGGGAATAGTTACTGAAACAACAGGTTTTTTTATGTAATAATGTAAAAATACATACAAGTTCAGTTTTCAAACGTTAGCATACAAAATACAAAAAATACTATTGTATTATAGTAAAAGACAACTTTCAATTCAAAATATATTAGCTTAGGTTACGTTCGTACAGGCTTTTGTTTGCATAATTATAATAAATAATAGAATTTGGAATTATTTGATTCATTCAGTCAAATACGTGATATGTAAAGGTTTTATTCAAACAATAAGAGAACCCTGAAAGTATTAGCTTACAGGTTCACATAGAACCATTACGCAAACTGAACCTATAAAATTGTTGTATTTTCACTTTTAAAACCATATTGTAGAACTGCAAGTGGCATATAAGTGCTAACAATCATTCTTTAAGCACTATGTTAGGGATATAAGAGTTATCAGCAACCATAAGTAATTTAGAATTGTCGCCATTAAATAAATAGTTAACCTATAAAAAATATAAAAGAAAAATCATTTTCTAGTCATTATTGCCCCACTTATTTACTATATTATTGTCAGTTTTCCATTAAAATACCTATAGAAAGTACCAAGAACTATTATTCATCATAATTGAAATGAAAAAAATACTGAGGCAGTATTTTTTTTCTACATATTATCATCAAATGCAGTTTATTTTTAAGGCGTTTCAAAATTGAGATGAAAACATACACATATTGTTACAGAAAACTTACCATGGCAGTGAATTTTAATAATTATAACACCTTTGCAGTAATCTAAAATACTTAAATTGACTTACCTCTTTTATTAAACATAAAGTCACATTCAAACACTACACAAACACATTTGACGGTAACAAAAGCACAAAAATTATGAAAAGAGGTAAATATGTTGGCACTTTGGGTGATGCTTGTTGCTATTAAATAGCTACAATATATTCTTAAGATATATATTGTGTCGAAGAAGCACTAATATGTTACTAAAAAAGTTATTAGAGTGGATTTCATAACTATATTATTACTTTAGCATGCTGTTGTAACCTTTGTATAGCTTATAATACACTTAATGTGGTAAGCACTGCTTCAATAGCACTATTGTAGCTCTTTATTGTCACTCATTTATCACTACACTATAACTATTAAGTCACTTTAAGCTCTAAAATAGTGGGCCCAAATCAGGGTTATAAGAAAGTTAAAACGCGCTATATCACCAAATGTTAGAGCCTTTATAGGACCTTAGGTTCTTTAAATTCTGTTATATAGCTCATGTAGCACTTATTCTTATCACCTAAATGTTAGTTGGGGTGTCACAGACGGTAAGAGACTCACACGTGGATTAGGCCCCACGTGTGAAACCCTTTTCCTGGGTGGAAAAACCCAGATACTGGGTGGAAACCGTGTTCCTGGGAGACAACCGCATTCCTGGGAAATTTTCGTTACGCCCCTGAAGCGATCCAGTGGCGTGAACCTGCGTTTTGGAGGGTTACCGTCGTCAAGAGACGTGAAACCAGCCGGTCTTCGTGACTACCCGTTCCTGGGAGACAGCTGCCGACCCTGGGCTGTGAACCTGAGAAGAAACTAGGAGATTACTGTCCTGGTAACCTAGTTGCTGAGGAAATAGCGTTAAGAGTTATCGCTAGAAAAAACTTATAATAGAAGTTTTTATAGCGTGCTGAGAACTTGTTTCGGAGATAGAACATACATACGACGTACATCGAGTCCTGCAGAATATAGCTGAAGGACTATCACCAAAGCGCTATCCCTGAGAGAGCTATCGCTAGAAGAAACTTATAATAGAAGTTTTTATAGCGTGTTGAGAGCTTGTTTCGGAGATAGAACACACGTACGACGTTCATCGAGTCCTGCAGAATTATAGCTGAAGGATTATCACCGAGGCGCTATCCCTAAGAAAAAACATAGAAGTTTCGAACGTGTGAAGGCGAAGATTTGTTCTATGAGATAGAACGAAAACAAACACATACGAGGACAAACACATTACCCTCATTCGGCAGTCGGGTAATAAGAGTTAGTGTGGAAGAGAACCCGACACTAATCAGGGACACTAACTCCTTCAGTCTGGATTTGACCATCAAGATTGGATTTTTCGATTGAAACGTGTTATAGCCTGGAAGCTAACCTGGAGTTAAGAGGATCGGACTAACCCGGAGTTAAGAATTAGCCCGGGGTTAAAATTTCGAAAATTGAAAAAGGAAGCGAATCCACTTCAAGCTGACGTCTGGGACCGAACTTAACCCAGAGTTAGGACTTAGCAGTTTTCAAGAAATTCTTTGAAGCTTGGACATAGCCGTTTGAAGACTTGAAAATAGACTTAACCGTTCGTGCTGGAGTCTAGAGTTGGACTTAACCTGTTCGAGCTGAAGTCTAGGGTTGGACTTAACCCTTTCGTGCTGAAGTCTAGGACTTAACCCGTTCCTGCTGAAGTTTTGGATTTGGACTTAACCCGTTCCTGCTGAAGTCTAGAATTGGACTTAACCCTTTCGTGCTGAAGTCCAGGACTTAACCCGTTCCTGCTGAAGTTTGGATTTGGACTTAACCCGTTCCTGCTGAAGTCTAGAATTGGACTTAACCCTTTCAAGCTGACGTCTTGAATAGTCAACCCGTTCCTGTTGAAGTTTGGATTTTGGACTTAACCGTTTCAAGTCTAGAGTTGGACTTAACCCTTTCGAGCTGAAGTCTAGAGTTGGACTTAACCCGTTCGAATTGAAGTATTGAAACAGAAGTCAACATGCCGATGACCAGATCACAGGACAGGAAGGCTGAGGCGTGGACAGTAGGCATGGATCACCCAACAGGCCTACGTCATCAACTGCCCCCACGCTCGCCTACGACGACCGAAGGGACGGGACAGTCTGCACCTACGTCACATATAGGTGACGACCCGCTCACACAGAGACTTACAGGAGATATAGATGATAAGGAACAAACAGATCGCCCCAGCACATGCAGGAAGGCACCCAGGAGGGAAGGATCTTCAGATAGAACACTGAAGCCTTCTGATAGGATACAAGGGATTCAAGATAAGACCTTTGATAGAGGCACTGCCATGGCTACCCGGGGGGACGCCCGTAACGTCCAAAGCAGACCGCCGTCGACCAGGACGACCCGGTCACAAAAGAAAATTTCGAGGGCACGTGAAGACTTATTGAAGATTAAGTTGGAACTTGCCAAGTTAGCACTTCAAAAGGCAGAAGAAGAAGTTTCTGAAGCCGAATATATGGATGACAGAGACTCTAATGAAGAGTACGTGCGTTCTTGGCTGGAAGAGGCACCAGAACCTGAGCCACTGAGGGAGGATGACGCCGCCGAAGGGGACAAGACGAATAAGCCCCCGCCTGCGACTGTCGACGTTATAGCGGACTCCCGGACGCACGATCCTACAGCAAAAGAAGTGAAGGCTAACACAGAGCCGTCAAGGCAAATAGAAGCGAAAGACTCACTCCGTCCCTTCCTAACGGAGCTGACATCCGCTATAGCGTCGCTAGCCGACAGGAAAATCGAGCCATGGACGCCCAACCCTTCGGCGTCGAAGGCTGTCATGACTCTACCGAACTTTGGTGGAGCTCATACCGAATGGCTATCTTTTCGAGCCATATATGAGGCAACTCGTGCCTACTTCAGCGACATAGAAAACACGGCAAGACTCAGAAGGAGCTTGCGTGGTCGCGCACTGGAGACAGTGAGCTCAGAACTCATCGGGAACGCAAAACCGGATGAGATCATGAGAGAATTGGAGCTACAATACGGACGTCCTGATTCAATCGCCCAGGCCGAGACAGATCGACTTAGAGGGCTGACACGATGCAGCGAGTCGCCCAAGGACATCTGTACCTTTGCAAGTCGGGTCAGAAGCGGAGTGGTCACCCTGCGTGCACTCAAGAAGGATCATTACCTGATCAATGCTGAATTAATGCGATTATTAACCGAAAAGCTGCCCAATTCTCTACGTGTACAGTGGTACAGAACGTTCACGGAAAAGTATCAGTCGCTGCCAGACTTATCACTCTTCAGCGACTTTATAACGGAACAAGCTCACTTCTGCAGTGCATTCGCCCCGCCTGAGGCCATCAAGGAGACAGACACTCTGGTGGGGAAACGTGTCATACAACGGACACACATAGCTACCGACAAGCCGGTAAACAAATGTCGAGTCTGCGACAAGGAAGGTCACTACTCGTCTGACTGCCCCAGGTTCAGAGACGCAGCAAGTGACAAGAAATGGGAGCTAGCCAAGAAACATAGCTTGTGCTATCGCTGCCTGAGATTTCGTCGGGAAGGCCACACATGTACCAAGAGGAAGTGTGGCCTCAAGGGATGTACAGCCACGCACCATCGACTTCTTCATTATAGTAAGAAGCCTCAGACAGATAGGTCTAAGAAAACCACTGCTCCAGAGGACCAGAAGAAGGAACCTAACGAAACGGTGGCTAGTTCGCGAACTAGTTCGAGTCATGCTTTCCTGAAAATGATACCGGTTCGAGTCATTGGACCGGCGGGAGAGGCAGACACTTATGCACTCCTTGACGACGGATCTACCGTTTCGCTGATAGATGAAGCCATCGCCCAGCGAGTGGGAGCAGTGGGACCTATAGACCCACTGAAGATCGGTGCCATTGGTGACACCATGATCGACACTCCCTCATCGAGACGAATAACAGTCGTTCTCAATAGTAAACAGAAAAATAGGGTGCCCTTCAAGGCGCGCACCATTCCGAAGCTCAACCTGTCACCACAGGCAGTCAGTCGAGAAGATGTAGCACGATGCAGACACCTTCAAGACCTGACGTCGCAGCTTACTTATCCCACTGGAGTGCCAAAGATCCTCGTCGGCCAAGATAACTGGCACCTGTTACTGGCCAGCGAGATCCGCAGAGGTCCGAGAAACCAACCCATCGCGTCGTTAACCATGATGGGTTGGACATTACACGGCGCGCACACCAGAACCCTGGGACAACGGGTGCACTATGTCAACAGATATCAGACTGTTGACAACAAGCAAGATGCGGATCTGAACGAGCAGCTCCGTGAATTCTTCGCTATCGAATCATTGGTCATCAATCCAGGACGACCAGCTTCTGACCCAGAGAAGAAGGCAGAAGAGATCCTGAACCGTCACACAAGACAGTTAGGAAACGGGCACATAGAAACCGCCATGCTATGGCGAGATGAAAACATAGAAATGCCCGATAGTTATGAGACAGCCCTCAAAAGGCTAGTCTCTATCGAGAAGAAGCTGGATAAAAATCCCGCTCTTCGTGTGAAATACACACAACAGATGGACTCCCTTATAGAGAAGGGATATGCTGAGAAGGCTCCCAAGTCGAGTACTCCAGGAAGAACCTGGTACCTGCCTCATTTCGATGTCTTCAACCCAATGAAGCCAGAGAAACTTCGTATAGTTCATGATGCCGCTGCAAAATCGAGAGGAAAGTCCCTCAACGACTTCCTGCTCACTGGACCGGATCTGCTGCAGTCGCTGCCCGGCGTCATGATGAGATTTCGTAGACACAACATAGCCATCTCGGGAGATATAGCTGAGATGTTTATGCAAGTCAAGGTACGGAGTCAAGATAGAGACTCACTCCGCTACCTATGGAGAGGCAATAGAAGGGAAGGAGCCCCAGAAGAGTACCGTATGACGTCCATCATATTCGGCGCGGCCAGCTCACCGTGCACCGCCATTTTTGCGAAGAATTGGAACGCAAAAAGGCACATAGAGAAGCATCCAGTAGCAGTGATTGCAATAGTACAGAACCATTATATGGACGATTATCTGGACAGCTATAGAACAGTCGAAGAGGCGACAGAAGTCGCGACTATGGTGAAGAAAATACACCAACAGGCGAAGTTTGACCTGAGGAAATGGGTATCAAACAGTTCGCAACTGATAGCGAATATAGATCCGTCACAAACCTATACAGAGGTTGTGAACATCGGAGACACAGCAGGCACAGAGAAGATTCTCGGCCTGATTTGGAGGCCTAGTGAGGACACGCTAGGTTTCAACCTAACGCTTGCAAGACTGCCGCAGGGAATCCTTGAAAAAGAGACCCCGACAAAAAGAGAGGCGCTCAAGATCGTCATGTCATTGTATGACCCGCTCGGACTCGCCTCACCTATAACGATTCGAGCTAAGCAAATACTTCAAGAAGCTTGGAGGCGAGGGGTCGACTGGGACCAGATACTAGATGAAGATCTGGCAGTCCAGTGGAAGAACTGGACACAGCACCTGCGACAGCTCAAGGCGATCAGCATACCAAGATGTTACCCTGGTTATAGCGATGCCACAGAAATACAAATACATGTATTTACCGATGCAAGCGAGATGGCGTACGCAGCAGCTGTGTATTGGCGAGCCACCACAGCAGAAGGCACACAGCGTGTCAGCCTAGTCATGGCTAAAGCGAGAGTAGCCCCATTGAAGCTACAATCGATACCTCGCCTCGAGCTGCAAGCAGCGGTGATGGGAACCCGCGTAGCTACAGCTGTTATACGTGAGCACGACTGCAAACCGTCGTCGGTCACATATTGGTCAGACAGCAAAACTGTACTGACATGGATAAGAAAAGGAGCACGAACATATAAAGCTTTCGTAGCTCATCGAATAGCTGCCATAGAAGAGAGCAGCAAAGTAGAGGATTGGCGATGGATTCCTACAAAATTGAACATCGCCGACATAGCTACTCGTGACGTCCCACAGAAGTTCGACTCACAGCACGAGTGGTATAGTGGCCCCAGATTCCTGTATGAAGACCCTTCTTCATGGCCATCAGAGAAGCCTCTAATCGCTGAAGAGACAGGAGAAGAAAGAACTCTCACTGTCATAGAGAAAGCTTTCATAGAAAAAGCTGAAACAAATGTAAAGCTCACTGAAGCTATACCTAATCCCGCAAACTTTTCGAGATGGGAGCGGCTATTACGTGCGACTGCAAGCGTCCTACGTTTCATATATCTCTGTAAACAAAAAACAGAGAAAACGTTCTATAAGAGAACAAAGAAACTTGAAGACGACCCGGACTGGCGAAAGAAAAAGAAGACAGCGACTGCAGCAGCTAAACCAACTCTACATAGAGAGCCAGAAGCCCGGAAACAGACTATAGAAGCGAATTTTCTTCAAAAGGCTGAGAAAATACTCGTACAAGTCGCACAGCAGCAATCGTTCGCTCAAGAGATAGCTAGATTGCACGAACAAAAGGTAGTGGAGAAAAATAGCCCGCTACATTCGCTACAAACAGAAGTAGTAGATGGCCTACTACGTATTAGAAGTCGAATAGCCGCCACCGACGAAATTACAGAAGATGTGAGGCGCCCACCTATATTACATGGCGACCATCACATAACACAGCTCTACATAGACTGGACGCATCGCAGTCTATTACACAGCGGGACGGAGCTCACTATCAATGAGGTGCGGCAGCATTATTGGGTCGTAAGGATGCGACCAACGACCAAGAAGGTACTATCAAGATGTCTTCAGTGTCGTATTCGTAAGGCACAAGCACCCGTGCCTGCGACCGGCGACCACCCAAGGACGCGCCTCGCTCATCATCAGAGGCCGTTCACATACACCGGGTTGGACTATTTCGGCCCGCTATCCGTCACCGTCGGTCGTCAGCATCAGAAGAGATACATAGCTCTATTCACGTGCCTCACAACTAGAGCTGTCCACCTCGAGATCGCCGCCAGCCTCAGCGCAGACTCCGCTATACTAGCGCTGCGCCGATTCGCCGCCCGCAGAGGATGTCCTACAGAGATCCACTCTGACAACGGTACCAACATGCATGGTGCCGACCGAGAGCTCCGAGAGGCCTTCCGAGAGGAGGCCAGTCGCCGAGGCATCACATGGCGCTTCATTACCCCATCAGCGCCCTTCATGGGAGGCGCGTGGGAGCGCCTCGTTCGCTGCGTGAAAACCGCACTTTATACTGTGCTCACAGAAAAACACCCACACGAAGAGGTGTTGTCCACACTGATTTGTGAGGCAGAGTACACAGTAAATAGCCGACCGTTGACTCATGTGTCAGTCGACGGTGAAGACGACGAGTCCATCACGCCGAACCACTTCCTACTTGGTGGCTCGGCTAGACTCCCAACCCCCGGCGTGTTCACCGAGCAAGACGTCGATCACAAGAAGATGTGGCGCAGGTCACAAATCCTGGCCGACATGTTCTGGCGCCGCTGGGTGCGAGAGTACCTGCCGGAGCTTCAAAACCGGCGGGAGCCCCACAGCAGCGGGCCTGGCCTGCAGGTGGGCGACCCCGTCCTCATAGCCGACGGCCAACTGCCTCGCAACACGTGGCCGCGAGGCCGCATCGAGGCCATCTACCCTGGCCCTGATGGTGAAGTCCGGACCGCTGAGGTGCGCACCACTGGCGGCACTCTAAAGCGTCCGGTGAAGAAGCTCATACCGCTACCTAAATGAGCGTAGCAGAGTTCCAGCGGCGAGAGCTGAGCGACGTGTCGCAGAGCGTCGTGGCTACGAGCGCTGCCGACGGTCGTCGCTCACCGGCGTGATGCAGCGCCGCGCCGACGTCGCTACGTGTCGTCACTGCACTGCACGGCGGGAGAGATGTTCGCGACGAAGCGACACATAGCATATAGTCTATATACTTGCCTATATACCGTTAAAATACTTAAGTTATTTAAGTAAGCAATGTATGTAATAGCATAGGTAAATAAAGAATTTAATTCTTTTCGATTAGGGGTCCCCTAAAAAGCGGGAGCGCAAGTAGCGCCGGGTGCGACATCTTCACGCACCAATGTGTGTTATTTACCTTTACATACACTACACTGTTAGGAAACACAATCTAGGTGTTCTAACTTGGATGCCCTAAGGCTATGACTGAAAAATGATATCTAACAACAGTACATAGCCAGGGACTATAGAGTATCACCCTGAAACGCTAGATACATACACATTTCGCTCAAGTAAGTGGTAAGATGAACTCGTTATAAGCGATTCAGCACTTCTAGGTAACCTAGATCTGCTTAGGACATGTAAACAGATAGTACTTACATAGTTCTAGTACATAAAGGCCACTTGCTTGAGATGATGTGTCTGTATACATAGAACACAAGGGTTTTCGAGCGCTTGTCGGCGGCCCGCCCGCCTTCAGGTACCTTCTGAGCCTGAAGGAATATAGATTTGCTTATTGAAGCAATACCATCGGGGACTGGCAGGCAGGCGCTCGGATTCTCCCATAGGCCCCAGGTCCTCTGACCTTCGGGCATATCATAAAACCTGTTTGTTTCCCTGGGTCTGGCAAATATTTCCCTTTTCGGCCGCTTCCCGGCACCAAAACCACCAGAAGGGCTGGTGGTATACCCTAGTTACACACACCATTCGATTCCTTGTTTCATGGCCTCCCTGATCACACTTTTGTAAGGAGCCCAGCTCTGGTGACCAGGGAGATAACCACCGAAATATATTGCCCGGCCCCGGGACATTCTCATTTTCGGACACTTCAGGGTGAATACTGACTCGAGGGTTGAACCCACGCCCACCAGAGTGGCACCATAGGGTGGCCTGTCATGATGGCCATCGATTAATGCCTGGTGGTCGTGGATTCCACGAATACCTTGAGTACAAACTAACTTTATGTTAGAAAATAACATCTTTCACTACTCACGCACACTTCCAGGCACCTACACGCCTGAAGGTTATAGATATAGCTATAGAAACACTGGATTCCTATAGCTTAGGGAAAGGGCTTTCGAACCCCCGCGATGAAAGTAGTGGAAAAATGTATACTTTAGCATGTAATAGCCATAAGTTCGAAAAACCAGCAGAATTTCCCTTCATCACTCGTTCTTCCTAGCAGAACTCCTCGGCGGAGATAGTTAGGGACCTGGACCAAGGTCCGTTGGATGGGCCATTTCAAGGCGCTTCCAACCATATAGGTCATGCCATGGTCATGACATCGGGAAGGGAGGTTCTGCTGATTTATAGCATAAGTTTATAATAAAAAATTAGGTAAATAAAAAACTTGTGCGACTAAAAAATCAGGGTCCTCGTGACGGTAAAGTTTGGTAGTACGATAGTGCGCATGCGCATCGAGCAATTCGGTAGCCAAATTTGTATTAGAAGAATCCACGCAACTTTATGTCACGAAGACCCTGTGAAAACATCGCAAAACACTAAGAAGAATAAAGTCTTTTATTTCCTGGACATCATATCTTCACCCGTGAACATCTGGCAGACCTCAAGCAGCTCACAGAGGCGAGAATTCTTGATGACAACTGAACTATAGGTGCAAGGGTGTCAACGCGCTGGTGCTGGAGCCTTACAACCTCCAGAAGCCCTATCCTCCGCCAGCGATCACGTCCACCCCGTACATCACCGATAAAACAAAAAAAAACGAAATCAAAATCGGTTCATCCGTTTAGGAGCTATGTTGCCACAGATAGATACATAAATACACAGATACACACGTCAAACTTATAACACCCTTCTTTTTCCGTCAAGGGTTAAAAAGAAAACTTGGAACGATTTCTGCCTTTCCCATTTACATAAATTATGGTAAGGGCAAGGTCACACAGTCAGCGACCGGCGGCAACATTATTATTAATTTTATTGCGCACCAGTATTCAGGAACAATATATCATAGCAGGTCATTTAAAGGCAAGCTCGGTAGAGGCCAAGGAAATTATAACTTAATTACAAGCCTATAAGACTACTAATTAGTTGACCTGTAGTCACCGGCTGCCGATGATAACGGTTGCGGGCTGTGATTGACGAATGCTTATTGTTCGAAGGTAGTAAAAGTTTTGTTTATAGTTTATGGTGCAATTTATTGTAACGAGTTCCGTATTCGTTATATCCTGCAGAGCATACCTTTCGTAAAACCGTGGCATTGTTTCAGACTAGTTTCTGCCCGCGGCTTCGCCCGCGTCAATATTGTTAATTTATAGTGAATCTCAATAGAATGTACTCCAGGGATAGAAAGTATCCTCTAATTCATGATCTGTGCCAAGTTGTCTATAACTGGGCTAGTTAAGCAGTTGGGTGATGAAAAATTACAAACGTAAGTAGCTACATTTTTTATTTATTTATTGTTATTAACTTGAACTAGAAATTATTTATTTTTCAGTGACTATGAAGTTGTTTTAAAAATTGAGGTTGTTTTTTGTGAAACTCTGCACTCACGGCCACGACGGGTCTTCATTCTCCTTTTCTTTACAATGTCATTAAAACACTAAAAACATACGTATTCGGCTTTCCTATCTGGTCATTGGTAAGTGTGCATTTTTCTTCGAGAAAATAGTTGAGCAATTTATGTTTAAAATGAAAATAATTTGACGAAAATCAATTCACATAGAGATTGACGGAAAATCAATTAATATTGGCTAGCGGAACCGTTTACTACCGATACATATTCATTGGTCCCTGTCAACAGTGTCCACAATGCGGATAGTAAATCAAATACAAACATACTCAACTGCTTTGCTCGCGTTTGTATGTAATTTCCGGTCTTGTTGCTCTGTTATCGCGAAATGTAACATGTTTCATTTTATCTGTGGCATACATTATGTCTCTCTGAGTTTGGTTTTCAGACTTTTTTTTTGTATAAAGAAATGGAATTTTCTGCCGGAGTCAGTGTTTTCTGATAGCTACAACCTAGGGGACTTGAAGTCAAAAGTGAATAGGTTACTTCTAGGCAAGCGTGCTTCACCGTCGACCACATCATCGCTTACCATCAGGTGAGATAGTGGTCAAACGCGAGCCTATCGATAATAAAAAATGCTGATTCTTTTCAGTTCGAAATAAACTGTAAATGTAAACTATGAGAAATACCGTACAAAGGTAAAACTTATTTATTAGTTTGTCAAAAACAATCTCTGGATGTGGTTCTCCAATTACAAACATTCTTTCACTGACACAAAACTGCACTATTGTTGAGTGACATTAGCTTTTTTTTTTATAAAACCGGCCAAGTGCGAGTCTGCTCTCAGAGGGTTCCGTATTAACAGCTACATTCACCGAAATAAATAGGTAACACTAGATACTAACGTGCATAAACAATAAAAGCACCGAACATACAAACGAACAAAGAATGAAGGGACAAAATTAACTTTACCGTTCGAAAACTATTGTTCCCATACATAAATATAGAACATTTTTAATTTTACAAGTACATTTTATAAATTGGTTGGCTATTACTCGTAAACTTGTAAAGTTATACTTAGCTGTGATAGTTTTCCTTTTAATTTCGTTATATATACAACTGCCGTGAATTTTTCACATATCCAAAAGCAAACATTTAGCTGGCAGGGGAAAGGGACACTTGACTAACAAAAATTAGCTATTTAAAGCTTAATTTTACACAAACGGATCCCTGAATCGAAAAATGGTTTTCACAGACCCGTAATATTTTTTAATGGCTTATTCAACGATACCTCCGACGACCTTAGTTAATTGTAATAATTTATATTTATAATCAATCAAATAAGTGCATGTGGTGTTAGCTTGTGATTAATTGTTGCACTTATAAATGTATATCGTGTAATTATATGAAATGTAATGTGTAAACAATTGTAAGCTAAATTAAATAAATAATGAATTAAATAAATAAATACCCCACACCATGGGACAGACGGGTTTTTTTTTCTCGTGGTTTTATTTTACCATTTTGTCGGCGTGATTAATATGTACAACTATAGCATAGTACAAATTATAGCATTCTAGTACTAAGATTCTCTGAGCTAAGCTGTGAACAGATGGACATCGCGAAACTATAAGGGTTTTTGAGGGAAAGGCCACAAGAGCGAAGCCGCGGGTAAAAGCTAGTCACAGGTAAACAAAACGCAATACGATTTTGACAAGTATTTTAACACAATATAAACATGTTCTAGCCCACGACAGTATCAGATTACTACCTTGTATTTCTACAACAAACTCAACAAAGGAACACGACTTAATTAATTATATAGTTAACAGCTTATTAACTTTCTTAATATTGACAGCCTCGCTTGTCTAGTGTTCACAAGCGCTACAGCTGAAAATGAGGTTCTCGGTTCGATTTCCAGATCGGACAAAGTGGTATTGGGCTTTACCATTGGGAATTTCAGTAGCAAACTAGCAACCCGAAGTCTGTGCCCAGTTGATGGCATAAGGCATAGTCCCTTATTACTAGGGACTAAAAAAAACTGGCGAAATGTGGGCGTACTTGGTAACCCTTTCGATACACCCTACGGTGTGGGCCGAGCACAATTCTTGAATTTGTTTGTACTATTCCGCACTGTTACTTTGTGATTGTTGGAGTTGTGTTGTGTCTGTGTCGGATAAATGTTTTTATCACATCTATTCAAAAAGAGCTTGTTTATTCTTCGTAAACAGGGACTAAAAGTGATTTGAATTTGGAATGTAGATATTATTAGTAAATATTCCAATCAGCAAAGAGTCCACCTCGGAAGCAACACTATTTTAAGCGCGAGTGACGTACTTTGAATTCCTTCGCTGCGCACTGGATTAAAAAAAAAACACTCTCGCCTTTAAAATAGTTGTTTGCTCCCTAGATAAACAGTCTACTATTTCAATTCTATTATACTAAACTACCTGTTCCCCGCGGCTTCGCTCCCGTGGGCCACCCCACAGGAAACGTTTTCAGGATAAAAAAATAGCCTATGTCACTCAGGAATAATGTAGCTTTCTATTGGTGAAAGAATTTTTCAAATCGGTCCAGTTGTTTCGGAGTCTATTCGGTACAAACAAACAAACAAACAAAAAAATCTTTCCTCTTTATAATATTAGTATAGATATAGATTATTATTTCGCCTAAACCTTTGGGGAATACTGTACATGCGTGTTGTTATTGACTAAAATATTAAAATTTAAAGATTTCAAATTCGGCTTAGCGAGACCGCACCGTAGTAGCCACAACTTACTACTAAGTCGAATGGTTTACACGGTACCACTGTGTTTATTGAATACATTAAGCACATTAGTGATTTATGCCCACTGAATCTCATTGCGGGCCCGAGTATTAATCGCAGTTATCCATCAAGGTAACCCTCGGATAATGGCGAATTCAATTCGCCATTGTTAATGGATTTTGCTGTAAGATTAATTTCAGTTGTAAAATCTGTATAGAAATCAGGTGTAAATCGGAATTCAGTGATTCTGATATTTTGATATTTTGTAAATTAATTATTAACCCCTTGGGTCCATAAATCGTGTATACAAGCGAGACACAATGATTTTCTATTGTATCGTTAATTACGGCACACAACCGGTTAAAAGAAATATGGGAGTATTCCCGTTTGAGCACCTATTTTATGGGCACTATGCATTGAGCACTAGGGCATGTAATATCGGAAGTTTTTCAATACCGATATTGATTACCGATATTAGATCTCAATATCGGAATTGGGCACTATCGTTAAATATCGCATTTTTTTTTGTTGTTAATTAATCAATGAAAATATCATTGTTACGACAGGTTCTATAAATCTGTGTATTTACTTGTACTCTTAAAGCTAACATTTTTAGCAATCTCGGTACTGTAAATCTGGAATTCATCAAGGTACATATTATTTTTTCATGAAGTGAAGTTAAGGCAAATAAGCGCCCGATCAGTAAACAGACTATCTGCCCACTGCTAATCACCGTAGTCAAAGGGCTTAACCGCGCTTTCTCGCTCGACGCTTAACAAGGAGCTAAAATAACGTTATTTTCTGATTCCGAGACTCTGATATTGGATCACTCAGTATCTGAATAGAAATATCGGTAATTTCGTTCCAAGATTCCGATATTACGAGATTCCGATTTTCATGCCCTATTGAGCACCAAACGTATTCCCAACTGAGCACCAATTAATATAATAGCGAGGTGCTCAATGGGGAACAATAAAAAATATATAATATCAAAAACTTCAGACTCTTGAAAAGAAGCCGTGCTGAGCAATAGTTTTTCAATGTTTTGTTTTTCTTTATTTTTATGAGTTCCTTTGAATCGAACATAAAGACCATTGAATAGATCTATAAATAAAATAATTCTATATCGATTGATAGCTGTATTATTGAATAGGTACCAATAGCTTTCAATAGATATTTATTTTATTAATAAGATCATATAAACGGAAAGACGGTGATTGCACCGACCATACAATAAAAAAAAAAATATATATTCTCATATTTAAATCTCACATACACTCACACCATACACGCACATACACAAACTCACACACTGATCACACACATCTGTTAAAATAAAATAAAATAAATGATTATAGAATAATAGCAGCATTCAAACCAATATTTTTAACCGATTTCCCCAAAAGGAAGAGGTTATCAATTCGACTGTAGGTACTTTTATTGTGTTTTTTACCTCAGAACTTTTAACTGGGTAAACTGATTTCGATGATTATTTTTTAATTTGAAAGCTGGTGCTTGTCATATGGTCCGAATTCGTAAAATAAATATTATAACCGTAGGTATTTTGGTTACAGGTATGTAGTAGATAAACCCTTGACCCAGTTATTTTTGAAACCCATATAATATGGAGCAATTCTATTGCCGTCAACCGGGAACAAACCCAAGCTGCTACTTATAAATACCAGCTAGAATAACCCAATAACAATAAGTCCGACCTGGAAATCGTACCAAGGACCCGACGTCTTTACTAATCTATGAAAAAATATCTGCTAATACTGCTTTAATAATAGTCGAAGTAACTGCTTAAAAAGCAATAAAGAATTTGGAGCAAAATATAAACACTGATCCAGTGTAAACCACTTAATATTTCGTAAAGTTGGCGATCATTGTGGACGCAGCATACTAAGTAATGGCGCAAACATTTGGGAACAAAGGCGGCAAAACATTCAACAACTATAAATTAGAACTTTGGTATGTTTTAGCTTAGGCCATGGTTTATATTGAAGACCTGGGAATGAAGGAAAGCAGCTGTTCCTGTTTGCCGCCCATTGAAACTAAGGAGTTCATGAACTCTCGGTCTGAAACATACGCAAATAGTGAAAAATTACATTTTAGTATTTGTAGCATGAATATTAAATTTGAATCTCGAAATAAGGAACCCGCAGACAGGTGCGACGCGGCAATACGACACCGTGTTTAAAAATAACGTTCTACGGAGAATATAACCCATTTCGGCCTCAACGTCTGTCTGGGGAGCCTTTAAAGTAACATTTTCTGCTATCGATATCGCCTCAAAATCCCTCAAAATACGAATACTTATGAAGAACGAAACGAACACTAAGCCTTTATGACTGTTAACTTTCACAAATCACAATTTACTTGTTGACAAGCAGCCTATGGTCTATGGTCAATTTTTCACGATTATCCTGTTCTGAATAGAAAGTTCACTTCATTTAAATGAAAATAAATACCGTAGTTATATTTTATGGTGTACTTAAGTTATTTCGTTATAGATAGGAAAGCTGGTTGTGTCAGGAGTGCGACCAATTGTCGGACACGCTTCGTTAGGCGAAAGCCACTAGGCTACCCAGTTTTACGCAGTTATGGACGTGTATTTTGCATCGAATATTAATATATTTTATTTATGCCGTGATCTGATTATGGACGGATATGTATCAGATATTTCCTTTGGGTGTGGTGTAAATACTTTGTATTAATTAGACCTCGACTTTTTGTTTGACAAAGTTCTGTATTTTGACAACTCTGATACAACAGTGCGGTATCCACTCAAATTGACCCAAAAACACTCCAATCCCACCGCACTATTCCCAAACCACTGCAACTCCTGAAAGCCAGAATCAACAGTGGCGACCACCAGAAAAGCGCCGAGGCAATGAAGCTCGACGAGGTCCCGGAGAATGAATTCCAAAAACACCAACCAACACAGACATCCAAGACAGTTAAATTCCAAAAACACTCCAGTTGGTAATTGCATCAGACCTCGATCTAAAGCATGCATGAGTAATTGTAATCCAGGCTTAGCTTCGATCTGACAAATTATGGTTACCTATTAGGTCTTTAACTGTGCCTGTCTTGGTAAAAATTAAGTTTCTAGTTTCTCATTAAGTCCTGTGCACTAAAGAACAAAGTTAATGTTAAAAATGCTTAATCATTGGTTATTGTTACGAATAAATTGATAACAATGTGTCTAAATAATAACTTTCGACCGAATGCATTAAGTACCCAAGCAAAACGATTCATAAACTACAAATATTAATGTAAATATCTCCCAACAAGAACATATCTCTTCTGTAATCAGTTTAGTATATAAGTACTTTGGTTTATATCTAATTATGTGTATATACGAGGCAGTAGCCGCCTAAGAGTTTATATCTATCGATTAATGTTTGTTAGATTTGTTCCCGACCTTGTAAAGTATAATAACACTAGATACTGGGTTTATGATGGCATTATCCAATTGCAAAGAGCAAACTTATGGTGTTTCATGTTATTGAAAAGCCTGCAACATCACAAATGATTCGTAACGAAATATGGGCCAGATAAAAAATCTGGACCGCTTGCATATCAACGCAATTGCTTTTCATCTGGATAGATTCCAAGGACCTTCAAAGTAAGTACTTAATAATTCCATAGATTTTTTTTACATTCCGTCTCTGTGCCTACTACGTCATGTGATTATTCCGATTTCAAAAAATATTACCCGCCCGTCATTTATTTTTTTACCGGATCACGTTTTCATTACAGGCAACACAAAAGCAATAGAAACCTAGCAGCCTTGATCTAAAAAAACCGGCCAAGTGCGTGTCGGGACACGCGCAGTAATAGGGTTCCGAAGTTGCATAATAATGCGGACTAAAAAGAGGGTTTTGTTGTTGTTACATGAACATTAGAACGGTTTCAGCGGCTCACAAAGTCTAAAAACGGGCCCACATAGGATTTTTTAATCTATATTCTCGCGTTTGACCACTATCTCGCCTGATGGTAAGCGATGATGTGATCTACGGTGAAGCACGCTTGCCTAAACGTAATCTATTCACTCTTGACTTAAACTAAATAAGGACTAACTGGTAACTGAAGAAGGAGTTATAAAATCCAACTTCGCAACTGAAGTTACAAAAATATTATCTATTTGAGTACCACCGCAGGTGCGAATTGCGAAAGGAGCCGATACGAGCGCGCGTTAGAGCCACGGGGAATGGTATAGTTCGTTCCTGGATCCTTGCGTGCACGCTCCTTGTTTATTTATCTTACGGAATTTGAAAAAAATCGTATGTATTCACCTCTAATCTCCTCTAATACTCTATACTTCTACTACAACTTCTCCTATAATTAGAGGTGAATCCTCTAATCTGCGGTATTTACTATTTCATTCTAGAAAGTTTTACGCTACTCAATTAGTAATGAAGTCGGGTCGAATATTAACTTTATAGAAGGATATCGACAAAAGAAAATAAGTAATTTGCTTGGAAATCGAATCTAATTTGACTTTACTTTTACGTTTTAATTACAAAACGTCGAAAATACTTCTGCACTAACACAAAATAGACTCCACCGCGCGCATGCGCCATACGGACTACGTTCTGGTACTGCCAACGACTCCGGCCACTCCAATGCGTTATTCGAGCTTATTAAACATTATTAATTTAGAAATCATTATTATTAAGGATGTTATGATTTTATTTTTGTATATTTTTACATGGTTCATAAGTATATATTTACTATCTGTTTTACATAGCTAACAACGTTATTTAAGTAATTTTTCAATAGCATTTGTAGAAAATTTTTACTGTGCCAAGTACATTTTATAAGTTGGTCAACTATTACTCGTAAACCTGTAAAGCCTGTTATGATTTCATTTTTGTATATTTTTACATGGTTTGTAAGCATTATATTTACCCTGTTTTACACAGCTATCAACTTTATTTTAGTAATTTTTCAATGGCATTTGTAAAAAATTTTCACTGTTCCAAGTACATTTTATAAGTTGGTCGACTATTACTCGTAAACTTGTAAAGCCTTGTTATTCGTGATAATTTTCCTTTTAATTTCGTTATATTTACTACTGCCGTGAATTTTTTCACATAGCCAAGAGCAACCATTTCGCTAGCAGGGGGGGGGGACACTTGACTCTAACATAATTTTGCAACATAAAGCTTAATTTTACGCAAACGAATCTATGAATCTAAAAATGGTTTTAACAAACCCATAATATTTTTGAATGGCCTATCCAACGATACCCCACACCATGGGACAGCTGAGAAAAAAAAAATACATCCCCACTTTACGTCTATGGGAGGTACCCGAAAAAAATTTTTTTTTCATGATTTTATGTTACCACTTTGTCGGAATTATTAATATGTATATACATGCCAAATTATAGCTTTCTAGTACTTAGATTCTCTGAGCTAAGCTGCGGACGGACAGACGGACAGAGCGAAACTATAAGGGTTCCTTGTTGACTTCGGAACCCTAAAAAGGAACAATATGAGCACGGATGCGAAGCCAACATCTCATATAGTTTGAAGAATTCGTAGGAAAGAAAGGGACACGTACGAACCTTTGTTACAGGACTTACAGGTGGTCTCATTCAATACAGAATATTATATTTTTTCTTTCCTCATATCTTGTTGAAGAATTGGATCACGGTTTCTATGTGAAAGTGGCAAGAGTTGCGCGACGCAAATCGCAAATTATCCTTGGTACTCCCGTCTAGCGTAAATTCTGGCGCAATTGGGGAGATGCAGCGGAATTTGTTAGTGAAAATGTAGTGCCGTTTGGGACATTCAAGTCGCAAATGGGCGAATCGTATGTCGGGTGAATTTATAGACTGGTCTCTAGTACTTTTCTCAGTTTATTAATGCAGTTTTTTTCCTTTTGTAAATTTGTTCAACTAATCGTCTAAAATTCTAAGTTTATCTTGGACATCGCTGGCAACGATGAAGAAAAACATCGTGAGGAAAGCTGGACTTATAGTCAATATAAGTTTGAAATCGTCCACCCATCTTGAGCAAACGTGGTGATCAATGCTCGTGTCTTCTCTGTATGAGAAGAGGCCTTTGCCCTGCAGTGGGACAGTTACAGTCTGGTATTTAGTATTATTATAATCGCCTAAACTGCTTGAGATTATAAGAATTAATTGAATAGTCTTTTTTGTCAATATCAAATTTTCAGTGAATTCTAAGGGCTTGTAAAAGCAAATCTAACCTAAAGAAGACAGAAGAAGGAAACATCAAGAAAACGTTTAGACCAGGGATTCCCAAACTATTTTGGGCAAGAGACCCCTTTTTCCAAAATGAACTAATACTAATGCGCTTATTGTCTTGCTTAGTTTTTTATCTTGTATGAACTTGTGCACGCTTATCGACTTCGCTTCCTACTAAACATTAGTCATCCTTATAACAAGTTGGTACCTATACGTAACAAGACTTATACAGTATCTTGAAAGTTTCAAATAAGAACTTGTGTTAATTAATAGGTGTCGATTTTTTTACCTCGTGGACCACCAGTTGTAAGGCGATGATAGCTCAGTGGTAGTGACGTCGGATACCGAGACGAAGGTCGCGGGTTCGAATCCTACAATGAGCTTGAGCTTTCGGTGAAGGAAAACATCGTGAGGAAACCATAGCACGGTGGTAGGGTACTTTGTAGTACCCGCCTGGCTGGCAACCACCCTCAAGTTGAAAATCTGTCGCCAAGCACCTTCCGGTGTGTTCCGACAGCAGCACTTGAGAGCCAGTTCCCTTCTAGGCTTTGTGTGCTTACCACCATCGGCCACATCATCACTGACCACGGTGAGATTGTGGTCAAACACAGGCCTATACATAGTAAAAAAAAAAAAAAAAAAAACCACCAAAATCAGTTTATGTCGACCCCTGGTAATCTCATTTCGACCCCATGGAATCGATATCGACCATTTTGGGAATCACTGGTTTAGACAAAAGTAAATCCAAGCTCAAAAATATCAACTCGCTCCTGCTTCAAACTAGAACCAGAACTAAAAATCATATCGTTACACTACCTTAGTGCAACGAGTGTGAATGACAGCTCGTGAGGTCACGACATACGTTTCACTGACACACAGCCGAGCCGAGCGTAGTACTAGTAACACTCTCGTGATCCACTGTAAGGGCTGTTATTCTCGTCATTGTGTTTACTTTTGGCTGTAGCTAAGGCTGGTAAAACAGAATTTAAAAAAAAAAAACTGAAAAGAGAAAAACAAGTACTAGATATAATTACTACATTAAATATTATGAGGTGATGCCATCGGTGAAAAACGAAGTTTTGGTCGGTTTTTCTATAATTTTTGTTTGTCCCCGCCTGCAGTACCTCATAAAATTTAATGTATAAATTATAAATATCTAGCACTTGATAATAATTTTTTAGCAGTCTGGTTTTTTGGTTTTATAATAATTTGTTTTATTTCACACTTTTTAGTTTAAGTAATGATCGAGTTCTCCAAATAAGTTATGTGGCTAATTTGCTATCAACGTTACGCTTATCTTGAATTTGTGCCAAAATAAGAACATAAAAGTGTTACTATATATATATATATATTTGGAATGGCCTATTTAGTAGCTTTCATTTGATACCCAATTATTAGGACAATGAAAAAGAAATTGTATAACCCCTCTTTGTTTTAGGAGCTATTGGGCGCTATTTAAAAAAAAATTGCCTATGTCAACGAATCAAACGACACCTCATATGTCATAATTCGTCAAGCCGTTTGAGCTGCACGGCGTGCTATAGAAATGGACATACATACGCTCGAAAAACATTACCCTCCCGCAGTCGAGTAAAAATAATGTTTTAAGTCTAAGTTTTTTTTATTTAACGACTCTTTCTATGTTCAAATATTCAGCTTTTGTGGCTTTGGGAGCTTGTGAGTTAGTTAACGTTTTTCTATTGACTTCATTTTTGAGTCTTTGCGTTTCAGTTTTTGGTAAGCAAGTTAAGCGCTTGGATGTGGAAACGTGAAATTACGAACATAAGTCCGATATAAAAAAAAATACGTAAAATATCATTACAGTATCTTAATGCTCGAGTGTCAATGACAGCTAAACAAGCTTTAACATAAATATTTAAAGTATATATAGATATAACACTAGTCGTTGGTACTAGTATTATACCTATATTGGTACTTACATAATAATTGTTTCCAACAAAGAAACACAAAGTTGCAGCCAACGACACTTGCATTACAAGTAGCAGAACCTCTGCTGCACTGATGCTACCCCTTTCACACACTAAAGTTTATCGTACATTAGAGGGAGAGAGATTATCTGTTATGGAGTAGGAAGTCTGTCAGCGTCCATTTGTGGAAGTCTGCAAGCGAGCACGTCCGGGGTGCGATCTTGTATAACTTTTTAAGTCCGTTTTAAAGATCTGTGGAGACGTATGTCTTTCTTGTTTTCTTGTATTACCAATTGGATTTTGCTTAGTTTTATGTGTTTTTTTTATATTATTACATTTTGTTGGTACAAATTAAGAACTTGACGGTACAAGGTTTATTGCTCTTGTCTACCGTATCTTAATTAGTACGCGAAACGACTAGGTTTTTGCTATGATTTCAAATCAGAAATATACGAACCGATTGCTTAAGGCCCTAAAAAGTAGTTAAGGTGTAATCCTACTTATCGGTCGACAGTTTGATTCTTACCTTCTTTATTTTGATACTAAGCTTCTACCAGCGGCTTCGCCCGCGTGATAGGCGGAAAATATTCCACAGGAACATACTACAGGATAAAAATTTGCCCATGTGCTATTCTAGATTATAATCTAATTCTGTGCCAAATTTCATCCATATCCGTTTTGCTGTTCTGCCGGGATTGTGTTACAAACTTACATCCATCCAAACATTCGCATTTATAATATTAGTAAGAAGTATGCTAGTGCTAGTATTATATTATCTGTGGTAAGAAGTAAGATAGAAGGAACTCATCTGGCCATCTCGTCTATCATATCAATCGTTCAAAGTAGATCTTTGTCATCGATCGACGAATTCGACGATCGATCGATTTAGGGAAAATATAATTCTGAGAAATTAATAATTAATGTTAATCTTGATAACCATAGAGAATGCCAATAAAATCCATAAAACATTAATAAAACGGGAGAAATTGTGATTTATACGCGAATACATAAATAACATGCTTGATTAACAGTAACAGTCTCTCATAACTCCTGATTTGGAGATTTATGAGTATATTGTAATTAAAAACATAATCATTAACTTGCAATTAACCTGCTATTAAAGTTGTGTTTTACTTCAGAATTAAAAACTTAATGAGTTTCCACGACTTGAGCTTTTCTCTTAAATGTGGTACTGGGGTGAAAATACAGAAAACGACGTTTTCTAAAAATGAAACCTAGCTAGATCGATTTATCAAAAACAAACGAAGTTTTAGTCGGCTTTTCTATAATTTTTGATTGTCCAGCACCTCATAATATTTAATGTATAAATTATATCTAGTACTTGTTCTCTCTTTTCAGTTAATTAATTTGTAGCAGTCGGGTTTTTTGTTTCTATAATCATTTGTTTCGTTTCAGACATTTTAGTTTTAGTGATGAACGAGTTCTCCAAATAAGTTCTGTGGTATTAGATTATTTATTTTGCTATCAAAATTAATCTTATCTTGTGCCAAATAGGAACATAAAAGTGTTACAATTTATATATTTTTGGAATGACCTATTTAGTAGCTTTCATCTGATACCCATATTGTTAGGATAACGAAAAAATAATTGTACCACCCCCTTTTTTTTTTAAAGCTTTAAGAAAGGGGGTGGTATTTTTTTTTTTAAATTGGACTATGTCACAATTGCGATGAATTCAACGACACCTCATTTCATCATCATCATCATCTGCCTGCCCTTATCCCATGTTACTTGGGGTCGGCGCAACACGTTTGCTTCTTCCATACCGTCCTGTCCCCCGTCACGTTATTACTGACTCCCTTTTCTTTCATATCACTCCTCACCCAGTCCATCCATCTTTTCATTGGCCTTCCTCTCCCTCCCCATCCATCCACATTTATATTCATAACTCTTTTAGTAACATGCGTTTCATCCCTCCTCATCACATGACCATACCAGGACAAACGGTTTCCTTTCATCTTTTCTGTCACTGGCGCCACTTTCAAACTGACCCTAATACACTCATTTCTCACTTTATCCATTCTCGTCACGCCGCACACCCATCTCAACATTTTCATCTCTGCTACATGCAATCTCCTTTCATCCATCTTTTTCACAGCCCAACATTCCGATCCATACAGTATGACAGGTCTAATCACGGACTTAAAGATTTCCAATTCTCGTGGTTTTCTTGTAGATTTTCTTGTGATTTTTTCTTTTAATCCATCTTGCCGTTTGGGGTGTAGAGCATGCTATAGAAATGGACATACATACATACGCTCGAAAAACATTTACCCTCCCGCAGTCGGGTAAAAAGGTAAACAGAAAGATTTTACAATGTATTAAATAATTATGGTTTTACCTTACCGCTGTATCTACTTTACATCGTAATCCGCAACAGAAGACAGACCGAACCGCTTTCATACATCAACCTATTCACAGCGAAATCTCGTTACGGTTATAATGTAATATGCAAATCCCTATTATCCGAAGTATAAAAAAACATACATTGCATCAAAATAAAGATAATAAACAATGTATGATAACGAGCTCGCATTTACTTACATTGATACGTAATGCAAGAAGAATGAAAGGCGTGGAGTCGCATTTGCATGATAAATTAATTTACGCGCGCATTTCTGTTATTGAGGATTATTTAAGTCTAAGGAAAGACTTAAGGGCCTGCAACCGCTTTAGTGCCGTAATGCGGTAACTTTCTAAAGCATACTCCTTAGTAACGGCTAGGTTAAAAGATTTAAAAATATATATATTTATTATTAATTCATGTACATTTTTTTAAACAAGGTTTTTTCGCGTAACTAATAGTTACGCGAAAAAACCTTGTTTAAAAAAATGTTTGCTTTAAAAAAATAATTAAAACAATATTTTTTCGCAACTTTTGGATACTCCTACAAAAAAAACCTTGTTTAAAAAAATGTTTGCTTTAAAAAAATAATTAAAACAATATTTTTTCGCAACTTTTGGATACTCCTACAAAAAAAACCTTGTTTAAAAAAATGTTTGCTTTAAAAAAATAATTAAAACAATATTTTTTCGCAACTTTTTGATACTCCTACAAAACGACTTGGATGTTTAAAAATATTTTTACACAGAAAAATTGATGGCTGGAATTTCTTCACAACTGAAATAGTATACTCGTATGTAAATCAAATAATATTGTGCAAAACAACTGTTCAAAAGGATGTTCAATATTGATATTTTGGCATCGAGCGGGCGCACGGCTTGTACTACGTTAACATTGGGGCGTATATATCGCCTTAAATGATCCTCTTATGGCGGGATTAATATTGATTAGATGATTAAGTATGGGGGGAATTGATTTTGTTAATTTAATTGACAATGCAAAAATAAGTTTGTATGGAAACACAACAATGTTCTAGCATCACTATTGACTATTCCCTCATCCCTAACAATTTCTGTTAAAAATGGTTGTCGCATAGCACCTGTCTGTGGGAGTCTTTATAAGAAACTTTTTTAGACCAATGCTTCTCCAAAGTTTTCCACAACAAATGTTAAAAAGCCATGTTCACAGATGAGCAGAAACTATCTCCTATACATTGTCTACAGGAAACCTAACCTATCTCCTAACTAACCATAGAATCTTTAGATTTGTGGGACCCCACAACATTTTGTAATAACCAGAGACTAAAAGACGATATTAACACATAATATTGTGAATAAGATATACGATAATATTGACAGATGTATAGTCTAAACACCGGAGACTTTATTTTAAAAGGGCTGTAATGGCCTATTGTTATTTGCAAACATTCAACGATATTGTGGGGTTGTGCGATGAATATTTAAGTATTTTGAAGTGATAGGGACAGGAATACCGTATCTTTTATATTAATCACCATGAGGTATCTTTTACTTATTTTCTTGTTGGCTTATCCCAGTAAAGTGTAAACGTTTCTTTTTAACAGTGCGTGCCACGAAATATGAGACTTGACCGCGCCTCCCGCACTCTGTCCGCCGCCCCGATGACGCCCCGATGACGCCCGGTCCCTCCCCGCACTCAGACCTCATACCGCTAAAGAGACCTATAAATCGTCTACTGCGAAAGTCAAACCAGCGATGCGCCATCGGTACATGGTGGGCATCCCACCCATACGCACTAAACGTTTTGGAAATACTTTAATTATGCGTACAGGTAAGGAGTGGAATTCCCTGCCGGAGTCTGTGTTTCCAGATAGCTACAACCTCGGGGTCTTTAAGTCAAGAGTGAATAGGTTACTTCTAGGCAAGCCTGTTACAACGTCGACCACATCATCGCTTCATCATCATCATATCAGCCGAAAGACGTCCACTGCTGGACATAGGCCTCCCCCAAGCGTCGCCACATTGACCGGTCCCGTGCGTCTCGCAACCAGCGGATCCCCGCAACCTTCACCAGGTCATCGGTCCACCTAGTGGGAGGCCGTCAGATAGTGGGAGGCCTTCCAACGCAACGTCTTCCGGTTCGCGGTCGCCACTCCAGAACCTTTCTGCCCCATCGGCCATCCGTTCTGCGAGCAATGTGCCCTGCCCACTGCCACTTGAGTTTGGCAATTCTTCGGGCTATGTCGGTAACCCTGGTTCTCTTGCGGATCTCTACATTTCTGATTCGATCACGCAAGGAAACTCCGAGCATAGCCCTCTCCATTGCCCTTTGAGTGACTGTAAGCTTTCTGATGAGGCCCATTGTAAGCGACCACGTCTCAGAGCCATATGTCATCACTGGCAACACACACTGGTCATAGACTTTCGTCTTGAGACACTGTGGTAAGTTGGACGAGAAGATACCGCGCAACTTCCCGAACGCTGCCCAGCCGAGTCGGATTCGACGGTTGACCTCTTTCTCGAAGTTGGCCCTACCCAATTGGATCGTTTGTCCAAGGTAGACATAGTCGCCCACAACTTCGAGTGTAGAGTCTCCGACCTTGATAGGAGTGGATGTAACATGGGCATTCAACATCACCTTGGTTTTGTCCATGTTCATCCTAAGAACCACTCTTTCGGAAGCTCTACTGAGATCATCGAGCATTGTACTGAGGTCCTCCATGGTCTCAGCCATAACCACTATATCGTCGGCAAACCGAAGGTGAGTGATGTACTCGCCATTGACGTTGATGCCTAGCCCTCTCCAGTCCAGAACTGAAGACATCCTCCAGTGCAGCAGTAAACAGTTTCGGAGATATGACGTCTCCTTGTCTCACACCTCGCTGCAGAAGGACTGGTTCCGAAGTCTGATCCTGAAGTCGAACTGACATGGTGGCGTTTTTGTATAAACACTTCAACACTTCGATGTACCGGTAGTCAATTTGGCACCGTTGGAGAGACTGCAATACAGCCCAAGTCTCGATCGAATCGAAGGCTTTCTCGTAGTCCACAAACGCTAAGCAGAGAGGCAGGTTGTACTCTTCGGTCATCATCGCTTACCATAAGTCAATCGATTCGTCTTAACCTTGCGAGTGTCACTGGCTACATTAATATTGGAAAATAGAAAAATGGCGGAATTTGAGGTCATCAAATATCATCGTGTGGGGTATCAAAATAAAGGGTTTTAAGAGGTGATTTCAAAAATATTTAAAACTTATATGTAAAAAATTGAAAAAAAATCAATCTAAAATATTATAAAATCAAAAAGCCTAAGAAGCGAACTAAAATGACGAAAACAAGAAGAAAATCATGCTGTGCAGTCGGAGGATACACCTTGTTTTGGTCAGCCAGCTCGTGAATATGATTTTTTTTTATTAACTTTTTTTCTACATTTTTAGGACTCTTGAGGCATATCCTGCTCTATTTCATCGTAACTCAACCTAACCTTTACAATAATTAATACTTATATTCTTACTAAACGTATAGTTTTTAAATAAATTTTGTACTATATCAATCAATCTTTCGATTCCGACTGTACAAATGCAGAAGCCGTAAAACATACCTACTCGTACCAAATCTGTGAGAATATTGATGATACGATATTTTGCTGTCATATTGGTAAGGTACTTTATTGAATCAGTTACATGGCTTCTCCTGTCAAATTAGACACCATATCTTGTACATCGTGGCAATTTATTGAATTATAAGAGAGTATGCTGATTTCATCAAATCAGGTATGTTTCTGTCATTAGTGTAGAGTAGGTGAAGTGTATTTTTTTAGGATTCCGTACCTGAAGGGTAAAAACGGGATCCATTACTAAGACTCCACTGTCTGTCTGTCACCAGGCTGTAGCTCATGAACCGTGATAGCTAGACAGTTGAAATGTTCACAGATGATGTATTTCTGTTGCCGCTATAACAACAAATACTAAAAACTGTATAAAATAAATTAATGGGGGCTCTGATACAACAAACGTGATTTTTTGGCCGTTTATTGCTCGATATTAATAACGGCAACAGGTAGACGCTTGAAATATTCACAGAATGTTTAGTTGTATATTCACTTCAAAAAATAATAATTATTAAATTAAAATAAAATAAATTAATTGGGGCTCCAATACAACAAACGTGATTTTTTTGCAGTTTTGCGATAATGGTACAGAACACTTCGTGTGCGAGTCCGACTCGCACTTGGCCGGTTTTTTTTTATCAGACTGACAAAGAAAAATACACTTTACTATAATGCTCATGTTGTTTCGTTGCGGTCTACGCACACGTTCCTGTGGTGTTATTATGCTGACAATAATGATGGCTAGGCCATTGACATAATGATACAACAACGTCGATCAATTCATATGATTAGTGAATCAACCGTATCGAAGGACCAGTGCGACTGGTTGATCTGTCTAGACGGGCCTTTATGTGATACTGGCTTCTGGCAGCGGCTTCGTCTACATGGACTTCAGACCGGGATAAAAACCGACCGTTTAGCTTTTGTATGAGTTAATCCAGGTTGTAAGACATACATACAGCTCACAGAGCTAAATAAAATTTCAGCCGTTTTTACGTGACTGAGTATTAAACATTCAAACTTTCACATTGATATCTAATATCAATGAGATGTCTAATAGCTTTCCTGTATTTTTTTTTTTTAATAGGCTTGCGCTTGACCAATAAGTCACCTGATGGTAAGCGATGATGTGGTCTTTTCTTTCTTAACTTTAGTCAGTTCATCAATTTCTCGAGTATTACTATCAAAATAACAAACTTTGTTTTCAGCTAACACAGTCATAATAATAACCATAAACAATCAAATACTTGTGAGTGGATCATAAAAAAGTATATCAATTGATTATGTTCAAGCTGCGTGTCTAACTTTAAAAGCCTTTTAGGAAAGTTTATATTCTCAGAAATATCCATTCTCTACAAGCACGTACAGAGAATAACACTCTTAATAAACTAGAACATTAAGCTATGAGGTAAGTATCCTATAGAAATTCAATAGTAAAAGTTCTCAAAAAAACTAAACCCTACATTAAAATCTCAACTTTATGTCAAAGAAGATAGAGTTCGAGATCAATTGGAGAATTGAAAGTGTTAGTAAGGAAGCGAAATGGTGTATAAAGGGATCAATTACGAACAACACAGTTGCTGAGTGATACGGGTTTATTTACAGAGGCCAGTTTAACTTGAGATACGGCGGAAATCTGAACTAAACTTAATGTACTGAATCTGACACATGAGTTCACATGACCTTAACAAGCAGCGCCAACTCGAAATGTCAAGATATTTTGGACGTTGTATGTAAACTGAGAAGGAATGCGTTATGGTGCAAAGCAGATAAGCACGGTTGATTCGATACGAGTTTAATGAAAATATAAACATTTGTTCAAAGGTAATGTGGTAGAATCATCATTAGGAAGCTCGTATTGCCTGAGGCAACGTTTAACAGAGGTTACTCATGGTCATTTGCTTGCTTCAGCGAGGAAGAAACTTTTTGAACTAAGATAATATGTTATGGGTAAGTTATCTAAGGAACTATTGAATTATATGTAACATTTTAAAGTCCCTAATGAGTCGATACCTCAGTCAGAATAAAATTATTGAAAAAACATGCCAAATATAAGAAAGCTATGAATAAGAGCCGGTAGGTTATACTCACTATCCTCTTATGACTTTTTGGCGCGTTAACAAAATTCAATTTTGCCTCCATCTTGTTTTTTTATGCTTCTTTTTTTTGTCTTTGGCAACTGAGTCGATGCCGAGTATTCTGCCAGTGTCATGTAGAGACGACAGCGCGGTGAGATGAGCCGTAGAACTTTGTCTATTCTTCCAGCCCATGATATTATCACAAATATTTACTGGAAACTTCCAATGTCAGATCAAAACAGATCCTACAAAAATCTATTCTAATAAATAATAATTATATCTACATGTTCTACAACCAACAATAACAACAAATCACTAACGACTCACAATTAATACCAATTCGTTCCGTAGGGGTGACAAAAGTGAGTGTTTCACAGTATTCGTTGATATACTGTCCATCAGCAGGGTCCTCATAATCGTGTGAACTGAACGCCCTCCATTTGAAACATCCGTCTCGTAATAAACTGGCCGTAAACACCCTGACAGCCCTGATAATGGATTCTGTAGGGCTGCCAAAGGTGCCAAGGGCTAGGTTATTTTTTGAAGACTGCCTCTACTTCACTCGCGTCAGATGCCATTATAACGGAACGGAAGGATTAATATGAAAATAACAAGCTATATTGTCGTCTCGAGGTTGATGAAGAAGAAAGAATAAAAGGAAAAGTATTTATTTGCCAGAAAACTACCTATTTTTTTAATTATTGATAGGCTCGCGCTTGAACACTATCTCACCTGATGCGCAGCCTGGTTGACGGTGAAGCACGCTTGCCTAGAAGTATTACCTCTTGACTTAAAAACGCCCAGGTTGTGGCTATCGAGGCACACAAACTCCGGCAGGGAATTCCACTCCTTAGCTGTATTCCCAAAACGTTTTGTATGCATGGGTGGGATGTCCACCATGTGCTGATGGAGCATCGCCGTATGTCTTTTAGTCTGATGATGAAACAGGCTAGGCTACCTACATATAATTATTGATAAATTTTGATGAACCTAACGTAAATAACTTACAATATAGGAGATAAGTTTTAAAAGGAACCTTCGTGGTTGACTGACAAATTGACAATGCCAGTGGAAAGAATAACAACAGACAGGTCTTTTAACAGTGACTTGGCAGATCTCTGATGGATAATTCTGTGTCTTTGAAAGAAAAAACCGGCCAAGTGCGTGTCGGATTTCGTACATTTAGGGTTCCGTACCAAACCGCAAAATTAAGTTGGTTGTAATAGGAAAAATGAGGAAATTTCAAAGAAAAAATCAAATTTATCAGTATATTGGTATTTGTTAGTAAAATATACGTAATAATAAAAAACATTATCACCATATTTCAAGTTCATAGGTCAATGGGAAGTTAAAAAATTCTTCGGAACAAAATTTTGTAAAAAGCTGACTTTGGTGGCTTCTCATTCCTTTGTTTTCCAATATGGTTTAAAACAAAAAATAAAGTATTTATCTACTCAACGAGTTCTAAACAACGATACCCCAATCGATGGAATAGGACACAAACCTTTTTTTCACGCCTAAAATTTGTATGTACTGTGAAAATTTGAAGAGTGTAGCTTCAACCATTTGGTTGAAAAACCCGTGTGACAGAAGATGGACAGACGGACGGACACGTGTGTGACAGCAATAGGGCTCCGTTTGGAACCTTTGGGTACGGAACCCTAAAAGTCTTTTGCTGATAAAGGAGTCTTTCACCAACACGGTCAACTACAAACTATTAATCCTAATTATCTACATATCATGGTATAAATAAATGATAATGTATAATTTTATATTTAATTGTAATTTGATTGATAATTTTTTTAAATAGTTAATTAAACTAACTTAAAAAATTTGTTGATCCAAAGTTGATTGAAATGAATAAATAATAATAATTATGGAGAATATAGCCATGATGTCAAAAAACGGCGGTAAATATGATGAGGTGGTAATGGTCTCATGTGCAATTGACATTAAATTGAAGAATGTCATTGTTCAATATAATGTATGAAATGTGCTGAATACTTTGCGCATGACCGCATGACCAGAGTGACAGCAATGAGCAAACGATTTCATTATACCTACCACTCAAGAGTTTCTCTTCAATTCTTCGAAAGACATCTTTTTCCTTGTAAATTTGTATTCTGAGTGTTCTGACTAAGTTGCTTTGCATCGGTAATGAGATTTGGCACTAGCCTAGATTCTTTTAGTGTTATTCATTACTTGAAAAAGAACTCGTTTTGTCGTCATTCAACGAAAAGTTGTAGTGCCACGCAAGCTATAGTTTAAACAAAACTGTCAAATAATATAAAACTCATCAAGAGATTTTAGGTTATTTTTAACAAAAAAGGCTATCTTTCAATTGGGATGTTTCCTGGGTAGAAAAATGATAATTCTATTTAGTCCGTCAGTGAGATCATCAAATAATATTGGACACATAGTTTTTACTTTACCAAATCAATAAAAATTATAAAGTTAAAGCGCATCAAAGTTCAGTAGTGGGGGCTTGTGACGTCACTATGTCAGTATAAAGTGTACTTACGGCGTGACGTCACACGATATTTTAACGTATTATATCGTCGTCACTTTATGTTTACGTGTCAAAAGATAAATACGTGTCCAATTTTTTTTTATTAATCTATCTGACGGACAAAATACTACTTTTCCGTAAATTACCCTATTACATTGGTTAAAGAAAATGTATACAAAAGTCGTTCACATTCAAGTCGTACTACCACCTTGGCGATAATCAATGTCAAGAACTTTTGAAAATGTAGGGAAATTATGTCCTTAAAAAGCAAAATTTAAAGATTTATAAAAACCCTGAAACATTTTTATGGCATGCTACATAATTTATCTAGTATTTAGTAGACGCGCTTCGATCGACAATCTGAGGAGTGATTGATTAGAACACATAATAAATTATGACACGATATCTTGCGAAAACACCCCGATTCAAACAGGGAAACGCCCATAACTTTTGAACGGCTGAATCAATTTTTATCAAACAGCATGAACACTCGATAAAACAATATTTCTAAAAAATACAATATCGGTTCATCCGTTTAGGAGCTATGATGTCACAGACAGGTACACAAATACACAGATACACACGTCAAACTTATAAAATGATGGTTTCAGAATGAATCCGTTAAATATAAAGCAGAGATAGTGTCATCTAGTTCTCTTAAAAAGTGTCAACCCTATCACAAATTCTAGTACAAACGATATCCCTCCACGGTCACAAACGAGCGGGTGTCAGGGCTGACACACGCGATTTGTCCGACAGCGCTTGACCCAACATCCGGTGCTGGCAATTGACACATTTGTCAAACCGACGGTTGTCCCAAGACGACCCAAGTTGAGCTTCTAGTTAACTAGACGACAGAACTATCGATATAGAAAAAAATCTATGGGAAAGAGTATCGATTCAGTAGTGATTGATTGGCTGATAAGAAGAGTTTAGACAAAGTGAGATATCTGCAAAAACGATTGTCGAAAAGTCAAAAATGTATGGGATTGACATTGACAGGCACTACACCTGGTAGATCCCGCAGAGGTAATTTTGACATTTGGCAATCGTTTTAGACGATATCGATTCAGGAATGATTGATTGGCTAATAAGAAGAGTTTAGACAAAGTGAGATATCTGCAAAAACGATTGTCGATAAGTCAAGTCAAAAACGTATGGGATTGACAGGCAACTACACCTGGTCGATCCTATAAAGGTAATTTTAACATTTGGCAATCGTTTTAGACGACAGAATGTCAGTTTGTCTGGAGCCCCGGAGGCTCCATTACAAACTGCTACTTCCTCTTTGATCTAGGCATCAGTCGACATAATCCTACGTTTATTATAATTATAATTATTCATAATTCTTTATTTTACACCAAGACAAAACATTAAAACAAATTGATAATGAAATTCATGTACAAATGCGAGCTTAACTCCAAATGGAGTTTTCTGCCAGCTAATTTTTTAGTGAAAGAGATCATAATAGACGGCAGTAATCCAGCTTACAATATAATATACCTACCTATATAGTAAGTTACATAAAAATACATAAAAGGCCTACGTTTATAAAGACAAATACTTATATACACTCACGAGCAATGAAAAAGTTCCAGTGACATAGCACCAAATTACTCCTAAACGGGCAAAGCTAGCTTAATGACGCCGTCTGCAATATTGAAGTACATTTAACAGCGCATCAGAATATTACCAACTAAAAACGTAAATATTGTGTTCAAATTTTAAATTAAATGTAAAAAATTAAATTATGGTGTTTGTCGGCATTTTCTGGGTGGAACTTTTTCATTGCTGGGCAGTTTATATACACTACGAATAAATATAATTCATTGCGTTTGTAGGAAATGCTCGGTAATTTTCCTCTAGAACACATCGAGAGAAAGACTATTGCGTAGGGAATATGGAAGCGAGTTCCAGAGATGCACTGCAGTAACAGAGAAGGAGCCATCATAGCGACTAGAAGTGTGAGGCAGCGTACGAAGGAGAAGCGGAGTGGCCGTGCGACAAGATCCTCGGGGCGAGGTACTCAAACCGTTCGCGAAGGTCAAGGAGAAGTATGATTGTGCAGGATAGTATAGAGAAGGCATTTTTGCAACAATCATTCATATTTTCCCAATTTATTTGGGGTCAGCGCAACAATTGTCTTCATCTTTCAAACCAAACCAATCAACCATTCATCGTTTTTAGGGTTCCGTCCAAAGGGTTAAAACGGGACCCTATATCACTAAGACTCCACTGTCCGTCTGTCTGTCTGTCACCAGGCTGTATCTCATGAACCGTTATAGCTAGACAGTTGAAATTTCCACAGATGATGTATTCCTGTTGCCGCTATAATAACAAATATAACTAAAAATAAAATAAATATTTAAGTGGGGCTCCCATACAACAAACGTGATTTTTTGCAGTTTTTTGCGATAATGGTACGGAACCCTGCGTGCGCGAGTCCGACTCGCACTTGGCCGGTTTTTTTAATTTTCTCCTACTCTTGTAGCCATGCACATTAAACTCAAATCTTTCCGCACGAAACTTTCTTGGGCACAGGTGGCAGCACTATCGATATAAAAATATTGATTGAGGTGATGACTTTTAAGTATCGATTGATGATTGTTAATTATAATTTCATGTAAATTAAATACCTTTGATGAGGTTGACCGGGTCAGCGGTGAAATATTACGTGTAATATTTTTTAATTCGACTCATATTTTAATATTGATTAATGTATCTCATTATGTGACAGTTTTGGAGAAATGTGTTATTTTACATAAGATAGTGACGGTTTTTGGTCAAAGTTTTAAAATTTATTATAATTTACATGGTAGGGTAAACCGTGGGAGGTAGACACGCTCCGTGTGTCCTATCTGTGTAGTGGTATCTATCTATCTAAATAAGCAATGTCTTTAAAAGTGAAGCAGAGCATTTTCGGCTGCTAGCCTCACAAACTTAGTTTTAGCCATGTTGCTTGGATTTGAAACTTTAATAAAACAACCGGCCAAGTGCGAGTCGGACTCGCGCACGAAGGGTTCCGTACCATCATCGTAAAAATCGACAAAAAAATCACGTTTGTTGTATGGGAGAACCACTTAAATATTTATTTTATTCTGTTTTTAGTATTTGTTGTCTAGCTATCACGGTTCATAAGATACAGCCTGGTGACAGACAGACAGACAGACCGCGGAGTCTTAGTAATAGGGTCCCGTTTTTACCCTTTGTGTACGGAACCCTAAAAATCAATACAAATAAGGAAACTGTTCGACCAACCATCAATTCTTAAAACATACCACAAAAAGTCTTTTCAGAAGCCGATTTCATACCTAGGTCAAATCTAGTCTAACTAGAAACTTATACCGGACGCGAAACTACCCACAAAAACGACTGACAACACGCCGTACAATGACATAGGTTTTTGTTAATCGGTCGAAGTGGTCCGACTATTTCTTTGTATTCCAATTGGTATGAAACTTCATAAAAAAATGTCTACTAACGTCCACCGACACGCTCCAGTAAATAAAAAGGTGATTATGATAAAAAATACTTACCGATTAAGCAAAATATTTCTTCTCCTATTTTTATTCTAAGCCATTTTCTTTAGTTTTTCGCAACATACTGACCTGAAACAAAATGGGGAAAAAATTAGAGGTTTGTTTTGAAAGATCTTGTTGACAGTTATTCACTTTTTCAGACGGCGGCATTTAGTAACACCATTGAAATACCAAACCGTCAAATCACGTTAAATAGGTACGAGTACCAATTGTAAACAAAAAAACAAAACATTTTTACAAAAAAAAACAACTGATTTCCAAATAAAAACAGTACAAGTGAAAAAAAACAATTTCGGAATTCGGTGTTTCCGGTTTAGTTTTTTTTTGTTTTACTCTTCCTCCGCCTACTTTTTGGGAGGACCGTCAAAGATTTAATAAAATAGCCAGATACTTCACACAAGCACAGATAATATAATAATAGCATACAGACGTCTCATCCCATACAAAGAAACCGTGCCGACGTACTGCACTGATTATACTGATTATTTTTTGTAAATCGATCGCGTTCGGTTCCGTTCCACGGCGATAGATAGATCATCATCTATATCCGTGGCGTCTGTATGCTAGTATTATATTATCTGTGACACAAGTCAAGTAAAACAACCGTACATATAGACTTTACAAACTTAGTTCTATATTTAGCAAAGACATTAGCAGTTCCATGTAATTCATGTCTAAAATCGGTTTCCATAAACTTTGTTCAAGCTTTCAAAGCAACTCGACTAATCTTGAACGTATCAATCATCGCGCAACGGGCTCTCTCAGATAACGCACAAAACCAACTCCGGGAGAAAATACATTATCACTTTTCACCGAAGAAGTTAATCCAAACGGAACTCCTACTAAGATTTATAAAAGATGCAAATGAATTTACAATTATCATCACAAAACTAGCTTCAGTCAGCGGCTTCGCTTATTTTATATTTGGAAATTATACCAAGGGAACTTCCTCCCGGGTTAAAAAGTATTCTATATCCTTCTCCAAGGTCTAATTCATCTTTATTCCAAATCTGTTTCATCAAATCGGTTCAGTGGTTTAGGTGTAAAAACTTAACAAACAGATACGGTTGGCGCAGTGGTTGAGCGATTGACAGCTGCACTGCGTGTCGCGGGTTCGAATCCCGCACGGAACAAATGTTTGTATGACCTACAGATAGTTGTTCCGGCTCTGGGTGTTGTGTATGTGAGTTTATATGTTTGTAAACACACCCACGATACAGGAAGAAATTCCTAGTGTGGGGCAAAGTTTAATAAAAAAAAAAAAAAATAGAGATTTGTTATTAAAAAAGTAGCTTCTGCTAGAGGCTTCGCCCGCGTGAAAGCCGAAAATAATCCCTAGGCAGCATATATATCCCGGTATAAAAGTATCCTAAGTGCTTATTCTGACTATCTCTGCGCCAAATTTCATCCAGATCTGTCCAGCCGTTTGAGCGTGAAGAAGTAACAAACACACACGCACTCACAAACTTTCACCTTTATCAAAAAAGAGAAGTATTTTATTATCCCAACGGAACATTATGGCGGGTTGAAGATATCGTACGTCCTCATCCAGGTTCTGGTCTTTCCATATGCTAGTTTTATCCAACTCCGTTCAGCCGTTAAAGCGTGAAAACTTAACAAACAGACAGAGTTACTTTCGCAATTATAATGTGTAGTTTGGATGTAAATAAATTCACAATAATCACAAAATAGGTTAGGAAGCCAGCATTTCCAGTACCACCAGTCCAGACTAGAGATAGACTCAATAGATTTACACAGATTAGAAAATTATTCAGTATTTTCCCTGCGCTACTGTTGTAAATAATATTTAAATGTTGCCCAGGTAAATAGACTGTGTTTTATTGCAACTCGAGATACAGTTGGAAACTCGCGGGATTTGATCTGGGTGTATCAAGTGTCCAACCTACTGTTTTCTATTATAATTTGTAGTAGGAATGGTCTATCTTCATCAGTGTAAACGGTCTAACTTCTTATTCTTTGGATACCAAACTGCCAAACTGGATAGTTTGGCTATCTAATAATGACGTAACTACCGAAACAATTAAGGCGCAGATACCTCCCTCAGATGCCGATTTTAAAATAAGAATCAACGTTTTTTGGGAAAAATATATGTATATTAAATAATTTGATGTATGAACATTTTGAGTTTCATTCGTATAACATAGTGTAATGAATTTGTTAAGTTATGTCTAACACGGACAAAAAACAACAATCGCACCAAAACCACCGGGCGTATTTAAATGAATGTTTCAACATCTCAAAGACAATTTAATTATCTACATTTTGATCTAAGGTTTTTTTTAAAGTCACAGAATAATAAAAAAGTACAAAAAACTATTGAATTTTAGGTCGCGCGGGTGTGTAACGAGTGCGCGTTTTATTCCCTCAAAGTCGTCGGCTGCTGTCCATTGTGTCTCGCGTGGATCCACGTTTCAGGCACTCAACAAATAGACTGGTAAATAGCAATTTATGTTCCTACTTTAACATCTTCTTTGGACATATTTAAATGTTGACTTAGAATATAAATCATCATCCACAGCCTGACCTCGCCCACTGCTGAGCATAAGCCTCTCTCTTCTTGTACCAATCACCACGTTCCCGTGCCAACCTCATACAGGTTCTACCCGCAATGGCAACAATGTCATCGGCCCATCTCGCCGCTGGACGACCAATACTTCTTCTTCCAGTCCTTAGACGCCATTCAGTCACCACCTTACTCCACCTATCATCACCGCGCCTTGCTAGGTGTCCTGCCCAGCTCCATTTTTTTTAATATAAATCCATACTAATACTATAATGTTTTAAACGCGAATGTAAAATCAGTCAGTTTGTAACGTTTTCACGCCTAAATCGCTGAACAAATTTTGATGATATTTGGTACGGAGGTAGATTGGAACTTTGAGAAGGACATAGAACTCTGGCAGAAGCTGCTTTCTAATTAAATAGAACGCTATGCCATAACTATTCAGTATCGATACCAACCTTCTCTCTATCTCAGAGCAATATTTAGAAAACACGTTTTAATTATTTAAATTACAATACACCTTGACGTCAAATATATAAACATAGATTAACTATTCCTTTCAGTTGGCACTTTCAGAACTCTACAGCAAAACCAATATTGCATTCACTTGTTATTAGGGAAAATTAGTCAAATAACTATAAAGTAATGCCCAATGTAATGTATGAAGTTGTAGAATTTCCACTCCATAGTACAGTTTACTTTGTCTATCCATACAGTTTACTTTTCTCCTCTAAAATTTATGATTATTGACGTCAGCCTATATTATCTCGGACAATAGAAAATAGAAACCAGGCCTCATTAACATCTCAAAACCCGCAAACGAGTAAACTAAATAAATAGCTTATTTTAATATGAATGCCATTGAAACCAATTAATATCAAACATTGAAGCGAAATGCAATCCATTGCTATGTCATCGTAACTTTAGATTAACAACCCACTGAGGTATTAAGAACCTTTTTATGTTGCCAGATGACAAATTGGAAGATAACTTGTATTAATATCATGTTGAAATATTTATAACGTAACAAAATATCGATATTTAGGTGATAATTGAACACTGACTGTCGTAATTTGAAATAAGAAGGCGACATTAGCTGGTGTTAAAATAAAAAATAAATATAAAAAGATGGCGATAACTCCGTGATTGCAAACCTTTTTGGTGTGTAAAAAATGTGATTTATCACCTTCTGGGTTGTGCAAATATGCAAATATGTGAGAAAATAAAGCTAATTTAGTGTCTGTCGTTGTGATTATGAGTCATGATCATGAGTGGTCGCATAAATTGAAAAAGGTTGGAAAGATATTGAGGTTTAATACAGTTTCAATCATTAGAGAAGCTTCTAAAGGGCTCGGATTTTGAGAGAACTATGATTCTTTTAGAACAGTGGCGTGCCTAATCAGACCAATTTAATTATATAGATAACAATTCCCATTGTCTTTAATGCTATTAAAGTAAAATTATAGCCAGCAGATCAGTGTTTTCATCTCCACTTTCCACTTTAAGGATCTCTAAATTATACACCAAGAGTAAAGTAACCCCATCTCACATTAAAAAGCTAAACACACAAGTATCAATTTCAAAGCACATATTATAAATATGTAATCAAAAATAAATATCGGTGTAAAACCTCAGACCACACTCGGAGTAACTTGAGTGTGGGGTATAATGACAAACCGACTTGTTAAGGCGGTGAGACACTTGAGCATTCGCATGTTATGAGCATTTTATCGTTGTTACATTAAAGGTAAAAGCTCACATGAAATAAACAGCATTGCTATTATGTCTGTAAAATCACAAAAGGTTTTTTTCTGAATTAACCGTCAGGAATTCTAACGGGCCTCTAGTGACTTAATAAAATGGAGATCATTCAGAAACTCATACATTGAATTTTAATAAACATAAAGCACATAAATAGGTACTGTTTTCTTTGAAATAATCTCTTCTTAATATTTTTAATACTATAGCGAAAGCTTACGATCAACTCTCAGGCTGCAAAATGTGTTTGAAAATACAAACCTTTTCATACCGAGTATTGGCTTAAAAAAGGAACGCCCAAGGTTTTTAAAAAGTGAATGCTCCAATCAGCGCCTTAACGTGATTTGACGACGCGTGGAAGGTAATAACTCTAATATCTGTTTAAATAATTCCGTGACTTTAGTTGAAACGCCTCAGTTATGTGTAGAATATTCGTGTGTTCAGATGTTTTCAATCTCTCTAACAAAATAATCAAACAACATATTAAATTCTTCAGAGATCTCCAATATTTGGCTCCGGATATTTATTAACTGTAGCTATTATATCATGAATAATAAGGATCTCTAAGAAGGACGCAATACATGGTCCCATATTTAATATAAAAATAATATCAAGTTTAATTATTATTATTATTATTATAAACTTTATTGTACACCACAAAATAAAAACATAAAGGACAAACATTTTCAAACAAAGTGTACAATGGGCGGTCTTATCGCACACTTTAATGTTGCTTCTAATAACACAGCGATAAAAAACAACGCCGAAATATTTCTCAAAGAGAAAAAATCATATGAATATTGCATGAAGATATCAACAAAATTACTTGCCTAATAAAATTTAATAGAAAAAGGGAATTAGACGAAAATGATCCCAAACGGACGGTCCATCCTATCATTCCCCGGACGATACAAAAATGCAGTAAACAAAAAATTCGTAATGATATTTTCCGCTCTGTTTACTGGGAATATATTTTTATGCTGACAACAATGAGCAGCGTACCTCTGACGTTATATGGAACAGAGATGGACCGACTTATCGGGAAAGCCGACTATCCGACCACATAGTTAGCGATTAGTCGGCAAAAGATGCGGAGGTAGTCGGCACTTAATGCACCGCAGAATAACAGAAAATAATAAAACCGGCCAAGTGCGAGTCGGACTCGTGCAAGAAGGGTTCTGTACCATTATCGCAAAAAACGGTAAAAAAAACACGTTTTCTGTATGGGAGCCCCACTTAAATATTTATTTTATTCTGTTTTTAGTATTTGTTATTATAGCGGCAACATAAATACATAATTTGTGAAAATTTCAATTGTCTAGCTATCACGGTTCATGAGATACAGCCTGGTGACAGACAGACATAATCATTCGCGCTCGTTCGTAGAATACAGACGTGCTCGTTAGCAATATTTAATTAAAACAATTATAATAGTGACCTTCTTTATTGTACAATTTTTTGCCTACTGTGTATAGTTTAGTAAACATAATGAAAACTTAGAAACAGTGAAGTGACTATCAAATAAGATGGATAACAGTCCCTGTAATCCAATCGGCCGAGTGCAAGCCTCCACCTCGCCAGCGAAGACGACGGCGCAAATTCCAGCCCAATCAGATTTCTCGATTGAAGTCGCATCCACGCCCGACATACAAAGATGGATGTCAACCATTGAGCAGCACTTAAATGAGGTTTGCTCTATTGCCTCAGATGGCAAACTAAACTCGGAACAGAAACTAAAAATTTCTAACTTGTGTCGTAAAATAGGATCTGGCACCTCACAGATGGCAGTCTTATACCAATCTTTGAAGCAGAAAGCAATTCTAGCACACGACATGATTGATGCCTTAAAAGAAAAGCGCAATTTGACTGAACACATCTCGGACCTGAAGCAGACGATTAAGGATTCTGGCACTGCGGGCAATGTTTCGTTTGCCGACATGGTGAAAAAGGTGTCAAATGATTTCGTTCGACCGAACAATTTAAGCTCTGTGGTCATTTATCCTAGTGACAAACTCAAGTCCAGTGACGAAACTAAAGACATGGTAACAAAAATCATACGACCTGATCAAATGAAGCTGCATGTACGAGGTGTCCGCAAGACCAAAAATGGAGGTGTTATTATTAGCACAGAGACCAAGCATGACGCTGAAAAAATTAAGAACGCCGTCCAGCTTTCTACATCTGGACTAACCGCCGATGAGCCCAACAAGCGCAAACCACGGATCGTGATTGTAGGAGTGCCGCCTTCCCTGTCTGAAACTGAAGTCTTCAGGTGCATTTACGAACAGAATATACCCGACAAGTTGCCAGAGATGTCCATGGAGTCCTTTTTGGCCTCTGTTAAATTAAGCCACAAATCTGGGAAGAAAGATGCGTCGAGCTGTAATTACATTATTGAAATTCCAGCCAATATACGTAAAGCCCTAATTTCAACATCAAGGCTGTTTATAAATTGGACGTCCTGCCCTGTTAGGGACTTCACTCTGGTTACCAGATGCTACAAGTGCCAATTATATGGTCATGCAGCCAAAACATGCAGAGAGGTCAACTCTATGTGTGCTCACTGCGGTGAAGCTGGACACTCGGTGTCCGATTGCACGAAGAAAGCGGACACATCGAAATGCGCAACTTGTTCGCGCTTTAAAAAGCCCAACAAACATAAAACGGGAGACCCTGAGTGCCCTGCTAGGAAAATAGCGGAATACAGGCACATAAATTCTATCGACTATGAGGGCGTCTAGTACGTCATACTCAAGGTCACACGCGTTGAACGTTGCTGCTGACACTGCAATGGCCTACTAACCGTCAATTTGATGCTGGCTAAGCACATTAGTCGTTAACTGCAAAAATTAAGTGTATGTTTAATTTTACAATTTTGCTTACCAATTATTTCCGAATCTGTATATGTGTAATCAAAGTGCAATTTTTTGCAATATAGGTAAATTAGAAATTAAGTAATTATGACCTAGTAGTTTAGTTCTATGTTTATAGTTTTAAGTAAATTAAAATTAATTTTCAAAATTATACAATCTTGCCACTATTTTTAGACTTCTTATGTTAAATATTGTTTAAATTCTCTTGTCCTACGATAAGCATATTTTTAGAGCTCCTACAGCCTGTGATACAGGATTACCTAGTACAGGCATCTTACATTATTATACCTACATTAGTTATCTAAGATTGAAACTGTGTTTTTACCTTTCTAATTTCTGAATAAAGATTTATTATTAATAATATTAATAGACAGACAGACAGACGGACCGCGGAGTCTTAGTAATAGGGTCCCGTTTTTACCCTTTGGGTACGGAACCCTAAAAAAGTCGCTTTTGGTACTTGCTATGGGTTTTACATTTTAATTAAGTGGATTGACACTTTTTCAAGAACAAAACGTACTACCTACCAAAATATTAAACATAAAAGTTTATAGTGATGACCCGTCATGTCACCAACCAGTCAGAGAAGCCGACTATATGGTCATATATTTTATAGTCGTCAACTATTCGGCCTCGGCCATTTGAGCAACGACTATTCGTCTCGTTTGCCCATCTCTACTGGGAATACTTTTTTAGCAGCGTACCGTACATATAATACATACACATAGGGCAAACTTCCCTTTGTGTGTAGGTCACGGTGCGCGTTACAGGTTCCTTATTAACTCAGGGGTACCTGCACTCTTTGTCCGCTGAATACACACGCATTAGCTAGTCTAGACGAGTCCTGGACAAATTACGATAAAATAATAAATTTATGTTCGCCTCGAGGTCCTCTATTGTGACGAACTTTAATGTTAAATGGACCGTGACAATCTTTTTGTCTTCTCAACATTCATTTCGGAATATTTTTGCGTTTTGTTGTATTTTTTGTAATGAAACACAATTGTTTGAGGCGACATTTGTTTCGGCGAAATTAAATAGCAACTCATTAATTCAAACTGCTTTATTCGCAGCTTAATCAAAATCAACTAAAAAGTTTTGTATGGCATATACCTACTGCACCACTACGCCCCAAGAACTGTACTTCGCTTCGCCTTAGAAAGAAAACTATTGAAAATAGTAATTAACCAGCTACATATTTATTTGAAGTAGATAAAACAACCAAAACTAATTAGTAACATAACATCACAAAAGATCACACTACGCTTCACAGAGATTTAATGCTACAAACTCGAGTGCGATTTCAATCGAACGACGGCAGACGACCGTTGAACTAATCCTGGCAGCCATGGCACTAGACTGGCACTACAGGCAGCCAGTAAATCTGGCAACAACACGGCTCGCTCCAACTACACTTTTTTCAAGTATCACAACTCGGCAACGTGACCCCTGTAGTGTTACGCATTGAATTTTACAATTTTTGCACCGAACCATTTTGTAGTGCAGTTTTTTCTCCGAAATTGAACCGGTAGTGACAATGTATTTTTTTTCTACAAAAAGTTTTGGCTATTAATTTCACTGGGCACGTTTTTGAATGGTCGGAATCTTTAAAATTGATTGGTTTTTAATCCTTTTTGTAACCAAAAATGTATTTTCTTAGTGGTTTTTGACTGCTCTGTTATCCGAGCACAAAAAAGTTAACCAGACGTAATAAAATGACTTTATTCAAAATTCAATCGCCCCGCACTTGAACCTCTATCATCGATTAAATCCCGAAGCTCCCCATTGAATCTGACAAAAGTAACCTACATAATGACATCAAATAAGCGTTCAACTTATGAAGTTAATAACAGTTGCGGTTTGTTCGGGTCCAGAATAACTAACAGTTGGGAACTTTGGACCCCTTGACCGTACTCACATGTAAATAGTTTCTTTGAAACTAGGGCCATTTAAGGGAACGCTGCGAGCACATAAATCGAATAAAACAGCTTTTACAAAACAACACTTAGCGAAGGCAATGATGACGTCAAGTGCGTACAAGTCTATTAAGTTGTAGTAAAGTGTACTTACTATTTCCATGGTCCTACTCCTTACCATGGAAATAGTAAGTACAACTGGAACATTCAATGTAATAACGTGTCAAAAAAAAAACAATTCAATTATAAAATCCGTAAGAATTACTCATAGCTATAGAAAAACGTGTCGGCAAAGACTCACTGGATCTTCGTGTGTCCTCTTCAAACAATTGAAATATGATTTGTTATTGGTTGGTTTGATTAGACTGACTGTCACTCGAAACGATATTCAACCAATCAAACATTATTAGAAAGGGAGGCGTGTAGTTGCGATGTTGTGGTCGACGGTGAAGCACGCGCTTGTGACGCTTGCCTAGAAGTAACCTATGCACTCTTGACTTAAAGACCCCAGGCGTTCAGGAACTTTTCGGCTCGCGTTTTGGTAAAAGTGAACCTTCTAGCTGTACGGCTTACTATTTCCATGGAAAGGACTTACAATCCCTCTAAAGTTGTTCCGAAACTAAAACGCCTCGTAAGTATGTTGACGGAACGTTTTATTGAAAGAGAAGGAAAAGTTACTGAGCGTTTATGATACAAAGTTTTTATGAAGAGGATGCTATATAAATTTTGGATGGAATACATTGGGCGTGACTCAGTCTGAAGTGGATTATTTTGTTCAAGTATTTTTAACCAGTGATAGAAAAAGAGGTGTGTTATTTGCTCAGTTTAGAGAACAAGTTATTTGTTTGATGTGTGTACCTGTGTGTTTGTGTATCTGTCTGTGGCATTATGATACCAAACAACACGCAAAACACGAATTCAAAATCAGTTCATCCGTTTAGGAGCCATAGCTAGAATTCGTGTTTTTTTTTTTGTTTGAAAGTTGACTTTAACGATAGTGTTCTTAGTTATGTTTGATTAAAACATAACTAAGTTCTAAAATCGGTTCAAAATTTATGGGCGTTTTACTGTTTGAATCCGGGTGTTTTTGAAAGATATCGTGTCATAATTACGTGTTTTATAGATTATCGACCGAAGGGTGTCTATTACTAAGTAAGTAGATAAATAATGTAACATGAAATAAAATATGCGTCGGGGGTTTTTTAAATTTTAACACTAATAATATTATAAAGGCGGTAGTTTGTGAGTGTGTGTGTGTGTTTGATACTTCTTCATGCTCAAACATCTTACGGATTTAGATGAAATTTGGGATAGAGATAGATTATAGTCTGGAATAGCACATAGGTTACTTTTCGTCCCGGTATAATGTTCCCTTGGGATAAAAAAAAAACATTAAACACATTTTCGGGGGCGATAACCTAACTAGATCGATTTATCGCCCCCGAAACCCCCTGTATACAAAATTTCATGTAAATCGTTGGAGTCTTTGCCGAGATTCAGAATATATATATACAAGAATTGCTCGTTTTAAGGTATTAGATAGATATAGGTGGTTCAAGTCTATATTTATAATAGTGTTGAAGTTAATAACATTTCGAATGAATTGAAAGCATCATCGTTAAGAATTACAATAGATTTTTTAACTACCTACCAGCTAATTATTATTGCCTTGCAAGTAGCAAAAAAACCGTCGATACAAAATCGTGATCCTAACATTCACTGACGTCGTAAAATCACAACAGCTCATTAGAATTGAAGCAGCATCAGCTGGCAACATTCCCATCTCAGTGAAGTGAAGTATTGCGTCACGGTAGGACCACACCAGTGGCTGCGCGTGAGTTGATCAATCATTCCGATCGAGCACTCGATAACGCAGCGCCTCTCAAAGTTTGAATTGAGAACGTGTCAGTCGTACTCGTAAAACATCCAATAAATCTTGCTGGTGCTTCTGCAATTAGAGTTTATTTCGTGAGTTTTGTATCTGGTTTCAAATTAGATGACACTCTTTATCACGTTTAATGATGGTATACATTTTTCATTTAATTTATTTGTTGATATAATAGCCCTCGCCTGTTCTTGAATACCGTAAAAGAAAAGAGACCAAATGTTACTGAGAACAGTTCTCCTGCCCGCTAACTACCTTCAACCGAAACGGTTACGAATCTATCTGCAATGGGTGGCGATCATCCTCCCCGGTCGGTTCCTGCATTGTCGAGGCGGGGGGCTCAGTAGCCGTGGCTTGGTTACCTTTGGTGAAGCGAAGAGGAACCCGAGGAGAGGCCGCTCGTCAGGGCTTTTGCCGATTAAGCCGACGACGTAGCGGCCAACACTTGTTATATTGCGGTGCCGCTTGGTAACAGAGGTGACATCACAACTTTGGCGGGCCGCGATGTCGTATGGAGCTTCCCAGGGCCGCCCATACGATATCACGGCTGAGGCTTAGAGGCCGCGACGAGAAAGGATCGCCGGTATTGCGGTGCGGTGCGCTCTCCTTACATCCCGCAGCCTTTACGGGGTCGCCACCGTCTGACAGCGGACGCGGTGGGACCGCAGGGGAGGTCCAAAAAATTGGTAGGTGGCGTCACAGGGGGACTAAAGGTGCCACACACAGGGTCGTTTGGCGCCCATGTGCTGGTATGATCCCTGGGGTGGTCACAGCGTGCAATGGGTTCTGGTGGATGGAGGGTACCTCCCAGTGGAGGGTCTGGTGACGGACTGCTGCGGTGGGTTCGCGGTTAGTGCTAACGCGTGCCCGTATTCCCGCCATAAGCGGCTCAGGAGGACACCGTGGAGTTTTAGTGGGTTGGAGTCCCACATAACTTCGCTATCTCCCCGTGGTGGCGTAGTATGCATGAGCATTTCTCCAGGATATAAAAACAAAAATGCGGTGGCTATCATAACTTGCCCGGCCCTTGTACTGTCCATGGGCTCCATTTTCAGCAACCTCCTTATGATATACGAATAACGGTTTGAATTAATGGTGAATAGAATAGATTTGAAGTGGGTACTGAAGGGACTCTTTAGCTTAGGGTCTTACCGATACTTTTTGAAGCTATAACAAACCATGATTTGTTTCTTCCAACACATTCGTAGGTATCCTATTCTGAGTTCAAATAACAAAACAAAATCATATTTATTTTTCTTCCACAAATAACACTTATCAACAAAAGTTCAAAAATAACGATATGCCACATAGTTATTTGCGGAAGACTAGTGCCTGAACTAAGCAGTAATCTGTATTTCAGGACATCAGATCCTCCCAAATAAGTCTTCAAGAGCTAAAAACTGCAAGTATTTTCTGCCAGCCTGTATGTTGTCAGGTTCGTTACAGCATGCGATGTTCTTCGTAACATATACATCCCACTAACGACGACGTAAAAAGCAAGTCATTTGAAAATAACACATTATGTTCTTACATGAACGACATACTTAAGTTTAAGACTTAAGTCAAATGCAAAGTCAAGAGGCTCTTGAGATTATGGTGCACTTAAAATACTGACGAAAGGAGTAAGCTAATATCTTAACAGTGGACGTTTAACAGATTCTAGTTAATTCTCAAAACTGATGATATTGTGTGGTTACCGTATTTGGTATATGTGAATTACTATGGTATGGTCTTGTTATAGGGGTATGCGGAACAGGATGGAAATTCCCTCTCCTTTGAAAACGGAGGATCCACCAACCAGACGAGTGTTGTATCTGATAGGCAACCGCTTGATAGTGGTTCTCGGTCTGTTGTATAATTTTCAAACCGCACGGAGAACTTTGATTGTGCGATAAGATTTGTGTGACATTAAGTCTTATTTTACTTCGTAGTGATAACTGATTCTTGATGTCCATATAGGAATAAGGGACTCCGCGCACTACGCGGCCACGACCACGACCAGTGGCCGCAAAACCATTTGCGGCCAAATGCACGACGTTCATATGGTTTCTTTAGTTAACCTGGTCGTTGCGCCCACTGGTCGTGGTCGTGGCCGCGTAGTGCGCGAGGTCCCTACTTACCAAACAGATTTAATAATAATAATAAATATAGTTGTGCAATTATCCATTAAATGAGCGAACTCCGGAGGTATACCTCAACATGGTAATTACCAGTCATCACGAATCCTAACATACTTAGATAGAAGACATTAAATGTCCACTAAACCTAGTTTTCCAGCGAATTTACTGTCTATCAGAGGATGGCAGTCAGGAAGTCAAAACAACTATCATTTAGAGCCGTTAAACATTATAAAGACCTAAAACTATTAAACGGCACATTTCTAGGAAGCTCATTGAAATATTTAATTTAAGACCAGCATCTGCCAGCAACTTCAACATCGAGAACGTCGGAAAATATCACAAGTGAACGCATTTCCGGGATAAAAATCCTATGTCCTATGGACATGGCCTATCAGTGTGCCAAGTTTCATGAAAATGCGTCCGGAAGTGAAAAGGTAACAAACATAAAGACAGAGTTACTTTCGCATTTATAATTTCAACATTAGAATGAAGGCATATAAACAAATCTAGATGTTAGATGTTCTAGTAGTTTTAAGTACCTAATTTTAGTTTTACGTCTTCGAGGAAATCAATTAAGAATTTAGTAGAATCAGCCGTTTAGTGTAATAATGTAGTAGTACATATTATCACACTGTTGAGCACCTATAAAGACTAAAATGAATTTTAGAAGTGAATTGAATTTATTTCATAATAAAACCTGATCTGAAAGAACATAGATTTTGGTAGCATCAACTACGTGTAAAACAAACAGGAATAAAAAAAAAAAACAATCAAAAAGTGTACCTGGTTTAAAATTAGTACAATATTCTAAATCAAGAGAATCCGTAACGAAACAGGCCGGCAAATTACAAATAAAGTTCTAACATTTTATAAAACCAGAGACAGACACTTAAACAGACCATCAATTAAAGAAAAACAGCATGTATTAGATGTTAATCGTCCGAGAAAGTTGTAAGTGTCAAGTAGAGGAAACGGGTTGAAATCAGCCGGACAGAAGTTATCGACGGAGCCTTCTTTACGAGAAACACGAGAAGCTACTATGTGTATGTAACCGATTCGCTGGCCGCAAGGCGCAAGTATAGAAGCTACATTTATTTATTTATACTTTGTTAGTCCTCTCTCTTGGATTATAGGCCTTAAATCACTCATTTATATTTATACGTATAATACATTATTAATGATGTTATTGACTTATACAATAAGGACAGGACAGGCCTTACCACGCGCCTTCTAACGCTTCAATATTTTGCTCAGGACAAAGGTTATACCGAAGCGAAGCGAACTTGACATGCGGTCGGCTGTTTTCGGGAGCGCTCGTGTGCGCGACATATAAAGATAAATATATGTTTATTGCATAACTGTGTACATTAAGGTCTTATTAATAAACATTACATTTTTAGATTTTTTTGAAAAAAGTTAAGTAAAGAAAACAAAAGACCCGACTGCTTAAAAAGCGAACTAACAAGACATAAACAAGAAGAAAATCATGGCACATGCTGTGCCATGTTTTTTTTAATTAACTTTTTTTATTTATAACTTTTTAGTTGTTTTTTTTTTAGAATTAGGTACATTTAAACATGTAAGTATTATATATTTTTGAAATCACCTCTTAAAACCCTTTATTTTGATACCCCACACGATGGGTTTGAAAGAAAAAAAGAATTTGGTGCCCCACAATATGGCGCCCAAAAGCCGCCATTTTTTATTTTCCAATTTTAATGTTGACGTAAGAATCATCAAAATCGGCCAACGCGTTTGGTCTCTAGAACGCCACATAGGAAATAACATACATACATAAACTGATAAACACATTACCCTCCTTGGCAGTCGGGTAAAAAATGTCGTGTTTCTTGTAAGATAGACGCGTATAAGCAAATGTTCGGATGGCACTACCTTTACTATTCAAATCTATGCCACAGATAAGTCTATTAAGCTAGCCGAACTTGCTAAAGCTAGAGAAAATCTGTTTTAAGTTATTCAAATCCGGAGTTGCTTGGGTCTCTCGCCCTTTTGACTACCCTAAGTCCGTAAATAAATTATGCATGTCCCCTCTAACCGGTTATAAGACAACATTACGAAACCAAATAGTCCATAGCAGATTAAAACTCCGTCAACATAGCCATAGAAAACTTCATCTACTTTTTGATACGACGGTAAATTAAATTAAATTGTTTGGGCTCTGGTAGCTGGCCACGTTTATTGCAGCGTCAGAAGCGCTGTATAGGTCATCTAGAGTGCACACACCAGCAAGTGGGACATATTCTGCGGTGCCCCTGTACAGACTATGTGACTCGTGGGATACCTCCCACGAGTTAATAATTTTGCCAAATGATATTTTCAACAACCTATTTGGGTACAACTAAAACTCATATAAGAAATAGAAGTATGATCAGTCAAAGTTTGAGAACCATCGACAGATCATATATCGTTATTTTATTGAAAGTTAATTGATGTATGCGGGCTCGAAAATGTGCCACGGCTTCAACAATAAACACTCTATTGAGATACAGACGGATAACCCAGTTTCACCCATATACATAGTTCTTTCGTATCGTGGTTGGAACTTATACGGGTGGCAAGTTAGTAAATAGAAGAAATTCTATTTCAGTAACAATCTGCGAATGCCCTAGATAAAGTTTTCTGGCAAACCGAAAACGACGTCTTATTTTCTTTGTCGGTAATTTTTTTTGCCACCGTCTTAGAAAATACGAAATAGAACGCAGTATTTTAAGTTGGTGGTAGAGCTCGAACTCTTTATGGAAATGATATGACAGAAAACTGTGAATGAAGTACAGTTTTTCATAGTCGTTCCATCTATAGACAAGATAAATTAAATTAAAATGCTTTTTAAGCTACATAATTTATCTAGTAGTTAGAAGACACGTTTCAATCGACAATCCATCGAAATAACTTATAACTTCATATTGATATCTTGAGTAAATACACCGATACAAAGAGTAAAACGCGCATAACTTTGGCACGGCAGAACCGATTTTTATCAAACATAGCTAAGAACACTCCCGACAAAGTCATCTAGTATAATAAGTCCAAAAAAATAAAACTAAAAAAAATTGGTTCTGTTTAGGAAGAACCAATTTTATTTTAGTTATTTTTAAAACTAAAATAAAATTGGTTCTTCCGTTTAGGAAGAAACGTTTAGAAGCTAAGGTGCCACAGACAAATGCAAATACACTGATACTCACTCCAAACTTATAACACCTCTTTTTCCGCGTCAGGGGTTAAAAACAAATTTGGGTACGATATCACAACATCAACTCATTTTATCAAGCATCCAACAATAAAGCAGATTCTCTATGAACCGATGGGGAAGGTTGATGGAGCCGACAAGTTCTGGAGCGGCAAAATTTTGCAATAAATTACGTTATGCCATCGCGCATCTTTCTTTTCTACGAAGCCCGACAGTGAACGCACTGTTGGTCGTGTCAGCTTCTTAACAAAAACACTAGTTCACAAGGTTTAGTATATACTTGCTACCGCTTGTACACAGGATTATATTGTTCTAGTTTACTTTAGTTTAGTGCCAATTCAAAGAAACTTCATATATTTATTTGTTGTTTGCAGACAGTTCCAGAATTAATATTTTGAGAATAATAGGGGCTGAAGTTCAGTTCAAGTCAAATGTGAAATGGATATTTTCGTTCTCTTTTTCTAACCCAATCAAGACGATTCTGATTAATTTAGGTAAAGAGTTTACTTGCTGACAGAAAAACTAGGAATATAGTTGTCGTCAAACTTCTTGGCCGCCATGAAGTCGGCTACAATGGCTGCGCAGCAGTAAATCTCATACAAAAATAGAACCGTTTCGTGCCTTGCGCATCGGAAAGCCAACTTCAGGGCGGCCCAGAAGTTTGGCGAGCACTAAACTTTCATATCTCAGTTGAGAAACCGAAAAGCCAGAAAATGCTTACAAATCAGCAAGTTTTGCCGCCATCAATCTATGTTTTTATCTGCACATGACAAATAATCCTCCAACGTAAAAATAGAAAACCCTCATTCCCGAAACAAACACCCAATTTATAAATCAAAACCAAAAACAATAAAACAGCCAACAAACAATATTAACCAGCGACAATCTCCGCACAATAATCACGTTCAATTCTCACAGTGTCAAGTAACAAACGGACAAACATACATAATGCATGACACATTATAAGTGCACCTTAGCCGACCGCAAAAGTGTGCTGCGAGAATGCTAACACCGTTTTGGTAAAGCTCTCTCGATAATGCGAGATGCGGAAGCGAAAATACGGAATACGGACCTGCAGACGCCTCTAAGGTGCCTCCGAGCCCAAGTGAGCATTGGTCGTAAAAAGACTTATTTATTGTAGAAACTTGTGTTGAAGTACTGTTATTCTTGAAGCATAGGACGACGTGACAGGCATTATAAGGTGTTGTAATGGTTGAAGCGAGGTTTTATTCTGTTGCAGTTTTATCCGACGAAAGCTTTATTTTAATCTAGCAAAAAGTTGACAAATTAGTATTTTGATTTACATTGAAATTTAGCTAGATTATTCTTGTGTAAGTGATGTAAAGGGAGAGAATGCCAACTACGACCAAATGTATGAAATGAAGAAAGATTTAACGAAGCCAAAAATTCTTTTGGAATATTGTGAATAATATAGGAGCAGTGGTGGCCCAGTGGTATCGGCCGCGACTTACAAGTTGTAGGTCGTGGGTTAGAGCCCAGGCTTACTTTGTGTAAATTATTTCATCACCACTGCTCTCAAAACGGTGAAGGAAAACATCGTGAGGAAACCGGCATGTCCTAGAACCAAAAAATCGAAGACATGTGACATCCACCAACCCGCACTAGACCCGCATGGTGGTTTACGGCCCATTCCCTCTAACAGAGAGGACGCCTGTGTCCCAGCAGTGGGAACATTAATAGGCTGATGATGATTGTTATGATGATGTTAACCACGGAACCACCTTGCCCTTGCCACCTTCTTCCAAGATAACGATAGATAGGAAATCAGTCTACATATAATACAGTTCTCAGTAACTGAATCCAACCCCAGTGAGTATCACAAAGCAGGGACCAATCAAACTGCCTCAATGCGCCAGCACATTGCACTAGACCAACAGTACGTAATGATCTCGGTTCATCTGGCTTCAATCACGTTCAATTCACAAGTCGTTCGGTCCCAATCCCATTCAATAGAGATAGCGGTGCACCTCTGTTGAACTAGGTGCTCTCTTGATTGATGTTTTCATTCATCTTTTTCGCTCACAGTTTTATTTTGTATTTGCTTGTTTAGCTTAAAATTGGGAAGGTGAATTTTGAAAGTGTTTTTGAAGAGGCAAGTCAATATCGATGAAATTTTGCAAATTAAGCTTAGGCATATAAAGATCTATCCAACGAAATTTACAATTGTAAGCAATTTAGCATCAACACAGAAAAATAGCCTATTCCATTTCATGGCTGTTTTAAACTTACTCTGCAAGAGGAAACTGACGATATCGTGCTTTTAAAATGCATAGACTTTTCTCTAACCCTTTACCCAACTTTTCGTTACTGCAACTTGGCTTGTAACCGAACTTGTCAGCTGAAAATCCGCAGAAAAGTTCCAATCATGTCAAGTCGCATTTCATTGCCAAATACCTTTTTTGGTGCCAATGCCCACCATAGAGACTGAACACCAAGCAGGCCAGCAATGTTGAAAATATCTCTCGAAAAAAACTCATGAAACAACGGTTCTAATTTTAAATACTCACACAGAACAAAATGTTTCGAAATTCGAATGCAAGTAATCTAGTCCACACACCAAACAAAGCCAACCAACATGAACATCCCCGTTTAGTACAATACGCGCCCTGTATGTCGTTGTTAGCGATACACAAAATACCTTCCCTTTTATACGAGAAAACGCCATCAGCAGACATATTAACATGTGAGGTACAGTCGTAAATTTTTATATGAACGGGTAACACGTCACCGTGATGACGTGTACGATGGGAAGTATGGCAACACCGGCAACACACGTCGCATGCTCCGTTATTTTTGCGTAGAAGGGGGAAAATTGCGTGACGGAGTTGCAAACGAGACAGTATGTTTTCGCACAAACAATGCACGCACGATTTGAAATATCTGTTTTGTACACATCATACCCATAATACGTGTGATAAGACTGACAGGGGATTTGGGTGTTTTATTTATTTTGCAGCTTAGTAGGTCAGATTTTAAAACCTGTAGCATCTTTCTTTGTACAGATTTTAGCGTTTATTAGAGCCACATTAGTTGCTAAACGTTTTCCGCTCTTTGACATTGACAGTTACGTTTCGTCACGCTTGTTAGTGTTGCCATAAGAAAAAAATATTTTGACACCAAGCTGTTGATTTTCTTGTTGTATATTATTATCGGCGAAATAACAAAGCAGTAGCTGATGTCCCGTATAATAAATCATCAATTAATTATACTTCGCACATTATCATTACAGTGTTAACAAGCATGAACCATAAAGTTTCGAAAATCCATATCAATAACAATTTACGCATTAACACTTTAAGTTCCCACTACATTCCACTTAGCGTTAAGTACGTAAGTAAGTAAGTACAGAAAAATCTTTAAAATACTTGAAAAATTCCATTTTAACATAATCTAGGTAGGACCCACCTACAATCCTACATTCAATTTTATACCTTCATCTGGTATTAGTAAAAGTTAAATTTGAATGGTGTGGACAGTCTTTAAATATAATCGGTTGGTTAAGGGAAATTAATACCGTGGGATATTGAGAGGACATCAATCATCAGACAACTAGCCTTAATGGGGCATCGACAACTTACCATTATATCCGTTGAAGTTTAATTTTCACTTATTATAGTATATTGGCCATTAATATATCAACACAAAGAAGTTATTAAAGACATAAATATTCTTACGAAATAAATGTTTAACGTTGTTCATTGAATTTAATGGTCGTCTGATCCACAGGTGCTGTCTCATTATCTCGCAACAGAATTGAGGCTCAAGAGAAGTATAGAGAATACCGCCTTATTGTGATTTATAAAAAATATCGTTAAACCAAGGATAAGATTAATAGATTACCAAAAAAATTGAACACTAATTTTTCTTTTGACACATAATCAAAAAATTATGACGATACAGTGATTTGAAATATCGTGTGACGTCCATTGATATATTAAATAAACACATTACCCTCCTTCGGCAGTCGGGTAAAAATCGTGACTTCACGGTGTGCTACACTTTATACTGACAAAGTGACGTCACAAGCCCCCACTCCTGAACTTTAATGCGCTTTATCTTTGTCAGTTTTTATTTATTTGATAATGCAAAAAATACGGGTCCAATATTATTTGATAATCTCACTAACGGACTATATATAATTATATTTTTTTACCCAGGCAACATCCCTATTCTGTCAATTACATTGTATCAGAAAATTAATTATTTGGAAAAGAGATTAAAGAAATCGATGCACGCAATAATGTTATAATGCCGACAAATTTTCAACTTTTCTCTGATCCCTGGTAAATAAGCTTTGCTCACTCCTGACCTAAGACGTCAAATCCGCTTTTAAACAGTATTTTTAACTGAACATAGTTTAATAAATAAAATACTTACTATGGCCATACTTCGAACCCAAGTCGTGCTATCGTCCGACACAGTAAAGTCTGTGTTTTCATATGCGCGTGTCAGGAGAGATTATGCGTGTCAAACTTATCTTTCTATGATAAGAAGCCGGGCATGTCAGAAGTAGGACATTAGAAGACTAAAGTAAATTCCTAATATCCAAACTAATGTTATCTTACTAATATTATAAATGTGAAAGTTTGGATGGATATGTGTGTGGATGTATGTTTGTTACTCAATCACGCTAGAATGGATGTACGGATCTGGATGAAATTTGGCATATACATAGATTATAGTCTGGAAAACACATACTTTTCGTCCCGGTATGATGATTCCATTTGGGATAAGAAAACACTTTTCACGCGGGCGAAGCCATTGGTAGAAGCTAGTAATAAATATAAATGTTTTTAAAAAACCCCAACTTTAATAGATTTTGGTTTAGAGATAGACGTGACCTTAGAGAAGAACATAAGATACGTTTTTTATCCCGGGAGGACGTTCCCTTTGGATAATTGCTGACTTCTGAATACCAGCGAAGTTGCTGACAGAAGCTATACGCAGCTATACGCAGTGGTCATGAAATAAACTAGGAACACAAACCAAAGGTCTTGCCTGGATTCAAAACTTTAATCTCAGGGTACGACACGGCCCCCCGGTGGGTTCCGATTGCATTGTCGAGGCGTGGGGGCTCAGTAACCGTGGCTTGGTCACCCACGGTGATGCGAAAAGGAACCCGAGGAGGGGCCGCTCGTCAGGGCTTTTGCCGATAAGTCGACGACGTAGCGGCCAACATGTAGGTTGCGGTGCTGCCTGGGCGACATCGCAACTGAGGTGGGCCGCGATGTCGTATGGGGCCACCCAAAACCATACAATATCGCGGCTGAGGGTTGGAGGCCGTGGCGGGAGAGGAGTGCCGGTATTGCGGTGCGCCGCTCTCCCTACCTTCCGCGGACTGGACGGGGTCGCAACCGTCTGATGGAAGACGCGGTGGGACCGCAGGGGCGGAGGAGTTTCGGTATAGCGTTTGGCCGATCTCCCTATCCCCTGCGGCCGAAAAATTGTAGGTGGCGGGGCCAGTGACCTTGACCCGATACAAGGGGACCACGGGTGTCATAAACGGGGTCGTTAGGCACCCATGGGCTGGTTTGGTCCCTGGGGTGGTCACGGCGCACAGTGTGTTCTCGTGCACCGGTGATGGGGGGTACTCCCCAGAGGAGGGTCCGGTGACGGACAGCTGCGGCGGGTTCGCGGTGAGTGCTAACGCGTGCCCGTGTTCCCGCCATAAGCGGCACAGAAGGACACCGTGGAGTTTAAGTGGGTTAGTCCCACATTACTGCGCTATCTCCCCGTGGTAGCGCAGTATTCATGAGCATTCCTCCACGTTAAAAAAAAACTAAAAATAAAGGGGACGACACGTAGGAGAACTACATCAATTAGAACTGATCCAAAATCTGGAGATAAGTGAATAAGTTTATAAGTTTGTACAGTTAGTGACTGTATAGTCTAACCACCTATTACCTACTATTCTAAGCGTAAATAAAATATTAACTTACGCCTAAATCTAGATATGAAACAAAACCTGTGTACCAATTTGTACAATTTAATGTTACATTGTTTACTGGCCTCCGATAGTATTTGTACAATGTCAGCCAGTAAACTAGGTCGAACCTGAACTAGATTTTCCGCTAGGCTATATTTTTTAAAGCGACACTGACACGGAAACGGTGCCTGCGCCCGCTTTGGTGCGTACACGCAGGTCATGGCAGCAGGTACATACTTATTTAAAGAAAAGTATTACATACATGCCTACATTCGTAAAATCACGACATGCTACGACCCTTAGGCCCAGTTTTCTGACCCGTAGTTAACTCAACCAATGGTTAATAATGCAAAAAAAAATCGGTAAAACACCATTTTCTCCAGTTTTTGACCTCACAAATTAATGGTCATAAAAGTTGGAGAGTTAATTATTTGACTATTTGCAAGACTAACAATTGAGGAACAAACGCATTTAACTGAAATTTGAAACTATTGGTTTAACATTGAAGAGTTAATTATTTGAGAATTTGTTACACAAAAATTAATGAGTAGACGCATTTTACCGAAATTTTAAACCATTGGTTAGCATATTTAACGATTGGTTTTGTTAACTACGGATCAAAAATTGTGCCTTAGAGAAGTAGGCTGGACCAATTTTGATGAAATTTAGCATGAAGGTAGTCAACATCCTGGATTAAGACATAGGATTTTTATCTCGGGAATATGTTCCCTCGGGATTATTTTCGACTATCGTGCGGGCGAAGCCGCTTGCAGAAGCTAGTCTGTCCATACATGCGGGCTGCACGCCTATAGTTAGTACTGTAAATCTTGACACAAGGGTGAACTATGACCTGGCTTATGACATAGGATTCTTTTTATCTCGATGAAACGATAGTACTGTTAAGGGTCAAAAGTACAGTCACACTCTACCAAAATAGCAGCGCATTTTTTTTTGCCAAATTAATTTCATCTTTTCACGGTTGGTAGGTAAAATCTATACTTTAATTTCTATACAACACTTCTGGATAATTTAACTTCTTCTACAAAAACTAGCCATTTGAGTTTTGGGAGAGTAAGACTGCACTTTTGTTCCTTGACTGTACGTTCCCTTGGTATAATAAGACACTTTTTACGATGGTCACGGGTTACATTACAATTTAATAGCCACAGTATTCACTACTTCTTTAATCAAAAGTACAGTCTTCTAGTATGTTATTCTAACTCTTCCTTAGAGCTTCGTTGCGAAGTAGTAAATTTTAAGAACTGCAACATGCAAGTGCTATGCTCAAAGGGCATAAAGTTGTAAAACAAAGAAATGGATAATAAATTAATATTATACGATCAGCTGTAAATTTTATGAGACTGACTAAACAATTACGTTTTCAGCTTTAATAGCATTTTCAAATGGTACGTACTTTCATTCCAATTTATCCTCAGTTACAATCTTACAACACCACTTTAACAATTTTAGACCACATCATCGCTTAACATCAGGCGAGATAGTGGTCAAACGCTAGCCTATAAATTATAAAAAAAAAACATAAATTTTTCACCAATTGAAAATACGGTTTACTTTTTCAAAACCGCTCTTTCCTTTGCACTTTATAAGTTGGCAGAAAAAACCGTCCATAATAAGCCGATGCCACTAATAAAAAAATACAATAATTTAACTTCTTTTTAAATTAAAGGCGTTCTAAATGTTTTTTTTGACATATTTGTCTAGTAAGTTGTTTTTTTATAAAGGGGCTTTTTAACCATTGTCAAGACATAGAGATTCATTTTAGACTAAAGATTATTTTATTTTATTTATTAAATTACCTAATTAGTATCTACATGTAGGAATCTAGTTATTATCAGGTGTATGTGTGGGCTACATTCATGCACCTGCCCAAATATTTACCTACCTAAACTATGACGTCAAGTGTAGGTACCTACAGCATATATTTGGAGCATAACTGTAAAACGGCTGTTGTCAACTTGTCTCAATATTTTCGTTGCTGTCTTACTCTGTTAACAATTTCTAACTTAAACGAAAGTTAAGAACTTAGATTAAGTTGTTGTCGGCCGAAAACGATCAATCGCGCTATGTCAAGACTGTTAAAAGACTTTTGGAGATTAGATTAAAAGTTTCAGACTTCAGACCGCAGTTTTTCGCATTAAGGTTGCCCTAATCGACGGCACGAACTATTTTGTGCGCGGGGTTAAAATACATGCTATCTCATCCGACAACGCGTGCGAAAAAGATAGATGCTTTGATGAGCAGTAAGAAGCTAGTTCGCGTACGAATAGACACTTTTGCAAATTTGTAGCGAAATGGATGATGATTTAGGATCGCGCGAAATTTTATAAACATACCTTTGGGAATATGGATATCGCGAAAAAAAACTACTAAATGTATCTGTTCAAAATAAAATTATTTGCATTGTTGAACTACTAATCTATCCCTGTATGGTGACTGTTTTGCAATTTTCCTTCTTCTTATGGCATTTATTTGCGCCCAAATATGCGTTAAAACTAGTGTTGAAATTAACTTTCGACGCTCATAACTTTTAAATATATATTTTTTTTACTTTTTTGTTTCCATACAGGGCTAGATAAAGATGATAAAAATTGATATATTTTTTTATTTTGACCGTGGTGTACGTTCAACATAAAACAGTGGAATAATCGCACAGACTACGTTTGTATGGAAGAATGACAGACTAGGCTTACCTTACCTTACCTTAAGGCTCCCGCAGATAGGCACGGCACGACAACGATGCGACAATCCTTTTATCTCTTCATCCTCATTGTTCAACGGATACATTATCTGTATAACAATTTCTATGAAAACGCATTGTCGCATCGTTTTCGCAGTTTGGCGTGTCTTTGAAATGCGAATACCTGCGATCTGAGCTCTGAAACAGTGTTAGCGGATGTATCGACGTGCGCAGACGCTGTCTTACCATGTTTGGAAACGGTCGCCTCAACTGTCACGAGCCCACAATCTTCGCAGAACTGAGGGGTTGTTATGTGCTCACAAAACGACACAAGTATTCCCTCTATTAGATTCCGAGAACACCCACAGATATTTTAAAACAGGTTCTTTAATTACGGTGAAAGATGAAAGCGCGATATTGACTAAAACCAGAAATTACAGCAAGTCTTCCGAATGAACGCACTGAGGCATCTGCATAATAATTACATTAGTAGTCCGTGCTTTGTTCCTCTTCCCACTAAAATATCTTCAAGAGAATAAAGCCTAGGAGGCGGAAAATAAGCTTTTTGGCGCTAACAATGAACTACAGAAACTCAGAAAGAGTTACAGTTTAAGTCTCTGTAATTAATTTTGCATACAGTGAATTAAACATGGTTTGCAGTGGTCCGCTGTATAGGAGGATGAGTGCGCGGTTAGAGATGAAATTTCAGATTACAGAGGCAATTTCGACCAACAATCGATCATTGATAAGATACCAAATCGTAATTGAAAAGTACGCCTGAATTACCGGACATAACACAACACAGGTAGGTATACTATGGTACGATCGTGTTCATTACTTCGAATCTTGTGCTTATATTCTAACGCTCTTACAAATAAACGCGGAATAAAGTTATACCAGGCATAACAAAGGAATAACCATACATTTTTATAGGTTTATACTTGGTATAACTTTATGCCGCGTTTATTTGTAAGAGGGTTAGTCCATTTTAAGGAAACTGCCTCCACTCTCATCTACCCAATCGTCATGAAATCTAAAAAATTCCTCGCATTAAGAAACAAGCTAAAACTGCCAATTTGATTGGAGAAAATTCTTACGCAGTCTAATAAAATATTTAACATGCCTTATCTTTACGCCCGCATCAAGGAATTAAACACAAGTGCAAAAAACCGCTACTTTCATTCATGTCAAGCAAATGTTTCCTTGTAAGAACATGTTTTTTGTTAAATAATTAATACCGCTAATTGCAAAAACTGCGAATTTTCTGAAAAACAAGAACGAATCAAACAAAATGGTGTAAAAGCAGGTGTCGGCAGATACGGATCTCTTTTGAGAAGTACCGGTGGACACGCCATGTGCAAAACACAACAAAATGGCTTCCCTGACAGATGACATTGATTTCAATGACAATAATTAGGTATGGACTTTGCATTCGGGGAAATAAAAACAACAGGTGCACTAAATAATGTTTGTATTGCGTTCGATACAACCATTATTTACAAATTTACCCTTTTTTATTTTTGGCGTTTTCTCATTACAAAATTGGTACCTACATGGTTATGTACCAATTTTGTAATGAGTAAACTACAACTTTTGCCAATAAAGAAATAAAAACAAGCAACATCGTCATTATGATTGACATCTGGCATTTGTGCTCCTTTTGGCTGTCACTGCTGTCAGTTTTTCAGACAGGTGCTGATTCGAGCGTTTTCAGTCTGTTTCAGTAGTCTTTTGAAAACATTTTGTAAATATTCAAACGTAGAACAAAATATGGTTTTACGGTCTTGTATTGGTCATTTATTTATTAATTTTAGACTAGCTTCTATTCGGACGGAAAGTAATGGGTAGCTCGCCCTCCGATAAGGACTAGGCCCGAGTCACGGTAGGGATGTCTAACAGTACCTTTATACAAACGGTCGGAACGCGAGTCATACCTACCTACGCGTCTGGAATTCAGCCAACACTCGATACACTACAGTCGCAGACAGTCACGAACGGTGTGATTGTTTTGTAAGCAGTAAGTGTGAACATTGCGATGTCGATCCATTTTCAAGACAGGATTCAAAACTTATAAATTTTCATAACACTCAAAACTGGTATCAAACGAATACATGCGCTGCGCAGTTATTATGCAAACCTCCACCACTTGTTGAGATGAGCTACATAGCCTACATACAAATGCGCCACCAGCTAGCTGCAGGTGTCAGGAGATACCGATCGTGTTAAACGAGTACCGGTGCCGTTGCTGGGGATAAAGTTGTCACCCATTAATAAGATGTCGCGTGAGGAGAGCACGCAGTTTGTAATGAGGAGATGAAGGGAGACTTGAAATACTTGTCAATCGTAAACTTTTCTGGAGTTAAACAAATAATCAGAGTCCTATTTAATAAACCGACGGGCGATAATCTGTTCAAACTTTATTTATAACTTATTTGCTTTGTCAAACAGCGCCTGTTGCAAAAATTTGACAATTAAGTCAGATTTTGACAAATATGTCACATTTTCAATTAATATAAATATAGTCTTGGTCCATAAAAGGTCAATATTTTAAATCAAGTCCAAAAAATCAAAACAATGATAAATATAAGGAAAAGTGTCATCTATTCAAAGCTATAAAAGTGATTCAAATAAACACGGTTGCGATCCGTACAGTTCTTAAAAAACTTGATAGCTTTTTTAATAAAAACCGAATATTAATTCTTTGGAAGAACCTGTTTGACTGCGGACTACAAAATTTTATTTTAGTGTTGTCGTACATAAAAAGTCTCTCTTTGTCTCCTTTTGTTACTTCGAACGTTGTACAATGTTTAAGGCTACAGACACATCGGTTGACCGACTGAATCGCATGAGAAACACAAACACACTAATCCTATAGCAAATATTGTGCTCCATTGTTTGAAAGTGAACGCGTGCTGATTTTTTCGTCGTTTTATTTTTCAAACAACTTTTTTTCATACACAAAAGAGTTCCCAGACATTAAAAATAAATTCGATTGTTGTCTACTGGTTTTTGTTGCGCTTAAAATCGCATTTTTATTATTTGGGTTAGGCTATGTTTGATGTTATTCACATTGGGATTATAACTTAGCCATTTATTTTAAAACTTAGCCATTTGTTACAAATTTGTTTAATCAACTACAACATAATTTAACTAAAATATGATGAACTAATCAATTACTTATATACCAAAATGATATTCTCCTGCCCAACTTTTGTTTTATCAAACATTTAAGTTCAAAAACAAAAGGTAACCTCTTCAATTAGGCCGCCTATAACATGATTGACCTCATAATCACTATTCACCACATATAATTCAGACAGTAATAACTCGGTTTTGTGAGAGTCCGAACATAAGTTACGAAGAAAAAACACCTGTCGCCGACATAGACTGAACGTATGAACAGGTAAGTAAACATTTGGATACCTTAGCCTAGTGACAGCGTTGAATAAAGCATTCCTATTACTCATACTTCTCTGGCCTCGCAGATAATAAAAATAACTTTGTCTTTGACGACATTTCGTTTGGGACGAAACAATCACACATTAAAATATTTTGCTGGTGTCAAAATATTAAGGTCTTCTTTGACAGTCATCCAGATTTTGTATCCCTGCAACATGGGCAGCCATTTCTTTTTCGCAAAAATCACTGACTTAAAATGTCATAACAACGCCGCCTAATCGCTTGTCAAAGGCCAATCCGAGGGCTTAAAATGTCGGGAACCTGTCAATTATACAGTCGATATTTGACGCCCATATTGGCGCGAAGGATGGGTCTTGCCAGTTACAAATAAGAGAGGTTTCGCTCAATGTTTGCAGAGCCGGTTTCATAATGTTCAAGTGAACTAAGTACAAGACGTAAACTTAAATTGGTGTCGCTTACAACTTTGACATGTTACGCTTTCATAGTTGGTATAAGTTCTGGACCGTTCTTTTATGATGTACCTCACTTTGTCCTCTGGCCGTCATCAATCCTTAAAATACTGCCTTTTGAATGATTCAACAAATACGTCAGAAAACAATCCTTCTTGGCAGTCGGGTAAAAAGGGAGAAAAGTATTCGGTTAAAGGAATAGAAGTCGCACCCATAGGCAAAGAGGAAATAGTCTGTGTCGGGCAGCCGTCGTCGCTCAAGAGCGTATAACTCAGACCAGAGGACATGTGCCCTTATTAGTGTTGGGACACATCTATACGATGTCGATAAATTGACCTGACTGAATTTTACGTACTACATTTCCTCGGGTCAATGCAAATAAATTGTGTTTTTAAAGTTTCACATTCATTTCAGCGACTTAATAGCACGTCCTACTACTAAATTAGATTTAAGACCGCTAAATTTAGTGTCTGTAAACTAGGAAAAGGAAAATTGTACCGCCCAGTCGCTTCAAGACAGCTGGTACTTAATTAGAAGTACGACATTCTGCCAAAGTACCTATTCAGCTCTCTAATTTAGGTATAATAAAAGGATAATAATTAAATTCAGCATTACAAACGCTGTAACAAGTGGAATAACGTTAACGTAGACGGGCCTTTGTGATATCTTAAACAATTAACATAACACTACTAACACCTGCCCTTGTTCATATTAATTAAACTTCATTCGCACGAATTTGAAACGTTCGCGTGTTCGTTACATTCTAATTACATGAATTCACATGAGGGAGTCCCGAAAATCGATACACAGGTGCGGTCAGCACTAGACGGCATGGCGCCTCTAATTCAACCCGGTCAAGAAGGGAGGACGCTTATTGCTGAGCCCTACATACATTACACCTCTCACTCGATTCGGCCGGGTTGTATCGGCCATGACTTTCGCCTGACGACGTCCCCTCCAGTCATAAATTCCCTTCCTGTGCAAAAGTACCTGGCCTAATTAAGTTGGGATACTTCTGAATATTTCAAACGTGCTACCGGGAGTCTTGTACAATCGGTCCTTTGAAGGTTATCACCTACTATATTTACGTGGTAATATTTCAAAGGTTTGAAGTTGCTCGTGAAGGTTGAGGGTTCATGTGAGTGGTAAGACGGCCTACGATATGGATCTGTGTGAAAGGGTCTTGTTAAGTACGTCAAAACTTTCCAGACTTTGCAGTAGGCGTTATTATCATCTCCTAGGGACTACTAAGTAAGTATACATTTATAATAACCTCGACCAGACGAAGTCATCTTCTATTGAGTTTAGGTGTTTACCCTTCTTGTAGGTGTAGATGCGTTTGACGTTTCAAGGACTACATCAATACCTAAGACTTTCAGGTCATGCATTAATGTCTGGAGACTGAATTTGTTAATGACTAGCAATTTGCCGCGTCTTCATCCGCGTTGACTTCTTAATTTTCCCCTACTATCAACACATGCGAAAGGGCCACATGCTCTGAGATGTTATATTTGATAATTTAGTGTTACCGCTTGTATCAAATTGCATAAAACACTAAAGCTACAATCGAAATTCAAATACTAAACCTTCACAGACAAATAAGGACATGATCACACAGCACGTCTCACAAACTATGGCGAGGTGAACGAACGACAGCCACAAACGGCTCCCTAGCGTTTCTCGCGACGTTTCCGCTTCCTGCGACCAATCGATAACAATATCTTCGCGAGTGTGAAGTGCCTCACTACTGGTAGTGACAACCAGACCCAAAGAGTTTTTATTGATAGACGTTTTTGGAGTAAATTATCTTGGTATCTTGGCAGCGTAAAAAGTTTGGTTTTGTATGGTTAAAAGACCACAATGGCAATAACTCTAAAAAATACATTCTGACAAAGGAGATCATTCAAAACTTATTTACCCAAAAAAAAACTTTTTTACAAAAAAATACTACCGACTTCCAAATAAGAAAACTAGAAAGTGAAAAATAACTGAAAAATTTGGTACCTACCAATGACACCGACTTCCAAAAATAAAGTTATTTTCACTTTCTAGTTTTCTTATTTGGAAGTCGGTAGTAATTTTTTGTAAAAAAGTTTTTTTTAGTTGTACCTTCCTAATAGGGAAGTAGTTAAGTAAGTTCCTATAACGACAGAATAGATTACCCGAATATCATGAAACTTAAATATAACCGGTGAAATGAGAGATCTGCACACCCCTTTTGAGCGTATATACATATATACAATAAACAGACATGCGATTGAAGCAATCCCGAGAGATTTGCCGTTATTTATTGAAGAGTTCTGTTGTATATCTCCGAAGTTCTTCATCAGATCTTCACCAAATTAAAATGGGACCAATTTCGGAATATACTTTCAAACAAAAAAAGAATTTTCAAAATCGGTCCACAATTGACGGAGATATCGGTGAACATAAAAAAAAAAACATACATAATGTCGAACATAGAACTTCCTCCTTTTTTGGTAAGTCAGTTAAACAATTAAAGATTGGCTGTAGTAGTGAAATTGTTTTACGTGTAGGTATTCTTATAAGAAATCAGTTATTTTTTGTTTTCAGGCTTTCAAGTTTAAGTACAACTTTTTTGACGACTGAATTACCTCCTTTTACCCTAAAAACACTTTTCTTTAATAAAAGCAAGCCCCAGAGAACAAAGTCCTTTCATATTTATCTTCGTAATTTCAGGTGGTACAAAACGGCCTCGTTCTATACAATTCATATCTGACAATACCGTTAGTCAAGCATATATTTTAAATTAAGCAAGCACCCATAGCCGATAAAGCACTCTGGCCCCAGTTAGAACCATAGTTTAAATTCTATACTATTCTATAGACCATTGTCAATGTTAAGAGCCTATAAACTGAGCGGGTTAGGTGGTGAATGTCAAGCTAAAGGTCTCAAGCCGCGGTTCAAGCACATTTAACGTGGCAAGAATGGATATCGGGGACGCGAGATTAGCTACACCTTTTCAGACTTTGCGTTTCGGTAGTGTTCATAAAAGATAGCTTGGTCTCTGCGACATATGTCAAACTAACGTACCTATACGTTATTGTTACTTTATTGTTAGCTTGTCAAGCGCTATTGTTACTGTATTGATACTGACAGCTGTCGCAGAGATCATGCCTATTTGAAAAAGCCAACAGACGATAATTCGTCAATTTTACTACCTACTTTCGAATATGTCGAATCTGAATTTTTTTGCCAAATATGTCACATTGTCAGTTGCTCCAGTCCAATCCAAATACTGACAAAATTCCAATTACTGACTCGGAATTGGCAGTTGACTTAAGGCTACAATACGAAATGGATTTTTAACAAAGATACGTGACGATAGTCAGACATTTACGAATATGTTAGTTTTATCGACAACGTCATCCAAAATTATCTTGATTTTGGACTCCATTTAAATGATTACCTTGCTTTTCTTCTTTTTTTGGATTCAGTTTTCTTGGTTTTATTGTTCCCAAAACTATATAAATATAATAAAATAATATATAATAAAACCCAGAAATACTTGCCCAACTAATCGCAGGTGAGACGAAATCATGAAAAACGTTCCTCTTAAACGTTTATGTAAAGAGCTCTCAACATTTTGTCGTACAAGGCGTCGCGACGTGCACATTAGGCCTACCCTCGTGATGTGTGAGCGAGCCAGAATAGGTAAAAGGTTTTCAACATCTGCTCCCCCTACTATATTAAAAGTTGTGCAAAGTGGGTGTGAGTTTATAAAAAAGCGTCGTCTGGAGAGAAATATGACGGTGTTAAACCATGCATGTGTATTGAACGGGTCTAATACACACTCTTTGCTTGCGAACCGGCAATAATCTTTGTATGAGGTAGGTATTCATTTGCTGCTCCTGCTGGAGATAAAAGTAACTCGAAATAATCTAAACAGTTCCTGTTTATTATATTTTATGCAAAATAATATTATGACAAAGATGCGGTTGGATTAAAAGTGCATGTTAATTTCTAGTTCTACATTAATTCGCTGTATTGTGGTCTGGTTGTCCGGAATATGACCCAAATAAGATGTCACTATGGCCAGCATTTTCATATTTACTTACACAGTAATTTGTAGCAGTTCTTGGCTACTTATTAGTCATATACTGTTCTCATAAGCAACTATGCAAAATAATCTATATAAAAGAATAACCGCTAACAAAATACAAAGATAGACAAAACAAACGACTCTAAGCAGAAACACATAACATGGGACTTCTGAAAAAAAAACAGTTTTAATGAATGTATGTATGTACTTCATGTACTTATTCGTTTTGAAAACGATTGTTCTTAGGCTCTGCATTTCCCGCAGTATAGCCAACCAGCTATTTCAAAGGAATTTGAATGGAAACCGAATAAATACAAATACTGATTAGACGCAATCTGCCTACCATTGATTCCTAAGTAAGCTTTGCGGTTAAAACCGTTGAAAAATTCACCCCAGGAGCAGCGGGGCAACTTCGTCCAATCCAATTACTGACGCGGAACTCCGGAAATTCTAAACCGATTATACAGAATTGAAAACATTAAGTACTTTACGGATTTCGACTGTCCCTCGTCGGGATATCGAACCTTATTTCCGGTGAATTGGTGTCACATTATAATGGCGCCGAAATGATTACGAAGTCAAAGATAGAATTTGGATGAAAATTATTTACGGAAAACTCTTATTTCGCACTCTGAGCAAAGAAAGTACTGATTAAGAAAGTTTTATAACTTGGCATTCTGGGGACAAACATCGTCTCGATAAAAACGTGACCGAAATAATTGCTCGTTACAACTTATGGACCGCTAACAAATCAGTTTTAAAAGGTAAATCATGTAAAACATAAGTAAACACCGTAACAGTAAGCGTCTGCATCTTCTTAAGAGTACTTTCATTTATACTTCAACAGAACATTATCTTCAAGCACTTGTCCCATTTTATTTGGGGTCAGTGCAGTATAATTATCTTCTCTTTCCATACATATCTTAATAGTCCTCTGCTTTTTAGCCATATCATCTTTCAAACCGACTTCAAAAAAAGGAGGAGGTTGTCAAATCGACGGAATCTTGTTTTATGTCTGTTCACCGATTACTCAAAGACGTCTGGACCGATTTTGTTTGATATATATAATAGTTCGCAGGTGGTCCCATGGTCATCAGGTCAGGATCTCATGATGGGATCCCATGGAAATCTAGGGATCTCCTCAAATATTATAGGCATACATATAGCGATTTTAGTATTTTCATCAACTCTGCAATCATTTGCACTCAGAAAGTATCAGTATCTGAGCGACCGAGCTCTGCTCAGGTGAAAATAGAGAAAACGACGCGTTTTCTAAAAAGCAAACCAACCTAGATCGATTTATCGCCCCCGAAAGGCCCTGCATACTAAATTTCAGGAAAATTGTTGGAGCCGTTTCCGAGATTCAGATTATATATACACATATACAAGAATTGCTCATTTAAAGGTATTAGATTTGGTGAAGTGGAGCTGATGAAGTCTTCTTCATAGTCTCCTCCAGTAGTCATCTGTGGTCTTCCACAGATGACTACTAGAACTCCTTAATGATAAGTATGTCACGGGTATAAGATATCTCGAATAGTTAACCGACTATGATGAAGAAAATACATATTAATAAATGGTATTGATAAAAAAAACATCGAACTGATCTGATGATAAAGCTGGAAGGTAGGCACTGGAACTCCGAAATAAAACAATGTATCCTAATCGTTTTTAGGCTTATCGGAATCGCTATGAGATGTACTTTGGTTATAAATGGTTTTCATGGTATTTTTCGGTAACAAAACAAAAAAATCAAAACATATTTATTCCATCCATCGTTTCTTCTTCTACCCACCCACATTAATACTCAAATTATCCCTCACGATATGTTTACACAACTAATTCACATATAGAGATCTTAATACAATAAGACAAGTGAGTCACACGACTGCTGTTTATTAATTCAATCGATTGATTAAATATTCGGTGTTTTTCTTTCACCTCTCCTGCGTCGATTGATTGTCTCACTAAGATTGGAAACGGTTCAATGCCGTCTTACGTCCTCAATCTATATCCAAAATAAAAGAAAACCATAATTTAAATAACATTCATTACGACTTCGCAAGTGGTTTTCAATGAACTAGATCATCTCATAATAAAGAACAACATACCCACCAAGCAATTCACACACGCATACACAAACACACTGGACATTACATCAGCAATATGAATATTGATGCAAGCATTCACAGATTGTTATTAATTAGAGCACTTGCACAATACATCAAGTAACGGATCCGCAAGTAATGCTAACGATGCGATTTGTACCTTAAGACAGGGGTGCGAGGATATTAAATGCTAACTATTCGCGATTTATGACAGCAAAGTGACCCTAGTATTAAACGAAGGCAACGAAAGCCCGTTGTCTTCGTGAGTCACGACTCGAAAGTGACAACTTACACGTAGGTACAGGCACGGATAAAAGTGCAAATTGCATCCGGCTGTAAAACCTCGGGAACATTCAATTTAACAAGTCTCCGTGAGCGATAATGACGTGTTACTTTGTATTGGCAGCCTTCGTTCTGAACTTCACGGAATCGCATCTCTTCAAAGATGAATGTTTAATGTTTTTCTCCCTCCATTTTTACTGTACCATGGATTGCCTTAGCCATTCTTCAAAATACATTCACGAGAACAAGAGCATAGAAAACATTGTGGTTTTCGTTCCAATTTTCGTCGCTTCAATTTTCTTTATTCCCAAGCTATTGTCGAAAGTACTTTCACGAAGCGTTACCTGTGACATAATCCGTATCAAAATTAATTAATGTCACTTTTGACGCTTCTTGTTAGGCCTCGTTGACATTAGTTGACGGTAAAGATAATCTATTTAGAAACAGCTCTTTCAAAGCGGATGACATTGTTGTAACTAGAATCCATTGTTTTTTTTTTCGTACTATATTAAATTGTATCGATTTAATCTCGGCACTTTCGATTTCTTTTGTTTGAAAGGAACAATTACATTGGAATGACGCAACACTTTTGGCCGGCCAAACTTTTAGCACTTAACCTTTTTCGAGTGGCCAGAGATAAGTTTTAAAGTCTGTAGACAAAGTAGCTGTTGATAACTTATCAGTAGGTAGGTACTTTTTGTATCAACTTGCTTAAACTTTGTTATTACAGTTTTAAGAGACTCTTTTCAAGAAAGTTAGTACTTACAATGATTTATTGTGTGATAAAAAGTACATAATTTATAACATTTCTTGTCAAGAGAAGTTTTGCACCGTAATTTTGTAAAAGTTTAAACTGTTATTTGCCAATCATTTATGTTACTTAAATCTTTAAATTGGAACTGTATTCGTTTTTAGTGTTGACCAATCAATTATTGATCAAATTGCAAATAAACAGGCGCAATTGCAAAAGTATTATAAAAATCTTAAAATTATCTGTGCCTCATTCCAAATAAAACGGCAAAGGTCAGCGGCCATACAGCCTATCAAATGGCTCCTACGCGAACTTTCATAACAGGCTGAATGTAAAGTTTCCTGTGCCTTTACGTAAGACAGCGATGACGGCGCGCCACCGTGCACCGCGCGGTCGTGATCTTGAACTGTGGGGCATACCATTGTCTCATTGACTTGTACTTTGAATGACTCCGCTGTGGTCCCTTCTGAAGATTTTAAAAATCCAAAAGGGATTTGTCACGGCGAAGAAAGCCATGCCGAATCTGTAGGTGGCGGTGTAGACGACGAAGATTTGTAATAAAATGTCACTAACTAGTGACAAAATTCTGGAGCCTGTTTAATTAAACCGACAGGCGCCAGGTGATAATTCAGATATCTATTTTCGACGATTTGTAAAGTAACTTTCACACATTTTCTGCTTTATTAAACACCTTTCGCAAAATTGTGTCAATTTTCGACAAAATGTGACAAACATTAGACAATCAAGTGGCTTTGTCAGTTGGATAAAAAGGGTCCTGGTTCAAAATAAAAACAAACCTTTCAGTAGTCTCACTAAATATCCAAATATTGAGCAAGATCACTCTGCGTTACTTACCATCTAATATATTATATCTATTACAACACATCGAAATACATTCGATAAAGAACACTCTTTCAACGCCTGACGTGTGGATTAAAATAATTAGATCAATTACCATGGCCGAATATGTTATTCAACCTATTTCCGCGCAATTAATACTAAATAGGCAAAACACGATTAGTTGAGTAATATATATATTCTACTTTCTTCACATAACAACGATTTATTCTACAGATTTTCAGATAGTTCTCAGATTAGAATGTTACGAAACGTGGAACAGGGTTTCGAAATACCGCCATTAATAATGTAAGGATCCATAGGTTATTAAGATAGTAAAACAATGGATTTGTGGAGTTGTACAGTGAAGAATGGTGCGGGTAAGCAAGTGGGGTTGTGTCGCGATTCCCACCGTCGTCGCGAACTCAGTACCACGTGGGCTGTCGTTTGAAATAAACATGACAAGCTAGCTCTCTCTCATTATCATTGAAAGTGTGGACCTATGCTGAAGGAGTCGTCCATAGACAAAGAGAAGGTTGCAGATTTGTTTGCCTCTCTTTTTCTTGGCTACACATAGACAGACAAAGAAAGTAAAGATTGCTTACATCTTTATCCCGCCCAAGGATTTGTTTGGGCAGATCTCCCTCACGACTTGACATCGTTTTTTCATCGATATTTTTCTATTATTTTAATTTATTCCACTTTTCCAACCAGCCCTTGCTGGTCAATAAATCGGTCCGACCTGATCACGTAGTCAACATGTCCTACCAATTATAATATTGTATCTCATTACTCCGCTATCATGGTGTTATTATGGTAATTTAATAATAGTACATGGTACAAAATTCGTCCGCGTGCGACAGACATGGCGCGGTACGCAATTACACGGACAAGCGAATCGCGTTCACTCTGCTGGTTGCAAACGCTGATACAAATGGACGATAGGAGCGATACAAAATTTGCTCATGTCAATAGGGTAGTTTACTGAAAATCTGTTTTTTGTCCGTCAGGTAGATTAATAAAAAATATTGGACACGTATTTTTTCTTTTGTCATGTAAACATAAAGTGACGACGATATAATGCGTTGAAATATAGTGTGACGTCACGCCGCCAGTACTCTATAAACTGCCTGAGTGACGTCACAAGCCCCCACTCCGGAACTTTGATGCGGTTTAACTTTGTAAATTTTTATTGATTTGGTAAAGCAAATACGTGTCCAATATTATTTGATAATCTCACTGACGGACTAAATAGAATTACTATTTTCCTACCCAGGAAACATCTCTATTGTAATGTTTTCAATATTTCATGCTGACCAATACTATTTGGCAATAAATGGCGATGATGATGATATTAAAACTGATGTCGCTGTTAAAATTAAGGGAAAGAAACGAATCCTATGCCTACCTTCACTTTTATAATTAGGTACAAGAATTTGGCATATTCTTCCTTTCCGAGTTTGGTGAATCAGAACAGCTTCTTCACGTATGGAGTCATGCTTCCTAATATAGTCTTTTCGGTACGGGAATTCACCGTCTAACAATGGTCCTCACTGCTCTTCTCATGTAGAATGATCTTCTAGAATAGAGTTGCTCAGTAGTTGTCTTTCGGCCAGTTTTCCATGTTTAGAGGGTAAATTTTACTTCTAACTTTCGAAGTAAAGTATATTTGAATACTAAATACATAATTTGTTAGAGCTCTCGGTATATGCCCTGTACCATGCAAGCTTTCTCCACTTAGTTGCTCTACTGCAACAAAGTACGATAATTTTATTTATAATAGGTAAATGTGAGCGAGGTTTGTGGGCGATCCTTGCACCTGGCTGGAGTGAGTTTGTCAACAAAGGCCCGCCAAACCTGTTATAGTAAACGCGTAGTCGGTATTATTACGTGGAAAACAAACCATATTTCTTAGGATTACAAGTTCCTACTTGACATGCACTCTTACTTCATGGGATCATTATTAATTTAGACTTCATCTTCTATGATCTTTGTATTATTATTGTTCAGGAAACAATAGTGGTTACCTCATTTAAAGCATGAATTAAGATTTCCACCATCTCACTTCAGAAAGGAGGATTTTGATCAAGTCATTGTATTTAAATGTAGAAGATTGTGAACTAAATAATTTGTAAATAACCTAATCCGATCCAGCTTTAGTACAGCGAAGATAAATCCAGCATCGGTTGCATCATTTATATTTAGGACACAAGATACTCTTCTCCAATATAATGTCCCATATCTCATACTTTGAATTTGAATACAGTCAACACTGTGTCAACAGATATTTATTCGAAAACCGCACACAGCGCAAAGAGAAGAAAGATCGACTCAAAATTATGCAGTACCCAGCACGGCTTCTAAACAGTAGCTCTGCCGTATTTATGCAACATGTCGGACAAGACAAAATTGACTGCAGCGATCGTCTCTCAATGAAATATTATGAAGTCAATGTCGCCTAACAACGGACGTTTCCTTGTCGAAAGTCCAAACACAAAGCGGGAACCAAACATCGCATTGTGAACTCGGTAGCAAGATGGGTTTAGACAACCTCGTGACTCACGACCTACGCTTAATCAGCGAAGAAAGTCATACAAAATGTTTATTTATTTGTCGAACATGACCCTAAGGAGGCCCTGAGGCTAGACTGTGAACTATGGCGTCTTTGTTCCACGTGACATTGATTTTTGCTGCTAGCAACATAATGGCATATCGGGATCTGCTAAATATTTCAACTGTAAGTGATGCGTGGGTGTCTTGTTTGAATGCGATTGATGGCTTCAAATATATCATTAGTTAGAATATTAGATATCTTAGTAGAGAGTAAATTCAAAAGAGCTTTTGTGTTTATTCAATATTGTTTCTAAGACAAATAAAAGAAATGACTCTGAGAATGGTGCGGGCATTTCTATTTTGGCAGGAAATGGCACAAGCAAAGAGGCAATTGACAAGCAATGGGTAAAGTCAGGCAGTGGACGTTGATGGTGTACAATATTAAATCAAAATATCGAATGCCATAAAATATAGAAATAAAGATAGGTGTTCTGCAGCAGCATTTCTATTGTCAATGCGTCGAAACGCGAATCACAATAACAAGCTTTAAAATCAAAGCGCTTAGAACAAGAGACAAAAGTACTGTTCTTAGGCTTTTAGGTGAAGGTCGAGAAGACGTGCAGGAAGCGTGTGTGAGGCTATACAGTGACGTCATTTCCTGGGCCGATGAACGACTTACATTATGCTAACGTATTCGACGCGATAACTCGCAGTGTAAACTGGTAATAGAGTTAGAGAGTTAAGGTTTCAACGATTAACGTACTAATTTTAACGCCGGTGCCGATCGCCGCATTCCTTCGGGAATCGGGATCATGGACCGAACAAAGTTTATACCTTCCAATTTTCTAAAGGTCACTGTGGGCGGCCATTCCGGCACGAGATTTAAGTGCCCTTTTTTACTGTGAATTTTATAACCAGTTACAACATCAGCGCTGGATCGCGGAAGATCGATACTGCTGGTCGCAGACTTGTACCCTGAATTCGCATTCAACTTTCGCCTTTAACGCAAATTGAATTAACATAAAGTTCGCCATAACTTTGACTGCATTGCGAAAAAAATAGTTTCTTTCGCTGTTTTGTATTCCGCAGAGAAGATTAAAAAATCGAGTAAGACGAACTTGGGTAAGCAACCTGCATTTTAAAAGGCAATTTCGAAAAGGGGAAAATAATGAAACCTCGTTCGTATTTTCAAAAGTTCAGTTTATTTTCTAGGAATGAATTAGGTAGATAGCTGGATGAAAAGCTCCCTGCTATCACAAAATCATCAACATAAGCGAAGGCTACGGCAAATTACACCCGTGCATTGATTGTTCTATTGGCCATGATAGTATCACACGAGTCAATTTGTATGCAGACGTGTCTATTGGGCACTAGGCTGACGTTGCACGGTGCAGCTTGCACGGTTCAACGCGCCGCAAGTTTATCGTCGTTCATAAACCCGTAAATAGATCGAATGCAGTAAAACCGAGAACGCTGCATACACTCGCCACTGTACACGTCTGTTTCCAATTTCACAGTTTCACTGCAATACGATCAATGGAATCCAATCGATATAGATAAGATATTAGAGAAATCATACCAATAAAATGTACGATCTTCGAGGGAAATTCAATTGTTAAGGGAAATCTCAATGTTTTATGGATATAAATGATTTACAGACTGTTATTAAATTAAGTGAAACAGCTACTGAGGCTCTAAACATAGTGAGGTTCTGTCTGCGATAAATAGATATAGTCGATACATTTTTCTTTTCGACAATATCTATTTATTGACAAGTAATACCGAAATCGTACGCTATCTATCCTTTACCTTTACGCTCCACAGTGTTTTATAGACCCAAAAAAAGTGACATCGGCTTTTTATCGGCAATTTTGTGTCGTTGATTTATAAAAAAATCGTTAAGTTTTCGTAACCTTGAAGCCCAAAAGACCAAAAAAATTTCGTAAAAAATAAACTGTACATAATTGAGTTTTATTCTTAATGCAGATTTATTAAGCAATTTAAGGAGAAAATTATCCCGTAATTATGTAATCAAAAACGATAATAGAACACACGAAAAAAAATGATTTACCGAAATCACTATTTATTTTTTTATTCATATTCTAGCTCGAAGTAGAACCTCTGTCTGGTACAAATAGATTGCTTTTACTAAGGTTTATCACCCATAAAAATATTACTTTCAACTTGGGCCTAGGTTTCGAGAAATTGATTTTTATGTACCGAGCAACACCCATGATAACACAGATAGGTTAAGTAGAAGGTAATGGCGGGGACTCCTGTGTATATAGACAGACAGGGATCGATTTTACTAGAGTGAATTAAGGCTGTTTTTAGTGTTTCTCGTCGCAGAGAACGTCTTTATACGAGTCGGTAACATGTCTTCCATAAGCCTACAGCCTAGGTACATTAAAGTTGGTTCGATCCACTTTCAAAGCAACTTTTGTACGATTCAAAATCAAAAACTCAAAATATTTTTATTACAACTTGGATTAGTTGAAATTTTATTTCAACTAATCCAAGTCAATATTTATTCATTTTTATTTTGACTCGTATAAAAGTTACTTTTGAATTGTCAGCTAAAATGAAGCTAGAGTCACGGGACTACAGGGACAGTTGTTAAAAGAGAAATCTCTGCCATCATTTGATTAAATAAAATAATTGCGTGTATTAAATGGAATGAAATAGAAATAAAATAAGCCTTTATTAATAATACTATAATTAGTTTTAGTGAGATTTATATCGTGTTCCCATCGGAAAAAATGGGAATTAGAATAACTTGATTATTATTCAATTAAATGTACTTCGTTGGTTATATATTTTGTGTACAATTTCACGTAAAAAGTGTTTTAAAATCAATTGTTAGAATTATACCATTATAGATATAAACGACAGAACGTCTCGCATATTATTTTAGCATAGGGACATTTCTCACGGTAATACTGTAAAAAGTTATTTAAGGCCTGCCACATGTTTGGACCTTCCAACGGTATATGAATTACGCGAACATTAAGGTCTGTTGTCGGCATTTTACAGTGTTATAAAAATAAGTTAAATTCAATGCTTATTGTCTTCGGAACTGTAAACGAACCCTCATTAATCTAATGGCTAGCGGGCCGCCTTGAACGATCCCAAAGACATTAACGCGGCGTGAGAAAAAGGATAAAATCCCGTTTGCATTGTCTCGTAGATTTCTCTTCTAAAAATACCACGTGGATATTTAAAATAGGATTGACATAGGTGCCATGTGAGTTTTAGATTAAGACTACACTTGTAATATATATAAGAGCTAGAGAAAAGGTAGCTAATTAGACAAGATTATGTATGTTTTCATAGCTCATAAGTAGAGTACTTAGAGTAGGTTAGGTTTAAGACTCTTGTATTGACCTTTTACACGTTTTATATTTTTTCCTAGGTAGAATTAAGTATGTAGATTAAGGAAATGTATAATTTGTGTAGATTTAAGTAAGATAAGTTTAATAAAATCGGCATTTCTGCGATGCCGGGCCCGAATACCGTTGAGGGAGAAGGGCGCTATTGTTTGCGGCTAACGGTTTTTTGTATAAAAGCCGGACCGCTTGGGAGTTGAGACACAGTCGGTCTCCTGCTCTACAAGGGGTAACAAGTAAGGAATAAATTGAAGATACGAATCAAGACAGTATTTTCATTCCTCCAACAAGACCCCAACAAAACAACACCAATATACAGTCCACTACAGTCTGGTCCTATTCGAGCCGGATAAAAGAACGAGAACTCGCGGCAACCAGTCCACTACAGTCTGGTTCTACGAGCAACGGATACAAGAAAGAAGAACCTGCGGCAACCAGGCCCAATACAGTCTGGTCCATCAGATCTGCTGCAACCAGAACCTCCGCGCTGCAGACGAAGTACGAAGACCTGCAGCAAGAGCGAAGAAAGGTACCCGGCTGTCAACGAGCTGCAGACGAAGTAGGAAGATCTGCGGCAAGAACAAAGCTGTACGGAACAGGACCGGTTTCGAACCTAACTGGTCTTGAACCTGACCGGCTTAAACCCAATCGAACCCGACCGGCTCACCGAACCGAGCCGACCGGTTTCACCCGAAGTACCAAACCGAAGAGGTACTAACCCGCCGTGCCAAACCGAACGTGCGGCTATACTCGAGATGGTGTTCACAAGGAGCCAGGGAGACGCAACCGAGATGGAAGAACAGCTACGCATCCAAGAACAGGAAGCGCGACGCGTCCAAGAACAGGAGGCGCGCCGCCAGGAAGCGGAGCTGATCGAACGGGAGCGAAGAAGAAGACTCTCACCGGACCCACCAGCATCACTATTCTCAAGAACAGCACACAACAGCGCAGCGGGGCCTTCCAGTGCTCAGACGACAAACACCGCGATCCCACAGCGAATGACGTCACCGACCAGGACAATGAGGTCGCAACGGTCAACGACAAGCGTCACAACAAGGCTACGGATGGCGGAACTGGAGGCTGCAGAGAAGCTAGCAGCCATCCGGACCCAGCAACTGGCACTGGAAGAAGAGCTAGTCAAGAAGAGACTAGCAGTGGAGGTGTCAGCGATCAACGATGAAGATAGCGTACAAGAGGAACAAGAGCCCTCTCGTCCTCGCGAAGAGCCTCATCGAATGGTGGATGAATGGCTGAGGACGAATCCCCTCAACTCACGGGGGGAGGTGGGACCAAGAGAATCCAAACAGCTACGCTTCACATCTAGAACGAGATCGCCGACCCCCACAAGAGCGAAGGATAGCATCGAGCACTTGGCAGCAACGCTAGAAAAGATGGCCCGACCTAGGCCTAGGCACACGGAGCTACCTACATTCTCCGGAGTGGCCAACGAGTGGCTGCCATTCAAGGCGGCTGTACGAGATTCGACAGACATGTACCAGGTTACAGCAGCCGAGAACGTACAAAGGCTAAGAAGCTGCCTCAAAGGAGAAGCAAGAGACGCCGTGGCCGCCCTTCTACATACGGCCACTGATCCAGGCGTCATTATGAAGACCCTTGAGCAGTGCTTCGGACGACCGGAAGTCATCATCGACCGGGCACTGGACGACCTCAAGAAGCTTCCGAAACCTGGTACATCGGCCACAGAACTCAACAGTTTCGCTGTCAAGCTACAAAACATCATTTGCGTGCTGCAAACAATCGATCGAAGAGGTTACTTGTTCAACCCTTTTATGACCCGGGAAGTACTAGACAAGCTCAGCCCGCATCTCCGATCCCGCTGGTGTGACTACGCCTACGATCAAGAAGGGACAGCGGATCCGGAAATCGTCGTGATGTCACGGTTTCTAATGCGAGAGGCGGACCGAGCGTTACGATATACGTACGCTCCGTCTACAAGCGCCGCCGCACCGAAAAAGGAAACTAGACCCATCGTGACACTCAAGAAGAAGGCGAGCGTGTTCGCTACGACAGAGGAAAGGGAAGAAGAAAAGGACAAGTGCCCCAAGTGCGAGCAAACCCACGTGTTGACGCGGTGTCCGCAGTACAAGGCGCTCACGGTAGAGCAGCGATGGAGCCTCCTGAAATCTAATAAGATTTGCTTCAAATGCGCCCAGAAGCAACACAGGCGCATAAGATGCAAGGCGCAGCTGTGCGGCGTCGATCAATGTCGCCGCCCGCATCATGCGACGCTCCATCAAGCGGTACGCGAAGCGCAGACCGAAGACACGGGGAAGGCTGACCCACCGAAGGAGGAAGCGGTCCTGACCGTGGCTACCCAACCCGCTACCGGGCCACGAGCAGTCTTGCTCAAGATGTGCCCTGTCATCGTGTCCGGACCACGGGGGGAGGTCAAGACCTACGCGCTCCTAGACGAAGGGGCCACGATCACCCTAGTGGACGAAGCACTGGCAGCAAGCGTCGGGGCGGAAGGGCCATCACGGCCGCTCCACCTGAGCGGGGTTAACATGTCGCAGCGAGATATGGGCAGCCAAGTAGTGAACATCGACGTGAAGGGACTGAAGAGTGAAGAGAGCTACAAGGTACGAGCGAGGACCATGAAGGATCTCCGGCTTCACCAACAGTCTGTTCCCGACACGCGGCTGGACTACGAGCACCTGAGGGACCTGACACCAGAAGAGGTGTGCTACGAACTGGCGCGCCCCGGGCTTCTAGTGGGTACAGACCACTGGGAGTGCATAGTGTCCCGCGAGCTCCGAATCGGCGGCCCTAACCAACCGGCCGCATCAAGAACGCAACTAGGATGGGTGGTGCACGGAACCGCACCACGCAGGACCATCATAAAAGAAGGGAACGTGTTGCATGTGTATGAACCTGACCGAACCACGGGTGCATGCAGCCAGGAACTCCACGACTTAGTCGAAGCCCACTTCAGGATCGACGCGCTCGGCATACAAGGAAAGCCGAGAGTCAAGGCGAGCGATCAACGAGCCATCGACATAGTCGGGAGGACAATCAGGAAGATTGACACCGGGTACGAGGTTGGGCTGCCATGGCGGCGAGACGAGGTCACTATGCCGCCCAGCTACAATCAAGCGTTCCGCCGGCTGAAGAAGATCGAGCAGAAGATGGACGCCGACCCACAGTTCGCGGCTGAGTACTCCAAGCAGGTTAACAACCTATTGGACAAGAAGTACGCGACGCCATGCGACGGGTCGGAGCGAGCGAGTGCCATCTGTTGGTATCTGCCACATTTCGCCGTGCAGAACCCGAACAAGCCGGGCAAACATAGGCTAGTGTTCGACGCAGCAGCGAAGAGCAACGGCGTCTGCCTAAACAACGAACTGTTGGAGGGACCCGACCTACTGCTGTCGCTACCAGGAATCCTGTTTAGGTTCCGAGAGAAGGCGGTAGCGATTACAGCAGACGTGCAGGAGATGTTCCTGAGGATCAGGATAAGGCCGGAGGACCAACCAGCGCAACAGTTCCTGTGGAGAGGTGACGACCGACAAGAGCCTCCGAGGAAATACAAGATGACCAGTATGATATTCGGCGCCGCGAGCTCCCCGTACATGGCCCATTACGTACGCAACTACAACGCAGATGTACATGGGCAGGAGTACCCGCGGGCGCTGGAGGCCATCAAAGGAAGTCATTACATGGACGATTTGGTGGCCAGCTATGAAGACGCCGAAGAAGCACGGAAGGCAGTCGAGGAAATGAGGGCAGTGCACGCGCACGCAGGGTTCACGCTGAGAGGTTGGAGCTCCAGCGACAAGACGGTGCTATGTGACGTGCCCACCGAGCTACACGCCACCTCTCCTACCCAATTAGGGGGTGAGCAGCCTGAGAGCAAGATCCTGGGGCTGCATTGGGACGCGGAGCGCGATGAGCTGGGGTTCAACACATCTATGAACCGAGTCCCGGCTGAAGTACGATCGAGAACGCGCGCCCCAACTAAGCGTGAAGCCCTCAGCGCCGTGATGTCCATATACGACCCGCTTGGGTTGCTGAGCCACTACACAATACGATCGAAGATCATACTGCAGAGCTTGTGGCGCCTTCAGACGACGTGGGACGAACAAATCCCCGAGGAAGAGAACGAGCTCTTCTCCTCCTGGCTCGCTCGCCTGACCGAACTCGCTCACCTGCGACTACCGCGCTGTTACGTGACGCAAAAGTATGAACGCGTCGACTTACACGTACTGTGCGACGCCAGCGAGCAAGCCTACGCAGCCGTGGCCTATTGGCGAATAAGAATCGTCGATGGGAGCCTGAAAGTCGTGTTGGTGGCCGCCAAAGCTAAGGAGGCGCCTCGTCGGGCGCAAATTATACCGCGCCTGGAGCTACAAGCCGCAGTGATCGGGGCGAGACTCGCCGAGACGATAAGGAAGGAGCACCGAGTCGACATCGGCCAGACGACCTACTGGACCGATTCATCTACCGTGGTGCACTGGATCCATCACGACGTGCGACGCTACACGCCATTCGTCGCGCATCGGCTGGGAGAGATCGCTGAATTGACCCAGAAAGAAGAGTGGCGTTGGCTGCCTACTGAGTGCAACGTAGCGGACGACGCCACTCGACTTGTCAACATGCCCATCTGCGCGACGGATAGATGGTTTCACGGGCCGGACTTCTTGCTACTGCCAGAAGAGCAGTGGCCCACGACGTCGACGGATGAACCAGAGGACGAGGAGGTCCTTCACACGAGTGAAGAAACGGAGCGAGACAGCTGGCTACCGAACCCGGCCCGCTTCTCGAAGTATGAGGACGTGCGACCCATGCAAGCTGGCGACGGTGGCTACGCGAGTACCTGCTCACACGGGTACCTCGCGGCGAGCCACGGAACACGTGGCCGATGGGAATCGTCGAGCGCACGCATCGCGGACCGGATGGCGGCGTTAGAGTCGTCGAGGTGCGCACCAGGACCGGCACCTTCCGACGCCCCGTGAGCAAGCTCGTCGTCGTGTCAACGAAGGAGGCTACGCGAGCTGCGCCGGGGGGAGAACTATAAACGACAGAACGTCTCGCATATTATTTTAGCATAGGGACATTTCTCACGGTAATACTGTAAAAAGTTATTTAAGGCCTGCCACATGTTTGGACCTTCCAACGGTATATGAATTACGCGAACATTAAGGTCTGTTGTCGGCATTTTACAGTGTTATAAAAATAAGTTAAATTCAATGCTTATTGTCTTCGGAACTGTAAACGAACCCTCATTAATCTAATGGCTAGCGGGCCGCCTTGAACGATCCCAAAGACATTAACGCGGCGTGAGAAAAAGGATAAAATCCCGTTTGCATTGTCTCGTAGATTTCTCTTCTAAAAATACCACGTGGATATTTAAAATAGGATTGACATAGGTGCCATGTGAGTTTTAGATTAAGACTACACTTGTAATATATATAAGAGCTAGAGAAAAGGTAGCTAATTAGACAAGATTATGTATGTTTTCATAGCTCATAAGTAGAGTACTTAGAGTAGGTTAGGTTTAAGACTCTTGTATTGACCTTTTACACGTTTTATATTTTTTCCTAGGTAGAATTAAGTATGTAGATTAAGGAAATGTATAATTTGTGTAGATTTAAGTAAGATAAGTTTAATAAAATCGGCATTTCTGCGATGCCGGGCCCGAATACCGTTGAGGGAGAAGGGCGCTATTGTTTGCGGCTAACGGTTTTTTGTATAAAAGCCGGACCGCTTGGGAGTTGAGACACAGTCGGTCTCCTGCTCTACAAGGGGTAACAAGTAAGGAATAAATTGAAGATACGAATCAAGACAGTATTTTCATTCCTCCAACAAGACCCCAACAAAACAACACCAATATACAGTCCACTACAATAGAAGATAAAAGACCTGCTGATTTTATGTGATAAAAACTAATCGTCACAAATGGTCAAAATAGAGACAACCCTAACACATATTTTTGAAAATCATTTTCTCAAAACCTAGGCCCAAGTTGCAAGTAATATTTTTATGGATGATAAACCTTAGTATAAGGAATCTGTTTGTACCAGACAGAGGTTCTACTTCGAGCTAGAATATGAATAAAAAAATAAATACTGATTTCGGTAAAACATTTTTTTTTGCGAGTTCTATTATCGTTTTTGATTATTTAAACACGGCATAATTTTCTCCTTGACTTGCTTAATAAAACTGCAATACGAACAAAAATCAATTGTGTACAGTTTTTTTTATACGATTTTTTTTTGTTCTTTTGACCTTAAAGGTCACAAAAACTTTGCGATTTTTTTAAAAATCAGGTATTCAAAATTGGCACATGGGAGTTCCAATTTTGAATACAGCTAAGCAGTTAGAACCCAAACACAAAACTGCGATGCGCGACGTTGCATCGTAAAAATCTACGGGCTTGTTGCTTGTGGGTCAATTCGCAGTTTTGTGTTTGGGCCCTGAAAAACAAAAAGCTCGTAGATTTTTTCGATGCGACGTCGCACCGCAGTTTTGTGTTTGTGCCCTAATGTCAGTAAAAAGTGAAAAACACGATTATTGATACCGAAATTTGTAATGCACAATCCTTTTGTCGTTCATATAATATGAGATAACAAAAACCTCATACTACACAAGCCGTTTCACATAAATCACATAATTTAAAAATAATAACCGACACTTAAATAGTAAATCATGAGCAACATTGATCAATAAGACAAGTTTATAAATCCAATGTCAATGAGTAAGCACCAGACTGCAAAGAAATCGTTGCGTCCGGATCGCAAGTAATTACAGCAAGAAATAAAGGAAATATCTCAATACCTGTACTAGTGCGGACACATGGTAACTGGGCCTGGTCTGGACATTTGTTAGAAAACTTTCCAGTCGTTAATTAAGCTATTAAAAGTCTTGTACCTGAGCAACAATGTGAGAGTAAAACAAGATGCTAATGCGAATGTGACTTGCGTCGCTTACATTCGCAGCTCTTAGTTTAGTATCACTGACAATTACTGCATTTTATAAATAAATGCAAACATCTACTTCATTATAGATAATGTGTTACGCCGAAACTGGCCGGATATCTCAACATTCCTTTTCAATCTCAACCCCAAAATGAGCCTACAATATTACAAAGTTCACCGGCACCATATCAAGAGTGCTCCAGATAAATGGATCACGTTACTTGATTAACCGGCGCGCATCCCTTCCCCTTATCACCCTTGGGAATATTTAAATGGGCCCTGAATATATCACACCACCCTCTGGAGGCAAACGAGCCAAGTATACTCGTTTACCTGCGCTCTAGATTGAGGATGTAAATAACGGTATCTTCATTAACGAGTCACACACAATATTAAAACTGTACGAAAGCGATACAGTCGCGAGAATGCAAAGGGAACCTTTAATAAGCTGGTTACGATGAACTTTCTGTGCATAAGTTGCGCGTATTCTCGTCACACGCGAATTGGAGCGACAATTTGTAACATACGTGTGATCTCAATCAACATGGCAATCACGCGCGGCGCCACCACAACTACTCCTAATGCGATACTATTGAAAATCAGCATTCATGGCGACGATGCCGCACTAACGCGCCTAGTTACACACATTGATTTCACACGGAACAATTTACATGTCGCTGAAAGTGATAACTCGTTTTGACAACGTTACCACACATCAACGTTTCATGATCGTTCCGTAATACCTCCAATTGTATTATAATGCGGGGCTGGGTGGCCAGAGCTCGGCTCTGCCATAGTGCCACTAAAACTTTTATTTCGCTGAATAAGTAGCCAATGAGTAGGTAAGTACAGAGCTTGTCCGGCCACTCGTAAAGTGTTTTTGTAGCTATAAATCCTGCCGCCTCTAAGATCCTTGTCTTGAGCCAAGGTCTGCAAACTCATTCACAAGATCAAGTGGCAAAAAACTGGAGCAATGAACTGGGAGTCACGTACCATTCTCATCAACTCCCAAAGCACGTAGTGGCGTCTAAACTACCGCTCATTGTCAATATTGGAGTGCTGTTCCGAGCCACTGGCAAAATCAATAAAGGCATTATCGGTTATTAGACTTATGATTGTTAGAAATTGTTTTATGAGCTAATGAATAACAAACAATGGACTTGAATGAGGTACCCTCAGGAGACAATAGACAGATACTCACGTTCCTCACATCTGCGCTAAGAGGGACGTAACGCAATAGCAACTTTACTTGGAATGTCATCAAGCCAGTGAGGCTTTATTACCTTAAGAAATTAACTCCAACTCATTAAAGGTAAACAAGATACCTAACTGCTCAACAATTAAAGGAATTAAAACTTTAATCAAGCCCTGGGGAAATGCCAGTGAAGTGCACGTTTTTATGGTCGGCAGGCAATGCAAATTAAATAATCGATATGGATTGCAATTGAGTCGGCAACCTCGACTGTCTGAGTAATGTTCGCTGCGACTGAACAGTTGTTCACACACAAAGTGCAAGGCTACCAAGTGCATCACCGATAAACCGGAGATGAAAGCGACTGTTTATTTGATTTTGTGCCGGTACGTGCAAGCATATTAACAAAGCTTGGCCAATGACCCCCGCTGCCATCTTTCCTGGAGCTCATAAAACTTTGATGTTCGCACCACGTTACCGTAAGGTCGAGTAGATGTAATTAACTTCTTCCGAATTTCTGTTTATTGGCAGGTAAAATTTGATGGATACAGTTTAATTAGCCATCACATCAGAAGGAGTTGCCTTTACAACACTGTCTGAATGACTGTAGATCATCAAGTTGTCATGGAACACAAATATGTCTTCGCTGTAGCATGTTATTAAAACAAATAGATGTTCTGCGCCCTTTGTGTTGCAATCATTAAACGATAAATCTCACCGCGCTTCTAACGCAGACACTATGTGTCACATTCACAAAATGGAAACTGTAAATTATGTATGAAAATTTAAATTCGATTCTGCAAGGAATATTAAGTGAACAGCTCAATGGTTGTTAATTCTATCGGTTTCCTTTAAGGCTATGAGCTATTACATCATCGGCTTTGTCCTCGGTGGATGATCTTTCAACGATCTTTGAGTTGCGACCTTGACCGATGAAGTCTTGGTACTGAGCATCTTGTTTTAGGAATTTGAAATATATCTGAGAAAGATAAAGTTATGCATAAATAAAGTCTGTTGGATGAAGCTTTATAGCCTCGAATAATCTCGATGTCGCACGCAACTTTTGTCTAGGGAGACAGAATGCCGGTTTCGCCATCGAACGGCCGCCCGGCCGGCAACCCATCAAACATTGTCGGATTACGTTTATGGACCATTTGTATGGGATCTGCTACGGTTAATGATTTTCGGTCGTTTCTCCGTCTCTTGTGCAATTCTATTTCGAGACAGATACTTAAACTTTTTTTATTAAAGCTGCAAGTTTTTCTTCTTCATTCTTCACATTTATTGTAATAAGTACCTACTTAAGAACTTTTCTTGTTGTGGTCATAAGCGAATAATTTAAAAATTATGTGGAGTTGTGCAGGTTAATGTTTCCGTTATAATAAATTCAAGGGCAAAAGTGCGAACCCTACAGTTATTATTATTACGGAGGCACACCGGTCCCCTATTAAATTACAAGCACCCCATGTTCTTGACATAATGGCTGCGAACGACAATCTCCTCCGATAAACTTTAAAAATTAAATTCTTAATAGTTCTGAATATTCAATCTATATGAACAGTGTTTCACTTTGAACTAGTGCTTTATCATTATCGTTGGACGCAACTCGGTGACATTTTCACATGTCTCTTATCTTGTTTATTAAACTAGTTGTTTGAGTTTGAGTTGTGCAGCACATGAGGCTGCAGGCATGCTTGAAAGCATCTTGAATATTCGTGTGCTCACCGTTTATTTTCCTCATGCCGGCCCTAGACCTTCACTGCACGGCCAAAATCCTGCCCTCGGTATCGGCAACAACAAAACACTCACACATACGAAACACTAACAAGAACTCCACAATACACACTTTTGTAAACATTCGTTGATCCAATTATGTTATACTAGCAACACGCAAGATAACTTGTGTACACTACTTTGATTAGTTGATAAGGAAGAAAACATAAATTGTTTATCACGATGCGATCTACACCCACGCAAACATGTTGCGACGCGCGTCAACGCCGCGTGACTGCAGGCGTGTCGCCGGCTGACACTTTGGCGCCCCTGTTGACGGCAGGAGCGTTAGTTACGTTAGTTGAATAATCCTACCCAGAGATGGCGCTATACTCAGTCGCGGAAAATTCACTGTTTACTTCTACGAACTACCATAGAATTTGCACCATTATTAGAGTACTTCAAATAGTAAACAAACACGTAATTACATATTTAATTATAGCTTTTTATACACAAAATTTCAAGCGACAAAAATTATAAACCTATATATTATTTAATAAACGTTTTGCTTAATTTCTAGTTAAAATTTAAACTTACCTTAATGACTTCTATGGTAATGTTCAATATTTAGGACAGGAAAAATTATTTAACTTCACCTCACTTTAGCCACAAGAACATCACAATTTTGCTCAAAAACTAATAGGAAACTGTAAGGCAATCGTTTCTGCTTATCCGGTTGTAAAATCCGCATTGAGAGAAATGCCGGTCGCTAACCGCTACAACCTACAAGATCACTGAAAGAACACTGTTCACCACAATTTCAGTTAAATATGGGTTTTCCACGATACACTGTAATAATAAATGCACGAGTTGAACGCGGAACACCATGAATAGCGACCGATAACACTATCCATCACCCCATTATCCTACGCGACTTGAAGTTAGCAGCGAGTGAGCACGTCAAAATATACCATAAATAACATGGTACGTATTTGGGGTGCGCCTCCCCATCCCCGCCCTTCGATCGTCTGTAAACAGAAGGTTCGGTTTCGATTCGAATATTGAAGTTCAAAATTTTAAATTCTTTAAATCGATGCCGGCCGGCCGGGCCTCAGCGTGCGTGAAATGGCGACTACCATTGAGCTATGGTATTAGCTGCAAGGCGTCGGGCCGAGGGGGAGAAACGTCGTATATACTAATACTGAATACGTTAAATCGCCTCCAGCCCTCGCCGACTGCGGTCGTAACGCGACGGGAACTTCCCGGCGACATCCCGACTAGGCTCTCACCATACAGCCAATTAACTACAACTTTAATGACGGTTTTCCATTAAAGAACTTGGGTAGGTCTCGCAGTTATAATAGGGTGTCTTTGTTATAAGTATGAAAGGGAATTTTTAATTTTACAGCAGGTACTTTAAAACAAAAGTTTGTATTGTACCTACTTACATCCTAAAGTATTGTTGTTTTACAGCTATGTTAATATATTTACCGAATTCAAAAAGTGTAGGTAGGTAAGTAAAATGACTAGAATTTTAATGTATTGTCGTAGCTCCTCTGCCATCTTTCATATAAATATCCATTCGTTACAGCCCGAAGGCGAAATGCGCTGAAAGGGAAAACCGACAAAGGAAGCCTTTTTAGGGATCCGGATAAGACGCGACGTGAAGAAAAAGAGAGCGACAATTTTTCCGGTTCATATCTTTCTGTACATTTCATTACTTCCGCTATGTATGGACGTAGATCTCGGGCGAATTCGGAAGCGTTCGGCTAAGGTCGTCTGTCGTCGGGTAATTCCGAGAGACTAATCGATACGCGCCGACGTGCTACGTTACAACGTAGCTACTAGTGCTACTACGCGAGTCTACAACTTTTTAGCTTACGCTACGGTTGTGTTGTTGTTAACAAACTAAATTAAAAAGTCACCGATCTTGACTCTATGAGTGAGGTTGTCGCGCCGTACATCTTTGGGTGGTGTTGTTCCGGATAATTGTTTTCATCCCGTCTATTCGAAAAGAGGCGAAGGGATTTACGATAAGTGCGAGCAAATTGGGTCATTCCGGCGCACTTAATAACAGTGACGAAATGACTTTTGAATTTGGAACACAATTTAATTTAAAAAATTGAACTCAATTCGCTTCGATAAAGTCCTGGCCGGTAACAAAAAAAGCGCGCCTGCCAACGCGGCATTGGTTAACCAAATAAAACAAAAAATTAATGTTTTTAATTACTTTTTATCAAAATATTACAGACAATTATTTTAATCTGATTCACACAAATTGATTAAAAGATGAGTTCTAGCAGTGAAAGTGAAATATTTACACCAGAAAGTGTAAAATTAAAAGCAGAAACTGGCATAAACAATTTACTACCAAAAAGATCGAGAGATAGATATTTAAAAGCATATGAACATTTTATTACATGGAAAAATGAAAAAGAAGCATTCTCATTTTCGGAAACTGTTTTTCTAGAATATTTTCAACATGTAGCGCAGACCAAACAACCTTCTACTCTATGGAGCATATATTCGATGTTAAAAACCACGGTTAATTCCAAAAACAACATTCGTATTGAGACATATTCCAAATTAATTGCATATATAAAGAGACTTTCTGAAGGGTACAAATCAAAGAAATCAAAAGTGCTTACCAGCCAAAATGTAGAAACTTTCTTGAATGAGGCGCCTGATAACGATTTTCTCGCTATAAAAGTAAGTATTATTTTTTTATTGTAGGTAGTCTCGCGCTTGACCACTATCTCACTTGATGGTAAGCGTTGATAATATACGGATCTCGACGGATAAATTGCATAAACTCTGTACTTAAAAAACCGAAGTTGAGTGCCTGTTTCAAATGTGAGCTACCATGCTGAGTACTAATATCTACATAACTAATTCATATTATATATTGTTATAGGTGGCCTTAATTTTCGGCATCCACGGAGCATGTCGTGGACGGGAGCTTTTAAATATAGCTGTTGAAGACGTGGAAACACACTCAGATCAGCTTCTATTGGTTAATTTGATGGACACCGAAACAAAAATTGACCGCTCGTTCACCATTCGTCGACAATATAAAAATATCGTGGACAAATACCAAAAATTGCGCCCTTCTGACATGAATACGAGTCGATTTTTCATCCGTTATCAAAATGGAAAATGTTTCAAGCAACACATTGGGAAAAATACAATTGCCAAGATGCCACAAAAAATAGCAAATTATTTGAAGCTGCCAGATTCTCATCTTTATACAGGACACTGTTTTCGTCGGACTTCTGCGACTCTTTTATCAAATTCAGGAGTAGATTTAACCACCCTGAAGCGCCATGGCGGGTGGACATCCAGTGGTGTCGTGGAAGGAAATAACGAGGATATAATCGAAAATAAGGCAAAAATAAGCAAGCGGGTAGTTGAAAGTATTGAATTAAGTCCTTCCTCAGTTGATCCACTGATTCAACCTTTGTCGCCGTGCCCATCCACTTCAGAACAGCCCGAAATGTCACCATTGACTCAACATGATGATCAACCAGAGTCTGAAGTTATTACGAATACGAATACCCAAGTGATAAATAAGTCATTGACATTTTCCGTTCCCAACAAAAAAGTTACAATAAATTTCCAAAATTGCGAAAACGTGTCTAATATTAATATACATTTGTAATTTTTTGGTTAGTAAATATAAATATTCGTCACTACTAAAATCATCTCTTATTTATTTTGCTCATAGAGGGGGATGAAAAGCAAAATTATTTAACCTACAGTGACGTACTTTAAATCTTAGGATTAGGATTCTACTCTAGAAACTCTCGCTACGCTCTGGATTCTACTCTAGAATCCTTCGCTTCGCTCTGGATTCAAACAATCGCTCTCGCCCTCAATCGGTTATTTTGATCCCTTGTGACACAATCTTTTACTTTGCAGTTAGTTAATGTCGCCGCTCGCGGCGTCGCTGCACCAATACATAATACATTTTAGTTGATGAACTGTGATAGTGAACAGCGCTGGGAATTGGGATCACGTTCGCTTTTAGTTATTATTAGTGTGAACAGTTTTCAATTAAATTGTTCACGGCAATTGAACGTCGATTCATTTACAGAGCTTCTGCCAACCCATTTAATTGCAATCTGTAGGTACTGGTTTTGAAATCAGTTTCGGACTTTAAGGTGTACCTACACGTTGTTATCACTTGTAACTTTTGATTTATAATTTTTAGTACTATGCAAATCTATTATAGTTACGTAAGTACCTACTTAATGTTTTTAAACTAAGGTTTATATATTTTTGAAAAATGAAAATAATACCTGACAAATTATGTGCCTAATCGTACCTTCTCTGCAAATACAGACCAATACCATGTTCTGCTCTTCATTTTCACTAACTTATGTTTCCGAGTCAATGGTCAAATGTAAAATGGGTAGCCGTACGGCGATAATAGCAAAATGCTTAGCACTAGCCGCTACGCGACTTTTTCGTAGAAGCCGTAGACCACTACGATACTTTTTTTGTAGAACCCATAGACCGCTACGCCACTTTTCTCGTAGCGCCCGTAGACCGCTACGAAAAACATCGTAGACATTATCTACCCGCACAAAATATTGGGACAGTAATACCTCGATGAATAATTCTTACTTATTTAGATATTCATATTGATATTAAATCTGCTACGTCATTTTTCTCGTAGAACTCGTAGACCGCTACGCTACTTTTCTTCTAAAACCCGTAGACCGCTACGAAAAACATCGAAGACATTAACTACTTATACAAAATATTTGGACAGTGATGCCTCGATTATGTATAGTTATTAGGTATCCATAATGATATCAAATCTTCATCAAAGGTATATCTATACAAATAAATAAAATTGAAGTGTCTGTATGTAATATCAAAATAACAACGTTTTATTGAATGCACGTGAAAGTATATATGGTACTAAAAACAAATAAGCAATTTTTAAGATTTTTGTCCTTTTTGTCTGTCTATCTGTCTGTCTATCTGTCTGTCTGTTTGTTCCGGGTAATCCCCGAAACGCCTGGACCGATTTTGACGGGACTTGCACTGGTAGATAGCTGATGTAATAACGAGTAACATAGGCAACGTTTGATCACGAGAAAATTCATAGTTCCGGCGGGAAACTAAAAAAATAAAAATATATATTTTACGAGTTTGACGCGGACGAAGTCGCGGGTAACAGCTAGTCGTACATAAATGTCGATGCATGGGCGCTGCTGCCCGGCAGGACTATTTTCAGGAGTGTATTTGCATCTTCAGCATCGGACCTCAAATCTTTATTACAGCAATGTAGGATAGGTTTTCTTTTGCCCATTCATATAGATAAACTAACTTTTTCCACTGCATAAAAAAATTTAAATTAAAGGAGAAGGATGCAACAGCGAGTGAAACGAGATCGTAAATTCTTGCCCCTCGCCACGAATATGCTAGGCTCACTCTTTTTTACTCCATCTGAGGGCACACTATGAGGTTTTTTTGATGACGTATATATATACGTCACTTTGGCCTTAATATTAGTGTGATATTTAAATATATATTATTCTTGAATTTTTGTTAAGTAATTTTAATAAAAAGGTAAGGCTCGGTGCCGCTTTGTGTATGTTTACCTAGGTAGGTACCTACATGTTTGTGATTTAGAACACTAGTTAATCTATCACACCTCAACGGCTGAAAGAATTTGAACAAAATTAAGCACTCCGATAACCATGATCTGTCTCTTATGCTTCTTGTGAGTTTTTCCGAATTCTCGCGGACAACGCCGTGTAATTGATAAGCTCATAATCTAAGTACAAATAAAAGAAGAAGAAATCTTCTTGTTACCTGTGTCTGGGAAAATACAGACTGAATTAAAACTTGCTTTTGTTGCATAGATAGAGAAAAACCAAGTTGCCGAAAGTATTTATTTCAATAATAATAAAATGTTATCTAAATTCTAAGTGCACTGTTTTTGACCGCGGGATGTTTTTCCAATTAGGTTCCCCTGTGTTCGTTAAGACTATCAACGCCATCTATCGGTGAAATAATACGTTTTTTTTATAAATTTATTTTTTACTATTTGTGCCTATGCCACTGGCTTGGCCTGGACCTTTAAGCCATACGTTCATTACAATATGCAAGTGGTACCAGTCTTCTTCTTTGTATTGTGAGCTCAGATATAAAAAAAACTCTTAATTTATTAATGTAACTTTCTGATGTTTCGACTTTTGGGTGTTTGGAATGGATTGGCAACACCCGTCAGTCTTTGTGCAAATTTTCGCGTTCCCTATACTTGATATTTATTGCATCATGCGTATTTACTTTCTCTTTCTTCATTTAGGAACGATATATAGCCATTTCATTTAGTCGTGGAAGATCATGTATTTAGAAAATCTACATAATACTATGACAGTATTGACAGTGACAGTATCATTAAACGTCAATAACATTTTGATGAAAAATTAAACGCGATTTTAATAAAGATTTCTGGATAATTTACTACGAATATTAGCTATGAACCGTGTTTAAATACACTATGGAAAAACCAAGAGTATTGTCGTAAGTAAAACTAATCCCTTTTTAACATATTATCCAATGGCTTTAATTTACAAATACGGTATGTATGTAGGCACTCGCTATGTTTTCCTTAATGCTGTGTATCAAAAATAAAAACAATAATTCTCGGCAGTATTCATCAAATTTTTCAATCCGAATCAAGAAGTAAAGCACATTAATTATTAAGCTTATTATTAAAATTCACCCTGAACATCAGCTGTTTCCTAGAAAATAATCTAAGAACCAACTTACTATAAACCAGGCCGAGATAGAATCTCTGGCATTGAAGTTCTGATAAAATTCTAATGAGAAATTACTCTTACCCAAGATGGGTAAAAATATTTATTGAAATTATTGAATTTCATCACACATATTTTTCAAGCACATCAAATTTATTGTGTAATTTCAATAAAACGCGACCCTAACAATAATAAAAAAACGTAATAAAAAAATCACTACTACACTACATATTATAAAAACCAAGTCTGCCGCCACTATGTTCACGATAAACTCAAAAACTACTGAACGGGTTTTCATGCAGTCTTCACCAGAAAACAAGGAATGTTTTTTTATATAATTTATCACAGGTGAAACCGGATAAATTATATAAAAAAGGGGGGTGCTAGTAAGAAATAAAATATCATAATCAATAAGAACATGGCCTAGCACTGATACACTACATCTTGATGTATTTGGTCTACATTTTCTTGAATAACTAAATCCTAACTTCTAGATTTTATATCATTCTTATTATTTTCAGAGGTGAAGCTCTTGTAGCAAAAGGCATAACTAAAATAGATGCATCCCTGCCCGAAATTGGCTTGAAAGATGTCATGCCTAATGGCTCCTGGCTGGAGCAGAAGCAGATACAAGCCGCCTTAGAGGCTCGCAAGTACTTGATTGAAGTGGAAAGGATTGAGAAATGGTATGTATAAGTGATCAGCCTATTAAAAACTTATCATCCTAAAATATTTAGAAGACTGCATCTCATTATTTCTAGAAGTATTAAGAAATGACTTTTCTGGCACTGTAAATTGCAAAGTAAACTTTGCAATGTTCTGATAGTAAATATTTTGATTATGTTATGTATTTAAGGTGACATTAGAATCTAATCTGCAAGTGTAAACATAAAACTAATTTTTTTTATACAGTCATTCCAGCTGAAAAGAACAAGTTGGGTTGTTGCATTTTTCAGTGCAACAAATTAAGATTTAAAAAAAATTGGGTATTTTATTTTTTTGTGGGTTTGGTGCATTGTGGGTCACAAGCACAGACATAAATCTAAATAGATAACGCAAATCCCTCCATCTGTATGAAAACCAAGCGTGCCACTTTTTTACAAACAATTTAAAAACAAATTTACTTACCAATGAAAGAAAACATTTCCAATGCCTCAACCAACTTTTTCTATACATTCTTTACAGCTCATAATGGCATAAAATAAAAAGGCATTTTTCTAGATTTCGGTGGATTGCCGGTGCCGATAATGCTAAATGAAAAGCTCAGATAACGATCATTGGTCGTAACTTTACTCCGTTTTTTGGCACGCGAAGTATATACAATCGTGTTATCTAGTTATATTTATAGAATAGAATAGAATAGAATATATTTATTTGCTTAAAACATGGTATAAAAGGATGGTACAGAAAAGAAATGACAAGAGCATACATGTTTTGCTTAACAGTAAGCATGCAAATTTTGGCATTTAACTTATGATTTGTAATCAAAGAAATCCTTAACGCTATAAAAACTATTTACTGATAGCCATTCATGCAATTTAATTTTAAACAATCTTGTATTTAAGACTTTAAAGTCACTAGGTATTTTGTTAAAAATTCTTACACACAAACAGATACAGCTTTTATTATACTTAGCTAGTCTTGGGCATGAATCGAAAACGAGCTTGTGGGGGTCACGCCGGGATCTACAGCTCACATCACTCTCTTTAGTGAAAAGTTCCTTGTGATTCCATACAAACATGCAAGTTTCGTAAATATAAAGAGACGGTAGCGGCAACAAACCAAGTCTTTTAAATATCGGCCTGCAGGATTCGTCAGATCGAAGACCGTATATGGCCCTAAGGCATTTTTTTTGCGCAACAAACGCTCTGTTATGGTCAGTACTATTACCCCATACAATCAGGCCGTAGCGTAATACAGATTCCACATATGCGTGATATGAAGTGACTGCAGTTTTAATGTCTGTTACATTTCTAATTTGTTTAAGTGCATAAACAAACTTATTTACTCGTTTGGAGACAGTATCAACGTGTATTTTCCAGTTTAGATCATGATCTAATGTTACGCCTAGAAATTTAGTTTGCGTTACTTCATCAATTTTATGTATATTCATTTTATCTAAATTGTATCTAGTATTATTTGAACGATTAAATTGTAAATAAACGGATTTTTTTAGATTAATTGATAAATTATTTATGTTTAACCAATCAATCAGTCTTTCAATTGTGTTATTAATATCAGTCTCATGGTCAGTGATTGTGTTATTCTTTTTATCAGTGGTCACAATAATTGAAATGTCATCGGCAAATAATATACATTTATGAATAGTCATGTCAATTATAGAATTTATATATAATAAGAATAGAATTGGACCCAAAACACTTCCTTGAGGCACGCCATATTTGATGCATTTTGGTTCGGATAAGTGTAATACCAAGTCGTTATTTTTATCCACTTTTGCAATGGCAACACGCTGTTGTCTGTTATTTAAATACGACGATATCCATTGAAGGGCGATTCCTCTAATTCCAATTGCCTCCAACTTCTGTAGTAATATTTCATGAGAAACTAGGTCAAAGGCTTTAGTTAGGTCAAAGAACAATCCAGTAGTAAGACAGTTCTGATTAAGGTTAGTCAATATAGTTTTTATCACAGTAAAAATAGCTAGTGCAGTGGACTTGTTTTTTTGGAAACCGAACTGTTCTTTCTTAATGATATTAAATCTGTTGCAGAAGTCAATTATTCTCTTGTACATACACTTTTCGAATATCTTTGACATAATTGGTATTAAGGTAATAGGTCGATAATTATTTAAGTCAGATTTATCTCCTTTTTTATAAAGAGGTTTAACAATCGATACTTTTAATGCTTCGGGAAAAATACCGGTTGAAAACGACAAATTAATCAAATGCGTCATAGTTGCAGCCAGTTCGTTGGCGCAGGCTTTTATAATTTTGGTATTAATTTCATCATAACCTTCAGAGTTTGTGTTTTTCAACGCCATGATCACCGTTTTGACTTCGCTTTCAGACACTGGTCTGAGAAATAATGAATGTGCTTCTGAAATTACGTGCAAGTTAGCGGTTGCATGAGTACCACAAGGGTGTGCCATATTAATATAGTGGTTGTTGAATGCGTTTGCTATTTTTACTGGGTCTGTAAGCACTGCATTTGCAATTTTAATGTTTTCTATATTGTCTCTAAAGTTATTGTTCAATATTTCATTTTTAATTACTTTCCATACGGCTTTGCATTTGTTTTCATTATTATTAATAAATTTGATATTCACGTTCTTTTTTGATGTATAAATACATTTTTGTAGAATTTTAGAATATTTGACATATTTAGCTTTATTTCTTGAATTTTTATTCTTGTAATATTGGTAGCGCAAATACCGTTTTGTTTTGCAGCTTTGTTTCAGCCCTTTGCTGACCCAGTTTTGTTTTTTTTTATTACCGGTGCTAACTTTAATTTTTATTTTAGGGAAGCATAGATTATAAAACAGGCAAAACAATTCATGAAAAGAGTCGAATGCTGGATTCATATGTTTCTCTGCATACATCTCCGTCCAAGACATACCTTGCAATAAATCCTTAAACTTCAGAATGTTATTCAAACCGTAATCCCTTCTGTACAAATAGTATGTTCCCTGTTTTTGTGTCTCGTGCTTTATAGGAAAGCTCAACATTTGAGCAGTGTTGTGGTCGGATAGATGGAGTGGCAATAGAGTAGCAATAGCATCGGGAATATTGCTGAGGATATGATCTATACAAGACAACTTACGAGTTGGTTCATTAATGTGTAATACTAGATTGTAATTGTATGATAGATCTTTTAATTGATTAGTAATATTGCCTTTTTTGAGAGTGTTTATGTTGAAGTCTCCTACCACTACTATGTTTATTTTTGATTTATATTTCAGAAATACTTGGTACAAAAGACCGCTCAACTTATTTAGGAATTGAACGGGATCGGATTTAGGTGTTCGATAGACACAGATGATGACCAGCTTATGATAGGTTATTTCTATGCCACAAACTTCAAATATATTTTGTATAGCATGGGTTTTTATAAAAGGTATCTCCTTGAAGATAAGGTCTTGTTTTGCTAAAATACATGTGCCGCCTCTTTGTTTCTCCCTGCAGAAGTTAGCAACCATCTCATAGCCGTGGATTTTAATATAATTTTCGCAGTCCTTTTTTACAAATGTTTCGGAGAGGCATATTATATCTGGGTCATTTTGTTCTTCGCGTAGTTCTTCTAAGGTTAGTTCGAGTAGTTCTTTTTTAGATAAGAGACTAGCAATATTTTGATGTAGTATTTTAAAGTTATGCGTTAAACGAGGCGCATTTTGAGGTTCGAAAAAACGTATTTTTGTTTGCCATTTTCGAAAAATAATACGGAATAGTTCCTTTTTGTGGTTTATCGCTAGGATTGGTTTGTGGACCTATCACGGTATTGTCCGTATTATGTAACTGTAGCGTGTTTTGCTTATTAAAATAAAAAGGAATTGTTCCTTTTTTGAGTGCATTAGATTTGTCTGTATTTGCATTATATTTGTCAATTAGTTTAAGACTTGATCTGTAGCCTGCTAGACGCTTCATTAGTTCTCTAGGGTTTACGTAGTTCTCGTTATAGTCATTACAATCAATGTAGTAATTAATTTTAGTACATAATTCGGATATTGTAAATGTTTCGCTTTCTAGGAATTTACATTTTTTATACTGGTTACATACATTTTGAATACGATAATTAAGCTTCTTAACGTCTAGATATTCATTATTAAACACATTTAAAACAATGATCATATTATTATAAAATGTTTCCAATACAATTTGTAGTTGTGACAAGATATATTTTAAATTGAAATCATGTTCTCCTACGCAAATCACAAGTTTGTCATTACAGTTCAACTTAGCATGACGACAACTCTTTATTATTTCACTACATAGTGCATTTGGTTTAGTAACCGCCATGATTCTATATTTTTCGTATCTTGTATTTTGTCTAGACTGTATCATGGCAGCTGCCAGACCGACGCATTGTTGGGAGCCGAAGATAAGTACTTTATTCGACGGTTGCTGTATGTGCTCTTCAATAAATGTAGGCGCTTGCGTGATAATTTTTGATACCGGCGTCTGTTTTTTGGACATTGTGTTATCATGCTTCAATATGTCTATCATTTTCTTGCAAGCTAGAATCTGCTGTTGCGCGTCTTCTAATTGTTTTTGTAGATCAGTGATCTTTTGTTGTAAGCATAATATTTCAATACTTTTCTCATAATCAATATTCGCATTCGACGATGATTTTGTCAATGGAGTAGAAGGTGTGGAGAATGCGCTTTGATGAAGCAACGAATGTCTTTTCTTTTTATGATTGGTGACTGGACTGTTTCCGATGGCATGTGAAGAATGACAGAGTGATTTTAATATATTTATTTCAGCAGTCAACTTATCCAATTGTTGGCGTAGACTATTGTTCTCTAGAATTGTGTTTTCCAGCTCATTTTCAGTACTTAGTAGTTTATTCGAGATTTCCTTTATGGTGTCTTTCATTTCTAGAACTGTCAGTGTGTCGGATATTGTGCCGTCTACACTCTTGGACAGTTTGTTGGGCGAGTTAAAAGATTCGTCGGAAGTTTCGTATTCAGACAGGATGTTGGAATCCGCGATGTCAGAATATATATCTGTAGTTACAAGCCTCATAAAGTTGTACAAACCATGGGGCTATTGCTATCATGCCAGCTGTGGTGGCATTCACCACGCCAGCTGCAGTGCAGTTAGCATGCACCATCATAGTACCCACTCACTCTTTTTAATTAATTGTTTACCATGTCATTTTTCACCCAGCAAAAACACCAACTTTGCAGTTCTCTGTAATTGCACTAACCTGCTTGCACCACTCTGGGTTATTTTACTAACTCCGAGTTAGTAGCTAACCCCATGTTATTTATGACATGTATGTATGACATATTTCAATTTAAACTTTAACAGCTAAGTTTATTGCGCAAGTGAGCCTTATTGAAATTTTTAAAACCTGCTTGTGTTACAAATTAATTGCAGTGGTACAATGAGTCATGCTGAGTGGCGTGATGATCTGATGCTTGCTGAGGTTACACAGAAGGCTGGTAGTCATTGGCAGTACCTTGGCCACAATATTGGGAAGACATTGTACCTTAGGCCTGAAGAAGCCTTGTTTTTAATGGAAGTTGTAAGTCATTTTCACAATGTTGTTTTAAAAAAACTGCTTTAATACTTTATATTAATCTACTTCATAAATACTTACTGCCTTTATAAGATATTCAAAACCAGATTTTATAATTACTTGTGGTCTCCCAGTGTTCGAAATGCGGCCGTATTTTATAAAGCTTACCAAACTCACCTTCTCAGTAGTAACCTTAACTATAGCATGGGGTCTTATTGCTAAGAAAGAAAATTTGGTTCAAATAAATCTCACTAGATGGCGCGATATGCACCTCCATCTGTTATTGAATGTGTGTAAAATTAACATTTTCTGGAATTGAACACAAAAATTGTATGTTCTTGTTTAATCAACTAAACAAAACATAAAAAAGTACAAAATTATGGAATATTGGGCTCTTAATTCACATTTCAAAGATTATTAGACGGATCATTTAAAATTGATGCCAATAGATGGCGCATTTTCAAATTTCTGAGGTATTCCACTCGAAAGTTAAAGTTTGCATTTTAACACATTTTGGTGCAAAAAAAAACTGTAAAAACGTGCAAATAAATACTAGAAAACAAACCTTCACTGTATTTAAAGAAAAAAGTATTCACGAACCTAGTAAACCCTTTTACTTGCAAGTCGCTGCTAACACCATCTATCTATCACCGTGAAACAGAACCGAATGCGTTCGATGTACAAAAAATTGCCAAATTAAACAGTCGAAAAACGCTAGTTACGTCGGCACGGTTTCTTTGTATGGGATGAGGTATCTGTTTGCTAGTATTATATTATCTGTGACTATAGCAAAGCACACATTCCACTGTGCAACCATTATGCTTAAAAAGTGATGCAAAGTCCTCTTTTCACTTTTCTTCAGTCACATTCGCAAAATCTATTTATTATTAAATAATAATATTACTTCTCTTTTCAGAACTGCCTGCTACTAAAACACAATGAAGTCACCGTGTCATTACAAAAAGCATACTCCTTACTGCTTAGTTCATCAACAACCATGATACAATATAAAGTTTATGCATCTCTCAGTAGACTGGGTTACAGGGTATTCAGACATACAGGCCCAAAAGTTAATGATGAGAAAATAACTGAAAGCCTAAAAGTTAATAATGTTAATTCCCCAATACCTATGCATGATGTTAAAAAACCATCAGCTGTTAAAAAAAAGTCTGAAAGTCTTGATTCACCTATAGGTACAGAAAACATAACTGAAAATGTTGATCCACCTACAGTCAGTACAGTAGAATCTGAGAATGAATCATCCATAGTTTCCACACTGAATATTTCTGAAAATGTTCGGACACCAATAGCAGCCAAAGTAAACGAATCTGGAAATGAAGATTCTTCAGTAATCAACATAACTATTGAGCCTGAGAAAGCTGAATCTGGTGTACCTGTACATAACACAGTCAGTGATATAAAAAGTGACAATGCCCAAATAGTTGATATAGTTCCAGGTTCTGAAACGGTTGATACTCCAAAAAATGACACTATTGAAAAATCTAAAAATCATGGTTCACCAACGACTAACAAAGTGAATGAAAATGAACAAACAACTGATCAAGATGAGGAAAGCACTGAAATAAACGGGGATATTGTTGAAACATGTGAAGTTAATGGTTGTGAAGAAATAGCTGAACAATTAAATGCTGAAAATAGTGTAACTAAAGATAATAAAACTCCAAATGTAATGGAAGTTGATGAAACTACTGAATTAAAGACTGCAGATATTTCAGTTGAAAGAGAGACTAGTCAAGAAGTGTCTTCCACAAAGACAGAAATAAACAAAACTACTGAAAATGCAACAGAAAGTATGGAGATATGTACCGAAAAGAAAGAAATAGTTACGGGTAATGTTATTTTTGAAGAAGTTCTCAGAGAAAAAACTGGGAATCTTACCTTAACTTATCTTATCTTAACTGGGGACCTTATTTTATTTGATTGTGTTTCAGATATTGTTTTAGTGGAAGAAAGTGATCTTAGTTCTAATAGCAATGAAGTTATCCCAGCTGAGGAACCAAATAGCATGGCAACATCTGATCTGGGTAATTATTATTTACTTATTGTTCACAGTGTCTCCTTGGACCATTACCTCACCTGCAGCCGTATTGCGTAAGTGCGCAAAGAGTTTAAACTATCCAACCGACCAAATCGGCCAATCACACAAAACGGAAATCCACATCGCGTCATTCATCTCGCATGTGATTGGTAGATTTGGTCGGTTGGATAGAGTTTAAACTCTTTGCGCACTTACGCAATACGGCTGCTGTTCTCTTATTTCATTTATGGAATTCAAATTCATATTTCAGTAATTCATTCACGTTTCATTATTTTACTTCTTTTTAGCATGTTGATGACAAACTTCTTAGCTAAATCCCTTATCAATCCATTATTATACTGAAAAGGATAGTATTTAAACGAGCGAAAATAAATTCAAATCAACGGTGTAAAAAATACTGAATATGGTTTGCTGAAATATTAAGTGGGCGAATACAAATGTTTTAAACACCGACATGAAAATAAGCTCGGCTCCTTTTCCTGTCTGCAGGGTCTAAAGTAACCTAACATGAAGGAGATGACGGGAGCTAAGTTTGCTCGCTTTGCTCGCTCACTTAAACTCCCGTCAGTTCAGTCTCGTTCGAACCTAACCTATCCGTGTCGGGACTCGGGGTTCTCTAAGCTCCCGAGCTCGCTTCGCTCGCTCTTGGACTAATTCGTTGAAAACACGAATACACCCGAACTCCCGCGCTGCACAGCGATGTCGCCTTGATGGTTGTTCAGCTATTCAAAAGAATAATATGAAAAAATAGAACCCCAAATACAATTCAAGTATTTAACATTATTACCGCAGCTCACAAAAACTTCATAAAACGTATTACTCAAACCGGATAATATAATAGTCGCCCATTCAGTATATTTTTCGCCCGGTTATAATTTCCCTATTGAAAATAGTACTTTGGCGAAAGAAAAATTAGCATGCAACAAAATCAGAAAATAAACGAACTCGAAATTGCGAGCCTAGATTCTAGAAGGAATTGCGATTTCTTTTAAGTCAGAGGTATATTTGTTTCAGAACGACAATGGTTTAGCGTTCTGTTGAAATGTCCCATCTAACGTAAAGTTGGTCTTTTCGAGAGACCTGTAAACCAATATGTGGTTTAATAATAATATTTACTTTGAAAAATAATTAAAATAAGATTAGATTAGTGTTTCCTAGCCGACTACCCTAATAAGAAATATTTGCACAAACTTATAGTTTATAGTCTCTTGTCCTAGCATTATGTTTAAACCACACCTTTATGTTTTATGTGCAAAACTCCAAAGACAACATAGGTATAGTTCTCGCCAAACTTCTTGGCCGCCCTGAACTTGGCCACAATGGATTCGCAAGATATGGCCCACCTCTTTGTCTGCCCTTCATGCCCGACCACCTCCCTGCACCTTATGGGATTTGAACGTAGCAAATGATAGAGCTGTCCGAGTAGACTTTGTTTCTGCTCTAGATTCGATATAATAAATGATGAACAGTATGGATTCCACTAAAAAACATATCCACAACATTTGTAAATATTGTTTCGTGAGAGAAAATAGCTTTTACTCATGAAACAATACTTACTTAATTATTTTTTTTACAAAAAAAAAAACAATAATAAATCATCTGATTGCTGGTATTTTCTTCGATTTATCGAAAGCCTTTGATCTAGTTTCACATGAGAAAATGATGGATAAGATAGAGTCTGTTAGGATACCCCTTAGCCTGCTCTTCGGTGAATATTATCATATTTAAGTAACTAACGAAAATAATGATATTATACCCTAGTCCCTAATCATCAGAATATAGGCATAATAAATACGGCGTTCCCCAGGGAAGCGTGTTAGGACCAATATTATTTTTAATATACTATACTATACTTAATAAAGTGGTAGATACAAAAATAAAAAAACGATTCAAGATAGCAAATGAAAAGTGCCGTCGGAACATTTGGGTTGTATAAATTAGTTTTAAATGATATGCCTGCCTAAATATAACCACTTCAAAACAAGGAGTACAAGATCGTTAAAAATTTAATTGTACAAGTAGTTAGGTGAATGTAATTACTATAAAAGAATTTATGAATATGAAACCTAATGAAAGATGCAATAGATCATTATTTAATTTAAATTTCTGCTCGTAACTGGTTTGAAATATCCAAAAAAAAAATTGCATGCTATGTGATAATTTAGCTAATGTTTGTACTTTTTCCAATATATTGAACACCATCATATTTTATGCAATTAAATGATTTGTATTTGAAAGATGTCTGATCTTGGTCACAACATATGAAGACCATGCAAACTAATAGAATAGTATTAAATTATTCAATGCTTTTGATGTTGCAGAGAAAGTGGTTAATACAAATAAATCTGCAGATGATGCTGTGTCTGCCACTAACTTAGAAGTCGAGACAATGGATACAGGTAATATTATATTCAAGATACTTATTATGAATCAATCTCATTACTCAATACTTAGAAGTCGGTTCCCAAATATACGAAAGCATACTATCATGTGTATTTTAATTTACATTGACATTCCCGTTATCGTTACAGTCTCCCAAACTATCGGCGAAAGAATAGAAAATGTACCGAACAATAATGAGCCCAGTAATCAAAACATTTGTACATCAACAGCAAACATCACACAAAAAGTATACCTGAGCAAAGATAATGAACCATACAGTTATTTGAAAAAAATTGAGATGCTTACAGAAAGGCAACTAAAACCTAGTGACTCAAAAGGTTTGGACAAGGTCTTTGAAACTTTTCCTGATTTATCTAAAGGACGTGTAGCCACGGTAAATATCCCAGAACAAAAATTCATACCCAAGAATATATTTGTCAATAAAGCGACCTACACATTGAACTTGCAAAATATTAAAATGAGATCCAACAGGTCTGTCTCATCCGAAACACCAGCTTACACAAGTTCCGATGAAGTCAACGGGAATAACATAAGAAGAATCAGAAGTAGCTTGGAAGTACTCGGTAGCGAATACCCTCAGAATCCAAACATGATCCCGCATGTAAGATTTCCAAACTTTCCAAGGTTTCAAAATTTCCGACCTTACGGATTTTGGCGTCCACAAAATAATCTTAACTTTTACCAATTGATGTTTTTCCAAACCCGTTTCCAGTACCATCAGAGGCCACATCTCATGACTAGGCCGCCTTGTTTTAATATTAACGCAAATAACCTAAATATGTATAGTAACGTTAGGAAAAGAATGAGAAGTGGAAAATTTGATCATTTTCAAGGCATAAGGAATTTAGCTATTCGATTGAAACAAAGTCTTATCTCTGGCCATACTAATATGGCAAATCTTGAAGCCCTGCATCGTTCAATTCACTCATACAATTTGAGGTATAAAACTAGATTAAGATTAAATGAGACTTTTGATGTGATTAATGATGAAAAGATTGTAGAAACCATAGATCTGGATGATGATGAAGAATCTAAAAGTAAAAAACCTAGACTAGAAAAAGATGACAATGACAAGTTTGATGAAAATCTGTACAGACTTAGGCAATTAGCATTGAGATTGAGAGATCTCGAAGCTAAGGATGAAGCTACAGCTAGTCATAGGAGAGCTTTCTCTAAGGCAATCAAAACGTTTAATAAATCTTATAATGCCGACATTTATTTGGATGATGTAAATTACGAAGTAATTGATAAACGATTTATAACGCTCGACTCTAGTTCAGAATCGGATTGTGTTGTCGAAGAACAGCAAAAAGTTCGTTCGAAAAAACTGAAGAACCCATTCAACATTCTTAAACGTCGTAAAGAGAGACTGCAGTCCCTCAACAAGCCAGGCACGAGTAAAGATAATAGTTCTTCCGGACCTAGTCAAGCCGATTCTAGTCCCGCAGAGGCCGACGGAGACAATAGTAAATATAGAGAAAACATACTTAAAACTTTCAATAAAACTTGGTTACCAAATGAAGACGACTTCGGAAGAGCAGAAGTTGTTCCCAAAAGTTTAATGAAATCTCGCCTTGAGTTCAGTAAAGAGCAGTTCCTGTACGAGTACAAAAATGACCAAGTTCAAAATTGGTTGGAAGCAAAGATCTCTTTTCTGAGGTATCTAGAAGAAACAAATATTGCATTTAAAAGAGAACTCGAACGAAACGAGGCTCGAATTCAAGCTGATGTAGAAATGTGTAACACTGGACTAAAACCTCTTATAGATTTCGAAGATAGCTCGGATATGCCTTTAGTTCTTGAAAAATTAAGAATCATAGAGAACAATAAAGAATTAGAGGTAGAAACTAGTCTAAGAATAGATTTTGATGTGTACAACAGAAATGTACAAAACTTTAGGAAAAAGAATCCACCGAAACCGCATTTCAGAATTATTTGTTTAGAGTAAGTTGAATTGAAGTTATTAACTCCTCATTTTTATATTCTGTAGTTTTTTTAAGTAACAAGGGCCCACTCTAATATGTTAGGGGTCGACATCCAGTCAAACCTTATGCAGTTGAATACCAGAATAGTGACTGCCTCTCTAGTCTATCTTCGAGACTAGCAAAACCCACTATAGTAGTCACAACGGATCTTTGTGTCTCTGAAGTTAGGCTCTGCGAACCATTGCGCAAGAAAAAGATTGTCATCGATAGCGAGATAGGACGATGTGACAAACGTAAGCGAGTGAAAGAGACAGTTAGATATAATGTTATCTTCTACTTCAACATTGACACAAAAATAGCAACTGCACAGGGACTTGCGAGCCAACTTCAGAGACACAAAGATCCGCTGTGACTACTGTAGTTGGGTAGCACGATACCCCTTGGCAAGACTGGTGTCAGTTGCCCTGGCTTCCATCCTTAACAAAGATCCCCTAATGACGGTTTATTATCTCAACATTTTAATGTATAATTTCTTATTGTCTATTTCAGTGAATCAGCAGGTATCCCATCAGCAGCGCAAGTGATGTCTTTGAACTCAAAATACGAGGATAACGTTCCAATCGTCTTCGCTATAGTCAGTATCGGATCCATTTCCTATTTACAAATTAATCCCATAGACTTGCCGATCTATGTCCCGACGACTAACGATATTGTATAAAATATGTATTGGTAAGTTGAATGAACATAATTATCAAGCCTGTACTGCAGTCCCCGAAAGTTTATGCAGAGGTGTACAGTGTTCCCCAATACTCTTGGCCGCTCTGAAGTTGGCTACAATGGCTACGCAGTAGTAAATCTCATACTAAAACCAAAAAGAAATAAAATATTACTGTAAATTACAACTATTTTCTTAATGTCCCTCGGCAATTATCGCATTGTCGAATAAAAACGAATGCTAATTTCCATGTCCATCAATTATTTTATTTATCGTGTATAATAATTTGAATTAAGAACTAAGTACTTTATTAATTATTTATACTTTATTGTACACCAAGATAAAAATCATTCAAAACGACATCTTAAAACAAAAACTAAATACAAAAGGCGGCCTTATCGCGTGCCGCGATCTCTTCTTTTCTCTTGTTGTTTTGTTTTGATTTCCTTGAACTATATAGAGCTGGAAAACTATTTTTTCTTTAGCAGTTTTCCTCCGAATTTTTAATATAAATTACATTAAGGGCCTTCATCCGCTTTAGTGCCGTAAAACGGTTACCATCTAAAGCATACTCCTTAGTAACGGCTAAAGGTTTGAAAAAAAAAAAATATATTTATTATTGATTCATGTACATAATTTTTGGAACAAGGTTTTTTTGTGTAACTAATAGTTTTGCTTTAAATAAATAATTAACAACACGATATTTTATCGCAACTTTTGGAAACTCCTCCAAAACGACTTGGATGTTTTAAAATATTTTTACACAGTAAAATTGATGGCTGGAATTTCTTCATAACTGAAATAGCATATATAAACCAAATAATATTTTGCAAACAAAACTATTCAAAAGGAGGTTCAATATTGATATTTTGGCATCGAGACGCACGGCCAGTACTGCGTTAACATTGGGGCGTATATATCGCCTTAAGTTAAAAGTGTATTAACAACTGTAGCGTTGTGTTGCATGTTACTCCCGCGTCGCCGCGTCATGGATAGGTACTTGCCTTGTTTCCGCCCCCGCCACCGCTCGCTCGCGTGGCCAGTCGGCTCCCCGCTACGTACCGAGAGAGATCGCGCCGCGCACGCTGCGTTCGTGCGACGGCCACTATACTTAATATTTCTGTTATAACGTTGGTTATCCTTCGAGACTACACCTAAAACCTTATAATACATTGCATAATAAAGATATATTGTGTTATAAATTGCGCCCAACTCGTGGCACGTGCTCCGTACAGCAAATACCTACGACACGGGAAATAACCGACGCGAGTGCGAACGAAATCCACGCGAACAGTGTTCTACATAGTCACGGATCGAGTAATTAGTGCATCTACTGGACTATACTGCCATTATTTACCGCTTGCGTTCATTACCGAGTGTTACCGTCGAGAAGATGCCGCCGAAAACACGCCGCGCGCACGCAAACGAGGAGGAAAACGTTAGTTCCAGTAGCGATGAGGAAAGCCACGCGGTAGCAAACCCCGCGAGCGTGAACACCACGACAACGGCTACACCGATCCCGACCACGGCATGTGGAAACATGATTTCCATGTCCGAAGAACAACTCACACGATTGTTATCCAACGTCATGAGAAGCGTAGCGACGTCGACACCGACGTCAACGAGTAGCGATCCTACGGGACCGACTCAACCCACCGCTGCACACACTGGACCGACCGTGCATGGCATGCACGGCATGCACAGCAACTTTACCCGGTGCACGGCCCGCTTCGACGGAGCCGCTCGCAGTACCGAAGCCCTAGATGCATTTGTCGAGAGCGTGCTCATCTACAAAGAGTGCGCAAGTGTATCCGACGAACACGCCCTTCGAGGTCTACCTATGTTGCTGACCGGAGACGCCGCAGTGTGGTGGCAAGGAGTGAAATCTACCGTGGAGACCTGGGACGACGCGATACGCCGCCTTCGATTCATGTACGGCGCCCCGCGCCCCGCCCACCGGATCTTACGAGAAATATTCGCGCGCGAACAAAGTGATAACGATAGTGTCGATTCCTTTATATCGCGAGTGCGAGCAGAAATGTCGCGTATACCATATAAGCTACCAGATGTTATGCAAGTAGACATAGTTTACGGCCTATTACATCGTAAATTTCGTAAAAGAGTGTCACGCGATAGTGTAAGTAGTGTCGACTGTCTACTCGAGCGAGCAAGGTATGTTGAGGAGACGCTAGGTGAGGTAAATCATACTAAATCACAAATTCAGTCTCATAACGCGGATATCTCGACTAATAATAGTAATAACACTGCTAGTGCCGCGAAATCGCGAAATGTAAACATTAACCCTCCGATTGCAACGGTTAGTCAAAGTAACCCTTCGCGCGCTGTGTCCGACTTTAGTTCGAATATTTGTAACGATACGAATTCGAATACGAAACGTGTTCGACCGCGCTGCGCTTTCTGTAAACGGTTTGGTCATTCGATAGATGAATGCAAAATGAAAATAAAATCGGGTGACCAAAGTAATAATGCACCGCTGTCATGTTACGGCTGCGGTCGAGAAGGAGTAATACGTTCGAAGTGTCCGACGTGTAAAGGCACGCCCTCCGCTGAAAAGGTGAGTTTCCAAAGTGCTATCACCCATGAGTCTGATCTGTCACACCCTACGGTCAAAATAGAAGTTGCGTATTTAGTAGGTGTTGCAGTGCTGGATACAGGTGCTACTGAGAGTCTCGCTAGTCCTGGACTCTATAAAATATTATTGGATAGCGGGACTACTTTTACAAAGACACGTCGCAACCTCGGCCTCGCCGATGGAACGCAGCAGGTACGTGAGTTACTATCTTGTGACACGAACGTCACCATTCAGGGACGCGTTATCCCCACCACTTTCCTAGTGATACCGGAAGCGGATAATAGGACGCTTCTAGGACAGGACTTTATAGCTAAAGCAGGTATATTAGTGGACCTCCAACATAACCGTTGGCATTTTAATAATTTCCCAGGGCAGAAGTATACTTTTGTGCAGTCTTTTAGCCTTACATCCACCAGCGATGCAGAGCTGATGCAGGTTGATACCACCGGCTTGGCGCTGAGAGAGGATGAAGGGACGAAGCTGTCACCTGCTCAAAAGACACAACTCAACCAGCTCATAACCGAGAGAGTTGAGCGCTTCGCCACCGAAGGCCCTCCTACAACTTACGCCACTCATCACATTCGGGTTGACGAGAAGCAGGAACCGACCGCTTCACCACCCTATAGGATTTCGCAAGGTAAGAGGGAATTGTTGGACGGTGAGCTTGAGAAGCTGCTGCGTGCAGATGTAATAGAGGAGTGCGAGTCGCCGTGGGCCGCCAACGTCGTCTTAGTCGCGAAGAAGGATGGTGGCGTCCGCTTATGCGTGGACTACCGTAAGCTCAACGCCGTGACTGAGCCGGATAGGTACCCACTCCCGCGCATGGAAGACGTGCTTCATGCAGCGAAGACGACCAGCTACATGACGACGCTAGATCTCCACTCCGGTTACTTCCAGGTTTGTGTCGCTGAAGAGGACCGCGACAAAACTGCATTCGTTACACCCTCCGGCACCTATAGGTTTAAGAGGATGCCGATGGGCCTACGCAACTCTGGCGCCACGTTTCAGAGATTAATAGACCGTTTCAAGTCAAACCTGAGTGTGCCTGTAAGAAGACAAGAGGTAAGCGACAGCTCCGATATCCCACCAGACCCTCAAGGAAGTAGGCCTGTGACTATTCTGGGATATTTGGACGATCTGATAATCTTGTCACCGAGTTTCGAAGGTCATATTGAAGATCTCGAAGCTATCTTCGAGAGACTCGAGAAGTTCGAACTTCGAGTCAATCGAAAGAAAAGCTGCTTCGCCCGTGACTCTGTGAAATTCCTTGGTCACATAATTGTTCCTGGAGGTCTGCAAGTAGACCCAGAGAAAACCTCAGCTATTGCTGACATGCCTGCCCCGAAGAACGAGAGGCAGCTCAAAGGTTTCCTGGCCACATCCAGCTGGTTTCGACGGTTTGTACCGAACTACGCTACTATCACCAAGCCTTTGACTGACCTACTCAAGAAGAACAGCAGTTGGAAATGGCATGATGAGCAGCAGGCTGCTTTCAAGCGCATCAAGGAGCTCCTGGTCACCGCTCCCATTCTTCGCCAGGCTGACGAGTCGAAGCCTTTTTCTCTCCGGACAGATAGCAGTGGCTACTGTCTCGGCGCAGTTTTGATGCAGGGGGAGGGCTCCGACGAAAGGCCCATAGAGTACGCCAGTCGCCTACTCTCGCCAGCCGAGCGCAACTACACCACCACCGAGCGCGAAGCTCTTGCCGTCGTCTGGGCGGTCACGAAGTTCAGAGGCTGCGTGGAAGGCTCGGAGGTAGTAGTTAAGTCCGACCATCAGCCGTTACGTTGGCTGATGAGCCTTAAATCACCTAGTGGTCGTCTTGCCAGATGGGCATTAACCCTTCAGGCCTATAACCTGCAGATACAGTACACTCCCGGGAAGGTGAATGTAATTGCCGATGCACTAAGCCGCCCAGCTGGTTGTGAGGTATGCTTAGTGACCGTAGATATACCACATAGGACATCTGAAGATGTGCGCTCTAATCAACTCAAGGACCCAGAGCTGAAGGGTATAGTCGAGGACCTTGAGACAAACGACGATCCCTTCAGGGGGAGAGGATGGTCAGAGAGAGGGTACCTGGTATCTGATGGTGTATTGTACAGGTGCGCGCCCGAATCGGAGGACGCCGAGTCCGCCTGCCTCGTGGTTCCGAAACACGAAAGAGAAGCTGTCCTCATAGAGTTCCACGACGCTCCTACGGCAGGCCACTTTGGTGCTGAACGTACCCTACAACGCATCAGAGCACGATACTTTTGGCCAGGTATGAAGTCTTTTGTCACAGACTATATTAAACGCTGTGCAGCTTGCCAGCGATACAAGATAGACAACAGGAAGCCTGCAGGACTACTCCAGACTCCTGCATCCACCCGGCGATTCGAAGGTGTATCGGTCGACTTGTTCGGACCCCTACCGAAGACTTCGAAAGGGAACCGTTGGATTTTAATTCTAGAAGACACGTGCTCCCATTGGGTTGAGCTATTTGCGTTGGAGAAGGCCACCAGCGTGGAATGCGCTGAGATTTTAATATCTGAGGTCTTTCTGAGGTATGGAGTCCCGCGCAGGATGATCAGCGACAACGGAGTTCAGTTTGTTGCTGAGGTGATGCAGCAGGCGTGTCACGTGATGGGTATCAAACAGTCTTTGACGCCGTTGTATCACCCAGAAGCGAACCCCGTTGAGCGGAAAAACCGTGACCTCAAACCACAATTAGCGATATTAGTAGGAAAGGATCACGCATCGTGGGACACTCATCTCGCGGCCATAAGGTTCGCGATGAACTCCGCTGTTACAGCGAGCACTGGATTTTCACCAGCTTTCCTTACCTTCGGGAGAGAGCTGCGCGCGCCATCGGATGTTGTGGCAGACATGAAGACCATTGTGGACAGCGATAATTTCGTCCACAATATCACTCCTTACCTTCGTAAGTTATCTATGGTGCTGCTTGACGCCCGAGACGTTCACGAACGTAACCAGTCTCTGCAGAAGAAGTACGCAGATGAAGGCAGACGCGCCCCTCCAGAATACAAGGTAGGTGATCTTGTTTTGTTGAAAACGCAAGGCATGAACGATGTCGGCCCCGGGCAGTCTGCGAAATTTATACCCCGGAGAGATGGCCCTTATCGCATCCGCGAAGTAGTAAGCCCTACTACTTATCTAGTGGAGGGAGTTACTAGAGGTGAGCACGTAGGACGTTACCACGTCTCTGATTTGACTCCATTCATCGGTGATGTCGAGGCTCCGGTTAGAGAGAAGCGCAGACGCGGTCGACCGCGTAGATTTGATTGCTAGCCCGAACGCGAGGGCGCTATATTCGAGCTAGAGGGGGAGTGTGTAGCGTTGTGTTGCATGTTACTCCCGCGTCGCCGCGTCATGGATAGGTACTTGCCTTGTTTCCGCCCCCGCCACCGCTCGCTCGCGTGCAGTGTTGCCAGAAGGTTACATTTCTTACATTTTTCGTAACTTTTGACCCCCTCGCGTAACATGTAAGTAATTTTTATATTTAAGGCAATTTTCGTAACTTTTGAGAACAACGAGATTTGTAATACTAGATTTTTATTGCAAACAGTTTACGAACGCATCCAAATTGAACGACATATTCAGAGATGGCTCTGAATGAAACGCACCATGACAAAATGCAACATATTCTGCATTAGTTAAAGGTTGATTTTGCTTGAGCGCTTACGCGTACTTTTCCTTCTTCGCGAGTTCGCGCGGTTTCGTACAAGGGCGTCGCCAGCCGATGGACCAGGGGGGGGCAAGTTGATTTATGAAGAATGGGAAAAAGTATGAATTTTAAATACGTTACAGTCAAAAGTAAATGAAGCTTTAAACTGGTAGTATGAGTCTTACCCCTACGGCGATTGTTATAAGAACGGTATAAAGTCCAATGGGTAACGTTCCACGAGCTCAATCATCGGGGGTTTTGGGTAAACTTAAGTTTTCTGTGCACATTCATCATGGCCAAATCATTGAGGCGATATTCCCCCAAAGTACTTATTAACCAGTTTTTTAGTCTCCTGAGGCTGCTCGATTGATTTTGGTAGACAGACCAAAATTTTCAACTCTTTTAGTACTCTTTTAGGACATCAACAATTGGCTAGATTTGTTGGGTAGGGTTCATTTTGACTTTTGGCTACTTATTTTTAATCTCTAGGGGGGGGCAGCTGCCCCTACCTGCCCCCCCTTGGCGACGCCCTTGGTTTCGTAGGATATTTTTCAGAAACCTCGGGCCAAATACTTGCAAAATTGGACATTTTAGGAATTAGACGTTTTGGGAATTGGACATTTTGAACAGTGTTGCCAACTCAGTGGATTTTCCACTAAAACTGGTGGTTTCGACCTCCCTTTTAGTGGCGAAATATTGCTTTTAGTGGCTAGTGGATTTTTTTAGTGGCTTTGATTGCTTCAGTTAGTGGTGGTAAGCCATTGAACCACTAGTACAATTTACAAAAAACTCTAGTTAGGAAAGAAAAGATCTATTGAAAAAGTGTAGAATTGTTTGTAGTGTAGCAGACACAACAGAACTAAGGTAGTGATTTTCGGGCATTCCACGAAATTAGTTGAATAATTTTGATTATGGACTTTATTTGTATGACTACTGGGTCAAGTTTGATTTGATTTCAAGGGTTTGTGTATATTCTCTGGTTTGTTTATGTTGTTCCCTTTGCGTGCACAAATACAACGGACGGACAATACAGTACAGTTCGAGTCGGTATCGGTAAAGGTTACTTACTTACTAGTTTAAATTACTTCCACAAATTTTGTGAAACTAATAGGTATGCCAAAACCACAGTATGCCTAAAAGTTCCGTGATTGTTGGTTAGGTAAACCAGAATTAAAGGACTGGTTACAAGTGGTGGAAAGCACTGCTTGCCCAGTATCATCATCATCATCATCATCACGACAGGTGAAACTACATTCTACTATCAGATGATGAAGAAAAAGGAACAAATATATGAAATAAATGAAACTAGAGTCTGTTTTATCATAAGATTAAATACACTATATCCACCATAAGATTAAATACACCACATCATAGATTCCTTTATATTCCGCCATTTTGCTGACATCAATTTGGCTCCGACCGCAAAAACAAGAAAAAATATGTAACTTTTGCAGCAAAAATGTAACATTTCAGGAAATGAAACGTAACTTTTGACTTAAGGGCCCTGGCAACACTGCTCGCGTGGCCAGTCGGCTCCCCGCTACGTACCGAGAGAGATCGCGCCGCGCACGCTGCGTTCGTGCGACGGCCACTATACTTAATATTTCTGTTATAACGTTGGTTATCCTTCGAGACTACACCTAAAACCTTATAATACATTGCATAATAAAGATATATTGTGTTATACAACTTTATATACTTCCAATTTGATTGAGAGCGTCCGGTCTGCACCAAGTGCAAATGGCAACTGATAGAAATCCGACTACTGACGAAATACGAAGTTTGCCGAGGGACATTAAGTAAATAGTTGAACTGTACCTATATAGCAAACCCAAATTGAATCCCCATGTAACAGGGGCCAGGGGATCGCCATCAACAGACGGGCTGCAGTTGAATGTATATTACGTATAAAATATGTATAAACATTTTGTAAATTGTATGGACTAAATTAGGTTACTAAAATATTCTAAGAATACTTATTTTATTTTTCTTCTAAGTCTTTAATCTGATAGTTCTTTTTTATCGTGTCTGTCTATGCTTCTTATACTGAATAAATGTTTATACTTTAATTAATTGAGACTGTTTATGTACCGAGGCATCATGTCTGCAGTATGTTATGAAGTTTTTATTATGCTAAAAAAGATGACGAAATTTTTTTCTGAGTAATTATTTTCTCTTTAGAGTGACAGAACTATTCAAAGATCAAATTCAATATTTTAAATTAATTGGAAGTAATACAAGGTCATATTATTATAACATTACTTACCTTTCGTTTTCGTTTTCTAATAGATTTTCTGTTTTATCGTGTTTAGAAAATCCTGTATAAATTGAACATTGTTTTATAGCAAATAGGGTTTCTTATGCCAAAGCTGTAAGCATGTCCAAGATGTTTATGTTATCTATTTATTCTACGCTGAATTTAGTTTAAGCAATTTATTTTATAAAGCAGAACTCTTAAAAATAGCTCCCAATTTCTGAATTATGAATTAGTAGTTGAGTATTTATCAAACTCAAATTTATCCTGGAAACTAGAACAAAACTTTGGCATTTAATTAGGTTTGACACGTTCTTAGCTTCCAATACTAAATTAAGAAACTGGCCCTTTATATATATTGAAACAAGTTTAAAAAATTTAGTTGGAAAAAGTACTTCTAAATATTGAAATAGTCACTGCCACACTTTTTTCGAGTTAACTCATAAGAATGTAGAAATTAATACTGCTAATAGAGTCAATTACATTTTCTGTACAAACAAAATCTATTAGAGAAAAACACCCGATTTCTGAATTAAGAATTTGAAATTAAGTATTTGTTAAATTGTCAGACTTTTGGTGTTAAAGTAGGCTTTGATATGTTCTTAACTCGAAATACTCAATTCAGAAACCGTCCCATATAACCCATATTCATTGTGTTAAGTAACTCTGGTGTCATAAAAATATAAGTGTATATATTTTATGCTAATTAAAACATCAGTTAATTGTTGTATGTGTATTTTATTTAATTAATTTTTAAAACAGCCTTATTATTATATAATTAGCTATCTATTCTACTAAGCGACTACATGGCACAAGTGATTCGGAGGGCTCAGTGCAAATATACCTAAGCTAAGACTACATTGCATTTCTTATTTACCTAGAATTCTCTATACTCTTTAAAAAAACATAAACATATTGGCATAAAATAATATAGGTACCTAATTATTTTGACTCGTAAATTAGGATTACCATAATGTAATCCTTATATACGAGTATTTATACTAATACAAAATAATTAGGCAATAATTATTATTTAGGTAATAATTAATTAATTAATTTTGGTTTTATTATTATTTGGGTAATTATTATTATTATTACTTTTTGATTTATCAGAAAATTAATCTTGAATTTGAATGTGTCAAATACAAAACCCTATCGTGAACTTGGTTAAAAATAGATGCTATAAAGGGCTTAACTGATAGGAATGTATGATCATATTTTAATTTAAAAACTGCATTTACCCAAGTCTATGGTCAATACCTTCTCCGAGGAAGTCGGCCAATTTTCAAAAAAAAAATAAGTGTCTCCCATACAAATTTCGGTCAGTTGACGACAACTTTGTATGGAGAATCCAATTTTTCTTTTCAGTTTTTAAATATGATCACACCTTGCCGTTACACTCTGTATTTTGCTCATATAATAAAGGATCAGGGGGCTGACCATTACCTATTAAAGCAAGTTTACTTCCAGTGTGCTTAAAGGACAGATGTATATGAATGGTATACATGTGTCCCTTTTTCACAGTCGAACTATTATAGTTTTGACACGTCATGGTACAGGGGCAAGTCTGAACAGTCAATAATCTGGATTAACTTAAAAACCACATTTGCTCACAACTTACAAGTAGAGAGAAGACTATCAAAAGGCCTTTGTGTACAAAATTGTATCTATTAATATTAATTATCTACCTACGTTATATGGCACGTTATTATATTATACTCTATCTCTCGTTCGTTCATAATACACAACCTTCGTGTTCATATTATTAATGGCAAGACTTTCAATTAGTTGCAGTAGGTACATTGGAAAGTATATAATTTTATTATCACGTAGCATAATTATTTTGGCATAAAATTTTTTTTGTTTTTATTCGAAATTACAGGATTAAAAATATTCTCTTCTTTATTGGAGAGGGAAGAACTATCATAACAGTTCTGAATGCAAATGAGTTTAATTGGCCTGACCCATTTTAAGTGTAAATTAATTGGTTCATGTTTTGGGCTTACATATCAGCCATTTGATCTGTTGCTCTATCCTGCAACTGCCGATTAGTACATTTTATTTAAGCGATAAATTATGACTGTAATACCCCACTCCCAGTGTAGTATCCAAATATTCTCATCTACACAAACGTGAAATGCCTAGTATTTTTTACCTAAATGAGCATGCTAATTATACATTATGTTATAACTCCATAATCGTATAAATTATGAAGAGGTCATAAATGATATCAAATGGAAAACTTTAGTTAGGAATGCCAACTAGGAAGCAACTATCCGCATAAATACATCTTCGAATAAAATTATTATGCGTATTATTCGAAAGCTAAACTTTATCATTTTAATTTATAAATCTCTGGTAACTTTAGTGGAATGGATTCGATTTGGTTATATACAATAAAAAAAATTGCCATAACTTTTGAATACATTGCAAACGTAACATTAAAATATAGACGACTAATATAAAATTAACTATATCACATAGTTCGATTAATAGGAAGTAGGAAATTAACGCTGAACTAAATAGAGATAAAAATAACAATTTACATATAGAATATAGAGCGCAAAAACATAATTATCATGTAAGTAGTTGTAACATTGAACTGCGAATACGTAGTCAAAATTATGTTTATTATAAATTATCTAATTATAAATATTGATATCGCCCGAGATTTGCTCAGAATAGGTACTTAAAGAGCGTTTCGCCCACAGTTTATTTAGCACACTTATATACTCAATCGTACAAAATACCGTTCTTCTTCAAACCGTATACCAAAAGTCCAAAATCACAACGATTCAAAGCCATCCGAAGTTCATTCCAGCCAACTGGTAGAACCTCTCATTGAATGGCCTATAGAAGTCTCTCAGTCTTTCTAATATTTTAGGATCTATGTATGGGTGGCTCCGGCCTTTAGTCTTGCCAAGACAGTGCGGTGTAGACCGACTTTCAGACTTCAGAAGGCAAGGGAAACCTTTGGTGGAATTGAAATAGAAATGCTTTTCTGTTATCACCCGTTTCAGGCCTAGGAATTCCTGTAAGAAATACAGAACTTTAGTATAGAATAAAAAAATAACTAAAGTCCTATGAAACCAATTAATAATAATAAACAATTAGTAATAATAAGCAATTAATAATAATATACAATTAATAATAACAAGCAATTAATAATAATAATAAGCAATTAATGACGCGTGTTATTTTTTATTTTATTTTATTCGAGGCACTACCAAGCTGCATATTGTTATCCCGATCTCAATGTTGTACGTGTTACCTGCCCCAGTCCTCAGTAATTTACATATAAGTTCTAACAAGAAAGTTAGACCATTTTTACCTGTACTCTAACCATTTCAGCAGCCGGATCAGCGACTAGTCTCTCCCCACTGATCAGCAGTAGCCGCTGCCTCGGGAACCTCCGCAGCCACCGCCTTAAGGGCCTCGCGTACACTCCCAGCCGCACGGGGGGCCAGGAGGCGTCCACCACTGACGGAGCTCCGCCCCAACCCGCCGAACTGTTCACCAGGGCCAAGTCTTCGAAACGAGGGAGGGATGGTCTTTTACTGAAACGGATAGATGTATCAATAAGGACGAGGATGGACAAAAATGATAGAGTAATTTTACTTTATTATTTACTCCTCCTGTAAAAGTATGGTATTGAAACGAAAGATGCGTTGCCGTGAACTAAATTACGTCCGATGACCATTGGTTCAATGAATGAAACTATCTGTGTCCTGGCATGAAGTACCTAAATATACTTATCCTTTTTGCCGTTTTAGGTTTTAGTGACAAAAAAATGGCATGACAATTTTGTGGTTAGTATATAATAAGGTGGCCAGAATTACCTGGCTGACTGCGTATAGTCGCTGATGGCTCTCGTCACAGGATCTCGCACGACTGCCAACAGTTTGACGCTAGGATTCATAGCGTACACGCGTCTCGGAGCCGACCTTGTCACCCAGTATGAAGGAGTCTTCTCCATTGTAATCTGACCCTCGAGTGTTGGTGGCATTTTATCCCTGAAATTTGAAGACACCATTTAGGCTTACAGTCCTCTTGTAAGCCTAAATAAAAAATGCGGTAACGTAAGTGGATATAGTTCTCGCCAAACTTCTTGGCCGCTCTGAAGTTATTCTCATACAAAAACAGCACTGATCGGTGCCTCGCGCATCGGAAAGCCAAGTTCAGGGCGGCCCAGAAGTTTAGCGAGAACTTGTTTATATTACAATATCATTCGAATAACTACGAATAATATTGTTAAATTAAATAATTTTATTACTTCATTAATTTTATAAAATTATTTTGTACTTTTAAGAAATATCTTACCTATACCATTCGAAGCCTTTATGATAGAATTTATCAAAGAAGTGGACTTCTGACCCCGCAGCCCTGACATCTGGATGTAATCTGAAATTTAACAAAACAAAATAACGATCACGATATTTACAACTGCCGCAATCATGTAGCTTGAGTAGAAGTTAGTAAGGTACCTAAGTAATAGAAAACTCAGAAACTAGGGACGAAATAATTAAGTTATTGCCATTTGCCTACTTCTACCAGAGCGGAAGAGCTGCACCACCGTTGCTCTCGAAATAGTGGAGGAAAATAATTAAGTTATTGCCATTTGCCTACTTCTACAAGAGCGGGAGAGCGGCACCACCGTTGTTCTCAAAACAGTGGAGGAAAATAATTAAGTTATTGCCATTTGCCTACTTCTACAAGAGCGGGAGAGCGGCACCACCGTTGTTCTCAAAACAGTGGAGGAAAATAATTAAGTTATTGCCATTTGCCTACTTCTACAAGAGCGGGAGAGCGGCACCACCGTTGTTCTCAAAACAGTGGAGGAAAATAATTAAGTTATTGCCATTTGCCTACTTCTACAAGAGCGGGAGAGCGGCACCACCGTTGTTCTCAAAACAGTGGAGGAAAATAATTAAGTTATTGCCATTTGCCTACTTCTACAAGAGCGGGAGAGCGGCACCACCGTTGTTCTCAAAACAGTGGAGGAAAATAATTAAGTTATTGCCATTTGCCTACTTCTACCAGAGCGGGAGAGCTGCACCACCATTGCTCTCGAAACAGTGGAGGAAAATAATTAAGTTATTGCCATTTGCCTACTTCTACCAGAGCGGGAGAGCTGCACCACCATTGCTCTCGAAACAGTGGAGGAAAATAATTAAGTTATTGCCATTTGCCTACTTCTACCAGAGCGGGAGAGCTGCACCACCATTGCTCTCGAAACAGTGGAGGAAAATAATTAAGTTATTGCCATTTGCCTACTTCTACCAGAGCGGGAGAGCTGCACCACCATTGCTCTCGAAACAGTGGAGGAAAATAATTAAGTTATTGCCATTTGCCTACTTCTACCAGAGCGGGAGAGCTGCACCACCATTGCTCTCGAAACAGTGGAGGAAAATAATTAAGTTATTGCCATTTGCCTACTTCTACCAGAGCGGGAGAGCTGCACCACCATTGCTCTCGAAACAGTGGAGGAAAATAATTAAGTTATTGCCATTTGCCTACTTCTACCAGAGCGGGAGAGCTGCACCACCATTGCTCTCGAAACAGTGGAGGAAAATAATTAAGTTATTGCTATTTGCCTACTTCTACCAGTGCGGGAGAGCTGCACCACCATTGCTCTCGAAACAGTGGAGGAAACCATGTGTTAAAACCCAAAATTCGAAGACTTGGCACATCCACAGAAACAGCCTGTGACCTACCCGCGGGAACGGTTTAGGCTGCATATGCTGCACGGTATTTTTTTATTTTATTTTTTTGAATTGGATTTTCTGTTTTCCAATAAACCTAAACCCACCGAAACTAAATCACGGACTAAAAGAGACCTTACAAATAAGTTTCGTTACAGAAGCCTACTAAACCCACCTCAAGAATTCGAGCAAGGCCCTCGTCCCACATTTCTTGACGCCTATGATGAGTGCGTCGGGTAGCCTCTTCACAGGAACTTGGTTCTGCTTCAATCGCCTGTACTCGTAGTTCTCGTCTACGTTGAATCCTAAGAGCGAAGCGAAACGCACGCTTGCTGCCCTGTACTTCGAAATATGTTGCTTCAATAATATGTATTTTATTGTAAACTGAAAAATAAATGCAGTCTTAGATACTTCCTACGTAATCCAGCAAGAAAAAATATATTTTTATGTGCTTGGATATATTGCGCTATTTAGTTAAAAAACACTCACCTTGTTTTCGTCAACTAAACAAGAATTCAAAGCATAAAATAAATATAATAGAAATAATAATATGAAACAAATAAACATAGTTCGCTTTGATAGCACTGGTATCCATCTCATTGCTATTCTTCGGATTCATTTGTGGTGCTTTCTTTTTCCTTTCGTCAATAAACGAAATACACTTCACTCAACATTCTACACAAATATTTTCAATAGAAAAACTGAATCATCGTAATATTTTTCGCTATCCTTCATCATGATTACAAGTTAATTGATATGCATAGTACTGCAGACGTCGCACTGAATCAGCAGACAGCAGAGCAGTGTTTATGAACGATACGATCGATGTAGTTTTCTTCAGAACCTGCACGAATCACGATGCGCACAATCGCTGTCGAATCGACACGGAGTCGGACAGAAAATCGCATTTCGCGCGAAGGTAATTTACCGCGCCGTATGGGGATACCAGCCCGCCACAGACCACTAGCGTATTTCCGGTTTTTCTTTTTATACTACTTTAGCATTTTCAGTGTTGGTGCTGAAAAAATACTTATTGGTTTTATAGTACAACGGTTTTTCTAAAAACAAGAAAGCTGGCTCATGGTTAAAGATTTCTATAATTATTTTTAGGGTTCCGTACCCAAAGGGTAAAAACGGGACCCTATTACCAAGGTCCATCTGTCTGTCTGTCACTAGGCTGTATCTCATGAACTGTGATAGCTAGACAGTTGAAATTTTCACAGCTGATTTTTTTATTTGTGATGGATGTGACTCTAGTCTAGGTCAGAGGTGACTGAGATAGAGTCGACGATGGAGTGAGCTTACCCAGAAGAAGCCTGTTCACTCTAACTTTGAAGAGATTCGGGTGTATTTTTTTTTGGATGTATTTCTATTGCCGCTATAACAACATATACTAAAAGCAGAATAAAATAAATATTTAAGTGGGGCTCACATACAACAAACGTGATTTTTTTGCCTTTTTGTGCTGTAATGGTAACGGAACCCTTAGTGCGCGAGTCCGACTCGCACTTGGCCGGTTTTTAGTTTTCATTAGCTTGGTTCTGTTCATCCTACTAATAATAAAAATAAATGCCTTAAGAGCCACGAGCTTCGACAGAGGCTCTCGTTAGGCGACTGGATCAAAAAACAGCTCACAGCAAACACGGCTCGTATTTTTTTCCAAAGGTTCCTCCCTCTCGAGCCCTGACCGCCGCCGCCACCCGGTAGCTTGGACTCTGTTCCCGATACCGGTGGGCCTCCATTTTTTATTTTAAAAATATTATTTTTTTTGTTTTATAAAAATATTTACAATATACTTAGTAAATAAGAAAGATAATGAATAAAGTACATACTAATAATCACACTATCTCTACGTTGACGTCGTCGTGGTGGGGGTTGCGCGCTTCAATGGTCCCTAGGTTTGTGCCGGTAGATTCTACTTTGCCGCAACATGCCTAGGATGAGAGGCCAGACTAAGAGCGATACGATTCACAGGGCAACTTTGTGGCGAGCTGGTGGGCAGTGGCGACCCCACGGACCTGATCTCCAGGGAGATGTATTGTTCCTCATCTCTGGCTTGCCTTTATTGGCCAGTCGGAGTGACAACGGACGGGGACCAGAGCTCGCACCTCTCTCTTGCCTTAATTGGCTGGCTTGAGTGGAGATTCGCAAGAGCAAACGTACTCGGAGGAAGGAAGTTAACTCAGTAAGACGCTGACCGTACTGCTGGGATTGTCCTTATAGCCGTGGTATACCTCTCCACTCCTTAAGCACCTTCGGATAAGTTGCCCCCTTGACGCTACGTCACTAAACCCCTTTATGGGGCCCATTAATTGAGTGTGCAAGTCACCCCGTGCCATTTTATAGCCGTGTAGTTCAACAGTGGTCAGGCAGGGGCCAGTAGTCCTCCTAAAGTAAAAAAAAGTAAAGGCAATCGATCCACTAAACCTAGCAAACCCATAGCCCAATACATTTTATCACCATATTTTGCAATAGTCCTGCACTAACCGGGGATTGCCCTTGGGTGCACTTGCGTAGTTCAGGGATAATCATCGGTTGGATTCATATTTCCCGATACATGCCAACTGCGAGTTGGCTTCGACCCCTCGCACGCCTTTCAAAAGACCACTAATGTTATAGGTAAAGGTGAATGTTTGTAATATCTTTACTCTCAAGCGGCTGGATGGATCTGGATGAAATTTGACACGCAGATAGATTATAGTCAGGAATAGCACATATGATGCTTTTTAGACCGGGAATATGTTACATTCACGTGATAATTACAAACCCGCACTGGGCCCGCGTGGTGGATTACGGCCCATTCCCTCTCGCAGAGAGGAGGCCTGTGTCCCAGCAGTGGGAACATTAATAGGCTGATGATGTGTGATGTGACGTGATAATTTCGACCTTCACGCGGGCGAAGACGCTAGCAGAAGCTAGTTATCAATAAACAAAAATAGATAACATTAGATGTTATTGTACCTGACGGTAACGTATAAAGATGACAACATTCTTTATTACGTTGGCTAGAATCACAATTTGTAAAAGATTGTTTTGTTTTTTTTTTGTGAAACGAAACGTTTAGCAGAAGTGCCAACATAAAGGTAGTGAAAACCAGTTGACAGCCGACAGCGACAGCTAAATAAAAAGAAATTTGATCACGTTGAACTTTGAAGCTGTGAAATAAATTAAAATGACAGTCCAACAGATTAACTCGAATATTTCTGACGACTCAGATGATATGGTTAGTTTACCATCCGAAGAGGAAATTTATAGGAGAAAATACCAATTGTTGTTGGAGCGATGTGAAGTCTTACAACAGGATAACGAAAGAATTATCAATAGGTATGTGTTTTTAGTTTGTTTTCTGTTGATAAACGGTATTCGTGAATGAGCGAGCGTTTGATATTGTTGCAGAATACATGAAGCGAAGAAAATAACCAAGCGTTACCGGAAGGACATTAAATTGTTGGTGCACAGATTGGATAGGCATGGCGATCAGTTCAGAACTGCTTGTTTGGAGGTTGAAACGAAGCCCGAGGTGATAGTACGACCGCCCCGCGCCGGAGGAAAAGCGCAAGCTGTGTCCAAACAAACAGACAAGCAGAATGCTGCAGGTGCCAAAAAACCTGGACCTAAAAGAAAAAGCAAAGCAGATAAGGTATTTGATGTATAATTTACATTACAAATCAAAGTTTTTGTGAATAAATGTAACATACTATTCTAGCTTGCAGTGGATACTTTTTAACTTATTTTGTATGTATCTTATTTTAGCCCGAAAGAGATCCAAATGCTCCTAAAAAGCCTTGCAATGCATTCTTCCAATTTTGCCAAGAACAGCGGCCTTTGGTTGTAGCTGAAGCTAATTCTGAGTTGGGGTCAGAGCCTTCTAAGCAGGAGGTCACCAGACAACTGGCTTCACGCTGGAGATCACTCAATAATGAGGAAAAGAGGGTAAGATACTTGGCATCATATAATATCTGTTCAAATATAAATTTTTATGATGAAACATATTTAAAAAAGAAAGCAATAAGCTATGAATTCAACATTGCCCTAACTTTTTTATCAGATGGTTACTTCTTCCACAATTTTATTTTTAGCCTGTGTTGACCCTTGATGGGTGAAGTATCCCTTTTACAACACAAATATTCCAATTTTCAATTCATCACTCTTTTAAAATCGCTTTATATTGTTCTAGGTATATGTTGCGATGTTTGAGAGGTCAAAAGAAAAGTACGCTGAGCAAATGTCAGCCTACATAAAGAAGGAACAATGACAATCATCAACGCCGGTCATTAATAGCACTTAATTTTCTTGTGATCATCAGCTTTAAGATTAGGTTAACTATTAAACAGTATTTTGTAAGAAGAGAATGGTTTTATTTTCTCAGCTCATAAATAAGCTTATCATTATTACCCAACTATATTGTTTAATAACTAATACCAGGCCTCTTCTCATACAGAGAAGGCATGAGTTTTGATCTACACGCTTACTCAAGATGGGTTGGCGATATAAGACTTATATTAACTATAAGTCCAATTATCACATACAGCTGTCTGGTAGCCCAGAACAGACCTGGGCACAGCCCAAAGAGACCTCGAAAAACTGCAGCAATTTGCTTGTGTTGCAATCACTAGCAGTACGGAAACCACACCCACTGCCGCCCTGTAGGCAATGCTGGCCGCTTTTAGGCTCCATCTATCAGGAACCCTAAGTAAAGGATTTAGAGTTACACGCATAAAGGAAGATGTGGTCAAACGAAGACCAATGTTAGCATCACCCCGCAACAAAGCCATAAAAACATCATAGGCACTACAACATAATACTATGTGATACTTACAGAAGAACAGTGTGACTGCTCAGGCCCGAAAGAGATGAGACTATACACCGACGGATCGAAGACTGACTTTAGTACCGGAGTCACAGTCTACTCATACAACCTCAATATAAATATATCCAGCCCTGCTAGAAGTGTTCTACACCGTCTATCAGGCGGAGTGTGTGGGCACCATAAAAGGGGTCCACGCTCTGGAAGCCAGGAGTGTTACGGACACACACATATGTATACTCTTTGGACCCGAGCCTGTCGTACCCATCCCCTTCAACCAAATACGCGTTTGGGCGCATTATGTCCAATTCGCAAAATGTCCAGCTGTCTAATTCGCAATTGGTCCAGTTCGCATTTCGTCCAATTCGCAACTGGTCCAGTTTGCAATAAGTCCAATTCGCAATTGGTCCAGGCGTCCTTGATAACGAGAGGCGTAATTAGACGATCCCCACGTGAGGTGGGGTGAGATTCGGCTCGAAGTAAAAATGCATATAATTATTGATCAACACATATATTAGAAAAACAACACATATTGGTATAAATAATTAAGCCTGATATATCATAATAACTCAAATGCCACTCAAATCACTCAAAAAAGGCATAAAAATACTACGTATAGTTTTTTTATTATTGTTAGGCTCGCGCTTGACCACTATCTCACCTGATGGTAAGTGATGATGCGGTCGACGATGTAGCACGCTTACCTAGAAGAAACCTATTCACTCTGGCAGGGAATTCCACTCCTTAGCTGTACGCATAATGAAAGTACTCCCAAAACGTTTGGTGCGTATGGGTGGGATGTCCACCATGTACCGATGACGCATCGCCGTACGTCTTGTAGTCCGATGATGGAACGGGCTAGGAGGAATTAGTTCATGCAATTCCATCGCACACTCCCCGAAATGTAATCGATAAAAAACCGACAGACTGGCAACTTGACGCCGATGTTCAAGGCTCTGGAGCCTAGACTCGACCAGTATCTCATTGCCGATGAGCCTCTTGACCCGTTTTACGATCGACTCTAGTGCATCCAGCTGGTACTTGGCAGATCCGTCCCAGAGATGAGAGCTGTACTCCATGCATGACCGAACTTGCGCTTGGTACAAGTTGAGCAACTGTTCTGGCGTGAAGTACCGTCTCACCTTCGCAAGAATCCCCAACTTTTTGGCAGCCAGTTGAGCTTTTGCCTCAATGAATGGACCAAAATTGAGGGTCGATGTCAACGTAACGCCAAGAAGCTCAAGATGGTCCGTTATCGGCACGGTCACACCACGGAAAGAAGGAGCCGGGTGGAATTGACTCCTTTTAGCGGAAAAAAGACGCCTGGGTCTTAGTAGCATTGAACCTGACCAGATTGGCATCGCCCCACTCGGAAATGAGATACTGAAAATGAGGTTACTAGCCGTGTGGTGAGGGGCGGGCAGAACAGGATAAAATTGAATAGTAGTATGTACTTATTAAATAGTATTATATTAATACATACGTTTGTTGTTTATAAAAATATCAGAAAACGAAATTAAAGGAAACAGAAATGTAATAACTAAACTAAACTTCGTAAACAATGTTTTTTAATGCCTTGAACTATTCTACTACGATGCGGTTCTAAAGCTCAATAATCTCTGCGTATGAAAAAGATTTAGGAGGATTAAAATACCTAACAAGGATACCTATACCTAATTAACGACTATAATTTGAATTGGTCAATTTGCTTACTGGACCATTTGCTAATTGGACAATTTGCGATTTGGACAAATTGCGAATTGGACAAATTGCAAATTGGACAGTTTGCGATTTGGACATTTTAAGCCCATTTGACATTTTGCGAACTGGACATAATGCGCCTAAACGCAAATACGCAGGTGGCTACAGGAATTCACCCAGACAGGCGGAGGAGAACTGGTGGACCTCGACACCGGGCTGCAAGCAGTCCAAAGAAGCTATGCCATCCCTGCTGGATAGCAGGCTAACCAGTACTTTCAGTAATCGACCAATCACATAGACAGAAATCCACAACGCATCTTTCATCTCGCACGTGATTGGTCGAAATACTTCGTCTTGCTGGATTCACTTAAGTAATTAGGCAGCGGGTTTCCTCACGATATTTTCCTTCACCGTTGTCAGTGATGTCCAGAATCACCTTACAAAGTACATATGAATTTAAAAAAGTCACATTGGTATTTGCCCGGATTCGAACCCACGACCGCTAGCCTAGGCGTGGGTCTTAGCAACTGGGCCACCAGGACGACACAAGCTAGCTTATAATAGGTAATTAGGTATGCACAGCGATCTTTGTCTCTGCCAACCATTGCGCAAGAGACAGGTATACAATACTATCTTCACTTTCAATATTGACACAAAAACAGCTACTGCGCAGGGTCTTGCAGCCAATTCAGAGACACAAAGATCCGTTGTGAATATTATACATTACATCATAAATTGCTAGAAACAAACGTGTGCATAATGTCAGCTCAATCGAACAATAGGAACTGGGTGACTGGTGGAAAAGGAAATTAACTCAAAATATTTCATACTCGTTACAGAAGGGCAATATTTTGACATAGATATAAAAACTCTTAAATAAAACAGAAAAATTGGTTGGACAATAATTTTATTATTATCCAATTTTATACCACAGCATCAATTAAAAAAAAAAACGTAGAAATTTGAAACACATACCCCGGCTATAATAGTGTACAGTAGTGACCCTGCAACCCGCCTACGCTCACACAATTCTTACAACCTGACGAAACACTGAGTTTGAACACAAGTTTATTATTAATTTATTATATACATTGAATAAATTTACAGGATGGTGAACACCATAATAAAATAGTGTAGTATTAGTAGTCATAGTCTACAAGAATATCATAGTCCTAGATTTTATTTTATATACCAGCGGGGGTGCAATCTATTAATTTGGCGACTTGTTAAAACATAAAAATTTCTGAACTACTTTATGTTATAATGTACCAGCGTCCGGCCCAAGGGCGTCGCCAGCCTATGGACTGGGGGAGTTGATATATGGAGGATGGGAAAAAGTATGAATTTTAAATACGGTAGGTACAGTCAAAAGCATATGAAGCTTTGAACTGGTAGCTCATTGGTTTTCATTAATAAGTTTTCTGTGCACATTTATCATGGCCAGACCATTGAGGCGATTTTCCCCCATAGTACCCCTACCTGCCCCCCCCTTGGCGACACCCTTGGTCCGGTCCATGCTTGGCACGGGGACAATCTGCTAATGCGATATGTTAAAAAAGCAAGATGATTTCAGAACTACTTTTTTATTTTATATGTTCAAGTGACCCGTCCAAGCTTGGCACGGGTACAATCTGCTAATGTGACGACATGTTCAAACATCAAGATTTCTGAACTAATTTTTGTTATAATGTACCAGTGCTACCCACCGACGAAGAGTGACGACTTGTTAAACATCAGGCTTTCAGAACCATATCAACGTCGAATATTAATTAATAAGAATGTAATAATAAACCTTCCAGACTGAACTCTCTAAATCTAAATGATGGTGAAAAACGCAACAACGTCTTTTGAACAGTTAGAACAGTGCGACACCACAGCCAGAATCGAAAACCGACTATATTTTATAGAAGAATAGAGCTCTAAAAATTATTAAAAATATTTAAATAAATAAATTCGTGTTTAAAATTGTTATTGATGTATGTTCACATTTAACAAAAAATATAATATAATGACAGGAACACAGAACAAGGTTTAACAGTTTGTAAACTTTAATATTTTAGACCTACACGTATAGGTTTGGTCTCATTTAAAAATGTTATTATATTGCGGGTAGTTCAACCTCATTCAGTTTCTTTTTTTTGTTTTATCTGCGGGTAGCTAACGCATTGAATACATAGATACATACACAACAATCAATCAACCAAAAAAATAATGTAGGCAGCCGTATTTTATACGTGCCAGGAATCTTTCATCAGTCGAATATTCTTCATGGTCTCGACGGGAGCGGCGGCATTTGCTTGCCTCATAATCGACCTCTCGTTTACCCTCATAAATGGATTGTATTTCTTCTCTTCACCAATTGTTGAGGGCACCTGTGGAAAGAAATGAGGATTATATACAACTAGCTTCAGCCAGCGGCTTCACCCGCATGAATTTCGAAAATTATCCTAAGGGAACATATGCCCGGTATAAAAAGTATATTCTATAGTGAACGTTACCCCAACAGGAAAGTGACTCCTAGAGTGATATGAGTGGAACGTATACTTAGTGCGTAATCTGATATAAATGTGTGCCACATGAAAAATAAGTGCGTGTCGTAGTTTTTGAAAAAAAACGGAAAATACGATTCCTGCTAGGGTATAGTCCTCGCCAAACATCTTGGCCGCCCTGAAGTTGGTTTACCGGATGCGCAAGGCACGAAACGGTACTGTTTTTGTATGAGATTTACTACTGCGCAGCCATTGTAGCTAACTTCAGGGCGGCCAAGAAGTTTGGCGAGAACTATAACGTTGTTCCAGCAGGAAAATTCTAAACGAATGATCGGAATGAGAAATATTGCTATAAGCTCTCTGCCCATGCACAATATTTCTCATTCCGATCATTCGTTTAGAATTTACCTGCTGGAACAACGTTACCCTAGCAGGAATCGTTTTTTCCGTTTTTTTCAAAAACTACGACACACACTTATTTTTTATGTGGCGCACATTCATAGCAGATTACGCACTAAGTATACGTTCCACTCATATCACTCTAGGAGTCACTTTCCTGTTGGGGTAACGTTCACTATTCTATGTGCTATTCCGGACTATAATATATCTCTGTGCTAAATTTTATCCAAATCCATTTAGTAGTTTTTGCGTGAAAGAGTAACAAACATACATACATACATCCATCCATCCTCACAAACTTTCGCATTTATAATATTAGTAGGAGTAGGATTAGTAGGACTAGCATCTGCCAGCGGCTTCGCCCGCGTGAGTGTCGAAATTATCCCAAGGGAACATATTCCCGGGATAGTGCTATTCCAGACTATAATCTAGCTGCGTGCCAAATTTCATCCAGATCCGTCCAGCCGTTGGAGCGTGAAGAAGCAACAAACATACAAACACACTTACAAACTTTCAATATTAAGTGTGATTGGACTGTTGCTCCAGATTTCATTCGGTAAAATTATGGTGAGCAATAAAACTTGTTTGTGAATAATTATGACAATAGCACAAATTCTATCTTTCTCCACAATCTCTAATTTAAAATAATGCTTGAAAGAGGCTACTTACTGTAGGCAGCCCCTCTTCCCGCCTCTGCTTTGCCCAAGCGAATTTATTTAATATATCTTCATTATCAGGTTCGATGTGCGATGCAAACTGAAGATTTGCTATTGTGTACTCGTGGCCACAATACACCTTGGTTTCGTCTGGAAGATTGCTTAGGATTGACATTGCGGCGAACATCTGACTAGCCGTACCTTCGAAGAATTTGCCGCAACCAGCTACGAATAAGGTGTCACCTGGAATGGTTTACACAGTTATTTACTATGATGAAAGTTGCTGTTGGCTATAAAGATAAATTTATTTGTTCAAACACGTGTAAAATGATACATGAATTTGTACATTTAGATGGAAACACAATTTTACTAGACCAACATGTTTTGGCACACTCGGCGTACAAAATGAAAATAATATGTCTTTTTTTTTCTTCAACCTATTTTGTCCCACTGCTGGGGGGCAATTATGAATGAATAAATTAATGTCAGCTTCATTTAGAGAATTAGAGTCAGTGCAAAATACAGTCAACATACAATCAGAATTAGAATAAAATTAAATCAGAATAAAATTCAAAACTTATCATTAAAAAAATCAACAATGTTATAGTAGCATTTATCAGTAAGCAGCTTTTTAAGTGTTTGATTAATTAAATTAAAATTCAATTGCTTAATATCATTCGGAATTTTATTGTATATTAATGGGCTATGAATAAAGCAAGTGCATAAGAACTAGCAAATCAGTTACATAAGTAACACCGAGCTAGGTGGAATACAGGGTTTCAATCTGTCTAGCCTTATCCCAGCCACAGATAATATAATACTAGCATACAGATGCCTCATCCCATACAAAGAAATCGTGCCGACGTAACTAGCGTTTTTCATCTGATTATACCGATTATTTTTTGTAAATCGTTCGCGTTCGGTTCCGTTCCATGGCGATAGATAGATCACCATCAATATCCGTGGAACGGAACCGAACGCTAACCTATCCGTGTCGGGGTGCCCTTTTGCAGCAATTCGTTTCTGTCACAAAATTTTGTAGCACAACTTATTGACTTTTTAATATTTCAATTTTAAATTGAAAATGCTACCAAGTAACCGGCTATATATTTGTGACTAAATAATATTGCCTTTACTGTTGTTTCGGATTGGGGAAATATGGCAAATGAAAAAAGTTCAAAAGAGGCTTCGGCCAAAAGCAAAAAGTTATTTTGTAAATCGGCGAAATGTAGTTCGGTAAAATAATACATATGCCACATGATACCTACTTCGATGATCTGAAAATATGTCAAATAATGTATATAGCAAAAAAGACGTCGGTCAATAGTTTTCGGTATAATGAAATTCGGGAAGGAAGGATTAGTGATCGGTTCCCACTGGGCCCGCTTGGTGGATTACGACCCATTCCCTCTCACAGAGAGGAGGCCTGCACGTACAATGGACCAAATGCGAGTGTAAGTGCGGAAAAAGGGCCCATCTATCCTTTTCTACCACTTGGTAAAATGTTACGATTTCAGGCTTCTTACTACCTATAACGACTGTCGAAGATCTATAAATGGCAGTCAGGACCAACGGCTTACGTCAAGAATGATCAACGATCCACGGAATGACAAGCGATGTGCGGCTGTTACGATTTACTAGATATGTTGACTAAAGCTTTAATGCCGCTTCTTAGATTGGTGGTTGCCCTAATATAATAAGTATATGCCCTAATATATATATATAATAATATAATAGCCCAGCCAGCCCAACCAGAGTATTTTAGCTGCCCGATTACTCAAGTGGAAATAGTAGCTGTCGCCCGCTACTGATGCTGCCCCACAGAGGACCTACCGCGGTGCGACTTTTGCTCGTGTAAATGTATATTTTACCTGTAAACACCACACACTGTGATCCTTCTTGTGGAGATGTCACAAAGTAGCACACATGGCCTTTAGTGTGGCAGGGAGTGAAGAGGCATTGGATTAACAAGTTCCCAAGATTAAGCATATCATTGTGCGCCACTTTCCTTGTTAAAGCACCGATGCGGTCATCTCCTCCGTAAACTGCAAGGCCTGGAAGTTGTTTGACTAGGTCTTCATTGCCTCCAGCATGATCCCTGGCAGATAAACAATATTTAAATTATTTTTTGTTTTCAAGAAAAACTGATCAGCATTTCATACAAAAGTCATCCATAGCTGAACAGCCTCCTCTAGACGTCGCCATAATGACCTGTCCCATCCTTCTCACATGCAGTGAACTCCTGCGGCCATCATCGGGTCGCCTTGTGGGAGGCCTTCCAACTCCGCATACGTTTCAGTTACGTTTCAACCTCCTTACTTGAGCAACGGACAATGCTATACAAGGTTACTTTAAGTTTTGCACCTAACAGGTGGAATTAAAACAGGCCAACATTACCATCATGGCAAAAATGGCAAAAAAATCATGGTGTTTGTATGGGAGCCCCATATAAATATTTATTTTATTCTGTTTTTAGTACTTGTTGTTATAGTGGCAACAGAAATACATCATCTGTGAAAATTTCAACTGTCTAGCTATCACGGTTCATGAGATACAGGCTGTTGACAGACAGACAGACAGATGGACCGCGGAGTCTCAGTAATAGGGTCCCATTTTTTCACTCATTCATTCATTCAACTAAAAATTTTACTGCAAACATGTGTGAGTTGAAAAAAAAAAATCAAGCCAACACACCAGTGATGATGAGTGGTTAAAACTGTAGTGAGTCTAACGTTATGTTCTTGTATAGCTTGCAACACCGTGTAGGGATCCACTGGGTCTACGACAGCAGCATTATTTGTGGCTCTATCGATAAGTAGGTACATGTAGTTATCCTGAAGAGCAGGCAATATCTTCACATCCATGTTTGGGTATTGATGAAAATCGGTAAAACTGTGTGCTCCTCGCTGGTTTCTTAGTAGAGCTGAAACATTAATTTTGTAATTGAATTTGGCTGATTTAATTTGCCCTGGTTTCTGGTAGGTAAATTTAAAATAAGTTTTAAAATTCCAATACACCTAGAACATTTACTATTTACCAGCTTAGATAAAATACGAATCAGCTGGTTGATTCTAATGTTGGAGACACAGACAGAAATAGGCTTACCATTAAACTATCACTGTTTCTTGTTCTGAGCCCTGACCTTTCCATATATTCAAGAAAGCGAGAGTGACGGAAGGTAAGCATGAGTGTGCAACATGCAGATAACAGCTATTAAAAATTCTGAATGAAAATGTCTACTTTACTACTTTCAAATAATTTTTAAAAAGACAAACAAGATATAACGGTGAAGAATAATGATGTAATATTCTCTTCAAGTCTTTTATCTTTATTACAAGCATTTTATGATAACAGTTAGGTACATATTGGTTAGGATGATAAGACTGTGTTTATACTAAAATATTAAGTTCAATTGGGCTTATTACTATTCTTTCTCCATTTAGATTTTTCAATTCTGTTCATTCTTGCAGCTTCAATAAACCAAAACGTAAAGAGAGCGTAAAAATATGTGATTTTCATATAGGCTGACAGTAGTTGGTTTATTCTCATTTAATTTTAGGTACTCCTTTTTTGTTTTAATATCTGGCCAGGTTACATCAGTCGTGTGAAAAAACAGTTCTGCTATAAAAATGCAATTGCCATCCTTATGAAGTCCATATGTTAATTAAAAAAATAATATTAAATAATACCTTTGAAGTACCACTTCGTGATTTGCTGTGATAAGCCGGTTGGCAAAGATTGTACAAACCTGGCGAGCATTGTGTTAACTTATCTACAAAAAATGTTAAATGATGCGAATTTTGTATTTTTTTTATATCAATGATTTTTTACAAAAACTTATAACAAACATGGAAAAACAAAATACCTTATCACTCAGTCAGCTGGTGTTTTGAGTTTTGACAGCTAACCAGTCACTTTGAAGTTTGAAGAAAACACGAAAACAGAATTCTCTGTTGAGGAAAAGAGTTTGCGACTGCGTTGCGCAGTTGAGATGGGAGTACACGAATACACCATTCTGCATCCGCAGAGCAGGGATGCTACTATATATTCAATGTACTCTGTGCAGGGATGGGATCAATACTTCCTCCAGTCCAGTTCCTCCCTATGGCCACGGTACTTTATCTAAGCCACGGTGCAATTTGGCGAGTTTTTTTCTGTCAAAACTTACGATTCTTACACAGAGAAAATAAAACTGATTCTTACTTACACTTTACTGATAGACTAGACAGTATTCAGTCAATCTGTTACGAAAGGAAAGCGAATAATAAAAATTGCTTTTTTTTTAATTATTTTTGCATGTAGAGAATATAAGAATTTAATTTTGAATGTGCACGGTACCTGACCTACTAAACTTGGTTTATATACTCAACTGATATATAATTCAAGAAAAATAGGACCCCACACCACAATTAGGGTATATATGTTCTGTGCGCATATTATCGTTAAAAACCGACAAAACGGTGGCATTTTACGGCAACATTACAATACGTCACCTTGCGTTATTGTCAACCGTCAACGTCAAATTAAAATCATTTTAATGTCATGTTCATGTGTAGTTGACAGTTGTGTTTAATGTGTGTTTCCGTGTTTCGTTCAATCATCGGCATGTGGATTTATTTACAACTGATAAATAAATAGCAGTTTATATTAAATGGGTGTGTGAATAAATATACTCAAGATGAAGATTAAACCGGTTAAACATAAGACTACAAATACTTTCCGTGTAAGTCCTAAAAACAGAATAATATTTTGGTGTTTTAGGTTAAGTGCGAAATCTGCTCAAAAATTATTGTTCTGAGCAACATCATATCTTAAATAGTATTCATTATCTTCCTGTCCTTATTCCAATGAAATATGATAAATTGTGATCTATCATCTTTCCTTTATATCACGCCTCCTGTTACATACTTTTTTACATAGTCATATTCCTGCCTGTATTTTATTTATGAACTTTTTATTTTCAGTTTGTGCCTTTTGCTGAGCGAATCAATGCTATCGATATTCGCCATGCTGCTCTCTATCACATCGAGCATGTCTATGCACAGCAGCCTGAAGAGAATGAAACTCATTTCTTTGTGGCTCTACAAAAATGGCATGTGCTCAATTTGACTGAAAACTTTAAGAAATTCAGGAAGGAAGTCTTTGGTATTATAACCGTGCCACAGCTTCTTCACAAGAAGGATGAAGTGGTTGAGATATTGGAGAAATATTTGAAATTAGAAGACCAGCTCTGTTTACAACCATTGCTAGAGTAAGTCTGTTTATCCTACTTATGTTATAAATTTTACATTTAGATTTTTGTTACTTCATAGTCATATTTCAATGAATTTCAAAGTTTTACCCAAAATTCAATTTTTGTGGGATTATTTTGGACTATTAAATGCAGGCAAAGCCGCCGGCAAAAGCCATTTTGATAGTATGTACTTAACTAACTGGAACATACTTTAAGTATATACATATCTTTGAGATTCTCAGGACCCTAGGGTCCCGGATCTTTGAAAGGCGTACCAGGGGCCGAAACCAACTCGCAGAGGCCTTTTTAGACATTTACAGTAGGAGTGACAGTTGAAATATGACACAACCGGCGACAATCCCCGGCTGGTGCAAGACTATTGCAGAATATGGAGACAAAACATATTGGGCTATGGGTTTAGGAGGTTTCATGGGTCGATTATCTAAAACTATAGAAGGACTATTGGCCCCTACCTGACCACTGTTGGTCTACATAGCTATAAAATGGCAGGGGATGACTTGCATACTCAATTAATGGGCCCAGCCATAAACAGTTGCTAGCATTTTAGGGACGTAGCACCAAGGGGGCAACAGTATTATTTTTATTGTTAAAACTAAAAAGTGTTTTATATTATGATGGCACTAAAGCTGGCATTAATAATAATGAGCTCTCTTATTTCTATGTTCCATATTTCTAAGGAGTATATTCATTTTCAGAATCCTAGTATCAGTAGCAAAGGATCTGAGAGAAGACTTCTACCCTCAATTTCCGAGATTTTTAGACATCCTTATAAAGCTGCTCAACACCAAGGATGCTGAAAGACTAGAATGGACTCTAGTCTGTCTAGCATTTTTGTTCAAGGTCCTCAAACCTTATCTCAAGAAAGACATTGCTGTTGTACTAAAAAGGATCATACCATTACTGAGTGAATCACAGCCACAATATATAAATAATTTTGCAGCAGAAAGCTTTGCTTTTGTTGCTAGAGATATAAGGGATAAGAAGAAGTTTGTTAGTCTTGTACTCAACTATTTACAGGCTAATGATGATGTAAGTATTTGTAAAATATTTAAGAAGACTATACTCCATTTGAGATAACATTAGACATTTATATAATACCATTTTACAGCCTGTCAACCGATTTTGACTTATCTTTAACACATTTTGATACAAAGAAACTATAATTACGAACAAAAAAATACTATAAAAAAGAACTTTCACTGTATTTAAAGAAAAAAATATTCACCGAGTAAACCCTTTTAATTGCAAAGCCGTGGAGCGGAACGCGATTGATGGACCAAAAATAATCGGTTTAATCAGACGAAAATCGCTAGTTACGTCGGCACGGTTTCTTTGTATGGGATGAGGCATCTGTATGCTAGTATTATATTATCTGTGACGGGATAGAACTCAAAATCGGTTGAACGGAATTCTTATGTGAATTATGTGTTATTTCAAATGGAATATAAATATATGTCATCAATTATTATTGTGGCAGCAGTGTCAAGCATGCTTGTAAATTATTTTATTTTGAATTTTCCAGGCGATCACTGGCTGTGGTCATCTAATATTTGAAATACTACGAGGTGTATCTGGTAAATTCCATAGCTGCATAGAAACATTCCTGCCTCTTCTTCTCCAATACCTTAAAGATAATAAAGAACACCAAGAGATACTGTTCAAAGTTCTCACACAAACAATAGAGGACAGTCTGCAAAGTATTTCACACAAAGAGTATGGTGTCTTCTGGGCAAGTATCATAAAGTTCACTGAAGAAATCTTGAAGGAGGATGATGAAGAAAGTAAAGGGCTAGAATATATTCTCAGACTTGCTGGTCAAGTCATAGAACACCAGCAAGGAAAGTACCTCACAAACCCTCCACAGTTTGTACTCCTGTTAATAAAAGTTATTTGTGAACAGTCTTCAGAAACTGTTCTAGAAGTTTGTGCACAGATTGGTGCCGTGTTACTCCTCTCACCAAATGTGTCCTTGTCTCAAGAACATGCTGGTATTATCGTTAAAGTTCTACTGCCTCTGCCATTCCCAAATATACTCATCAACTTCGTGGAGAATGTCATCGAGTACTCACAATTTGACATGCACATACTGCCTCCTTTCATCAAGTTTGTGATTCAATCTAACTTTGATAACGAAGCGATGGGTACACTAACTAAAATATGCTTGAAGAAATCTCCTTTGTCTATGAATGGTATAAAGTTATTTGAATGGGTGAAATATCCCTTGGACTTTGGGAAGCATCTACCAAACTTTATGGATCATTTCAAAAATGTTTTGTCGGAAGATATTGAAAAATATGTAGAGAACCCAGTCAAACTTACGAATGTCTTATTCTGCTTGCCGCACATAGAGAAAATTGATGTCTACTATTGCGTGAAAATGTTAGGTGAGCTAATTTCAAAACTCTTGAATATATTGAAGAGTTATAACTTGGAGAATCAGCCTAACGAGAATAAATTCCACAGTGACACAACTGCACTGTCGAGATGTGCTAGAAAAGTTCTGTTCATGCTATCATTGGCACTTGAGAGTGCTATCCACATATCAAGCTGTAAGAAGCTGACAGAGATTTGTGACATTGATAAGTTGTTGCCTGTGATCCTACCCTGTGCAGCAGATCCTAACTATCTTTGCTCACTGCATCTTCTGGACCTGTATTTGACAGCTTATGAACAGGAGCTGGGATTGACCTATCCATATTTAACGCTGGTTGATTCGTATCTGAAGACAAATGTATCTTCGCCTTTTCATGTGGTAAGTATTTTAAATTGTGCTCCACCTTATTTAAAAATTTGTAAATGCTAAATAATTATGAATTGTTTCATATATCTTTACGTGATCATTTTCAGGTTCGTCTGCTAACAACCCACGTTTACAAGTTATTCGAAAATGTAGAGGAATTAAACAAAACTGTTGAAGTGGGGGGTACTGTTGAGAAGTTTTCAATCTTCAGTATATGTTACTCAGTGGAGTCCATAAAGCCATCGATCCAGGAGTACAGAGCTCAATTGAACATGCTGCAGAAGATGACCTTCAACACAAGTCAATATGCCCTGGCTAAGGAAACAGACTTCCATCTCTTTGCATTGAACTATATGTTAGGCGTCTTATATGTAAATTTCAAGCTTCTCTGGGAACCTGTCACTGAATTTATTGCGGGTTACGGCAATGCCCTTAGTGTTGACGACTTCTGGCCCACTTTTCATGGAGCTCTTGAATCCTCATTTGTGAATGCCAAAAAAAATCTTAAACAGTTCCATTTTGATGATGAAATCGATACCAATTTCGAAATCCTCCAAAAGTTATACTCGGATTACAACAGCATATTTGAGAGACCCGATTTATACAATTTTAGGAATTTGATTTTGAAGGTCATGACGAATTGTATTCAAGTTTGTGAAGCGAGAAATCGCGATGTAGTCGTTTTGTTCTTGAATTTCATTGAAGAAGAATACAGAAGAAATGATAGTATGAATGCTCTTAAAATCGATATGGAAGTCAGAGAAAATAAGATGGAAACTGATGAAGAAAAACCTGAAGAGAATACAGAAAATATTGAGGAAATAATTGAAGAAATAGATGATGCAAAAGAAACAGTTTCTGGAAAGATAGTATTTAAAACTCTCATTAACATTATGCAAGTCCTATCTCAGTTTAAGAACCCAAGAGCTTTGCATAAGGAACCAGTTTTTTGGGAAATTTACATGGAATTTTTGAAGAACAAAAATCCGGGTCTTCAGAAATATGCTTTAGATTGTGTGCTCAACTATAAGAACAAAAATGTAACCCAATATAAGAACAACTTATGCAATTTAGTAGATGAGAAGAAGTTCAAAGATGAGCTGACCCTCTTCAAAATAACTGAAGACTCCAAAAGTATCCAGCTTGAAGATCGAGAACATGTAGTGCCAATAATACTAAGAATACTTTATGGCAAAATGACGTCAAAACTTGTAGCAGAGAAGAAAGGGGGAGGTCAGAACCGACGTTCACTTGTCATGCGATATTTGGCCGGGTGTAACGAAAACGAGATTAAAATGTTCATTGAAATGGCATTCTCGTACTACAAGCAATATTTGGATATGAAACCTCGTGAAATATTCGAAAAGATTGCATCTGACGTAGATTTAAAATCTGTTACTAGTCCCGGAAAACTTCACAGTGTTTTGAATCTATTTGAAGTGGTTCGAGAATATTTTGGAGGGTGTATGAATGAAGAGTTACTGTCTCAGCTCTTTAACATATATTTTGCTATTTGTTCTACTGTAGCAGTCGTGTTATCTCAAGGTGATAAAGTCCATGTTGGATATGTAAAAGTTATGAAAAACCTTCGTACTCTTGCTTTGGGTACCACTAGGAAGTTATTCGAACAGTTCATCAAATATCCTTGGAATAAAGATGAGTTGTTTGTTATGTATGAGACATTGATTTGGCCTTTGATGCCAAAGTTACACATTGAAGGTATTCATAGTCCAACAGCACTGTTAAGACTTTTAAATGCTTGGTGTCAGAATCCTCGATACTACATTTTGCTAATCACGTGCTCAGAAAAAGATTCCATTAGTCCACTACCAGCTATTTTCAAACTTCTGCTAGCTCCTAAAACAACTCCTGGCGTAGTCAATATGATCCTAGACATGATAGAGAAATTAATAACTCTAACAGAAGACGAAGAAGATAAAGAAATTCCTAGAATAAAATCTTTTAATGTTTTACCAGTTGAGGCACCCGAAAATGTAACCGGTATCAATTTCGGCAGCAAGATTCTGGTGCCGCACATACCAAGTATACTAGATGTCATGAAAAGACGAATGGCAAATTCCGCTAAGTCCAACACGGTGAACAAAAGAGATTTACTGATTCTATCAAGAATCACGGAATTAGTTGCATCGCCGGAATTATGTGACGAGCTTCTGAATTTGCTTCTGCCGATACTAGTAAAGAAAGTCTGCATGAATATGGCGGAAGAAAACATGGAGCATGCTGTGAACACAATCATTAATTTGCTAGGACACAGCACAAATCCACAAGTATACATAAAGAATATAGCTGTATTGTTCAACAAAGTCGGACCTGTGGAAGTTAGAAAACTTTTGATGAAATTACTTGCGTCAATAGCTGAAAGTGCGCCTAAAAACAATGAGGTCCTTACTAGAATGGCCAATATGGTAACAGAAATGAATGCTTTTAACAAACGATGGATTGAACAGCCAGATTTCGACCGCAGAATAGATGCGTACAAACAAATATATCAGTTACTAGAAAAAGACGAAATTGACGTAGACCTTGCAATTCTTATAGTGAATAATTGCTTCTATTTTATTCGTACAGAGAAAGACATAGGTTTACGGGATAGCGCTGGCCTGTGCTTGAAACGAATTCTGCCTAAACTTCTAATGAAGTATAGATCAACGACTGATGGCCAGTTTCTTGTTAGAGATACTGTTCTATCACTAATATCAACTGGAATAAGAGATACTAAAAATGAATTGTTGAGAAATGAATGCATCAACTTGCTCGGCGAATTAGCAAGAGAGTGCCCCGATGCTGACGTAGTTATATCAGATTTAGCTCATTTCGTAAATAAAGAAGACAGAGAAGTGGATTTCTTTGATAACATGTGCCATCTTCAAATGCACAGGCCAGTGAGAGCGCTTCTGAAATTCTGTAAAGTTGCACGAAAGATGACGAAATGTCCGACTCCTAGGACTTTGACGAACTTTATTCTTCCTTTAGCATCAATGTATATTTGTAATGATAAGTATACAGATAAAAACACCTTAATAGACGCGTGTATAGAGGTCGTGTCTACTTGCTGTAGGTTGCTACCTTGGTACCATTACGAAGTTATACTTAAACTTTACTTGAACAAAATGCGACACTCCTCTGAACACCAAAAACAGTTGACTCGAATATTAGTTGGAATTATTGACGCGTTCCATTTTGATTTCTCAAAAGTCAAGAATATTGATCTGCCGAAAGCTCTTACAGCAAATGTGCATAAGTTTAAAATGGCTAAAGCAACTTCGGAAAACAAGGAAATTGTTGAAAATTTAAAGGAGATAGCAGATGATGCCGAAAAGGAAGATGAATCAGAAATTAAAGAAGATTTAGATGAAGAAAGTGAATTAAAAGCAGCAGATGACGAAGCAGCGGAAGAAGAACCAAGTAAAGAAATTACCAACTTACCTGCATTTGAGAGACTAACAAACGTATCACCTTCAGTAGCTAAAAGAATTATCAAGTCTTTGTCGGCTGGACTGTTACCACAATTAAACCGGTAAGATAAATTGTTACCAATATACAGTACAACTATTTTCTCCATCGGCAAATTTCGTGTTTCGGCATTCGTCGGATTTCAATCGGAGCCCCCTCTCTTTTAACTTAATGTAATTTATTTAAAAAATGGGAGGAGTAAAGCTGCTAAACGGAAATAGGAGAATAGTTTTACAGCGTTATATAATTCACATAGTAATCAAAACAAAACAACAATAAAGTACTTAGTTCTGAATTCAAATCATTAGACACGATAAATCTAATAATTGATAGACATGTAAATTAGCATTCGTTTGTATTCGGAAATGCGATGTTTGCCGAAGGACATTAAGAAAATGGTTGTAATGTAATTATTATTGTCCTATCATTGTAAATATGACAGAAAAAAAAACAATAATTTCTTTTTTATTTCTCTAGTGCCATCGGAAAAATGACGGAACACGAGGAGTCCCACAAGGTGAATCGTCGTAAAACTGGTTTCGATCGTCAGGAGGAAGACATGCTTCGGGTACCAATAGCTCTGGCGCTCGTCAAATTGTTGCAGAGATTGCCTGGAGATCTGCTCAAATATCAGCTCCCTGGGTAAGGTCATTTTAATATATGTATTCTATCCGATTTTATCTCGAATATTTGATCTATCAAGTATCTCAATCTGCTATGAATTTAAGAAAATTCGATTCGTCTTACCTATTATTTACTTTGTCTTGTTTTTTCTTTTAGAATCATCATCAAACTCTGCTCGTTCCTAAAATCACCTTTGAAGCAAGTCAGAATAACTGCCCGGGATATCGTCAAGAAGATCATGCTAACTGTAGGAACATCGTATTTAGGAGTTCTACTGGAACACTTGACTTTGCTGCTAACTAGGGGATACCAAGTACATGTATTAGTCGCCACAATACATACAGTTCTAGATGCTTTAAAAGCAGAATTCAAACCTGGAGACCTGAACGATAATCTTGATTATATTCTCGATGTTTGCACCAACGATCTATTCGGAGCATTGTCAGAAGAGAAAGAGGTCGACAAACTCCATTATAAGACACCAGAAGCAAAACCCAGCAAGAAAAGTTATGTCACACTTATGATAGTGTCCCAAAATATAACTGAACAGTGCCTTATTAATCTAATTGTACCTTTCAAAGATGTTCTCCAAAAGCATCATTCCAAGAAAATTGTTTTGAAAGTTCAGGAAGCTTTAATGCATATTACTAGTGGACTAGTAACTAATAAGTTCATAGATATCGAATCTCTATTCATATTTTTACATGGGGTTGCCTCTGAAAGTATACCAGAGTTCGTATTAGGTGCTCCAAAGAGACAAATAACGGAGAAGCAGAGAGAAAAAATGCTTCGAGCGAAACCAGATTGTTTCTTAATACAAGAAACGCCGAAACGTAACAAGGAATCCCAAGCTAAGAATGTTAAAACTTCCGGGAAAGCAAACGCTCACGTTTTGGTTGAATTCAGTTTGAATATTCTATATGTTATTCTCAAAAGGGAGAAAGTGCCAAGAATGGAATGTCGGGCGTTTGTAGACCCTCTTATACCTTTACTAGTCGATGCATTGAAAAGTGACCATGTTAAGGTGTCAACGGTTGCCATGAAGTGTATAGCTACTTTATGGACCATCAGAGTAAGCACACCAACGTTAGAAGAAATGGTACAAGATATTGTGAAGACGATATTCTTGACTTTGCATAAGTACGCGACGTTTGAAATTAGCAAACAGAATGACAATTTCCATTTAGTCAGGACTGCTTTTAAGGCAAGTTTATTTTATGACTTCTAAATTTGTATCGCCGTTTAACTGAAAATAGATTTTATATAAAATCTTGAGAACTAGTAATCAAACATGCATACTCATATTTATTCTTATTTTGTATTTTCAGGCGGTAACAGTACTAGTAAGAAACGTAAAATACTATAAATTAGCAGAAGATCAACTAAAAACCCTCCTTTTATATGCGGAGGAAGACTGTCAGAATGACGAGAAGCAATCCAACTCGTTCTCTTTGCTGAAAGCTATATTAGAGGCTAGATTAGTATCGAATGAACTGCACGAAGTTATGGAGAAAGTATCCAAGATTTGTATATTGAGCGAATCTGCTAGATCTCGGTAAGTACTAATTGGTTTCATTTGAGTTCTGTAATGTGTACTGTATGTATAACTATAGTAATAGTGTATATAATAATAATATAATTTAATAATAATAATAATTTATTTTGGCACAAAAAACAAATTACACAAAAACAAATGGTCATGAAACTCTGGTGCCCGTATGTATTTAATCTGTTTTTTTTAATTATTAATATATATCTCACCTGATAGTAACCGATGATGTGGTTGACATAGGATGCTTTTCTTTTTTTTATATCTTTCCAAGGCATTCGATTGTGTTGATCACAACATTCGTAATACGTAAGCAAAATATTTAGGGAAAAAGTGGTGATATAATCCAATTATTGCTATCCCGTCTAACAAAGAGACGGAAATAAGTCAAAATATGTGGCATAATTATTTGTAGAACACTAATAAACATGTGAGTGCTTCAAGGCTCAACTCTTTGCCCCACATTTTTTGTATTGCCCAATGAATTTTAAAACCGGTGAAATCATTATCATTATTCGTTTAAATTATCTATATATTTATCTTTCAGGGAGGAAGCTCGAGTGATATTCGTCAGCTACCTAACGCACTACTCTCCTGGCAAGCGATTGGAGAAGTACATCGACTTCTTCGTGTCGCAGCTCAACTATGAACTGCAGCACGGCAGAGAGTCTTCACTCAAGTTCCTACAAATGATTATCAATAAGTTACTTGTTGTAAGTGTTGCCTAGCGTATTTGTGTATTTCGTAGAGTCTCTTGTTTTTCTTTGCCATTTAATACTACGAGACTTAAATAAAACATATTTTATATGATATTGTAAGTACAAATTTTCAAGGTCTCTCAGTGAATCGCCTCGCCTTGTCTGTGTTGAAAAAAATCTCTCATAAAAACCGCCTTCTAAAACAAAACACTTCAAAGCGAAAAATAACTTTCTTTTCCGAAGTCGGTTTGATTTTTTGTATTTTTTTTTTTATTTATCTCTTTTAGTTTTGGTATGTCCACCAAATGATACTTTCTGAGTGAAAATCATTGTTGATGAAAATACCAAAATCGCTATATGTATGCCTATAATATTTGAAGAGTTCCCTCGATTTCTCCAGGATCCCATCATCAGATCCTGGCCTGATGACAAAATAAAAAATAAATTATCCAAATCGGTCCAGGCGTCTTTGAGTAATCGGGGAACATTTAAAAAAAAGATGATTAGTTGAGTTGAGAACCTCCTCCTTTTTTAAAGTCGGTTAAAAAGAGTCCACACGATGACTATACAGCAGAGAAAAGTTATATCGCATTTTTTTTTTCATCCAATACCAAATTTATACAATATTAATTGTTAACTTCCTGTTGTAGCTCCCGTGGGTAATCGGTATAACAAAATATTATATTTAACTAGGCAAGCATTGATAGACATCCACTGCTGGACATAGACCTCCACCAAACGTCGCTGATCGGTCCTATGCGTCTCGCATCCCTCTTGGTGGACCGATGACCTGGGGGAATCCGATGGTAACGAAGTATTGTTTTATAATTCCAGGTTCAACTATCGAAGCACGGCGCTCACCTCCTACTTGCGCTCGGCGCATGTATGCTGAACGACAGCGCACCTGAGTGCCGTGCCTCTGCCGCCGGCTGTATAGAAGCCATGCTGAAGAGGTTCCCCCTACAGGAGAGAAACAAACTCTTCGATCTGGTGATGACGTTCTTCCAAGATAATCAGGTAGGTGTCATTACGTAATAGGATACTGATTATGTAAATTTTATGGTGATGTAACGAGCGAGCAAAAGGTTACATCGACAACAAGTAACAACTTGGGAGTTTCTTGAAAGCAACAACTTGGGAGTTTCTTGAAAGCAACAACTTGGGAGTTTCTTGAAAGCAACTTTACTGTTTATGGTCCGTGTTTTAACATTGCAAATAGTATAGAGTCAAAAAAAAGGAGCTGTCATAAAATAATAATTTACACATAAAGTCTCGTATGTATTTCACACACTTACATTCCGTCAGTTATGGTTCCTTTAAATCCTGTATAAAACGTATTAAAACAAGAAGGTGGTTTTGCAACAACTGACATTTATTCAGAATAAATTCTCTTCACCGCATACTAGATGGCGCTAGTAGTTATAACGATACATATAATTTAACACATCTATAAATAACATTACCTACTTGGCTGATTGATAACATGCAAATCAATCAATGTTGGAAAATTGTATTTTTTCATCGATATTGGTTCCGTTTGACGACACAGTTGGCACAGTGGTTGAGCGATCGGCTGCTGCGCTGCGGGTTGTGGATTGGAATCCCGCACAGAACAAATATTTGTATTGCTAGTATTATATTATCTGTGGTATGGCCTACAGACTTAGATAAAGTACCTATAGATTAAGCCTTAAAATGACCTTGATTGATAGAGCGAGATGGCTAATTGGCAGCTCCATGTAAATAATAAGGACAAAAGATTATTTTTTGTCTTTGTCACCGTGGCCGGTTTCTGTTGTTTGTCAAACTCTAATACAATGGCAGGTTTGACAAACAAACTCGGTTTTGTTTGATTTTCTATGATTTCGTGGTATGATGTGTTAATTGTGACAAGGAATTTGGGTTATTTATAGATAATAAGTGTCAGTGCGATGGTGGGTTGTAGTGTTCTTGTTCTTGTTGTAACACCAGAACTAACTGTTGCTGTCTCATGTGCGGCCACGCCAGTGCTTAATCTATAGGTACTTTATCTAAGCCTACAGATGAGGGGTGGTTACGCTTGCTAATTTATTTTATTACATCACCATAGGACGATTGAGAGGCATTGGTTTAATGGTTCCACTTACTAATTAAGTGTCACATATCGTTGTTTTGGTGATATCCCGCGCGGTGGCGCCACCGTCAACACGCCGCCGCCTGACGACCGGCCGCCGGCCATCTTTGTCGTCGTCTTCTCGTTTTAACCACGGTTGGGTGCGCGCACGTCGGTCATCACTCATCATCTCGCCCAACCCTCTGAATCGAACCTACATGAAAGTGTTATCCGTATTACCTAGACCTACTGTGTTGTGTACCGCTGGCCAGCATAGTGTATCGAGTCTGTGAGCTGAACTTCCCGAACGTGACATCCATCTGCATCTGCATGGGAATCGCTGTTTCAAAGGTATGTGGCATGATTAGTAAGTTGAACTTTATCCATTGCCTTTCGTCTCATCTGCGTACCTATTATTATCCTTCAAATTAGCACTGCTGAATCAGCAATTATAGCCTAGATTACTCTAATAATTTAGGTTCAAGCGCGTGTGATTTTTACTAGAAACCTTCTAGAGGTTATACGCACCAAGGGGGCTGAAAGCAAAAACGTCACTGTTTGTGTTTTTTTTGACGTAAAGTAGGAAAAACTGTTTGTCGCGTACAGGGACTTAAAATAAAGCAGATAACTGATTTGTCTGATCAATCAATCAATCAATCAATCAATAATTTTATTTGTGAAACATAGGTGTTTACATAGGTTTTTACTTAAATAGGAGGTACGCTATGTTTTGTCATAATCAAGACATACAAATTTATAAGTGACACATTAGGTGTCATTAGATTTTAGGTGACTTAGAAAAAATAATATTTTAAATCAATTAAACCCCAACCCCCCCACCCCCAGACAACACCCCAGCCCCCGACCCCAGCTGAACTGGGAAGAGGGTTGGACAAAGAAGAAGAAGAATTAAATACATGATAAAAAAGGAAAAAAAAACATCAAACACAACAAAATCAAACAATAGTCATAGTACTTATTATCAAAAGGTAAAAAAATTAAAATGCGTCATTATAAAAATTGGTCATTCAAAAATTCGTCTAAAGTATAAAAACATTTGTCAAGTAATAATTTAGTGAGAGCTTTTTTAAACTTATATAATGTCAAGTTTTTTATGTCATCAGGAATTTTATTAAACACTTTAGGTGCCATACCAAAAAAACTTTTTCCCATCAAAGAGGTTTTACATTTTAGATGACATAGTTTATTTACGTATTGGGCACGTAATGGATCTTTTTTAGTGGAAGATATTTTTTCAAATAATTGTGGGCTTCTTTTCACAAACAACGCTGTTTCCAAAATGTATAATGCTGGAAGGGTCAGTATTTTTAAAGACATAAAATAGGGTCTACAGCTATCCGTTGTTTTTATATTACACATTGCTCTGACACATCTTTTTTGCATCTTAAATACAAGCTCACGGTCAGTCGACTGCCCCCAAAAGATTACGCCATACACAGAAGCTACAAGTCCATGGTATGCTACCAGTAACGTATCTTTATTTACCTTTTTTGATAACTGAAAGAGTGCATAAGCAGATTTACTCGCGTTTCGCGTTGCGTTTACAAAGTTCTTCTATCATGGGTTTCCAAGTAAGCTTACTGTCGATGGTAATACCTAAAAACTTAGCATTATTAACTTCTTCTATTTTATGGTTATTATAAGTTACATCAATATTTGGATGTGGTTGCCGTTGATGAAAATGTATCACCTTAGTTTTATTCAAATTAATTACAAGATTATTATTATTCATCCAAGGGGTGATATTGAGAATGCATTTATTAATATCATTTTGATAAGTGGTCACATTACTACATTTTATAACAGCTGTGCTATCATCGGCAAATAGGATCATTTTGTGTCGTGAGACATATATAGATCATTTTAATAGCTATTAAAACACTAAAACCATGGAAACAAGCATATTTTTATAGAAAACCTTATTTATGACAGGACAGTATTATTTTTGCATCTCAGTATTGGAAAGTAAGATTTGCATCCAAACGCTTGGGCAGTGGCGATTTTGCTCACAAAAATCTACCACCGCTATTACAAAAGTCATGGCCTACCGTTCTGTGATTGAAGTGATTGGTTCATTTGGACAATAGTAGGACTGTCTCGTTTTTGCTTCTCAACCGACAATTTAATCTAAATTTTTATGGGACAGTGGTAACATTGCATTCAAACGAGTTGAACCGCCCAAAAGGTTTTAAAACACCACCAGATGGCGTTCTTAGTTCAATTTGAGCAAAACTGGACAGTGGCGCTTTTGTTTTAGCCCCCTCACTGATAATAACTAATTGTGCCGGGTCTGGGTGTTTGTGTATGTGAGTTTATGTTTGTAAATGCACCCACGATACAGGAAAAATCCTAGTATGGTGCAATGTTTAAAAAAAAAAGAAAGATTTTTTAGTTTTGTCATTTTTTACAAGTCCCTAATTATTAACATTTTGTTTTAATCTACACAGCCCGTACACTTCGAACTAGCGGCTCAACTAAGCACACGCTTCGTCAACGTAGAGCAAGACGACTTCAAGAACCGACTCAACACAGTTCTTTCACTCGTCAGCGGCAAAATCCTACTACTCAGCAACGACATAACTGAAGGAAGATTCGTGAAAGTAATACTTGAACAAGCGCAGGACAAAACAGACGAAGACAAACAGAAGGAGAAAGACCATAGTTTAATACAAATATTGAACCTTATAGAAAAGATAACTCTACACTGCGCGTCGAGTCTAACCAATAAGAAACACGTGAATGAATTTGACGAGATAGCGCAGCAGTGTAAAGCGTTGCTTGCCTACCCGCACTCCTGGGTGAGGTTGAAGTCTGCTAAGATACTGGGGCAGCTGTTGTCAGTGGTTGATGCAGAGGAATTGGATGGTGTTGTAAAGAAGAAGGTGGAAAGTGATCGAGGATTTATTTATGATGAGACAGAGGATGTTCTGAGGAGTCTTGTGTTGGATTTGTGTGCGCAGTATACTACTGGAGCTGCGAAGGAAATGGTTGAACAGGTAAGATAACTTTACTTGTTTTTATTTTTGCTAGCCTGGATTGACCCGCTTCTGGGCAAAACCCTCCCCCCATTGCTTCCATTTCTGGTGTTGTGTTTCATCTCACCAATTCTCGAGGATGCCGCCCAAGGCGTTCTGCTATCTTCTCCTCGGTCAGCCGAGAGTCGCGACCCCGTCCACTTCAATTTAGATTAAATTTAGTAAATTCGCTTTAGAATAAATCTATAATATTGCAAATTTTGTCTAAACCGAGTTATGCACTACTTTTATAAATATATGATGGTTTCATCTATTCTTCCTTGATACATCTTCTTCCAGTAATTCTTCTTCTACTATTCTAAATTTCTTACAGTAATAATTATTTATTTGCCTTACCATATATCCCAACTAGTATTCTATAGGATTAATATTAGGTAATAATAATGATTGTAATGTTTCTAATTTAAATTTGCAGACAACGGCAGTGTTATTCGTTATATTGAAGCTGGTGTACTCCATGGCCAGTTTCAAGCTGGATAAGAAGTCTGAGGCAGAAGGTGAGGACGCTGAAGGGGGAAGCAGGATGAACATCCGATGGATCCTGTTCAAACTGAGGAGGGCTATCAACGTGGAAGTCGCTAGAGCTCCTAGTAATATGGATATTGTAAGTAAATTATTGCACTACTGGGATAAAACTATCCTTTGTTCTTCCCAGGGTCTCAAGCTATCTCCATTATTAAGCCTTTATTGCTAAAGAACTAAACACAAGTATAATCTAATAGTATTAAAAAAACTTAAATCTAACACATCGGGTTTTCCGGTTTAGTGATCAGCGTGTCCTGTGACACATAGGCCTCTTCCAGCTGTTTCCACTCATTTCTGTCTCTAGCCTTTCTAGACCAGGCTGCGCCTCCAATTTTTCTTATGTCGTCTGTCCATCTCTTTGCCTGTCTTCCCCTTTTCCTTTTGCCATCGCGTGGTTGCCACTCTGTTATAATTTTTGTTCATTTAACTTACTATCTCTCGTCATGTGTCCTGTCCATCTCCATTTCAACTGTCTTACTTTCTTTATGATATCTTCTACTTTGGTTCTGGATCGTATTTCGACGGCTCTTAACCGATCTTTTTTAGTGACACCAATCATGCTTCTCTCCATTTCCCGCTGACATGATCTCAGTTTTAAAAGATGTTTTTGATTTAGGGCCCACGTTTGGCTCCCATACGTCAGGCAAGGTAAGACGCACGAATTGAGGACTTTTCTCTTAGCTGCCATGGAAAAGTATTTGCTTTTGAGTATCTCCATACCTTCATCTAAATAGGTTCAGCGGTTTAATCGTGAAATGGTAACATACAAAGTTATATTCGTTTTTAGGGTTCCGTAGCCAAATGGGAAAAACGGAACCCTTATGGATTCGACATGTCTGTCTATCTGTCTGTCTGTCCGTCCGTATGTCACAGCCACTTTTTTCCGAAACTATAAAGATATATTTATTGCATAACTGTGCTGTAGTATAAGAACTATGCTGTTGAAACTTGGTAAGTAGATGTGTTCTGTGAACTGCATTAAGATTTTCACACAAAAATAGAAAAAAATAACAAGAAATTTTGGGGTTCCCCATACTTAGAACTGAAGCTCAAAATTTTTTTTCGTCTATCCCATACGTGTGGGGTATCTATGGATAGGTCTTTATTTTCTTTTTTTTTTTTTGTAAGTACCCTTGGAATTTCTTCCTGTATCGTGGGTGCGTTTACAAACATATAAACTCACATACACAACACCCAGAGCCGGAACAACTATCTGTAGGTCATAGAAATATCTGCTCCGTGCGGGAATCGAACCCGCGACACGCAGCGCAGCAGTCAATCGCTCAACCACTGCGCCAACTGTGCGCCCAAAATAGATATTGAGGTTTCTAATATATTTTTTTTCTAAACTGAATAGTTTGCGCGAGAGACACTTCCAAAGTGGTAAAATGTGTCCACCACCCCCCTGTAACTTCTAAAATAAAAGAATGATAAAACTAAAAAAAATATATGATGTACATTACCATGTAAACTTCCACCGAAAATTGGTTTGAACGAGATCTAGTAAGTAGTTTTTTTTTTTTAATACGTCATAAATCGTAAACCGCAATTTACCAAGTACGGAACCCTTCGTGCGCGAGTCCGACTCGCACTTGGCCGGTTTTATAATATTAGTATGGATTGACATTGTAAAAGTTGGTTTACACGATCTATTATAGTGTATACCAACTGGTTTAGGAGTTTCTAAGCTAACTTACCTCTTGACTCTTCGAAATCTTCAATATTATTAGCACAACCTTTGTTAGGACAGCTTATGGTGGACATCTTTTAAAATAAAACCAAAAATCAGAATCACTTTATTTTTGCGATACTTACTAATCCGCACTGAGCCTATGTGTGGACTATTGCCCACTCCTTCTGCAGAGAGACCTTTGTCCCAGCTGTGGTAACATTAATTATGCTAACTAACTTCACCAACACCACCTCTCTCACAGGGAGGAGGCCTGTGTCAAAGCCCTTTTTTTTGGTAACATTAGATCTGTGATGATGATGACATCAACAACACACTTATCGCCAACAATACTTCTTCCCAATACCACGCCAATGCTTTTCTATCCACTGTCCTGCTCCATTGGACAATCTTTAGTGTAGACAAAATCAAACTGGTTAATTTATATAACCATTCTTTTTTTCTTCTTTTGTTTGTTTAAGAAATTGACTCATACACTGTTCTTTTGTTGTTGAATTAGGTAATTTACCTATATTTGCAATATTTGTAAGAATGTGAGAACCATGTTCCTATTTATCAAATGAATGAATTTACCTGTTAGTGCTTATAATACTTTATACCTACCACGTATATGAATTAATGTATGTATGCAAATGTAGTAAAACATTTTTTTTAAAGGAGTGGGTGTGGAGTTTCTTGTCCGTTCCTCTACATAACAAGATACTTTTCCGAATGGACGGTAGAATCAATTTTTATTACATTTAAATTTAAATTTTTACGTTCAAAAGTGCAGTTTAGAAAATATTAAATAGATAATAATTTATAGAATAAAATAAATAAAATAAAATAATTATTTAAATAGAATTGAAATAAAGAATTTTGACTTTGACTTGACTTTGATCTGCGACGAGGGCCATTTTGTTCTAAATAAAAATTCTAATCTAAACTTCCATATCTTTTCAACAGAGATCATCAATTTTCACAATGTGGACGCACGTCATCAGCTCCTTAGAAGACGGAGACGTAAATAAAATAGTGGACGTGATTCTGCCGCCAATAGTGCGGGAGCTGTCCACGGGGGACGCGGCCACCCCGGCCACGGCGGCCAAGCAGCTGGCCGGCCGGCTGGGGAAGAAGTTACGCAGGAAGATAGGGGAGATCGAGTATAGTAAGCTGGTTGCTGAAGCACAGATGAAGCTGAATATCAAGAGGGCTGAGAGGAAAAAGGTTTGATTACGATTTTTTTTCGAGTTTTGTTTGTTGTATACATTTAAAGCTGGTTGATAAATCTGGTAAGCTTTAATTAGCTTTTATCACAATAAATTCACGTAAGGTTTTCTACATTTTGTATCAGAAAGTCTATAATTTAATTTATGACTACCATTGCCTGAAATAGTAAAGCCTACTATTCCAAAAAGAGGTAAAGTTGTTAGTTAGTACCTATACAGTTAATCATAAGTGATGGGTAGGTTAGGTTAGATGGACCCCTTTTCCGCACTTAGACTCCCATTTGGTCCTTTGTGCGTGCAGGCTTCCTCCCTGTGAGAGGGAATGGGCCGTAATCCACCAAGCCGGTCCAGTGCGGGTTGGTGGATGTCACATGTCTTCGAATTTTTGATTCTAAGCCGGTTTTCTCATCATGTTTTCCTTCACCGTATTGGGAGCAGTGGTGATGAAATAATTTACACAAAGTAAAGCTTCTGCCTAGGTTCGAACCCACGTCCTACAACTTATAAGTCACGGCCGTTACCACAAAGCCACCACTGCTCCAAATGATGGGTAACATTTAAACTGTGATAAACTGAGAAGACTGCTACGAAATACTTAAAGGCGCTATCTAAGTAGAATTATTACGATGGATGGCCATGCGGTTCAATGTTCTATTGAGAAATGAGCAGACAATTCAATAGTACCCTTAGAAAGCAACTTTTAAATTGCAATTATCACTTTAGGTAACTCATGACAGAATCGCGGCAGAAATAATTTTCCTACTCTTTACTAAATATCACATTTTTTACAGTTACTCCTACAAGAAAAAGTGAACAACCCTGAAAAGGCAGCCAAGAGGAAACTCCAGCTTAAAGAAAAGAAAAAACAGTCCAAGAAGATGAAAATGGAAATGGTAACTGGCAAGCGACCTAGGCCCAAGAAACGGAAAGCTGAGGACTTCGATATGGAAGACCAAATACTGAAGGACGATGATTAAGTTATGCCGTAATGACTACTTTTCATTAAAAATTTATGGAAGTTGAAGCAATTTGAACCCTATTGCCATTTACCAAATTGCATTGCTTGTTTTCAAATGCTTAGTGCATATTCAATGGGGTAATTTGATTAAAGATTAGAATGTGAAGTAATTTGGTTTCTATAAATAATAAGAATAGATAGGTTAAGCTTTTTGTTTAATAAAAACAAATATATTTAAAAAATGACTTATTTTGTAAAGTCATAGATATTTTCGGAGATATAACGTTTTGTAAATATAGGTTAAGTTGTTATTATGAAAATAAACATGTTTTATTATAATAAGCTTTTTATTTAACTCTTTTTATATAAAGTATAACGGAAAGGTGTTCTTGTACTTTAGAACTGCTTCTGCTGATATCATCATCCATTTCAGCGAAAACTCGTGCACTGCTGAACATAGGTCTCCCCCAAGCGTTGTCGTATTGACCGGTCCCGGTCGGCCCCGTGCGTGATCATATTTAAAGATTTTATCTGAGGATTCGAGGTATCACAAATTTCTGGAGAGTTTCCAAGACATCACCCGACCCGCCGGAACACTACGCACTACACCTCACAACACAGTACACCACAACCGCACGACCCCAAGCCAGACAAACTGAAAATTGTTCAGCAGGAGTTCCAGTTGATGCTGTCAAACGGAAGTACCAGACCCTCTGAGGGTCCCTGGTCATCACCCCTACATTCCGCCCCTAAAAAGGATAACAGTTGGTGATTACCGCATGCTCAACGCCCGAACCGTTCCTGACAGGTATCCGATTAGGCACATTCACGACTTTGTACATAGTCCAGTAGCCAGAAGAATATGCCCTTTGATAATTCAAAAGTTTGTTATTTTTGCTGGGTGGATACCTTATGTGAATTCAACGCTATGTACAAAAATGCTAACAGTTAAGAGTTATGCAATAGGCATAAAGTAGGTATTTCCTATTATTTCGTGTTATAACAATAATATAAAATTTAAATTTAAATAATTTAATGTTTCTTTATTAGTACTATCTAAACTTTATATTAGTGAAAATGCTAACAGATACGTACTGTGGGACAATGGAAAACTGAAAATGGCTCGTAACTCTTTCAATAAAAGATTTAAGTTTTCAAATCATTTCCTATATGCATACAGGGATTAGTTATACCTTACAACAAAAGTTCTAACAACTAAGTATAATGCTGCACAGGTTATTGTATTTTTACATTGTGATTTGCGAACTATTGAATTTAAGTTTATAAATTTGCGCCTACATATTCGAAATAATAAACTCTGCCACCATACAAAAGTTTAAACACTTATGTGCTATGCTAGTTTAATAAATCAAATACAATTTGGGTATTGCGGGGCGCGGTGTAGGTATGTACGATTAGTATAAATTCTTCGAACCATACAGACCACAGAGGCCCACATCATAAACGGACTCTTCTGAGGATTTTTAGAAAAACATTACCGCGCAAATTCTTATTTCAAACTGGCGTCTAGTATCTGACATATCGTTCACTGTTATTTTTCCTATGAATGCAACCTTATTGCTACGATAATAAAGATCACTAAAATAGGTAATCTGGCATGTGTTATACAAGCCTTCCCCGTGCTAATCGAATAAATATTAAAATTATGTCTGGTACTGTACGACTGCCCCATAAAAGAACGCAGTAGGTGACATATTTTTATAATGGTTTTATACCCTGATAATCTTATTTATATTATTTTAATGAGTTTTAATATGCTGCGATGGACTGTGTAATTTTAACCAGGAAATTTATAATTTGAATTGAGATTTGGTGTTTTAATAATAAATTTTATCATTATTTGCAATAGGAAAGTCCCTTCAAATTGTAAAAACACCTTAAATTAGCAAATGTCCGGTACTTAATAGGTATTGAATTATCTTGTTTAGAGATTTGTAAAATATTTAATAGATTTAGGACACCATTAATATCATTTGTGTCATTACGTACAGTTCACCCGTAAGCCTTGTTTAGTACTCGCTTATTTTATTTTTTTTCGTTTAGTTACCTAACATAAGATGACATTCCATAGGCTAATTCAAATAATATTTTTGCGCTTTCCTGGAATATAATATTTTATGGCATTTACTAGGTTTTGATGTACAGCAATCGTGTGGTAAGGTCACGTGGTGCCGATTTTTCGTTATAATAGAGTTTAAAAACTAATAGATAGGGCGCAATAGACACGATCATGTAAAATTTATATCGGACTCACTAGGGTTGCTACTATATTGATTCTGAATAAAAAAAATGAGTAGGTAATATTTTACAAACATAAATACATCGATTTGTATTAGCATACATCATATCATGCTTACAGTGTCATCTACTAAGGCTTAGTGGGTAACACTGCCTTTATTGTATTAGGTCTTAGGACCAGCGATGTAGTCAATTTAGTTGTGACAGTTGCACCGGTTACAAGATGTTTGATATTTCTACAGTCACATCTGTTTGGAAAAGGCATTTGCTTGGACTTTTCCCTAATATGTTGGGGTTGACTTCCACTGTTTTCAGTCGAACCAGACGCATCTGAATACCAGTGTTTTATATGAAGTGACTGCCTACCCTGCCAACCCAGATTATACGGTAATCCTACTGGATAATACGGTACCCTTTTGTTAGGGTGGCCGCAGACTTTCGGGTTTCTGACGACCCGTAACGACTGTCAAAGATTCACGATACGGAGAATTTTATTATTCTGTCATCTCGATATACTGTCAGCACGGCAGGTACGACTATTCCGTGTTCTGTGAATATTTCTTTCTTATTCTTTTTATAGGAACAAAGAAGTTAGAAATCGTATTCGACCTCAACATTAAAAATAATAAATTGCCATAAAATTAGATTTTATGAACGAGGTTTAAATACTGATGTGACAGTAATGAAATGGTTTCGCGCCTCATTCAATACATTCAGAGTGGAGTGTCACCGCGCCCCGCAATACCCAATTATTAAACTAGCATAGCACATAAATGTTTAAACTTTTGTATGGTGGCAGAGTTTATTATTTCGAATATGTAGGCGCAAATTTATAAACTTAAATTCAATATTTCGCAAATCACAATGTAAAAATACAATAACCTATGCAGCATTATACTTAGTTGTTAGAACTTTTGTTGTAAGGTATAACTAATCCCTCTACGCATATAGGAAATGATTTGAAAACTTAAATCTTTTATTGAAAGAGTTACGAGCCATTTTCAGTTTTCCATTGTTCCACAGTACGTATATGTTAGCATTTTCACTAATATAAAGTTTAGATAGTACTAATAAAGAAACATTAAATTATTTAAATTAAAATTTTATTTTATTGTTATAACACGAAATAATAGGAAATACCTACTTTATGCCTATTGCATAACTCTTAACTGTTAGCATTTTTGTACATAGCGTTGAATTCACATAAGGTATCCACCCAGCGAAAATAAAAAGCTTTTGAATTATCAAAGGTTATGTGGAAAATAATTGTATCCCTACTGGACTAACATAGCATTTCAGGGTGTCAAATTTAAAAACAGTAGCAGTTGGCAGTTTTGAAAACTGCTTCTTCCGATGTTTATGCAAATCTATCTCCAAGGAGTTCAAGAAAAAATATTGCCCATACAAATTTTGGTCAGCTGACGACAACTTTGAATGGAAAATCAACATTTATTGGGCAAAGTTGTACATTTACATGAGCAGAAGCAGACTTTTCCGTTACACCTGTATACGGATAAAAACCTTTCGGAATCACTTGTTTGTTAAAATTCGGGTACCAAATATGCTTGAGAGAGTTCACATTATGGCTACTTTTTAATTTGTTTTCCGGATAAACCTAATTATTTAGAGGGCGAAAAATAAAACTACATTTTATAAACAAAATAAATATATTGCTTTATGCATTCAAAGTATAAAAGAACAATTTAACAAAAACATCGAACGTACAACATTCATTGAATGAATCACAATGGAAACGATAGGTACTTCTTTACAAAATGTGCTTTTAAGCATAGTTGTAATATTTTATATCAGCAACTGCATTGCTTATACTTATGTAGGATTTTTCTTAAATAAAATTCTAAATTAAACCAATCTGCCTAGGCTTTGGCCCAACAATGATGGGGTCGACTGCAAGTCTAACCGAATTCAGCTGAGTAACGCCACACATAATATAATACTAGCATAACGCATAACGTATTTTACGTGGAGCGACTGCCTATATTGTTTATCTAACCTCCAAAACCAAGTAACTGGGTAACTCTAGGCAAGGCTGGTGTCAATAAACTTCGATAACAAACTAAATGTTCCCAGCGGTGAGATTTTTAAGTGGCTGTGGATGGCCAAATCCGAAACTATGAAGAATATTCGGGAAACACTCAAAGGAGTCACGAGGTCAATTTTGATGAAAACATCAATCAATGCTTGATTGGATTTTTGTAAAAGCAATATTCCTAGCCAGGCACAGAACCCGTTGATTTAGAAAAAAAAACAAATGCTGTTAAAGATGAGCTTTTTCTTAAGTTTGCCATATGCCATTACTTCCCAGAATTTTATTCTCATTAGTGACACTATCGAATGATGTAATAATACAGCATGCTTTCTTTCAAAATCAACGGGTTCTATTTCTGGCTTGGTATATTGATGTAGTGTTTTCCGCTATTCCTCATAGTATCGGATTCGGCCATCCACGCCCACTTAAAAAGCTCATTCTGTATAGTTGTCTTAATAAATTTACCTGAGGTTAATTTATCTACTGTAAACACAGAACACGGAAAAGTCGCGTTTGCAGCGACTAGAAACGCCATTACTAAGGGTTGCATTGGACACAGTCGAAATGAATTTCTAATAATTATGTAAATAGCATATTAAACCTTATCTCCACTACGTAATGCACAGGTTTCTATATCCAGGTAAAAAATTACTATCGCTTTTGAAAATTCGAATGTCGAATGCGTGTCTATTAGAAATTTTCTTCGACCAAGTTTTGGGTGTCATTTGTTACTGGCCAGTATGAGTAACACATTGACTCGCTTGGTTGGTATGGAATGTTTTGATAATGCCACCTCTAGTAAAGTCGAGATGTTTCATTGCTCTGTGATTACAAACCTTTTTAAGGATTAGGCCCACTCTCACTGTATTTCAACTTATCGCATTTGGTAAGTAACTGAGGCTTTAAAGCCTAGACCATAATAATTAATTATTTATATTTTAAACATATTTAAATAATTCAAATACTTATAATGAAAATGTGCGTAAGTAAATGCTTGTTTGCTTGATTCCAGTTTTATCTTTATTATACGAGTCCAATAAAAGTTAACAATTTCATTCTAATGTCTACATAAGAGGGGTTTTATGTTTAGCAAAAATACAAAGAAAAAATAATATTTTATTACATATTCAAATTATATTTGATACTCAAAGCACCATAACCCTTTAAAACTCTAATATTATTTCAAAAATAACATTAAGTATGTAGCTTTAAAATTACCGTTTTAATATCTGAAACTATTTTTGTTTATCTTTGTGTGTCTACAACTACCAACAGTGAGATATTGAAATATTTAAACGTTAGGCCGGGAGCTGACATCTCGAACACTCGAGTTATCTGAATACTGTAGAGAACTTTACTGACTACGAAAGCATCTAATTCGTATTTCTGTAGAGTAAGTAAGTAGTTAGAGTGAATACCTAAAATATTTAAAACGTTTATTTATAAGTTCATAACATTGTATAATTTTAAAGTCGATAGCAATATTAGGTAGGTCGTGAAATACGTAAAAATATAAATTTAAAAAGGAGAAGTATAACAATAACATTAATAGCAATGGACGGCAGCAAGCTCGGCGATTATCTAAAGCTTATTCAAAAAAAGCGTAACGTTGGAGACAAAGTAATGTTCGTAGACAATTTAAAAAGATCACAAAACGGGTCTGAAAAAGGTATAATTATCTACAAAGCCTTGGAGTATGTAGCAAATTATATCTGCGTTTTTTTAATTCTTAATGTATATTAGTATTTTTATAAAATAAACATCAAATGAGATCTTCCCTGCACGGCTACGCCTGCTGACCAACATTTCAAAACCTTAAAATTGGTAATTGACTATTTTTTTTGTATTAAAAGGGAAGATTTCAGATGCTATGGAATAAATTACATTAACAACAGCATAGAGGTTATAGGAGTGTATCTCATGAGTTTGGAGAGTAGTATCCAGAAGAGGGATGTAGTCGTTATGAGGGCGACTCCTGCCCAGCCAAGGTCCAGCGACCACGACGTGGAGAACTCTCTCGCCGACAGCAGGAACAGTGCGGGCCCTCTCGGGCCCACCACCCCGTCCCCTGTGCCGTCTGCGTGAGACGAGCCGCGGGCGGACACGCGTTGCACCCTCTTGAAGTGGATTATCATTAGTGTGAACATGGCGAATAGACCTGCAAACAAAGGTAATTTTTTTAAAGGTTGAACTAACAGCCGATTTCAGTCACAGTAAATATTTATGTTGACAAACCGGCACCCTAATTGCGTTTCTGTTTTGACAGCAGGAAGTACGCGCGTTCTCCTTCATTTTCACAATTCAATGGTGTTCATTGAGTATTTTACGCTTTCGAGTGGACTTTTTGAAAATTATGAAGCAATTAACGCAAGCAAAACACGCGTGCGGCATTCTTTGAAGTTACGCAATTAGGGTGCAGGTGTTCGATGTCTACTCGAATAGGAGCTAATAAATAATACCCAGCACCTCAATAAAGTGACTTTGCGTCTCGGAAATCTAATAAACTAGCGACATTGACACTCGACCTTTACAACGGACCGATACGTACTGCTGGCGATGGTAGGATTACCATCCAATTTAAAAACCTAATCAGCAACGGAGTCAGAATCGATGTGCGTTTTGTTTTGCATCAAAGATTCTTTTTGTTAACAGATTTCGTGACCTACTTTTCAAAATACAGTTTTCGCGGTAACAAGATGAAGATGTATATGCCAGTCAGCCTTGATAATACCGTCACCAGTAGGTATTGTACGGAGTGGCGACCGCAAACCGGAAGTCGCTGCGTTGGAAGGCCTCCCACTAGGTCTACTGATGACCTGCAGCCTAATTGCGTAAGTGAATTCTGCAAAGGACACGCCGATTCTTTCAAAGCATCAGATTCATTTCTTTCAACTTTTTCGGTATTGCGAAACTAACTTGGAAAGCTAGCGTTAGCTTTCCAAATCCTCCTTTGAGTTCAAAATCAAAATCAAAATCAAATGTTTTTTATTTCACATAGGCCTACATGGGCACTTATAAAACGTCGACAAAAGGTGCACGGTTCGGGTTAGTCGTTTCCTGTGGAGAAGAACCGGCAAGAAACTCCACGGTTACTCTTTTAAAAAAATTGGTTTGTTTTTACAATATTTCCACGTTACAGTATTAGTGCTTAGATATGGGGGGACAACGTAGGCCCGACAATAAGTCGTAAGAAACTAAAAAAAATAATTGTATAAACGAGAGAGTTAACAAATGTTAACAAGCGTCTAGAAATCTAAAAGGCCTACAATGTTCACACATTCACAAAACAATCAGTAAAAGAATCTATACAAAGGAAAAAATAAATAAAAACATATAACAAGACTAAATTTAACATGTGGCACAAATGTTGTTATCAGTGCTGTAACTATTCATAGCAAAGGGCTATAAAGATTATTGAAATCATTGTAAAAAGTCTAATTAAAAGAAAGAAAAAAAGTAAAAATGAGATTGAGAATAGTTAGAGACATCCACATATTTGTGCCGTTTATGAGTTACCAGGGAAGCCGCATGCGCAGAAGGAGCTAAAATTTTTATCTTCAACGTAGTCCTTGATTTTGTAATATGCTTTTTTAATAAGGACACGTTTGATGTAGTTTTTGAACTTTCCATCGGTCAATTCTATAACTGGCTTTGGCAACTTATTATAAAAGCGTATACTGTTTATAAGAAAAGACTTGCTAGTTTTCGTTAATCTGAATTTGGGTATTACAATTTCATGCTTACTGCGTGTATTTAAATTATGGAAATCGCTTCTAGTTTTGAAAAGCCCTCGATTTTTGCGGACATACAAAATACATTCCAATATATAAAGAGAAGGTAGGGTCAGTATATCGATCTCTTTAAATTTTTCTCTGAGGGACTCTCGTGGACTCATTTTATAGATTGCGCGGACTGCCCTCTTTTGTAAGATGAAAATTGAGTCAACGTCTGCAGCTGATCCCCACAGCAGAATGCCATAAGACATAATACTGTGGAAATAAGCATAGTATACTAACCTTGCTGTGGCTACATCGGTTAACTGCCTTATTTTCCTTACTGCATATGCAGCTGAACTTAATCGACCCGAAAGAGTTCTAATGTGCGCGCCCCACTGCAATTTTGAATCGATAGTAATCCCTAAGAATACAGTTTCCTTTATAACTTCAAGATTTTTGCCGTCAAGATTTAAATTTAGGTCACGTTGTGGTACATTTGGTAAGGAAAACTTCAGACATTTTGTTTTTTTCGCATTCAGTAAAAGATTGTTAGCTGCGAACCATTTAGAGAGAACAATCAGACTTTCGTTGACATGTAAGACATCCGTATCTTTCCTATCTATTTTAAAAATTAGCGAAGTATCATCAGCAAATAGAATTATATCCGATAATTTGGCCTGTCCGATAAGTTGAACACAGACTACTTAGAGATACTACGGAGTTGAAGATATATGACATTTGCATTACACAATACCAATAGTGAAGTTTTATCTCGATTCTTCCACTTTCATTCATTCTTTTACAATCAATTCTACGTCAAAATATTGGTAATGAAAGGAGCATAACCTTTCCGTTTCAGAGTGTAATATGCAATACGAAAAGTCGTTTTTGGGAAGGTTCCAATTTGTTTGCTTTGCAGAATTCACTTACGCAATTAGGCTGCTGGTTAACGTTGCGGTAATCCGCTGGAAGCGAGATAAACGAGATCTGTCAATGTGGCGATGCTTGGGGAGGCCTTTGTTCAGCAGTGGACATCTTTCGGCTGAAATTGTGATCTTGATGAAGGATTGTACATACCAGCCAATAGATACATGACGCCAGTTATAAGTACAGCGCTGATCTGATGCTTGCAGACTCCGAAGAAGCCTACCAAAGCCGCGCTGACTAGCACTATGAGGCAGACCAGGGCGCATGATATGGATAGATTCTGCATACCTGCAAGAAGAATTAAAAGTTTTAGCTAAAATGTATTAGTTACTTCTAGGGAAGCGTGCTTCACCGTCGACCACATCATCGCTTACCTTCAGGTGCGATAGTGGTCAATCGCGAATCATAAAAAAAGTGATACTTAAAAATTAGGTGTGAACAGCCTAGTTCCAAACTTCTCCCGGTTTGGAACTTGGCTGGTCAGGACCAATGGCAGTCACAAACCATTACACACTCTGTGGTTTCCAAGAGACAGGAAAGGAGGACGGTTTGGTTTCCCATAACTAGAGAAGACTTGGAAAATTAGATATAGTGAGACGGGAGCAGGTTTCAGTGAGTTGACTTTGGGGAAAAAACCAGGGAGTGTGGGATTTTCACCTCACTAATCACTCGGGTAACCCCGGTGATCACCATCAGCACGTAGAAGATCTGTGACCTCTCAAAAGACCACCCCGGAACCCTGTGCAACGCCTGTTAGGGCACGTTCCTGGGGAGACTATAGGCCCGAGTGATGTCAAATTATTCACAATACAACAGTGACTTGAGAATTCCAGAAAACAGCCTTGTATTCCCAGTAAGATCTCAACCATCTTTTAAAGCAGAACCTTTAGTTTCGACATCCATCAATTTCTTAAAAAGCTATTAGATTCCAAAAGCCTATTTCGATTTACTAAAATTTCAATTAATCTCTTGAACCCGATCTTGTTGAGGTAAGAGCATACATATCAAATTATTCAAATATTTACGGGCCCACGTCAAAGGCGAGCAGTCGGCCTCTTTAAACATGTAAAGGGTTAGAGCGACGATTAATGCCACTGCAGAATATATCCGCCTCCGACTAGCTAAAAATATCACAGTTTCATTAATTTTTAGTTTGAATATGGGACAGAAATGTGAATTTTACAGCGAAATATTTCTGAGCTGAAAACGTTCATTAAACATTCATAGAACGTCGGCCACTTCTGGTTTTGATGATGAAGGTTCTTTTTACCCGACTGCCGAAGGAGGGTAATGTGTTTATCAGTCTATGTATGTATGTATGTTTGTATGTATGTTTGTTCCTATGTGGCGTTCTAGAGACCAAACGCGTTGGCCGATTTTGACGATTCTTACGTCAATCGATTCGTCTGAATCATGCGAGTGTCACACATCTGGTTTTGGTCCGCCAGCTCGCGAATATGTATCCTCCGACTGCACAGCATGATTTTCTCCTTGTTTACGTCATTTTAGTTCGCTTTACAAGCAGTCGGGTTTTTTGATTTTTTAATTAACTTTTTTTTTATCAAATTACCACACTCACATTTTTTTTAGGTACCTAGCTAATATTTGTGAAAGCGTAATCGTTCCTACGCATTGGATTACTACCTACCTACCTACTATGTATCTGTCATGGACCAAGTAATTAATCAGGGCACTATGTATAATGTCCGGCCATTACGAATCTAGTCAAGTCAAATCGGGCAATGTAATAAATACTGATTTCAACTTCTATATTTATCACATTATCTGGTCATTATGAGTATTGCTACGTAACGGTGTAATATAAAAATGGGCACTTTGATAATTATGGTCAATGAATTAGTCCTAGATCGAAAGAAGCGAGCTCGGGAGCTTAGGGCACTCCGCCACCCCCCCCAGTGGGTTCCCGCATTGTCGAGGCGGGGGGGCTCAGTAACCGTGGCTTGGTCACCCACGGTGAAACGAAGAGGAACCCGAGGAGGGGCCGCTCGTCAGGGCTTTTGCCGATAAGCCGACGACGTAGCGGCCAATAGGTAGGTTGCGGTGCTGCCTAGGCGACATCGCAACTGAGGCGGGCCGCGATGTCGTATGGAGTATCCCATACCCATACGATACCCCGGTATTAATATTCAGTTCATCTGACCTCGTATTGCATAGGGGACCTATTCACTTTATAATTTTGTACATTACTGTACATTGAACTTATGCGTCGGACGAGTTGGGAAAGAGACAAAATAAGGCTTGAGACGAGTTGGGAAACTGACTTCATGTACAAAGTGACGTATTAGTGAAAAAGACCTATTACAGATAGCGACGAGATAGCTAGTGTGACGAGCTGTCATCACAACCGTAAAACCGTTGGTACTGACAGCTGTCCGTTTGGTTTAAAATTCTCTAGAGGGTACGGGAGAGGGTAGCTATATACTTCCTCGCAACATTTATAAGCCAGAAAAATTCAAAAAACTTTGCACACGGATGGAGCAGCGGTCAAAATTAATTCTTCAATTCCTTCTTTTTTCCACAAGCAGATAAAGTACCTACGATTTGCAAATGTATTTTCCCTAAACTTTTTCTCTACTTGCAAAACAGGTTGATAAATGAACTTGGCCGAAAGCAAATGGTTCTCCAAGGTTGAACCACCGAGGGATGAAAAGGGCGTTGTTTATGCATACCTTGACTTATCGCTGTTGAATATTTTAACATCTAGTTTTCATAATGAATACTGGTTTTATTGTCGTGAAGGGATAATTATGACAGCTTTATGGAGCGTTTACAGCTCGTTTAGATGTTAAATAAGTGTTTTTTTCATTGTTTGCGAGTGCTGGGTGGAGCTCCTATTTTAAAGAGAATTAAGTACCTATCTACGGCATAACAAAAGAAAACATTTTATTTGCGCTAGGCATGATGCGTACAGCTACGTAATAGGTACTATAAAATATAACTAGGTATAAACAAAAAATATAACTAGGTACTACAAAAAATAGTAGACGAGAAAAACAGTAGGGAATGTATGAGCACATCCGCGGAAAACGGCCAGCAAAAGATAACTTACGATGCTGCCAATCAGCTCGGGGTTCCTCATCCTCACTGCTTTCTAAGTAATTTGTGCATGCCGGTTGCGAGGGGAAACCAGCCCTGGACAATATTGTTACCTCTTCGTCTGAAAACAAAAACAGACCTTAAATGGACAATATTTTTAGCAAGTAGGTATTTAAGATAGAAGGTAAACTTAAATTTGTTTGCGGAACTTAACTTGATCGACGTAAAGGGTATTGGAATATCTTAATAAATAGGTATCATCGGCTGTTGGCCCCATAATTTATGGCACATCAACCACATAAACATGGAAATATTACATTTTAAGAGGTCTTATGCTAGGTTACTCATTTTATATCTGTGAGGTTACTAGTGTAACGTTTGTAGATAAACAATTCCCATTTAACAACAAATGTAATCAACTGTAGGTCTACTTATTTTTTTTTAGTTATTTTTAATTTATCGTCTTATTCAAATCAAATCAAATCAAATGTTTTTTATTTCACATAGGCCTACATGGGCACTTATAAAACGTCGACAAAAGGTGCACGGTTCGGGTTAGTCGTTTCCTGTGGAGAAGAACCGGCAAGAAACTCCACGGTTACTCTTTTAAAAAAATTGGTTTGTTTTTACAATATTTCCACGTTACAGTATTAGTGCTTAGATATGGGGGGACAACGTAGGCCCGACAATAAGTCGTAAGAAACTAAAAAAAAATTGTATAAACGAGAGAGTTAACAAATGTTAACAAGCGTCTAGAAATCTAGAAGGCCTACAATGTTCACACATTCACAAAACAATCAGTAAAAGAATCTATACAAAGGAAAAAATAAATAAAAATATATAACAAGACTAAATTTAACATGTGGCACAAATGTTGTTATCAGTGCTGTAACTATTCATAGCAAAGGGCTATAAAGATTATTGAAAACATTGTAAAAAGTCTAATTAAAAGAAAGAAAAAAAGTAAAAATGAGATTGAGAATAGTTAGAGACATCCACATATTTGTGCCGTTTATGAGTTACCAGGGAAGCAGCATGCGCAGAAGGAGCTAAAATTTTTATCTTCAACGTAGTCCTTGATTTTGTAATATGCTTTTTTAATAAGGACACGTTTGATGTAGTTTTTGAACTTTCCATCGGTCAATTCTATAACTGGCTTTGGCAACTTGTTATAAAAGCGTATACTGTTTATAAGAAAAGACTTGCTAGTTTTCGTTAATCTGAATTTGGGTATTACAACTTCATGCTTACTGCGTGTATTTAAATTATGGAATTATTATAAAATCAATTACCCTCTAATACCTTTAAACGAGCAATTCTTGTATATATATATATAATATGAATCTCGGAAACGGCTCCAACGATTTTCATGATATTTAGTATGCAGGGCCTATCGGGGGCGACAAATCGATCTAGCTAGGTTTCATTTTTAGAAAACGTCGTTTTAACCGTGTTTTCAGGCGATGAAAAACTGCTACAATATCATTAGAATACGAAGGTAAATTTCATCCCCATCTACAAGGTTGTTATAGCTCAGGTGGAAAATCGGGCGGTTCCGAAACCAGAAGACCCGGGTTCGAGCACAGATGATTATTTTTTTCCTTTTTTAATCTCTTTTTCCCTGATATCTGTGAAGTTTTGTCAACTTATTTAAGACTGTATTATGTAAAATATATGAAAATCTACCTTCAAGAGACACGCACATCGTCCAAATACCGCCGTTCATCGGCACTAAAAAGGTCCCCCCACCGCCGCTTTTTCGATGACTTGTATCTTCGATCTGGAAAGAGAAAATAATTGAATACTTTACGAAGGTACATTTCTTGCCAAACTTCTTGGCCGAAAGTTGGCTACAATAGCTGCGCAGTAGTAAATCTCATACAAAAACAGCACCGATCCGTGCCTTGCGCCATATGAGTAGGTGCTTGCGCATCGAAAAGCCAACTTCAGGGGCGGCCCAGAAGGTTGGCGAGAACTATATGTATCTACACCTCAGATTTACGTTGGATGGAGGATCAAGGTCGAACATGGAAGCTTATCGTAAATTGAAGTTTGGCACTTTATTACGAACTAGCTTTTTGTCACGATTTCGCCCCTGTGATCTCACCACACACACACACACATACCGTGTATTTTACCGGGTAAAATTAAAGTATGACACGCGGCGAACTTTATTAGTGAAAAAAATTTAGTAATCACATCACTACCAGAGCAAATTTCGGGTTCCGTAACAAACAAACCGCAAAATTAAGTTGGTTGTATATAAATTTTATGATAATTTATAAGGCTTTGGGTCAACAAGACCCAAACTACACTACACTGTACTGCACTGTGTGCACTGTACTGTACTACTATACTGTGAAAATTTGAAGACTATTGTAGCTCCAAAAATTTGGCTGTAAATCCCGTGTGACCGACGACGGACAGGATAGCAATCGAGCTCTGTTTGGACCCGTCGTGTACGGAATCCTAAAAAGAACACAAAAAGGTGATACAAAAATTTTATGTGTTTGTAAAACTTAACACAAGTTCTTAATTAATGAAACATCATTAGCAAAACATATTTGCTAACACGTGATCGCATAATTGGAGCTAATACGTGCAAGTAGTGTTTAAATGTCGGATTAAAATGGGTGTGACCTTTTAAAAAAATGTTTTGGTACCTACTGTAGATAATATTATATTTGAAGAGCTTGAGTAGATAGGCACTGGCAGACAGATCAACCGACGGTTAAGCAACGCTTGAAGAGTGGTCCGTGGATGGGTGACCATTTATCAGATACCGAGACTATTCCGTGCGTAAGTGAATTCGGCAAGACCAAGGATTTGTCGCCATCAATCGACCAAACACATAGACGGAAATCCACAACGCGTCTTTCATCTCGCACGTGAAAAACCCTTCAGCTAGCCGAATTCACCTGACCTGTCATTTGTAGAACTTCGATGGTAATTACGGATAGTAAGAACCCAGAAAGTCTATCACCAGTCTTGCCAAAGGGTCGTAATAAAATTTTAATCGTAAGTATATGATTTGCTAATCTGATCATGTATTACATTACATATGAAATTGGCGTTTTGTAAGGGAGGAACACAAAGTCGTTTTTTTTTTTGATCAAAGTATGTACCATTGCTATCTATGCACTTTTGCAATCGGTAGTTCATTGATCCCTTTACTAAAAAAAACATTCGGACGGGAATCAATAAAATCTTTGAAGACGCTTTGGACTGCCCCATCGGAGTTGAATTTTTTCCCTTACAAGAAGTTATCCAAATTTGTTGAAAATGTGTTGGAGCAAGGTCCGGGGAGTACGGTGGATGTCTTAGACATTCCAATTGAAGCTCCTCTAATTTGGTAGCCGTCTGTTGTGCAGTGTGTGGTCTAGCGTTGTCCCGAAGCAGCAGTGGCCTAGAGCGATTGACCAGCCTCGGCTGTTTAGCAGCTAGCTTTTCCATCATGGTTTGCAGTTGCTGACAATAGACATCCGCCGTAATAGTCTGGCCAGATTTAAGAAAGCTGTAGTGAACGACACCGGCACTAGTCCACCAAACGCTCACAAGTATTTCTTTATGAGCCAATTTTCGCTTGGGGCAGGATTTGGCTGGTTTGCCAGGGTTCAGCCTTGTGATGAGCGTTTCCGATTATTGTACAGGATCCACTTTTCATCACAGGTAATGATTCGATTTAAAATCCCTTCATTATTGTGCCGGTTGAGTAATGTAACCCAGCAGTCGACGCGCGTTTGTCGGTTTGCTGCACTCAATTCATGAGGTATCCACCTTTCAAGCTTTTTCACCTTCCCAATTTGTTTCAAGTGGATTAAAACAGTCAGAATCACTAACACCGCAGCCTGCAGCTAACCCGGACGTGGTTTGCGATGGATCCGCTTCCACAATAGCCTTCAATTCTTCATTATCAACTTTGGTCTCCGGGCGTCCCCCGTGGACGGCCGGAGACCAAAGTGAGCTTGATCTGCAGGTCGAAATTTCCAGAACGAAAACTTTGGAACCAAAAACGCACTGTGTTTTCTTTTGCGACACCGTCGCCATATACATCATTAATCCTTTGAGCCGTTTCTGCAGCACTGGTGCCACGATGGAACTCGTACTCGTAAATAACGTGATATTTCAAGATTTCCATTTTGTAAACTGACTGGCGCAAAGAAAAAACCAAAAGAGGAAAAAACAAATGAATTATGGTTTATAATAATGGTTTTCCAAACACAAAAGCATGAGTAAATAGCTGTATAAATTTAAAATTGGAATTCCAAACAAAAGAGGAGATATTTGAGATCAAAGTGGCCAGTACGACAAAACGCCAATTTCATAGGTAATGACCTAATATATAATTTGCGGCCACTTCTAAGTAGGAAATTAAGAAAGTTTTAAGCCTCTTGCTAAGTAATTTCCAAACCAACCGAGCTGAGTACGGATTAGCGAGTTTGACATCGAATAAGCTTCTTATGACTCAAATGTTGACTTAATTTTATTAAGCGATTTATTTACAGAAATAACTTCATATTATTTGAAAAGTTTGAAGTGTCTGGGACATTGATGGGCTTCAGTTCATTGCTTGTCAAATGATTTGTAGACGATTTTGTTAAGACGATTAGTTAGAGCAATACGGGTTAGGGCATTTGTGCACTCACTCGTGTTTGATTAGTGTTCGTGACTATTTACAAGAAATATATAGGGTTCGTAAAAACGCAAGTAACGTCAGGATAAGGCATCTGTATGCTAGTATTATATTATCTGTGCTAATGCAGACTAATAATGCCAAATATCAAATTTTTACGCCATAATCGCGTGAGGCCCTGGATAAAATAACCATAACGCAATCTACAACTTTATATTGAGTTCATATTTGTTATTAATTTTATTCTTGGAAGTACATAATAATCCTTGAATACTCCCAAAATCCTTGGAATTACAACGCCCAAACCTATCGACTATCTGCTTGTCCATGTGCATAAAAAGTTATGTTATTCATCACATCCATATTACATCGGGCAAATTGAACCACCCCGCTACGCTACATAGATTCAATAATCTCACCGCATCGCTACCCTACGTCGTGCATCGCGTGCAAACTTTAGGTGCAGTCTTCAAGGCAATGCTCACCTGATTACGGCACTGTTTCATTCGCTAGCAGCCTGCCCTTGACCCGCCTGCCATGTGCCAATATCAATACGCGCGCTTTGAAACGCTGAAAGGCGTAATCCCGGGGCAGATGTTGGTGACACGGTGTCAAAGTTACTTTTATGAATAATAATGAAACTGTTGTAGAATTTTCGTTTGTGAAAAGTGGAATTTGTTTTTTTTTTGCAATGCTTTTTGTGCGTGACAACCATTTTATAAAATTGTAATCTTTGCATGTATAATGACAGAGTAGTTTTAACTATTATGTCATATTTTTCGAGCTTTGGTTACCTAAGTAAGTACCTACTTATGGAGTCTTTATTTGGAATTTATAAAGCCACCCATCACCATTTTGTAATTTGTGATTAAATTAGAACCCAATTATTAGTCAACCAATTTATTTATCAAGCCCTTTATAATTAATCTCTGAAACCTTTAACCTTTTCAGCAAGACCTTCCATCGCGCTAAGAAATCAAGGGAAATTGGACTCGAAGTCATTAAACATCGATTTAAAGTAGGTAGACCTCGTGTTTTTAAATTGATTGATGCTTGGGGGTAAGGGTTGAACCCAGGCGTAACTAGCGGGGTGGAAACTTGACATTGAATCATGAAAATTAATGGAAGCAAGAGTTGAATTGTGGAAAAAAAAACCTGAAGGATTTTTTCGTAACAGACCTATATTGTTCCAAAATCAATGTAGAGACTACCTATATTATATAATTCTTTTTGGAATGCTTCCAAATTGGAAATTTTAAAAATCATTTTATTCATAAATATAAAAGTATGGTCATCATATAATTGGAAGGAAAGACGTTGCGGGAATTAGCTGGATGTGGGGCGCACAGAATAGCGGGAGAACTACTTTCAGCAGTAGTCGTCTTTCGGTTGATGATTACATAAATAAAAATCTCACTAACTACCTATATATGATATATGCATATAGATCTTATGTCTGTATGTGTGATAAATCAATGAAGGCTGGCGTGTGGCGCCTTTTTTAACCGACTTACCAAAAAGGAGGAGGTTCTATGTTCGACATTATGTTTGTTTTTTTTTTGTGTATGTTCACGCATATCTCCGTAAATTTTGGACCGATTTTGAAAATTATTTTTTTGTTTGAATAAAGTATGTTTCGAAATTGGTCCCATTTTAATATGGTGAAGATCTGATGAAGAACTTCGAAGATATATAACAGAACTCTTCAATAAATTACGGCAAATCTCTCGGGGTTGCTGCAATCGCATGTCTATTTATTGTTTATACCATTTCATAACATAACATCGCAGATCTCTCATTTCACCGGTTCTGTTCAAGTTTCATGATATTCGGGTAATCTATGGTACCTACCAAAGACACAGACTTCCAAAAATAAAGTTATTTTTCACTTTGTAGTTTTTTTTCATTTGGAAGTCGGTAGTATTTTTTTGTAAAAAAACTTTTTAGTGAAAATACTTACAAAACATACAAATCTTCAGAAATGTTTCTACTGACGCATACTTCTTTCATTCAAATGCAGCAATTATTTCGTACCAGCACCCTTAAATATTCATCTACCCATGTTTCCATTACCATTCCAGCATTAAGTTGATTTAATTTAAACTTTAATCGCTACATATTTTCATAAATTCGGCAAGCGAAAAGCGTATAAGAAACTCCCAATTGAATTATAATAACTGGGGCCGAAGTAAAACCAATTAACAAATGGGTATCGTTAATTTAATTAGTAGGTTTATCAAGTCTCGTGTCTAAATTGTATCGTTGTATGTAATTGTGTTGGGTGCGGGTAGTTCTGACACGAGATGTCTGGTAATCTGCGGACTAGAGTTTGTAATCCGTTGGCGTTTGTTTGCTCTAATGCATTTAGGTAATTATATGGCTGAGAATGCGGAATGCTGTAATTTGGTAACGGAATGCTGTAATTTTATAGATTTCCCAGGAATTTTATACAATACCTGGTTTTCTCAGATTGGATATAGCATATTATGCTGATTAATATTATTATTTTAGTCTTCTTGAATATTTTAGGTTGAATAGCTTTCGACTTACTGGCACGTCGAGCGAATCAGACATTCGATGGATAGGACTGACGTTGCAAAGTCTTTTCGACGAAACGGACCCTCGATCTAATGGCTATTAGAAATTGTAGTACATCGATGCTATGGAATTTCGGCGATACGGACGTTCGATCTGAATACTTCGGGGAATTAGCCAACGGGCATACTTATGACATTCGACTTCAAGTAGTAAACCCGGTGGATATACGTACCAATAATGAACTTTGGATGCTTGCAACATTATCTACCCATTAGCTACTACCGGCAACTTCACTAGCGTGAAAGTTAGGAATAATCCCAAAGAAACATACTGCGTAGGATTAAACTATGCCCTAATCCGGATAATTATGTTCTGATCTTGTGCCAAATTTCATACAAAACCTTTCAGCTGTTAAGACGTAAAAATATAACGGAAACAGACAAAGTTTCTTTAACTAATATTAGTATGGATAACAATAGAATGATATGAATCTTCAGTACCTGCCTGGTAAGTGAAATGTGTCCTTCTTCGTGGTCCTACCTGACCAGAATAATCAAAACGTTATAAATCAAACCTGTTCGTCTCCACCACAGATATAAATCTAACTAGATGACGCGATTGTATGTACTAAAAATCGGAGTAAAATTACGATCAATGATCGTACTTTGAGCTTTTCATTTTGCATTATCGGCACCGGAAATCCACCGAAATCTAGAAAAATGCCTAATCATGCCATATTGAGCTGTAAAAACTGTGTGGAAAATGTTGGCCGAGGCACTGCATTTTCTTTCATTGTAAATTTGTTTTTAAATTGTGCGTAAAAAAGTGGGTTGCTTGGTTTTCATACGGATGGAGCGACTTGCGTGCGTTATCTAGTTAGATTTGTCTGTGGTCTCCACTCTCTACAAATGGACGTTGATATAAGATACAAGTAGGTCTAAGATTAAATGTAGGTGTGAAACAAAACCTTTTTCCATTATATAACTAGGATTAGACAAGTGTTGAAACAAAAATTACACAATGCCAAAAAATACACAAGAGCCGCCTATAGCAGAAGCAAAGGGTTCATACGGATTCTAATTACGAACGTGAACCAACATCGCATGTTATTTTGGATCGTACATCACTGAAATAAAGCTCACTTTCACGTGCCAAGAGTTAATTAACTCTATGTTATAACTGGATTAAAGCCTTAAATTTTCATTTTCAGAGCTTCAAAACGAAACACTGAAAATATTAAGTATTTTATCACATAATGCCGACTATACCGATCCAGGCATTCCTTTCTGGAGTCTGTTTCCTAATAGCTAGGTACTATCTGTGGATCTTAACGTCAGGAGTGATTTTGTAAGCATGTCCTATCGCCGACCACATCATCGTTTACCTTCAATTGAGATAGGTACCTAGTCAATCGCAACGTATCAATAAAAAAAAACGATGTGTTCAGTATTTGCTACCTACCCAACCCTCTGGGAAAAACCCGTATGTTCTAGGTCGGTTAGGTTAATGAAATAAAATAGGTAATTTTATTCTACCAACCTAGTAATTTCTACTCTGCTAATGAAAGAGCGACTCAATGCCTAGAAAGACTAGCCAATAATTAATTCAACAAAACCATTTACAATAATGAGTCTACGCCATTTGTTTCCCTTTGTGCTTTCTAATTATTTATTAAGATTTATTCACTTGGGGTTAAACGGAGAACCAATGGCGGAAGACAGGGCGTCTACTTCCTAACTCCGTCAACGAAGTTACGGGCCCGTCCGAAAATAACCTGGCAGCCTTATTGGTCGATTTTTCATACTTTTTACCCTTTGCCGTGCCGAATTCATTACGCAATAAAGCAAACTTCAGAGTGATCCCTACTCCGTAATGACTCAATGTTTCGGCCGGGTAACAACACATCGGGAGTAGGTACAACTGTCAAATTGTGTTCGGGCTAGTAGTTCGGAACCAAAAGAATCATGCGTCCGTATCTGATACGGAGTAGGAAACGCTCAGAAACGAAGGCCGAAACTACGGAGTTCGTGCTTAGGGAGTAGATCCCCTAGGTGGGTGACGTTGCATGCATAACAACAAGGTCAAGGTAACGTAATTGTTGAGGGAAAGCAATGAAGACTGGTAGGTACCTATGATGTAGATCTATAAGAATAGAATAGAATAGAATATACTTTATTGTACACCATAAAAGTAACACATCTTTTATACAATAAAAACTTAATTATAAGGGTACAAAGGCGGTCTTATCGCTGACAGCGATATCTACCAGACAACCTTTCCTACCCTTAAACCTATAAGGTTATTTTTCATTACTTATCTTTAAGGTCGGTTGAAACTTAGGTGCTGTGAGCTTTCAATCCACCAACCAGTCTATTATGCTGACATCTAACTTCGCCTCAGTTTAGGAATAGGCCGATCAAGTAGATTAAGGCCCACTTGACCGAAAAACTTTAGTTGCTAATACTAGGTTAAATTGACAGGATGTCATACAATATTGTCAATTTAACCTCGTGTTAGCAACTAACTCTGAGTTAAGTTTTTCGTGCAAGTGGTCCTTAGTAAGTTAGATATTTAATTTGTTAATATGGGTATAGTACTTACAAAAAACACAGTGACAAAGTAAGAGTTTTTATACAGAGTTTTTACGGTGAGATTCCAGCAAAATAGCACTGCAGTTTTTACTGCTAGAGCTTTTTAGCTCTGCCAATATTTTAACAGTAGTCATGCAAAAACTACATACAATAAAATTGCCATGATACAGACCAACTGTCTAGTTTGGGAACCACTTAATCTAGCTGTTTGCTTCGCTCTTACATTTCAATTTGTTATAACTGAGATCCGTCTATTTGGATAATACACAATTTATATACAATTAAAAGCAACCTAAGATACCTAGAATACACGCTTTTCTCAAAGGAATTCACTTCAATAATGAAGTTTGAAAGAGATATGGATTAAACACAGCACACCCAAGGATTTGAAACACGTGCTGAGGATTCTCGTGTAAGCTCTTAGAGATAATACAATAAAGTTGGCTCTTAGAGATAATACAGCCGCACGGTTTGAGCCTTCGAGGTTAAGCAACGCTATCTGAGGTCGATCCGTAGGTGACCAACGATTACTCACCGGGACTCCTCCATGTCTCGAAAACCCCGGTAAGCCATTGGTCCCGGCTGTCATTTGTAAATCTTTGACTTTAGTTACGGATAGTCAGAAGCCAGGAGAACTGCCATCAGACTTGCCAAATCAAAAGTCATCATCATTTCAGCCAAAAGACGTCCACTGCTGGATATGGGTCTCCCAGCGTCGCCACACTGATCGGTCCTGTGCGTTTCGCATCCACCGGACGCCCGCAGCCTGACCAGGTCGTCGCTCTACCTAGAGGGATGCCTTCCAACACTGCGTCTTCCAATACGCGGTCGCCACTCTTGAACTTTTCGGCCCCAACGGCTATCCGTTCTGCGAGCAATGTGCCCTTCCCAGTGCCACTTAAGTTTGGCCATTCTTCGGGCTATGTCGGTAACCTTGGTTCTCTTGCGGATGTCTTCATTTTTGATTCGATCACGCAAGGAAACTCCGAGCATAACCCTCTTCTTTGGGTGACTTTAAGCCTTCTGATGAGGCCCATTGTGAGCGACCACTCTGTCCCGTAAGTAATCATTGGCAACACGCACTGGTCCCCAAGTGGTACCATGTTATCCAGTTACTAAGTTGTGGAGGTCAGAGATGCAACTGCTCGTTTGTCAAGTATCAATTAGCAGACACAATATAAATTACCATTGTTTAAATCCGATTCGGCACGATGGACACTCAAAGAGTACACTACTCAACTGCATCCAATTAGGACAAGAAACCGACCTCAATATAGTTGAAAAGGTAGGAAAGATGTTGGTAAAGGCAATGTAATGTAAGTAATAAAAGGCAGCCTTTCTTTCGGCTGATCACGTACCTAATTAGCCATGATTGATAGAGTTAGCAACTTTCGTCTCATTTATAGAAATCTTTTTCGACAAGAAAGTTATATTCAGGTGATTAGGGCTTAATGAACGTAGTGTGTCTGGGTGCTGTTATGTTTGTGTTATGGCTTAGTAGGTGTGTACGAAAGTCGACAGGCCTTGACAGTCGATACAGGCGATCCTGAAGCCTGAAAATTTGCCAAAGAGTTTTACTAAGGTAAGGGGCATCGTATTACCCAATACTCGGTTGTGGAGATGGGAGAAGTGCAATATTTTACAGGACCGACTGCTCCATGTGTATTGATTTCCATCTGTAACTGGTTAAACTGAAACCTGACCATAAAAACTTTGGGAAAAAGTGACGCAGATGGGTTTATTTCCATCTGCCACCTTCGAGCTTGCCACCCCGGTGGTTAGTGGCACTTATTTAGTTTCATCTGCCACCTTTCTTTATTCCCATCTGCCACCGGGGTGGTGGATGGCACTGGGTGGCAAACGTCATTCGATAATTATAAGTTAGTACGTTCTCAAGCAAATAATGTCACACACAGACCCAATCAACTAGAAAGACAACCTTCATTGAAATCTTTGTTCAAATAGTCTTTTGCATAAAGTTTCAGAATCTCTGCAAAACATGTCCAACTTCAAAAATGATTTCAAGTTCCACAGTCCACACGATCTAACTATCAAACGATTGACCGATATAAGTTGTGACGTGATCCTAATCTCTTCCGATATAGCAGCTGTTGGACAAAACGCGAATTGATGGTGATCGATGGACGGGTTTCGATTCGCTTTCAATCACAATGAGACTGATAGAGACTGCCCGCTATTCGTAGTCGATAAATCCTGGCGGAAAGACTTAATTTGCACTTAGGTAACATAAAGCCATGGTATATAAGAGCATTTTTTTATTTGATTGGCTAGTGCAGCAAAGCTGCGGCACAGATAATATAATTCTAGCGTGCTACGGCGAGAGTTAGAGATTCATAATTATTTCATCATCCTTTCAGTCCAAAGACGTCCACTGCTGCAAAAAGCCTCCAGGTCCCAAGGTCGTCATATCGACCAGCAGCCTTATTGCGTAATGAATTCGGCAAGGCAAAGAGTATAAAAAATCGACCAATCACATTCAAGATGAAAGACGCGATGTGGATTTCCGTCTATTTGATTGGTCGATTTTTCATACTCTTTGTTTATCGTACCTATATTTTTCTTTACAAGTGAAATATGATTAGTTAAGAATCTTCCTACTAAGTAGAAAACCAATATTGGATTAGGGAAAAGCGTTCTTTGTAGAATCTTTTTCATCAATAAAAGTGTTCTTTCAAATCAAGCAACAATCGGTTTACAAACCTTTCTTGTGTTATTTATAAAAGCGTAGAACGGTTGATTTATTTTGTCAACATACGCGATAGAACGACATTACTGTTTATTCTTTGTATGAAACCCACGTATACAAACACTTGACGTAAAACAGTCATTTTTACGGCCACCACGCCGTTCCATAAGCGTCAGTCATATTGTTGTGCGTGAGTCAAGTTATGGCAGCCGAAAAGTAAACGAAATCCCACAGACCAGCGCCCGTAACTTTTTATTTAGGTATGAATTATAAATGAAAGAAAAACACCTTCGTGTACTGGGTTTTATTTGAGGTTGGCTGGTATTATGGGGTATTATTATGTCGTTACTTATAGTGAATTATTATGTAAGCCGCACCTTTATTTTTCTTGTATGCGTCTTTTGGGACTCTACCTTTGCCTGCCATTTGTTATAATGCTATAGTACCTATGGGGAATCCTACACAGGTGTGTACTATAGTCATCATTCTCTTACCATTATCCTAAATTATGATTGGCGCCACTGGTTTGTTACAAACATAATTCTCTCAATTCTAGGTTGACCGATGACCTGGTGAAGTTGCGGGGATCCGCTGGATACGAGACGTACGGGACCGGTCAATGTGGCGACGCTTGGGGGATGCCTATTTCCAGCAGTGAACGTCTTTCAGCTGATATGATGATGACAATTCTTACATAGCAAACACAAGTCTCAATTTACGGTCCAATTACGTTTGGCCATCCACTTGATCGGCACCACTGGTCTTACTCTTTCATACTTCCTCTAAGTATTAGCCGTTATCTTTGTAGCCACCCTCTTTAGTATTTTTACCCGACTGCCGAAGGAGGGTAATGTGTTTATCAGTCTATGTATGTATGTATATTTGTACCTATGTGGCGTTCTAGAGACCAAACGCGTTGCCCGATTTTGATTCGATTTGTCTTCCTTGCGAGTATCACTGGCAAGGTTACAAGGTGGCACATTAGAATTGGAAAATAGAAAACTGGCGGATTTTTGGCGCCATATTGTGGGGTCCAATTTTTTTTTTTACCGACCCCTTTTCTTTGATATCCCCCCATCGTGTGGGGCTCAGATCAAAGGTAACTTTAATTTTGGAAGTCCATAACGCAAACAAATTGTACCTACGAAAGACACCGACTTCCAAAATTAAAGTTATTTTTCACTTTGACTTTCACAAGTTATGTTTCTTCTTTTCATTTGGAAGTCGGTAGTATATTTTTGTAAAAAAGTTTTTTAGTTCGCTTCAGCAGTCGGGTTTTTTGATTTTATTAATATTTTTTTTAGGTTTCTTTTCTTTAACACACTTCATCTATTGGTCTGCTCCCAGCTCACACCATTCCTACTCATAGTCGCACGTGCTTAGATCATATGATGATAAAGACAAGATTATCAGCTAAGTGCTATGTTTCTCAAACTTCAGTTACAGACCACAACAGTGTTTTATTATTTCTAGACCGTACCAGTAACAAAAGCCAAGGTCTCAAAACGTTTAAAAGACTAGACGACGAAGGACTTGAAAAGGATGTTAAAAATATAGATTTCCAATATATTTACAACATGTCAGATGTTAACGAGGCAACAAATTCTTTCATACACTCACTAAGTCAAGCCATAAAAGATAACACGAAACTAATCACTACATCCAAACGTAAATTAATATTAAAGCCTTGGATAACACCGGGCCTTCTTAGATGTATGCGAAACCGTGATCAATTACAAATTAAAGTATTAAAAAATCCAGATAATGAAATAGTACGTACCACTTACAAAAGATACAGGAACTTTTGCAACACCTTATTAAAGAAAGTTAAGCAAAATTACGAACAAGAACTGATTAAGAAAGCAGGGAAAAACAACAAGAAACTTTGGGAAGCAATTAAAAATATAACATATACCAATAAAACAAAACAGCAATCCACACAATTAATCTCAACAGACAATCCTAAAGAGTCTATAAATTCAATTAACTCATTTTTTGCAAATGTAGGAAGGAAACTATCAGAAAAGGTACTCTCACAACATAACATTTTTCCAAATTACAATCCCAACAGCCATCTGATAAATTCTCCTCAAAGTTCCTTTGTTCTTCTGCCTACTGACGAAGAGGAAATACAGTCTTTAATAAGTAATTTAAAAAGCGAGTGTGCGGTCGGCGTTGATAATATATCTGGATCCTTTTTAAAACGTTTTTCCAAAATTATTAGTCCTCCACTAACATACATATGCAATCTCTCTTTTTCTACTGGAATATTTCCGCAGGCCTTCAAAACTTCTAGGATTGTACCCGTATTCAAAGCAGGAGACAGATACTGTGTCAATAATTATAGACCAATCTCCATACTTCCAACATTGTCAAAAATATTAGAACGATTAATGAACACCAGGCTTACTAAATATCTTGAACAAAACTCTCTTCTATCTCCATCTCAGTTCGGATTTCGAGCTGGCAGGTCAACAGCTGAAGCCGTCCACGAACTAACAGATCACATAATTAATAAGTTAGATAATAAAAAGAAAACCTTAGCCATTTACCTAGATTTAGCCAAAGCATTCGACACAGTATCTGTTCCCATTTTGATTAAAAAGCTCGAAAATATGGGAGTTAGAAGTCTGCCGCTCCAACTATTCACAGACTATCTATCTGACAGAACACAAAAAACGAAAATAGGAAATTGGGTTAGCGATGAACTTCCTAACCAATACGGTGTTCCACAGGGTAGTATCCTCGGCCCAACATTATTCTTAGTCTATATAAACGATTTATGTAATATCAGTTTAGAAAACGGAAAAATTATCACGTTTGCCGATGATACTGCCTTGATATTTCATGCTAACACTTGGGATGAGGTTAGACAATATGCTCAACAAGGATTTGATACCGTCTATAAATGGCTGCATTACAACTTGCTAACCCTAAATGTGGATAAGACGAAATTTATGATTTACTCACTTAGGCCGCAACATCAACCCGATTTTGACTTAAAAGCTCACTCTTGTGATAATATCAACCAGTGTTCCTGTCCTGGCTTGGTTAAAACTAGTTCTATTAAATATCTTGGTATAATTATAGATTCCAGACTCAGCTTCCAACAACATATAGAATCCCTTGTTAAACGAGTACGCAAATTAATTTATATATTTAAAAACCTACGACATATTTCCAATTCATCAGTTCTTAAGAAAGTTTACTTCGCATTATGCCAATCGATTATATCATATTGTATTACCACATGGGGCGGTTCCTCTAAATCATACATGATCAATCTAGAAAGAGCCCAAAGAGCGGTATTAAAAGTGAGTTGCTTTTTCCCAATCCTATACCCAACTTCTGAACTTTATCAACATTGCCAAGTACTTACAGTCCGCCAATTATTCATTATCATGACGGTATTAAAAAAACATGCTGAACTACCCCTAGATCCCGATCTCCTAACACAAAACAGAAGATCAACCAATATTTGTCCAATCATCCGTTACAACACAAGTTTCTCTCAAAGGTTTTTCTGCTTTCTTGGTACTTTTCTGTACAACTCTATTAATAATAAACTATATATATACATGCATACAAAAGAGGTTTGTAAAAGGAAATTAAGGAATTGGCTGTTAAACCTTGACTACATTTCCACGGAAAATATATTAAAACCAGTGTCATAAACTCATAACATTTACACTCACTCACACATTTACACCCTCACATTACACTTATACAATCACTCATGAACACATCATTCTCATTTCTCCATTCTCATTTTTGTTTTACTCATTTTTATAGCTACATAGATACTTATTGTTTGTAGGTTCATACTTTTTAGTGAATAAGATACTTCTTTTGAATTTTTTTTTTTTTTTTACAGAATTTTTATATTTAAATTTTCTTTGATTTTGATTTTATTTCTCATTGATTTGAATTCTCTTTGATTTTGATTTTAATTTTCTTTAAATCTGATTTAATTGTATTCTTCTTTAAACTTAAATTTCGATTTTGTAATGAGTACACTCACAAACTATTTCATGATTTATGTAAAATGGGTGATCTGTAACACAGGGCCTTACCTATCTCAGACACCCTTCTCCATACAAGGTTACGTATTTTGATTAGTCACTGTATTTTGATGTCGAGATAAATAAATAATTTTTTTTTTTATCTATCGTTTCTCTGGTGTGTTCTGTGGAGTACCTACTATCATCTTCTAAACATATTTGTCTTTGCTATTGAACTCTAACCTCTAACCTTATAAAAATGCACGCGTGTCACAGCTACATTTTTGAATTAAAACAATTTTATGAATTGACCTAGTTTTGGTTGTAACATTTCTGGAGCTCAGAGCCTTTCACATGTTTCAATCTACACTGCATTCTCTAGGGGGAGACTTGAAATGTTGAAAAGAGCCTACAGAGATTGCAAGTTTCACGATGACAATAGCGTTGGATATTTTAAATTGGGTCTTTGAATGACTTAACTCAACTATTGATGAATATACTTAAGGCGATATATACGCCCCAATGTTAACGCAGTACTGGCCGTGCGCCCGCTCGATGCCAAACTATCAATATTGAACCTCCTTTTGAACAGTTTTGTTTGCAAAATATTATTTGATTTACATATGCTATGTTAGTTATGAAGAGATGCGAGACGAGTATGTCGGACATTCGTATCCATCAAAAGGACGTCCGTAGGGTGCTGCGCAACCTCGACGTGAACAAGGCTAGCGGCCCTGACGGAATACCAGCAATTGTTCTTAGAACCTGTGCGCCTGAACTGTCTCCGATCTTGACACGCCTATTCCGCCTTTCGTATGAGGCTGGAAAAGTGCCGAATGCTTGGAAGCAGGCAGTCGTGCTGACCCGGCCAACTACAGACCCATATCTGTAACCTCCATACTCTGTAAGAGTATGGAACGTGTACTCAATTCTAAGGTCCTGGCATACCTAGAAGCAAACGATATCCTAAGTGACCGCCAATACGGCTTCCGCCGAAATCGGTCTACTGGGGATCTTCTAGCGTATGCCATTCACATCTGGAGTGAGGCCATCGAGAGGCACGGGGAAGCGCTTGCCGTCTCCCTCGATATCTCGAAGGCTTTTGATAGGGTCTGGCACGAAAGCCTTATTGGTAAGCTTCCTTCATTCGGTTTGCCCGGTGGTCTGTGTGATTGGATTGCTGACTTCCTGAGAGACCGGTCCATTCGAGTGGTTATCGATGGCTGCTCGTCGGACCACTTGGATATTAATGCCGGGGTCCCTCAGGGGTCGGTACTTTCAGCAACTTTATTCCTGCTGCACATTAACGATCTGCTAAAACCCGGCACCTTTGGGTATGCAGACGACAGTACTGTTGCAGAGAGATACTTGTCCAACGCTCGTGCTACCGGGCCTCAGATCCAGTCTCTCCGGGAGGCCATGGTGGAGCGCTTGAACCTGTCCTTGCAGGTAGTCTCCGAATGGGGCGATGCCAATCTGGTCAGGTTTAATGCTGCTAAAACCCAGGCGTGTCTTTTTTCCGCTAAAAAGAGCCAATTTCACCCGGCTCCAACTTTCCGAGATGTGACCGTGCCAATAACTGACCATCTTGAGCTTCTTGGCGTTACGTTGACATCGACTCTCAATTTTGGCCCATACATTGAGGCAAAGGCTCAGCTGGCTGCCAAAAAGTTGGGGATCCTTGCAAAGGTGAGAAGGTACTTCACGCCAGAACAGCTGCTCAGCTTGTATAAAGCGCAAGTTCGATCATGCATGGAGTACTGTTCTCATCTCTGGGACGGATCTGCCAAATACCAGCTTGATGCACTAGAGTCGATCGAAAAGCGGGCCAAGAGGCTCATCGGTGATGAGGCACTGGTTAAGTCAAAGCTCCAAGGCCTTGAACATCGTCGCCGAGTTGCCAGCTTATCGGTTTTTTATCGATTACATTTCGGGGAGTGTGCGATGGAATTGCATGATCTAATTCCGCCCAGCCCGTTTCATCATCGGACTACCAGACGTACGGCGATGCGCCTTCGGTACATGGTGGACATCCCACCCATACGCACTAAACGTTTTGAGAATACTTTTATTATGCGTACAGCTAAGGAGTGGAACTCCCTGCCGGAGTCTGTGTTTCCCGATAGCTATATACAATCTAGGGGTCTTTAAGTCAAGAGTGAATAGGTTACTTCTAGGCAAGCGCAATCCATCGTCGACCACATCATCGCTTACCATCAGGTGAGATGGTGGTCAAGCGCGAACCTATACCAAATAAAAAAAATAAAAAAATACCAGCCATCAGGTTTTCTGTGTAAAAATATTTTTAAACATTTAAGTCGTTTTGGAGGAGTATCCAAAAGTAGCGAAAAAATATTGTGTTGTTAATTGTTTTTTTAAAGCTAAACTATTAGTTACACGAAAAAACCTTGTGTTCAAAATTATGTACAAGCTATTATGTATATCAATAATAAATATATATTTTTTTCAAACCTTTTAACCTAGCCGTTACTAAGGAGTATGATTTAGAAAGTTACCGTTTTACGGCACTAAAGCGTATGTAAGCCCTTAAGTATACTTTGTACAAAATGATAAGTAATGCTGAGTCACATCATCATCACATCATCGGCCTATTACTATGTTCCCACTGCTGGGACACAGGCCTCCTCTCTGTGCTCTCTGTGCTGTGGCCGTAATCCACCACGCGGGACCAGTGCGGGTTGGTGGATGTCACAAGTCTTCGAATTTTCGGTTCTAGGACATGCCACTTTCTTCACGATGTTTTCCTTCACCGTTTTGAGAGCAGTGGTGATGAAATAATTTACACAAAGTAAAGCGCCTGCCTGGACTCGAACCCACGACCAACAACATGTAAGTCGCGGCCGATACCACTGGGACACCACTGGAATGCTGAGTGCTAGTAGGTAAACAAATTCACTAAACGCGTTAAGCATTAAACAGATTTCTGTCTTTATCATATTCAAACGATTCACAGAGACAACATAGTTTTTGAAATTTGTATAGTGCTTATATGTATTTAGTGATGTGTGGTGCAAATGGGCGTTTATTTTTTTACCCGACTGCCGAAGGAGGGTAATGTGTATCAGCCTATGTATGTATTTAGGTATGTTTGTTCCTATGTGGCGTTCTAGAGACCAAACGCGTTGGCCGATTTTAATGATTCTTACGTCAATCGAATCGATTTGCGAGTGTCACTGGCTACATTCAAATTGGAAAATAGAAAAATGGTGGATTTTGGACGCCATATTGTGGAGGACTAAATATTTTTTCTGCCAAGTCCATTGTGTGGGGTATCCAAATAAATTGTTTTAAGAGGTGATTTCAAAAATATAAAACTCTTATATGTTTAAATGTGCCTAATTAACTAAAAAGTTATAAATAAAAAAAAGTTAATTCAAGAAATCAAAAAAACCCGGCTGCTTAAAAAGCGAACTTAAAAGACGTAAACAAGGAAAAAATCATGCTGTGCAGTCGGAGGCTATACATCTGGTTATAGTCAGCCACCATCGCGAATATGTATCCTCCGACTGCACAGCATGATTTTATTCTTGTTTTGTCTTTTTTGTTCGCTTTTTAATGATTTTGATAAAAGTATCTATTCTTCATATCCATATTAGTCAATATAAGTTTGAAATCGTCAACACATCTTGAGCAAGTGTGGTGATCAATGCTCGTGCCTTTTCTGTATGAGAAGAGTCCTTTTCCCTGCAATGGGACCGTAAAGACTGGTATTATCTATTCTTCATAAACATTTTTGTAAACGTTTTAGAACGGCTAGTCACATCTTATACTCCACAAAGCTCAATTTCTACGCTAAAGCAAAACAATCACCGGTTTCGTTAACAGTTAAATAGGCTCATCTCATCCTATAAACCACAAAGCTTGCTCAATTTCACTACAAAACAATTCTCAAAAAGCAAAACAAGTCACAATCTACGGTTCCATTCCAGTCACCTAAGATATTCAAGCTGAGTGAACAACCTGCAATTAGCGAACGTGAATAACTTTTGATTTGAAATCCGTTTAGCGCTAATATTGTATGTGATTTAGTGGGTAGGTACTTTTTTTTTAAATAAAGCTATTTATTTTCCATAACCATTTTTGAGAACGGTTTATCTCATCATAAACACTCCACACAGCTCAATTTCAATGCTAAAGCACAATCCTCACATAGCAACACAAGTCACATTCTACGGTCCAATTACGTTTGGCCATCAACTTCCTAGTTCCAATCACATAAGATATTCTCGAACTGGGCAAACCGCAAGGGATTAGCGACCGTGTTGGCTCTGTTACATTAGATTAGGAATTAGAACTGGACCGCTTTGGTTGGCTAGTTTGTGCGGTCCATTCTGTCCTTTTAACTAGGTAGTGTGGTTAGTGGATTGTTCGGGACAAGTTTTAGTGTAAACGGTAGAAATGATTTTGGGCTTGTCCGTACGGACTACGGAAGTCGATATGAATTATGTAGGTATTCTGAAGTTACAATCCACAGCTGTTTTGTCTACAAGCTTGAAATTTTTCAAATAACTGCCTGATAAAACGAAGGTGAGTACCTACTAAGAGAGGTTTTTGAAAAGGGGATCCCGTTCATCTCTTAAGAGGATTATGTAAGGAATGAAAAATTTAATGAAGTTCGTCATGTATCTACTGGGCAACCCCAGGCTGCACACGGCTTGTTTTCTTGTTATGTTATGATAAAATGTTATGGATACTAGTCATAGAGACATTAAATATAATGGCAATAATAAAAAGAAAACACTCGCAATCCTTAAAGTGTTTTCGGAGATAGAAAGAAAGTAAGAAAAATTATACCCGATTCCCTTCGCTGAGATATGATTTAGCACAGGCAAACTTTTCCTTTCTAACTTACATAAAAATATTTAGTAGGAGATCCACTTAAGCTACCAGAAAAAAGAAAAACAATTTATATTTGGAATCTAAAGCACAAAAGAGTAATATAGTCTGGGTAAGCTAAATCTGCAGAAGTCAGTTTAGTCACTCTGAGAAACCGTTTGCACAGTGGGTGATTACTGCTAAACCACGTTTGTTGTTTTGCTTCATAATGTTGTAATTTGACACGGTGTTCTTGTAAACAACATGAACAATACTAAAATATAAAAAAAAATCTTAGTTAAATCTATTATGCAAAAATCAAAAGGCTAAATATCAAAACTATTGGCTCGACGTACCGTCAAGTTTTCGATATCTTGCGGTTGCGGTTCCTATACGTTACGTTACGGTACTATTATGTAAAATAATAACGCCCGCATTCATAATAGTTTTAACCATTTTTACAAACTTTTTATTAAGTTGCAATGCATGTATGTGTGTATGTTCGGGTCAAATCTTGCAACTGAATTTTAAAGCAGCTATCCTCAAGCGATTAAGATAAAATGTTCCATATACGTTTCGTTTGGTTGATAATGCACGGTTAGCTAAAAGCTTGTTTAAAAAAGTTTTTTTTAGTAGGAAAGAAATCATTCTTCTTTGATTTGAGAAAAACAACGAACAGCGTAAGCAATCTGACAGCTCAAGTACCACGAAAGTGACTGATGTAAAAGCATACCACATACACAACTTTGTGGGGATAATATACCAATTAAGACTTCTGCAGAATTAACTTAGCCACACTATACAATAATGGTAACACATAATGTAATGTTAAAACATAAAACTCACTTCAATTTATATAATCGCGGCTTTGTGACATTACAGTAGGACATTAAATATTAAAACATACAATAATAGTAGGAGCGATTAGGAAGATATATCAGCTCCATTACAATACATACCCAGCTATAGGTATTAAATACATTACTGCTATAACTAGTTCGTCCGTATAAATGTTGTTTTATCTAATGATATTTCCCTTTATTATCTTTATTAAAAGAAATGTTGCTCGGAAAAAACACAGGACATGTCATTAATATTTCTCTTTTTATTCATGGCCTTGTCTTAAATATTTATGATATTCTATTAGAATATAAATACAATTTTACTGAATTAATGTTGTCACGAATAGTTGATATTAATAATTAAGGGTAGGTTCTTGCAGATTATAACAATATCTGTTTCTAAAATATTTCTCACAACATTTTCCAGGCAATATCTAGCTAGATATAAAGTTTTTTGAATAAGTTTCAATCTTATATATATTCATGTTTTTCAGGGGATGCGGCAGGTCAAGCAATAAATTAAACAAAACATTCATTTGATTATGCCTGAAATTTGCAACAAAAAGCTTTTTTGACAAAAAGATACAACCGACTTCCAAAAAAACACTAGACAGTGAAAAATTTCGGAAGTCTAGACTTCCGAAGTTATTTCGTTAGATTGAAGTTATTTTTCACTTTATAGTGATTTTTTTGTTTGTTTTTGGACACCAACTGCTGAAATTGAAGTTCACTTTGTAGTGTTTTTATTTGGAAGTCGGTTGTATTTTTTTGTAAAAATGTTTTTACTTTTTAGTTTAGTACATGTGCAAGTGGCAATAGTTCTATACTAAGGTACCTATATTGCACAAAGTTATGCACAAATAGATTACCCGAATAACATAAAACTTGAAATTACCGGTGAAATGAGAGTTTTCCAGGATGAACTGCACATATCTGCGTACCCCATCGTGTGGGGTATCAAAATAAAAGGTTTTGGAAAATAGAGGTGATTTCAAAAATATATAACACTTATATGTTTAAATGTACCTGACTCGAAAAAACAAATAACTAAAAAGTTATAAATAAAAAAAGTAAATAAAAAAATCAAAAAACCCGTCTGCTTGAAAAGCGAACTAAAAAGACAAGGTGAAAATCACATATTCGCGAGCTGGCTGACCAAAACCAGATGTATCCTCCGACTGCACAGCATGATTTTCTCCTTTTTTACGTCTTTTAAGTTCGATTTTCAAGCAGTCGGGTTTCTTGATTTTTTTAATTAACTATTTTATTTATAACTTTTTAGTTATTTATTTTTTCGAGTCAGGTACATTTAAACATATAAGTGTTATATATTTTTGAAATCACCTCTATTTTCCAAAACCCTTTATTTTGATACACGATGGGGTTTGAAGAAATAAATCCCGCACAATATGGCGCCCAAAAGCAGCCATTTTCCTATTTTCCAATTTTAATGTAGCCAGTGACACTCGCAGGGTTAAGACGAATCGATTGACATAAGAACCATCAAAAGCGGCTAACGCGATTGGTCTCTAGAACGCCACATAGACATTAGACATAGACATAGACTGATAACACATTACCCTCTTTCGGCAGTCGGGTAAAAAACAGTCGAATTGATAACCTCCTCCTTTTTGAAGTCTGTTAAAAATTCTAACACTTTCATCTATTTATAGTGTGTCACACTTTCTCTACTTTTCAATTGAAACACGTCAAAGGCTTTTCTAACAAGCTCATACATACATTTTACCACCTACGTCACGTCATATTTCTAATGAATTTTGTATGAACTCTGCCTACACTCAATTTGTATTATTATCATATTTGTATGCTGAGGGGAATCTTGTTCTGCCAGCAGAAAAGATAAAACGAAAAGAGGTGTCGTTATGTTCTGAATTCATATTATGTAAGGATTTTTTTTACATTCAAGAATGTTGGAGCAAAAATTCTGTTGCTAAATGGAAAAGTTCTTATTTCAACGAAGTGGAAAGAAAACATCGCTTTTGAATTTTGAGTTGGCCGTCCAGTGCATTAAAATTAATTTCCTTCATGGGTGATCTCACATCCTCTATAAAAAATCTCCATTGACCCCTACGAGGGGTTGTATAGCTTTTAATGGTTCTTATCTTCAAGGTTAGGCGTTACCTCAAGGTAACACAAGGGAGTTCCCACAACGTGTAAAGCCACGTTGATTAAAATGCATATTAGGAGCGCGCTTAACTATGCTTTTGTTTAATTTTCAACAATTAGTACCTGACCTAATTTCACCTACAATGTTTAACCTATTTGCAGTACCAACGTTAAAGTTAAATAACTGTTGTAGTAAAACTAAGTACCTATATTCTTTAGTAAAGTATTGAAGGAAATAAAATGGGAAGCTAGTTTATGTTAGAGAGCTATTCTGACCTCTATGCTTCAGTTAAACAGATACGTGGGTAATCACGAACGTACGTTGAACCTTGGTGACGTAACACAATGACGTCGCCAAGAAATCCGCGGACATACTGTGAATGTTTGATCAAATGTTTGGTCTTATTTACGGTAGGTGTGGGTTGAAGTGTTGGGGTCTTTGCTTGGTAAGAGCCACACAGTCTACTACCAACTACTTTAGTTTTTGATTTGATTTTAGTTTGAAGTCTCTTGTGACTCTTACTAGAATCTCGTTTAAGATTATGTGTCTACTTCCAAGTATAGGTTTGTGTAGGTTTAGGTATTTGCCTGCTTTTCAATCAATCTTGTCAGACTTCCAGACGTGGCATACCGCCTAATAAGAACCTTTACATCTATAACTAGAAAGTATATATAGCTTTGTCAAGTTTTTTGGTAAGCGATTGTTTCTCCTGAAATATTGCAGACTGTATGGCACCATCTAGCTATCTACAAGTTGTTTCCTACAAGCAATGATGTGAATAGTAAATATCTGGCCAAGGAATAAAGGAAAACGGGATTCTACAGCTTGAAAGCTTCTACGAAAAACAAAACCAACCATTCATCAATCAACACAGCCTATATTTTGCCACTAGGCATATTATTCTCCCCAAAAAGTACGTAAGTAAAAGTAATAATGCCCGTATTCGTAACCCTAGCAATCATTCATGTCTTAGTCCTAACTAAAATATACGAGTATCGAAGCTAGAGGCAAAGCGGTGTAAGACTCAAAGCACACCAAGACAGAGTAGGAGTGAATTTGTAAAATTATGCATAGCATATTGACCCCTATCTATGTGGATATCAGGAGAGGGAGAGGAAGGCCAAAGACAAGATGGAATGGACTGTGTGAGGAGTGATATGGAGTGTGTGTGTGTGGTAGCTGTTGGTTCTTCTAGTATTAAATAAATAAATAAAAGTGAGTCAGTAATAGCGTGACACGTGACAATTGACAGGACGGAATGCAAAAAAAAAAAAAATCCCGACTGCTTAAAAAGCGAGCTAAAAAGACGTAAACAAGGAGAAAATCAAGCTGTGCAGTCGGAGGATACATCTGGTTTTGGTCAGCCAGCTCGCGAATAGATTTTTGATATTTTGAATTAACTCTTTTTATTTATAAGTTTTTCGTTATTTTTTTTTCGAATTTGGTACATTTAAACATTATTTTATAGAGAAAAAAAATTTTGGCCCCCCACAATATGACGCCCAAAATCCGCCATTTTCCAATTTTATTGTAGCCAGTGACACTCGCAGGGTTAAGACGAATCGATTGACGTAAGAATCATCAAAATCGGCCAACGCGTTTGGTCTCTAGAACGCCACATCGGAACAAATATACATACATACATGCATAAGACTGATAAACACATTACCCTCCTTCGGCAGTCGGGTAAAAATGTGCCGACCTCAAGTAACATGGGACAAAGGCAGGAAGATGATTTTAATGACCCCTATCTCCATTAACATATTTGTTCAGATATAAAGGCAATCGCATTTGAAAACGTCTTGAAGATAAGGGTCAATATGCTATGTTCAATTATTAGAAATTCGCTTCGACTCTGCGTTAATACGTTCTAACCCTAAGCGGTTAATGATCGATCTGTGTCTGCGAAATTAGACACAAGCCGCAAGCCGACCTCGCGTCAAAACACCCACGTTCAAGGTGACTCCGGTTTAGTTTAAACCGTTTTAGCTTTGACATTTTAACCACAGACGAACCCTAAACGTGGTGCCAGTTTAATTGCTATAGTATATGGCGATAGAGGTCATTGATCCACCTTCATGTCTCTTTAATAATATTATAAGTTTCTAAACCACAGATAGATATAAAGCTGTCCTGAAGTGATGTCTACCTAGATGCCCAACAATTTTTGTTATTGAAAAACGATACATATAATGCCTGCCATGGAACGAGCAATAACTTTAAAAACTGTAACCCAGCCACGGGTTTTTTTAGCCTATTTTACCCGAGCTATAATAACGAATCGATTGGCACCTTATTCATCAAAATCGTATGAATAGTTTAGGCGCTACGGAGGAACTTACGTAAATACAAAGATGCAGACATATTGTTAAAATCATAACCCTTCCTTTTTGGCTTCGTCGTAGTCGGGTAAAAAAGGCGTGAGTTTATGTTATGATACAGCATGTTGTTGAAAGTGGGTGCTGTGGAGTGGAGTGCAGAAGATTTTATAACCATGATATGGCAATCGACGCAAGGAGGGGATGATACATAGTTTAGGTATTGTTCGGGTCCCTACAAAAATCTTATAAGAAAAAGACATTTTTTATTTTCTATTGGCTCTCGCTTGACCACTATCTCACCTGATGGTAAGCGATGATGTGGTCAACAGTGTAGACGCTTGCCTAGAAGAAACCTATTCACTCTTGACTGGGGTCTTTACCCCTAGATTGTAGCTAGCAGGAAAATTACACTGGCTGGGAATTCCACTCCTTGCCTGTACGCGTAATAAAAGTATGCCCAAAAGTAAAAAAATAAAGAAAAAAGTGAAAGAAAGAAAGTATTGCCATGATAATTAACGAAACAACTATAGACCAAATTTCAAACTAAAACTTCTTTGATTATAAAATGTACCGCACTTTGGGGTTGAAACTTGAAATATTATTTTGGCAGTTCTTGTAGTTTCAAACCACAAACAAGTTTTGAACATCGAATCTACAAAGGCAAAGGCCTCAAAATTATTATTTCAAAAAACTTTTTTCTGAAACAATTTTGCTTTTCATTCGATTCAATAACATCATAACATCACGCCTGTTTTCTCCGAAGGCTTATGCAGAGGCGTAGGTACCTACACTACACCCACGTTTCACCTACAGTACACCCACGTTTCACCATTGATGTTTTTATTTGATTAAATATTAACCCATTGAGCGTCTAATTAGCAGACATAATAGAGTAACAACAGCTTACGCACACATGGTGTGCGCGCGACGTTTGAGTATAGTCATGTCGGTAGCCTCTACAAGGTCCCCCCCGATGGGTGCCCGCATTGTAGAGGCGTGGGGGCTCAACAGCCGTGGCTTGGTCACGGTGAAGCGAAGAGGAATCCTCTCGTCAGGGCTTTTGCCGATTAAGCCGACGACGTAGCGGCCAACAAGTAGGTTGCGGTGCCATTTAATAACAAAGGCGAAATCACAGCTGAGGCGGGCCGCAATGTCGTATGAACCGTCCCAGGTCCCATACGATATCGCGGCTGAGGGTGGAAGGCCGCGGCATGAGAGGAGTGCCGGTATTGCGGTGCGCCGCTCTCCCTAGCTTCCGCGGCCCGGACGTGGTGGGGCCGCAGGGGAACTCCCTATCCCCTGCAGCCGAAAAGTGGTAGGTGGCGGGGTCACTGACCTGACCCGTCACAGGGGGACCAAACACGGGGTCGTCTAGCTCCCATGTGCTGGTTTGCTCCATGGGGTGGTCACGGTGCACGGTGTGCAGTGTGTTCTGGTGTGCCGGTGATGGGGGTAAACACCCCAGAGGAAGGTCCGGTGACGGACAGCCGCGGCGGGTTTGCGGTGAGCGCTAACGCGTGCCTTGTGCCCGCCATAAGCGGCACAGGAGGACACGGTGGGTTAGAGTCCCACATAACTACGGTATCTCCCCGTGGTAGCCACAGTATGCATAAGCATTTTTCCACGCAATAAAATATAGAAAAGGCCTCTACAACTTCATTGTTGTGATGACATGATTGATACGAATCACGACACAATAGAAATTGACGATACCTATATGAATAAAATTTGTCACCCATTATATCGGATTGATTTTCCCGTAAAAGGGGTTGGTGTGAAAACGGATTCATGAAATGGACGCCTTTTACAGAAGATATTAATAAGCTCGCTCTTACTCACAATTGAATAAAAATTTGAAATAGGCTCCAAAATTACGCGCAGTAGATAATATTTATCTTGCGGGTAGTTAGGAGAAGAAGTTCGAAAGTCTTAACAACCTGTCTAACCAAGTCGTATCGTGTTACACGGTTATTGGATTGTGAAGATCTATTGTGAAATATAGACGTAATTATATTCAGCAGCATTCCGTTAGACAGGCAGCTAGCCCCATACAGGCAATTTCGAAAAAAAAAAAACAAAAATATGAGGTATGATTTACCTTTAAATGTTCGAAACTTTCCTATAAATTTCCTTTTGGCAAACCTTTCCAGCTGCCTTGGTGCTAAAGCTGCAATGTTATAGCAGAATTGAAACTTAAAAGTGGTTTAACTCCAAGCGGGAGCCGTCACTACGACATTTATCTTGTAAAACGATCTACATTAGCCTAGCATGACGTCATTAAAGGCATATCATAACACTCTACAAAATATTATATGGGCGGATCGTGTCTGAAGCACTAATAACAGCTTTAGAGTGTTTTAGGAAGTCGTGAAGCTATTTCGCATGAAGGATGATCCATACTATACATAATATGTGTATGTATGTATGTCCATTTCTATAGCACGCTCTACAACCCAAACGGCTTGCCAAATATGAGGTGTCTTTAGATTCGTCTCAATTGTGGGAGTAACAAAGACTATATAATTTTTAGGGTTCCGTACCCAAAGGGTAAAAACGGGACCCTATTACTGAGACTCCGCGGTCCGTCTGTCTGTCTGTCTGTCTGTCACCAGGCTGTATCTCATGAACACTGAAACTTTTAATAAGAATGTTGCTACTTACTCAAGAATTTTTAAAAATACATGCAAGGCAGCTAAGGCCTTGTACATTAGCAATAAGGTTAAATTAGCGGAAAATAAAATCAAGATGGTTTGGAAAATTATAAATAATGAAACGAATAGGAATAAAAGAAATAATACTGATTACACGCTTGAGACCACACACGGACTTATTAGAGATAACAAAAGAGTTGCGCAAGAATTTGTAAATTTCTTTACCAACATCCCAATTAAAACGACTGAAACCTTAAATTCTTCGCCCTCGATTGCTTTTGGATTATTTAACGCGAACGTTTCAGCCTGCCCGAATGTATTTAACTTTTCACATATAAATCCCATAACAGTAATAAAAACTTTTAAGCAAATCAAGGTTAAACCGACTGAAGATCTGTGGGGAATGTCCATCAAAGCTTGTACCTCCATTATTCAGACTATAGCGCCATACTTGGCTTTGATTTTCAATTTGTGTGTGGATCAAGGAGTTTTTCCGGATCTAATGAAATATAGTAAAGTTATACCACTTTTTAAATCTGGGGACAGTAAAGACACAAATAATTATAGACCAGTATCCGTGTTGCCGGTTTTCAGCAAGGTATTTGAGAAGATAATGCTAAATCAAATGCTCATTCATTTTAATACGAATAACATCTTGCATGATAAACAGTATGGTTTCACCAGAGGACGTTGTACAACTGACGCTGGTGTCACCCTATTGAAACACATCTTTAATGCGTGGGAAGAGTCGCAAGATGCCATAGGTATCTTCTGCGACCTGTCGAAGGCGTTTGATTGCGTTAATCATGAAACATTACTTCTGAAACTTGAGCATTACGGGCTAGGTCAAGCAGCGTTAAGTTTGGTTAAATCTTATTTGAATGATAGACAGCAATTAGTTCAGATAAACGGTGTGAATTCGTCGGGGTTAAACGTAAAAATGGGGGTACCCCAGGGCTCAATTTTAGGTCCTTTCTTATTTTTAATATACATAAACGATTTACCCCGTTTATTGGAAAACAAACTAAACATGGTGTTATTTGCTGATGACACATCTTTAATTTTTAAAATAAATAGACGTACTTGTCGGGTTGACGACGTAAATAACGCGCTTCGGCAGGTTCAGGATTGGTTCACTGCCAATAATTTAGTTTTAAATGGTAATAAAACCAAGTGCGTAAAATTTTCCTTGCCGAATGTCAAAAGTACTGATTGTGACATTATATTAAACAAGGAGAAGCTAGAATTCGTCGATAAAACGGTTTTCCTGGGGATCACGCTGGACTCAGGGTTGCAATGGGGTCCTCATTTGGTATCCCTTGCAGGGCGGCTGATTTCGGCAGCGTATGCTGTTGCAAAGATTCGTAGGTTGGCCGATGTGGATACCGCGAGACTAGTCTATTTTAGTTATTTTCATAGTATAGTGTCTTACGGTATCCTACTATGGGGAAGGGCTGCAGACATTGAGTCAATTTTTATTCTGCAAAAACGAGCCGTCAGAGCAATATATAATCTTCGCCGGCGCGATTCTCTAAGGGAACTGTTTAAGGACATTAACATCATGACGGTTCCTTGTCAATATATTTATGAAAACATCATGTACGTGAGAAAAAATTTACATCTTTTTAGTAAAAACGGCGACAGACATAATTACGTTACTAGAAATAGGGACCAATTAGTGCAACCAGGTTTCAGACTGGCTAAAGTAGCCTCATCTTTCATGGGGTACTGTACAAAATGTTACAATAAAATTCCTCCCCACATTCTTGAACTGAATGAGACGAAGTTTAAAACCTGTATAAAACGCACACTATGTAGGCTGGCATATTATAAGTTGGGGGATTACATCACTGATAAAAATGCTTGGCTCAATGCTAGTCCTGCTCCACAATCCACAACCACTAGGGCGCAATAACAAGTGATATGCAGAACATTATTGTTTTGAAGTATTGTTGGACCTGCTGAAGACTGTATGAATTATTAATATTTGCACTGTATAAACTCAATTTCCTTAGTATTGTATAACTGCACAGCACGTGTGTGAGTACTATGTACCCAACTGTAAATCTACCATTTACTGTACCTATGCGTCGTTCGTTGACTTGTGTGTGCCCTGGCCGTTGAGTGTGTCATGCTCTCTCAAATGTCTCTCTGATGGTGGCGCGTGTGTTGGATCATCCGGTTCCCTTCATGATGGTTGAGCTGGGTGGTGCCAATTCATGCGTCATGTTCGTGAACGGACGCCGTCAGTTGGGATTGGTCATAACTTGACTGCTTCGGATGTTAATTTTTTTCTAGTATCTATTATATAACTGCGCAGTACATGTGTGAGTACTTCTAATACTTTGTCTGTAGGTGGTATAGTGGGTAGTGCTATTCTGGGTGCATTGTCCTCACATGTATGAATTTAATAATGTATGTTCTTAAATATTGTAAAAAAACAATTTTTTTTAAAAGAGTAAGTATGGAGTTTCTTGTGCATTCTTCTCCATAACAAGCTACTTTCCGAATGCACGGTAGAATCATTTTAATGTAACGTTCAAAAGTGCCGCTTGGTGGCCTAGTTGAAATAAAATATCTTTGTCTTTGTCTTGAACCGTGATAGCTACACAGTTGAAATTTTCACAGATGATGTATTTCTGTTGCCGCTATAACAACAAATACTAAAAACAGAATAAAATAAGTATTAATAGTAATAGTAGGGTAGTATAATAGTAGGGCTCCCATACAACAAACGTGTTTTTTTGCCGTTTTTTTGCGATAATGGTACGGAACCCTTCGTGCGCGAGTCCAACTCGCACTTGGCCGGTTTTTAAGTATGGCGCCCTCCCCTAAAAAAAGGGGTGATACAATTTATTTCTTTTTCTATCCTAATAATATGGGTATCAAATAAAAGCTACTAAATAGACCATTCCAAAAATAATACTTTATATAAAGTATAATTATACTTTAATCCTAACTAATGTTATAAATGCAAATGTGAGTTTGTTTGTTACGCCTTAATGGCTAAATGGATATACTAGGGCCTGGATTATGACATAGGATACTTTTTATCCCGGTTAAATATTGCGATGCTAAAACTCTTTTCATGCGGGCGAAGCCGCGGCCAGAATCGATTAATATAATATATGGGAAACCAATTTTTTTCTTCTGTCTGTTTGTAACCATTTCACGACAGATTTGAATGAAATTTAGCACAGGGGTAGACAATATGTTCTAGATTACTGCATAGGCGTTTTCATCCTAGGTGTACGTTCTCTTGGGATGATTTTCGAGGTTCACGCGGACGAATTCGCTGGTAAAACCTAGTAAAATATGAGAGATATTGAAGCCAATTAGTCCCCTCTTAATTAGAAGCTAAAATAATTAATGTCACCGAACTTATTACAGTAAGTTATTGTCATTGTACGTTTTGTGTGGCTCAAAGGAGAAAAGAAATTAATTTTAAGTGTCACCACTTTTTGTTCATTCTAAATAGCACAATGACGAGACGTGTAGCAAAATGAGAATTTTATTTTATTCTGACAAAATATACATCCTTTCTTTGACATATTCCTAGATATTAGATTCGACACACCAGGGTAAAAAAAGTTGGCACATTATTTTTCAGCTCTTAAAAGTCAAACTAAAGTTTAGATTAGTTTTGAAGCCGCTGAAAAAAGTTCTGGTCAAAACTCCTAAAGATGAGAAATATTTCTTTTCAGGTCTCCAAAAAATAAACTTTACATTGGTGTAGGTATAGTCTATAAAAAAAGTTTCAGTGACCTGATTCTTCCTCATGTTTTTTATACAGATTAATTCGGTAGCCTGAAACACTGAAACAATTTTTATTTCCTCCATAAACATGTTAGGGTAGTAGTTAATCCGACAAAAAATATTTGGCGACTTAATAGGCCTATTTAATTCACATCGCGTGAGACATAAAAATCCGTCAAGGTGACTGTTAAAAAGTTTTACGCTACTAAAAGTAGGTTTGCAAATATGCCTACATTACTACATATTATTCTGATAACAAGTTACCAGGTTTACAATCTTGGCCTATGCCTTTACTCAAAGTTAAAGCCGTTATATTATGCTGGTGATTGTACCTACAACATGCATTTACTACTTTATATCCAGACTGATTCAATATGGAGTTTACCGAGAGCCCTATGGCATATAATGTAGTTTGGTTTACAAAATACTATTCGAACGTAACGCAATAAAATTTATATTTTAACTTTAGGAGAAAAGCGCTTTTGAGTTTTGCGTAATTGTCACAATATTTATACTCGTGGCGGTACACGGACCTATCAAAAATTTTTTAATTTAATTTAAACTTAAAAAAAAAAACAAAATATAAACCCTTATTATTTAGTAGATGATTTCGTGTTTGATTTGATTTTGTGTTTGTTTCATTTAAAGTTCTTAAAATCAATGTAATCCCAAATCTCATTTACGATTATTTCATTATAATCTTTAAAGCTAAAAAACCTTAACATTTCTTCCAAGTCTACAAAATGCAAGATCATTTATCATTTCGTTAACGATGAAAATGGGGAAAGTTTTGTAGTGTTTCAAAACAAAGAATTGCCTTAAAAAATCCATTAATTTCACTTGAGACCATAAATTCAAGGACGACAGACAAACAGAAACCGAGAATTAGAATAATGTACCTTCAATATCACGAAAACTTAACGAGAACTTTTCTATTTATTATGTAAGAACAACATAAAGTTCCATTAAAGTTTGTTTTACAGATTAAAATTACCCTAAGCCTTATTTTCTTCAGTGTTTTCGAGCAAAATCTTGTTCGAGAGTAGTTTGTTTTTGAAGCAAAGTAGTTAGTTTGAATTTTGATTGTAAAACGTGATCTTATAAGACGGAGAATTTAGAGAATTTATGATAAAACTTTGCTGTTATAACCTTTAGAGCGAATTTTAGGACAAATTGCCTTGTTTTTAGTACCTTATTTGAATAAGCAGGATTGTAGAAAAATCTAGATTTTATGAGCTGAGTACTGCAAGAGAGCAGTGGTGGGCCAATGGTATCGGCCGCGACTTACAAGTTGTTGGTCGTGGGTTCGAACCCAGGCAGGCGCTTTACTTTGTATAAATTATTTCATCACCACTGCTCTCAAAACGGTGAAGAAAAACTTCGTGAGGAAACCGGCATGTCCTAGAACCATAAATTCGAAGACATGTGACATCCACCAACCCGCACTGGGCCCGCGAGGTGGATTACAGCCCATTCCCTCTCACAGAGAGGAGGCCTGTGTCCCAGCAGTGGGAATATTAAAAAAAAAGGCAGACGATGATGAAGATGAGTACTGCAAAAGTCCTTAAACAAACAATGCTTACGGAGCTAGCAAAATGGTTGGTCTACAAATCCCATTAAAAAGACCCTTCTGAGCAACAGAGCAAAAGATTCTTTGAATGTCACCGGCAAGATGCAAACGTAAGAATGCAAGAGTCTTTGACGAAGATGTAGTATAGAACTTAATATACTGAATGCGGGTCGCGGATAACTCGCTCTCCTGACCTAATTTAAAACAAATCTGTGACCCACTGAGAACTACCAACTATCTGTGCACAGTTCCCGCATTTCTGACTATTGTGTGCCTATTTTTAAGGACTTACAAAGAATGCCTGTGTAAAGTGTGGACTGAATATCAGTTGAAGAATTTATGCCTTTGTAATACAAAGGCTTAATTTAAAACATTCATGAAATTACAAAGTTTGTATCTATTTATTTCTCGAGAGATCATAACATCGATAGTCTATGCAGAAAGGTAAATACAGCTAAATCTAACAAAACAACTTAAATCAATTCTTTGCATGATGGTGAAAACCCCATCGCAATCCGTTGTTTAGTTTAGAAGAAAGGAAAGGGTCACAAAGTTCTGAAAAGCCATTTTGTTTTCAACCATTTACCTACTAAAAATCACCACGGATTGCCAAAAAGGAAGGATTTCTTTGAGAAAAACACAAGCTTGCATCGTTCAGTGATTTCATTATGTGATGATACTAACAATTAAATTCTACTTTGTTCTCATAAAGCCTGTCTGATACAAGCGGCGTAGGCAGCTTAGTCACGACTTGCATTAGTTTTTGCAGCTCTCACAACTTCCAACATTTAACTGGATTTAAATTGAATTTTCACGTTGAACAAGCAAATCTGTTTCAGACAGTTTATTCGTGAAGCACATACTATATTGTTTGAAAAACGTTTTCGTCTATAATATTTGCAATTTATCTATACAAATAAATACAATTGAAGTGTCTGTATGTAATATCTAAATAACAAAATTATATTGAATGCATGTGAAAATATATACGGTACTAATAACAAATACGCAATTTTTAAGATGTTTGTCTGTCTGCTCCGGGTAATCTCCGAAAAGGCTGGACCGATTTTGACGGGACTTTCACTAATAGATAGCTGATGTTATAAGGAGTAACATAACCTTTTTGTCTCAAAAAAAATCATAGTTCCTGTGTGGGGAAAAAAATACGATTTTGAGGCGGACGAAGTCGCGGGCAACAGCTAATTTATTATATAGATGACTATAGACTACGGGTTTTACAACTTGACAAAACACCAAGATTTCTTTATTTATGTGCGTTTAATATTGCATACGAAACATGAATATTCCGTCATAAATTCTCTAAAAGATGGTGAAAACCGCAACAAAATCCGCTGCGCAGTTTAGAAGAATAAGGTGCCACATATAGACAAATATGCAAACAGAAATTATTAAAAAATAAATATAACTAGACTATACAGTGTCGAATACTTGTTCACAGCATTAAAAAAAAAAAATGCTTTTTTGATATGCAAACTTTTTGGCGGAACGAGTGTGTCGTACGTACCGTTCATACTTACGCTCTTACCAGTGAGTTAACTCCGTCAACCCGCAATAACCGTAGGTATTTCCTATCCCTAGCTATCCGTTACCCCTGCCTACCCACAAACAATTCCAATTACCACAAGTCTGCCACGTGGGTAATAACACCAGTTGTGTGACCGCCGTCTGCTCGAAGTTTCCGTCATTGTCAACTGCCATCCCGATTAATAATGCAATCTACTATGTACTGCCAACTTCCAAGAAGCATGACATCAATTTGAAGTTTACCAATTTGTACTGTTAGAAGTTTTTTGACCTTGGCGGGGAGGTACTCTTTATCGTAAGAAATTTGTTTGTCATGTTAGACTTCCATTATTGTGGTGACTGAGCGAATTATTATTTTTACAAGGTTTTTTGTATTTATGTGTGTTCGGGTCAAATTTTGCAACTGAATTTTGAAATATCCTCCAACGAATTAAATAAAATTTTGCATACACGTTTAGTTTGAATGACAATGCATGATTAGTTAAGTGATGTTATTCTAAATCCAATATGGCGGAAGGCCCAAGATGGCGGACTAGTTATTTTTTGTGCACCGCCATGATATGGGTATCAAATGAAAGGGTATGCTGAGAAGAATACGAAAAAAGCACGAAGTGAAAAAAAAAAGAATATGTATAATTTATTGTATTGTAAACTTGTTTTTCTTGACTTGCGATTACTGATCTATAAGTTTAATGCAGAGTTGCTGAAACGAAAGTCATCGATAATTAATCTAACAAAGTTAGAAGTGCGTTAGCTGTTGTGATTGAATTTTCAACAGCCAATCGCATCATTTGGCGCTTATTTTGTTGATATTTCATTTCAGAAATCGGGCATTAAAGTGTGTCAGTGAATTTGAAAGAAAACTGAATGCATTTATTCAACACCATACCGTTAAAGTAGCCTCTTCCTTAACTCCAAAGTCGGACGGAACGCTTGCGAAAGCTGATATTATCCTCCTTGAGAGTGTACCAGGAAAGCTAGTCCAGAATTTTAAATTAGATTTGAAATGTATGAAAAGTTTAAAGTCTTCCGTGGATATAAAGCGGCGCTTCGTAAGTTGCTACGAATCAAACTCGTAGCAAGCTACGTGCTACGCTTCGTAGCAAGCTACGTGCTACGCTTCGTAGCAATCCGTAGTATGCGCTACGAGATTATGAAACCAACTTGAAACTGATAGATTTTTTTGTTTGCTAGTTGACGTTTGAAGCGCAAAACTTTACATACATGAAATACTTAGGTAGTAAGTTTTCTGATTCAGCGCTTTGCTCTATTTTACACCCATGCCCGTTTTCACTAATATTAAATGTCACCTAAATGATAATCGTCATCCTCATCATTTTAGCCGAAAAACAACTACAGCTGGACATGACCTGCCCAAACGTCTTCACATCGATCGATCCTGCATTTCTAGCATCCCACAGGTGGACCAACCTAAATCCTTATGTAAGTTACCTTGGCAACTTTCTCGTCGAGCAGCCACTGCAGCGCTGTGTTGGAGGCGTTGGCGAGCGCGGCGAGTGCGGCGTGCTCCCACACCACGTGCTCCCAGTGCTTTGTCATGATGGCCGTGCACAGCACCGCCGACGAGCAGCTGGAGAAAAGGATAAACATGTGAATATCGACGCATTTATTCTTCTGTGACTTTTGACAGCGAAATCTCACACCTACGAAAATGTCGATTTTCGTCAAAAACACACGATTGTGTACTTTAGAAGGGTCTGGGGGTGGTCTATGCTGGACAAACTGTTTATCGATGTCTTTACAAAATATATATAAAATCCATACTATATAATAATATTATAAATTCGAAAATAACTTTGATTGTCTGTCTGATACCTTTTCAAGCCTAAACCACTGAACGGAATTCAATGAAATTTGGCAAGGTGTCCGGAATTCATCCTGAGAAAGGTTATAGGCTACTTTATGAATGAAAAACAATAAATAAATTGTAGGTTGTGTAGGGTAGGGTATGGTAGAGTAGGTAGGGTTGAGTAGATAGGGTACAGTAGGTATGTTAGGGTACGTAAGGTAGGTAGGGTAGGTAGGTATGTATGGTAGAGTAGGTAGGTAGGTAGGTAGGTTGGTAGGTAGTGTAGGTGGGTAGAGTAGGGTAGGTAGGTAGGGTAGAGAAGGTAGGTAGCCAGTGGACGGCAGCGAAGCCGCGGGGGACAGCTAGTTAGTAATAAGTTTGTAAATAAAGGTTATTTGAATGTGAACTTTCTACAACTGCTTTGATTGTTTGAAAGTCGGAAATTAGTTCACGAGAACGTAGCTACTACCAGAATAAAAAAAATCCTATTCTATGACCCAGTCTCGGCACCTTTATTATATAATTTTTCGGGCGTATTTAGGCCACGGATAGACACCAACCACTCTTAGGGTCACATTTTTACACACTGAATTATCCGTGTGACCGGAATGTTAATCCTGTCGTAAATCAAGCTCACATATCCATTAATCAGACACGTATTAAATCCTGACCTGAATAAATGACAACTAAGCAGAAAAATCTGTTACAGGACCTACATGTACCCAACCGATCGATTGAGCCCGGAGCCAGGTGTAAATTGTACGTTTATCTGTACATCGTTTAGCGTGTAAGAGCCCTCTCAAGGGCCTTATTATCCAGAGAACATGTCTTGTTTATCTTAAGAGAGTTTAAAAAAAATGGAAACACTTTAATTGTACAATCGTACCATAAGTACATCATTATCATTCTCTTGTATTGTTTGGTTCGGCTATACTTCTATATATCAATCGTCAACTCAGTAGTCATCTACTTAGCCATACTATTATGTACCTTTTTTAGGGTTCCGTACCCAAATGGTAAAAACGGGACCCTATTACTAAGACTCCGCGGTCCGTCTGTCTGTCTATCTGTCTGTCACCCGGCTGTATCTCATAAACCGTGATAGCTAGACAGTTGAAATTTTCACAGATGATGTATTTCTGTTGCCGCTATAACAAATACTTAAAACAGAATAAAATAAATATTTAAGTAGGGCTCCCATACAAAAATCGTGATGTTTTTGCTTTTTTGAGGTAATGGTACGGAACAGCACGAGTCCGATTCGCACTTGGCCGTTTTTTTAGTTTTCATTTTACTTCTTACTAATATTGTAAAAAGTTTGGAAGGATAGATGTTTGTTTGTTACTCAATCACGCCAGAACGGCTGAACGGATCTGGATGAAATTTGGCACAGAGATAGATTATAGTTTTTGTCCCGGTAATATCTTCTCGTGCGATAATTTTCGAATATCAAGCGGGCGAAGCCGCTGGCAGAAGCTAGTACAATCTAAATCTCTGTGTCAATTTCTCATCATTATAGGAACCGTTTATTTTAAACTGGACGAAGCTCGAGTGATGCATTATTCTTTTCACTGCATCGCTTAAGAATCGCTTAGGGTTCAGCACACGCTCCGTCTTCAATCATTATTATAGCATCTCGCAAAAAGTATCGCGAGATCTGAGCCGAGACCAGATGGGTGTCTGGAAGATAGATGATTCAAAAGATGCCGTAATTTTTCAACTGCCAGATGAAATTGCTCGCATTGTGTGGAATAACCGTTATTATACGCAGTGACAGGTTTTCAATTCAATCTAGACCTTAAAATACTTTTTTCAATGAAAATAAAAAAGATAGTCCTCATTGGTTCGTCTCATGTAAGTGATTCTGTCTTGTCTTTGAACTTGACTTTATTGCTTCAAACTTTCAGAGCTAGGTCTACCCTCAGGGGTAAAAATGAGGCGCGGAGCAGATCCCAGTTCTTTGATTAAAAATTCTATGTGACACAAAGAACGATAAAAGTAGATCAAGACAAATTCAACGCAATTGCCAAGTTTCAAAAGATGATTCAATTTGGAAATTCTGTTAACTTTTTCAGTGAAGTTATGTTCTAGAAAGATTGTAGCGGCAACGCGTGCATATTTTATAACCCCAGGGGCCGAAAAAGCTTTAAAACATGTTGAGTTAAACCTTCCGTTTTGGTTTATCGTGTATTTGGAGATTTAGATACAGTGAAAGCGATATTTAAGTTGCCTCGTATCGTCAGAATATTGAAGTCTAATATCAAAGACGTGGGAGGAATACAGAAACCAAGTAAGACGTAATAATTAGGCTCGATGACAGTTTTGGCGCCTTAGTAATGAATATTCAGCAGAATATGAGATTCGAATGACTTTGATATTGTCTTTGATGGTACATAAGCCGTGAGTAAACGAGATGTTTGTATCTTTGTTGAGATTTTCATCCCTTTTATTCAAAGAAGGCTTACAGCAATAAATTCGCCAGTACAGACACCCTATGTTATAACTTTCAAAGTTTTATCTCAGCGATTGCTCTTTCTAGGCAAAGTTATGAGTTGGCAGATACGAGTAGTTTTATGTATGTATGGGTCAACACTTTATTCTTTTACGCTGCATCGCAAAATAGCAAGTGCGACAGCAAAAAAGCCTCCAGCGGGAAATGTCGAACACAATTTCCTCGGACGGCTCTTGTGATTAAAGTTTTATTTGGCAATTCTCCAGAATTATTATTGTGTTATTTTTTTTCGCATAGAAATACAACCGAATTGGATAAAAGACTTACCTTAGCAAACGTATGGCGACGCTTGGGTAAGGCCATAAAAATATTATTTATTTATTTATTCATTTACACATACAATTATTTTTACAGGTAGAACCAAAGGTAATAAAAGTAGTCATACAATGCGACACCCAGAGACGCCTCTCGAAAACTGATCACGCACCTATTCACGGCTATAATTGACCAGTCCCAAGTTACATAGAGGACAACACACTAACGGTCACCCTCTGGAATTCCGCCAAAGAGCAGGAAAAAATGTCCAACCGTCGAGAGATGCTATTAATGATCGTAACCGCCCGACATACGGGTGCAAACTTTAATAGGTTTGTACAGCCTATCGGAGTTTTAAACAGACACATTCCCCCCCCCCCGTTTGATTGCGATTTGCGGATTGTTTAGCATCCCCCGAAACACCATGAAGACATATTTGACCAGAGCAAGATTGCACCTTACATCCAACTTATAGTACCCAACCATTCCTATTGCAAAGAGAGTTGGGTACATAAGCGGGTAAAACAGGTAGCCGCCAAATAGCCTCATATAGAGGTACCATGTAAACTTGTTCTGCATCTTTTCCACCATCTGAGAATATTTAGTTTCATAAGGATTCCAGATATATATAGCACTAGTTTCCAAGTTGCTTCGCACCAACGCATTATAAAGTGATTTCACTGCTGCCATGTTAGTGAAAGCCCGGGTTTCAGGCATGACAAACCCAAGGCTTGAAGGCTTATTTACACACTTGCATGCCATGAGCTCGAAATGATAGACCCTCAGAAAAGGTGACCCCGAGATTTCGCACCGGCCCCACCCGCGGTTTGACGTGACCGCGATACTATATTCGTGACGTTAGGGTACCACGGCCCGCATGAAGGACATGCATTATTAAAAACAGTAGAGGGCCGTGTCCAGCAGTCTTTCGGGTAAAACGATGATGATGATAGAGGTATCATACTTTCAGCCGAAAGAAAAGTAAAGAGTATCTTTCTTCATTTCTGAGGAGCAATAAAAATACTCTTATAATATACGAACAATTCAATTCAATCTGCCTAGCCTTTTCCCAACTATATTGGGGTCGCTTCCAGTCTAACCGGATTCAGTTGAGTACCACTGTTTTATATAGAGCGACTGCCTATCTGACCCCCACAACCCAGTTACTGGGTAACACGGTACCCCTTGGCAAGACCGGTGTCAGATCTCAAGCTTTTGACTACTCGTAACGACTGTCAAAGATCTTCAAATGACAGCCGGGACCAACGGCTTAACGTGCTTTCCGAGGCACGGAGGAAACTCAGTGTGTTGAAATGGTCACCCATCCACAGACCGACCTCATCAAGTGTCGACCCGTGCGGCTGTTATTATTTAGCCACGAGCTCCTCTAATAATATACGAACAGTCGGACAATATCCTATCTTTATTGGCAGCACACTGTCATCAACCATCAAGCAAATTGAGTCATTACAATCCTGAATTACCCATAATCGTGATAAACTAGAAGTCAATCAATATATAATTGATCAGAAATATCAGAATAATATAATTATCAAAATTGTCTTCAAAGCTGAAATTGATAGCCAACCAAGCATCGATTAATTTAATTAGTAGTAATAATTTCTGTCAATTGTTCGCACGAGATCCCACCATTATTGGCTTTATTTGATTTGTCTATAATTTGAAATTTCTAAATTGACGTTTAAAGCCTTCGGCTTTAATATATTGCGGACTGTTCAGCGATTAATTCGTAGCAATTCCTTTTAATTGTATTAGTTAGTCTTTCATATTATTTTTATTAGCTTTTATCTGCAGCTTCACGCACGTGAATATCAAATAATATTTCACGGGGTGGTACTATAAGGTTAAAGAGTCCAAGATCCCACGTCATGGTCTACTCATGTGCCAAGTTTAATTCAGCCGTTGACAGACATAGAGAGCAGTGGTGGCCCAGTGGTATCGGCCGCGACTTACGAGTTGTAGGTCGTGGGTTCGAGCCCAGGCAGGCGCTTTACTTTGTGTAAATTATTTCATCACCACTGCTCTCAAAACGGTGAAGGAAAACATCGTGAGGAAACCAGCATGTCCTAGAACCAAAAATTCGAAGACATGTGACATCCACCAACCCGCACTGGGCCCGCGTAGTGGATTACGGCCCATTCCCTCTCACAGAGAGGAGGCCTGTGTCCCAGCAGTGGGAACATTAATAGGCTGATGATGATGACGATGATGTTGACAGACATTCAAAACTTTACTGTCACATTTATAATACGAGTATAAGTACGATAGGAGTATAACTCATCGATTAATTCAAAACAACTGTTTACTAATTGCGTTAGTTACTAGAATTTATCAATAAATTAGCATTTATTGCTACAATTACCATTTGTAATGTTCAATGTTGTACCTGTCTATGTAAATATTACTCGATATTTTATTCAGTATAGTCAGTAATTGCGATGCTATTACAGATAGTATCATCGCTTTTAAATTGCTATTGTTGTGTTTCCAAAACCTTTGTTCTACTTTAAATGGTTTTTGTGAATGATATGATTGATATATGCTAAATTATCTGTCTCGATTCTTTCATCATCATCATCATTTCAGCCGAAAGACGTCCACTGCTGGACAAAGGCCTACCCCAAGCATCACCGCACTGATCGGTCCTGTGCGTTTTGCATCCACCGGACGAAGGCAGCTTTGACCAGCAGCCGTATTGCGTAAGCGCGCAAAGAAGTTGAAATCTATCCAACCGACCAAATTGGCCAATCACACAAAACGGACGCGTCATTCATCTCGCATGTGATTGGTCGATTTGGTCGATTGGATAGAGTTTAACTTCTTTGCGCACTTACGCAATAAGGCTGCAGGTCATCGCTTATAGGAGGCTTTCCAACGCCTGCCTTCTTGATTCTTTACAGACATTTAATTTTTGGAGTCACTAATCCCTCATAATAGCTCGTATATTATAGTCGTAGTATGAGTATTGTGTATTCATACTATGGCTACCCATAATATTATAAAGAAAAATCTTGAAACGTAAACCATTTTCCCAAAAGCCAATCTATCTATTGTAAACATGTTTACCCCCTGAGTGATATTAGCAGACACATTAGAAAAACAACTGTTTCTATATACCCCGCATAACACTGTAATAACAAAAATATCTATCGACTACTCAGCGACCGTACGTCAATGCAGGGATCCAGCAGAATATCAGCGTCAGGTATATTTGCCTGACACGTGCTGAGCTGGACTCCCATTTGGTGCAACCTTGAGACGCACACCGCACTGTGTTTTAATCATTATAACTAATAATTGAAGTAGGTATGTTACTTGTGTCACTTTTATTTGTATAATGTATTTTTCCTGTTTCTTATTTTTTTGCATGTCGGCACCTTAAATTGTTTCCAAATGTACAATTGTTAAACATGTAAATTAAAAAATATTGTGATTTTGTGTGTTGTGCTGTGTCTTTTGTGTGCACTGAATAAAGAGTTTATCTATCTATATATATATATATATATATCTATCTATCTGAGATAGAGTAATTTCTCTAGAAAATTGCTTACAGCTTCAATACTCAAGAAAATTACTATCAGAGTGAATACAGTCAAGTAGTAAGTAGACAGAACATTAAATAGTAAAAGAGAACCAATTAAAAGTTTCCACAGCTTAGTAAAAAGCAGCACGAGTATCTTTTTAAAGTTGTATTTACAGAATTGAGTGGAGCTTCACTTTTGACGTTTCAATTATTGTCTACTACTCGTAGCTTTGTAAGAAGAATACTATAGTAACTTCGGAGTAAGTGTAGTTTATGTTTAATAGATTACAGCTTAACTTACACTGGCACTTTAGTTCGCTAGAAGTATTGTCTTTGTCTCATGAGACAAATTTTACATACAAACAATGAGATATATTAATTTAAACAGCACTGCTGCATGATTAGGTACTGAGAGTTTGTAGAAACCTTCACAATTCTAAGCATCTAGATACGATTTTTTTGTCTTGTTATCTGATGGGCAGCACAAGCATAATGAACCTATAATGTCGCCATTGGTGGGACACTGGTCTTCTTTCTGTGCGAGGGTGTGGGCCTTATCCACCGTGCGGACCCCTTACGGGTGAATAGGGTAGTAGACAAAAAATATCTATTTAGTTAGATATCCTAAAAATATTGGACACGTATTTTTTCTTTTGCCACGTAAACAAAAAAATACGTGCGTGCAAATATCGTGTGGCGTCACGGTGTGGTGCACTTTATACTGACAAAGTGACGTTACAAAATTCCTATTTATAAAGTATCTCGACATTGTGTCAATACTGCATACCCGGTTCATATTGGGTGTACAACACATCTACCTACTATATTTTTATATCTTTAACAACAGGAAAATAATTTTATATGGGCTACCAATCTAGCTCGTGCCAATGCAAGGGTTGAAGTTTTGGTGCAGTGAAATATCTCCGCAGTCATAACTATGCCTGCACTGGATTAATATTTTTGCTTGGTCTAGGTGCTACGCCCAACAAACATTTTGGCGCTAAGGGCAACCTTTTTTAGCTCTTATAGTTTTATAAATGTTATATAAGAGCTCCGATAATAACATTCGATTCTACTATGGTGTTAAGGATAAATAATTAATCCTTCAAGAGGAATAACAGTTACAAAGAAAAATTGTATTACTTAAGGCGGTAGCATAGAGTTGGTGGGAACCATTATATAGCTCACTCTTTTAACTATAAGAAGCGTAAGAAACTGTAAGCAATTATAAGGTGTCTACTAACACTTACTAACGGCTCATGTCTTTAAACAGAGTTAGTTAGATGCTTCGTAACACCTTAAGGCTTACTGTAATAGCTTTAAGCAGCGTAAAACACTATAAGTAATTGTAAGGTGTCTGCTAACACTTACTAACAGCTGAAGTCCTTAAAGAGAGTTAGAAAATACTTTGTACCACCTAACGAGTTCAATGGAACCCGAAGAGTTAGCAAGAAAGCTATTAGTGTCATAATAGTGTGAATTATAAATCTTATAGAGCTGGATGCTGCAAGAATCGGAAACCACCTTTAAACCATTAATGATTGTATAATGGGGTTACTCGGTCAACCTTAGGTAATACAGTGGTTTTAAAAATACTTCTATACGGCCATAAACAATATATGCAAACATTATTACTCTTAATTATCACTTTACGTTGAGTTATAGAATTTTATATCACCTAAATGCATCTTAATATAATCTAAACTCAAAAATTAGGTTTTATTACAATATAAGTTTACGCTGTGCAACGGGTTTATTCGGTAATATTTATGTTTCTACCATGCAACCATGGAAAGTTAAAAAAAGAACCAATGGAGTTAAGAGAAAAGCTTCCAAAGAATTCAAGAATAAAATAGGATCATCGCAAAACTACCACAATTAAATTTCATTAATTCAAGAAAAAAAAGGATGACATTGTGACAAGAGAAGAATTATTTGTAGTGGAGAAACAGTGTTTCGTAAATCAAAGTCCTACAATAGATTATGATGTGATACCACGGAACCGTCCTCATATCAATATAAGATACAATTACAATTCCAGTGACCTTGGTACCGATATGTATCAAGCGCTAGCAACAAATATACAACAGGGTTCCGTACAACAGGCATATTATCGTCGAAAGAAATTATATTATATCCTAAAGATGTAAAATGCAAATTATTTTGTATTAACAACAGTGATTTTCTGTACTTCTTACCTCTTTTACATACAGTGTAAAAATAAAACATATTATTATTTAAAAAATATTGGTTTTATTCAAAATATATTTAGTATTAGTAGTATTACAAAGGAAATAACATATTTAGTCAAAGCTTGAGCATAATTCCTCAACATTTCTAATTGTACTGAGCCCTTTTTGCATGATCATTTGTACCATATTCAGTTAAAAGCCCTTTCACATCTGCGAACCGGCACAGTATAGTTCTCGCCAAACTTTTTGGCCGCCCTGAAGTTGGCTACAATGGCTGCGCAGTAGTAAATCTCATACAAAAACAGCACCGTTTCGTGCCTCGCGCATCCAGTAAACCAACTTCAGGGTGGCCAAGAAGTTTGGCGAGGGCTATACGCGCAACTGTCATTACATTACAGATGTGAAAGGACCAACAGAATCATACAAGCAACCGTACAAGCAACCGTACAATAAATCTATCATACAAACAACCATGCAAATGAAAAATTGTATGATGGCAAGCGAAATAACCAAACAAGTAGGTACCTAAAGCAAAATATTTCAATCAAATATTTTTCAATGAGCAAGACTCAGCAACCACCATGTTCGTTAAATTTTGTCTACTGAACTAATTCAGGTTATAAAAACGATAGTAGTTCTAAAATTCTCTATTATATAACTTTCACATTTAACTAGAAAAATTTAAACATTTAACTTTAAAGTAGTTCTTTTCTAGTAGTTCAATGTTAAAGTAAAAAAAAAAAATAACAATCTCAAAAGAAAAATAAAAATGTCTTCCAAAATCTAAACAAAATAAAAAATCTTCTAGAATTATTTACGGCACAATAAACATGATATATCTACTTATAAACGATAACTACTCAACATACATTATCCATCACAATTAAGATCTCCCTATGTATTACGAACTTGTTACGGTGAACAAGCGAGATTTTTATTTACAGCAAGGCCGAAATATGTTGGCGAGTCTTGTGTGTGACTGGAACTGGGCGCGGTGTCGAGTAGGTAGGTACTTTAACATCACCACCACTAAGATATATGGGCATAGTTACTGAAACAACAGATTTATTTTTTAATAATGTAAAAATACATACAAGTTAAGCTTCTATAAGTTAGTTTACAAAATACAAAAGCTTTTGTTTTCATAATTATTATAAATAATAGAATATTGAATTCATTGATTTATTCAGTCAAGTACGTGGTATGTAAAGGTTTTTTTCAAACAATAAGAGAACCCTAAAAATGTTCAGGTTACAGGTTCACATAGAACCATTATGCAAACTGAACCTATAAAATTGTTTTCTTTTCACTTTCAGAACCATCTTGTAGAACTGCAAGTGGCATATAAGTCCTAACAATCGTTCTTTAAGCACTAAGTTAGGGATAAAAGAGTTATCAGCATCCTTAAGTAATTTAGAATTGTCGCCATTAAATAAATAGTTAACCTATAAAAAAATTAAAAGAAAAAACATTTTCTACTCATTATTGCCCCACTTATTTATTATATTATTGTTAGTTTTCCATTAAAATATCTATAGACTGTACCAGGAACTATTATTTATCATAATTGAAATGAAAAAATAACTGAGGCAGTATTTTTTTTCTACATATTATCATCAAATGCAGTTTATTTCTAAGGCGTTTCAAAATTGAGATGAAAACATATACATACAGTTACAGAAAACTTACCATGGCAGTGAGTTTTAATAATTATAACACCATTGCAGTAATCTAAAATACATTAATTGACTTACCTCATAAACATAAAGTCACTTTCAAATACTAAAGTATCACTGTATCGGGGATGAATAATGTCGAGGAAGCACTAATATGTTACTAAAAATGTTATTAGGGTGGATTTCATAACTATATTAATACTTTAGCTTGCAGTTGTAACCTTTGTATAGCTTATAATACACTTAATGTGGTAAGCACTGCTTCAATAGCACTATTGTAGCTCGTTATTGTCACTCATTTATCACTACTCTATAACTATTAAGTCACTTTAAGCTCTAAAATCGTGGGCCCAAATTAGGGTTATAAGAAAGTTAAAACGCGCTATATCACCAAATGTTAGAGCCTTTTAGGACCTTAGGTTCTTTAAATTCTCTTATATAGCTCATGTAGCACTTATTCTTATCACCTAAATGTTAGTTGGGCGTCTAATTATATCCGAAACGGATGTCTGTAATAAAACAGAGTTAAAGTATTCACGTTCCACGTTCAATAACATTGGCTTTTTTTCTGAAACCGATGTCAGAAATGGAACATATTATGTACCTACTTGATGTTTCAGAAAATCACTTTCCACGTGCTCTAAGTGCTTAAAACAGATTAAGGAAAACAGCTAATCAATGAAAAGTAAAAAAAGAGTATTTTTTTTAGAGAAAATATTTATGATTCAGGACAATTAAGAAACTCTTTCTCTGTCTCAGTAGGTTAAAAAATTGCCAACTGTACAGAACAAAGTAAAGTATTACTTACCATATGCAAAGGCAGTAAAATCCGATTTCGTCATTCGGTCATAAATGTCGTATCGAACTTCCTTCTGCAGACTTTATTTAAACCCCTCTTTCTTTCTTTTGTTTCTTTCTTTTTTTTCTTTCTTTAAACTTTGCTGGCACCTCTCGCAGAACTTACATAATATGAAAATTTGAGCGTTACGATATGTCCGCAGTATCGCAAGGGAATATGGAAACCGCTGACCTAAGATTTGAGAGACATTGCAGAAAATTTACTCATTTCTTTATATAGGAAACTAAACTTTTCCGTTGTAGACGTGTGGGTATACGCAATACCTAAAATCTATAGGAAATTGCGATTTAGCAACGCCAATTGTTACGATAGAAATTATAATATTCCGTTTTTATTCGGTAGAGGGTACGTACATAATAAAGCTATTGCTTGGCTGTATACAAGGTGAATTGTAATTTGACATGTACATGATGACCCGTTTGCAACAATTAAGTGGCATCGGTAACGTTTTTACAAAAAAATACAATTAAGGCGCAGATACTTTAAAATGAAAATCACGTCTAAACGACTAGTCGTGATTTTTTTTAAAATATACGTAACATTAGACCATTTTCTTAATAATTTGATCTACGAAAATATTGAGGTATATTCGTATTGTAATTAATTTGTAAAATTATGTCTAACACGGACAAAAAACGACAATCGCACCAATACCGCTGGGCGTATTTTAATGAAGTTTTGACCATCTCAAAGAAAATTGAATTATCTACATTTTGATCTGTGGCTTTTTTATAAAGTCATAGAATAATAAGGAAAGTACAAAAAGCTACCGAATTTTGGGCCGCGCGGGTGTGAAACGAGGGAGCGTTTTGTTCCTTCAAGGTCTTTGGCGACTGTCGTCATCTTAAGTAGTAATCGTACTTACCTACCTATTCTATATTAAAACCAATTTCAACATAAATAATAATTCAAAAAAATAAACTTTTTATTACCCGGCCCAATAAGTGATAAGCATTATTCAAAAAGTCTAAAAATTATTTCAGTAGTTTTTTATCATATTGCCCACTCATTCATATTAGGCATTTTACAAATTGCCCGGGCATTACGAATAATGCCGTATTAATCACTTGATCTATAACATATGCCCACAGACGAGATTACATGTCTACGTGGTGAGAATTAAATTACCGGATTATCTAAGATCGTGAGATGTCTGCGCATCAAATTGTCTGACATCTAACGAAGATTAACTATTTCACCAAATAAATACCTACGTACCGCCTGCTTATACGTAATTTTGACAATCTCGGGACCGTGGGATCCGGGACCTTTTTGAAAGGCGTGCGAAGGGCCGAAGCCAACTAGCAGAGGCCTTGTTTGACATGTATACTTGATTTTATTATTACTGTTGGAGAAACGATGCATTTTAACTCGGCAACTACCATATTGTTAATTTATTTCGGAAGTTTTATCTGTATACAATATTAATATATAAATTAACTAGCTGTTGCCCGCGACTTCGTCTGCGAAGCATTTTATGTCAAGCTTCAAGTTTATTAACCCATGAAATAAGATTCTTCCATACAAACTTCAACACCCCCTAAATTGACTTGTGGGGGTAGTTTCAAAAAACTAATAATGTCAATCTTTATCATTTACTTAGATTACTATTTGTGCCAATTTTCAAGTATTTTGGCTGGTTGAATTAGATTTTTCATACAAACTCTCAACCCCTTTTTCACCCCCTTAGGGATAGAATTTCCAAAAATCCTTTCTTATCGGATGCCTACGTCATAGAAAGAACACACCCTCCAAGTTTCAGGTCTCTACGATCAGAGGTTTAGGGTTAGGCTGTGCGTTGATCCGTCAGTCAGTCATTCAGGACAAAGCATTTTATATGTATAGATTATAAAAAGAAATACCGATGTTTTGTTAAGGCGTAAAAGCTGTAAGTAGCTGGGGTGGGTCACAGATCTATAAAGAAAAGCGTGACAGAAAATTCATCGCAATACAAAGACAACACATGAGACAATAATATTAAGACCCTTTTGACAAAGGTAACAATAAAGAATAGAACAAAGCAAAAGAAAATAAGATTTACAAGTATACAGCCCTACATAACGTGTTGTCAGCGTAGCCATGTTGAAAGGCTTATTATTTTCCTTTCACCATTGTGTAAGTAGACTTGTCAGACTGTAAAGGTCATACAGGAATATAGAACGAAATATTATTTCTTTTTGTCGCTGGAGCACGTATCAACAGAACAATACTATACTATCGGATTTTAATTGGATTGTGTATGAAATGAAAAAGAAATATTGTTGGTTGATGATAACAATCTTGCTACTCTTAAAAGCAATGTTTTTAGAAAACCGGCCAAGTGCGAGTCGGACTCGCACACGAAGGGTTCCGTACCATTATCGCAAAACACTGATACAGATACAGCCTGGAGACAGACGGACAGACAGACAGACAGACAGACAGACAGACAGACAGACAGACGGATCGCGAAGTCTTAGTAATAGGGTCCCGTTTTTACCCTTTGGGTACGGAACCCTAAAAAGTAATAATGTTGTTTCTAAAATATAATAAAAAAAGTTAATTAAAATCAAAAAACCCGACTGCTTGAAAAGCGAACTAAAAAAAAAGACGTAAACAAGGAGAAAATCATGCTGTGCTGTTTTTTTTTATTTCAATATTCTACCGCGGACATGTGGCACTCCGCGATCTTTTTTATAGTGGTTTTATTTTGTTTGTTTCTTATTTTTTCATAAACGTTACAATTGTCTGACTCCTACGTCGGACATTATTTTTAGGCTTACTTAACTAACTTAAGTCTACGTGAGTTCATCCCTCACTAAATACTATATATATATATATATATATCACACACCGGCATTACAATTCAAGTTTCTATTTGCTACTTATATTAATGTTATTTCTATTTTGTTGCTTATTTCTATTGATACACTGCTTATGTTATTTTGTTTTCTTATATCTATTGGTACATTTTTGGGGAAGATGCATGGCAGTGCGAGCAGACCAGTCCCGGCCGACGGTTCCGGCTATAGAACCCCGTCGTTAGGACGTTAAGGTGTGTATGACTGACTCGCTCCACCATGCAGCTTTACAAATATATATATAATTTTTTGCGTTTCAGGGTTTAGACAGGGTGATGGTTTGGGTATGTGTTTGGGTTGGAGTTTTTGGATGGGACTTGTTAGGTGGTGTTTTGGTGATGTCTGCTGACCAGGGACTTCACCAGCGTGAGCAAGGCCTCTATGACGACTACGTCTCGATGCTGCATGGCCGTCTTAAGATTGTAGTTGACGACCGTTTTAGTCGGCGCATCCATCGCCCTCTTAGCAAGGCGGCCTGCGGCGTCATCGGCGTCGTCGGTGTAATAGACGCAACTGACTGTATGTCTGGACACCGCCACTACCGCGTGGGAGATGCTGTCGTGGACCTGAAGCCTCCTGGACTTGGTGTTGATGATGATGACGCTGTCGTAGGTCAACCCCTGAGCCTCGTGTATGGTTAGCAGGCGCGACCCTTCACCGGACCCAAATCCCTGGCTCGCAACAGAGGCTTTCTCCTCCTGCGTATGAACCAGGAACAGGGTGTTTTGGGCAGTGCTCGGTATTTGCGCCCCTGTGTAACCTTTCACCTTCAGGGAGTGGACCCGCGACAGCGACGACTTGGAGGAGTATATACCGGGGTATATCTCACTCAGTGCAAACGCCACGTCCATTGGATTGCAGTGTGTGCAGAGAAACTCATGGGTGATGCCAGCCACCAGGTCTGGACGGGTGTACCTAAGCTCGAAAAGGTTCTCTCTGTCCAAAAATGGGAGCTGGTTAACGTCTCCGACGAGGACAAGCTCGCTAGTTCCAGACAACTTTACTGCCATGACTATTGCCCCAAAGTGGTTCATAAGAGCCTCGTCTACCGTAAGACGGTAGCATTTGTCTTGGCCCTTGAAACCGTTTGCTAGGATTGAGGCCTTAGTGCGCACCTTGGTCTTTGCTCGGTCTCCTAAGCGGCGCGCAAGCTTTTCCCTAAGGTCTTTGGCAGCTTCTGTTGTCGTGGTGGCTATCACGTCCCTGTCCTCGTCGAAGTGCTTTACCAGCCAGGTTGTCTTACCGCAACCCGGAACTCCGTTAATCCACCTGATATTGGGTACCGCCCAACTTTCCTGCGATGCCGGGATACCTGGGGTCCCCGAAATGGACTGTGCCATTTCCAGGATCTTATCATCCGGCATGATCTTAGTACATTTGGCGGTAACCACTATCGGGTCGTCATTTGGCACACTGAACTTGAGTTTGCCTGAGCGCTCCGTCTCCTCCTTGTCCAGGGCCACAAAACCACTCCTCGCGCTGTAGGCTGCCATATACGACCCAGTCATTTCCCCTTTGATGACTTGGGATGTGACGTTGTCGTAAACCGCTGCCCCTGCTTCCTCGAGCAGTATCCTTAACAGACCCTCTGTGTCTCTTTGGAAGGTCTGCAGGATCTTCCTGCATGTCGTAAGATTGACATCTCTGGTCGCTCTTACGATTGCTACGTACTCGAGGAACGCGCTTTTTACGTGGTCCGTGGTACCCGACTTTACTGCGAGGGTCGGCGGGCTGACTTGCCCTTTGTCGGCTCGTGTTGGCTTAGGCTTTTGCTGGGTTGGTTCCTTTGGTGTTTTTCTGAGGAACCTCTCCAGTGCTGTCTCCTGCTTGTGAGATGGTGATGCGAGCAGTGCACTGAGGAAAGTGCCAAACGCTTTCAGGCGACTCCTCGACCGGGCCCGGTCCTCCGGGTTTATGGTGTTGCACTGCTTCTTAGCGGCTTTTTCGGCTGCTGCCTTCTGCTGGGCCCTTTCCGATCCGCTTTGAGTGGTGGGGCTTTTTGTGGAGCTCGTCGCGCTGGCTGTTGGTTGTCTGGGGGCTTTGAGGAAACTTAGGGTTTCCCCTCTATCCTCGTAGACAACGACCTCATGATGTTCTGAGGCCTTTAGACAGCCAAAGCGGTCTGCGACGTCTCCTCTTTCTCCTCCCACCACCATTGCGTCCACACTTATGGTTCGGGCCGCGGCTGACGTGTAGTATCCTGCCTCCCCGATCTTCTGAAGCAATGAGCTTGCCTGAGCAAATGGAGTAGCCTCTCCCCACTCGAGTAATGCGATTGTTTTCCCTTTAAATCGCATTAGACGGCATCGGTGAGTGGCCACTTCCACTTGAGGTAGTGCAGCATACTTGCTGCCTTTTATGCTCGTTTTGGTGGTGCTTCCGTTAATCAAGGCGGCAAGGCCCGGTGAAAGGTGTATTCGGGCCGTAGCTCGACTTAAGCCTATGCAGAAGCCTATGCCTAACTTCTCCTGTTCCCTGTTCATGAACAGAGCGACGCCTCGCAGTCTGATGCCAGGGACTCCGTCTTCTCCGCATGCCAGGAATTGTGTGGTAGTCATGCTAGGGGCTGGTTGTAGGCTGGCTGTTGCTGCTACCGCTGCTGCTACCGTTGATAATGGCCGTTGGTTAGAATGTGTGTGTGTAATTTGTGTATCAGTCAATTGTGTGCTTGTTGTTGCTTGTGTAGTTGTGGTGTTGTTTGTGTGTTTGTGGTTGTGGTTGTTGTTGTGGTTGTGTGTGTTCGAATGTGTGGTCGACTTCGCAAGGTTACGTCCGTTTTGTGCTTCGTTGTCACTAGTACCATTAACAGTTCCATGATGGAACTATTGATGTTTTTTTTAATCACTAGTTCCATTTTAGAAGACCCTGAAAATAATGGAACTAATGTTGAATTTGTTATCACTAGTTCCACATTATTATTTTAGACACTTGTGAATTTTTTTAAGGGTGTAAAAACGAGGTAAAAACAAGGAGAAAAAAAAAATTCAATAAAATCAACAAATATTTATTTTTTCATTTATCATTCGGCTTCAGTATGGATTTCAAATAATTATATTTGAAAGAAGGATGGGGAAGTAAATGCCAGGATGCCTGATATCTCAGATGGGATAGCGTTTGGACCAGTTCAAATACTTCTTGGGAGGCGAATTGTTTACCATCCCCCCGTTGTCTTTGAAATCATCTCTATTCATTACAGCACGCGCTCAACGTATTTTATCTAAAAAAAATCTCACTGATATTTCGCCTGTTAATAATTTCATTTGGGCTTCAATGATAAAGTAATTACTGTCTTGGTAAATTCTGCGTCGTTTAGGTTGTTGTTTCTATTCGATCACTATCACTAAATACTATAATAAAACAAAATAAAGTAAGAAAAAATTAATAATGTTGTTTTTTTTTACCTCTAGTGTTTTTACACCCTTAAAAATTTCACTAGGGCCAAAAATAATAATGTGGAACTAGTGATAAAAAAGTCAACATTAGTTCCATTATTTTCAGGTTCTTCTAAAATGGAACAAGTGATTAAAAAAAACATCAATAGTTCCATCATGGAACTGTTAATGGTACTAGTGACAACGAAGCCGTTTTGTTAGCCCTTGCTGCGATTGTGGCGACTTTGCTCGCGAATGCCAAGAATGGAATCCTAGTAGCCGGTCTCCCCATGATGGTGTGGAGTGTGGACTGGCTAAGCTGGGTTTCGAATTTTATTTCGAGCTCCATTCTGTCTTGGCTGAACCTTGGGCATTCGAAGAGCAAGTGCCAGACTGTCTCTTCGCAACTCGGGTCACAGACGCACGAGGGACTATCTTTGAGATGGAAACGGTGGAGATATGCTGAAAATCCGCCGTGTCCTGTAAGGACTTGTACGTGGACCGGTGTGAGCACTGCGTCTCTGAGTGTCCTTTTCGCCGCTAGGACGTCTGGAAAGAACACTTTCGTGACCGATCCTGTACTCGAGGAATCGTACCGGGCTTGCCACTTCCTTATAGTCCCCTCCCGTATCTTCCTCCTCACGAATGAAACGGGGACCTTGCTGTAGTCTGATGTGAGTTCAATCGATTCGTCTTAACACTCGCGGGGTTAAGACGAATCGATTGACGTAAGAACCATCGAAATCGGCCCACGAGTTTGGTCTCTAGAACGCCACATAGGAACAAACATACATACATACTTACATATATACATACATAGACTGATAAACACATTACCCTCCTTCGGCAGTCGGGTAAAAAGAAAACATAGTGAAAGCTACAACGCTTATTATTGTACTTTGAATCATATAGAAATGTCATTTTGGCCAATAACAGTCGACTGCTGGTCTAAACTAAGCCTTCGGGCCGTCGACATTATAAGATACATATCTTGGAGTGACGGTAACTACCAGCCATCAGGTGGGTTGAGACTTTATTCGCCTTAAAGATAAAAAAAATAACAAGAAAGATTATTTTTTTACGACTTAAGGGCCGTATAAACGACAGAACGTCTCGCATATTATTTTAGCATAGGGACATTTCTCACGGTAATTCTGTAAACAGTTATTTAAGGCCTGCCACATGTTTGGACCTTCCAACGGTATATGAATTACGCGAACATTAAGGTCTGTTGTCGGCATTTTACAGTGTTATAAAAATAAGTTAAATTCAATGCTTATTGTCTTCGGAACTGTAAACGAACCCTCATTAATCTAATGGCTAGCGGGCCGCCTTGAACGATCCCAAAGACATTAACGTGGCGTGAGAAAAAGGTTATATCCCGTTGCATTGTCTAGTAGATTTCTCTTCTAAAAATACCACATGGATATTTAAAATAGGATTGACATAGGTGCCATGTGAGTTTTAGATTAAGACTACACTTGTAATATATATAAGAACTAGAGAAAAGGTAGCTAATTAGACAAGATTATGTATGTTTTCATAGCTCATAAGTAGAGTACTTAGAGTAGGTTAGGTTTAAGACTCTTGTATTGACCTTTTACACGTTTTATATTTTTTCCTAGGTAGAATTAAGTATGTAGATTAAAGAAATGTATAATTTGTGTAGATTTAAGTAAGATACGTTTAATAAAATCGGCATTTCTGCGATGCCGGGCCCGAATACCGTTGAGGGAGAAGGGCGCTATTGTTTGCGGCTAACGGTTTTTTGTATAAAAGCCGGACCGCTTGGGAGTTGAGACACAGTCGGTCTCCTGCTCTACAAGGGGTAACAAGTAAGGAATAAATTGAAGATACGAATCAAGATAGTATTTTCATTCCTCCAACAAGACCCCAACAAAACAACACCAATATACAGTCCACTACAGTCTGGTCCCTCGAGCCCGGATAAAGAACGAGAACCCGCGGCAACCAGTCCACTACAGTCTGGTTCTACGAGCAACGGATACAAGAAAGAAGAACCTGCGGCAACCAGGCCCAATACAGTCTGGTCCATCAGATCTGCTGCAACCAGAACCTCCGCGCTGCAGACGAAGTACGAAGACCTGCGGCAAGAGCGAAGAAAGGTACCCGGCTGTCAACGAGCTGCAGACGAAGTAGGAAGATCTGCGGCAAGAACAAAGCTGTACGGAACAGGACCGGTTTCGAACCTAACTGGTCTTGAACCTGACCGGCTTAAACCCAACCGAACCCGACCGGCTCACCGAACCGAGCCGACCGGTTTCACCCGAAGTACCAAACCGAAGAGGTACTAACCCGCCGTGCCAAACCGAACGTGCGGCTATACTCAAGATGGTGTTCACAAGGAGCCAGGGAGACGCAACCGAGATGGAAGAACAGCTACGCATCCAAGAACAGGAAGCGCGACGCGTCCAAGAACAGGAGGCGCGCCGCCAGGAAGCGGAGCTGATCGAACGGGAGCGAAGAAGAAGACTCTCACCGGACCCACCAGCATCACTATTCTCGAGAACAGCACACAACAGCGCAGCGGGGCCTTCCAGTGCTCAGACGACAAACACTGCGATCCCACAGCGAATGACGTCACCAACCAGGACAATGAGGTCACAACGGTCAACGACAAGCGTCACAACAAGGCTACGGATGGTGGAACTGGAGGCTGCAGAGAAGCTAGCAGCCATCCGGACCCAGCAACTGGCACTGGAAGAAGAGCTAGTCAAGAAGAGACTAGCAGTGGAGGTGTCAGCGATCAACGATGAAGAAAGCGTACAAGAGGAACAAGAGCCCTCTCGTCCTCGCGAAGAGCCTCATCGAATGGTGGATGAATGGCTGAGGACGAATCCCCTCAACTCACGGGGGGAGGTGGGACCAAGAGAATCCAAACAGCTACGCTTCACATCTAGAACGAGATCGCCGACCCCCACAAGAGCAAAGGACAGCATCGAGCACTTGGCAGCAACGCTAGAAAAGATGGTCCGACCTAGGCCTAGGCACACGGAGCTACCTACATTCTCCGGAGTGACCAACGAGTGGCTGCCATTCAAGGCGGCTGTACGAGATTCGACAGACATGTACCAGGTAACAGCAGCCGAGAACGTACAAAGGCTGAGAAGCTGCCTCAAAGGAGAGGCAAGAGACGCCGTGGCCGCCCTTCTACATACGGCCACTGATCCAGGCGTCATTATGAAGACCCTTGAGCAGTGCTTCGGACAACCGGAAGTCATCATCGACCGGGCACTGGACGATCTCAAGAAGCTTCCGAAGCCTGGTACATCGGCCACAGAACTCAACAGTTTCGCTGTCAAGCTACAAAACATCATTTGCGTGCTGCAAACAATCGATCGAAGAGGTTACTTGTTCAACCCTTTTATGACCCGGGAAGTACTGGACAAGCTCAGCCCGCATCTCCGATCCCGCTGGTGTGACTACGCCTACGATCAAGAAGGGACAGCGGATCCGGAAATCGTCGTGATGTCACGGTTTCTAATGCGAGAGGCGGACCGAGCGTTACGATATACGTACGCTCCGTCTACAAGCGCCGCCGCACCGAGAAAGGAAACTAGACCCATCGTGACACTCAAGAAGAAGGCGAGCGTGTTCGCTACGACAGAGGAAAGGGAAGAAGAAAAGGACAAGTGCCCCAAGTGCGAGCAAACCCACGTGTTGACGCGGTGTCCGCAGTACAAGGCGCTCACGGTAGAGCAGCGATGGAGCTTCCTGAAATCTAATAAGATTTGCTTCAAATGCGCCCAGAAGCAACACAGGCGCATAAGTTGCAACGCGCAGCTGTGCGGCGTCGATCAATGTCGCCGCCCGCATCATGCGACGCTCCATCAAGCGGTACGCGAAGCGCAGACTGAAGACACGGGGAAGGCTGACCCACCGAAGGAGGAAGTGGTCCTGTCCGTGGCTACCCGACCCGCTACCGGGCCACGAGCAGTCTTGCTCAAGATGTGCCCTGTCCTCGTGTCCGGACCACGGGGGGAGGTCAAGACCTACGCGCTCCTAGACGAAGGGGCCACGATCACCCTAGTGGACGAAGCACTGGCGGCAAGCGTCGGGGCAGAAGGGCCATCACGGCCGCTCCACCTGAGCGGGGTTAACATGTCGCAGCGAGATATGGGCAGCCAAGTAGTGAACATCGACGTGAAGGGACTGAAGAGTGAAGAGAGCTACAAGGTACGAGCGAGGACCATGAAGGATCTCCGGCTTCACCAACAGTCTGTTCCCGACACGCTGCTGGACTACGAGCACCTGAGGGACCTGACACCAGAAGAGGTGTGCTACGAACTGGCGCGCCCCGGGCTTCTAGTGGGTACAGACCACTGGGAGTGCATAGTGTCCCGCGAGCTCCGAATCGGCGGCCCTAACCAACCGGCCGCATCAAGAACGCAACTAGGATGGGTGGTGCACGGAACCGCACCACGCAGGACCATCATAAAAGAAGGGAACGTGTTGCATGTGTATGAACCTGACCGAACCACGGGTGCATGCAGCCAGGATCTCCACGACTTAGTCGAAGCCCACTTCAGGATCGACGCGCTCGGCATACAAGGAAAGCCGAGAGTCAAGGCGAGCGATCAACGAGCCATCGACATAGTCGGGAGGACAATCAGGAAGATTGACACCGGGTACGAGGTTGGGCTGCCATGGCGGCGAGACGAGGTCACTATGCCGCCCAGCTACAATCAAGCGTTCCGCCGGCTGAAGAAGATCGAGCAGAAGATGGACGCCGACCCACAGTTCGCGGCTGAGTACTCCAAGCAGGTTAACAACCTATTGGACAAGGGGTACGCGACGCCATGCGACGGGTCGGAGCGAGCGAGTGCCATCTGTTGGTATCTGCCACATTTCGCCGTGCAGAACCCGAACAAGCCGGGCAAACATAGGCTAGTGTTCGACGCAGCAGCGAAGAGCAACGGCGTCTGCCTAAACAACGAACTGTTGGAGGGACCCGACCTACTGCTGTCGCTACCAGGAATCCTGTTTAGGTTCCGAGAGAAGGCGGTAGCGATTACAGCAGACGTGCAGGAGATGTTCCTGAGGATCAGGATAAGGCCGGAGGACCAACCAGCGCAACAGTTCCTGTGGAGAGGTGACGACCGACAAGAGCCTCCGAGGAAATACAAAATGACCAGTATGATATTCGGCGCCGCGAGCTCCCCGTACATGGCCCATTACGTACGCAACTACAACGCAGATGTACATGGGCAGGAGTACCCGCGGGCGCTGGAGGCCATCAAAGGAAGTCATTACATGGACGATTTGGTGGCCAGCTATGAAGACGCCGAAGAAGCACGGAAGGCAGTCGAGGAAATGAGGGCAGTGCACGCGCACGCAGGGTTCACGCTGAGAGGTTGGAGCTCCAGCGACAAGACGGTGCTATGTGACGTGCCCACCGAGCTACACGCCACCTCTCCTACCCAATTAGGGGGTGAGCAGCCTGAGAGCAAGATCCTGGGGCTGCATTGGGACGCGGAGCGCGATGAGCTGGGGTTCAACACATCTATGAACCGAGTCCCGGCTGAAGTACGATCGAGAACGCGCGCCCCAACTAAACGTGAAGCCCTCAGCGCCGTGATGTCCATATACGACCCGCTTGGGTTGCTGAGCCACTACACAATACGATCGAAGATCATACTGCAGAGCTTGTGGCGCCTTCAGACGACGTGGGACGAACAAATCCCCGAGGAAGAGAACGAGCTCTTCTCCTCCTGGCTCGCTCGCCTGACCGAACTCGCTCACCTGCGACTACCGCGCTGTTACGTGACGCAAAAGTATGAACGCGTCGACTTACACGTACTGTGCGACGCCAGCGAGCAAGCCTACGCAGCCGTGGCCTATTGGCGAATAAGAAACGTCGATGGGAGCCTGAAAGTCGTGTTGGTGGCCGCCAAAGCTAAGGTGGCGCCTCGTCGGGCGCAAACTATACCGCGCCTGGAGCTACAAGCCGCAGTGATCGGGGCGAGACTCGCCGAGACGATAAGAAAGGAGCACCGAGTCGACATCGGCCAGACGACCTACTGGACCGATTCATCTACCGTGGTGCACTGGATCCATCACGACGTGCGACGCTACACGCCATTCGTCGCGCATCGGCTGGGAGAGATCGCTGAATTGACCCAGAAAGAAGAGTGGCGTTGGCTGCCTACTGAGTGCAACGTAGCGGACGACGCCACTCGACTTGTCGACACGCCCATCTGCGCCACGGATAGATGGTTTCAAGGGCCGGACTTCTTGCTCCTGCCAGAAGAGCTGTGGCCCACGACGTCGACGGATGAACCAGAGGACGAGGAGGTCCTTCACACGAGAGAAGAAACGGAGCGAGACAGCTGGCTACCGAACCCGGCCCGCTTCTCGAAGTATGAGGACGTGCGACCCATGCAAGCTGGCGACGGTGGCTACGCGAGTACCTGCTCACACGGGTACCTCGCGGCGAGCCACGGAACAAGTAGCCGATGGGAATCGTCGAGCGCACGCATCGCGGACCGGATGGCGGCGTTAGAGTCGTCGAGGTGCGCACCAGGACCGGCACCTTCCGACGCCCCGTGAGCAAGCTCGTCGTCGTGTCAACGAAGGAGGCTACGCGAGCTGCGCCGGGGGGAGAACTATAAACGACAGAACGTCTCGCATATTATTTTAGCATAGGGACATTTCTCACGGTAATTCTGTAAACAGTTATTTAAGGCCTGCCACATGTTTGGACCTTCCAACGGTATATGAATTACGCGAACATTAAGGTCTGTTGTCGGCATTTTACAGTGTTATAAAAATAAGTTAAATTCAATGCTTATTGTCTTCGGAACTGTAAACGAACCCTCATTAATCTAATGGCTAGCGGGCCGCCTTGAACGATCCCAAAGACATTAACGTGGCGTGAGAAAAAGGTTATATCCCGTTGCATTGTCTAGTAGATTTCTCTTCTAAAAATACCACATGGATATTTAAAATAGGATTGACATAGGTGCCATGTGAGTTTTAGATTAAGACTACACTTGTAATATATATAAGAACTAGAGAAAAGGTAGCTAATTAGACAAGATTATGTATGTTTTCATAGCTCATAAGTAGAGTACTTAGAGTAGGTTAGGTTTAAGACTCTTGTATTGACCTTTTACACGTTTTATATTTTTTCCTAGGTAGAATTAAGTATGTAGATTAAAGAAATGTATAATTTGTGTAGATTTAAGTAAGATACGTTTAATAAAATCGGCATTTCTGCGATGCCGGGCCCGAATACCGTTGAGGGAGAAGGGCGCTATTGTTTGCGGCTAACGGTTTTTTGTATAAAAGCCGGACCGCTTGGGAGTTGAGACACAGTCGGTCTCCTGCTCTACAAGGGGTAACAAGTAAGGAATAAATTGAAGATACGAATCAAGATAGTATTTTCATTCCTCCAACAAGACCCCAACAAAACAACACCAATATACAGTCCACTACAGGCCGTGAACTTTGTTTTAGTGAACGACAATGAAAGTTATTGCTATCTTAATAAGCATCGTGCCTCGGGGAAACCGTGGGGTAAGAACGAACACTTAAGTACCTACGATTTTATTCATCGCTCCTTGAAATACATAAACGACATAATATTCATTAATGTTCAGAACTGAAATATGGCGGCCATTTCCTGAAGAATAAAAGAAATATTCAAGAAAAGGAATTTGTTCGCGGAAATATATTTGATTTAGTAAGAAGGGCGTTATTTTCCTCATGATATTTTTGTGCAGAATTGTAGTATGAAAGAAAAGTTGTAAGTTTTCCGTAATATTCGGCTTGGTAAAGTTTTTCGCGGAAAGTCTACTGTACATGCTGCTAACATGACATCAACAGAACCTGAGTTATTCACAAGTTCACTATAATTGACCTTCAAGTTTTAGGTAATTGAGAATACAGTAAGATTACAAATCACTAACGTAGAAAACGTATACGTATACGTAACGTATAAAGATATTCCCATGACAATTATTTTGCAATCGATTCGATTCAGACATGCCCCAGTAGGGAGGCAGAGGCGGTGCCATTTTACCTCCACAACGAATATCCGTTACTGGAGGATACCAACAACCTGAGATTAGATCCGTGTCAGACTGTCGAGTTCTGATTGCCCATAACGACAGTGATTGGTGCTCGATTAACATGTTCTCCGAAGTTAGGTGGGTTTCTCAAGTATAAATGTGTGAAGATACGATACTCATCCAAAACTTGTGTAGTAGATTATACCTGCATACTTATTTATTTATGTACAAACGTACGAAGGCTCACTTAATTCCTTAGACATTCTCTACCAATTAACCTTTGGCACTCAAGTAGGTAGGTACTACTTAATTATTTGTCTAAAATCTGGACATCTCAGAACCCTTGCAAGTTACTCTTGAGATGTAAAAATAATTTTCCAATATATCTCGTACCCATTCAACAACAATACAAATGAAAATTGAGTTAGAAAGCCGAGATTTCGAGTAACGTGGGTCCGATAAACTTCATTCGGAACGCGAAAGGGGTTCCGCTTACCTCTGTTACCTCGAAATATACATACGAATGAAGCCAAGGCAAAGTTATTCGCTGTTTCAATGTAGCTAGAGCCTTTGTTTTCAAAGTTTCCCTTAGACCTGATTTATGCAGGTGAACTAGGCTCGTAAAACTCGTAAAAACAAAGTGAACGAATACCTTTTTCGTGCAGGATTACCCACCCGTCCCAACGGCCAATTTAATGCCACGTAAACAGAAATCACTGAGGCAAGGCCATTTCGTCCACTGAATTTGAATATATTTTTTCCATTTCATCTTAAATTGATTTTAGGATATTTTTTGTTTATTTCATATCTTGTGGATTGGATTCAGAAGCCCCCTGGAGGTCCCAAGATAAATGAAAACGATATATAAATAATGATAAATAAAAAATACAGTGATATCCATAACATAAATACTAGGAACAAACACAAATTTGTAGTACCTACAACAAGGCTCAAGAAAATAGGTGGCTCGTTTAGATGTCAATGTGTACGCTTTTATAATAAGCTTCCAAGCGACGTACAAGGTTTAAGTGTTAATAAATTCAAATCATTCATTAAACGTAAGTTGTGCCAGAAAGCGTTTTATAACATTAAAGATTACGTTGAGGACAAAAAGGCTTGGGATTGAGCTGCTCCAATTAATTTCGTTTTTTATTTTTTTTTATTTTGCTTCGTGGATTTAGTTTTTAATTATATTTTAATTTTTTTAATTTTTCTTGCAATGACAAGAATATTTACTTTTTAAAGTATTATATTATTTTATTTTAATTATTGTGAATGTGAAGACTATGTGGATTATTCTTTTTTTTTAATTTTAATTTATCTTAGTTAGTTTTTAATCATGGTCTGGCAGTTTGAGTATTTATGCGGCCTACCCGAATGTCCTTTCTTAGGTATTGTTCGTCAATTCGTTGAGCTCCTTAAATTCTAAGTTGAGCTGCACGGTTATTGACAAATGCGTGCACTGACTGGACAGGTCCACTCAATCTGGCTGGTTCTTTTCTCAAAAGACCATTTCAGACATCAGTCTACATGGTCTTCACATGATCTAACCAAGTTTTTGTCTGGACTTTAAAAGAGACTGTGACCTCTGAGTTTGTTTCGGCCTTTCTTCTCAGAGTAGTCAGACAGGAAACGCCGACCTCATCTAGTTTTAAAAAATATGATCGACATGTGAAAGTGTTTGTACAAACCAACTTACAGAAAATAAATCATTTATCATTTATCATTTATTTAACGTTTTGTTTTCGTTTTGTTTGTAGGAGGCTGATTGGTAAATGTTTTGTATTCTTTTATGCTTAACCGTACTTGTGTATTAGAGGTCTGAGTGCTTAACGTTAGTAGGATTTTGTTAGACAATCAAACCAAGTTTGTTTTCAATTTAACACTGGCAAGGTAAAAAAAACTATTTTAGCTGTTCTTAAAAACTCTTTGGGCACTTTAAAAGCTTCTGAACGGTGTTTATGCAAACGTGTTCCGAGGCGACGATTTGTAGAATACTCTGCAGCACAATGCTTCGTACTAGAAATAGGAAACTTCTTGATTTCACTATAAACACTTCTACGCTTTGAATTTTGGATGGGTAAGTAGCTAAAGAGATGCCTAGAACGTGCCCTGATAAAGGAAAAGCCTTTACAGTATGCAACATTGTGTAATTTTAAAACAAAACTTAGTCTAGATATTATCATTCAGTGAATGTAGGTACATGCATTTTATCGGAAAGATAAATCTTATTCATGTTAATAGAAAATACACTTTTATAAAAATTCAGCATCAGCCTACATTCCTACAAAGGAATTAAGAGTACGAATAAAGACAGAACGATTTTCTAAAGCGTGAGAACTAATAGTAGCTTATTTCGCTCTATAATGTCTATTCAGTTAACTTGTGAGGGAGATGGGTCTCCATCGATTGTCGGGCGAGGCGCCAAAGCGTCTGGTCTGAAGCCTTGCCTCCATACATCAAAATTATTCTCTACATTACGTTATTCTTGCCAATTTTACTCGCGGACGGACCAAATGGCCCGAATGTCTCTAACTTTGAGCATTCGCACTTAAAGGACACCAATGGAGCTATATGTGGCCCACTAGGTAAAACTTTTGGGCATTGAATGTCAGATATATTACGTTAGAAAAGGTCACTGCACATAACTTTTGAATGACGGGAATGGTGATAATATTCATATTGATCAATGAATCACCGAGACATTACTTTCGACTGAGAGAACACGTCATGAGGATCCAAGTAGAATTTCACAATTTCTACATTGTTTTCCAATTTCCACAACAAATAAGTCTGAAACGTAAAGTCCTTTCGAGTGCTATGTCATTGACATAGTACTATGTTGCTGTAGTAATGGTGAATAATAAAACTCGCCCAAATCTTTGCCAGATTACGTGACCCACCGCACTAATGAGTTCGTGACCTTATTCGGAAATGCCTACAAGCAAAAGGGCTTAGAAAAGGTCGTAATATGTAAGTAACATTGAAAAGAAAAAAAGTCTGAGAAAAGCACCTTTTGAACATTTCCTTAGACTCTACACTGTACCGACATTAGATTAAGGATTATCTTAGCATATCTGGTTATTCCTGAAAGGAACGCAGTGAGAAGACAAGGATTTTATTTTAGATTAAAACTCTCAAAGGGAGTAGGGAGGGAAAACACCCGCCACGTCAAAGGCATCGCGTCTAGACTTTGGATGGGTATATATTTACCATCTATTACGCTTAGGTACTTTTATATTGGGTTTGAAATAAACGAGTGGGAAAGTAGGTGAGCTTTCTGTTTTATTTCTTTTACGTATCCAGATGCCGGCTCTCTAGCTATTCAGTATTTTTTCATGACGCCTTTTCTCTAAAACAATCGTCTCTATGTGCGATTTTGCGGCGACACTTTTGTTAGTTATACAATAGCTGTAGTTTCTAACAAATAAAGGGGAAACGACGCTTTCATACCGAGTTTTCAGTGTTGTTTTCCTACGCAGGCGATCGACACGTCATTGAAACAGAAGCATTGTTATTCTGACTATGAAAAGGCCCGAATGCATATTCACAAATGGCATTCGAAAAGTTGCTTTTATATCACGAATAACGTTCGGCATGAAATCCTAGAAAATCGTGCTGGTGAGATCTCTATAAACAGGAGAGAAAATGGATTCGATTCGGAATAGCTGTTTACCACATAAAATTTAATAATACATCGGACTACAGACCTAACACGTAAAAGCACTAAAGTTTCACGCTGAGACCGTTTCGGGAAAGCCCGACCCATTAAATAAATACTCAAGTTTACGGATACGTTTATATTTGGTGTTTAAAAGGGATTTATGTACGAAAATTATGTAGTTGTTCTACAATAAAATCTCTCCTGACCTATTTAAATTCAAAGGGTCACCTTTACAACGGGTCGTACTACTTTGCATAAAACAACAATCACAGTTTGTCTTTCTTTAGCTATTAATTTTCAGTTCTCAACTTCTCATCATATACCAGGTTGTATAAAAACCTACTATTGTTTTTACCTAGACAAGATCCATTAAGATTAGCACTCGCCAGTTAGGTAGGTTCACAGTGCTTACGAATGCAAAGAATAAAAACAAATAGAAAATATTAAATCCAAACTTTACCTAAATGAGATTCAGCAATAAATTTTTTGAGGACAAAGATAAGAAAACTCGTTTAATTCCAATCACCGATTTAAAAGAAAGATAATGGTCTCCTCAAGTTACGTAATCGTTTAAAGAAGGCAAGATAAGTTCACAAAGGGTGTCACTCTTTATTCATGTAACTGAAGATTCTGAAGAGGAATCGGGACAATTAATTTTATAACGATTTGTTATAGTAACAAAAGCTTGTATAACGGACAATACGCTATTAATTCGAGCTCCTGTCAAGTATTGTTGTATATAAATGAATGTATTATAAATGCTTAGTAATGGTCTGTGCGACGAACACAATATGCTAATGGTTGGCTTTCCCGGAGCCGTTGTTTATTCAGAGCCATTTTGTTTGTAATTGATACCTGCTGTCGATAACAATTTTGTGGGTGGTACTAATATGTCTGCAGGATAACTACTACGCGGTACTATTGACCCTAGAATCGAAAAGAGAGGTTTGTTTATTGAGTTTTCTAGTTGTATATCGGATTTCTACCTATACGAGTAGGTTATGGCGCAACTGACCTCTTACTGATTTTTAAAGTCAGTGTCATTCTAGAAAGTTTATTAAATAATTTGCAAAGCCATTGTTCCAATGTCTTTAAACTTTCCAATGTCTGAATAATTAAAAGGCAGACGCTAGATACAAAGGGGCTGTAACATTAATTACGAAACTATTACACAGCAGAAATAAGTTTTTATTTATTTATTTATTTATTTATTTAACCATTTATGCACACACACATAATATACAGACAAGAAGAAGAAATAGAACAATAGGTACATAGGTAATTATAAAAGGTAGGTAAGGTAGGTAGTTTTTATAAAATAATAAAGTAAGATCGTGTTTCTAGGCAAACTTCGAAAGAAAACATGACACGTTCCAACCACTTATCTTTGCCAAGCAATTTGTACAAGGCAGTTGAAGGGAATGAATCCATTTACAGTTCACTGACAGGGTAGGAAAATGCAAATGACGACCTTTAAATTTTCATAAACTGATATCGATTTTATGTCCTGCCGCAAGTGAAAATCGTTATAGCTGACATAAAAATATTGTATCAGGAATATTTTACAGATATGTGCTTGCTAAACTGAATCGAATTCACTTAGCTGCAAATGTGTGTGCAGGCAGTCGATGTGAAATCTCTCAAAGCGGCAAACGCACCCAAATATAGTTGCGGAGAGATGAGTTTCCTGCTTTGAGATAGTTTAATTCAATTCAATTTACAGTTGCTAGTTGAAAAGAAGGGGAAGGGGGGGGGGGGAAGGTTAGATAAACTACTTCAAGCACTGCTAAAATGATCTCGTATGATGTAATGTAAAAATAACTGCCACCAACTGCATCAGGCTGCTTGAAAGGAGATCTTGCTTGGAACTTTTTAGTTGTCTTTGCAGTAGTTTACTAAGAATGCTTCTTTGGAGGCAGAGAGGTAATCATACTGCCATTAAAGGCTTGCCCACCTGCAGCATCATTGTTAAACTATACTGCAGCTTTCAGCATAGGTTCTAATATGCGTAAAATCGTAACATAATTTATGAGTTTCCGTCGAGTTTTATTGGTAGGCACGCTCGGTCAATATGTTTATACTGTCAATTTGGTGTTAGCGTTAGTTTCATGTCTTTTGTTCCATCCTATTTACATTTGCGTTTTTGTAGGTCTAGTCCCATCGTATAACCAAACAAAACGTTATTTTACTACAGAATAGGATTGCCTTTTTATATTGCGGTTAGGTATCTACGTATTTACTCGTGCGTAGATATGTTATCGCTGACATAAGGATTTAGCTCATTTTATTCTTTTGCGTCTATTTTGCGTCTCTTTTATTTCGTAGAAAAGTATTTTATCAGAATCCTGTCAGTTATGTTTTAACAAAATATTCAATGGTGAAAAACATACCTAAACATCGTGTATTCTTCAATTGAGGTCGAATATTCCCATCGGATCATTTTCATCGATCAATATGTCAAATGTTGCGTAGTATCCTGAGGTTGTACCTAAATATTGCTATTGTAGCCAAATATAAGAGTAAAACATATGTTACTAACTCTGAGTTACGTTTTTAACGCAAGTATCCCTTAGTAGAGTAGTAATATTCCGTGACGTATACCACAAATAGCTCTGCGGCCTTTATAGGAAAACAACACTCCAAGTTTTTCCAAATTACCGAAAGTTATGCTGCCGACTTATTGACCATCGACCGCTTTATTAACCAGTTCCATATTATTCCTTTCTTTTATACCAAAACAGACGTCTTTCTTACAATATTTTTCTTCTTTCCTAACAGGCTTATTTATTGGATAAATAGAATTTACGATTATGTCTGATGCGGCAGAGTGGGCACCAAATGTATATAAATAGGTTTCGCCTTTTCAGTTATCATAAAAGTAAAAGGGAAATCTTTGAGTGCTAGGATTTTTATCTCTTGAATGTTTGTCGTTAGCCGATTAGGCGTGAAAGGGTTATGTTAATGCAAGGTAAGGTAACAATGTGAGAATTTTAGACCAGTTAAGGTTTATCCACACATATCAGGGCCGTGCCAGGGACGTGGACGGACAGTGTGAACGAGTTCATATAAAATGTATGTACCGATATTTTTTTGAGCTCCTGACGGTGCACGCTCTGTCCACGTCCCGTGCACGTCCCGGGCACGGCCCTGATACTGTGGATAAATCTTTAAGTGGTATGTGGGTACGAAATAGAAACCGGACCCACGAAATTTGTTTTAAACAAACTTGATTAAAGTAGGCACAGGCAGAGCTGTGGTTAAAGGAATTTGGCCGAGTATATTTATGAGTAATTCGAAATCTGTTTTCGTGTTTTTAATTCAGTCAACCGTCTGCTAAGTTTTCACTAACTGTCGTTGCCACTCTCAAAGGAAACGAAATAAGTAATACTTAGAAGAGGGCGTATCATCAAATTTGTCCTTGGTATAAATTGTCTGATTTTGCTTTTACACCAAGTAATATTTTATTTTCAATCCAAAGTAAAATCAAAACAGGTGCGCAGGTAAGTATGTAATATAGGTAGGTAATGTTAGTTTCGGTATTTGGATAGGTAATATTTACCCTCGTAGGAAGGGTCCAAGAAGTTCCATTTCCCAAATAGAAATCTCACAGAGCAATACCATTTACAAAATAAACAGTCCAGCTACGTAACCCTGTTCATTTATTATAACTGAGATACATTTAGGTACACTGTGTTTAAATAGTAAAACATACAAGGCAAAACTGTGTTTGTTAAAGGTAATAAGGTGACATAAGAAATGGTATTGTTAGTGATGTTATTTTATGATGTAAAGTAAGAAAAACGTTTAAAGTGTAGTTTTAACTATTTATAAATATTAAGTGCCATTGCCATTCAATGGTAAAGTTAATTATTTAAATAAGTATCAATATTAGCAGAATGAGATATTTTATGAAGACTTTAAACTTTATTTTACAACAGCAAAAAGTTAAGTACCTACTATTAATATGTACGTCAAACTGAAACAATCGCTACAAATCACGTGAAATCCGCTTTCAGAAAAACCGAAAAGTGTAGCGTGTTCCTAAGCTCTATTTTGTCAAAGACGATTCAAGCTTTTAGCTTCTGCCAAAGATTTAACATTCTTTTTAAACCAACGGAGAACTCGTTTTTCTTCGTCCGCTGAAGTTTTATGAAAAAATATGAAATTTTCTGAGGGTGCGGCGTCGAGTGGCAATTTTAACGCGACGTTTGTCAAGAGATGAAAATTGCCTCTTAAGCAATATTTCACAATTAGCTCATGTTGCAGACTATGACAATATTTATAGGCCTGTATTATTGTGGGATCTGGTAGCGACAATAATAAATGTCACCGGACTGATGTTTGATATTCGATAAACACATTTTTATGGGCCAATCCGATGGAGATCTACAGCAAATTGGTTCGTATCATGCGACTGGCTTTACATTCAAAGAAATTCAATATTATGGAGGCTTCAAATACCTACCTGAATGTACCCTCTTGTCAATGAATGTGTGTTGTTTATTGAATAGACCGAAAATTTATTTGTAACATAGGTAAATAGTATTTGCAATTCAAAGCAGAACCTCAGTAAAAGCTAAGTTAGACAATTCGCTTGGGGAAATTTAAATAAAAATATTTGTTATACAAATACTGCTGTGTTTGCTTAGACAACAAAATAAGCTTTGTTGAAATATACCACACTTCTGTATTCAATAGAAACTTCAGTAAAATAACTCTGTGACTGCCAGTATTTATTATAATATATTATAGTACTTACACTAAGGAGGGATACCAATAACTTAGGAATACCTAACATTGGACCGTAAACTTGAGATGGGTACGACGAGAATCTACGAGCTAATGAAAACCTCACAAAGCTTTTAACGATAAATTATAATCTGCTTGGACCTTAAATATGGCAAAGTGAAAAACATTATTGTGTTTGAATCACGTAAGTACTATAAGTTTTTAAGCTGACATGGTCACAATCATTAGAATTAATATTACACACACATGGTAAACATCCCGGTGGATGGTGGTTACATGGTAAATATCCCGAAACAAATATTAATTCACGTAAGTACTAATACGAAGAAGCATTATCTTATGAAGCAAGTAAGGAAGTACCTAGGTAGGTTGTCAAAAAGTTTGATTGAAAGTCTTGAATGATCGATCACAAAACACTCACATCAGTTACATGCCTTATAAATTCCTAAAAATAATATCACTGGCAGCTATGAGGCTGTATTGAACGCATTAAGTAAGTTTCATAACAAACCTAAAAGCTGATGATGCCTTATCGTCCCACCACCTGCCCTGCTCCTTACGCAAAAATACCTGCACGATGCGAGACCATTGTGAGGCCAGAGCTAAGGCCATCGGCACTGGTCGATAAAATCAAAATAAGTGGGAATTTTGGATACGAAAAAGAAGAAGATCGCAGAAATCGTAACGTAGGCGATTGATTTGTTCCGGTCGGATCCCCTCGATCTGATCCCCTGCTGGTTTTTTTTTTATTATTTCCGTTCTGATCCACTATAAACTTTGACATTCCGGTCTGATCCCCTAACTCTTTTTGACAGGTAAGTACAATCAAGAGAAAACAGTTGTTTATGTAAATAATATTTGTTTTTATTTGTTATGCGTTGAATGTCATCACAACGTCAGACCTATGTATTTCTTGACAATTTCACAAATGAAGAGAAAAAAAAAAAAAATGCAAATTATTTAGGAAAAATCATAATTTTGCTGCTTGCATAATACAGTAAACATTATTAAAAACGGTTCAAACCGGCTGCGGTGACTTGGCTAAGACGAAAATGTAGAGTCGTTGTTCCTCAATACACGTTTTCATTACAATAAGAATTACGAACATAATTATTTATTTAACAATTTTAAACCCTATACCTATATTTTGTGGCTGACTGTCCAAAAATCTGTTAATAGATAACTAGGGGATCCGACCGGTATAAAATATTGAAATTTATTTGTGATACCCTGCACGGTGGATCAGACCGGAATAGAAAATATTATAAAAAAAACTGATCCCCCAGGGGATCAGATCGAGGGGATCAGACCGGAACAAATCAGGCGATTCAATGGAACTGGCTACACAAACGTTACATTTGCCTTTTTTACTTGCCCTTGACAAAAAACAAACACCATCACAACACAAACAACATCAAACAAATACACACACAAAAAAAAAACAAATCAAATCAATCAATCAAATATCGTCATCATCGGCCTATAACAGTCCACCGCTGGACATAGGCCTCTCCAATTGCACGCCATTTGCTTCGATGTTCAGCAACTCTCATCCAGCTGCTACTAAACCAGCCGGCAGCCACCCTGCGAATATCGTCGTTCCACCTAGCCTGAGGGCATCCGTACCTTACGTTTGCCAGTTCTCGGTCTCCAATCAAGAACACGATAAATGACAAGAATATAATTTATTTAACACTGCATGACACAAACATCAGTGCTGCCGCGTAAAGTTTTTATCATCCCAAGGGCACACACCAGTGGAATAAAAAAAAAACTTGAATAGGTCAGAGACATAGTTACTTATGGTTTTATAATATTATATAGTATGGATTTTAATTGAATCTCGTTTTAGCAACTAACTCTGAGTTATGTTTTTGGTAGTCACTAGGCTATCAAAAGAGCCAGAAGAAAACAAAGTAAAGAATAAATAACTTACATGGCAATGACCAAGGTGACCGTCACGTATAACTTCGAAGGGTGTATACCACATTCGCACTCGGTTTGCGGCGTGGTGGTCTGGGCCTCCATGCCTGTCCCGAGCTTATGATAGGCGATGTACGCGCGCGCTGGACTGCCGTGGGGAGCAATTTTTGTGGCCTTTCCTCGCTCCCGATAACACTGAAACTGATCATCTGGTCGCCGAGGAGACTATACTCCTCACCTGAGAACAAAAAACAATTGTTATAATAAATAATAAACATCACAAACAAAAGTAAACATTTGTACCTATCTAGGGTTGTAATAACCTAACATCGCCTCCACCTCCGCAAGTGCAGAATTTCGGGAAGAAATTGTACCTCTGCATCTCTCAGAGTTGTAAAGAAGGTCTACTGAGATATTGAAATTATTATTTGAAGTTTAAATTTTCTACTCCCACGTCGAAGAAATCGCCAAGAAGGTGATAGTGAAGTTGAAGTCGAAAAATGCTGTAAAATATAGTTTGCTCTTTTTTCTTTGTCCATCCCTTGATCTAATATCTAGATACCTATTCTTCTTTGGTCCAGATTGGCTCTGTATTAACTATTTCGTTGTCACAAAGGAAAATACCTACTCATAATAAACCGGCTGTTTATAGTTCCGGGTAAGATGTTAAAGCCGGGTGGGACAAAGGTCAGTATACAGTGGTCATAAACAGTACGAGCCTCGGAACTAGCTACTCTTGTGAGGTTTAGGTACCTATTGGAGACCCGAAAGTTTTTGCTAAACGTGCTTTACCAAATCAGCGAGTGGTCTTTTAGTAGGTAGATATAGCTTCTGCTCGCTGCTTCGCCCGCGTGAAAATTGTTTTATTAGGTACCCCATGAGAAAGTAATACCGGGATGAAAAATATCCTATGTGTAAATTCAGGTTATAAACTATACAGATTGATGCAGAATTTGAACCAAATCCGTTCAGCAGTTTTTGCGTGATTGAAACACAAAAAAACACATTTACATTTTTATATTTAGTAGGTAAGATAGATAATAAGAACTGCAACATTTGATTAATAGTTCTCATTGTCATTTTAACAGCATTTATTTAAGGCAAAGCGTTGCAAAACGACTTTTATTTAGAGTACGTGATGATTTTCGCTAACATATATTGTAAGATTAAAAAATAAAGAAATTAAAGCAGATTTCAATAAGCTCAAAAACCAGTACCGAGGCTGATCTACATGAGTAAATCCGCATGTCGAATACAAAGCCTGTTGGAAATAATCACACTAATCCCGTATATTTGCGTGTGACAAACGCGTTTACACTTCAGAAAATACCTTATATTTCATACGTGCAGAGGCACGACGAGAATATTAATACTTTATTTTATAGTTTACCATGCCTAGACTAAAGCTACTTTTGGGTCAGACACGTGAAAATAAGTCTGATAAATTGGCCCAACTTTGCAACTCGGATAATCACGTTCAACCAGGCTAAAATTAATCTCTTTCATTCATAACCTACTTATTCCGAAGTGGTATTCTTGGCACACCCACGAAATGTTCGTCCTTTTCCCTAACGCCAAAACACGCCTATAGGGGCGAAATGGTCAATTGTATTCGTTTCGGGTTATTTATTTTTAGTTTATTTGCAAGTGGATGTTGTATTTTACCGGATTGGCCATCTCGGGCTAAGGCAAGTGTTTCCTGTGGGGTCTAAAAGAACATTTTGCCTTTAATCTTTGTGATGAACTTGCCCAAAATGGTCGTCGCTAGATGAAATGCTGGTGAGGCTAACACTGGAATACTAGATATAAATAAAGTTAATTAAAAATATCAAAAATCCCGACTGCTTGCAAAGCGAACTAAAAAGACGTAAACAAGGAGAAAATCATGCTGTGCAGTCGGAGGATACATATTCGCGAGCTGGCTGACCAAAACCAGATGTATCCTCCGACTGCACAGCATGATTTTCTCCTTGATTACGTCTTTTTAGTTCGCTTTGCAAGCAGTCGGGATTTTTGATATTTTTAATTAACTTTTTTTATTTATAACTTTTTAGTTACTTTTTTCGAATTAGGTACATTTAAACATATAAGTGTTATACATTTTTGAAATCACCTCTTGAAACCCTTTATTTTGATACACCACACGATGGGTTTGGAAGAAAAAATAAAATTGGCCCCCCACAATATGGCGCCCAAAAGCCGCCATTTTCCTATTTTCCAATTTTAATGTAGCCTATGACACTCGCAAGGTTAAGAAAAATCGATTGACGTATGAATCATCAAAATCGGCCAACGCGTTGGGTCTCTGGAACGCCACATAGGAACAAACATACATACATACATACATACTTACATACATACATACATAGACTGATAAACACATTACCCTCCTTCGGCAGTCGGGTAAAAAGGGACAAGAATTTTGAACATACTTAGGTGAGTACTGATTAGAAATGATTGCAGAAAATTTAGATGATGTTAACAGGCGAAGAAGATAAATGTGACTATAGGAGTGATGAATATAAATGCAAATTTATGGATGGAGAGAGTTGTGTGAGAGATGATAGAAAAGAAAAGGGACTCAATGGTATTGTGACACTTGATAAGACGGAGTGGCAGAAAAAAAGGGCTTTGCCGACCCCAAGTAACATAATGGGAAACAAGGAGACTGGGTGATGATGAATATAATAATAATAATAAAATGCTTTATTTATTTCGACATCAAAATACAGTGACTATATAATCTAATACACAACCTTGTATGGAGAACGGTGTCTGAGATAGGTAAGACCCTGTATTACAGATCACCCGATTTACATTCATGATGATGATTGCAGCAGACTAAGTGCTAAACAATAATTATGTTTAAGTTTCAACCTCAAATGTATTTTTTTGGCACACTCCTACCGCACTATTCCCAAACCACTGCAACTCCTGAAAGCGAGAATCAACAGTGGCGACCACCAGAAAAACGCCGAGGCAAAGAAGCTCGGCGAATTAATTTAACTGTCTTGGATCCCGCAACGAAATTAATCAGAAATGAATTACGGAGGAGTAGGAAAAAATACCAATTGCCACAACCCTCCATATCAAGCAGGAGACAGAACTTTTTCTTAGTCGTTACGCTCTTGACAGAGCGTACGTGGTCCTCATGAAGTATTGTTAGTATTTGCGGCAGATGTAATGCGTCTCACAATGTCTCGCCACCTTTCCCGATTAGAAGTCATCCGGGTACATTGGTGCACGGGACCACTGACAGCAGACTTGATCTGGTCGGTCCAACGCATGGGTGATCTTCCACGCGGTCTTCCACTTTTCCTTGGACGACTAACCGCTCTATGGACTGACTGTCTCGCCTTGTCCCAAGAAAGTGAGTTTTCGGGACTGTGCTATTCCGGACAGACGCTGCTTGATGTGGAGTTCTTGGAGTATCGAGATATTTGTGCGGAGCTCGGTCCACAACATTCCGAGCATTCTTTGCCAGCACCACATCTCCAGAGCGTCTATCTTTTTCTTTCTACCTCCCGCACTGTCCACTTTTCTGCAGCGTACAGAAATACGGGTAAAATTTAAGTGCGCTCGTGCGCACTTTAATTTTACCTGGTCTTCGTGGCTTTGGTGATGTCTCTATTCCTCCTTTTTGTTTTCATTTTGTCCATTGCAGTTCTTGTGATCGCCATACTATGCCTCTTTATCTCGTCAATGCAGCCGCCGTTATTCGAGATTAAAGCTCCAACATACAGCGATCTGAGTAACTTTTGGCGAATTATTGTAAGCACGGTCCACAATCATCACCTTGGTCTTGCTGCGGTTAATCTTGAATTCGAATTCAAAGCTCACTAATTCCATTTTGCGAAGTAGTTCTTCCATTTGGCGAGCACTAGATGCAAAAAGAGTGGTGTCATCTGCGTAGCGCAAATTTGCAATATTGTAGCCACCAACCGTAACCCCATCAGTCCAATGTTCCAAAGCTATGCGGATTCTAAGATCTGTGTAGATATTAAATAGGAGCGGCGATATAATACATCCTTGGCGGATACCTGCATTGGTGTGAATGTTACTGGACAGAATATCATCTGCTCGTACCGAGGCTGTGCATTCTTCGTAAAACCTCCTCAGAAGATGAACTAGGTGTTTCGGCGTGCCCATGTCAAGTTTTCCACAAGATTGGGCATTTTACCGAGTTACATGCTTTGGAGAAATCAACAAAGCAGATGTATGATGGCTTGTTGAATTCACGAGATTTTTCAATAATCTGGCAAACAATTAAAATCTATTTACATGAACCCTTTCCCTTCACAAATCCGGCCTGTCCTGGTGCGATTTCTTTGGACAGATACTCCTTCAGCCGCTCTTTTAAAATATGTAACAAGATTTTGCTGGTGTGGGATATCAGTGCAATAAGGCGATAGTTGTTACATTTCTTTGTGGAGCCTTTTTTATGTAAAGGGGTGAAGACAGGGGTGAGTCCATTCAGATGGCCAAGTTCCTGTCTGCCATACTCTATTACAAATGGCATGGAAGATATAGATGCCACGTTCTTCTAAAGCCTAGCCTAGCGTATGGTTTCTATGTGAATTTGATCTCATCCCGAGGCTTTTTCAGTTTTAAGATGTTTTATGGCGGCCCTTACTTCAGGCAGAAGAATATCCGGTTCCAGTGCCTCCCTGTCTACTTCTGTTTTTGGGCAAAGACGCGATTTCGGGTCCTGGAACAGCGATTGATAGCAGTTAATTCACGTTTCTGGGATTTGGTCTCGTTCTGTTATCGTTTATTATCGTTCTCGATAGCCCAGGTTTTAGTAGGTAGAGTTCTCGTGATATGACGAATTTTGCGGTAAAGATCCCTAGATTCATGTTTCCCTGCATGTGCTTCACAAATTTTGCGAAGATATGAGTTATGATCTCGTCTGCAGTTAGCTTGGATTTGAGCAGATAGATTGTTCAGCTCTCTAACGTCCGCTCTTCTCGCTTTTTTCAGCCTTCGATCCTCAATTAATGCAAGAGTACTGTCTGTTATCCAGCGTTGCCGTTTATGTGTTTCAGTTGGTGGTTTTGATTCTGCGACTGCTTCCTGAATATGATGTTTTGCTTGGTTCCATAACATTTCTGGTGTTGCCTCAGTGAGGTTTGCGTCGGTCTATTTTGACCAGTTCTGCTTCATTTCCGTAGTAAATTTTGCGGTGTCTCTGACTTCAGTTCTTTGTTTACCTCCTTTAGGGTTCGAGCAGCTGTAAATTTTAGTCTAAGTTTCACAGTACGGAGTTCATGGTCTGATCCGCAATCGGCACCAGGCAATGTATGAGCATTGAGGATAGAGGAGACATAACAAACAAGGCCAATAGGCACAAAGGGTCGTTTATAACTGGGATAAGCCCGGTTGCCTAGCACCACGGATAAAAATTATATTTAATATTAATGGGTTCTAATATTATGAGCTGATAAATTTGTTTCCAATAATAGGTATGGCAAAAACGCTTGAACGCACGGAAATTCGTTCTAGTTTCTGCAAGGTCCGTATAGTAAACAACTCTAGATGCAGCCTGTACGTTATCCAACATAATATTGCTTTAATTCTGCCAAAGTACACTCCCATAAGATATGATGTGCAGATTGTATATATTCTCATTAAGATGTAGAACACTGACATAAAGGCGAGGCAACGAGCTTGAAGGAAAATAATTTACTTTTAAAGTTATCATGCCCTGTGAGAAACTAGGCAACACAGTATTCCACCTCCAGCCACGTCCTGGCTTTTGGGAAATGTTTATTAATTGATCGGCTTGTATACTTCTTAACTTTAAGATATGTTTCTCCTCTTGAACCTAAAACCTCTTTAACTACGTGTTGTGCCCAAACCGTAATAAATTAACTCATAAAATTTAACATCCTCGTTTAACCGTACCTATTCAGGTATTAAAACATAACACAGCTTTGTGAAATGTATGGATAATGGACACAAATTGTGGTTTGCACCCCTGTTTATCGTGTGCTTTGTTATTTAGTATACATATACACAGGTTATTTTGATCTCGTGCTGGAATTACGACGCAAATTTCCCGTTTGTTTAGGACTTTCGTCATATCTTTTGTGTCTAAACGGGATTATCTTTCATCAACTTCTATGTGGCCAAGATATTCATAGGGTTTTGTTTTTCACTCGGTACTAGCTATGAGAAAGTTGCTACTTAAATTATCTAGTTAACTACAAAGGTGGAAACATTATTAAGAGTAGGTAGTAAGATTGGTAATGAACTAATGATTCGTAGCGAAACTGCCACCAATCTTCGAGTATAGTTCCCTAAACTTAAAAAAAAAGTTAAAATACATATTCGCGAGCTGGCTGACCAAAACCAGATAAATGCTCCGACTACACAGCATGATTTTCTTCTTGTTTAGGTCTTTTTAGTTAGCTTATCAAGCAGTCGGGTTTTTATTTTTTGAATTCATTTTATTTTATTTATACCTAACTTACTTTTTTTTCGAAGGTACATTTAAAGATATTTTTTTTTAAATCATCTCTTAAATACCTTTATTTTGATACCCCACACGATGGGATTGGATAAAAAAAATTGTTGGGTCCCCACAATATGGCGCCCATAATCCGCCATTTTTTTATTTTCTTATTTAATGTACCCAGTGACATTCGCAAGGTTAAGACAAATCGATTAACGTAAGAATCATCAAAATCGGACAACGCGTTAGGTCTCTAAAACGCCACTTAGGAAAAAACATACATACATAGACTGATAAACACATTACCCTCCTTCGGCAATCGGGTAAAAATAGGATGTGATTTAGGACCTAAATCAATAACTCTACCTATACCTATTGTTCTATTTCTTCTTCTTGTCTGTATATTATGTGTGTGTGCATAAATGGTTAAATAAATAAATAAACTCTGTCTAGCCTTTTCCCAAGTACATTGGGGTCGGATTCCAGTCTATCTGGATTCAGCTGTGTACCAGTATTGAACATGAGCACCCCTCGGTAAGATAGGTGTCAGTTTTTCTGGCTACCGACTATGCATAACGACTGTCTAAGATCTAAAAAATAATGACTGCCGGGACCAGCATCTTAACATTATTGCCGAGGCATGAATCTCGCTATGTAAAGATGGTCACCCATCCACGGACCAACCTTGGCAAGCCTTGCTTAGCCATGAAGATCGACCCGTGCGGGTGTTATTATTTAGCAACGAGCTCTTCTTCTTTCTCTCCATAGAGAGCTCCCAAAATCCTAATACTTAAATGCTGCTTAAATGGCTTTTAAAAGTTTCCCGCTGGTATCCTGGTAAACAGGTTGAGACACATGAATAAAGACTTTTTGATTGTTTTGCCTTAATGACCTGTGGGCCGTGGCCAAAGGCCTTGTTTTTTATCGTCCTAAGTTTGATTAGGACAAGTTTAAACAGCCGCAAAACACGTTCAGGATTATGAAATGCTGTATTTTAGCAGCAGTCAATTTGATGTTCTTCATAAAGGCCACAGGTGCGTATTACTCATAACCAGTGTGCGTGTATGACTAGATGTATGAACGTAAATGAAGCAAAAGGGGTATGTAAGGATCGGAGCAAGTGGCGTTCTGTAAGTTCTGCCTACCCCTGTGGAAAAAAAGCGCGAATTTATGAATGTACTTATGTCAATTGCCATATTATTGCTGATGCTATCCATCAGATCACTAAGGACCGATTTCACCAATACAACTAATCGCGATTAGTTCAAATAAACTCAGTTTATGCAAATACTTGGGATTACAAAAACCAGCTGGGATGCTTATGGCATCCCAGCTGGTTTTTGTAGCTGGATATCAGATTTCCTCAGTGAACGGTCAATCCGAGTAGTCATTGACGGCTGCTCCTCTGAACTTAAGGCTATAAATGCCGGCGTTCCTCAGGGGTCTGTTCTCTCTGCAACTCTTTTCCTGCTGCATATCAATCACCTACTTCTGCCTGGTATTGTTGGGTACGCAGATGACAGTACTGTTTCAGAGAGATAATTTTCCAGCGCAAAAACCAACGGGGATGAAGTTCGTTCCTTAAGAGAGGCTATGGTGGCGCGAACAGATTTGACCTTAAGCCATGTCTCCCAGTGGGGTGATGATAATCTGGTTGCTTTTAACGCCACCAAAACAAAAGGCATGTCTTTTAAAGAGGACTCATTTCGCCCAAACACCTACTTTTCGGGGTGCATCTGTTCCTGTAACTGATCGGCTCGAGCTCTTTGGCATGGAGTTGACATCCAGTCTTAACTTCGGCGCCTCCATTGAGTACAAAGCCCAAATTGCGGCAAAAAAACTGGGCATCTTAAACAGAGTGAAGCGATACTCTACGCCTGGACAGCTTTTAAATCTTTACAAGGCGCAAGTCCGATCCTGCATGGAGTATTGCAGCCATCCACTGGGATGGCTCAGCTAAATATCAGCTTGCCGCGCTTGACTCGGTGGAACGCAGAGCTAAGAGACTAATTGGCGACGTCAAACTGGTGGATGTCAACCTTAACAGCTTGGCTCATCGCCGTAAGGTTGCCTGCTTGTCGGTCTACTACAGACTATACTTTGGCGAGTGTGCTCAGGAACTCCACGACCTCATCCCACCGGCCCCCTTCTACCATCGGACATCTAGAAGCACTGCAAGTTACCATCCTCACTTAGTTGCCATTCCGCCAACTCGCACCAAGCACTTCCAAACATCCTTCATAAAGCGCACAGCAAAAGAGTGGAACTCACTACCTGCGTCTCTGTTTCCGAACGCATACAACCCGAATCTCTTCAAAGTTAGAGTGAACAGGCTTCTTCTGGGTAAGCTCACTCCATCGTCGACTTTTTCACCTCTGACCTAGACTAGAGTCAAGAGCAAACCCATAATAAATAAAAAAAAATAATATACAGCGTTCTGATTTGTAGTTTCTCAGCGGTCTCAACCAATCACGACACTGTATTTGGATAAACTGAGTTTAGTTGAACTAATCGCGACTAGTTTTATTGGTGAAATCAGCCCTAAGTAACGTGTAATGTTCATTAAGTTGTGCGTTTTATATAATTTAAACGGGCAGTAATAAGTCTCTCTATGACCTAGCCATCACAAAAAAGAACTAGATTAGGTAACTTAGGTTACATATTTTAGGTTTTAAGTGATGTGTTTTGTAGGTACTCTTATTCCTGTCTTTGTTTAGCGAATTTCGTACGTAAGTTTTTAACACTTAATTTCGATTTCGCTTATACTTACTGGTGAAAGCTACATAGTACATAGTAGTACCTTTATCCTACAAAAGTAGTTACACAAAAGCTAAGGTAGGTACTTGTAGTAGGCAAGCACTTATACCTATCCAAACCTTCAGCAAAGGTCATTTGAGTAATTAACTATCACATGGTTAATACCATGGGCGATAATGATGGTAAAGAATATAACGAATGGAGTATCAATTTAAAAAGTACCCTGTATACAAATAATATACCTCGTGTGTGAGTAGATTACTATCTACTTAGGTCTAATAAATCGTATGGGTTCACTGAACGACCTTAATCTACGAGTGTTTTGTTATAGTGTACCACAACACCAATTTATCGTAAGTATATGGCTCATAAAAAGAGCTTAACGGAAATCTAACAAAGACATGCAATAGGTGAGTACAAAAAACACAGTAAATATTTGTAAGCTTTGCCCCTTAGAAAAAGCAATCGTATCATAGAAAAAAAATATGCTAATAAACAAATAAGTCCAAACTTACTTATTGGGGTTCACACCACCTTGCAAGAAAATTAGTCTTTTGTCACATTTTTAAAATGATACCGACAAACTTTTTTATTCCGATCTCGCGTGATAGGTATGTCAATAAGGGGTTGTAATAGGTTCGCGGAGGAGGCCGTACGTAGGCACGACTTGCCGGTCCACCCGTTGCAGACACACTGAGGGAAAGAAAGTGGGAAAATTAAGCGGTACCTAGTGCTGGCGCTAGGGAAAACTGTTTTATCGATAGCTAGTAAACTTTGATTGTGTACCTACGGTTGGTACTTAGGCGGATATTTAGGTGCGTAAAAGATTCATTGCGTTGACTGTAGCTGGACATTTGAAAAAAGGTTCTAATGGTGATTTGGGTCTTTCGGACAATTATATAGATTAATTGTATACTTGTCTGAAACAAAATGTTGGTAAGTAAAGTACGAAGTCATTTGAATTTATAGAATTATATTCTGATGGTATTTGGGATATCCCATAATAATGGGTTGATGATATCGTTATGATTATCCATTGCCAATATTGCTTTTCAGTCAGGAATTTGAACTTTGAAATACGAATGTTACGTCATTCTATCGACATGTGTCTACGCAAGCATGACTAAAGTTTGATTGGGCCCCGACCGCTTTGGGTGGAGCGGGGGAAAAGTCGATAGCTACCCACCCTGTGTCATTACACGATACACGATGCAAGCTGCACCATCATTAATTAGATATATATATAATTATCGATGTTCTTATTTAACTAAAATTTGCGAAATATCCACCAATAATTCGACCTATATGGGTAAATATATTTTAATAATACACTAGTGTAACTTCAAAAAAAACAATCTCAAAAATGATAACTATTGAAATTATTAAACAAAAATATTGTGTGACTGCTTCGAATTAATTTAAATTGGTTTTATATTCTTGTATCATGTTAGTATAGCTTTACCTTATTTTCTAGCTTCGAGAGATCTAAGCAAATCCAACCACATTTAATTTCTATATTAATATGATACAAATAGTCTCTCACTCCTCTCACCCTACCTTGCCTTTACCGTTTCCGTGTTGCATCAAATCTGCATCTTTAAACATTTTTTTACGAAGTTGAAGTTTGAAACTACAGCTAACAGTCAACCATACATAGTATTTTAAGTTTTTAAAATTTGTGTTTTTAAGATTTAAAAAAAAAAAATTTAACTACAAACCTTGTCCTGGTGATAACGAAAACAAAAAAAAAACAGCGAAAACGGTTGAACCGTCTTCTGAACTTTCATAGATAAGACATTCGATTTTTATATCTGTACCTAAATAGATTTTGACTTAATTTTTTAAGTTTGGATACTTAGCTTTAACCGTCTTCAATTAATGATGAACTTTTATAGATATGTACGGCAATAACTTATTGTATTTGTACGTATACAGATAATAACATAAAATTAGTTTAGATATCTAATGTTATGAAATAGATTAGGTTTACTGTAGGATGTGAAGTAACTTAGGATAAGCGCATGTATCGTATTGGGTGCAATCCTGTAAAGATGTATGTTATGGTTGAAATAAATAAATAAATAACATTCTTTGAAATTATCTTAAGTTCGGATTTACATTAAATAATGTTCAAAAGTTCGCGGGCATGGACTAGGCTTTATCGAATTTGCGCGGGCAAGTTCCATAGAGAAACGCTTGAGCAGAAGCACCTGTCATTAACATATTGACAGCTGGTTGACGTAACCGATGTTCATTGGTTTTTTTATCTGTTTAAAAACGAAAAGACCGGGCAAGAAAGCAAACGGAACGGAATCAGTCGACACGCGTGCATAATTCCAAGTTTTATTGGTATTCGCTTAGAATTTACTAATAGTTTTTTATAGAAATTGTAGTATCACCTAAAAGAAACCATCAAAGTAAGTATTAACCTTGTTATTTACTTTCACGTGCTTACTCATCGAATTCATCGATTGTGGAATCCAACATTTTGGCGGGGTTCTTCCACAAAATCTTTATTGTTAATTCTAATATTTTATCATCTATTTTATAAATCTGCAGTATTTAGTATACTTATAAAAGAAATAATAGTTATGAGTCATTTTTACCCCATCCACGTGGAATTCGTTAGCTATTGTATTTATTGAGGTAGGTATTGTTATATTACCGCCGACCGTTACATCGTGGAAATGAAGAAAAGAAAGTTATTGTCTCTCTCACCGTCAGTTTTTCGTTATAATCTATCGTAATACTGCTTTATTGCTGCAAGAAGTAGGGCACAGTGCCCTATAATTGACATTCATCGAGTGAATTGGCGCTTACACAGTTACACCATACGGCTTGAATACTAGTTTGTCGTGTTCGCTTTGTGTTCAACATAATGTTCGTAAAAGTAATCATTGGACAGTTAAAAGCATGAAGGGTAAACTCATTAAGTACATGTAATAAAGATTTTTCTAAAAATCCATTCTGCCATTTAATCAGACACTAAACAATCTTTTGTTTAGACTTTCTATTCCAATTAGTTGCATAGGTACTGATTTCTTGTTATCAATAGAATTATAGGTTACATGGGTAAAACAAAAACGACAACTACCACCTGTGCCTGTATTAATAAAATAATCATTGTCTTTGCCTCCAGATGACTGAGGCATCAGAAGTGTCGGTATCATCCCCAGTAGAGCTGCTGGCTGCTGGCCGCAGACATCTGGCTGTGCGAGACTTCAGTGCAGCAGCCAGCACACTGGCTGAAGCATGTGAGGGCCTCGCTAAAGAACATGGAGACACTGCCGATCAGTGTGCTGAGGCTTACTTGTGGTTAGTTATACTATAATGATTTATTTATTTTAAACCTGTTGGGACAGCCACTGCAGGGCCAATCCAATCCAAGAGGTTCCTCCCAATCCTAGCTATTGTGTGCTCGTCTGGACCAATCCGGTCTGTCAAGTTTGGCTCACAGATTCTGTAAATCATTCCAAATTAAGTTTTTCTAATTGGGAAAGCTGAACCAGTGGGGAACACCCACAATCTCATTTGTTTTGGTAAATGGCCAAATCTAAGTTCCAACAGGTAAATTGGAATTTTCTGAAAGGTGTTTGATGTGTTTTTGTAATTATTATCATATCCTCAATATAAAAACAATAACAACTCTATTGTATTGCATCTTTGATGCATTACTTTTTTATATCTCACAGGTATGGAAAGGCATTGCTTGGCTTGTCCAGAGAAGAAAGCGGCGTTCTTGGTGATGGTGTGCCCGGGTCTGGCAATGCCGATGAGGAGGAAGAAGATAATGAAGGTATGTCAACAAACACAAGGGTATCACTATCATATTCATTATTTTAGCCTAGTTCTAAACATAGGCCGCCCCAATTGTCCCCACATTGACCAGTCCCGTGCATCTCACATACAAGGGTATAATTTTTTTTTTCTGGATCCATTTGTATGTGAATACGGTTAGAGCAGAAGCTTAAAACACCATAGTTGGGCATCAGCTAGTTATAGTCCTCGCCAAACTTCTGGGCCGCCCTGAAGTTTGCTTTCAGATGCGCAAGGCACGGATCGGTGCTGTTATTGTATGAGATTCACTACTGTGCAGCCATTGTAGTCAACTTCAGGGTGGTCAAGAAGTTTGGCGAGAACTATAGATAGATATTTCATAAGTATGAAGTAGGCTCAAAATTAAAATCTATAACTGTTATGTTAGGGGGGTTTGGTTTGCGCACTTAGTCCCTCAAATGGACCTTTGTATGTGGAAAATCTATAACTATGTAGTTGTTCTCTCACGATTTATCTACTGAATGTTTGAATTCTATACATATTATGTGTCTTTTAGAACAAGAAGAGAACGGTGAGAATGGTGAGGCTGAGGCAGAAGATGTAACAGAGGCGGAACCAGAGAAAGAGAAAGAAAATGGAGATGTAGAGAAGAAGAATGAAGCTGAGTCCACTTCCAAGGATGATGAACCCGCCAGCAGTACTGTGGCTGAAGAAAATGAAGAACCTGTGAGTTTTAGGAATATGATAATTAATAATAACAATAAATTTATTATTTATCTTATATTAGGGCAATTATTATTCTTTGTGTCTTCTGTAATTAGCTTGCAAGTAATGCATTTCCATACATTAAGGCGGTTATTATGTTTTGTATCTTTTGTAATAGGTTGAAAAACATAAGCCACCTTCTAGTCACCAATTCATAAGCTTTCATTATATCTTCCGAATTATCGAATGTCAACACTGTGTTTTAAGAAACAAAACTTTTTTTTTGTTATCTTGATTAACCGGTTGAATCGTGGTTGAATACATTCCCCGGCACGTAACTTGGCAAGGTTTTGGCGTAGTGGGGGTAAATTCTTGCATAGTGCACTTAGCGCTACAAGACAATGGTCACTTTTGTTGCTTGTCATTATAAAATATATACAGTTAAAAGGTTAAGAAATTTGTCTTTTTAGGGTTCCGTACGCAAAGGACGAACGACTCTTGCCAAGTTACGTGCCGGCAACTGTACCATAGTTACCAAAAGAATTAAAAAGTTATTGTCCGGCGTGGATCTACATTTCGGGCACTTAGGTGTTACCAATTTTTTTTCAGTATCAATCAAAGACACACAGCTAGAAAATCTATTCTAGATCTTATGGTGTCACCATAAGACCTTAAACACATCAGCATTATGCTAAAATTGTACTTTTAATCAAAAGGGAACCACAAATGGCGATCATGACGAATCGGCAATGAACATTGATGCTGAGGCTGAGGAGGATGTTGATAACCTGCAGCTAGCCTGGGAGATGCTCGGTAAGCTCCTCCACCTTAAGACAATGGTTTGCTTACATAGGCAACAGAAATTGGTAAATTCTTGGCTATTTGTATAATTATATTGCAAGGTGTTACTGGGAACAAGAATTGATACAATAAAATTGATTGCCTGTGTAAGCACACCTTTATGTTTGACAGTATGAAAAAAAAGTAAAACTATATTCGTTAAGATCACTTTACTGTTTAGTTTCATAGAAATTAGAAAGCAAATTACGTTTAGTACTTACAGCTATTTCACTTCTGGTTTCTCCCCGTGAATCGATTTCTAGATTCTCCTCTAGGTCTGCAGCAGGTCCGTATGTTCAGGATATACGGAACGGTGCTTGATAGCCACCCGGGTGACATGAGACGTGATTATCGATGTGTGATGTGCCCCGACGTCTCCCGCGGATATCCTACCGACTGCGCCAATTAATTATCCTAAAAATGGCCATTCCAAGTCGATGTTGGAACATGGAATGGTTACAACTACTAACTACAACTAGCTAACCTACAGATGTCCATTCCAAGCCGATATTAGGACATGGAATGGTTACCATAATTAAATATGCTAACTACAACTAACTAGCCTACGAATCCATCCTACTCGAAGTAGGAATATGGAATGCCTTCTTTTTAAAAGAAATGGTCTTAAATATTAGTTCGGCCTCGATTGATTCCTTGACGTCATGGCTGAATCGGTTTCAAGGTAACTGCACCATCAGTAACTTCCTATATTCATGCTACGTAGTTTTTGTGTCAGCAAATGTCTAGCTACGTGCGTTGGCATTCAAGGTAACTGCACCGTTGCAAGTCTATGAATACTTAGTGTTTGCAATATCAGCAGATTCCTAGGCATATGTAACAAGCATGTTTTTTAGATTTAGACTTACAGGAAATGAGCCTGTGTCCCAGCAGAGGGAGTGTTTATTAGTTTTACGTGCAAACTGTAGTTCTGAACCAATATGATTACAAATTGCCATAATAATGCTGCATAATATCGGGCTGGTGTCCGCAGTTCGTCGTCTAAGCTCGTATTTTGCCTAATTTACGCAATTTTCTTTTATTCGAATTTCCAAAATTTGCTCCCAAACACTTTGATTTTTAAAACTTTTTATTTCTGTGTCACACTCACGCCACCAAGACAAAGAACAATGGCAGGTGTCCATACATTGTTTTAGCTGAGATTAAATTCAAAAGTCTTTAAATGAATAATATCTGGTTTAACTCAGGGTGATGTTCTGAATTAGTTTGTGCAAAAATTTTTGTTCGAGAATGTAGAGAATAATAGATATTCAGTCATAAACTTTTGTAGGTTATGTCTGGGTAACTTTTAATAATGTGTTTAATAGGTAATATTATTCAATTTCGTGGCAGTAAAAGGGGAATATCGCATTAGTATTTCCCTTACCTAGTTATTTTAGCATGAAATGTGTAGTATACTCTTTGGAAAGAGTATATTTATTTAAACTAAGTGACTTTGACGTGTATCAAAAGGTTGTCGTCAACAATCAGTCATAAACTTTTGTAGGTTATGTCTGGGTAACTTTTAATAATGTGTTTAATAGGTAATATTATTCAATTTCGTGGCAGTAAAAGGGGAATATCGCATTAGTATTTCCCTTACCTAGTTATTTTAGCATGAAATGTGTAGTATACTCTTTGGAAAGAGTATATTTATTTAAACTAAGTGACTTTGACGTGTATCAAAAGGTTGTCGTCAACAACCAAGCTATATTTTTTTAGACTTGGGTACTAGTCTTTTTGCCAATCATTAATTGAGAGTAATTCATTTATTTCTACTACACTATAGTCATCGGCACGTAACTTGGCAAGGTTTTGGCGTAGTGGGGGTAAACTTGCGCATAGTGCGTGAACTGACCAACCACCATATAGAGCGAACGGGACGTGGACACGACTTGATTGGTCAGTCGATCCTTGTGTCAACTGACCAACCAATCGCGCGCTCGGAACCCCGCGTCCCGCTTGGTAACCAAAGAGACCTAAAAAATTACTTGTGCGCATCTAACGACTCTTGCCAAGTTATGTGCCGATGACTATACAATATTCTTACCTACCTGCAAGGAACATCTACTACACTTCGACATAAACTGTATTGTTAACTCATTTACTGCAATAAATACAATAATGATATTATTACTTAATATAGTTACTACTTGTTAGATATATAGATAAAATATATAATGGCAACACTACGCTAAAGAAATGAACTAAAAAATTAAATAACTTTTTATTTATTATGTTTTATTTTAATCTATTTTGGACCTGGCCTAATTATACTTTAAAAAACATAGACAATTAATAGAATGTCTTTCGTATATAACTCACTTCCAGACGCTCAAATTTAAGTCAGCTAAAATTTCGCCATTGTTCTTTGACGACTTATCTTTTATCCAAATCGGTCCATCCGTTTTTTAGTTACGAGGAACATAAATACATATAAACCTCCTTTTATCATTCGGATAATAAATAATTCCTTTCTCTCCATAGACCTAGCCCGCAGCATCCTATACCGTCGCGTGCAGGACTGCGGCGGCGACGCGGCGCGCGCTCTGCTGGCCGACGTGCATCTCGCGCTCGGAGAGGTGGCGCTCGAGAGTGAAACCTATGACAAGGCGGTCACTGACATGCGTAAGTATTGTGCATCTCGCGCTCGGAGAGGTGGCGCTCGAGAGTGAAACCTATGACAAGGCGGTCACTGACATGCGTAAGTATTGTGCATCTCGCGCTCGGAGAGGTGGCGCTCGAGAGTGAAACCTATGACAAGGCGGTCACTGACATGCGTAAGTATTGTGCATCTCGCGCTCGGAGAGGTGGCGCTCGAGAGTGAAACCTATGACAAGGCGGTCACTGACATGCGTAAGTATTGTGCATCTCGCGCTCGGAGAGGTGGCGCTCGAGAGTGAAACCTATGACAAGGCGGTCACTGACATGCGTAAGTATTGTGCATCTCGCGCTCGGAGAGGTGGCGCTCGAGAGTGAAACCTATGACAAGGCGGTCACTGACATGCGTAAGTATTGTGCATCTCGCGCTCGGAGAGGTGGCGCTCGAGAGTGAAACCTATGACAAGGCGGTCACTGACATGCGTAAGTATTGTGCATCTCGCGCTCGGAGAGGTGGCGCTCGAGAGTGAAACCTATGACAAGGCGGTCACTGACATGCGTAAGTATTGTGCATCTCGCGCTCGGAGAGGTGGCGCTCGAGAGTGAAACCTATGACAAGGCGGTCACTGACATGCGTAAGTATTGTGCATCTCGCGCTCGGAGAGGTGGCGCTCGAGAGTGAAACCTATGACAAGGCGGTCACTGACATGCGTAAGTATTGTGCATCTCGCGCTCGGAGAGGTGGCGCTCGAGAGTGAAACCTATGACAAGGCGGTCACTGACATGCGTAAGTATTGTGCATCTCGCGCTCGGAGAGGTGGCGCTCGAGAGTGAAACCTATGACAAGGCGGTCACTGACATGCGTAAGTATTGTGCATCTCGCGCTCGGAGAGGTGGCGCTCGAGAGTGAAACCTATGACAAGGCGGTCACTGACATGCGTAAGTATTGTGCATCTCGCGCTCGGAGAGGTGGCGCTCGAGAGTGAAACCTATGACAAGGCGGTCACTGACATGCGTAAGTATTGTGCATCTCGCGCTCGGAGAGGTGGCGCTCGAGAGTGAAACCTATGACAAGGCGGTCACTGACATGCGTAAGTATTGTGCATCTCGCGCTCGGAGAGGTGGCGCTCGAGAGTGAAACCTATGACAAGGCGGTCACTGACATGCGTAAGTATTGTGCATCTCGCGCTCGGAGAGGTGGCGCTCGAGAGTGAAACCTATGACAAGGCGGTCACTGACATGCGTAAGTATTGTGCATCTCGCGCTCGGAGAGGTGGCGCTCGAGAGTGAAACCTATGACAAGGCGGTCACTGACATGCGTAAGTATTGTGCATCTGGCGCTCGGAGAGGTGGCGCTCGAGAGTGAAACCTATGACAAGGCGGTCACTGACATGCGTAAGTATTGTGCATCTCGCGCTCGGAGAGGTGGCGCTCGAGAGTGAAACCTATGACAAGGCGGTCACTGACATGCGTAAGTATTGTGCATCTCGCGCTCGGAGAGGTGGCGCTCGAGAGTGAAACCTATGACAAGGCGGTCACTGACATGCGTAAGTATTGTGCATCTCGCGCTCGGAGAGGTGGCGCTCGAGAGTGAAACCTATGACAAGGCGGTCACTGACATGCGTAAGTATTGTGCATCTCGCGCTCGGAGAGGTGGCGCTCGAGAGTGAAACCTATGACAAGGCGGTCACTGACATGCGTAAGTATTGTGCATCTCGCGCTCGGAGAGGTGGCGCTCGAGAGTGAAACCTATGACAAGGCGGTCACTGACATGCGTAAGTATTAAACAGTATTTCAATCTGTCCAGGCTATACCTACTCAACGACTGCCACGACTGCTTATAACTAACCGCCACAACCCAGTAACTGGGTGACACTGTGCCCCTTGGCCTTGGCATGATAGGTGTCAGTTTTTCTGATTTTTTACCCCCCGTTGTGGCTGTCAAAGACCAAATAAAATTACTGCTGGGACCAATGGCTTTTCATGCTTAGAAATCTCGGTAAGTTAAGATGGTTAAACTAGTTTTGCTTAACCTAGAATATCAACTGTTATTGCTTAAGACTTGAGATAGATCGTGGATATTCTCAAGTATTAAGCAATGTTTAAATTACTGAAGCCCATAATAATTTGCAAGACAAGTTGTATTTGCACACCATAACATGTAACAGTGCTTAAAAAATCTCGAATGCTGAGATTGTGTTGTAAGCCCTTTCTTTACAGAACAACATCCAACGTACTGTTAGGCAGGACCACAGATATAAATCTAACTAGATAACGCAAGTCCCTCCATCTATATGAAAACCAAGCTGCCACTTTTTCTCACACAAGTTTAAGAACAAATTTACTTACCAATGAAAGAAAACATTTCTAATGCCGCGGCCAACTTTTCGTATTGTCTTTACAGCTCAATATGGCATAATTAGGCATTTTTCTAGATTTCAGTGGATTTCCGGTACCGAAAAAGCAAAAGTACACGCGAAGTACATACAATCGCGCCGTCTCGTTAGATTCATATCTGTGTGCAGGACAGGACACAGAGAGACAACAAGTTGCGTGGGTAGAGTATAAAGCATCTGGTGTTTGTGATTGTTCTCAAGCAAATAAATGACGTTATAATGTGTATGTAAGATTTTCATTTCATTTTATACGATTTCCAGAGAGCTGTCTGGACCTGCAGAAGGAATTGTACCGCAGTGACGACAGGCGTATTGCTGAGACTCATTATCAAATTGGTAAGAAAAAATGTTTATTTAAATATCTTTTATAAATTTATGATAATATTTCAAAAGATAAGTGTGCATACAATTAGCCAACAAGATTGGTATAAAGTTGAAGTTTTAAAATTACAAGGTCAACGTTTTTATTTTTCGTCTTACAGGTTTGGCGAATTCTCTGGCATCCAACTTCGAAGATGCAATTACACACTTCAAGAATGCAGCCAACATTCTGGAAACTCGCATCAAGACATTGGAGAACCCCGCTGCCGTAGCTGACGACGCTACCGTCAAAAAGTTCACCACTGCTGACCCACTCTACTCTGTCGAAGCTGAAATCAAGGAGTTGAAGGAACTTCTGCCTGAAATTCAGGAGAAGATCCAGGATATGATGGACTATAAGGCTGAGGTAAGACCCTGCGATTGCATTGAGGCTACTAGGAAGATGCTGCGCAACATGATTATAAAGGAGAGGACCCATTGTCAGCTGGAATGTCAAGCTTAAGTTTGATGACATTTCGCTTTGTTGCAAACAGCTTTCGTCGCTAACAGCGAAATATAAAGTACAATTTGAGTATTTTGCAACAATTTAAATCTACTATCATTCTTTTAAAATATAATCATGTGACATAATAGCAAGCTTTGCTAATGAGGATAAGTAAAATGTTAACATTCCATGATATTGTGATATTTGTTAAAAAAAAAAGGAATTTGATCCTTAAATTGTTGTGTGCCAAATTGCTAAATCCATGCCACCGTTTGTGATATTGTGATTGTTAATTTTACTATTTGACTGTTACTATTAATCAGTATTATTTTTTGGAACTTTTGGAGTGAATGTGTGCCTTACTTTAAATATAAATTGTTGAAAATGTGATTTGAGAGAAAGACTAAGAAATGAACAGTTGATTTTTACCCAGTGTTGACTGAAAGGACTGAAAGTTGTTAATTAATCATTGTAATGTTAAGACTTGTATTCATTTGGAATGTGATATTGTAATCGTGTATTGTGACAATTTGAGAATCTGTGTTTATAGGCTGTATATGAAAATGCCTGAACATAATCCATACGTAAACATATTTTAGACTGATGAAATTGATGAAACTATAATCTCATCTAGCTGGCAGCTTTCCCCAGCAGCATTAATTATAAAATAATACTCGTAGTTATAAGCTCAATGTACTGATTTAATTTGATCTGAATCATGTTAGTTTTAAGCCAACATTTTACCACAAGGCCATTTTTCTATTGTGTTTAGCAACATTTTGAAATAAATTTGATCAAAATTGAACCCTGTGTGTTATTTCAGATAGAACCCAACACATGAATGGCCATGTGGTGGATTTGTTGCTTAATTATGTTATAATCATGGCCATTGATGTTATATTCATGGTTTTAGAAACTTTAACAGAACTTATTGGTCATATTCTTTGCCTCTGAACATAACAGTATCTACTAAAGTCATGTCGAACACTGCTAATATGAACATTACTCACAAATGGCGCCACGTAAATAAAGCCCTCTGCAGCAGAAGGACAGATAATGAAAATCCCGGAAAAGCAAAATCCCAGATTAGCAAAAGGACAGATATGCATAAAGGCAGAAGTACAGACCTATACAGAAAACAAAAATAAAATTGAATACTTACAATTGGTAAAATATAAGTTTTTAAACTGTCGTGGTCACTAACACTAACATTAGAAACGGGATATTTACCATGTTTACTGTTTTTTGTGAGTTCCCGATATTTCGGTGCTGTTGCAAGCACCATGATCACGGATAAACTGAAAAGTCATTGCGGGTGGGTGTTTATGAGGAGACATATCGGTCTACCCTCTTTCTTGTTCGTTTTTTGCACTCGGTACCGCTACCACTGTCACTCACAACTCGATTCTGCTCCCGACACACGAAACTCACTGTGTCCGCTCGCGAACTTTTTTCTGCACTTTTTCGGGTTTTACACAGCTGAACCACTGGATTCCAAGCTCTCGACAGTTGAAACCCATCCTCCCGGTTGAAATTCTTACATTTAGTAATCTCGATAGCTTCCCTCACCAGTCTAGGGATATAGTGGCGTTCTGTCGAAATGACCTGAGGGTTATGTAACTCAATCCAGTGGTCCAATCCTGATTCCAAAAGATGTTGAGCTATGGCCGATTTTTGGGTGTCATTGTTCTTTACCGCCCTGATATGCTCTGAAATTCGACAAGCAACCGTACGCTTCGTCTGACCGATGTATGACTTGCCACAACTACAATCTACTTTATAAACACCGGGCTTTTCCAGCGGAAAGTTGTCCTTCGGCGAACGCAGCATCTGTGACACTTCTCTGAAAGGAGTGAAGACAGTCTTTACGGCGTATTTCCGAAGAATGTTAGCAACCTTATCTGTCACTCCCCTCACGTACGGTAAAAATGCTGGCTGCCTCTCAACCTCGCACTTCCGGTGCTTACAACCAGTTTTTTGATTAGGTTGTGCAGTCTTCCCCGTATATCCGTTACTCTGTAGGACCCTCTGCACATGTGTTAGCTCAGCACGTAAATGTTCCTCGTCGCATAGATCATATGCGCGGTTGGTAAGTGAAGTCACTACAGAGTTCAGTTGTCGAGGATGGTGGTGAAAATCAGCGTGCAGATATCGATCCGTGTGAGTCAATTTTCTATACACTGTCTGACTCAAAGAACCGTCAGCACGGACCCCTATTTTCACGTCCAAGAAAGGAATTTGCCTCTCATTTTCCATCTCGTAGGTAAATTTGATTTTACCATGTATGCTATTAAGGTGTGCCAAGCATAATTCTACCTCATGTTGGTCTCCTTCAATGATGCCAAAAACGTCATCAACATACCTTTTCCATAGTTTGATAGGTGTAGGGGCAGTGGAGACCGCCAACAAAAAACGAACAAAAACCAACAAGAAAGAGGGTAGACCGATATGTCTCCTCATAAACACCCACCCGCAATGACTTTTCAGTTTATCCGTGATCATGGTGCTTGCAACAGCACCGAAATATCGGGAACTCACAAAAAACAGTAAACATGGTAAATATCCCGTTTCTAATGTTGGGGAATTGGTAAAATGTTATTTGAAAGTAGTTTTTTTTTATTCGTTATAAGCTCGCGTTTGACCACTATCTCGCCTGATGTTAAGTGATGATGTGGTCAAAGGTGAAGCACGCTTGCCTAAAAGTAACCTATTTACTAAGGCTTGAAGACTCCTAGGTTGTAACTATCAGGAAAAAAGACGCCGCGCCGGCAGGGAATTCCACTCCCCAGCTGTGCGCACAATGAAAGTATTTTCAAAACGCTTTGTGCGTATGGGTGGGATATCCACCATGTACCGATAGCGTATTGCCGTACGTCTTGCAGTCCGATGATGGAAAGGGCTAGGCTGAATCAAATTGTGCAGTTCCGTCGCACACTCCCCGAAATGTAACCGAATAGAAAACCGACAGGCTGGCAACTCGTCGTCGGTGTTCAAGGCTCTGGAGCTTTGAGTCGACCAGCGCATCGTTGCCGATCAGTCTCTTGGCCCGGCTGTCAATCGATTTAAGTGCATCACGTTGGTATTTGGCAGATCCGTGCCAGAGGTGAGAGCAGTACTCCATGTATGACCTTTAGATATGTAAAGCAAAGAGGTCACAAATTGATATTAAGGTTACTAAGGTTTTCTAACTTTTTTGACGGCGATAGTACATTATTTGCCTTTATGGAAATCTGTTCTTTTGCTAATCTGGGATTTTGCTATTCCGGGATTTTGTTTATCTGTCCTTTTGCTGCAGATGGAAATAAAGAGGTGAGTAGTCGTGACTAGAGCATTATCGCGAGCATTACAATGTAATGTGAAGTCCTTACAAAAAAAAACAACAGAAAAATGCTCAGTTTCCTAAAGAATTGCCATGTAATGTAACGTTCTTGCGAATGTTCGACTCTGCGTTCGACGTAGTTACCTGTAACATTTCTTTGTACCTTGCGTTCATTATTAACCTCACTCCACGTCACCCGCGCTCGTGTCTGCTCAATAAAATGTTACACCAATACGCTCGTTGGTTTAAAATCAGGTTGTAACAAAACATCAAGCGTCATGTTCGAAGTGTCGATCGATTTAATTTAAAAACAGCGAATGCTCGATGTTCTGTTACAAGTAAATGCTCTAGTCTACACTCACCTAAGAGCTTGCTCAGTGCGGGTTGGCAATTTCAAACTTATTAATATAATGCCTCACATTTCACGATGTGTTGCACTTGCATTGACATTGCTATTTCCAAGATAAATTTAGATAGTACGTGGAAATGGTACTTGCCTGCATTATTTTGAACCCGCGACCTCAAGCATGAGAGGGGAGAGTTCACCAATAAATACACACAAAACAGACTTCGCCAACCTGCAACCTGATCAAGTCGAATCATTCAGTATTGATATAATCAAGTAGGCATTGTAAAATTAATATAATTTAATATTGGATGAAAAAAAAAACCTTCATCACGGGGTCCCAGCGCTAAGAAAGAAAACTTGGTTCAAATAAATCTCACTAGATGGGGCGATAGGCACCGATTTGCTATTGAATTGTGTGTAATATTATTAATTTCTGGAATAGAACATAAAAAATTTATGTTCTTATTTAATTAACTCTCCTAAGCACAATATTATGGAATATTGGGCTCTTAATTCACATTTCAAAAATTATTTGAATGGATCATTAATAACGGATCATTAACAACGGATCAAAATTGATGCTAATAGATGGCGTGGTTTTAAATTTGTATCTTGGTATTGCATTTTGGTACAATGAAACTGTCAAAACGTGCAAAAAAGTACTATAAAACAAATTGTCACAGTATTTCAAGAAAAAAAAATCAAGAATCGAGTAAACCCTTTTACTTGCAAGTTGCTGTTAACACCATCTGTCTATCGCCGTGGAACGGAACCGAACGCGATCGATATACAAAAAATAATCAGATATCAGACGAAAAACGCTTGTTACGTCGGCACGGTTTCTTTGTATGGGATGAGGCATCTGTATGTTAGGATTATATTATCTGTGCCTTCATATTGTATCGTCAATCAAAAACAAAAAAAAAAGTGCGGTCGACTCCTGTCAGGAACTGAGTTTCACGCCTCACGCCTTTTCTTCAACTCCGAATATTATTTGATATGAATATTTTAATTAATGAAAATAATCTTTTACGAAATTAGTATGTGTTACATCAGAATTCTAATGCAAAAGAAAACTTTACTAGCCAGTAGCAGTGGCTTAGTCAGCTCAATAAATTCCCACCATGTCCACGTCTCGAGAGCTCATAACGCTTTTTCGTTACTTGAAGATTTCTACTAGGCAACTCCTACCGAAAACCATGTTACGGAACTTATTTCCAAAAATAAAATTTATACTTCATCTTTCCACAGACAATAAAACGAGTACGCGAATCTCTTTGCTCCACGAACGGCGCAGGCTCGTCCTCTTCCAACGGGGCTATAGCCAGCTCTTCGGGCTCCAGCTCTTCAGGAGCCAGTTCGTCAGCGCCCAAGCCGGCTGCCACCAACATTTCGCACCTCATCAAGCGCAAGCGGAAGGCCAGCGAGGGGGAAGCGGAAGCCGCCGCCTCGCCCGCTAAGAAAGTTAGCACCTCTCCAGCTAAAAAGGCGAACACGTGAATACAGCATAGCAACACACTTTTACTAACCTGTAAGGGCCTTGACGCGATTGTAAATTATTTCGAAAATCGTTTTAAACGGTATGTAAACATTCTTTGAGCCAATTAGTTGATGCTAAAAAAATATTTGTGTTTAGTTATTTTGAAGGTCTAAAAATTATGTTTCAGACTCCTCCATTAATTTAAAAAAAAATATATATGTACTTCAGAATAATATTATTAAAAGCCTTCTTGTGATTTATAATGGACGCAGTAATTATGATGAATAATTACGAATGATTGCTCAAAATTCACTTGCCTCTTACAATATTAACTAATATTATAATGACATAAATTGTTTGTTTATGTATGTGTAAAATGTAACTCATTTCTAAAAATTCATTAACTGATAGAAAACTAGGTACACTATTAGCGAGTGCCGTTAAACATAGTCTAATTCGCGGGCTGAAGCTACTATCATATAGAATAGAATATACTTACTTTATTTCTCTCTAGCTTTATTCCCGCGGCTTCGCGTGGCCCACCCCGCAGGACCCATTATTTTTACGAGATTCTTAAGAAGAGTGAATGGGTTTCTTCTAGGCGACCGTGCTTCACCGTCGACCTCATCATCGCTTACCATCAGGTGAGATTGTGGTCAAGCGTGAGCCTATAGACGGAATAATGGAATGAAGCTTTCCATAGGTGAAATATTTTTTAAAATTAGAAGAATTTCTTAAATTGGTTAAGTAGTTTTTGAGTTTATCCATTTAAAACAAATAAGTCGTTCTTTATAAAAAAAGATAAAATATTTATCTGTGACCCGCACATGTGACGTAGACACGAGAGATAAACGAAAATTTTAACAATAATAAATAAACCCAGTGCAAGACCAAAAGGTAAAATATTCCTTGCTCATAATATTCTAGTTAGGCGGCTGAAATAAAAGACAAATATAGAAAGCAGTTCTCCTCGAACTTGCACATAGTGTAAGGAGAGTCTATCTTAAAATAAACTTATCTGGCTCAAAGATGAATAAATTAGGACTAAATTATTTTAAATATAGATACGCGTCGAGGCCCAAATATGTAATCTTGTGTACAAAGCGTGATCGTCAAATGTTTAAGTGAATCTACTGTTTAAGTGAACCAGTATATTTTTATGAGGACACTAAGGTTGCCTGTCTATTTGAGCTAGCGAATGAGTGGAGAATACGTACAGCAGAGTTTCCCTTTCGACTGAAATGCTCAAATGTATAGTACCATTATTATCGCGTTTGTACCTACATAGATGAAATGTAAGAGAGATAAAGCGACTAATGCGCCAGTATAAGTTGTCTTTTTTTGGAATTCTGATTGGACCGCATGACCGCGTCAAATGTTTGCTGCTGCGTATGAGTTCTATAGAGCACATCGCGAATTTAAAAAAGTGACAGATATTGGCCGCATAACCTCTTTGTTTCTACATAGTATTCAATTTTGTGAGGGTACTGCTCAGTCCCCTTATCAACCCACTGGAATTTGATTTTAATGGGGTTGTATCGATTAATTCTTAATACCTCTGCCCAGTTTAAATGGACAGGCAGCCTAATAGATGTATGAGTCGTGTTGTGTTTGTCAGACAATAGTTAGCTTGGTTGAATGGGTCACGATCGTACCCCAGATGTTTGCTAGCAATGCATGTACACAAGCGTTCTTTCCAAGTGAGTCGAGCAGACTGCCAGTGCCAGGCGGGTGGCGGGTGGCGGGCGGCGAGTCCAAGCGCCCGCCAACTTCCAGTGAGATTTATCTGTAAAACGTTATTTGAGGCTTTTATCTAATTGTTTAGCCTTACACATTTACAATATATTATTTTGTTAAAATTGACTGAAAAATCAAAGAATCTATTTCATAAAGTTTCGCTTCACTTGAGTTACACAGAATTATGGTAGAAATTGTGTTTCATTTAAAACTGATAGTAACTGTTGTTAAAATGTAAAAGAAGTATTTAAAAAGCGATAAATTATCCATGTTAAATTCTACAACGGAGAGTAGTAATTATCTATTGAATGTTCCCTTAATTAAGCAGTTTATTGTTGTTGTCTGATGAACATTTGAGTGTTATGCGACATTATGACAGACTGAATTATTTAGTACCTAACTACCTATCCAGTAAGAGTCAAACACGGTCAAATAACTGTGCACCTCGCTGAAATGTGACCCCCCCCGCCAACCCGCGCAGCGCCCCGCGTTTGCTTCATGCGCCAATAGCGAGAGTAGTACGTCAGCACAGTTAAAATATACAAACAGTATGGAAACTACCTACAAACACTCGAAACGGCACACTCACACAAACATACGCACCGACGAGACCCTTACGCAGCGTCCGCAGTGCTGAGTGCTGCTGCTGTCAGTACTGAGCACCGCGACGCGACGAGTGGTCACGTATGTTTGTGTGAGTGTGCCGTTTCGAGTGTTTATAGGTTGTTTCCATATTGTTTGTATATTTTTACTGTGACGTCACAGCACCAGGTGCACAGTTAAGTTGACCGTATTGTAGTATTATTATGCACACACACACAAAAGTACAGTACACACCAAAAATGCTTCCAGTATCGCTTTCAAGAAACAGGCAACTTCTAATATTAAAGTTACTTAAACTTTCCTTACCTTTTGAGCAAAGCAGACATGTTGCATCGATCTCTAATAATTTGCGATAAGTACAAGGATTGATGGTGATCCTAACTGCATCGGTATACATAACGCGAGTTGTGCTTCACTAATGCTAATTGCTAAGTGCCCAAAATCAACATTGTGATGTTCTTAGCTTACCAATGAACGTTCAAGAGACCGCATCAGCTCGCACCATGTCTCCACAGGTGGTAGTAAAGTGACAAAATATGGAGAGCGTACATTGGTGGCACATCGAGTTTTTGAAAACATTCGACGTTATAGAGCAACGTCGTCTCTCACGTCTCTCGTACCTGTGTATGTCTCATTCTAAAGCCCGATATGTCATATGTACGCTCTGGTACGTACTAAAATAGCCGATGTTGAAGTATGTTTACTTCTTTCGTGTATATTGCGCGACACGTAAGTTGAACCAAAATGTATTATCGTTCTATTGAAATTAAACAATTTAAAATGAAATAAATCCCTTTTCTATGACCTTACCGTTTACAATATACAAATTGTCAACGGTTAGGTCTTATAGAAAGGATTAATTTCGGTTTAATTCGTTTAATTTCAATAGAACGATAATACATTTTGGTTTAACTTACGTGTCGCGCACTATAACCTGTGATGCAATCTTGTTTAGCTTGATACTGAGTTGAAGCCAAATTTAACCTTGGTGTGTATTGTGATAAACGACAACTATTTACAAAAATGCGTTGTAATCGTGCGTTTCTTTTGCTGCACAATCTTTATACAGAGATAATATTAAGTAAATAACATGTTAATCGTTAATAACTCTTTCTTTATTACAATTATGATAAGACTTAAGTTTTTTGTCAGCGAATACCTATACTTAAATCAATTTAATTACATTTTTGTGCGTTTTGTTTATCGACGGGAAATATAATGAAATCTCATATTTTCGTCGATAATTTGGTACCTTCCAGTCCAAATTATCGACGAAAATATGAGGTAAGTAGAAAACGTTGCAAACAATAATTTTAAGCCTGTATTTAAGTTCTTGATAACTATTGTTGTAATATCGTCATTTCAGACTTTGTTTACAATAAAATTGATAATTTTGATATACTTTGATTTTTTATTTAAATTTTACTAGTTTACAAGCTGCCGCCCGCGGCTCCTCCCGAGTGAAGATCGAAATTATTCCAGAGGAACCTACTACCCGGATAAATTTTTGTGCAAAATTTCATACAAATCTGTTCAACCGTTTTTCGTGATTGAAATGCAAGCATACAAACTTTCACATTATAATAATATTAGTAGGTTTGCTTTCCTTGATACATTTCAATTTCATTGATCCTTATTTCAGTAGTATCTTTATGAGAAGTAATTAAATGTTTAGCAATTATAAAATTTTGTGAGCCACAAAAAAACAGCATTTAAATAATTTAGTCGGCATACATACATTTTTGCAATTAAAAAAATCAGGCAGCAATCCTTGTTCCGCAAATAATTTTGACATGAGTTTGCATAATAAACATTCAGTCCGCAAAATAACTACTTGATCAGCAAGATTTCATGATTAATCAGCAGAGAAAACATGTCGCAGTGTATTTGATTGGTATTCATATTTAAAACATGGTGAGCAAAATAACTAATTGGATTGCGTTTGTGTTGAAAAATCGGCAATGTATGTTAAAAGCGCAGTGGGGCTCCGTCGACTCTGTCCCGTAACTACAAATCTAACTTCCCCTATTCTTTATTAAAACCAATGTCAATTTTTATATGCAGCTGAAAATGAATTTCTTTGCTTGCCCTCTGAGTGCTTAGCAACATTTTATTAAACAGGAGCAGCTCATTGCAGCATATATAATTAATATCACAGCCTACCCCTGATTAATATGCTGTACAAAAATAATTACAGCCATCCAGAATGACATAAATCGCTGATTGATTTTGGAATGTTTACTGGCCATGAGTTGCTGATCAATTAGCTATTTCTACTCACAGATTATATTTTTCTGCTCACAAAAATACGAATACTATGCTAACCATTTAAATAACACCCTATCTTTAAGTTAAACCAAACATATTAATTTTGATAAAAATCTACAATACTTTAAATAGACAAAACTTATGAAAACTAAACTTTAAAAAGCGTTTTTCATCGGCTGACAGAATGGTTTAGAGATCTTGGATGTAGTTTTGAATATTGGAATGGAACATACTTTTTGGCGGGAAAGTCTTGTGAACTCTTGTGTTTTGGTTTGTTCGTGTAATTTACAAGGAAGTGTGCTAAATCGAATAAAGTTGGGTTTTATTGTTATTGTAATCCTTTTCAATAAAAATCTGCATAGCCTTTTATTTTTTTATTTTTTTAACTCGACCCTTTCTAGTCTAACCGGATTCAGCTGGATAATAGTATTTTACATGGAGCGACAGCCTACCTGACCTCCACAACCCAGTCGTATCCTCTTCAAAGACCTGTAGGTAATTTATTCAAGGCATGTTAATATTATAGGGTCTTGATCTTGAAATAAGTCCCTATAATTTCTCGTAAAACTCCTTCTAAAAAACTTCATTCCGCAGAGGAAAGTAATATATCGCTTCATTTCCTGTCATGAAAAGAAAAAGAAATCACGACTGTCAAATTAAGAAGTATCTTACAACAAAGTTTTTAGAAATTTTTGTTTCGTTCAAAATAAATAACCTGCGGTCATGGCTACCGGCGCGGATCCGCCGAACGTCTTACCGAAGCACATGACCTATTCCAATTCTAAGGTGCCGATCTTGGGTGCTTTGATTGACTACGTGGATACTAGTGTTCAGTATCTAAGAAGGAAGACTTTCGCTCAAGCGGAGAAGCTTAACGAGAAGGCGACAAGGGCGACGCTGTCTGCGACCTTCCTAGCCGGAGTGTGCCTCATGTTAGGCGTCGCATGTAACTTCAAGTTCGAAGTGGTAACTTTGGATGAGGAACCACTCCGCAATGATTTGCATTACATGCTGATGAGCAGGGAAGATAAGTTGTACATTGACGATATCGACGTGACGCGTAAGTGTTTGATAATACAGGCTTTATTGATCTTTTCCATGATATTCGATCGATATGATAACAGGATAAACATGTTTTTGTGAACTTTGAATGTTACGCAATACCTATTTGTGTGGTGAGCTCACATAATAAGTCTCTTTTAGGTGCTAAATTCTTAACTACCTATCTATACTCTATACTAATATAATAAAGAGGAAAGATTTGTATTTTTGTATGTAACGAATATACTTAAAAACTACGGGACCAATTTAAAAAAATCTTCCACCGTTGGAAAGCTACACTATCCCCGGGTGACATAGGCTACTTTTTATACCTGTATTCCCACGGGAACAGGAACTACGCGGGCAAACCGCGAGGCGTCCGCTAGTTTATTATATTGCCATACGAGTTCAAAATCCAGTGTTGTGGCATTCCAAGACGGCTATCTGTCTGTTATCATTCTAAAAATAGATTTTGGATGTCTATCAATTTATGTCTAGTCATGTAATTACATAAGGAAGCTAAACGAGCCACATTGCAGGCTAGGCTGGAATTTGTTACATAGGTACCTAATGTAGGTATAGGTAGGTGCATTGATGTACTGCGAGGTACGTTGGTCAGGTACCTAAAGTTTTTTTTTATACTGTGTGTTAGAGAATAAGTAAGTAGCCATAATATGTTAAAGTACCTAATGTTTTAATCTCGTGTTGTTACAGGAGTGAAGTGGTGTGTGGAGGCATCCGACAGCCTCGTTGTACTAATTAGCAGTCTGCTCATATGGAACTCATCGAACGTGGTAGGTAACTTTCTTATAGGTTTGCTTACTCTAAATAGACATAGGTAGATAAGTGTGTAGATAGGAATATATGTACTTAGAATAAAATGCTTCTTGTCGGATTATTTTATTTTTAATAAGTACTTACCTACACACCTATATCAGTATGCTCTTGTAGATAGATAAGATAGGTAGGTTTTGGAAAAGGAGCAATAAAAATGAGATAGGGTTCAGCAAATTGAACATTATGTTTAATTAATGAGTAAAAATATGCACATTATCTAATATTAACTTACAATTTAATAACAGCCTTTCCAGAATTCTCACCATTCAACATTCCTACAAAAGCGTCGAAGATATTTTCGAAACCTTCAGTAATGTGTTCCCTAGGCTTTAACTGTCCACTGTGAATCCACTTGATGATTTCAGCAAATGCTTCCGGCTGGCGGTCCATCCACCGCCACACTAAGAAACCTTCAATTTTCAATTGATGGAATACTAAAGCAGGTTGTAGGATGGTTGCCTTGGGCAACTCGTTATCGTTGTAAGAACTGATGGCGCCGCAAACTGAAACTCTTCCGTAGTCGTTCATTTGGTTAATGATCGTCGAGCTCAGCTCTCCACCAACATTGTCGAAGTAACAATCCACGCCCTTGGGAGCAGCTTCTTTTAGAGCTGCCGCGATGTCAGCAGTCTTGTAGTTGATCCCCTTGTCGAAACCGATTTCCTCGAGCCACTTCACTTTATCATCAGAGCCAGCGAAACCGATTACTTTGCAGCCCTTGATTTTTGCGATCTGGCCAACAAGAGAGCCAACCGCCCCGGCAGCGCCGCTCACAACCACTGTTTCACCAGCTTTAGGCTTGCAAATTTCCAGAAATCCGAAGTACGCGGTAGCACCTGGCATGCCGACAGCACCAACTCCCAAAGAATTTGATAAACCTTTCAAGTTTGGTAATTTGTAAACCTTTCCGGTAGTATCTTTGGTGTCATTTGTATCGATGATGCAGTAGTCACACCAACCTTTGTGGGATACGACCCTGGTACCGACCGGGAATCTAGGATCTTTTGAATCTTCTACTAAGCCAACTTGGAAACCAAACTGGTCATACGGAGTTGGATAACGTCTGCTGTAAGCCCGCATGTAAGGGTCCACACTCACCCACTCGACTTTGACGAGGATCTCTCCATTCTTGAGCGCCGGTAACTCGTACTCCACAATTTCGAAATCTTCACGTTTGGGTACACCGTCGAATGTTTTTTTAACAACGTATTTCCGTGCCTTCACCATTGTGATATATCGTACACGAGACGCTTCAAGTGACTGAGTTTATAAACAAGTGGAACATAGTATATAACCGGTCAATAGTGCTATCGTCATTGTGTGTCACGCGGAACGTTGAATTGAAAGACAAGACAATAATATCATGCTTACCTACTCACTCTTACAGCGTTTCATAGTGTGCAGACTAGTGTGGAGTACGGCGATATTGCCGCTTGAAGTTTTTGTTGATAAAGTAGTAGGTATAAACTTACCCGTTAAAACCATATGTTAGGTTAGGTAGGTTTTATAATGGCGATAAAGAGCTTGAAAAACAATATATCACGGGAATTTAACGCGATGATTTCGATTATTTATTTACCTATTTCACCCGACGTTTAAATTCCCGTGATATATTGTTTTTCAATTATGAAACGCGAAAGTTTTAAAGTTAATAATAATGTTAATGTAATACTGAACCACTAACTCATTATAGTATCGACCTCTGAACTTACTGGGAATGGCTCGTATGTAGTTATTACATATATGTACAGTTGGTTAGTTGGGTATGTGTCTGGGTAGTGTCTACTGTAGAGGGCGATATTTAGAACTTGTTTGAGATCATTTTATTTTCCCCTTTTTTCTTTTTCGAGAATAATTTTGCATAATGCGTCAATTTAATCGATTTGTTATTCACACACGGTATGACTTGCTTATCATTTTTATTTGCAAGTCATTGTATGAATATGTAGGTATATAAATCATATTTAACGGATTTTAATTAGCAGACAGATGATAAGAATAGCCGTGTTTGGTCTAGCCTCAGACCATTGTTGGTCTGAGGATCTAGCCTAGCTTGGTCAACTTTAGGCGTATCAAGTAATTTATCATTATCCAGAATTTTTATTTCATTGTCCGAAATCTGAAATTGATCCAGTGACTTTAATAGATTTTTAGTTGTAGCACATCTAGAAGGAGTGTTATTTTTACCCGGCTGCAAGGAAAGGGTTATGTTTTTCGCGCGTATCTTGTATGTTTGTATGTATGTATGTGTGTATGTATGTAATATTCTTTATTACCTCGTATCTTCCAAACTACTTGACGGATTTTTATAATAAAGACATCGATAGATAAGTCTTGACCGCCCAAGTGTTCTTAGATAGGTGAAGTTAAAAAAAAACAAACATGGCGGATTTTGGGCGCCATATTGTGCGGGTCCCAATATATTTTTTCTTCCAAACCCATCGAGTGGGGTATCAAAATGAAGGGTTTTAAGAGCTGATTACAGAAATACATACCACTTATATGTTTAAAAGTAAAATGAAAAAAAAAATATAACTAAAAAGTTGTAAATAAAAAAAGTTAATTTAATAATCAAAAAGCGAACTAAAAAGCTGTAAACAAGAAAAATTCATGCTGTGCAGTCGGAGGATACATATTCATGAACTGGCTGACCACCTGATCCTCCGACTGCACAGCATTATTTTTTCTTGTTTACAGCTTTTTAGTTCGCTTCTTAAGCAGTCGGGTTTTTGATTTTTAAATTAACTTTTTTTTTATCTAATCCATCATGTTCATTTAAGCAAACTGTAATTATGTCTGCCAAAATATCTTTAGTTTTTTCATAATATTCACATTTTTTTACTCTAATAAACATTTATTATCTACTAGCTTTTGCCCGCGGCTTCGCACGCGTAGACTACATGCTTTTCCTTATCATATTTTAACAGTATGTAGAGAAAAATTAAAAAAATAATGTAATGCGAAAGTGTTTCTTAGGACAGACTTATACTTACCTACTTTATCATCAATACGCTCTATCCTTGTCCCGTCCCTATCCCTTTACTATTTCTGTGTTTATCCATGACTAATAATAAGTAATCATAAGCATAAGTAAGTAATTAAATTAAAGTATTTCCGTAAAAACAAAATTTTAAACCATTTTGGATGTTGACGTGTATTCTTCATCGAAGGTTGACGCCAATATCACCAGACTATTTGATGAGCTAACATGTGAACACGCTACATAGATCTGTCCATGGAAAAAGCAATTCTCCCTCAAATCTACACCAGCATACTTCAAAGTTTGTCCTTGAGCCTTATTAATTGTCATGGAGAAGCAGATTTTCCCGCCCCTATTTAATTCCTATATTTATGTGTTGAGCCATTTTATAGTTACCAACAGACTTTAAAGTATTGAAAGTATTTTTAATAATTTTTCCTTTGTATAAGAAGGACTTTTGTACACAACATTTCATCCCCAAAATTCGATGATCCTAATTTCAAAACTGACCGACTTTCATACAAACTTTCATCCCCTAGTTCACCCCCTTAGGGGTGGAATACACAAAAATCCTTTCTTAGTGGATACCTGCACAGTATAAAGTATCTATGTGCAAAATTTCAAGTCTAGACGATTTCATTATATTCATGACTTTATCCCCCTTTTCCCCCCTAATGGGATCTTCAAAATCGCTGAGACACGTGTAAATTATTTTTTAACTATAGGAAATCAGGTTATGGACGTTAATTAAAATGCAGACTTTGAATTTTAAATGTTCGTTATATTCAAATTAACGATTTCACAAGGAAGTTTTTGTGTCTGTCTCCTAGCACAGGTAATAGAAAAAAAAGGAACGAACTGAGAGCGGTTGTTGGTTTTATAGTGAACATGCTGCCAGTGTTGCCATTACTTGAAATGTATCGATTAATTTTTGCTCACATAAAATCGACTAAATACCAACATTAACCTTCAGCCTAAACCCAAAATATGAAGACCCTGACTTTAAAACTGACGGATTGTCATACAAACTTTCATCCCCTATTTCACGCCCTTAGGGGTGGAATTTCCAAAAATCCTTTCTTAGTGCTCACCTACACTACTAAAGGAACATACGTGCCAAGTTTCATGATTGAAGCTTCAACCGTTTGGCCTGTGCGTTGATGGTAAGTGAGTGAGTCAGTCAGTCAGTCAGTCAGTCACTTTCTTCTTTTATATGTTTAGATAAAGAAACTACTCTGATGTAGACATGTTTAAAACATCTACAAAAAGCTGTAGTATCTTCTACAAAAGAGTATTATTAGTAAAGAGTGAACCTAATTAGTTGGTAATATATGTTAGTGCCGAGCCGATAAGGCCACAATTCTAGGTAGTAAGTAGTAGTTAAGCATCTACTTTTTAGGGTTCCGTACCCAAAGGGTAAAAACGAGACCCTATTACTAAGACTCCGCGGTCCGTCTGTCTGTCTGTCTGTCACCAGGCTGTATCTGATGAACCGTGATAGCTAGGCAGTTGAAATATTCACAGATTATGTATTTCTGTTTCCGCTATAACAACAAATACTAAAAGCAGAATAAAATCAATATTTAAGTGGGGCACACATACAACAATAGTACATTGTGATACAAGGGTGGAAAGTAGGTTATTGCAAACGAGCTGTCATTAACAAGCCCGAGCCGAAGGTGAGGGTTTTTAATGTCACGAGTTTGCAATAACCTACACGCCCGTGTATCACACGATATTTTTCAATACAGTTGTGGGAAATAGTAAAAACAAATCAGAGAATTAGATTTGTTAATTCACAAAAAAATAAAATTTTCGCGCGTTTTTGCAACTGGACATATTTTTTTACAACGAAAACAGCCTACACAGCCTATTCGATTTTTGACAAATGTTGATGTGAAAATAATTAAATTGAAACTGGTAATTAAATATATTAAACAACCATTTAAAAGACTTTTGAGAATTAAATGCTAAAATGTTCGGAATCATTCATTTTTCCTCTTATAAAATCTATTCCATTTTATTCCATATATGAAAACTCCTTGCTACTAAACTTTTTTAAATTGACTTATTAACTAAAGGCGCGTTTTTGCAACTGGAATTTTTTTACAACAAAAACAGTCTATACAACCTATTCGATTTTAGACAAATGTTGATGTGAAAATAATTAAATTAAAACTGGTAATTAAATATATTAAACAACCATTTAAAAGACTTTTAAGAGTTCAATGCTAAAACGTACGTAATCATTCATTTTTCCTCGTATAAAATCCATCCCATTTTATTCTATGGATGAAAACTCTTTGCTACTAAACTTTTTAAATTGACTTATAAATTTAAAACTAAACTGCAAAACTAATGATCGAGCTCGTAAACAAAAGTCACGACCGCGTAACAGAAAGATGCCTGTGTATAAGATTTAATTTTCGAATCATAATTATAGCCTCTGAAAGTACGCCATGTTTAACAACTGTATTGAAAACGTATTTTTTTTGCCGTTTTTGCGATAATGGTACGGAACCCTTCGTGCGCAAGTCCGACTCGCATTTGGCCAGGTGCATATTCTTCGACATTTTAGATCCTTCCGTTGTTAATCGAGATTGGTACTTTTATGCTGTTGGTCATTAATTTAGTTTTCGATGTGTTCATCTGGAGTCCAACTTTGTTACTTTCTCTTACCAGCTTTTCAAGCATTTCCTGTAGATTTTTTGGGTTATTGGTAACGAGAATGAGATCATCAGCAAAGCGCAGATGGTTAAATGTTGCTCCGTTTATTTTAATTCCATAGCCGTCCCAGTCTAGATTTCTGAAAGCCTGTTCCAGAGTGGCAGAAAAGAGTTTCGGCGACAGTGGGTCTCCTTGTCTCACACCCTTCTTTATTTCGATTTTTTCTCCCACTCTTTCTGTCTTTTTTATTTATTTATTTAGGATCACCAACGAGTTACACAACATTAACTTATACAGACAATATAGAAATTGATACACTTCTTGTTATGCACACTCAATTACAGGTAACTACAGCTTATACATGTTCGAGTTTACATGTTCTATATAAATATAATTTATAACATTAGGTACCATAAAATAAAAAAATAAAAAATTAAAATAACTGAAAAAAAAAACTGAATTTATACATAAAATTATAAAGATTAAATTAAAATACAGGTTATGTCAGGTTCAATTAAAATAAAGAAAAGATTCTGCCATATATGTATGTCGTCGCAAGCGATTCCAGATGGCAACATTACAACTCGTAGATTTCATAATGATTTCAACCTGTTAACTTCATTCTTAGTGGTTATTGGTTTGTTTGATGTATTTCATAATGTTTGTCAACCTGTAAACTTTACTCTGATTGGTTGTTCGATGAACTCCGCAGGAGGGCACTTAAAATGTGACGCTAAAGATGCGTGGATAAAATCGGTCGGCAGTGAACGCCAGATTGTTGAGATCATAAGACCGGGAATATTGGTTCATCGTACAATACGAGCCTTTGTTCTTTGACTGTAAATATCACCGAATAAACAATACTGTGATTTGTGCTTTAACCTAAGTTTTACTGGTTTACCCGAGTACCCCTACATCATGGAACCTACACCAAGAGAAGAAGATGTCCATGATATCGCTACGCTCACGCTGACTTGACGCTGGGTTGATGTATATGAAGGCGGCGTCATATACCCAATCATCATTATTAATATTAAAAAAATACAATTATAAATGTCAAATCAAAATACAGTTTATCTCAATTATAATTAAAATATAAAAAATGTCAAATCAAAACGGTAATGTCAATTAAATTAAAATACAGATAATGTCAATACAATTCAGATTAAATCAAAATCAACATTAACAATAAAATATAGATTCAATTAAACATTAAAGATCAAAGCGATGTTATTAATTATTTATTATAGGAGTGAAAAATTGGAGTGAAAAATCAAAGTCTTTAGCCTTATTATTATTTTAATTTTTTTCGGTGTAAATCATCCAATGACTTCTCCCGCTCTGGGTGAGGCGTGTCAGACTTTTACTGACTAAAACCCACCCGTGTTCCTTCAGTTGCTTGAGCCAGGGCCGCGGTAACTCTTTTTCAAATTTATCCGCGACCTAGACAGGCATCGGCCCTCGCGGACCCCGTCAGTTCTGCTGACATCTCTTTGAGGCGCGCGTGGAACACAACGCGCCGTCGACTCGGGCCTGGTCCTTATCGGACGGCGAGCTACCCACTACTCGCCGTCCACAGGCCCGCGCCTACGGTGGCCGGTAATCGGCTTGCGGCTCCCGACGTCCAGGGCGTCTCCTGCGGTGCTAGCTGTCATATTTGTGTAGATTTGGTTAATTAGTCTTATATACTTGTGTACGCCTTGATTCAGTAGTGCTTCCCATATACACGGATGTTTTAGCGAATCAAAAGCCTTGTTGTAATCTACGAATGCAAGGTAATACGCCATTCGGTACTGGTTGTATTTCTCAATAACCTGTTTTATCGTATGAATGTGGTCTAACGTAGAGAATCCACTGCGGAATCCTGCTTGTTTTTTCGGTTGGTTTTCATCTAATACCTTTGTAATTCGGTCTAGAATTTCAACATCAAGCTTATCGGGCGGTAGTTACCGATATCGTCCCTACACCTTTTTTGTGTAGTAAAGATAATCGTTGAAGTTGACCACTGAGGAGGTGTAGAATTTAGCGCCTGCTTGGTTTAGCACTAAACTCTGAATTGGATGATTTGGTTGACTTTATAATTAGAATGGTAATGGTTTGGATATTGGTTTAATGATAGGCAATAAAAATGGTTTTAAAAGTTATATTGAATACTAGTTAAAATAATGGTAAATGGTTAATCTAAGCTAAAGTAGCACTAAGATGGTTTGATTCGAACGTAGCGTTTGTCTATGTTTGTCTCTTTTTTTCATAGTTTTTCATAAGCATGAACGAAACACCCGACAGTTTCTTTTTCGTCTTAAATACGTTCTGTTTACGGTTTAAAATTCTTTATTTCTCAAAGATTACAAATCACTTACGAGGAGAAATAAAATATAAAACAAAATTTAAGTAATTTCAAGTACAGATGCGCATAGACGGTAGGTATTGTAAAAAAAATAAGAAATTACATTTCTGGGTTAGTTGATAATTTGAATTAACTTGGTCATTCGTGTTGACTAACGACAGCCTTTGAGCAGTTAAAAGGAACGGTTTACATGGAGTGAGTACGATAGTAATATGTTGAGACTGTTTAGAGTATACAAAGTCTATGATGGTCATAGAGTAAGTGAGATAGGACGATGCGACACACGTAAGCGAGTGAAAGAGGCAGTTATACAATGCTATCTTCGACTCCAACATTGACACAAAAATAGCAACTGCGCAGGGTCTTGCAGCCAACTTCAGAGACACAAAGATCCACTGTGACTACTATAAGTGCGTAGATATGTCGCAACTCTCAAAATTCACACTTGCCATAATATATCTAGCACAAACTGTTCTTGTAAAAATATTGAAAAGTGACTCATAAAAAGTACCTAGGTGTAATCGTTGATCAGCGGTTGTCTTGGCATACTCATACAGATATGGTCATGGCCCGTATGAGAAAACTTATCTGGATATTTAAGAACCTAAGACATGTGACACCAAAAAAATCTTAACTGAAATCTATATCTCTCTGGCTCAATCAATTATTACTTACTGTATACCCGTGTGGGGCGGTGCGACAAAAACGATGTTTCTTGAGCTGGAGCGAGCACAGAGATCTCTTATCAAGGTCATATGTATACGAAACCGTACAGATTCCCAACCAATGAGTTATACTCTCTTAGCGGTATTCTTACAGTCCGAAAATTATATATACTCCATGCTGTCTTAAAATTACATAAAGTCCTGCCTTATGACCCTCACCATCAAGAAAAAAGACGAAAATACAGTGTTGCATCAGTAAAATTTGTTAAAACTGCATATGCCAAAAGACAATTTAATACAAATTCCGCTACCCTATATAATAAAATAAATAAAATAATTAACATCTATCCTATGACTACTAAAGGCTAAAACTGAAGACCTATGATGACATTGAACTGATGCTGCAGGCATCGTCAATATGAGTTGGAAAATAAAAACATGCACACGCACACACTCATACATACCTACACTCACATGCACACTCACACGCATACTCACACTCACACAGATTATTTTAGGATATAGTCTCTAAGTTTCTTATTTTTTAGTTATAGTTCAAGTCTCATCTGGTTTAATTTGAGATTTTGCTTGTAATTTTTTTTTTATTAGATTCTGTTTTCCTTTTGTACATCACTTTTACCATTTCATAATTTGTCATTGAATAGCGGGTCCTCCTAGCACAGGTATATCTTTTACTTAAAAGGTGGTCCCTATTTAAGATTTACTGTAAAAGTGTACAAGTTTCTGCAATAAACCTTTTTATTTTTATTTTATTTTATTTATGTACGACCTGTGTGTAAGTACTTCGATTAAAATACATGTAAAATGAGATAGGAGCACTGCATTACCTAATATTAACTTACAATTTAATAACAGCCTTTCCAGAATTTTCACCATTCAACATTCCTACAAAAGCGTCGAAGATATTTTCGAAACCTTCAGTAATGTGTTCCCTAGGCTGTAACTGTCCACTGTGAATCCACTTAATGATATCAGCAAATGCTTCCGGGTGGCGGTCGGCCCAACGCCACACTAAGAAACCTTCAATTTTCAATTGTTGTAATACTACAGCTAGTTGTAGGATGGTTGCCTTGGGCAACTCGTTATCGTTGTAAGAACTGATGGCGCCGCAAACTGAAACTCTTCCGTAGTCGTTCATTTGGTTAATGATCGTCGAGCTCAGCTCTCCACCAACATTGTCGAAGTAACAGTCCACTCCTTTGGGAGCAGCTTGTTTCAGAGCCGCCGCGATATCAGCAGTCTTGTAGTTGATCCCCTTGTCAAAACCGATTTCCTCGAGCCACTTCACTTTATCATCAGAGCCAGCGAAACCGATTACTTTGCAGCCCTTGATTTTTGCGATCTGGCCAACAAGAGAGCCAACCGCCCCAGCAGCGCCGCTCACAACCACTGTTTCACCTGCTTTTGGCTTGCAAATTTCCAGAAATCCGAAGTACGCGCTAGCACCTGGTATGCCGACAGCACCAACTCCCAAAGAATTTGATAAACCTTTCAAGTTTGGTAATTTGTAAACCTTTCCGGCAGTATCGTTGATTTCATTTGTATCAATGATGCAGTAGTCACACCAGCCTTTGTGGGACACGACACTTGTACCGACCGGGAATCTAGGATCTTTTGAATCTACTACTAAGCCAACTTGGAAGCCAAACTGGTCATACGGAGTTGGATAACGTCTGCTGTACGCCCGCATGTATGGATCCACACTCACCCACTCGACTTTGACGAGGATCTCTCCATTCTTGAGCGCCGGTAACTCGTACTCCACAATTTCGAAATCTTCACGTTTGGGTACACCGTCGAAGGTTTTTTTGACAACGTATTTCCGTGCCTTTACCATTGTGATATATCGTACAAGAGACGCTTCAAGTGACTGAGTTTATAAACAAGTGGAACATAGTATATAGATGGTCAATAGTGCTATCGTCATTGTGTGTCACACGGAACGTTGAATTGAAGGACAATATCATGCTTACCTACTCACTCTTACAGCGTTTCATAGTGTGCAGACTAGTGTGGAGTATGGCGATATTGCCATTGAACGTTTTTGTTCATAAAGTAGTAGGTATAAACTAACCCGTATAAATTCGATTTGTGTGTTTAATGCTGATAAAACATTATTAGGTAAGGTAGCAAGCAAGGTTAGGTTAGGTGTATTAACAAGCTCATAATTGCCATTATAAAAATAATGGCAATAATGAGCTTGTTAAAGTTAGACTGAACCACTAACTCATTATAGTATCGACCTCTGAACTTACTGGGAATGGCTCGTATGTAGGTATTACTTACAGGTACAGTTAGTTAGTTGGGTACTTATGTGTCTGTGGGCGATATTTAGAACTTGTTTGAGATCATTTTAACTTTCGAGAATAATTTTGCAAAATGCGTCTATTTAATCGATTTATTACCTACTCATACACAGTATGGCTTGCTTATCTCTTTTATTTGCAAGTCGCCGCAGCAAATGGGTTAGCGCTCATTATTATAGTTAAAACATGTAAACAGTAAAATATACATAACTTACAGGTAAATTACCTACATTTTTAATTCGAGGAATGCAAAAACATTTTAAATTATAAATAAAATTGCCCACTGGTATCGGGAAACGGGTAAAAGCTATCTATCGGTGGTCAGGCCCCCACAGAGAGGAACCTCGTAACAAAACGAGCTGTTGCCAGAAGTACCGCATTCTGAATCTAGCCCTTGATCCATCTGCCTAACGAAAACCTTCTCAGGTGAGAGTCGAGGCTCATCTCTTTTAAGCCATTGGCAGTCACAATCACAACTATCGGTACTTACATTAATCGCTGAGTCCACAACTTCACATATCACCATCTCGGCAACCTCGTGAGTTCGTGACACAAGTCGAGATGGCTGATTTTCTTATCGTTTTCGGCTTTCACGACGTTCCCTTCATGCCGGGACTGTTATGTCAATTGCACGCATTCATAATATTATAATTACAACTTCATAACTGCTTTGCCGGTATTTTTACCTTGCAACATTCCTATAAAAGCATCAAGGATCTTGTCAAACCCTTCGGTGATGTGTTCTCGTGGCGTCAGCGTCCACTGTGAATCCAGTTAACAAGTTGATCAAACGCTTCGGGAAAGTGGTCTCGATCTTCCCAAATTACGTACCCTCTAATACTTAATCGTTTAAACAATATGGACTGCAAGATGCTCACTTTTGGCGCAAGGTCATCGTGGTAATAACTGATGCTCCTAATGACTCGTCTGTACATATTCATCTGACTCATAATCACACTGCTCAGCTCACCCTCAACATTGTCAAAATAACAGTCTACGCCTTCAGGAGCAGCCTCCTTTAATGCAGTCGAGACGTTAGCAGTCTTGTAATTGATCGCCTTGTCGCAACCAATCGACACCAACCACTTCACTTTATCTTCAGAGCAAAACCTATTACTTGCAACCCTTGATCTTCGCAATCTGTCCAACGAGGAAGCTTACTGTCCTAGCAGCACCCGTTACTACTACTGTTTCAGCCAGAATTTGATAATCAATTCATGTTTGGTACCTTGTAAATTTTCCGGGCACTCCTATCGATTTTACTAGTATCAATGATGCAGTAGTCACACCAGCCCTTATGGGAGACGACTCTTGTTCCCACCGAGAAATTAGGGTCCTATGATTCTTGAACTACAGCGACCTGGAGGCCACACTAGTCGTACCTTTTCGGTGAACTATAAAGCCTCGTATGGGTCTACACCATAAAATCTTAAATTATTTACAAAAAATGGTAAACTAATTAATTAGTTGCTTGAAATGGGCTCCATTTTCTTGTATACACAAATTTATTCTTCTATCGAATTCCTTAACCTTTAAAGCAAGGAGTCTGCTTTACAAACACGCGCAAATTGCAATCGTCTTATCTAAATTGTAATTGGTCATTTTAATGGATAAATGAAGTCAATGATAAGAATTAATTACTCACACAAGAAAACAGATGGATCTTTAAGTAAAAGTGCTTTGAACTTGACCCATTGAATTTATAAGTCCAGATTTCATGGTTTTCCTTTCATTTAATTTATCAAGTTTGTTAGAGAGATTTCCTCGATCGATGCAATAAAAGTACAGGGTGTAATTTTTAAAGATTTTAGTCGGTTCGATTCCCGGGTGTGGCAAGCGAATTTTCGAAAATCTTTGATAGCAGTTTTCTTTCTTTTCAAAAATAAGGGAATGTCTTCTTTGAGTAAAATTTTCTATCTACAGTATTTATTTATTTATTATTATAGGGAAAACAAACAGTAGTATACTAAAAATATACCTACAAATTGTCTTAAACATATGACTTAACAAATATACTACCCACTACATTTGCCACAGATTACTACTTATACTAAGACAAACTGATTAGCAAACGTTATTGTAGTCAGGATATGTAGAAACATTAGAAGCTACTGTTGATCCTTTAAAATTTTGATTATGTTAGTTCTAAAGGTATATCTGGTTACAAATAATATGTCAATTGCACAAAATTGTTTATTGTATGTATCGACTAGACGGCGTAGCGGTGAGCGCACACCAGCATTAGATTTGCAAGAGATAGTAGCGAATAGCTGCCTGGTGTGCACCGCCCGCCCCTGCACTGTTCGAGGAACCAGGTAACACAAATGGTTGACAAAGTCGGGGCAATCAAATTTGTTTCGGCATACACTGTATAGAGTCATTGTCTCAAGGAGCGTGCGCCTTGACTGTAATGTAAGGAGACCGTGTCACACAACAATGTTTTTATTCGAAAACATCTATACTCCATGGCTCGAAGGTACTAACGTTGAACTAATTCTATAATTTCACAATACTTTGCATAATAGGGATTCCAGGTACTGCGTATTCCAATTGCGGTCTGACTATGGACCTGTACAAGTGCAAGAAAGTGGAGGGTCGATGGAATTCTCTTGATGCTCTCATCACAAAGCCATACATCTGGTATGCCTTATTAACCGGTCAACATGACTATCCAGATGAAGTTTCGACTCCAACTGCACACCAAAATCACGAAGACAACTATTTTTTTTGATAATACTATTAGCAAGTCGATAATTAAAATTAATAACATTTTTCTTTTTAATAAATGTTATGCTATGACACTGATAGCACTGACATTGTTTACGTAGCGGTCCAAGTTAAATTTTATAGAAAAGTGATAAATTCGTATTACCAAACCTAACACAGTACTGCAGTGTGCTAATCAACATCACAGCAAGCCCTGACGTTGTTATCTAAGAGGAACACAGCTGCTTTTGAGAGGAAATACAGCCGGCAAGTACTGCATTTTTTATACCCAACAAAATTAAAAGTGACAAGTTTTCCAAGTACTCTATATATTATTTTTCTCTGTGCCAAGTACCCACATTCCTGTTCTGCTGTCAATTTCAAATGACAGCGGTCATTCCAATACTGCGACACTGAGATTTGACACCTGTCTAACAAAAGGGTTGCCAGTTAGTAGAAATCTCTCTAAAATTGAGTAGTATAATACTAAAAATTACTGCAATCTCAACCATAACATAAAAAAGAGCACAAAAAACCGGTACAGGTTGTCACAAAAGAAAGATGAGTCAATTAGAAAAAATATTATTAGAAATGAGAAAGGAGATGACAGAAAAAATTTCTACAATGGCAAATAGTATATCGAAAATTGAAGAGAAAGTCACAAGCAAAATTAACAGTAACTTGAACGAAAAATTTAACCAACTTAAGTGTACTTTGGATTCAATACAACTACAAACAGAAGAACAAGAAAAGAGACTGGATGAATTGGAGAAAAGAGCCACACAGAAAAATTTGGTATTCTTTGGGATTAACGAGGGAGAAAAATCATATCTGGAGTTACAAGATAAAATTGTCCAAGTCACTAACGAAACCCTGAAGTTAGAAATGCAGGAATCAGAGATAGAAGCAGTAAGAAGAATTGGAAAGAAAACTAGCAACCCTCGTCCAATTGCTGTTACATTTACCACATTAGGAACAAAAATAAAAATTTTGAAAAATAAGAAAATGTTAGAAGAAACAAATATATATGTAAAACCCGAATTTCCACAGAAAGTACTTAAAATAAGGCAAGAACTAAAAATACAACAGAAACAAGAACTAGAAAAGGGAAATGAAGCATTTATACGGTACGATAAACTCATCGTGCGAGAAAATAACTGAAGCCCGGCAATAAACGAGCAGCATCGTCTTCTTCTCCACCTGTAACATCCTATAAAAACCCAGAAACTCAAGCAAGCAAGAAACTAAAGGGAAGCAACCGTATAACAGACTATATGAAGATGTCAGAAAAACAATGCAAGAACTGCTAGATCACACACCAGCATACAGTGGCCCTCTCCACACCAGAAATAATATAATATATATAACACAATCACAAAATTGTATGAAATCTCCCAATACGGCTGGTCCCCGCGGGATGATAAGACCAAAACCCTCCAACCAATCAAAATACGGCAAATACAACAATATACAAACATATTTTATATAAAGTTGGAGGAGGCCTATGCCCAAAAATGGGTACCTCACTAAAAAATAGAAATTTCTATTGGACATTTGAAACGAAAAAAATGTCGATATAATTATTTACATTCTATTTCGAATTCAATTCAAATTTCTAATCTATACATGTTGAATAATATAATAGCTTAGTTATAAAAAAATTATGAATTTATTGGTGAAAGTTGTTAATAATTAATTAATAACTTAATTGTAATTAATATGATTTTTTTTTTTTTTAATATGTATTTTAAAATTGATTGATATTATAATTTATTTATTATTATTAATAATAAATTAAATAGTAATTTAAACTTTAATTTAAGATGATGAATGGTCTGATTCAATTTATTTGATTTTATACGTGTACATTTTAAAGTTGAATGATATAATCATTTAATTAGAATTAATATTTGTTTCGGGATATTTACCATGTATATTTTGATTTTGATTGAGAGCTCGATATTTCGGCACCGTTACAAGCGCCATGATCACGAGAACTAAAGTATTTGCGGGTGGGTGATATTTACGAGCTGACATATCTGTCTACCCTCTTCCTCACTCGTTTTTCACGCACGATGCCGCTACTACCAGAACTTTTCTCACTAGTTACTCGACACTGTTCACGACAGACGATGCTCACTGTATCAACTTTTGACACTCGTTCAGTAGTTTTACGACTTTTACATAGTTGAACCACTGGATTCCAGGCTCTCGACAATTGGAAACCGTCGTCCCTATTGAAGTTTCTGCACTTGGTTATTTCAATTGCTTCCCGTACCATTCTAGGTATGTAATGGCGTTCAGTCGAGATAACCTGTGGGTCATGTAAATCGATCCAGTGGTTTGGCCCTGATTCGAGAAGATGTTTTGCTATGGCCGATTTTTGGGGATCGTAATTTTTCACTGCCCTAATGTGTTCTTTGATTCGGCAAGCAACAGTTCGAAATATCGAGCTCTCAATCAAAATCAAAATATACATGGTAAATATCCCGAAACAAATATTAATTCTAATGATTGTGACCATGTCAGCTTAAAAACTTATAATCATTTAATTATTGTAATGAATAATAAATGAAATAGTAAAAGTTTTTAAAAATCGATAAATACCTTAAATGTAATTAATTTTATATTATTTTTATTTTTAGTGTTATTATTTTAATAATGGTTTTGTAATTAAATAATGTTAGAATTTTACCATTTCATCTCGTTATTGTAATTTATATTTATCGTTATTTTAGGCAGTTTTTGAATGTTTTCTTTTTACATTATAATTAAATATTGTGTTATTTAAATGTATGCATGCAATTGGTGAGAAATAAAGGCTTTATTATTATTATTATGCTATGACATTTGGGCAGGCTAAGGTGAAGTTTGTTAGAAGAACAATATTCAGAAAAACGATCAAGATCCTGTTAAAAACCAATACAGTCTTGTTCATTTGCAATTTTTTTATAAACTTTTAAATCATCCGCGTATAAGAGAAATTTTGAATTCTGGAAACAATCTTTAATGTCATTAATAAATAGAATAAATAATAGAGGTCCTAGAATTGAATCTTGTGGGACGCCGGATGTGACTTGGATACAGCTGGACTCGAAGCCATCAGTCACCACCTTCTGGGTCCTATTAATTATATAAGAAACAAACCAACGCAGGAGGTCCCCTCTGATACCATTGAATGCAATTTTATTAAGTAGCAATCTGTGATCAACTTTGTCAAACGCCTTCTGAAAATCAGTGTATACTCCGTCGGTTTGTTGCTATTGTCCATATTTTCAAAAAGTTGTGATGTAAATATCAAGAGATTGCTTATGCAAGATCTATCCTTGACAAAACCATGCTGCTCCTTTATTAGAACACGACGAACAAATGAGTAAATCTCAACATGAACAAGCTTTTCAAAGAGCTTTGAGAATGAGATATATTAAGAGTACTTTTCCTTCAGGTGGCATTATAAAATCCCACCTTGTATATAATTGTAATCAGCATTGGAAAGCACTTCGTGACTTGCATTTGACTATCTCAAAACACACTTTTTTGGGTTCCGTACCCAAAGGGTAAATCCGGGACCCTATTACTAAGACTTCGCGATCCGTCTGTCTGTCTGTCTGACCGTCTGTCGCCAGGCTGTATCTCATGAACCGTGATAGCTAGACAATTGAAATTTTCACAGATGATGTATCTTTAGTTGCCTGTCTGGCTGTTCATATATTAATAAAAATGGCGAACATAAATGACATCATACAAGAAATTGATGAATCAGCGTACCTCCTTCAACTGCCTACCTGAGGACTGTCCGCGGTACGTTGCCCCATCAACTCTTGGTAATTTTAACTTACTGCATGTAAATATCCGTAGTGTCAGTAAAAAATTTGACCATATCCAGCTTCTAATAAATCAAACAAAAATTACGTATGACATTGTGATTCTTACCAAATGCTGGCTCAGTAAGGTTACCTGTTTGCCGGTTTTGGATGGGTTTCAGGCTCATTCTACCATCTCTAATTGCAACCAAAATGACGGGATTGTTATATACACCAGATTAGGTTTGCAATGTACTGTGCGAGAACCAAATTTTGAAGGAGGAAATTGCCTGGTGTGTGAAATATGTAACAACGAATTGGCAGTAGTTGCAATATATCGTTCCCCATCACTTAACTCCAAGATTAACTTTAACTCCTTTTTAACTAATCTGGACAGTCTATATAATAGTATCTCTCGCTACCCTAACATCGCTCTTTTGGGTGATCTGAAATTGGATCTGAGTCCTACCAACAGAAATGACAGAACGCTCGAGTATCTATCACTAAACGCTTCTCACGGCCTTCTGCCCACTCATCTCATCCCCACTCGCTTAGAACGATGTTTAGACCACATCTTCCTTAAGTCCAACCTATCATCTACCTCTCTCATCCTAGAATCACATATCACAGACCATAAACCTACCCTCTTGAATATTGCTAACTACAACCCACCGCACAAATCATCCCACAAAGTCACGCGCTTAAATTATGCAGCCATAATTGCTGATCTCGAAAATGTAGACTTTTCCGGAGTGTATAACACTGAAGACGTCAACACATCAACAACCATATTCATCGATACTGTTACTTCTGTCGTCTCGAAACATTCAATTAAAGTAAAGGTCCCTAGAAAAAAACATGTTATAAAACCATGGGTCACTCCAGGACTGCTAAAATGTATTCAAAACCGAGATAGAATGCATATTAAAGCCAATAACTCTCCTGATAATATAATCCTAAAAACTTCATACACTCGATACCGCAACTTCTGCAACGATTTACTTAGGAAACTAAAAACCACTTATGAAACAAATGAGCTAAAAGAAGCCAAAAATTGTCCCCGTAAACTGTGGCAAACAATTAACACCATCACAAATAGACATAAACCGCAAACAAGTCCCTCCGAGTTGCTGGAATTAAAAGGTGATCGCCTGTCTTCAATTAACGAGGTGTGTCACTTCTTTACTACCATAGGAAGCAACCTAACAGATAAAATCACATTACAGCATCATGTCACTAGTACTAACACTCCAATTACCCACAACTCCCAACCATACCGTAACAGCCCCCTATCCACGCAGGTTAATTCCCTTGGTATGTTAGACGTCTGTGAATCTGAGGTTGAGTCCCTCATTCTCCAGCTACGCGACAAGATTGCCGTGGGCTGGGATGGTCTGTCACCTCAGCTGTTGAAATCTTCTCGACAAGTTTTGGTTCCACCCATAACTTACCTCTGTAACCTAAGCCTCAAAACAGGCGTGTTCCCTGATGCCTTTAAAAGGCTATTGTTCACCCGATATACAAGGGCGGGGACAGAAGCTGCGTCACCAACTACAGGCCTATTTCGGTACTCCCAGCTCTTTCTAAGGTCCTAGAAAGGATTCTAAACAACCACTTAAGGCGCTTCCTTGGCAAATTCAATGTTATCGCCGACAACCAGTTCGGCTTCAGGCCAAAGCTGTCAACAGAGGATGCTGTATTGGAATTTATGAAATCGGTTGCTGAAAACTTGGACAGTAAAACCAAATGCCTTGGAATCTTTCTGGACCTTTCAAAGGCGTTTGATACAGTTTATGTCCCCAACCTCATCTCAAAACTGGAAGCCATAGGAGTGCGGGGTATTACTCTAGATATCTTTCGGAGTTACCTTACAAACCGTAAACAGTGCGTCAAGATAGGTAATTGCCTGAGTGATGAGGAAACCATATCTTACGGCGTTCCCCAGGGAAGCATACTGGGCCCAACCTTATTTCAGATTTATGTTAACGATCTGTGATGAAGATGAACCTTCCAAATTGTAATATTTACGCCTACGCTGACGATACCGCAATCCTAGTCCGCGGTTCAACCTGGGATATGGTTAAGACAAATGCGGAAGCTGCAATGTCTGAAATAATGATTTGGCTAAACTCTAACCTGCTAACGCTAAACCTAAATAAAACCACTTACATTCCTTTTGGGTTAAGACGTGGTAGACTCCGGGATCTGACTTCACCCTAGGAGCTCACTCCTGCCCTGACCCCACGGTACCTTTTTCCTGTCCCACGATAAGTCGATCAGACGCCGTTAAGTATTTGGGTGTACATATCGATTCCGGACTCAGGTGGGACAGGCAAATTGATACCCTTTTCTCAAGAACTATGCGTCTTATCCACATTTTCAAATCCCTCAGAGACTCACCCACCGCCGCGCCGACAGAGCCACGCTGAAGATGATTTACTACTCCGTCTGCCAATCTGTACTCGGGTACTGTATAACTGCATGGGGAGGAGCAGCTAAAACCATTTTTCTCAGAATAAAAAGAGCACAAAGAGCAATACTAAAAGTAATGACCAAAAAGCCTTTTAGGTATCCAACATCTCCCCCCCGGTGGGTTCCCGCATTGTCGAGGCGGGGGGGCTCAGTAACCGTGGCTTGGTCACCCACGGTGAAGCGAAGAGGAACCCGAGGAGGGGCCGCTCGTCAGGGCTTTTGCCGATAAGCCGACGACGTAGCGGCCAACATGTAGGTTGCGGTGCTGCCTGGGCAACATCGCAACTGAGGCGGGCCGTGATGTCGTATGGGGTCTCCCAAACCCATACGATAACTGCGCTATCTCCCCGTGGTAGCGCAGTATGCATGAGCATTTCTCCACGCTAAAAAAAAAAAAGGTATCCAACATCTGACCTATACGCCGACTGTAAAGTTCTAACAGTGCGGCAGCTCTTTGTGTTCAAGGCAATACTAAAGACACATAAGTGCCTTCCAACTCAGGACCGGAACAAACGCACTCAAATCTTACCCAGTACGCAGCACAGAACCACTTTCGCTCGGCATCAATTTTATATTCTTGGTACCTATCTGTACGGCAAAATACATAATCAAATACAAATAATGTATCTAAACTCCCATAACCTCAAAATCAAACTGACAGAATGGCTTTTACTAAAAGACTACTCATTCACGGAGTCTTTACTTACATTCATAGAATAATCCCTAAAATCATTACACTAACCGACTCACACTCAATACACGATCACCCTCTCCTTACTCACCACTCATTCACCTACACATACATAGACTCACTCACTCAAACATACTATTACACTCAAACACATTTACACACCGTCACAGAATTGCATTACTTAACTACCGTCGCGATATACATCCTGGCTGCAGCTATACCTACATGTCCAACCGCCCTGTATGGCCTAATCACTGTCTCCTAAGATACAGGTTTGTTTAGGAGACAGGGTTACTTGATCTGTGTAGATTTATGTAGTCATCTTACTTTTTTTTTTGTACTTTTGCTTTTGTGTATCATGAATCATGTGTGTATCATAATAAAGATTATTATTATTATTATTTCTGTTGCCGCTATAACATCAAATACTAAAAACAGAATAAAATTAATATTTAAGTGGGGCTCCCATACAACAAACGTGTTTTTTTTGCAGTTTTTTGCGATAACGGTACGGAACCCTTCGTGCGCGAGTCCGACTAGCACTTGACCGGTTTTTAGGTTTCATCCTCGACACTACGTGCTTCATGTAGATAGATAGATAAATCATTTATTTAGTGCACACAAAAGACACAGCATAAAATATTGCATTTGAATATCGTGCTATGTCACAAAGAACTGATAAAAGCTGCGCCTAGCTTGGAACGACGACGGCTTCTTCTATTTTACTAGAGTTCTCTGATTTTCGTTCCAGTTTCTGTAATCAAAGGGCAAAAATGTAGTTAACCCATGACTGACGAGTTTTTGTCCGTCGGTCCGTAGTATCCGTCCGTCCGACTGTTTCAGAGACTGGTATATTACACGGTGACTACTAATACTGCCCTATTTCGTTGGTTTATTTTATGAATCACTGAGCAGTGATGTTGTTAAATTACATATATAGGGTGGCCCTCCTAATTAATGTACCTAGTTACCTAACCGCGTGTGGAGTATTATTGGCTCCTTTAATAAAAAAAGATTATAGTGACTATATTTTTTTTTTCTGTGGCGTTCTTTCAGAACAAACATTAGCTTAAGGCACTCAATAATATCATTCTACTGTAGTTTTCTGGCAGTGAAAGAATTTCCGTATCGTAGGTATCTGCCGGAACATTCAAAGATTACCATCTACACTACAAACAATATTACCTACATACTTTTGTATAGCATTAGATGAAATAAAATTCTAATTTTGGTTATCTTTATTACGATACTGATACAAATAACGGAAACATCGTAATAAATAACAGATAACGATTATAATTTTGATAATCACCTATTATTTAGTCTATTTTTGCTTTCAGTGCTGTTTTTTGATGTTATACAGGGTTTGAGGGGATCAAAAAAATCTAGTGAAACAACTAGGTTTTAGGTTCTAAGTCAAAGTCAAAGCCTGGCATTAAGTGCGGTACAAAAGATGGTATAAATAAATTATGCAAATATTAAGATATGAGTTAAGGTGCTTACAATAAGCAGATCTCTATTAATCTAATAACACATTATTTTTATGAGGTACCTATTTAACCTGTTAAGTTTAGTAAACTCTTCAAAACACTTAATTTACATACTAAAGTAGATTAAGTAGACTATGAAATGATATGGTAAACAACACATAAAATATAAAACAAACAATATTATAAAAGGCAGTAGGTAGGAATTACAACACCTAATAACAAGATAATATACAATGCATTCCTGTAATGATAAGATTGACATGGAGATTTTTTTAGAAATTCGTTTATAGAATAAAAGCTTTGAGATATGAGGCACTTCTTTAAAACTATACAGAATTTTCTGTAAGGGAGATCGGTTATAAAGGAAGTTATAGAATTATAAATAAGAGGTGGCATGTAGACACAACTACGCCTAAATAATTTGATTCTGGGTATAGGTAATTCTAATACATACTGTGTAACTTTTCGTTTATTATTGTTATTTTTAGTATTAAAAAGTGAATAATTAGTTTTTACAAACTTAGCGATTGTATATATATACATACAAGGAACGGTGAGGAGATTGTGTGCTTTATATACTGGTCTGAAGGAATCAGTCCAGTCCATATTAAAAATGGTGCGGATGCATTTTGTCTGTGCCAACAGAACTCTACAAACTTCAGAGGAGTTTCCCCAGACAATGATGCCGTAACGGATGACGGAGCAAACATAGGCATGATATACCATTAGCGCAGTAGGTTTGGATGCCTCATCTTTGACTTTTTTTAGAGCAAAAACAAACCTATTAATCTTTATGCATATTTCATTGATATGCTCCCTCCAGCTGAAATGTTCATTGGATGCCTCATCTTTGACTTTTTTTAGAGCAAAAACAAACCTATTAATCTTTATGCATATTTCATTGATATGCTCCCTCCAGCTGAAATGTTCATTGGATGCCTCATCTTTGACTTTTTTTAGAGCAAAAACAAACCTATTAATCTTTATGCATATTTCATTGATATGCCAGCTGAAATGTTCATCTAGTGTTATACCCAGAAATTTTGTTTTGGTATCTGTTCTACTATTTGGTCACTATGTTTTATTTTAAGATGCATATTTTTACTCTTATGTGTTTTAAAATTTAATATTTTAGTTTTATCAACGTTTACTTTTAATGCATTTATATCTAATCATGTGACTATTTTATTTAAACTAGTATTTATATTGGTCTCGTGTGCTTCATGGTTTTTATCATCTAGGATAACTGTTGTGTCATCTGCAAATAAAACACACTCTTGTTCTATTTTTTGAGGAAGATCATTGATATATACAAGGAATAATGGAGGCCCCAAGGTGCTTCCCTGTGGAACTCCAAAGTAATTTTGCCGAGGCTGAGAGTTGAAGTTGATGAGACTGTTCACTTTGTCATCAAATTTTGTAATTCGGGTAGTCTGAGTTCTATTTAATAAATACGATTTAAACCATTCCAGGGCAGGTCCCCTAATACCAATTCTAATAATTCGAATGTTCTAAAGATAAATTAATAATATATGATAGAGGTTCTGCAATGAATGGGGATATTTTTTTTAAAAGGTCTGTAGATAAGTCATCATAACCAGTGGATTTTGTGTTTTTTAATGATTTTAAGATATTAAAAATTTCAGCAGGATTTGTAGGATTTAGAAAAATGCTATTGTCATTGGTTTTAATATCTTGGTTACATGTGCTGTTCTGAAAACGACAAAACGCAAAAATCCTTATCCCATACATTTTGTAGTGATCAATAGGTATAATATCTTATTCACGATATTTTTCAACGTATCTCTAACGGTTACCATTGTCACGGGGTCCCAGCGCTAACAAAGAAAATTTGGTTCAAATAAATGTCACTAGATGGCGCGATGTGCATTTATAAGTTACTGAATTATGTGTAAAATTAACATTTTCATTTCATTTTCATTAGTATTGATGAAAAAAATTGTATGTTATTTTTCAATCAACTCTCTTAAGCACAGAATTATGGAATATTGAGCTCTTAAATCCCATTTCAAAGATTATTAGAAAGGATCATTTAACATTGATTCCAATAGATGCCGCTTTTTTAATTTTCGGTTTTAAATTTCTGAGGCATGCCACTCCATTTTTAAATTTGTATTGTAACACATTTTGGTACAATGAAACTGTAACAACGTGCAAAAAATACTTTAAAACAAATCGTCACTGTATTTAAAGGAAAATATAGTTACTAACCGAGAAAATCCTTTTACTTGCAAGTCGCTGCATCTATAGCTGAGGAACGGAACCGAACGCGATCGAAGTACTTATAAAAATAATCATCTTAATCAGACGAAAAATGCTAGTTACGTCGGCACGGTTTCTTTGTATGGGGTGAGGCATCTGTGTGCTAGTATTTTATTATCAGTGCCATTGTCCAGATTTGCCGACCCTCTAATTGGTCTGGTCCGGATTTTTAGCTTGGATGGCAAATTATTTTTACCCGACTGCCCAAGTAGGATAATGTATTTATCAGTCCACGTATGTATGTATGTTTATTCCTATGTGGCGTTCGAGACCAAACCCGTTGGCTGATTTTGATGATTTTTACGTCAATTGATTCGTCTTAACCTTGCGAGTGTCACTGGCTATGTTAAAATAGAAAAATGGCGGATTTTGTGCGCCTAATTATTATTTTTTCCTAACTCATCGTGTGGGGTACCAAAATAAAGGATTTAAGAAATGGTTTCAAACATATGTAACACTTATATGTTTATGGCCGGGTTTATCACCGCTAAAACATCGCAGAATTAATGTGACAAATTGTCAAGCACGCGTTATCTGCTGTGATTGATTGAATGAATTTTCAACAGCCAATCACAGACCCAAAAAGACCGACCGATAACCGGCGATTATTCGTCGATTACGTTAATAGCTCGATAATCAGTTTTGAGAAACCGGGAATTAATGTACCTAATGTTAAAAAATGTTAACTAAGAAGATATAAATAAAAAAATATAGTAAAAAAAAACAAAAACCGACTGCTTATGAAGCGAACTAAAAATTTATTTTGTCCGTGTTAATAAAAACTTGCATTATTATTTACACGATATTCTGCACTGCATTATTTACTAGACCTTGACCACTGCCTTCCCACAATTTTCCCCGGAGAGCATCCCCACGAGTGCGTCCACAATATTATCGAACCCTTCAGTCACGTGTTCTCTAGCCTTCAGCTCCCCGCTTCTGATCCATTTCGTCAGGTCAGTAAATGCACCAGGCCACCGAACACTCCAGCGGAAAGCTAAGAAACCTTCAACACTGAGCTGGTGTTCCAAAATCGTCGGTTGTATGACGTTACGTTGGAACATTTTGGTACGACTTTGGTCTTGAGCACTTATACACCCGCAAATAGCAACTCTACCATATTGCTTCATCTGTTTCATGATGGTACAACTTAACTCTCCGCCGACGTTGTCAAAGTAAATGTCGATGCCTTTTGGAGCAGCTTTTTTCAAGGCTTTAGTGACATCTACAGTTTTGTAGTTAAAAGCGTGGTTAAAGCCGAGTTCTTCCGTCAGCCACTGCACCTTCTCATCACTGCCTGTGAATCCTATCACCTTGCAACCCTTGATCTTCGCTATTTGCCCAACTATGGAACCGACGGCACCAGCTGCACTAGTGATCACCACTGTCTCCGATTTTTTAGGTTTACAAATTTTGAGGAGCCCAAAGTATGCAGCAGCACCAGCGAAGCCGACGGCGCCGACGCCTAAAGACGCAGGTAAACCTTTTAAATCATCTGGCAATTTGTAGGCAGCGCAATGAGGGATACCAAAGTCGGGGCTTCTTATTACTAGATCAGGATTGAATATGCAGTAGTCACACCAACCGTTGTGTGATACCACCCGAGTGCCGACTGGGTACTTTGAGTTTTTTGACTCCTGAACAATTCCGACCTGGTAACCGAATTGGTCGTAAGGTAAATTGTAGTCATTGCTGGTTCCTCGTAGATATGGGTCCAAGCTTATCCACTCCACTTTTACGAGTATTTGCTCATCTTGTAACGGAGGCAGTTCGCTCGTCACGATTTTGTAGTCCGATCTCTTTGGCATTCCTTCAAATCGTTTGATGACGACGTATTTGCGTGCTTTCAGCATGATTTATGCTTGTGATTCTTTTTCTGAAATTACAAACAGAAAATAATAGCTTCGCGACCGACATTGTATAGTGGTGTTAAAGTCTAGGAGTAATGGGGAATGCCGGACGAAAACACTCTTATTCCGCCACACGTCACAGAAGTATGTCGCTGACGAGCACGCCTAAGTTTTGCCTCTGCCAAAAATCGCTTAACGCGGCTAAAGAAGTTTTCACTTAAAAAATCTAATTCTCAAGCATTATTAAGTTAAAAACAATTTTTTATGACAATCTAAATGAGTAGGTAACATTTTCTCAATTAAAACAATTAATATCTCTTACCTACTTAATTAGTTATCCTGTATGTTCTTACGCGCACCGCGTACGCTCTATTTGCGACTAGTTCGTATAACATTGGCAGATTACCGTGGTTCATTCAATCAAGTAGTTACTTACTAGACTGTTATTATACTACTGGTTTCTACGGCTTTACCCGCATCGGAAACAAAGCGCATCAGAATTTAAGCGTAAAAATGTGGATATGTCAAGAATATTTTAATCTCTTCAATTTAGACCAAGCAAATTGATCAAAGTAGCTTATCCTTTTGTTTTGACATCTTTTTTTTGAATGAATTAGCCTGTTTCAGGATACGTGACCACAATACCAACTTCTTTATTGTTTTTGTTGTTTTTCTATCCTGAATAATTGACCATTACCTATGTAAATTGAATAGTTTGATTAAAGAATTGTGATTTGATAAGAAATAATTGTGTATTATGATTTTTAATAAGTACCTACCTACGGTATTAAAATAATTGAAAATGGTAATTATATTTCTTGTCAGCAAAGTTTATATTTTCATCAACTTATCTAATCAATAGATCTATCGCCACGAAATATTTTCATTCTCAGCTAAATAAAAAATGTCGCCAGGTATGAATTACCTTCCTTCCGGTGGGTGCCCGCATTAACGAGGCGGGGGTGGTGGGGGAGAGGGGGCTCAGTAGCCATGGCTTGGTCACTTACGGTGAAAGGAAGAGGAACCCGAGGAGGGTCCGTTCGTCAGGGCTTTTCCCGATTAAGCCGACGACGTAGCCGCCAACAAGTAGGTTGCGGTGCCGTTTGGGCGACATCGCAACTGAGGCAGCCCGCGATGTCGTATGGAATGCATCGTGGCTGAAGTTTGGAGGCCGCGGCGAGAGAGGAGTGCAGGTATTGCTGTGCGCCGCTCTCCTTATCTTCCGCGGGCTAGACGGGCCGACGCGACGGGGTTGCCACCGTCTGATAGCGGACGCGGTGGGGCCGCAGGGGAGGAGAAGTATCGGTATAGCGTTGGCCGCTCTCTCTACCTATCTCTTGCGGCCGAAAAGCCACTGACCTCTTTTTTTTTTTTCCTTGGTGGAAAATCCTCATTGGATGTCCTCTGCCTTGGGAGGGTGGAGGGGTTTGTCAGACTCGTACTGACTAAAAACTACCCCGGTGGTCCATCTCACACCATCTCTGAGGGTCGCGGGAGCAACGACACTTCCGCAACCCCCGGCTAGTGCCGGCCCACATCTGCGGGCCTCGACCTCGGGTTGGGGGGGGGCGTGAGGTGTTAGATTAGGCCGGCGGTAGGGCGTGAAAGCCTGTCCCGCCATTCCGCCATCAGGACTGACGCAACTCCATATGTCGCTGCATCAGCCCTTCACCCCGCACCCGCGCTTCCTCGCGACACCGATACAGTGACGCGAGTACCTTCGCCTCCAGGTCCCAGGGCGGAGATCCGGCCAGTGCACAAGCCGCCTCGTAGGAGATCGTGCGATACCCCCTGATGACTCTGACGGTCATCGCTCTCTGCGGCTTTCCAACAGTGTAACAGTGATGCTGCCAGCTGTCAGGTCAGCCGCCCAGATCGAGGCCCCGTACAGGGCCATCGATCACACGATCCGCACGTAGAGCCGCCTACAGGCAGCGCTCAACCCATAGATATAGTATGTACAAGATAAACAGAGTCAGATGAAAAGCGAAACCAAAAAAATAAAATCTATGTGTTAGGGAACTGTCCATGTGTTAGTTAAAAAAGTGTTGTCAAAAAGTCCATGTTCAGTATCGATATCGATACTTGGTGAACACCATAAGAAATACGATTAAAGGGTTGTTGGTTACATTGAACTGTAATAAGAGCTGGGAAAAAAACATGCTTTGCTTTAATTAAAATACAAATTACAAAATAATATCTCGCATGTATTTAAAATACGAAATACAAAATATTTTTAAGTCGTGTAGTTATTTAAAATATAAAATACAGTATTTTACATATTTTTATTTAAAATATAAATTAAAAAATACAGTCGGTCATCCATCGTGACATTCGTACTAATAAACTTAATCAATACATAACCGTTTGAAATGAAAATTACAATTTACAAGGTACTTGACAATTTGACGTACGCCATTTTGCTTATTTTCTGCAGAACGCATCTATTAATAAAATCGCTAAATGTATTTTGAAGCCAAAAGTATTTAATAGTAGTTTATGCAATGGCCATATAATAGGGGTTATTAAAACACGAGCGTAGGTTTATCAAATGAGGCGAAGCCGAATTTGATAATAATATTACGCGAGTGTTTTAATACCTAATTATATGCCGTTGCATACACTACTTTATCTTCACTCATACAGTTGAAATAAAACAAAAGTGGAAAGGGAAAAATATTTGGCATGGCGGGCAATTTAGATTCTCATTGCGCAGCGCGCGCATCCACAGACAATGAAACTTATTTACTACAGCCCATACGCGCCAGAAAATTAAAAAGTAAAAGTGTGCTATAAAAATTAAAAAGTTATTTTATGATGCAGTTGTTTGAAAATCGAAGGCAAATGTTGAACTGTAATGGTTTTTTTTTTAAATTTTACCTATCCACGAATATAAAGTACGTGTTTATACAATATTTTTTGAATTCGTATTTGGAACATTACGTTGTGAGTGTAGATAAAATACTTTTTTTATGCTTTGTTAGTAAGAACAAAATTCTTAATAATTAATTACGATCTAGCCTAAAAGACTAATAAGCAATTTAACTCTAACTTAATATGTTACGTTATAGATTATGTTAAAACTAAGAATAGTGTCCATTTGCACTTTTACACAAGTCCGTAGCACTTTCTTAGAGTCTGATATAATTTATAAAAACACTATGTTCATGTGTCATTTCAGATCGTGAAAGCTAAAAAAAATAATCGTAAAAGCTTGCGTGACATCTAAAGACACGGTGGCGCAGACTTCCTTATTTTCAAGTGTTTTTTTTTTACCTGGTCTATTGTTGAGTGTTTTTCCCTAAAGCCAAATTGATGATTTGGAATAAGGTATCCTCTATTACTGGTTTTAACCGTTTCAATAACAATAACTTTACTAGCACGGGCAACAGAGAAATAGGTCTATATGATGATGCTTCATGGGGTGTTTTTTTTTACCCGACTGCCGAAGGAGGGTAATGTGTTTATCAGTGTATGTATGTATGTATGTATGTATGTAAGTATGTATGTATGTATGTATGTATGTATGTATGTATGTATGTATGTATGTATGTATGTATGTATGTATGTTTGTTCCTATGTGGCGTTCCAGAGACCAAACGCGTTGACCGATTTTGATGATTCTTACGTCAATCGATTCGACTTAATCCTGCGAGTGTCACTGGCTACATTAAAATTGGAAAAAACAAAAATGGCGGATTTTGTGCGCCATTTTGTGGGGAAAAAAATTTTTTTTTTCTTCCACACCCATCATGTGGGGTATCAAAATAAAGGGTTTTAAAAGGCGATTTCAAAAATATATAACACTTATATGTTTAAATGTACCTAATTCTAAAAAAAAATAACTAAAAAGTTGTAAATAAAAAAAGTTAATTAAAAAAATCAAAAAACCCGACTGCTTAAAAAGCAAACTAAAAAGACGTAAACAAGAAGAAAATCATGCTGTGCAGTCGGAGGATACATCTGGTTTTGGTGCGCCAGCTCGCGAATAAGTATCCTCCGACTGCACAGCATGATTTTCTTCTTGTTTACGTCTTTTTAGTTTGCTTTTTAAGCAGTCGGGTTTTTTGATTTTTTTAATATTTGAAATACTAATAACAAAATACCGCAGCGTCGTGTATTTGATATTGACGACACGGTTGGCGTAGTGGTTGAACGATCGGTTGCTGCGCTGCGTGTTACTAGATCGATTCCCGCACGGAACAAATATTTGTATGGCCTACAGATAGTTGTTCCGGATCTGGGTGTCTTTATGTATGTGAGTTGAAATGTTTGTAAACGCACCCACGATACAGGAAGAAATAAAGAAAGAAATAATAATTCTTAAAGTTTGTCTATTAAACTTCAACAATTTGCTTTCATGCTTCAATCGTAGAAGAAAATAAGTTTCAATTACACTTTTCATTAGCAAATACCTGTGATCGCTTAATGGGTTTTGATCCAGCACATGATACATTAAATTTTCAAATAAAAACCGATTATTGTGGAGAACTTCCAACACATTTTTGGCAAAAATGCGGTCGTCCATTCTTTTCCTTTTCATGTTTTCTCTAAAAAGTTTCTCAGCACTACAGCATAATGCGACAACATCATTAGCTGGATACATCAAGTAGCCGTCGTCGTCTGTTTTAGAATAGTCCCTCTTAACAATTAAGGAATTATGACAGAGAGCTGTTGGTTTTGATAATAAATTACCTGAATGACCTGACGGCCGGCAGCATCGCTGTTCTGCGAAAGCCGCAGAGAGCGATGGCCGTCAGAGTCATCAGGGGGTATCGCACGATCTCCTACGAGGCGGCTTGTGCATTGGCCGGATCACCACCCTGGGACCTGGAGGCGAAGGTACTCGCGTCATTGTACCGGCGGCGCGAGGAAGCGCGGGCGCGGGGCGAGGGGCTGATGCAGCGACATATGGAGTTGCGTCAGTCTCAGCTTCGCGAGGTCCTGGTGGCGGAATGGCGGGACAGGCTTTCACGCCCTACCGCCGGCCTCATTACCATCGAGGCGGTCCGGCCAGTGCTCGAGCGCTGGCTCGGGAGGAGGCACGGATCCCTGTCGTTTCGGGTGACACAGTCAGTTTACACAGTCCTCACATTTAACTGTTTTTATAATCTTCTTTACTACATACCCAGACACATACGTAACGATCATCATAGATAGTTGCGACAAACTAGCAGTATGATGAAATACCACGTCATTGCCAAAACCAGTTTCATCTTCGCTTTCGGGAATGTCATAAGCGTTTTCAAATAATTCGTTAAAAAATTTGTTGTAATTCGAAGAACTATTGATTTTATCAATTGAAGCGGTAGACAAAAATGCAATTTTTTCAATTTCTAAACAGTTACTGCTATCGCTAATTTTGATTTCAGAATGGCAAAGGAATCTTTTATATGCAGCTATAAAGTTTTTTACGCTTGGGTTATTGTAAATTAGATGTTGTGCTTCGACCAGAACTCGGCCACGTCAACAGCCCTAGCGCTGGCCTCGCATAGGTCCTTCATGGTGCAGGTGTTTGTGCACAGAGCAGCAGAGCACTGATGTATTCTAGACACTGTAAAACTAATACATGCAAACAATATAATGACATTCCTAAACCTACTCAAAAAAACAAAACATAATTTTTGAAAAAAAAATAAATATTGATAATAAACATGCAACTTAAAGTACAGTTTAGATAAAAACATCTTCTCAATCGTACCTTAAATCTATTTTAACAAAACTTGACTTAATAAGTTTTTACTCATGTCACTAAAAACGATTAAGTTTTTATCGATACTCATGACGTCACCGCTTTGTCAAGCCCTAGCGTCAACAAACAATTTACTCTTTTACATAATATTTTGGCAAATATTGTTTAAATATACTAAATATACTTATATAATACAATGGAAATCAATATACTATTGTAAGAATCTTTTTCTGAGCCGATTACTAGCAGAAATTTGTCAAAATATGGTTCGAAACAATCCAAGGACAAAATTGTATTTACCTATGAAACGTGTATTTATTGGGGTTATTTCGTCTTGTAACGTCACATTCACTCACAGAACAAGCCACCATAGTTGTATAATTCATATTATTAATTTAAATCTAAAGATTATTATTTAAATGCAAGAAATTCACCGCGGCGTAAAATAGATGGGCCGCTATGGACCCTTCCTCGCGAAAAAAGTGACATGACTGGACTTTATTCACTCTCTCTTTTTCTCTTGGGCGGTTTTTACTTGATTAGGATTTCTCGCTCGCACGCTTCGTGTATCTTTTGGCGTAGCAAAAAAAATCTAAATCTATGGCTCAACCCCCCCAGATTGGGAAGCAGCGTTGACAGCGCCCCAGCCGCGCCCAACAACTTAGGCGCCAGTCGCCGGAAGTGGGGGCCGAAATCCCACCGGCTGTCTAGCACCAATCCCAGATACTTCATGGTTGACTCGACAGCGATTCGAGCCCCGCCGAAAACAATGTGGGCATCGGGTGGTGGCACCCGCCGGGGGCCATGAAAGACCATGGCCTTCGACTTGTTGAGGGCCACCTCCAGGCCAAGGCGCCGTATGCGGCTCACCACCTGTGAGACCGCAGCCGTCGCCAGCAACGCTGCCTCCCTGTACGAACTCACCCGGGCGGTGACCAGCGTATCGTCCGCGTAACACGTCAGATCTACGCCCGGATGGAGTTCACCCCTCAGCACCCAGTCGTACCCGATGTTCCACAGGGGCGGGCCCAATACCGAGCCCTGTGGAACATCGCACGACATGCGGTGCTGGTTTTTGACGCCACCACGTCCCACGTAGGTGACACACCTCTCCGCCAAATAAGCCCCGATGATGCGGTGGAGGTAGGGAGGCACTCGATGATACCGCCGTGCCTCCCGAACTCAACTCCAGGGCAGGGTGTTGAAGGTGTTGGAAATGTCCAAGGACACCGCCAACATCACCCCACCCCGGGACACCGCTTCCTCCGCCAGGACTCTCACCTGTGCCCGTGTTCCCGTCGGTATGGTATATCTGTCGCCAAATAAACCAATTTTCTGCCCCAGATTGTGACTTGTTTTTGTTTGTTACTAGCTTCTTCCAGCGGCTTCAGCGCGGAAAAGTCCTTTATCCCAAGGGAACATTATACCGGGATGAAAAGTATCGTGCTATTCCAGACTAGAATCTATTTCTGTGCCAAATTTCATCCAGATCCGTACAGCCGTTCTGGCGTGATTAAGTAAGAAACATACAAACACACACACACGCTCACAAACTTTCGCCTTTATAATATTAGTGTGATTATATATAACTCGCTTCTACCAGTGGCTTCGCGCGCTTGAATGTCGTTAATTATCCCAAGGGCACATATTCCCGGGATAAAAGTATCCTATGTGCTATTTCAGACTATAATCTATCTCTGTGCCAAATTTAAAATGTGTATGAAACAGTAACAAACATACAAACACGCTTATACACTCGCAAACATTCACCTTGATAATATTATTAGTGTGATCGGAGTGTGACATATAATAAGATTTTGTCACCAGTACAGTAGTTACATTTTAGTTCGTTCAGTTATCAAAATAGTACTTTAGTTACCAATTCCAGTGGCGGCGTAATGTTGGGGGTGGGTGGTAGGGACGGTCCGACCGGTCGGCTGTCGTCTCCTTGGTACCAGGCACCAAGGAGTCACTCCTTGGTGCCTGGTAACGCGGTCGGGACAGTTGGATTGTGTACCTAAACGTACAGGACGTTGCTCATGCGGCTAGCACGATGAGCAAGACGACGGGGATAGATCATTATGGCAACTATCATCATCATCTTCCTGCCCTTATCCCATGTTACTTGGAGTCGGCGCAACACGTTTGCTTCTTCCATACCGTCCTATCCCCCGTCATGTTATTACTGACTCAGTCTTTTTTTTTTTGCAATTATATGGCCATAAATTAATTGTCAGACGTCAGGTGCACGGCACCAATATATAGGTTTCTAGAAGAAGCGCCAACAAACTCCATGTTTACTTTTTATCTAATATTTTGATTTTATAAATTCTTGCTTTCCAGCGATCTCCATTAAGCGAGTACCTGTTCCTGCCTTGGCTGGGTGCGACCCTGCGCGGCCTGTTCTTACGCCAGGCTCCCACTGCCGGGGCTCTTCTTTATACCATGGCTGTGATCAACGGCAACATTAACCCTCTGTTCCTTACCGCCTTCTCTTTCCTATTCCGTAAGTTTATTTTAATGTTTTTTCAAGCACGACGGCCCAGTTGTCACCGCTGCCTTTCTGTCTATCGTAGAGCGTAGCCATCCCAAAGATAAAACTGAAATGTGTCTTGCACCAGTAATAACGACGCTATACCCTTCACACTGAATCACAGTAATGGAGCTTGGTGGTAGAAATTAAAAAAACCGGTAGTAGTTCTTCCCCAGACGAGCTACTTCACAAGTAATATACTTAAATTTTAAGGTGTAGAAGGAAGTGATTACGTAAATGACGGTTGATCGGTTGAATGCCGTAATTACCGAAACAACATAAAAGCCATTGTGTCTCGCGAACGACTTTTATTTTTGAGTATTTTTCGTACCACTTAGTTTAATATTTGTTGTCATTTTGCCACAGTGTTGGAGGCGCGACTGTGGCTCGAGATCGCTCGTTTGATCCGAGCGCGGTGGGAGCGACGCCAACACGGCATCATGTCTCGCGACTCGGAGTTCGAAATCCAAACTCTTTGGAGCAACGACGACGTACAGAGCATCGAAGTGCGCAACTATGTTTATTAATGATGATTCAAGTAGGTAGGGATAGTAATCGATTTTTACTTCATAATTATTTTGGCTTCTTTTTGTATGGAATTGGTTGCTGTCTTATCCCTTTTAAATATAACGTGATTTCCTTTACTAACGGGCAACTAAAAGTAGCTTTTTTGTCAGTAAGCAACTATTAGGTGCCGATTCGTATGGTGTTCATAAAAGTCTTTTGTCGTGCCTCGTTTTGTATGAAGCAAAAATTTTTGTACTCATTTTGTTCTTCTATTTAGATAAACTTTTTGAATGATACTTTTTGATTAAGTAATAAAAAGTAAAGGCCATTTACGTGTTTTTACTAACAAGGAAAGGTTCCCAACTGTCCTGCTCTGATTTGACTTATTTTGATATATGTTAAAGAGTAATCTAAAATAAAAGACACGTATTTTTTTTAGTTGCCCAATTTCAACCTATTGGGAGAAATTTTCCTCCAAAGTATTGAAAAGTGACTAAACCTTCTAACTTTAAAACTTTCGCGTTTCATAATGGAAAACAATATATCACGGGAATTTAACGCGATGATTCCCGAAAATCCCGAAATAACCTAATCTTATCGGATCCCTCTAACTTCTGTAGAGAGTTTTGTTCAAGCAAATTGCTAGTTAATTACTGGTTTGATTATATGTTTGAGAACATGAAAAAGTACTGAGCACTGGATTTTGTTTTATCGGCTCAAACTCATATTTTCGAAACGATTATATTTCATAAAAATTGGAAACCACTGTTTTACAGTTTGGCAGAATTTTTGAATGTTGTAGTGTAAACAGATTTTGAATAAATAAATTGAAATTGAATTGAAGGGTTCGTATAACATACTGTAATTAATGTGTAAAGTTATGTCTAACCGACAAAACCGACAATCGCAAGACATTCTAGATGGAAAAACCCACTAACTCGTTTCCTGACTTGGGAATCGAACCCAGGGCGTCAAGCTCAGCAATAGTGCATCCGGCGCTTGTGACTACTGGAACAACAACGAGGCAGTCCCACTTGGGCATAGTCCCAACTTTTGTGTAATGTGATAATTCAATAATTTGAACTTCTTAGCCATTGTTCTGCCAGAGGTTAATTTGATACTGCAAGGTGACATGAGCCAGATAAAAGTTAAGTTAATTTAAAAAACCAAACATTGGGTCAGTGATCCTAGTACAGAAGAAGCAGTCAAAGTTTCTATTGGCTTGCTGGACAGTTACCAGATGTGTGACTACCCATCACTTGCTAGGCCAAAGGAAATCCGAAAGTTGTTGGGAAAACTAAAATCAAATAAAGCGCCTGGTTTTGACGGCTTGGGAAATGGCTTACTGAAAAACCTCCCTCAGAAAGCTATTGTGTACTTAACAATAGTGTTTAATGGTTGTTTACGCATTGCATACTTCCCGAATGCATTAAAACATGCTAAAATCATAGCTATCAAGAAACCTGGAAAAGATCAGTCCATCCCATCTAGCTATCGTCCAATTAGCTTATTACCAAGCATAGGGAAACTTTTAGAAGCTATTATCCTAACCCGCCTAACTAAAATAACTGCACATATTTTGATTCCTGAACAGTTTGGATTCCGAAGCTCACACTCGACCACGCAACAGATAGCCAGAGTGGCTGAACACATAACCCATGGCTTAAACCGTGGCCTTTCCACAGGCATGGTTTTACTGGATATTGAAAAAGCTTTTGATTATGTCTGGCACGATGGCCTGTTACATAAATTAATTCAATATGAAGTTCCACTCTGTATAGTAAAACTCATACAAAATTATCTGCGAGATCAATCGTTTTCTGTTTACATAGGTAAAGACCATTCTGCTCCTAAAACTATCTCAGCTGGTGTGCCTCAAGGCTCGCTCGTGGGTCCATACGGCTTCATACTTTACCTGAATGATATACCTAAACAGGCTCACACACAACTTGCCATCTACGCTGACGACACGGCAACATTCACGACACACAAAGACGTTGAAGTAGTAACTGGTCGGCTACAATACTCACTGGATCTACTCAGCCAATATTTTAAAACCTGGAAACTAAAGCTAAATTCAACAAAAACTGAAGGCATTCTGTTTACCAGAAAACGTACACTACCTACTAGGCTTGTAAAAATTGATGATTTCCAGATTACGTGGCGGGTGTCGGTTAAGTATTTAGGCATAATATTAGACAAGACACTTAACTGGAACAAAAATACTGAATTAATTATAGGCAAAAGTGTAAAAGCCCCTAATTCTTTAAAACCTATTTTAAATCGCAAATCTGTTCTAAGTCCTTCAACCAAACTACTAATTTATTCCACTTTAGTTAGACCTTGCCTAACTTACGCAGCACCTGTCTGGTCTAGTCTAACTTTAACTAAATATAATAAACTCCAAACAATCCAAAACAAAGCTTTGAAACTATCATACAACACACCTTTTCGTACAAACCTTAAAAGATTACACTACCGTATCAAATACCCCTTGTTAAAAGATTTCATATTAAAAAATTCGCGTAAATTCTATTTGCATAAAAATCCGATACACCATAACAATCTAATATCCGAAATTGGCAAAAGTAGACTTAGAACTTTGCCGTACGCCCGCACGTACAATCGATACAGACTCCCACATCACTATTTCCTCCGTGACGCATCATGACGATAGCTCGCTTACCAGCTGACGCCGCTTCTCCAGCCGTTTACTCATAATTTTTGCACCAACTACCCACTATTTTTCTGTTATTATATAAAACTATATTAAAGTGTACATCATGTAATCTAAATATTGTAAATATTATGTGGGTCCTTTCTAAGACCTCCACATACCCAGTAGTTTATAATCATTCTTTTTATAAGTTAGTTACTTCAATGCAAAGTATTGTCATAATAAAAACACGTTTTAATGTTTAGAAAGGCGGTAGCCTGTGTAACAAAATAAATTACGATTTGTCTACAAATAGAATAAGATCATTTGTAAATAACACTGTATAACTTATGTATAAATAAAGACCTTTCAAAATCAAAATCAATCAATTTAAAAAACGACAATGTGCTGCAGGGGCAGAGGTCACAATTTCATTCAAGAATGTCCAACTCATGTGTTGTAGAGGAATAATAAAAATTGTTTTTGTGTAACTGTAAATCACTGTCTATTTTAACAATTCCTAGTCAATTAATAAAAATACTAGCCAGCTGTTATTCCTTCGGTAATTTACTTCGGACACAAGTTGAGAACAAATTAAAAAAAATTGAACTAAAATGCATTTTGTAATAGATCACTAGATAGACAACAGAGCTAGTACAAAGCGGTAGGTCAGTAGGATAGAAAAATACTCAAGAATAGAATAATACTTACGTGTAGTTGGTAATTCAGCAATAACACACAGTTTGGACTTTGAACTATTATTTATTTACCATTTCACACTAGTTACCATCAACTCCATACAATATATCCACTTAGGTCAACAGTACAATCTTTCAAGCCCGCCCAGACTAGACTCACGAACTGACTCAACGCGCCTCGTGTCCGAACAATCCCCCTCCAATCGACAACTGTCATTAGATGTGACGACATTTGACATTCGAATATTTTCTAGGATAATCATTTTAACAACTTTTAAGTACTATTTGATGTTAAATATAAATAATTTAATTCATAACAAATAAAAGATGTATTTATCAAATAAAAACCTAACACTCGACCATCCTGACAACGTGTATGACCCCATACGCGTATCCGGTGATAACCTAACACTCGGCCTGTTGAGTCAGTTTTCAAAATCTAAAATCAAATCCATCAAACCATTCAATGGCACTTGGGATGTAAAAAGTTCAAAGTCACAAAAAAAAATGATTCTACTGTCCATTCGCAAAAGTAGTTTGCTATGGAGAAGAATGGACAAGAAACTCCACACTTACTCTTTTCTTTAAAATAAAAAACTTCTTTTAAATATATTTTTCAATATTAATTCATTAATTATATCTGAGTACCTTATGAAGTATGATTCATCTAGAATAAAACGGCTGTTCTATGTATAGATATAAAGTATTTCAAGCAATAACAATTATATTGATTCATTTGATAAATATGAACATGGTACTCGCATATTTACAAAATCTGCATTTTATTCGCCTGTATAGAAACCCGTGACTTATTTGCACATATATCAGTTCGCGACTTGCTCGCGTATAGACTTACAAAAATTAGGAAACAAATCTAATCAATTGTAACGTTTAAATTTGGCTACTTCGTTACATTATACTAGTACGTGAGTAATTTTTAAAGCATGATTCATCAAGAACAACACGGTTGTACCACGCTTAGGTACAAAGCATTAACAGTTAAACTTAATCATTTGATAAATAGGAACATGATACTCACATACTTACAACATCTGCTATTTGTTCGCTAGTTTGCAAACCCGCAACTTATTCGCATATAGACAAGCCCGTGACTTATTCGCATATTGCGATTTAGTCACCTGTAGGCAAGTCCCGCGACTTATTCTAAAATTTATATGTACTGAGATGTATTCGCCTGTAGGCAAACCCGCGACTTATTCACATATAGACAAACCCGCGACTTATTCGCATAAAGCGATTTATTCGCCTGTGGGTAAGTCCCGCGATTTATTCGCCTATAGGTAAACCCGCGACTTATTCTCAAATTTACATGTACTGCGATTTATTCGCCTGTAGGCAAACCCGCGACTTATTCACATATAGACAAACCCGCGACTTATTCGCATAAAGCGATTTATTCGCCTGTGGGTAAGTCCCGCGATTTATTCGCCTATAGGTAAACCCGCGACTTATTCTCAAATTTACATGTACTGCGATTTATTCGCCTGTAGGCAAACCCGCGACTTATTCGCATATAAACAAACCCGTGACTTATTCGCATATTGCGATTTATTCGCCTGTAGGCAAGTCCTGCGATTTATTCGCCTATAGGTAAGCCCGCGACTTATTCGCAAATTTAATAATACTTCGATTTATACACCTGTAGGCAAACCCGCGACTTATTCGCATATAGCGATTTATTCGCCTGTAGGTAAGCCCACAACTTGTTCTCAAATTTAATTGTACTGCGATTTTATTCACCTGAGGGCAATTCTTGCTATTTATTCGCCTATAGGCAATCCCCGCGACTTAATCACAAGACATTAAAAATTTGGCAAACATACCAAATCATTTCCAACAACATTAAATTTTTACAATTTCGACCGCACTCTACTACTCTTCAAGCAAGACCTCATTCAGTATAGGGTTAATATCGCAATTCATACTAATTCCATATATGACCACTACGGCGTTCTGCCAGCGGAGTATTAGTATTAAACCCTCCAAAGACACTAATACCGAAAAGTGATTTAAACATCGCACTTTCAGTGTTAAATGACTATCATCAAAACAAAACATATTGAGCTAAAACAGTTCTACAAATATTACCCATGACATACTGGGATTGACTGAAGTCCATCTACTAAAAGAAGCTATTATCGAAGACTATGATTATACGTATTACATAGGAATACCAAATATATCCCCTTAGTAAAGACAAAAGACAAGTAAAACATTTCAACTTTTATCGAAAATATCAGAAAGAATTTGTGTTCCACAAATAGTTCTAGAAAACCTGCCTTCTGCAATTATACAGTCTTATGCAACCTCCGAAACCTCGTCGCTAATTAAACTTTTATGAAAACTTAGAAATACTCATTACTTTACAAGTACCTTCATAATAGTACATTGTGATACAAGGGTGGAAAAGAGGCTATTGCAAACGATCTGTCACCAACAAGCCCGAGCCGAAGGCGAGGATTTTCAATGACACGAGTCCGCAACAACCCACACACCCATGCACCACACGACGTTTTTCAATACAGTTGTGGGAAATAATAAAAACAAATCACAGAATTACATTTGTTTCTTCCTCAAAATAAAATTATCGTAAGTCGCCATAAATCTTTATCGAGATTTTGGGGGCAAAATTTCATCTTGCGCTATTTCGCCACATAAAATATCGGGTGGGGTTAATTCCATTTCTTCATTTGTATTTGAACTCATATAAACAAAATAAAATAATCAATTTATCACACAAAAATTAAAATTTTCAGAAATGGCGCGTTTTTGCAACATGACGTATATATATTTTTTCAATGAAAACAGCCCATACAACCTATTCGACTTTTGACAATTTTCTTTTATGTGAAAATAAAACTGGTAATTAAATATATTAAACAATCATTTAAAAGACTTTTGAGAATTCAATGCTAAGATGTACGGACTCATTAATTTTTTTCTCGTATAAAATCTATCCAATTTTATTCTATGTATGAAAACTCCTTGCTACTAAACTTTTTAAAATTGACTTATACATTTAAAACTCAACTGCAAAAATAATGATCGAGCTCGTAAAAAAAACCCGCGTATCAGAAAAATGCCTATGCAAAAGATTTAATCTTCGAATCATAATTATAGCCTCTGAAAGTACTCAATGTTTAACAACTGTATTCAAAAATACATTACCTCTATGGGTGATTTTAATGCACAGATCGGGGTATCGGTAACGAACATTAGCATTTAGTTGCTGGAAAATATGGTTATGGAACCACCAGCACTCGTGTAGCGAGACTCATTCAATACGCATACGAATAAAACCTCAAAATCATAAACAAGATGTTCATGTTAACACTTAATCGATCTCTCCAAAATAAACATACAAAAAAAATCTGAGTTTGGTCATACTATGACTACACAACCACAATTACTTTCAAAGTACGAAGTATCGTCGTCAGTTTCGTCTGGATAAGACCACATAATGCAGAGAGCTTCAATCCACCAGAAATCCACAATAAGAAGCAGGCGCACTTCTCTGACACGCCATTAACAATGAAAACATTGAACGAGCAAGAAGCTATAAAAGGTACCAAAAATAATCTACCAGGACTTATAGCGTCACGTGAAAAGTATGACACAAAAACCTTATGCATATTACCATAAAAATCATGCACTCTATACTGGAATAATATAGAATTTATCAGAAAAACCGCACAGTTAATGAAAGAAACCAATGACAAAATAAGCCAATACTGTACAAAAACGATAAAGAAAACTTCATTAAACACAAACACAGAAATAAGGAGGTGCTCCCCATAGAACAACCACTACATGTACAAATATATCTATAATTTTTTTACAAAAAATGTATGAGATTATCATGTGCTATTGTAGTATCACAAAATTGATCCCCACACTTTAGTATAGTCACCGCTGACATCGAATGACCCTCTGTATAGCACCTGTCAAGAAATATATCCATCTCTAATACAATACCAAATGTGAATCCTGAATGGAGTTCATAAATATAGCTACGGTTAATTATGCCAAACTATATAACCAACCAGATTCATTACAGCAAACTGGTATGATTAACTAAAGCGGGGAATAAATACTCCCCTGTACGTGAAACCCTACAACAATCAATGAAGATGAAACCAGAGAAGGGCTATCAGATATATCAGGCAGGTTCATAAACAATTGTAGGAGAATGGGCTGTAATCCAATTATGGAAATTTGACCAAAAGCTCATCAGCCACATGATATATGCGACCGATCAAGAAAAACAATTGCTTCTTACAAGGCCCTTGTCAATTGTTAACTCGATCAGAGTTATTGACCTAAACGGGTAACTTATATCGAGCAGCGACGGTACGGATTTTCTGGCATCCAATAGCTACGACTATACCCCGCCGAAAAGAGCCTCTCAAGAAGAATCTTTACCACAAAACCAATATTGCCAATTATAAGTTGGTTCAGCGTTAGTGACCCAAACAGGCGACTCATTAGACATCAAAACAAAGACTTGTGCTCGATGTCCAACTGCCATAAAAAAACACTCGATATTAAACTGCCTTTTGCTAATTCAAAAATATTCAGATTCAATGACCTAAATAGGCAAGCAATTGGGCCCCAAGATTACTACCTTTTTCTTTTGGCACCTAACAGCCACAAGACACATGCCGAGAAAAGTCCACTCAAGAAGCCCTGTTACAAGACAACTATTGTCAATAGTTAGTCCGTTTAGAGTTTACACCAAACTCAAAGGTTTTTAATTAAGGGTCACTACATTTACAGAAACACGGCTAGCGATTATGCCCAAACCCAAAAAAGCAAAATTCCAAGTAAGTCAATAGACGACATACCAGAATTTAAATGATATCTACTTAATGGATCACATTTAGAACTCTGTAGCTCCTCACGTGTCAACTATCCAGAAAAGTCATTATAATAAGAAATATTCAAACTGAAGAGATTCATCCGACACATCCCAGCGCTACTGGGGCGAAGGACAGGCTTAACGTTTGGTCTAATGGAGCAGACTCTTAAAACATTGTTCCTAAATCGGCATATTAGAGTCCAATATTTTAAAGTGGACGCTTATGGATTTATAAAACAATGATTGAAATGCACAGTACTAATGAAAGTAATTAGTTGACAAAATACCAGAATTCAAATGACTCACATTTAAAGCTCTCTAGCTCCTCAAGTACCCATATTCCATGAAATGGGGATATTTTCGAAGAGATCCATCTAACGACACATATCATATCGCTACTGAAATGCAACAAAATTGTCTATTGCCCTTTGCAAGGACTGTACTATTAAGACCCATCATGCTTCTATGGAGCAAAATATTAGAAGGAAAAGTTGTGCCGATTTCAGTGATCATCCTGTTGTACAAAAGCTAATCCAATGGATATTGGGCATTATCAATAAAGAAGCCATATCAGCAAAATCTCATCAAAAATTAAGTTACGACTAAATAATCACAACATGTCATCCACTAGGTAAATGACATCCCTCTCAAGTTTGTAGAGAAGTATACCCATCTAAGCAAAAGAATCTCCCTCAGCAAAGCCATAAATATGGAATAAGTCTATAGAAAATTTGAGTAGTAGAGTCGGTAAAAGATTAACGATCACTTAGCTATGAACATCCAGGCTGCTGCTGTAATAGCTTCTTGTTGTGATGTCCTGGACTGCTGCGCCTTGGGCTGCGACGTCCTGGACTGATATGCCTTGGGCTTCGACGTCCTGAACTGCGTCACCTTGGGCTGTGGCGTCCTGGACTGCGTCACCTTGGGCCGTGACGTCCTGGACTGGTGCGCCTTGGGCTGGCGCCTCACGAGGCATGATGTACATAAAACAAATAGAAAAGGTTTATGAATAACTAAAGTACACAAAATATATTTGAAAATGTATGTAGGGTATTTTGAAAATATCTCTGAAACGGTGCGTCTGAGCAAAAAAATAACCAAATTTTCACAACCCTTTAAGAAACCCCGCTTAAGGGACAAGATACTTAGTCACAATTTTTTTTTTGTTTTTATTTTATTTTTTTGTTCTACCCTCATATTTTTAAAATACATTAAATATAGTTTTAATAAGACATTTAAAACTAATTCCCGCTTAAGGGACAAGATACTTAGTCACAATTTTTTTTTTGTTTTTATTTTATTTTTTTGTTCTACCCTCATATTTTTAAAATACATTAAATATAGTTTTAATAAGACATTTAAAACTAATTTAATAAAATCGTAATCAAAAGCACTTGGTTTCGTAATGGGCGCGTACATCCCACTTCTGAAATGTAATAGATCACTAGATAGACAACAGAGCTAGTACAAAGCGGTAGGTCAGTAGGATAGAAAAATACTCAAGAATAGAATAATACTTACGTGTAGTTGGTAATTCAGCAATAACACACAGTTTGGACTTTGAACTATTATTTATTTACCATTTCACACTAGTTACCATCAACTCCATACAATATATCCACTTAGGTCAACAGTACAATCTTTCAAGCCCGCCCAGACTAGACTCACGAACTGACTCAACGCGCCTCGTGTCCGAACAATCCCCCTCCAATCGACAACTGTCATTAGATGTGACGACATTTGACATTCGAATATTTTCTAGGATAATCATTTTAACAACTTTTAAGTACTATTTGATGTTAAATATAAATAATTTAATTCATAACAAATAAAAGATGTATTTATCAAATAAAAACCTAACAATTTGAATGACATTTTATTATTCACAAGTATATAAAAGAGGTACAAAAATAATTATAACTTAACAACCGCTTTGCCGATATTTTCACCTTTCAACATTCCGATTAAAGCGTCGTAGAGCTTGTCAAACCCTTCAGTGATGTGTTCTCGCGGCGTCAGCTGTCCACTGTGAATCCAGTTAAGAAGTTGATCAAACGCTTCGGGAAAGCGGTCTCGATCTTCCCAAATAACGTATCCTCTAATACTTAATCGTTTAAACAATATGGTCGGCTGCAAGACGCTCACTTTTGGCGCCGGGTCTTCGTGGTATGAACTGATGCTACCAATGACGGCGACACGTCCATACATATTCATCTGGTTCATAATCACACTGCTCAGCTCCCCTCCAACGTTGTCGAAGTAACAGTCTACTCCTTCAGGAGCAGCTTCCTTTAATGCAGTCGAGATGTTTGCAGTCTTGTAGTTGATCGCCTTGTCGAAACCGATGGACTCCAGCCACTGCACTTTATCTTCAGAGCCAGCAAAACCGATGACCTTGCAGCCCTTGATCTTCGCAATCTGTCCAACGATAGAGCCTACTGCCCCAGCAGCACCCGTCACTACCACCGTTTCGCCAGCTTTCGGTTTGCAGTGATCCAGGAATCCAAAGTAAGCAGTAGCGCCAGGCATTCCAACGGCACCAACTGCCAACGAATTTGATAATCCATTCATGTTTGGCACCTTGTAAATATGGCCAGCCATCTTGTCGGGTACCTTCGCATCGAGGATGCAGTAGTCACACCAGCCCTTATGGGAGACGACTCTTGTTCCGACCGGGTAGTTGGGATCCTTCGATTCTTGCACTACAGCAACCTGATAGCCGAACTGATCGTACCGCTCAGGTGAACTATATATCCACAAGTATGGGTCCACACTCACCCACTCAGCTTTGACGAGGATCTCTCCATTCTTGAGCGGCGGTAATTCGTACTCCACAATTTCATAATCTTCACGTTTGGGTGAACCCTTGAATTCGTTGATGACCACGTATTTCCGTGCTTTAACCATGGTGTGCTCTCTTCAAATGACAAGCGACTGAATGTGGGCGATAACAAATTGTCTTCTTAATATAGTTATCACTATCATGAAGTACCTAAATGACTTGCATCTTCTATCTCAAAGGCTCATACTTAAGTTAAGTGACATGTCGCTTTTGTCATCGTTGTTTGTTGATAACGTTTTCGTCATTTAGGTATGTCATAAGTGACGCAGCACAGTATTATTTTTAATACTGTGCTGCGTCACATAGATCATTCAATCTACCATTGATAAAATGATAATATTATTGGGCTACCAAGATTCAGACTGTGCCCAGTTTTACTAATGTTATCTAAAATGCTTGATCCGTTATGTTTTTAAAGCTTCTTCGAGTTCAGTACCACCTTTCGTTTTATTTTTTAAGTGACTGAGAATTTGGAACCAATTTTGTCAACCAGAATACATATTTCGTATACTAGCTGTGCCCGCGGCTTCACTCCCCTCAACTGCCTACCCTACCCTACCTATCTATCCTATCCTATCTTCCTTACACACCCTAACCTACTTAGGTACCCTACCTTACCTTACCTACTCTACCCTAACTACCTACCTTACCATACCTTATCTACCCTATCCTACCTACGTAACATACCTACCCTATCCTACCTACGTAACATACCTACCCTACCTACCTACCAATATTTTTTCTTAATTTTTCAACACAAACACAACAAACACAACTTAATTTTTCTTTCATAAGAACCTTCTCCTAACAATAACAAACACAACAACCCATCTGCTAACAAAAATGATCAGGGGGTCAGCCAGTTTGCGAATATTTATCCTCCGACTGCGCAGCATGATTTTCTTCTTGTTTACATATTTGCAGTCGCGGGTTTTTTGATTTAATTAACTTTTTTTTTTCTAATTCCATTTATACGTATAGACTCTAAAAATCCTTTATTTTGATACGCCACTCGACGGGTTTGGAAGGAAAAAAAAGCAAACCCCACAATATTTTTTAAAACGGCTCTTATCTACGAACACTTAGGCGGTCAAGACCTAACTAACGATGTCTTAATTATAAAAATCCGTCAAGTAGTTTGAAAGTTATGAAGTAATAAATAATATTACATACGTAAAAACATACAAGATACGCGTGAAAAACCCTTTCCTTGCAGCTGGGTAAAAATAGAATTAGCAAAATCGGTCCAGCCGTTCACGCGTGACCAAAGGAAATAGACATTCATTTTTATATATATACATTATATAATTATAGTCACGCCGTGTGAAGATAAGACAGACATCATTTTTATGTATAATACACAATATTTTAATTATTAGAATAAAACATTGTCAAAAAATGCGGTTTCGAAAAAGAAAAGAATAAGTAAAATGGGAATTAGGAGCACGGTTGGCGCAGTGATTGAGCGATTGACTGCTGCGCTGCGTGCGGCACGGAGCAAATATTTGTATGACCTACAGATAAGTCCCGGCTCTGGGTGTTTGTGTATGTGAGTTTATATGTTTGTAAACGCACCCACGATACAGGAAGAAATTCCTAGTGTGGGGCAAAGTTTTTAAAAAAAAGAAAGAAAGAAATTGTCCAACAGCTCCCAAATAAGAGCAATGAGCTATTTCGGGAGCCCTTGGAGAGGTGCTAACTGTGTTGAGTGCATTATTCTGAGCTATTCTGTACATTATAAAAAAACCGGCCAAGTGCGAGTCGGACTCGCGCACGAATGGTTCCGTACCATTATCGCAAAAAACGGCAAAAAAATCGCGTTTGTTGTTATTCTGTTTTATTCTGTTTTTAGTATTTGTTGTTATAGCGGCAACAGAAACACATCATCAATGAAAATTTCAACTGTCTAGCTTCGATTCCCGCACTGCAATCAATTTGTCTTTTCCCATGTTGGGCTCGGCTTCAGTCCAAGCGGATGCATCTCAGTACCAGTATTTTAAATGGAGTGACAGCCTATCTGAACTCAACAAACCCCTTGGCAAAAATGGTGTCAGATTTTGTGGTTTCTGATAAGACTAACCATAAAGACTGTCATAGCTTTCAAATGACAGCCGGGAATAACGCAAATTATGACAAAAAATTCAAAAGCAAAACACTAAAAAGTGCAAAATAACTTTCGTTTCGGCAGTCGGCACTGACCTCCATATATACAAGACTTGTATATATGGAGGTCAGTGGGCAGTCGGTGTCGAAAAATTATAAAAACAAGAGGTACCAAAGAGACCGGTTTTTATTTCTCTCTTTTTACTTTCTAGTTCATGACTAAATAATAACAGCCGCACGGGTCGATCTTCGAGGTTCAGCAAAGCTTGCCCTATGTCTGTGGATGGTCACTCTTTACATACCTACCGAGATTCCTCCGTGACTCGCCGTTGGTCCCAGCTGTTAGATATTTGCAGAATTTTAAGAGTCGATACGGGTAGTCAGAAGCCTGAAATGTCACAGCAGTCTTACCAAATGGTATGGGTACGGGTACCGTGTAGCTATTGTTGAGGTCCAATAGACAATCGCTTCATGTAACATACTGGTACGTAATGTAACAAAACAAGCAATTTTTAACCGACTTCAAAAAGGAGGAGGTTCTCAATTCGAATGTTTTTTTTTAAGTGATAACTTCTTATGGGAGGATAAACCGCTTCGTAACGTAACGCGTTACGGCGCCACGCCACTCAGTCTGGCTTCCCTTTCTCCTACGGCAGCGGTAAGCAGGCTCTTCCTCTCTCACTCTAACAAGTTATCACTTCTGTCAGGTGTCCCGAGACGCACACGTTTTTAATATTTGTTACCTCAGAACTTTTTACTAGGTGAACCGATTTTGATGATTCTTTTTTATTTGAAAGCTGGTGCTTATCCTGTGGTCCCATTTAATTTAAATCTGATGAAGAATTTCGGATAAGTATATACAACGGAACTCTTTAATAAGTGACGGCAAATCTCTCGGGATTACACCATTTGATAACAAAACATCACGCCAGTAGGCTTTAAAGGGGTACACAGATGTGTACACTTCACACTGGTACACTCTCATGCCACCGGTTTTGCTCAAGTTTCATTTTATTCGGGGAATCTATTCTGGAATTATATGTACCTTACTATACTTACAGTACAGTTAGCACAGTTAGTAGGTATAATCTATACTTTAATTTATATTCAATATATTAAATAAGTTGCGGATAATTTAACTTCTTCTACAAATACTAGCCATTTGCGTTTCGGGAGAGTATGACTGCACTTTTGACCCTTGACTGTACCACAACTAAAAAGTGAAATATAAAAATCTATTTTAAAAAACTGCCAAATAGAAACACTACAAAGTGAAAATAACTTAAATTTCGGATGTCGGTGTCATAAAACGAAGGAACAAATACAGAAATACCGACTGCCGAAATTTAAATAATTTTTCACTTTGTAGTGTTTTATTTGGAAGTGTACCAACCAGTAGAGACCAACCAGTGGTCATTTCTACCTACAGTGTAGCCGCTCCGAGCGAGTAGTGCGAGTAATCGCCCGTCGCTTATAGCCGAGCGACAAATCTATTGGAACTACACACTCGCTTCTCGCCAACTCGTTTTTGGATTATTCGGTTTATGACAGATTCTGGTTTAGGTAGATTCTTGTTACGGCAGATTATTTTTTTGGCAGATTCGTTATACGGCAGAAGTAACATGACCTGACATGATAATGGTCAATTTAAAGTCAATTTCAAACTAAAAACTTTATTAAAACTTTACTTAGCAAAGGTAACAAAATTACAGCAAACACTCTTAGTCTTAAAACTAAAAACCTTATTAACGCAAAGATAACAAAATGAGACTATAGAGGCATATATACTCTACAGAGACCAGATGATATCGCTCCTGATCTGACCAGATCAGGCATCAGATCAGCCGTGCGTGCTTTTATCCACAACAAATAGTTTTCCAATCAATGCACACAGTTGTTTATAATCCTTACATAGTATTTCTGTAGATGACTGTAAAATATCTTACTTATCAAGAATCTGCCAAAAAAAGAATCTGCCCAAACCAGAATCTGTCCTAAACCGAATAAGCCTCGTTTTTATACGACTGCCGAAGGAGGGTAATGTGTTTATCAGTCTTATGTATGTATGCATGTTTGTTCCTACGTAGCGTTCTAGAGACCAAACGCGTTGGCCGATTTTGATGATTCTTACGTCAATCGATTCGTCTTAAACCTGTGAGTGTCACTGGATACAATTAAAATTGGAAAATAGAAAAATGGTGGATTTGATGGGCGCCATATTGTGGGGGCCCAAATTATTTTTTCCAAACCCCTCGTGGGGGTATCAAAATAAAGGGTTTTAAGAGGAGATTTCAAAAACATATAAAACTTAACGGATAAATGTACCTAATCCGAAAAAATAATTAAACTAAAAGTTATAAATAAAAAAGTTAAATCAAAAAATCAAAAAACCCGACTTAAGAAGCAAACTAAAAAGACGTAAACAAGATGAAAATCATGCTGTGCAGTCTGAGGATACATCTGGTTCTGGTCAGCCAGCTCGCGAATATGTAGGTACGCTGCCCTAAGTAGGTACGTATAATAATAATGTTTAACTTTTGTTTTGGTCTAAAAAAGATTCGTCATCTTCGTCGTGGTGCAGACATTGTTTATCTTTTGGCTTTTATCGGATTTGTGTTAATGATGTTGACATAATGAATGCGCAATATTATGATTTTTATCTACGAGGTGATAGTGTCTGAACAAAAATAACTCATATACGATTGATTTATGCCCGCTTCCATTACCTACCAACAATAAATTAATATTAACTGCCTCGTTGGTAGCGCGGTCGCACGTGCGTCTGCTGTGCGTGGGATCCAGGGTTCGATTCTAGGTCGGGCTAATTGTTATTGGGTTGTCCATTAGGTATTTCTCATTAGCAGCAGGCAGTTGTGGGTTTGTTAAGCCTTACCTTCAAAAGCCGTTGGTCCTATGCCTGAGCTTCCTAGCCATTGTTCTGTTGCAAGGTGACATATGAACCAGATAAAATGTAGTTAATTTAAAAATCGATAATGCGATAGAGCAGGGACAGAGATCACAATTTTATTCAAGAATCTCCAGCCCGTGTGATGCAGAGAAATACTTGTTTAAATATAAAATCTGTATTTCTGTAATACTTTAAATGTCTGTCTATTTTAGCAATACTCAATATTTATAATACTTGCTATTCCTTTAGACACAATTTGAGGATTATATTGAAACAATAGAACTAGAAAGCAATAGAATGACGCAAAACTCATCACTCTTTCGGCAGATGCTATAATTATTTCTTCGACAATTCTGTTTCGACATTTCTGAATTTAACAGATACAAAATATAGCTGTTATCCTCCAAGCGCCTGTATACGCTACGTCAAGACATTCTAAATCACGACCACGAGGATGACAACTTTTCATCATGAGCAAACTCTGTGAATATGTGATTAAGCAAAATGGTGTGATTAAGAAAAGTGCTGTTAAATTTATTTAATTTACCGGATGTTATTGGTCTGGATTGAATCTGCACTTGTTGTATTAGCCTAATGGACTCAAAAGCCACCAGTAGCCCACTATGATCCGATGGCAGATAATTTATAATGGCCTTGTCCAAGTAGTTGCAGCAACAAAAAACATTATCAATACATGTAGCAGAAGTCAGTGTAGTTCGGGTTGGTTCCATAAACACATGTGACAAATTAAATTATTTAAATAGATTTAATAACCTACTGTTATCTGAATTATCTTCTAGAATATTAATATTAAAGTCACCACAGACAATTACTTGTTTATTACCAATTGCAAGTTTTGCCAAAACATCTTCCATCATTGACTCGAATATAGAGTAGTTCTTATAATTAGGGGGTCTAGAAACGCACACTATGACATGCTTATCCAGCTCAACACAGGTCAGTTCAACACTATGTTCAACTGATAGGTCTACTATATCATTACGAGGTTTTGATTTAATATCTGTATCATTTTCATAATTGATTAGCATTGCATAATCTTTCAGCCAATGCTCAGTGAAACAAACAATTTCAAACATTGTTTTTTCTAAAACACAGTTCGATTTCCAATTGCTTCGAAGAAAAACCCTGAATATTCTGATGGAATAATTTCAGAGAATTCTGCTCAGACCTTCTTTGAAATTATTTTTTGCTAACAAGAAGGTACCTTCTTGATGGCGGATATACTCGTAACTATTCCGTTATTGGTAGTTTGGTATCCTCCCTTGTCCTATCAACTAGTTTAAAGCATAAATATTAATAGCATTTTTGCTAACGTTATTCAAGGTATTGACCACCTTTAAATTAGTACTATTACTAATATCAATAATAATTGGATACTTCGACATACTAAAGGGTCTTTCAACAAGGACGGGTCGATGTTAAAATTGAATAAAACAAGATGTGTGTGAGATATTAACAAAATTTATTTTTTATTTAAAAGGCCCATTTATGCCATTATGGATGGAATATGACATCGTTCAAATGTCCGCCGCGGCTTCGTATGGTGGCACGAATCCGAGAGGTCCAATTTTTAATGACTCTGCTGCATAGATCGAGTGAGCGCTACAGATCAATGATAAACAATTTCTTTTGGCTTGAATTGAACAATATGGACGTGAACGACATGTGGTTCCAGCAAGATGGCGCTACTTGCCACACAGCGAACGACACAATCGACATTCTGCATGAACGGTTTGAGGGTAGAGTTAGAGTTCCGCTAGACTTTTTCTTGTGGGGTTTTCTGAAGTCGCAGGTCTATGCCAATAAACCACATTCGACCGTTGCCCTGAAAGCCAATATAACGCAGGCCATCGCTCGGATTCAGCCGGATCTATGCAGCAGAGTCATTAAAAATTGGACCTCCTCCTCCATCCTAGATTCGTGCCACCATACGAAGTGTAACGGGATTTTTTCTTGGGAACAATAAAGCACCATATACTGAGAACGATGTTTATTAAATGTAACCCTTGAACACGTTACCAAAGTAAATAAATTTAAAAAGGGTCGCTGGTTGCAGTTGGCTGGTCAACTTTTCTCCGTATCAAAATATTTCCCAACTAATTTATAGTGGAGGGTGGAAGAACAAAAAATAAAAATAATAATAAAACGGAAGGGTCAGAAAGCCCGTCTCCTGAACCGTCGCGTAGCCAGCCAACTCCACACTGCGACAGCCTGCCTCGAGCAGATAGCCTCAGCCAGGCAATCAGCCCCAACCAGACACCTCCTGAAGTTACAGAATAAAAACTTCTTAGCACAAAAACTTAAATCAAACACAAAGGGTTTTGAGTATATAGAACAGACAGGTCGCTAAAACACTGAAAGTAACATCCTATACACCGGGCTTTACATAGGCGAACACAATGGGTGAGCCGTCCGGCACTCTTCATGATTAAACACACAGAATGTAGGGTTATACAGAGCAGACAACTCGCTACACATGGAAGGTATTATCTTACACACCGGCTGTACATAGGTGAACACAATGGATGAGCTGTCCCGCACTCTTCATGATTAAACACACAGATTTTATTGTTATACAGATCAGACAAATCGTTGGAATACGGGAAATATTATCTTAAATACCGGGCTTTACATAGGCTAACATAATGGATGGCCCTTCTGAGTATATGGAAATCATGCCTAAGGTGTATGTAAATATGTATAATTGTATGGAGCTTGTCAACAAACACCCACAAAGGATAGGCCAGCCCAAATAATATAAATGCATCGGCCGCCCTAAGAAACCGAATACCAACTGACAGAGCCTTTAGGAAGTCAAACACGTACCTTTCGGAGGAAGTAAACCCGTAGGGTAGATAGGTCGGCCCAATTTCGACCCCACGCCACGTTGTTCTGAAAGAAACCAGCAAGTCAGCACACAGAACTCACAACGAAATACGATGGGGTCAATCCCCTGAGCAAGGCGACTTACCGTGAGGGATTATGAGCCCAGCTTGGGAACACTATCACGCCGGGTATCACACCACGACGGTTACATGCGGCTTCCAGGCCGCGTATCCACAATCACGCACGCGGTCACCGGCGATTTTCGGCGTCACGTATTCTGATCAATCACGTCAGGCACATACAGGAAACGCTCTGCCGCACAGAGGCCGACGCCCACGCGATAATTCCAGCCCACTCGCAATCTCCAGGCTCTGCTCAAGCCGGTCAGCCCAAGAAAAGAACGCCTCCACGCCGTTCGCCCTTGTCGCCAAAAAAAACTCTCGCCGGGTGCGCTCTCATACCATCATTCTCGAACCGAAAACCTAAAACACCGAATCCCATAAACTGTTTCCTAAAATTTCCGTTTTCGAAGAATTTACGCGGAACAATTTTCCTTCAAAGAAATACACTATCCCAGACCTACGCCTCACCCTACAACTTTCCAAAACCCGACTTAAAATCAGATTACAATAAAACACTATCAATCCCTGACAGCCCGGATGAGAATTTTGAACGCATCCCGCTGTCGCGTTTCGTTCAGGAAATCCGATCGTTCTCGAATCTTCTGAACTCAAAGGCTACCATCATTCACATAAGCAATTCCTTGAGGCACGCCAACGGAAGCGGGACAACGTCCTCGCAATCCCAAAACCAAACTCGAATCCTACCCGTGTGCTAGTCCAAAGAAATAATTAAGCCAATCTTAGCGGAGACGGGCGCGTTTCCGAACGAAAACGCCGTACGTCCAAATGACAGCTGCAGTCCGTCAAAACAAACAAAAAATACAGCTTCGGTGCACGGATATCAAGTGATTCTAAGTTATTTTGGTGAAATGAGAGTGTTTATAGGGAACTCGACGTCCCAGGGTGCGGTTCCAAAGTGGTTCCACCACCCAGCGGCAGTTTTAAGGCGAATGAGCGATACAAATACGGCGGAAAGAGGTAACTAATTTTCTTTTGACAAAACTTTTATCTACCACAAAAAAAGTGTTACAGAAGCCGCGGCGGACATTTGAACGATGTCATATTCCATCCATAATGGCATAAATGGGCCTTTAAAATAAAAAAATAAATTTCGTTAATATCTCACACACATCTTGTTTTATTCAATTTTAACATCGACCCGTCCTTGTTGAAAGACCCTTTACTTATGTCTGAGTTTGTTGTATATGATAATAGCCGAGCTATTTGGTGTATTACCCTACGAGGCAGATACAAAGTATCGCCTGTCGACTTTAATTTATCAACAAACATGTTGATGTCAAAAAAAACTAGTTTATCACTATAGTGACTCACAAGAAAGTGCAGACGCTTATTAAGCATGTGAATGTGATTATTTTGTTTATTTGTCAATTTATCTAAGTAAGGGAAGGCACACAAAATAATTCTATTGTAATTTAAATTTACTATTACCTACAAATACAGTTATATTGGTATTTGGTTTATATATATTCTCTGTGACAGATTCCATTATTTGCTTGTAAGATGACCCTAAATCATCAACCATTTCACAGCTTTGCAAAAGTGCTAATTCGTACGCGAACTAGCTTCTTACTGCTCATCACAACATCTATCTCTTTCGCTCGTATTATCGGATGAGATAGCATGCATTTGAACCCCGCGCACAAAATAGTTCGTGCCGTCGACTAGGGCAACCTTAAGCGAGCTTACTGCAGTCGGCCCGTCCTGGAATCGAACCCGGGACCTCGCACACAGCAGACGCACTTGCGACCGCGATACCAACGAGGTAGTTAATATTAATTTAATGAAAGTATGTAATGAAAGCGGGCATGATTCTTTTACTCAATGATTTTGACTATCTAGATAAGAGTTATTTTTGTGCAGTCACTATCAAAACCTCATAGTTAAAATTATAATATTATTGTTCATTCAATATGTCAACATCATTAACACAAAACCGATAAAAGCCAAAAAGGTAAACAATGTCTGCACCACGACGAAGATGATGAATCTTTTTTAGACCATAACAAATGTTAAACATTAATTTTGCGTACCTACTTATGGCAGTTAGGTTAGTAAGTTTATCGTGAGGACATTTGCCCCCGTACCATGAATCGTAAAAACTATTAGGGTTCGACTGTGAAAAAGGGACAGATGTACAAGTCATATATATATATATGATCGCAAAAAACGGCAAAAAAATAACGTTTGTTGTATGGGAGCCCTACTTAAATATTTATTTTATTCTGTTTTTAGTATTTGTTGTTATAGCGGCAACAGAAATACATCATCTCTGAAAATTTCAACTGTGTAGCTATCATGGTTCATGAGATACAGCCTGGTGACAGACAGACAGACAGACGGACCGCGAAGTCTCAGTAATAGGGTCCCGTTTTTACCCTTTGGGTACGGATCCCTAAAAATTAAAAAAAAAAGTTAATTAAATCAAAAAACCCGCGACTGCAAAGATGTAAACAAGAAGAAAATCATGCTGCGCAGTCGGAGGACAAATATTCGCAAACTGGCTGACCCCCTGATCATTTTTGTTAGCAGATGGGTTGTTGTGTTTGTTATTGTTAGGAGAAGGTTCTTATGAAAGAAAAATTAAGAAAAGACATTGGTAGGTAGGTAGGGAAGGTATGTAGTTAGGGTAGAGTAGGTAAGGTACGGTAGGCTACCTAGCTAGGTTAGGGTGGGTAAGGAAGATAGGATAGGATACATAGGTAGGGTAGGGTAGGCAGTTGACGGGAGCGAAGCCGCGGGCACAGCTAGTTTACGAAATATGTATTTTGTTTGACAAAATTGGTTCCAGATTCTTAGTCACTTAAAAAATAAAACGAAAGGTGGTACTGAACTCGAAGAAGCTTTAAAAACATAACGTATCAAGCATTTTAGATAACATTAGTAAAACTGGGCACAGTCTGCAACTTGGAAGCCCAATAATATTATCATTTTATCAATGGTAGATTGAATGATCTATGTGACGCAGCACAGTATTAAAAATAATACTGTGCTGCGTCACTTATGACATACCTAAATGACGAAAACGTTATCAACAAACAACGATGACAAAAGCGACATGTCACTTAACTTAAGTATGAGCCTTTGAGATAGAAGATGCAAGTCATTTAGGTACTTCATGATAGTGATAACTATATTAAGAAGATAATTTGTTATCGCCCACATTCAGTCGCTTGTCATTTGAAGAGAGCACACCATGGTTAAAGCAAGGAAATACGTGGTCATCAACGAATTCAAGGGTTCACCCAAACGTGAAGATTATGAAATTGTGGAGTACGAATTACCGCCGCTTAAGAATGGAGAGATCCTCGTCAAAGCTGAGTGGGTGAGTGTGGACCCATACTTGTGGATATATAGTTCACCTGAGCGGTACGATCAGTTCGGCTATCAGGTTGCTGTAGTGCAAGAATCGAAGGACCCCAACTACCCGGTCGGAACAAGAGTCGTCTCCCATAAGGGCTGGTGTGACTACTGCATCCTCGATGCTAAGGTACCCGACAAGATGGCTGGGCATATTTACAAGGTTCCAAACATGAATGGATTATCAAATTCGTTGGCAGTTGGTGCCGTCGGGATGCCAGGCGCTACTGCTTACTTTGGATTCCTGGATCACTGCAAACCGAAAGCTGGCGAAACGGTGGTAGTGACGGGTGCTGCTGGGGCAGTAGGCTCTATCGTTGGACAGATTGCGAAGATCAAAGGCTGCAAGGTCATCGGTTTTGCTGGCTCTGAAGATAAAGTGAAGTGGCTGGAGTCCATCGGTTTCGACAAGGCGATCAACTACAAGACTGCTAACATCTCGACTGCATTAAAGGAAGCTGCTCCTGAAGGAGTAGACTGTTACTTCGACAATGTTGGAGGGGAGCTGAGCAGTGTGATTATGAACCAGATGAATATGTATGGACGTGTCGCCGTCATTGGTAGCATCAGTTCATACCACGAAGACCCGGCGCCAAAAGTGAGCATCTTGCAGCCGACCATATTGTTTAAACGATTAAGTATTAGAGGATACGTTATTTGGGAAGATCGAGACCGCTTTCCCGAAGCGTTTGATCAACTTCTTAAATGGATTCACAGTGGACAGCTGACGTCGCGAGAACACATCACTGAAGGGTTTGACAAGCTCTACGACGCTTTAATCGGCATGTTGAAAGGTGAAAATATCGGCAAAGCGGTTGTTAAGTTATAATTATTTTTGTACCTCTTTTATATACTTGTGAATAATAAAATGTCATTCAAATGCTTTTTAGTCTATTTTTTTTTATTTGTCCTCAACTTGTGTCCGAAGAAAATTACCGAAGGAATAACAGCTGGCTAGTATTTTTATTAATTGAGTAGGAATTGTTAAAATAGACAGTCATTTACAGTTACAGAAATAATTTTGTTATTCCTCTACAACACATGAGTTGGACATTCTTGAATGAAATTGTGACCTCTGCCCCTGCACTGTCACATTATCGTTTTATAAACTAACTTCACTTTTATCTGGTTCATGTCACCTTGCAGTATCGAATTAACCTTTGGCAGAACAATGGCTAAGAATTCAAATTATTGATTTATCACATTACACAAAAGTTGGGACTATGCCCAAGTGGGACTGCCTCGTTGTTGTTCCAGTAGTCACAAGCGCCGGATACATTACTGCTGAGCATGACGCCCTGGGTTCGATTCCCAAGTCAGGAAAAGTGTTAGTGGGTATTTCCATCTAGAATGTCTTAGTAGGAGCCCGGAGCCTGGACTTGTGCCCTATTACAGGACTTAAACATAACTGACGAAATATAGATTTACATTTGCACAAACATTTCGGGGAATAGTTACATGCATGATGTTATGTGCTTGTTTATTCCCAAGTTACACAAGTTAAGTATATAGCTAAGTTGAAAGTGACAGTCGCCAACGACCTTGAGCCACTACTACTATGTTTTATAAGATCCGGAAAGACTACTTGATCTAGACACAAATTAAAAATTAAAGCAAAGTACGGCGCTATAGTCTGAATAATGGAGGTACAAACTTTGATGAACATTCCTCATAGATCTTTAGTCAGTTTGTTCTTGATTTGCTTAAAGGCTTTTATTACTGTTATTGGGTTTATATGTGAAAAGTTAAATTCAGTTGAGCAGGCTGAAACGTTAGAGCTAAATAAACCAGAAGCAAGCGAGAGTGAAGAATATATGGTTTCAGTAGTTTTAATTAGTAGTAGTAGTTTTAAAATAAATACGCAAATTCTTGAGCAACTTTTTTGTTATCTCTAATAAGTCCATGTGAAGTTTCAAGCATGTAATCAGTATTATTACTTTTGTTCCTGTTCGTTTCATTGTTTATAATTTTCCAAACCGCCTTGATTTTATTTTCTGAATTTTACGTTATTGCCCATGTATAAAGCCTTAGCTGCTTTATTTTTATTTCTAAAAATTATTGAATAAGTAGCAACATACTTATTAAAAGTTTCAGTGTTAATAAGGCCATACAACCATGGCCATGTTTAAGGCTTAAGGCCATACAACTCGTAAAGTCTTTTCCTGAGTCCTTTATTCGCCTAGTCACTGAATAAAAACTAAGGGCATGCAGTTTTAGTCTTCTTCTTAAAAGTATTATTGAACTCTGTTTGTACTAACGAGAAAACTTATTCATATAAAATATACCATCATTCACTGTGAGGTTATGATCTCTTAATTTACTGATTAAAGTGCTATTAAATTTATTTAATTTACCGGATGTTATTGGTCTGAATTGAATCTGCACTTGTTGTACTGGTATGTTGGACTTAAAGGTTACCAGTCAAAGTCAAATATATTTATTTCAACCAGGCCAATAAGCGGCACTTTTGAACGTCAATAATTAAAAAATTATTTAATAAATAGGAACATGGTTCTCACATACTTACAAATATTGCAAACATAGGTGCGTGGTGTATATTGCGTGTTACAACGTCGACCACATCATCGCTTACCATCAGGTGAGATAGTGGTCAAGCGCGAGCCTATCTATAATAAAAAAAACATAGGTAAAATACCTAATTCAACAACAACGGAACGGTGTGTGAGTCAATTGCTTATAATTAAAAAAAAAAAAATATTACTATGGATAGGAATATAAATTAACAAATTTGATTTTGTCTATACCAAATATTGCCCTATGGAGCAGGACCAGCATGTTTCCAAGCATTCTTATCTTGAATGTAATCATCTGATTTGTAATATGTTTGTTTAAAAAGTGTGATTTTAACTAAAGTTTTAAATTTACTTTCATTTAGTTTTAATATACCAGAAGGTATTTTGTTATAGAATTTAACACAGTACCCCATGAAAAATGAGTGTACTTTAGCTAGTTTATAAGATGGTTGATCTAACTTATCTGGCTTTGGCAGTAGCCCACTGTGAAGGAAGGCATACAATTTATAATGTATTTGTCTAAGTAGTCGCAGCAACAAAAAACATTATCAATAACTACATGTAGCATTAGTCACAGATGTTCGGGTTGGTTCCATAAACACATGTGACAAATTAAATGATTTGAAGAGATTTAATATCTACTGCTATCTGAATTATTTTCTAAAATATTTATATTAAAGTCACCACAGATTATGACTAGTTAATTACCAGTGTTGCTACCATCACGGACTCAAATATAGAGTAGTTTTTATAATTGGGGGGTCTGTAAACGCACACATGCTTATATGCATAACATGCTCATCCAGCTCGACGCAGGACAGTTCAACACTATGTTCGACTGATAGATCTACTATATATATATATATATATATTATATGGAAAACAATATATCACGGGAATTTAACGCGATGAAACGCGAAAGTTTTAAAGTTTATATATATTATATATTTACGTGGTTTTTATTTAATACCTTTTTTTAATTATTATAAGTGAACCTCCACGCAACATAACATTTCAGTTTAAAACAACTGCCCACAGTATAATTATCATAGTTAATTAGCATTGCATAATATTTCAGCCAATGCTCAGTAAAACAAACAATTTCAAACATTGTTTTTTCTAAAAACAGTTCTATTTCCAATTGTTTCGCAGAAAAACCTTGAACATTTTGATGGAATAATTCAAGGAATTCTGCTTAGCCCCTTTTTAGGGTTCCGAAGGCAACAAGGAACCCTTATAGTTCCGCTCTGTCCGTCTGTCCGACCGCAGCTTAGCTCAGAGAATCTAAGTACTAGAAATCTATAATTTGGCAAGTATATACATATTAACAATTCCGACAAAGTGGTAACATAAAATGATGAAAAACATATTTTTTTTCGAGTAGCTCCCATAGACGTAAAGTGGGGATGTATTTTTTGTTTATCATCTTTCCGTGGTGTTGGGTATCGTTGGATAGGCCATTCAAAAATATTGGGTTTGTTAAAATCATTTTTCGATTCAGAGATTCGTTTGCGTAAAATTAAGCTTTAAGTTGCAAATTTATGTTAGAGTCAAGTGTCTCCCCCCCCTGCCAGCGAAATGGTTCCTCTTGGCTATGTGAAAAAATTCACGGCAGTAGTAAATATAACGAAATTAAAATAAAATTATCACGGATAACAAGGCTTTACAAGTTTACGAGTAATAGTCAACCAACTTATATAATGTACTTGGAACAGTAAACATTTTGTACAAATGCCATTGAAAAATTACTTAAATAAAGTTGATAGCTGTGTAAAATAGAGTAAATATAATCCTTACGAACCATGTAAAAATATACAAAAATAAAATCATAACATCCTTAATAATTATTATTTCTAAATTAATAATGTTTAAGCTCGAATAACGCATTGGAGTGGCCGGAGTCGTTGGCAGTACCAGAACGTAGTCCATACGGCGCATGCGCGCGGTGGAGTCTATTTTGTGTTAGTGCAGAAGTATTTTCGACGTTTTTTAATTAAAACGTAAAAGTAAAGTCAAATTAGATTCGATTTACAAGCATATTACTTATTTTCTTTTGTCGATATCCTTCTATAAAGTCAATATTCTACCCGACTTCAACACTAATTGAGTAGCGTAAAACTTTCCAGAATGAAATAGTGAATACCGCAGATTAGAGTATTCACTTCTAATCTGCGGTATTAGAGGAGATTAGAGGTGAATATATACGATATTTTTCTAATTCCGAAAGAGAAATAAACAAGGAGCGTACACGCAAGGATCCAGGAACGAACTATACCATTCCCCGTGGCTCTAACGCGCGCTCGTATGGCCTACTTTCGCAATTCGCTCCCGCGGTGGTACTCAAATAGATAATATTTTTCTAACTTCAGTTGCGAATTTGGATTTTATAACTCCTTCTTCAGTTACCGGTTAGTCCTTATTTAGTTTAAGTGAAGAGTGAATAGATTACATCTAGGCAAGCGTGCTTCACCGTAGACCACATCATTGCTTACCATCAGGCGAGATAGTGGTCAAACACGAGGATATAGATTAAAAAAAAACATCATTCTATGTGGGCCCGTTTTTAGACTTTGTGAGCCGCTGAAACCGTTCTAATGTTCATGTAACAACAACAAAACCCTCTTTTTAGTCCGCATTATTTTGCAACTTCGGAACCCTATTACTGCGCGTGGCCCGACACGCACTTGGCCGGTTTTGTTTTAAATTAACTAAGTGAGAGCAAGAAGATACTTTTTAGATGGTGCATGTACTCCTAACTATTTCATTATTGATACCCTCCCTTTTCCTAGAAACTAGTTTAAACTATAAATATTATTAGCAGATGTGCTAACGTTATTAAACTTATGGACCACCTGTAAATTAGTATTACTACTAATATCAATAATTGTTGGATACTTCGACATAATACCTACTTATGTCTGAGTTAATTGTACAAGACTAGCTTTCCGCCCGCAGTTTCGCCTGCTTGGACTACACGATTTTGGCTGTTTGGTTTTTTGAAGTTCTGGCGAGATATTGCAAATAATTATCCAAACATAGCCTTCCGCTCGCATCTTTGTTCGCGTAGATTACAAAATCTGCTCAACGTTATTATTTTGTCGATTTATAAAAAAATACATGTAAATTGATATAAAATGAGCATAAACTGAACTGCCGTTGTGTTCTAATAGCTAGAGCGTTGGACTTTCATTCTAGAGGTCTCGTGGGATCGATTTCCACGGGAAGGTACAAATAGTGAAAGACCACTTTACTTTCAATTTCTGAATCCTACTATCCTATTTTCTATCCTACACGATAGAAAATTAATTCAGGATGGCGCAAAAGTTATCACCCGATGTTCTTTGGCTGTAATTTTTTTATGAATGAACTATTTCGGTTCTGCTTTAGGATAATGTTTATTTGTTATCTTAATTTATTTAAAATGTTACGACCGCGCCGACAACAGAATTGATAAGCATTCGGGCCCGATTTATGGCATTTCCTACCTGGCCAGAACTACCGGGGGATATTATCTTTAAGGTCTTCAAGAGTCTGAGGCTTGTTGACATAGACTCGTAACTTAAAAAAAAAACACTGAAAGAAGCCTGGAACAGTAAATCAGGCGATCTGATCAGGCCAGAGCAAGTCCGGATAATGCAGCCCTCAGAATTTCGGTTGTGCCTCGTGCCGTAAGCGCCGTTGCTCTATCTTGTTCTTCATTCCATTTTATTATTTTAGGCTCGCGTTAAACAACTATATCACCTGATGGTAAAATAGTAATAATAATATATATAATAATATATTTATTTATTACTTTTAAGGATAGAGAAAGATCATGGCTCTGGCACCTCGTCGACGACAGTAGTCGTTTGGCGCCCAGATGATGCTTCCAGTGTAAACAACACACCATTTTTTTGCCTGTGTATATGTTCATGCATACTGCACTCACTACACTGCAGATAGTGCAGTTATGTGGGACTTGAACCCACGGTGAAGTCCTGTGCCGCACTCATCCATGAAAAACAACACACCATGCAGTAACTTTGAGCGGGTGTAATGACGCTTCCTGAATTATACGCAGATTTTCTGTGCCACAGAGATGATCATCAGTAAACAAGTACCAATTTTCAAATCAGGCTGTAATAGTGATCCCTTGAATTATATATATACATCCGTGCTTCCAGCATTGAGTAAAATCTATGCAAAAATCGTGCTGGACCAGTTGTTGTCTCAGTTCAATTCAAATGGGATCCTGCATAGTCAACTGTTTGGTTTCACCAAAGGAAGGTCGACAACGGATGCGGGAGTAAAACTCATCAGCCACATCTTGGATGCCATTGGCATTTTCTGTGATCTCTCAAAAGCGTTCGACTGCGTCGACCACAACACACTGATCTGTAAATTACACAACAACGCAATTCGAGGACAAGCTGCTGATCTTGTGCATAAATTTATCAAACAGACAGCAAAAAATAAATGTTAGTGGGGCTGTGCCCCAAGGTTCAATTCTCGGCCCTTTCCTTCTTCTTGTTTACATTAATGATCTCCCTTTTATCATGGCCAAATTATCGAATATAACTATATTTGCTGATGATACTTCGCTAATTTTTAAAATAGATAGGAAAGATACGGATATCTTACATGTCAATGAAAGTATTATTATTCTCTCAAAATGGTTCGCAGCTAACAATCTTTTACTGAATGCGTAATGACCATAAGCTCTTAGAGCAAGGTTATTTTGAGTTTCCGTAAGGGACAGATTTATTAATTCCTATATTTATGCGTTGAGCCATTTTATAGTTACCAACAGACTTTAAAGACTTGAGAGTATTTTTAATAATTTTTCCTTTGTAAAAGAAGGACTTTTGTACACAACATTTCATCCTCCATGATCCGCCTCCCCCAAGGATGGAATTCCCAAAAAACCTTAATTTGCGTTAGATTTTAATCTTCAGCCCAAACCCAATATTCGAAGATCCTAACTTCAAAACTGGCCGACTTTCATACAAACTTTCTTCCCCTATTTCACCCCCTTAGGGGTGGAATTCACAAAAATTATTTCTTAGTGGATGCCTGCACAGTATAAAGTATCTATTTGCAAAATTTCAAGTCTCTAGACGATTTAACCCTCACGGGGGTGAAATCTTCGAAATCGCTGAGATACATGTAAATTATTTTTTAATCTTCAGCCTAAACCCAAAATATGAAGATCCTGACTTTAAAACTGACGGATTTTCATACAAACTTTAATCCCCTATTTCACGCCCTTAGGGGTGGAATTTCCAAAAATCCTTTCTTAGTGCTCATCTACACTACCAACGGAACATTATGTGCCAAGTTTCATGATTGAAGCTTCAGCCGTTTGGCCTGTGCGTTGATGGTCAGTGAGTGAGTCAGTCAGTCACTTTCTTCTTTTATATGTTTAGAAGAAGATGATATAGTAAAATATTACTATTCGTCTTCTCTTTTGTCGGAGTTTAAAGAATCTACGGTAGTATTATCAGAAAAACTGGATAATATTGTTAAATCACTAAATCTAGTCTCAGTTAAATTCTCATAACTGCGTGTATATTAAAAGCTAACAATAAAGCTAATCAACGTCGACTATTTTTGGGAAGAAACGAATCAAAACCTTATCACTAAAAAAATTGTTAGTGTCAAAAAACAATAAACGGTCACTATGACGACAAGATAAAATATGCATCAAGTTATTTAAACTAGAAATGTATTCATTTTCCTGATCAAGTAACTTGTCAGAATAGGGCAATGCACATAATATTAATTTGCCTAATCTTAACTTAAGTAGGGTGTCAATACCATTAAGTATGACCCTTTTTGTTTATACTAAGGCTAATTCCAAAAAGAAGTACTACAGTAGTTTGCTCATTCAATTGTGTCTGTTGAATTTTATGAATAAGCTCATTAAAATGCAGTTTGTGATAACAACGGTTCACTATTGTATGTTTAGAACGGTTATTTAACAAAGATCCAAAACCTGTCCCCTAATCTATCAGAATATACTAAGACATTACTTTTGGTGGGGTTCAAAGTTGTTGCAGTATGATCGATGGGTAAGAGAATACTATGTTAGTTGTAAACTTGAAAACGTAGGAGGGATTTTAAATTTAATAAAAAATAAATTAAACAACCCCCGATTTTAATTTTACTGGACGTCGCTCATAGCACTAGCAGTGTTTGAGTGGTGTATATATAGTATGTAAATAATACAGCAATAAATACGTAAATCAAAAACAAAATACTCCCCCGGTTCAAAGAATTCAAATCCACATTTCAAATGTTGACAACCGGTACATGACTTAGTGAAATATCAATTGGTTTTGAGTTATCACAATAAAAACTGGTCACAAACACTACGTGTGTCACTTTATACGTTGATTCTAATATAAATAAAGGATTTTAACATACTAAAACAATAAAATAATTATTTTAAAATAAAATTCAATTCAGCTGTCAGTTGAGCCCTGCTTAAGCATTGTGGTGATGTAAACGGAGCGTGGCCCGACACGCACTTGGCCGGTTTTTTTTTAATGTACAGGACGACTCAGAATAAAGCTATTAAAGCACCTCTCCAAGAGCTCCGTTGTTGAGAGTGACTATTTACGAAATTTGTTTTTTGGTCGACAAAATTGGTTCCAGATTCTAAAAAAAACTAAAGGTGGTACTGAACCCGAAGAAGCTTTGAAAACATATCTATTTAAGCATTTTAAACACATAAACCACAACCACAACATTAACATTAGTAAAACTGGGCACAGTCTGTATCTTGGTAGCCCAATAATATTATTAATTTATCAAAGACAGCTTGGATGATCTATGTGACGAAGCACATTATTAAAAATAGTACTGTGTTGCGTCACATATGACATACCTGAATGACAAAAACCGAAAACTTTATCAACAAACAACAATGACAAAAGCGACATGTCACTTATCTTAAGTATTGAAATAGAAGATGCAAGTCATTTAGGTGCTTCATGATAGTGATTACTATATTAAGAAGACAATTTGTTATCGCCCACATTCAGTCGCCTGTCAGTTAATAGGAGCACACCATGGTTAAAGCACGGAAATACGTGGTCATCAACGAATTCAAGGGTTCACCCAAACGTGAAGATTTTGAAATAGTGGAGTACGAATTACCGCCACTCAAGAATGGAGAGATCCTCGTCAAAGCAGAGTGGGTGAGTGTGGATCCATACCTGTGGATATATAGTTCACCTGAGCGGTACGATCAGTTTGGCCTCCAGGTAGCTGTAGTGCAAGAATCGAAGGACCACAACTACCCGGTCGGAACAAGAGTCGTCTCCCATAAGGGCTGGTGTGACTACTGCATCCTCGATGCTAAGGTACCCGACAAGATGGCTGGGCATATTTACAAGGTGCCAAACATGAATGGATTATCAAATTCGTTGGCAGTTGGTGCCGTCGGAATGCCAGGCGCTACTGCTTACTTTGGATTCCTGGATCACTGCAAACCGAAAGCTGGCGAAACGGTGGTAGTGACGGGTGCTGCTGGGGCAGTAGGCTCTATCGTTGGACAGATTGCGAAGATCAAGGGCTGCAAGGTCATCGGTTTTGCTGGCTCTGAAGATAAAGTGAAGTGGCTGGAGTCCATCGGTTTCGACAAGGCGATCAACTACAAGACTGCTAACATCTCGACTGCATTAAAGGAAGCTGCTCCTGAAGGAGTAGACTGTTACTTCGACAACGTTGGAGGGGAGCTGAGCAGTGTGATTATGAACCAGATGAATATGTATGGACGTGTGGCCGTCATTGGGAGCATCAGTTCATACCACGAATACCCGGCGCCAAAAGTGAGCATCTTGCAGCCGACCATATTGTTTAAACGATTAAGCATTAGAGGATACGTAATTTGGGAAGATCGAGACCGCTTTCCCGAAGCGTTTGAACAACTTCTTAACTGGATTCACAGTGGACAGCTGACGCCGCGAGAACACATCACTGAAGGTTTTGACAAGCTCTACGACGCTTTAATCGGAATGTTGAAAGGTGAAAATATCGGCAAAGCGGTTGTTAAGTTATAATTATTTGTGTACCTCTTTTTTATACTTGTGAATAATAAAATGACATTCAAATGCTTTCTAGTTCTATTGTTTCAATTGAATCCTCAAATTATATCTCAGTGTGTGAAAAAAATCACTGAAGGAATAGCAATTACTTTTATTTTCATTCAGTATTGCTAAAATAGTGAGACATTTACAGAAAAACAGAAATTATATTTGGACAAGTATTCCTACACAACACACGGGCTGGAGATTCTTAAATAAAATTGTGACCTCTGCCCCTGCACTATCACATTGTCGTTTTTAGAGTTCCGAAATCAACAATGAACCCTTATAGTTTCGCTCTGTCCGTCTGTCCGTCCGCAGCTTAGCGCAGAGAATCTAAGTACTAGAAAGCTATAATTTGGCAAGTATATACATATTAATAATTCCGACAAAGTGGTAACATAAAATAATGAAAAAAATGATTTTTTTCGGATTCCTCCCATAGACGTAAAGTGGGGATGTATTTTTTTTCTCATCTATCCCATGGTGTGGGGTATCGTTAGATAGGCCATTCAAAAATATTATGGGTTTGTTAAAACCATTTTTCAATTCAGAGATTCGTTTGCCTAAAATCAAGCTTTAAGTTGCAAATTTATATTAGAGTCAAGTGTCCCACCCCCCCCTGCCAGCGAAATGGTTGCTCTTGGCTATGTGAAAAAAATCATGGCAGTAGTAAATATAACGAAATTAAAAGGAAAATTATCACGGATAAGTAGGCTTTACAAGTTTACGAGTAATAGTCGACCAACTTATAAAGTGTACTTGGAACAGTAAAAATTTTGTACAAATGCCATTGAAAAATTACTTAAATAACGTTGTTAGCTGTGTAAAACAGAGTAAATATATGCGTCCACTGCTGGACATAGGCCTCCCCCAAGCGTCGCCACATTGACCGGCTCCGTGCGTCCCGCAACCAGCGGAAAAAAAAAAGCACTTATAAACCATGTAAAAATATACAAAAATAAAATCATAACATCCTTAATAATAATGCTTTCTGGATAGGAGAGTCCGCACGCTGCTTACCGCAAATCGTATGCATCACCCACGCTCATCAGTCATGAGACTGTATATCCCTCGGAAGTGCGGTCTCTATTGTTGCCAATAAGCCTGACATAGTGGTGACAGACCGACTAGAGCGTCGCGCGATAATAGTTGATATAGTGGTCCCCCATGACGAGAACCTCGTGAAGGCTGAGAGAGATAAGAAAAGCAAGTATCTCGATCTGGCTCGCGAGGTTGTCGACATGTGTGATGTGAATACAACAATCATTGTGCCGATAGTTGTGACGGCCAATGGCATAACAGCCAAGAGCCTCGACGAACATCTGAGGAGGCTCTCGTTAGGCAGCTGGATCAAGGGCTTGATCCAGAAAGCGGTACTCCTGGACACGGCGCGTATAGTCAGGAGGTTCCTCTCTCACCACCGGTAGCTTGAACCCTGTTCCCGATACCGGTGGGCTATTATTTTTGTATTTTTAAATGTTTTTTTTATTTTGTAAAATAATGTTTAAAAATATAAAAATATGTAAATTAAATTGAATACATGGAATATAATGATTTCTAAATTAATAATGTTTAACCTTGAATAACGCATTGGAGTGGCCGAAGTCGTTGGCAGTACCAGTCCGTAGTCCATACGGCGCATACGCGCGGTGGAGTCTATTTTGTGTTAGTGCAGAAGTATTTTCGACGTTTTGTAATTAAAACGTAAAAGTAAAGTAAAGTTAGATTCGATCCAAGCAAATTACTTATTTTCTTTTGTCAATATCCTTCTATAAAGTCAATATTCGACCCGACTTCATCACTAATTGAATAGCGTAAAATTTTCCAGAATGAAATAGTGAATACCGCAGATTATAGGATTCACCTCTAATCTGCGGTATTAGAGGAGATTAGAGGTGAATACATACGATTTTGTTCTAATTCCGAAAGAGAAATAAACAAGGAGCGTACACGCAAGGATCCAGGAACGAACTATACCATTCCACGTGGCTCTAACGCACGTTCGCATCGGCCCCTTTCGCAATTCGCACCCGCGGTGGTACTCAAATAGATTATATTTTTCTAACTTCAGTTGCGAAGTTGGATTTTATAACTCCTTCTTCAGTTACCAGTTAGTCCTTATTTAGTTTAAGTCAAGAGTGAATAGATTACATCTAGGCTAGCGTGCTTCACCGTAGACCACATCATCGCTTACCATCAGGCGAGATAGTGGTCAAAAGCGAGAATATAGATTTAAAAAACATCATCCTATGTGGGCCCGTTTTTAGACTGTGAGCTGCTGAAACCGTTCTAATGTTCATATAACAACAACAAAACCCTCTTTTTAGTCCACATTATTATGCAACTTCGGAACCCTATTAATGCGCGTGGCCCGACACGCATTTGGCCGGTTTTTATTTAAATTAACGTCACTTTTATCTGGTTCATGTCACCTTGCAGTATCGCACTAACCTCTGGCAGAACAATAGCTAAGAAGTTCAGATTATTGAATTATCACATGACAAAAGATATGACATGACAAAGTTGGGACTATGCCCAAGTGGGACTGTCTCGTTGTGGTTCCAGTAGTCGTAAGCGCCGGATGCATTAGCATGACGCCCTGCGTTCGTTTCCCAAGACGGGAATAGTGTTAGTGGGTTTTTCCATCTAGAATGTCTTAGTAGGAGCCCGGAGTCTGGACTTGTGCCCTATTACATGACTTAAACATAACTGACGAAATATAAATTTATATTTGCCAAACATTTCGGTACAAGCGTGATGTTATGTGCATGTTTATTCCCAAGTTACACAAGTTAAGTATCTACTTAAGTTGAAAGTTTACTTAAAACAAACTGATTGAAAAACACTGATTATGACGTTCCAACAAAGAACAAAACAACTAAACTTAAATATAAAATACGCAGACCAAAAAATACCTGAAACCAATAATTTGATTAAATATAAAATCAACGATTTATAGGATTACTTGGATAGTCATCTCAATTGGAAATGCCATGTGGAAACTGTTTGCAAAAAACGAAATCAATATTCTTATGCGCTTTACTATCTCGCCAAAAAATCAAGTGAGTCTGTAGTTTTGATGGCATGTTTGTATGCCATCAAAACTACAGACGTATGTCTCATCAAAGGTACGTTTTGGAATAATGTATTTGGGAAATTCTACTGATAAAAACATTGCGTTCAATGCTCAAAAGAGTGTGTACGAGCTGTGTTTGGGCAAAAAAAGACTGATAGTTGTAGGCCATTATATAATAAATATAAACTTCTTACTTTGCCTTGTATGTACATCTACGAGTCAGCAGTATTCGCAAAATCTAACTTGAATTAAAATCAAACGATTGTATAAGTAAACTGATCGGCAACTTCATTTAACCGTGTCAAAGATTTGAAAACTCACATCATCATCAAAAATTCAAAGATCTATTCAATGAACAGTGACCGTGCTTTAGGCACTTGTCCCACCGCCAAAGAGTAAGCGATTAGCTATCGACTATTTTCTCGCTGAAGAAATGTACAAAAGATATAAGATCACGTGTCAATAAAAGAGACACATAAGTAATAGTTGATCGTTGGTGTTCACACTGCCGGCGTGTACTCTCTCACCACAAGTTTGTCGCAGTGACAAGAGCTATCAAAGTTATACTCGCTCAGCGATGCTCGCTTGCTGCTTGTCGGTCAGAATTCTTGCCGAGAGACCAACAACCAGTGGTCATTTCTACCAACAGTGCGGCCGCCCCGAGCGAGTGTTGCAAGTATTCGCTCGTCGCATAAGAACACTCGCTTATAGCCGAGCGACAAAACTATCGGAACTACACACTCGCTTCTCGCCAACTCGTTTTATCCGAATGCCGATGAAGGGTAATGTGTTTATCAGTCTATGTATGTATGTACTATGTATGTTCCTATGTGGCGTCCTAGAGACCAAACGCGTTGGCCAATTTTGATAATTCTTACGTCAATCGATTCGTCTAAACCCTGCGAGTGTCACTGGATACGTTATAATTGGAAAATAGAAAAATGGCGGATTTTGGGCGCCATATTATGGGGGCCCTAATTTATTTTTCTTCCAAACCCATCGTGTGGGGTATCAATATAAACGGTTTTAAGAGAAGATTTCATATGTATAAAACTTAAGTTTTAAATGTACCTAATCCGAAAACAGAATTTAACAAAAAAGTTATAAATAAAAAAGTTAATTCAATAAATCAAAAAACCCGACTAAATAAGATGAAAATCATGCTGTGCAGTCGGAGGATACATCTGGTTCTGGTCAGCCAGCTCGCGAATATGTAGGTACGCTGCCCTAAGTAGGTACGTATAATAATAATGTTTAACTTTTGTTTTGGTCTAAAAAGATTCGTCATCATCGTCGTGGTGCAGACATTGTTTATCTTTTGGCTTTTATCAGTTTTGTGTTAATGATGTTGACATAATGAATGCGCAATATTATGATTTTTATCTACGAGGTGATAGTGACTGCACAAAAATAACTCATATACTATTGATTTATGCCCGCTTTCATTACCTACCATATACATTAATATTAACTGCCTCGTTGGTAGCGCGGTCGCAAGTGCGTCTGCTGTGCGTGGGTTCCAGGGTTCGATTCCCCTGGGATTTCACTGGTAACTCATAAACGGCACAAATATGTGGATGTCTCTAACTATTCTCAATCTCATTTTTACTTTTTTTCTTTCTTTTAATTAGACTTTTTACAATGATTTCAATAATCTTTATAGCCCTTTGCTATGAATAGTTACAGCACTGATAACAACATTTGTGCCACATGTTAAATTTAGTCTTGTTATATATTTTTATTTATTTTTTCCTTTGTATAGATTCTTTTACTGATTGTTTTGTGAATGTGTGAACATTGTAGGCCTTCTAGATTTCTAGACGCTTGTTAACATTTGTTAACTCTCTCGTTTATACAATTTTTTTTTTAGTTTCTTACGACTTATTGTCGGGCCTACGTTGTCCCCCCATATCTAAGCACTAATACTGTAACGTGGAAATATTGTAAAAAAAAAACATTTTTTTTAAAAGAGTAACCGTGGAGTTTCTTGCCGGTTCTTCTCCACAGGAAACGACTAAGCCGAACCGTGCACCTTTTGTCGACGTTTTATAAGTGCCCATGTAGGCCTATGTGAAATAAAAAACATTTGATTTTGATTTTGATTCTAGGTCGGGCAAATTGTTATTGGGTTCCAATAACAATTTGAACCCAACCCGTGTGATGCAGAGAAATACTTGTTTAAATATAAAATCTGTATTTCTGTAATACTTTAACCCTCTTACAAATAAACGCGGTATAAAGTTATACCAAGTATAAACCTATGAAAATGTATGGTTATACCTTTGTTATACCTGGTATAACTTTATACCGCGTTTATTTGTAAGAGGGTAAATGTCTGTCTATTTTAGCAATACTCAATATATATAATACTCGCTATTCCGTTAGACACAATTTGAGGATTATATTGAAACTAGAAAGCAATGTTAACTGTTAACCTCCAAGCGCCTGTAACCTGCGCTACCTCAAGACATTCTAAATCACGACCGCGAGGAAAACAACTTTTCATCGAAAATCATCATGAGCAAACTCTGTGAATATGTGATTAAGCAAAAAGATTATCTCTGTGGCACAGAAAATCTGCGTATAATCCAGGAAGAGTCATTACACCCGCTCAAAGTTACTGCATGGCGTGTTGTTTTTCATGGATGAGTGCGGCACAGGAGTTCACCGTGGAGTTTTAGTGGGTTCGAGTCCCACATAACTGCGCTATCTGCAGTGTATTGAGTGCAGTATGCATGAACATATAAAGAGGCAAAAAAAAATGGTGTGTTGTTTACGCTGGAAGCATCATCGGGGCGCCAAACGACTACTGTCCTCGACGAGGTTCCAGAGCCATAATCAACGTCTTTCTCTATCCTTAAAAGAAATAAATAAATATATTATTATATATATTATTATTATCACAATTTTACCATCAGGTGAGATAGTTGTTTAACGCGAGCCTAAAATAATAAAATGGAATGGAGAATAAGATAGAGCAACGGCGCTTACGGCACGAGGCACAACCGAAATTCTGAGGGCTGCATTATCTGGACTTGCTCTGGCCGGTGAGATCGCCTGATTTACTGTTCCAGGCTTCTTTCAGTGTTTTTTTTTTTTAACTTACCGAGTCTATGTCAACAAGCCTCAGACTCTTGAAGACTTTAAAGATTATATCTGCCGGTAGTTCTGGCCAGGTAGGAAATTCCATAAATCGGGCCCGAATGCTTATCAATTCTGTTGACGGTGCGGTCGTAACATTTTAAATAAATTAAGACAACAAATAAACATTATCCAAAAGCAGAACCAAAATATTTCATTCATAAAAAAATTACAGTCAAATAACATCGGGTGATAACTTTTGCGGGTGATAGTAGGATTCAGAAATTGTCAAAAAGTGGCCTTTCACTATTTGTACCTTCCCGTGGAAATCGATCCCACGAGACCTTTAGAATGAAAGTCCAACGCTCTAGCTATTAGAACACGACGGCAGTTCAGTTTATGCTCATTTTATATCAATTTACATGTAATTTTTATAAATCGACAAAATAATAACGTTGAGCAGATTTTGTAATCTACGCGAACAAAGATGCGAGCGGAAAGCTATGTTTGGATAATAATTTGCAATATCTCGCCAGAACTTAAAAAGCAGCCAAAATCGTGTAGTCCACGCAGGCGAAACTGCGGGCGGAAAGCTAGTCTTGTACAATTAACTCAGACATAAGTATTATGTCGAAGTATCCAACAATTATTGATATTAGTAGTAATACTAATTTACGTTAGCACATCTGCTATTAATATTTATAGTTTAAACAAGTTTCCAGGGCAAGGGAGGGTACTAATAATGAAATAGTTAGGAGTACATCCACCATCAAAAAGGAACCATCTTGCTCTCACTTAGTTAATTTAATAAAAAGGGCCTAAGCAGAATTCCTTGAAATTATTCCATCAAAATGTACAAGGTTTTTCTGCGAAGCAATTGGAAATAGAACTGTTTTTAGAAAAAACAATGTTTGAAATTGTTTGTTTTACTGAGCATTGGCTGAAAGATTATGCAATGCTAATCAACAATGATAATTATACTGTGGGCAGTTGTTTAAACAGAAATATTAAGTTGCGTGGAGGTTCATGCTTATAATAATTAAAAATGATATTAAATAAAAACCACATAAATATATAATATATATATAGTAGACCTATCAGTTGAACATAATGTTGAACTGTCCTGCGTCGAGCTAGATAAGCTTGTTATAGTGTACGTTTTCAGACACCCCAATTTTAAAACTACTCTATATTTGAGTCCGTGATGGTTGCAACACTGGTAATTAACTAGTCATAATCTGTGGTGACTTTAATATAAATATTTTAGAAAATAATTCAGATAGCAGTAGATGTTCAATCTCTTCAAATCATTTAATTTGTCACATATTGTGTTTATGGAACCAACCCGAACATCTGTGACTACTGCTACAAGTAGTTATTGATAATGTTTTTTGTCGCTGCGACTACTTAGACAAATACATTTTAAATTGTATGCCTTTGGATCACAGTGGGCTACTGCCAAAGCCAGATAAGTTAGATGAACCATCTTATAGACTAGCTAAAGTACACTCATCTTTCATGGGGTACTGTGTTAAATTCTATAACAAAATACCTTCTGATATATTAAAACTAAATGAAAGTAAATTTAAAACTTTAGTTAAAACTAACTTTTTAAACAAGCATATTACAAATTAGATGATTACATTCAAGATAAGAATGCTTGGAAACATGCTGGTCCTGCTCCATAGGGCAATATTAAGTGTAGACAAAATCAAATTTGTTATTTTATATTCCTATCCAAAGTATTTTTTTTTTTTTAATTATAAGCAATTGACTCACAAACTGTTCCGTTGTTGTTGAATTAGGTATTTTACCTATGTTTGCAATATTTGTAAGTATGTGAGAACCATGTTCCTATTTATTAAATTAATGAATTTACCTGTTAATGCGTTTAATACTTTATGTATGTACTTATGTAAATATTGTAAAACACCTATTTAAAAAGAGTTGTGCGTTCTTCTCCATAACAATACATATAACATAACGGTATAATAAATTTTTAGTTATTGACGTTCAAAAGTGCCGCTTATTGGCCTAATTGAAATAAATATATTTGACTTAGACTTTGACTGGTAACTTTTAAGTCGAACATACCAGTACAACAAGTGCAGATTCAATCCAGACCAATAACATCCGGTAAATTAAATAAATTTAATAGCACTTTAATCAGTAAATTAAGTGATCAGAACCTCACAGTGAATGATGGTAATATTTTATATGAATAAGTTCTCGTTAGTTCATACAGAGTTCAATAATACTTTTACGAAGAAAACTAACTATATGCCCTTAGTTTTTATTCAGTGACTAGTCGTCTAAAGGACTCGGGAAAAGTAGGAAAAGACTTTACGAGTTGTATGGCCTTAAGCCTTATATTAACACTGAAACTTTTAATAAGTATGTTGCTACTTATTTAAGAATTTTTAGAAATACAAATAACGTAGCTAAGGCTTTGTACATTGGCAATAGGGTAAAATTCGCAGAAAATAACATCAAGACGGTTTGGAAAATTATAAACAATGAAATGAACAGGAACAAAAGTAATAATACTGATTACACGCTTGAAACTTCACATGGACTTATTAGAGATAACAAAAAAGTTGCTCAAGAATTTGCGTATTTATTTACCAGCATCCCAATTAAAACTATTGAAACCATATATTTTTCACTCTCGCTTGCTTCTGGTTTATTTAACTCTAACGTTTCAGCCTGCTCGACTGAATTTAACTTTTCACATATAAACCCAATAACAGTAATAAAAGCTTTTAAGCAAATCAAGAACAAACTGACTGAAGATTTATGAGGAATGTCCATCAAAGTTTGTACCTCCATTATTCAGACTATACCGCCGTACTTGGCTTTAATTTTTAATTTGTGTGTAGATCAAGTAGTCTTTCCGGATCTTATAAAACATAGTAGTAGTGGCTCAAGGTCGTTGGCGACTGTTAGCTATATACCTAACTTGTGTAACTTGGGAATAAACAACAACATAACATCATGCATGTAACTATTTCTCGAAATGTTTGTGCAAATGTAAATCTATATTTCGCCAGTTATGTTTAAGTCCTGTAATAGGGCACAAGTCCAGACTCCGGGCTCCTACTAAGACATTCTAGATGGAAATACCCACTAACACTTTTCCTGACTTGGGAATCGAACCCAGGGCGTCATGCTCAGCAGTAGTGCATCCGGCGCTTGCGACTACTGGAACAACAACGAGGCAGTCCCACTTGGGCATAGTCCTAACTTTTGTGTAATGTGATAATTCAATAATTTGAATTTCTTAGCCATAGTTCTGCCAGAGGTTAATTGGATACTGCAAGGTGACATGAACCAGATAAAAGTGAAGTTAATTTATAAAACGACAATGTGACAGTGCAGGGGCCGAGGTCACAATTTCATTCAAGAATGTCCAACTCATGTGTTGTAGAGGAATAACAAAATTATTTCTGTAACTGTAAATGACTGTCTATTTTAACAACTCCTACTCAATTTATAAAAATACTAGCCAGCTGTTATTCCTTCGGTAATTTTCTTCGGACACAAGTTGAGGACAAATAAAAAAAAAATAGACTAAAAAGCATTTGAATGACATTTTATTATTAAAAGAGGTACACAAATAATTATAACTTAACAACCGCTTTGCCGATATTTTCACCTTTCAACATTCCGATTAAAGCATCGTAGAGCTTGTCAAAACCTTCAGTAATGTGTTCTCGCGACGTCAGCTGTCCACTGTGAATCCATTTAAGAAGTTGATCAAACGCTTCGGGAAAGCGGTCTCGATCTTCCCAAATTACGTATCCTCTAATACTTAATCGTTTAAACAATATGGTCGGCTGCAAGATGCTCACTTTTGGCGCCGGGTCTTCGTGGTATGAACTGATGCTACCAATGACGGCGACACGTCCATACATATTCATCTGGTTCATAATCACACTGCTCAGCTCCCCTCCAACGTTGTCGAAGTAACAGTCTACACCTTCAGGAGCAGCTTCTTTTAATGCAGTCGAGATGTTAGCAGTCTTGTAGTTGATCGCCTTGTCGAAACCGATGGACTCCAGCCACTTCACTTTATCTTCAGAGCCAGCAAAACCGATGACCTTGCAGCCCTTGATCTTCGCAATCTGTCCAACGATAGAGCCTACTGCCCCAGCAGCACCCGTCACTACCACCGTTTCGCCAGCTTTCGGTTTGCAGTGATCTAGGAATCCAAAGTAAGCAGTAGCGCCTGGCATTCCGACGGCACCAACTGCCAACGAATTTGATAATCCGTTCATGTTTGGCACCTTGTAAATATGCCCAGCCATCTTGTCGGGTACCTTAGCATCGAGGATGCAGTAGTCACACCAGCCCTTATGGGAGACGACTCTTGTTCCGACCGGGTAGTTGGGGTCCTTCGATTCTTGCACTACAGCTACCTGGAGGCCAAACTGATCGTACCGCTCAGGTGAACTATATATCCACAGGTATGGGTCCACACTCACCCACTCTGCTTTGACGAGGATCTCTCCATTCTTGAGCGGCGGTAATTCGCACTCCACAATTTCAAAATCTTCACGTTTGGGTGAACCCTTGAATTCGTTGATGACCACGTATTTCCGTGCTTTAACCATGATGTGCTCTCTTTAACTGACAAGCGACTGAATGTGGCCGATACCAAATTGTCTTCTTAATATAGTAATTACTATCACGAAGCACCTAAATGACTTTGCATCAAAGGCTCACACTTAAGTCGCTTTTGTCATCGTTGTTTGTTGATAACGTTTTCGTCATTTAGATATGTCATAAGTGACGCAGCACAGTATTATTTTTATACTGTGCTGCGTCACATATATCATTCAAGATACAGACTGCTATGCTTGATCAGTTATGTTTTCAAAGATTCTTCGGGTTCAGAACCACCTTTCGTTTATTTTTTATGTGACTTTAAATCTGGAACCAATTTTGTCGACCAAAAAACAAATTTCGTAAGAATAAGTAAGTGACTCTGTGTTAAGATAAGACGGACATCATTTTTAACCGACTTTCCAAAAAAGAGGAGGTTCTATGATCGACTTCATGTTTGTTATTTTTATTTTATTTTTATTTTCTCCATCAATTGTGGACCAATTTTGTAAATTCTATTTTTGTTTGAAAAAGTAGGTATGTTCCCAAATTGGTGAAGATCTGATGAATAACTTCGGATATATACAACAGAACTCTGAAAACGAATAAATTACAAAAATAAAAACGGAAAATCTCTAGGGATTGCTGCATATCTGTTTATTGTTTACTAGCTTTTACCCGCGGCTTCGCTCGCGTAAAACGTAGAAAAGGAAACACAGAGTAGTAGTACAAAAATAGTGTATTGTGCGTAACATAAAATGGTACTTTGGGGGTATGCGGAACAGGGTGTAAAGTCCCGCAAACCTCCATAGAAAAGGGAGGATCCTCCGACCAGACGGGTGTTGTGTCTGGTCCGGGCAACTGCCCAACGGTTATCGTCGGACTGTTGTATACGTTCAAATTGCGCCGAAAACTTTGCTTGCGCGATGCAGGATTTGTGTGACGTCATGTCATTAGCTTGTAAGTGGCGGCGTCGGTGCCGCTACATCACTCCCCTCCGGAGACCGGAGGTCGATAGCAGGTTGAGTCGTCCATACATCTTGTGATGCGTGCCTGGCCAGTGGAAGGTTGGTTCCCGTGAGTCGGAACCGGAAGTCGCAGAGTTCGAGGTGAGTCGGAACTGTATGCGGTTGTGCCCCAGTGAGTCGGGGTGATGACATCCCAGTGAGTCGGGATAGTTTTGCTGGCTCCCGTAGTTCGGAGCGGTGATGATTTGTCCCAGTGAGTCGGGACAGTGCTGCTGGCTCCAGTGGGTCGGAGCGGTGATGAAAGAAGCTGAGGGTGATGACCAGGTATGCGCGTCCGCTGCATGCTGGTGGTCAGGATACCCCCGTAGATGCCGTGGGTACTGGCTGGCTGTGTGACTCGCTGCTCGAAAGCTTGAGGAAGTGATGATGACGTCACGATGAAGTAGCTCTGCACGAAGGCTGCGCTGATGTTCATGTTCGAGGGTCACCAGTTTGGGGGTATGCGGAACAGGGTGTAAAGTCCCGCAAAGCTCCATAGAAAAGGGAGGATCCTCCGACCAGATGGGTGTTGTGTCTGGTCCGGGCAACTGCCCAACGGTTATCGTCGGACTGTTGTATACGTTCAAATTGCGCCGAAAACTTTGCTTGCGCGATGCAGGATTTGTGTGACGTCATGTCATTAGCTTGTAAGTGGCGGCGTCGGTGCCGTACAGTACTAATTTGATTTTTGATTCTTATAAATATTGTTTAGGTCGTCAAAAGAGTGGAAATAGGTTGTGAGCACAGAGTTGTAATTTTTAATTACTTACTTTAACACAGTCGTGTAAACAATATTTTAGTTTTACCCTCTTTTGCTAAAACATATTGATTATGTGGACTTGATACTCGTGAATACGCTACATACAGTTGCCCATGGGAAAATCAGTTTTTTTCTAAATTCACTCCTGCAACTTTCAGTGTTTGCCCTTGAGCTTTATTTATGGTAATCGCGAATGTCGCTTTAAGGGGAAATTGCAACCTTTTAATTTGGAATGGCATATTGGTTGGGATTATCGGAATACGTGAAATCATTACATCTTCTCCCTTTGCTATTCCTGTCATAATTGTTGCCCTTACTATATTGCATCCTAGGTGTGTTATTTGTAGTCCTGATTTCTAATTAACAGGACTGGGACACCAACTTTCAGCCTCAACGTATGGGACGGTACCCCTGATAATTCTAAAGAGTTAAGAAACTCTACGTGGTAGAGTTTCTTAACTCACCGTAGAGTTTCAGTGTGAGTCACTCTGCTGCCACTTGCTTCCACTTGCTTCAAGCTTGCTTGGAAGCATGTATTATATTTCCTTATTCTGCCTAAAAAACGGTGCGATTCATCACTGTCATACAAAAGCAAAGACTTGAGTGGTTCTTCTGGCTCACCAAGCGAGCAACACATACCCGGTGTCTCATCATTCCACTCGAGTGCTTCACAATATCTACATTTTTTATCCATGTTCCCTATGAGAACTAATCGATGGCAAGTGTAATCAATCAATGGGTCATAATCAGACGCAGCGTTGTGGAACGACTCCCATGTATTTCTTGCAAACGTACGTCTCCTTTCAGACTACCGTTGAGCTCGTAAAATACGCTGTATTTGGTATTGTTCAGGCGTCTCAGCAGCTATCGATGACGCGTGACGTTAGGCATCTAAAATACGACGGGCCTGTGTTTGCTCAAAGGTCTCACCAGCTCTTTGAGTTGCGTGACGCTCAGCATCTGCGAGTTGGCGAGCCTGAGTCTGGTTGAAAGTCGCAGCAGCCCTTTCAGTTGCCTGACGCTCAGCATCTGCGAGTTAGCGAGCCTGAGTCTGGTCGAAAGTCTCAGCAGATCTTTGAGTCTCGTGACGCTCAACATCCGCGAGTTGGCGACCCCGAGTCTGGTCGAAAGTCTCAGCAGCTCTTTGGGTTGCGTGACGCTCAGCATCTGCGAGTTGGCGAGCCTGAATCTGATCGAAAGTCTCAGCAACTCTTTGGGTTGCGTGACGCTCATCATCTAAAATTTGAAGGATTGAGTCTGCTCCTCTGTTTCTTGGCTTCTAGCTACTCTTGCTGTTCGAGCTCTGCTAGAGCTACGGCTCAGATGAGATTTACGCTTGCGAGGCATATCCACAGCAAAAAAATATCTCCCTTATAAAATTAAGCAGTAGAATATTTTAAAGTTTTGCTTAAATTACCACTTTCACGGACACTGACATTAAGTTGACTTTTTCAAATTGACACTCAAATCTTTCATAAACAATTATATCATGCCTACAGCTGAATAAGAAGGACGCCATAAAAGAAGTTTTATATTATTTTCATATTTTATAACTACTCCACCCCATTTCTCCCGCAACTTGTTTTATACAAAAAAGTAGGCTATGTCCATCCCAGGGTCTCATACTATCTGCATACCAAATTTCATCTAAATCGGTTCAGTGGTTTAAGCCATAATAAGAAGTTTCACACAAATCTAACCCACCCCCCTATTTATTACCATTTGTGTTTTATGCAAAAAAGAAGTAGCCTAAGTCCTGCCCAGGGTCTCAAACTATCTTCACATCAAATTTCATCTTAATCGGTTCAGCGGCTTAAGCCATAATAAGAAGTTTCATTCAAAATTAACCCCCCTCCCAATGCCCCCCCTTCGCATTTTTTGCAAAAGAAAGTAGTCTATGTCCGTCCCAAGATCTCAAACTATCTTCCTACCAAATTTCATCTTAATCGGTTGAGCGGTTTAAGCGTGAAAAGGTAACAGACAGACAGACAGACAGACAGACAGACAGACAGACAGACAGAGTTACTTTCGCATTTATAATATTAGTATGGATACCATTTCATAAAATAACATCACGCCAGTACGCTCTAAGGGGGTACGTAGATGTGTACAGTTCTCCTTGGTACACTCTCATTTCACTGGTTATGTTCAGGTTTCATGGTATTCGGGTAATCTATCTATTAGGTACAACTAAAAAGTGTAAAATAAAAAACTTCTTAACAAAAAAATACTACCGACTTCCAAATTAAAGCACTCCATTCATAACGATAAAAATTGGTAGTTACCAAAATAACTTTGAAAAATAACTTTATTTTTAAGTTGGTGTCCTTATCGCAAAAAAATGGTACCTACCAAAGACACCGACTCCCAAAAATAAAGTTATTTTTAACCCCCGACGGAAAAAGAGGGGTGTTATAAGTTTGAGGTGTGTTGCTGTGTTTATGTGTGTATGTCTGTGGCATCGTAGCTTCCAAACGGATAAACCGATTTAGATGTAGTTTTTTTTGTTTGATTTTGTCGAAAGTGTTCTTAGATATGTTTGAATAAAATCGGTTCCGCCGTTGAATAGTTATGGGCGTTTTACTGTTTGAATCGGGGTGTTTACGCAAGATATCGTGTCATAATTATGTGTTCAATAGATTGCCAATCGAAGCGCATCTACTATATACTAGATAAATTATGTAGCATGAAATAAAAATGTGTCGGGGGTTTTTAAATTTTGAAATTTTACTTGTTCACTTTGAAGTTTTCTTGGAAGTCGGTAGTATTTCTTTGCATTTTTTTTTTCCATGTTAACGTTGTCTGGCGTTTACTCCACTGTTTGACGAAGTACGTTCAAAAAAGAAAAATTATATCAATTTGTCTCATCCTTATCTAGACCTGTATGGAAACGAAAAAGTAAAAAAAAATTAAAGTTAAAAGCGTCGAAAGACACAGATATTTTATTTCAACTAGGTCACCAAGCGGTACTTTTGAACGTCACAAATAAAATTTACAAGGAATAAAAATTGATTCTACCGTGCATTCGGAAAGTAGCTTGTTATGGAGAACGCACAAGAAACTCCATACTTACTCTTTAAAAAAAAAGAAAAAGGTTTTTACAATATTTTGGTACATAAGTACATACATGAATAAATTCATATATGTAAGGACAATGCACCCAAAATAGGACTACACACTTTTTTATGGTTCCGTACCCAAAGGGTAAAAACGGGACCCTATTACTGAGACTCCGCGATCCGTCTGTCTGTCTGTCTGTCCACCAGGCTGTATCTCATGAACCGTGATAGCTATAGACAGTTGAAATTTTCATAGATGATGTATTTCTGTTGCTGCTATAACAAAAAATACTAAAAACAGAATAAAATAAATATTTAAGTGGGGCTCCCATACAGCAAACGTGATTTTTTTGCCGTTTTTTGCAATAATGGTACGGAACCCTTCGTGCGTGAGTCTGACTCACACTTGGCCGGTTTTTTATTTGTGATGGGTTTGCTCTTGACTCTAGTCTAGGTCAGAGGTGACAGAGACAGAGTCGACGATGGAGTGAGCTTACCCAGAAGAAGCCTGTTCACTCTAACTTTGAAGAGATTCGGGTTGAAGGCGTTCGGAAACACGCAGGTAGTGAGTTCCATTCATTCGCTGTGCGCATTATGATGGATATTTGGAAGCGCTTGGTGCGAATTGGTGGAATGGCAACAAGGTAAGAATGGTAACTTGCAGTGCGTCTAGATGTTCGATGGTAGAAGGGGGCTGGTAGGATGAGGTTGTGGAGTTCTTGTGCACACTCACCGAAGTACAGTCTGTAGAAGACCGACAAGCAGGCAACCTTTGGCGATGAGCCAAGCTGTGAAGCTTGGCATCCGCCAGTTCAACTTCGTCAATGAGCCTCTTGGCTCTGCGTTCCACCGAGTCAAGCGCGGCAAGCTGATACTTATCAAATCAAATCAAATGTTTTTTATTTCACATAGGCCTACATGGGCACTTATAATACGTCGACAAAAGGTGCACGGTTCGGGTTGGTCGTTTCCATCCAGTGGAGAAGAACCGGCAAGAAAGTCCACGGTTACTCTTTTAAAAAAATTGGTTTGTTTTTACAATATTTCCATGTTACAGCATTAGTGCTTAGATATGGGGGGACAACGTAGGCCCGGCAATAAGTCGTAAGAAAAAAAAAAATAGTTTGTATAAACGAGATAAACAGTTAACAAATGTTAACAAGCATCTAGAAATCTAGAAGGCCTACAATGTTCACACATTCACAAAACAATCGGTAAAAGAATCTATACAAAGGAAAAAAAAATACATATAACAAGACTAAATTTAACATGTGGCAAAAATGTTGTTATCAGTGCTGTAACTATTCTTAGTAAAGGGCTATAAAGATTATTGAAATCATTGTAAAAAGTCTAATTAAAAGAAGAAAAATAAAGAAAAAATGTGATTGTGAATAGTTAGAGACATCCACATATTTGTTCCGTTTATGAGTTACCAGGGAAGCCGCATGCGCAGAAGGAGCTCAATTTTTTTATCTTCAACGTAGTCCTTGATTTTGTAATATGCTTTTTTAATAAGGACACGTTTGATGTAGTTTTTGAACTTTCCATCGGTCAATTCTATAACTGACTTTGGCAACTTGTTATAAAAGCGTATACTGTTTATAAGAAAAGACTTGCTAGTTTTCGTTAATCTGAATTTGGGTATTACAATTTCATGCTTACTGCGTGTATTTAAATTATGGAAGTCGCTTCTAGTTTTGAAAAGCCCTCGATTTTTACGGACATACAAAATACATTCCAAAATATAAAGAGAAGGTAGAGTCAGTATGTCGATCTCTTTAAATATTTCTCTGAGGGACTCGCGTGGACCCATTTTATAGATTGCGCGGATTGCCCTCTTTTGTAAGATGATAATTGAGTCAACTTCTACTGCTGATCCCCACAGCAGAATGCCATAAGACACACATCACATCACATCATGCGCGTAATTATAATACATAATACTGCCATAAGACATAATACTGTGGAAATAAGCATAGTATACTAACCTAGCTGTGGCTACATCGGATAACTGCCTTATTTTCCTTACTGCATATGCAGCTGAACTTAACCTACCCGAAAGAGTTCTAATGTGCGCGCCCCAATTAATTTGCCTAATCTTAACTTAAGTAGGGTGTCAATACCATTAAGTATGACCCTTTTTTTATACTAAGGCTATTTCCAAAAAGAAGGGGTCCGTGGCTTAGGTCCCCAGTGGTCGAGGCACCTGTGGCCAACGCCCCCGATTCGATAAATTTAATATATTATTTAATATTATATTTTTATAAATTTAATTTGCTTTTTCACTTAGTACAGTAAATGAGAAAAGTGTTTTACCGTAATAAAGTATTTTTCCTTGTTAAACAAAAGTTATCTATCTAATAGCAGAGAGAATAGGTCGCCACTTAACCTTTTCCTTACACACCTTTTTCCCCAATAAAAGAATATTTATTATGTACAAACTTTTTTACACTTTATTAGGTGCTTAGTTTTAAACAACATATAATATACCTAGAAGCAGACATGCTTCAATCGACAATCTATCGAAACACGTAATAATGCGAAAATCTTGCGAAAAAATCCAGATTCAAAGAGTAAAATGCAAATAACTTTTGAACGGCTAAAACCGATTTTATTCAAACATAGCTAAGAACAGTCTCGATAAAGTCACCTTTCAAACAAAAAAAACTAAATCAAAATCGGTTCATCCGTTTAGGCGCTGTGATGCCACAGACAGACACACAGATACATAGCGACACACTTCAAACTAAAACAACTCTTTTTCCGTCGGGGGTTAAAAAGAAGTGAAATGTCTGAAAACTATAGAATAGTTAAAAAATAAAATATATATTATAAAATATATGGCGGTCTATGAGAAAAATAAGGAAAAAAAAATCTAAGAACAAAGAAAAGCTATTTGATTTAATATTCTCAGACTTAATTACATGTAATACTTTAAGGAAAGGCTTTACGAAACATTGGTGATTATTGCTAAATTAAATTCTTGTATAAGGATTGCTAAGAACATTGGTTTTAGTGGGAACAAAGTCTATTTACAATGCTTATGAACTATGGGGTTTACCTAGAATATTTACACTATATTAAAGATAGTGAAGTAGTGTTTGCAGTGAATATTTTGCCTGGGGCAAGTGTTTTCGTCCTCGATTTTGCTTCCACAATTTGTCAAACAAAATGAGACATAAACGTAGCCAGTGTGTACTGGACGTCGCTCAGAGCCTTAGCAGTGTTTGAGTGGTGGATATATAGTATGTAAATAACACAGCAATAAATACGTAAATCAAAAACAAAATACTCCCCCGGTTCGAAGAATTCAAATCCACATTTCAAACGTTGACAACCGGTACATGACTTAGTGAAATATCAATTGCTTTTGAGTTATCACAATAAAAACTGGTCACAAACACTACGTGTGTCACTTTATACGTTGATTCTAATATAAATAAAGGATTTTAACATACTAAAACAATAAAATAATTATTTTAAAATAAAATTCAATTCAGCTGTCAGTTGAGCCCTGCTTAAGCATTGTGGCGATGTAAACGGAGCGTGGCCCGACACGCACTTGGCCGGTTTTTTTTAATGTACAGGACGGCTCAGAATAAAGCTATTAAAGCACCACTCCAAGAGCTCCGTTGTTGAGAGTGACTATTTACAAAGTTAGTTTTTTGGTCGACAAAATTGGTTCCAGATTCTAAAAAAAACTAAAGGTGGTACTGAACCCGAAGAAGCTTTGAAAACATAACTATTCAAGCATTTTAAACACATTAACTACAACCACAACATTAACATTAGTAAAACTGGGCACAGTCTGTATCCAAGATACAGACTGTGCCCAGTTAAGCTGTAGCCCAATAATATTATTAATTTATCAAAGACAGCTACAATGATCTATGTGACGCAGCACAATATTAAAAATAGTACTGTGTTGCGTCACATATGACATACCTAAATGACGAAAACCGAAAACGTTATCAACAAACAATAATAACAAAAGCGACATATCACTTATCACGTATTGAAATAGAAGATGCAAGTCATTTAGGTGCTTCATGATAGTGATTACTATATTAAGAAGACAATTTGTTATCGGCCACATTCAGTTGCCTGTCAGTTAATAAGAGCACACCATGGTTAAAGCACGGAAATACGTGGTCATCAACGAATTCAAGGGTTCACCCAAACGTGAAGATTTTGAAATTGTGGAGTACGAATTACCGCCGCTCAAGAATGGAGAGATCCTCGTCAAAGCTGAGTGGGTGAGTGTGGACCCATATCTGTGGATATATAGTTCACCTGAGCGGTACGATCAGTTTGGCCTCCAGGTAGCTGTAGTGCAAGAATCAAAGGACCCCAACTACCCGGTCGGAACAAGAGTCGTCTCCCATAAGGGCTGGTGTGACTACTGCATCCTCGATGCTAAGGTACCCGACAAGATGGCTGGCCATATTTACAAGGTTCCAAACATGAATGGATTATCGAATTCGTTGGCAGTTGGTGCCGTCGGAATGCCAGGCGCTACTGCTTACTTTGGATTCCTGGATCACTGCAAACCGAAAGCTGGCGAAACGGTGGTAGTGACGGGTGCTGCTGGAGCAGTAGGTTCTATCGTTGGACAGATTGCGAAGACCAAGGGCTGCAAGGTCATCGGTTTTGCTGGCTCTGAAGATAAAGTGAAGTGGCTGGAGTCCATCGGTTTCGACAAGGCGATCAACTACAAGACTGCTAACATCTCGACTGCATTAAAGGAAGCTGCTCCTGAGGGAGTAGACTGTTACTTCGACAACGTTGGAGGGGAGCTGAGCAGTGTGATTATGAACCAGATGAATATGTACGGACGTGTGGCCGTCATTGGGAGCATCAGTGCATACCACGAAGAACCCGCGCCAAAAGTGAGCATCTTGCAGCCGACCATATTGTTTAAACGATTAAGTATTAGAGGATACGTAGTTTGGGAAGATCGAGACCGCTTTCCCGAAGCGTTTGATCAACTTCTTAAATGGATTCACAGTGGACAGCTGACGTCGCGAGAACACATCACTGAAGGGTTTGACAATCTCTACGACGCTTTAATCGGAATGTTGAAAGGTGAAAATATCGGCAAAGCGGTTGTTAAGTTATAATTATTTGTGTACCTCTTTTATATACTTGTGAATAAATAAATGTCATTCATATGCTTTCTAGATCTATTGTTTCAATTGAATCCTCAAATTCTATCTCCGTGTGTGAAAAAAATCACTGAAGGAATAGCAACTTTTATTTTCATTGAGTATTGCTAAAATAGTGAGACATTAACCTCTGGCAGAACCATAGATTTAGAATTTTTTTGCTACGCCAACTACGTACATACTATATCTATGGGCAGAACAATAGCTAAGAAGTTCAGATTATTGAATTTTTCATTTTCAAAAAGACGTGACTTGTCAAATAAAATAAATTAGTACTTTTCTGTAATTTATACGCGAGTAAACAGAGCATTTTCAATTTAACCGGGTAATACATTTTTTTTTAGTAACAACAAAGAGGTTTTATGCCGCTGAAAATCCATATACATTTTTGGAATAAACAAATGTGTACATCCTTAATTAAGTCAAACAAACATATATTATTACCATATTATTCATAATTCACAATAATTTGTTATGAAATATTAAAATATGTTTACTCACCTTGCATTTGGCACGTGAAAAAAAAAGCTTGGTCGCCATGGCCCATAATTTTCATATTTAGTGTTTATCGTATTTGTCGCTGTGGTAAATTATTTTAGAAATATTAATTTTTCGTGCAGAAGATTAACATTATTGATAGAGGTAATCTGCCAGAAATACTAAATGAGCTGCTTAAGATAGTTTCTTACAATGGAAGAGCAAGGTGAAAATGTCTATGGCTAAAATGTATTTTAGGCATATTTCTCTGAACTCGCCAACAAATAAAAGCCCTGCTCCCTGTAGTGCATCTATTCCTGGTGGTGCTCAAACATGGTGTTGATATCAAAATCTACTGTAACCTGATGGCATTTATGAAGAGACGGCTCGGTCGGATATGTTGGTCGGAAATCTAATATTTTGTCACCAGCCGACGTTGGAAAGTTTTTGAAAGAGGCTCCGGTTAGTCAGTGCCTAGCAACAAAGGTAAGCTAAATATTATTAATCTAAACGTATCTAAATGATTGCGTAACCTGAGCATAACATCTTAAAAAAAAAGTTATTTAAAAAAATCATAAAACCCGACTGCTTAAAAAGCAAACTAAAAAGACGCAACGTTCTTCTTGTTTACGTCTTGTTATTAGTTTGCTTTTTAAGCAGTCGGGTTATATGTTTTTTTTAGTTAACTTTTCTTATTTACAACTTATTAGTTATTTTTTATTAGAATTAGTAGGTACATTTAAACATATAAGTGTTATCGATTCTTAAAATCCTTTATTTTGATACCCCATTGACAACCCATCGTGGGTTAGGAAGAGAAATAGTACATTGTGATACAAGGGTGGAAAGTAGGTTATTGCAAACGAGTTGTCATTAACAAGCCCGAGCCGAAGGCGAGGGTTTTTAATGACACGAGTTTGCAATAACCTACACGCCCGTGTATCACACGATATTTTTCAATACAGTTGTGGGAAATAGTAAAAACAAATCAAAGAATTAGATTTGTTAAATGACAAAAAAATAAAATTTTCGCGCGTTTTTGCAACGAAAACAGCCTACACAGCCTATTCGATTTTTGACAAATGTTGATGTGAAAATAATTAAATTGAAACTGGTAATTAAATATATTAAACAACCATTTAAAAGACTTTTGAGAATTAAATGCTAAAACGTACGGTACGGTATTCATTTTTCCTCGTATAAAATCTATTTCATTTTATTCTATGTATGAAAACTCCTTGCTACTAAACTTTTTTAAATTGACTTATACAAGGCGCGTTTTTGCAACTGTACATTTTTTACAACGAAAACAGTCTATACAGCCTATTCAATTTTAGACAAATGTTGATGTGAAAATAATTAAAATAAAACTGGTAATTAAATATATTAAACAACCATTTAAAAGACTTTTGAGAGTTCAATGCTAAAACGTACGGAATCATTCATTTATCCTCGTATAAAATCTAACCCATTTTATTCTATGTATGAAAACTCTTTGCTTCTAAACTTTTTAAATTGATTTATAAATTTAAAACTAAACTGCAAAACTAATGATCGAGCTCGTAAACAAAAGTCACGACCGCGTAATAGAAAGATGCCTATGCGTAAGATTTAATTTTCGAATCATAATTATAGCCTCTGAAAGTACGCCATGTTTAACAACTGTATTGAAAAATTTTTTTTTCCCCAAAATGGCGCCCAAAATCCGCCATTTTTGTTTTTTCCAATTTTAATGTAGCCAGTGACACTTGCAGGATTAAGACGTAAGAATCATCAAAATCGGCCAACGCGTTTGGTCTCTAGAATGCCACATAGGAACATACATACATAGACTGATAAACACATTACCCTCCTTCGGCAGTCGGGTAAAAACTAATTAATTGATTTCGTTGCAGGTTGACATAATATTCGGTGTTAAGGTCTATCCACACATATCAGGGCCGTGCCCGGGACGTGCACGGGACGTGGACAGACCGTGCCCCGTTTGGAGCTCAAAAAAATATTGGTACGTACATTTTATATGAACTCGTTCACACACGTCCGTGCACGGGACGTGCCCGGGCCCGTGCACGAACGTGTGTGAACGAGTTCATATAAAATGTACCTGATAAGAATAGCATAATCGTCATAAGTTTATAAATTAAAGTTTATTTAAAGACATTGACAAATCAACAGCAATGACAGAGACGACACTGTCACCGGTATCTATGATATGAAAATATTATAAAACTAGCTTTTGCCTGTAGTGTGCAGCTCGCCCAACCTTATATTTGTAACTGCACACACCTTTTATGGGCATTATTACACGAATCGTTGAATCGAACACTTCTCTTTTATTTCGATTACATCACTCTAATACATGGCGACCCTTAGCCAGCAATTAAAATTTTGCAACTTACGTAAAATGCGAAGACGTCAATAGTTGAAGAAATCCTGAAAAATATACTGATAGAAGTTTATGAAGACGGAAAATTTAGAAGAAAGAAACAAAAGAAGATTAAAAAAAAAAAAAGAAAAAAAACAGAATCCAAGAATAAGTGTGAAGCGGTGAAAATATTAAATAAGAAGACAGAAAAGGAACGTTGCTGCCGGGTGCCGGGAGAATGCTCAAGCCTTATGATGAGAGGATATGCAGGGCGCCGAGAGATAAATCGTTCGGGTCCGATGCGGAGCAGCTGGGAGTCAGTTCGAGTCCAGTGCTGAGGAATCCGTTCATCCACACCATGTAAGACGTCGTGACCTACGGAGTCAGTTCGAGTCCAGTGCTGAGGAGTCCGTTCATCCACGCCACGTGACACGCCGTGACCTACTTATACGTTGTCAGTACAATACGTACCTACTGCAATGTAAGTTTTGCACTGCAATTTTTTTTAATATTCTACAATATTCCATAATATTGTAATTAGATCATGTTGTATTATTTTATATTTCGATTTGGGGAATAGGAATGTCCCAACAATTGCAAGATTTGCACGCTAAATTAAAATATTTAAGGGAATATTTAGTGAAACTAGGTCCAGATAGGCGTAGACAAGATTTAGCTTATAAGAAACTAGTAGAAACAGAAAAGGAATACAGTAAACTGGATTGTATTTTGACTCAGTTGAACCAAGAAATTAAAGAACGCAAGCTAGACAAAGAAACTTGTGAGGTTTTCCAAACATTAATCCATGAGATTCAATCAAATTATCAGAAAATAAAGGGTTTACTGACTTTAGTAGATAGTAGTAGTCAAACTAGTTCTAAGGATTTTATAGAACATTCAAATAGTGTTACAAAAATGGCTGAAACATTCGATATTAAAACTGCAATTTCCCTGTTGCCGATGATGAATGGCCAGGAGCAGGTGACAAATCAGCTTATTGATGGTATCTTACTTTATAGCTCGCTTATCAATGATGCCAGTAAAAGTCAATTGATACAGTTTGTATTAAAAACACGTCTCTCGCCTAGTGCAAAATTGCGTCTTAAAACTACTTACGCAGATATTGAAAGTTTGATAGAAGATATTCGCATTTATTTGTTACCTAAAAAATCATTTGTAGCATTACAAACACAATTGCTTAAGGCGACTCAAGGCCGTAGGAGCATAGAAAAATTCGGTACAGAGATTGAGGAATTGTTTGTGAATCTTACGATTGCTCAGGCTAACGATAAGCGTGATGCCTATGAGGTTTTGCGTCCGCTCAATGAGAAGACTGCAATCAAACGGTTTAGCGACGGTTTGGCCGATAAGCGGCTCAGCACCATCATTGCCTCACGACAGTTTGCGTCGTTGTCTGAAGCTATTACGGCTGCGGTAGATGAGCAATCCATGTCTGTCCAGCCACAAGACCAGGTTATGCAATTTAGGGCTAACCAAAACTATAAACGTGGAAGCTTTAGAGGTTCTCGAGGCCGAGGAAATAGACAGTTTTATAACAACAATAAAACTTATCATCATAATTATAATAAAAATTATGAAAATAGCACAGGTATAAGAACTTCATACAGTGTAAATCGAGGTAAACACACAGGTGGTCAGCGTCAGCATTTACGCGGACGTCCGGTGCGTTGTCAGCGTGTTCAGCATAACGCGCAACAGTCCAATGTCCAAGACAACTTGCGCAATGATCAGGCAAATAGTCATGAAAACTTAGAATTTTTTCGTACCTAAACCGTACACTCATTCAATTCTTAGTTTTAGTAATTTTTGTATTATTAATTGTCAATTACAAAATAGTAATGTTGATCTTAATTTACTGATTGATAGTGGAGCAAGCTTATGTGTGCTTAAGTATGAATGGTTGTCGCGACATAGGAATTTATTGAATTTAGTAAAACAGGATAAGATAGTTATTAAAGGAATTAGTGGTAATTTAGAATCTATGGGATACATTTATTTAGATATTTTAATTAATAATGTGACTTTTCAACAAAAGTTTCATATTTTTGAACACTTATCTTGCGCCGCAGAAGGTATACTCGGGCAGGATTTTTTTGAGCGCTATAACGCGGTATTAAATTATAAAAATGGTACTCTGAGTTTAGAAACCCGAGACCAGTCTGTTAGTGTTCATGTAAATAGGAATTTGTTTACAATTCCACCTCGTTGCGAAGTAATTAAACACATCCCGACGTCACACAATAGTGATTGCGTCATTTTGTCAAAGGAAATTTATAATGGTGTGTTCACAGCGGGTGTAGTATCGAAGCCACATAATGGACTTATTCCTGTTAGGATTTTAAATACAACTGATAGTTCGGTTAAGATAAATATTTCAGATCTAATTATTAGCTGCCTAGATAATTTTTATGTTTGCAAGTTTGACGACGATAGTATATCTGTGGATAGAGTTCGAACTTTGCTAACTACGTTACAACTACATACTTATTTAAATAAAGAGGAACAAAGAGGCATTGAAAACGTATGTGCCAAATATGCCGATGTTTTCCATTTGCCAGGAGATACGCTCACTACTACAAATTTAATAGAACATTCAATTAAACTAAAGGAAAATGCGTCTCCAGCGTACGTGAAGCCCTATCGATTGCCTAAAGCATTGAAAGGCGAGGTACAAAGACAAATAGATGAAATGGTTAAAAACGATATCATTGAAGAGACTATTTCAGAATGGTCAAGCCCAGTTCTATTAGTACCTAAAAAGACAGATAGGTCAGGAGAAAGGAAATGGAGACTTGTAGTGGACTATCGCCAACTCAATAATAGGATACAGGATGATAAATTTCCCTTACCTAACATCACTGAGATTCTAGATTCGTTATCTAACAACATCTATTTTTCAAAATTAGATCTCAGTCAAGGTTACTATCAGCTGTCTTTAGAAGAAAAGTCTAGGAAGTTTACTGCATTTACAACAGACAAGCAGTATCAAATGAAACGATGTCCAATGGGACTTAAGACATCGCCTAGTGCTTTTGCTCGTCTCATGACAATAGCAATGTCAGGGTTAAATTATAAATCATGCTTCTTATATCAAGATGATTGTATTGTCGTAGGAAATTGTCTTGAAACGCACAACAAGAATCTTATAAAAATTTTTGAATGCCTGAGAAGAGTGAATTTGAAACTAAATCCGATGAAGTGTGAATTTTTACGTAAAGAAATCGTTTATTTAGGGCATAAGATCACTTCAGAAGGTATATTTCCCGATCCATCAAAGGTAGAATGCCTGCAAAAGTACCCTGTCCCGCAGAATGTAGACGAAGTCAAGAGATTTGTTGCATTTGCTAACTATTATAGGCGTTTTATTCCAAAGTTTGCCGACATAGCCTATCCATTGAATGCGTTATGTAAGAAAGATGTAGCGTTCGTATGGAGTGATGAATGCGAGCGAGCATTTTACAAGCTAAAACAGATCCTTGTTAGTCCAACTATACTTGACTATCCAGACTTCAGCGATAATAATACTTTTACGTTACAAACTGACGCATCAAAACTAGGTTTAGGCGCCGTGCTGTCTAATAGTAATAGCAAGGTAGTCGCGTACGCCAGCCGTAACTTGAAACCAGCTGAGACACGATACCCTGTGATTGAGTTAGAATTACTTGCTATTGTTTGGGCGGTTCGACATTTTAGACCTTATTTATATGGGAAAAAGTTTTACATAAAAACAGACCATAAGCCATTGATTTATTTATTTAATATGACCGATCCTTCAAGCCGGTTGACAAAGTTTAGATTATATCTCGAGGAATATGATTTTGAAATCAGCTATGTCCCAGGACGGCAAAACGCAGCTGCAGATGCATTGAGCCGGATACCTATTACATCCAACAGCTTAAAGGATATGAACAAGCATGTAGTATCGGTCATGACAAGGGCACAGACTCGAAGGTTACGTACTGACTGTGACAACAACGACATGACTACTGAGGTATCCTCTACTCCAAGGCCTGATCAACCTAAGGTAGTGGAAATTCTCAAACGACCAATTGACAGCGTTGAATTGATTTTACTTAGCAATAAAAATACATTAAATCAGATAGAAAAATCAAAACATTTCACTAGTGACAATGGTAACTGCAAATTCGTGCCTGAAAAGTCAGCAATTTTTGTAATTTCTCGATCGTTACCCAACTAACATTTAGGTGATAAGAATAAGTGCTACATGAGCTATATAAGAGAATTTAAAGAACCTATAGTCCTATAAAGGCTCTAACATTTGGTGATATAGCGCGTTTTAACTTTCTTATAACCCTGATTTGGGCCCACGATTTTAGAGCTTAAAGTGACTTAATAGTTATAGAGTAGTGATAAATGAGTGACAATAAACAGCTACAATAGTGCTATTGAAGCAGTGCTTACCACATTAAGTGTATTATAAGCTATACAAAGGTTACAACTGCAAGCTAAAGTATTAATATAGTTATGAAATCCACCCTAATAACTTTTTTAGTAACATATTAGTGCTTCCTCGACACAATATATACCTTAAGAATATATTGTAGGTTTTTAATAGCAATAAGCATCACTCAAAGCGCCAACATATGTATCTTTTTTCATAGTTTTTGTGATTTGTTACCGTCAATAGTGTTCAAATATTTAGCATTATTCATCCTCGATACAGTGATACTTTAGTGTTTGAAAGCGACTTTATGTTTAAAAGGTAAGTCAATTAATATATTTTAGATTATTGCAATGGTGTTATAATTATTAAAATTCACTGCCATGGTAAGTTTTCTGTAACAGTATGTATATGTTTTCATCTCAATTTTGAAACGCCTTAGAAATAAACTGCATTTGATGATAATATGTAGAAAAAATATACTGCCTCAGTTATTTTTTCATTTCAATTATTATGAATAATAGTTCCTGGTACTGTCAATAGATATTTTAATGGAAAACTAACAATAATATAATAAATAAGTGGGACAATAATGACTAGAAAAAGTTTTTTCTATTAAAATTTTTATAGGTTAACTATTTATTTAATGGCGACAATTCTAAATTACTTACGGATGCTGATAACTCTTTTATCCCTAACATAGTGCTTAAAGAACGATTGTTAGGACTTATATGCCACTTGCAGTTCTACAATATGGTTCTGAAAGTGAAAAGACAAAAAAATTATAGGTTCAGTTTGCATAATAGTTCTATGTGAACCTGTAAGCTGGACATTTTCAGGGTTCTCTTATTGTTTGAAAAAAACCTTTACATACCACGTACTTGACTGAATAAATCAATGAATTCAATATTCTATTATTTATAATAATTATGAAAACAAAAGCCAGTACGAACGTAACCTAAGCTAATAGATTTTGAATTAAAAGTTGTCTTTTACTATAATACAAAACTGTTTTTTTGTTTTTTGTAAACTAACTTTTAGAAGCTTAACTTGTATGTATTTTTACATTATTAATAAACAAATCTATTGTTTCAGTAACTATTCCCATATCTTAGTGGAGGTGCCTACCTACTCGACACCGCGCCCAGTTCCAGTCACACACAAGACTCGCCAACATATTTCGGCCTTGCTGTAAATAAACATCTCGCTTGTTCACCGTAACAAGTTCGATTTAAGGGCTTTTAACTGAATTTGGTACAAATGATCATGCAAAAAGGACTCAGTACAATTATAAATGTTGAAGAATTATGCTCAAACTTTGACTGATTATGTTATTTCCTTTGTAATAGTACTAATACTAAATATATTTTGAATAAAACCACATTTTTTAAAAGAATAATATGTTTTATTTTTACACTGTATGTAAAAGAGATAAGAAGTACAGAAAATCACTGTTGTTAATACAAACTAATTTGCATTTTACATCTTCAGGATATAATATAATTTCTTTCGACGATAATATGCCTGTTGTACGGAACCCTGTTGTATATTTGTTGCTAGTGTTTGTAGCACTTGATACATATCGGTACCAAGACACTGGGATTGTAATTGTATCTTATATTGATATGAGGACGGTTCCGTGGAATTACATCATAATCTATTGTAGAACTTTGATTTACGAAACACTGTTTCTCCACTACAAGTAATTCACAATGTCATCCTTTTTTTCTTCAATTAATGAAATTTTATTGTGGTTGTTTTGCGATGATCCAATTTTATTCTTGAATTCTTTGGAAGCTTTTCTCTTAACTCCACCGGTTCTTTTTTTAACTTTCCATGGTTGCATGGTAGAAACAAAAATATTACCGAATAAACCCGTTGCACAGCGTAAACTTATATTGTAACAAAACATATTTTTTGAGGTTAGGTTATATTAAGATGTATTTAGGTGATATAAAATTCTATAACTCAACTTAAAGTGATAATTAAGAGTAATAATGTTTGCACATATTGTTTATGGCCGTATAGAAGTATTTTTAAAACCACTGTATTACCTAAGGTTGACCGAGTAACCCCATTATACAAACATTAATGGTTTAAAGGTGGTTTCCGATTCTTGCAGCATCCGGCTCTATAAGATTTATAATGAACACTATTATGATACTAATAGCTTTCTTGCTAACTCTTCGGGTTCGATTGAACTCGTTACGTGGTACAAAGTATTTTCTAACTCTCTTTAAGGACCTCAGCTGTTAGTAAGTGTTAGCAGACACCTTACAATTACTTATAAGTGTTTTACGCTTCTTAAAGCTATTACACTAAGCCTAAAGGTGTTACGAAGCATCTAACTAACTCTGTTTAAAGACATGAGTCGTTAGTAAGTGTTAGTAGACACCTCATAATTGCTTACAGTTTTTTACGCTTCTAATAGTTATAAGAGTGAGCTATATAATGGTTCCTACCAACTCTATGCTACCGCCTTAAGTAATACAATTTTTCTTTGTAACTGTTATTCCTCTTGAAGGTTTAATTATTTTTCCTTAACACCATAGTAGAATCGAATGTTATTATCGGAGCTCTTATATATCATTTATAATACTATAAGAGTTAAAAAAGTTTGCCTTTAGCGCCAAAATGTTTGTTGGGTATCGACCGTAAGTGTGTTAGCGAGAGAATTACAACGTTTTTGCAAGCAAATCAAATTAAACGAGCTCATAATAATTAAGAACAAGCGCAACGAAAGTTTTGTAAACAATTTTATAAAGGAAATGAGTCATTTAAAAGATACTCCTAAGTTACTTGTTATTAAAGATGTGACTAGAGTTACTGACAAAGACACGAAAATTGTGATCTTGAATGACTTCCACCTGTTACCCACGAGTGGCCACGCGGGGGTAAACAGAATGTTAAATAATATTAGGAAGTACTATTATTGGCCAGGAATGAGCAATGACGTATCAGAATTCGTAAAGAAGTGTAGAAGTTGTCAGATTCAAAAGCATACCAATAGGCATACGAAGGAACCGATGGTTATCACATCCACGGCATCCACTGCTTTTGAAAGAGTTAGTTTAGATTTAATAGGTCCTTTAGATGTAGATAATTTAAACTATAAGTATATTTTGACATTACAGTGTGATTTAACAAAATACGTCGAAGCTTATCCTTTAGAAAAGAAAGATACTATTTCTGTAGCTAAGTTATTTGTAAACAATTTTATTCTGAGGTATGGTATCCCTAGAGAGATAATAACAGACCAGGGAACAGAGTTTATGTCATCAGTTTTCACTGAGATTTGCAATTTGTTGCATATTAATAAACTGCATTCAACAGCTTATCATCATGAAACTCTGGGAGGTTTGGAAAATACTCATAAAGTTCTAGGAGCTTATCTTAGAATTCAGTGTGACAATAACAAAACAGATTGGAGCAGTTGGCTTCCATTCTGGTGCTTTTCTTTTAATACTACAATGCACTCTGAGACAAAATACACTCCATTTGAGTTAGTATTTGGCAAAAATTGTAATTTACCATCTAATATAGCACAAAATGTATATGTTGATCCGTTATATAATCCAGATTCTTACCCTTTGGAGCTAAAATACAGACTACAAAGAGCACAAGCAGAAGCTAGAAATAACTTATTATTCAGTAAGGAATTAAGAAAAAATCATTTTGATAAAAATGTAAATCGGTTAATATATAAGAGTGGAGATTTAGTTTTAATCAAAAATCAAGTAGGAAATAAGTTAGATAAAATTTACTTAGGACCATACAGAGTCATTGAAGATGTATCACCAAATGTGAAAATTATAAAAGATGATAAGGAATATGTAATTCATAAAAATAATACAAAACTGTTTGTAACTTAAAATACTTTGGTTAATTAAGATAAGATGTTTTTTTGTATAATGTTATGTTAAAAAGTAAACAAAAAGTAGTGATGTAAGCATAGTTTAAGTAAAAAAAAAAAAAAAAAAAGCATTATGTACTTAGTAATAACAACATTTTTTTTTAAAAAAAGGGGAGGTGTAGTGTGCAGCTCGCCCAACCTTATATTTGTAACTGCACACACCTTTTATGGGCATTATTACACGAATCGTTGAATCGAACACTTCTCTTTTATTTCGATTACATCACTCTAATACATGCCCGCGGCTTCGCACGCGTAGACTACATGCTTTTCCTTATCATATTTTAACAGTATGTAGAGAACAATTTAAAAAATAATGTAATGCGAAAGTGTTTCTTAGGACAGACTTATACTTACCTACTTTATCATCAATACGCTCTATCCTTGTCCCGTCCCTATCCCTTCACTATTTCTGTGTTTATCCATGACTAATAATAAGTAATCATAAGCATAAGTATGTAATTAAATTAAAGTATTTCCTTATAAACAACATTTTAAACCATTTTGGATGTTGACGCCAATATCACCAGATTATTTGATCAGCTAACACGTGAACACGCTACATAGAACTGTCCATGGAAAAAGCAATTCTGCCTCAAATCTACACCAGCATACTTCAAAGTATGTCCTTGAGCCTTATTAATTGTCATGGCTAAGCAGATTTTCCTGTCCCTATTTAATTCCTTTATTTATGTGTTGAGCCATTTTATTGTTACCAACAGACTTTAAAGTATTGAAAGTATTTTTAATAATTTTTCCTTTGTAAAAGAATGACTTTTGTACACAACATTTCATCCCCCATGATCCGATCCCCCAAGGACGGAATTTCTAAAAGACCTTAATTTGCGTTAGATTTTAATCTTCAGCCCAAACCCAAAATTCGAAGATCCTAACTTCAAAACCGACTGACTTTCATACAAACTTTCACCTCTTATTTCACCCCCTTAGGGGTGGAATTCACAAAAATCATTTCTTAGTGGATACCTGCACAGTATAAAGTATTTATGTGCAAAATTTCAAGTCTAGACGATTTCATTATTCCCATGACTTTATCCCCCTTTTTCCCCCTAATCGGATCTTCAAAATCGTGTAAATTATTTTTTAACCTTCAGCCTAAACCCAAAATATGAAGACCCTGACTTTAAAACTGACGGATTTTCATAAAAACTTTCATCCCCTATTTCACGCCCTTAGGGGTGGAATTCCAATCCAGAACCTTTTAGACATCCTCCAGCGCAGCAGTGAACAGTTTCGGAGAAATGACGTCTCCCTGTCTCATCTCGCGCTGGAGAAGGATTGGTTTCGAGGTCTGATCCTGAAGACGGACTGACATGGTGGCGTTTTTGTACAAACACTTCAACACCTCAATGTAACGGTAGTCGATCTGGCACCGTTGGAGAGACTGCAATACAGCTCCAGTCTCGATCGAATCGAAGGCTTTCTTGTAGTCCACAAACGCTAAACAGAGAGGCAGGTTATACCCTTCGGTCTTCTGTATAACCTGCCGCAGCGTATGTATTTAGTCTACGGTTCTAAAGCCTTTTCGGAATCCGGCTTGTTCGAGAGGCTAGAAATCGTCTAACCTGCGCGCGAGACGATTCGTGATGACTCTTGAACACAACTTGTAGACATGGCTAAGAAGTGAGATGGGCCTATAGTTCTTCAGCCGGGCATTGTCGCTTAGCATCAACGTTAATGGCGAGTACATCACTCACCTTCGATTTGCCGATGACATAGTGGTCATGGCTGAGACCATGGAGAGCCTCAGTAAAATGCTCGATGACCTCAGTAGAGCTTCAGAGGGAGTGGGTCTTAAAATGAACATGGACAATACCAAGGTCATGATGAATGCCTATGTAACACCCACTCCTATCAAGATCGGAGACTCTATACTCGAAGTTGTAGATGATTATGTCTACCTGGGACAAACGGTCCAGTTGGGTAGGTCCAACTTCGAGAAAGAGGTCAACCGTCGAATCCGACTCGGCTGGGCGGCGTATCATCTCGTCCAATTTACCACAATGTCTCAAGACAAAAGTCTATGACCAGTGTGTGTTGCCAGTGATCACCTGTGGGACCGAGACGCGGTCGTTCACAATGGGCCTTATCAGAAAGCTTAAAGTCACCCAAAGGGCAATGGAGAGAGCTATGCTCGGAATTTCTTTGCGTGATCACGTCAGAAATGATGATATCCGCAGGAGAACCAAAGTTACCGACATAACCCGAAGAATTGCCAAACTTAAGTGGCAGTGGGCAGGGCACATTGCTCGCAGAATGGATGGCCGATGTGCCGAAAAGTTCTGGAGTGGCGACCGCGAACCGGAAGACTGTAAGATGGAAGGCCTCCCACTACGTAGACCGGTGACCTAGTTAAGGTTGCGGGAAGGCGCTGGATGCAAGACGCACGGAATCGGTCAATGTGGCGACACCTGGGGGAGGCCTATGTCCAGCAGTGGACGTCTTTCGGCTGAAATGATGATGATGATGAGGGGTGGAATTTCCAAAAATCCTTTCTTAGTGCTCACCTACACTACCAAAGGAACCTACGTGCCAAGTTTCATGATTGAAGCTTCAGCCGTTTGGCCTGTGCGTTGATGGTAAGTGAGTGAGTCGGTCAGTCAGTCAGTCACTTTCTTCTTTTATATGTTTAGATAGATGAGTTTGTAACAGTACCCAACGAAATTGTTTTAATAATTAAATGATATAAGCGATGCATGTTTGTTTTTTCCTCGCAAATGTGTTGCAAAACGTCGTATGAAATTCGTGAGCCGTGCTCATTACACGCTCGATAAGATTACGCCCTCGCCTACGGCTCGGACTGCAACTCACAGCCTCGTGTGTAATGAGCAACTTTGCTTACTTGTATCATAATATACTATTGTACGTTTCTTTAGAGAGCAAATAGTCGATAGATAATCGCTTACTCTTCGGCGGTGGGACAATTGCCTAAAGCACGGTCACTGTTGCTCTGAATAGATAAAGCGCGGTCACTGTTGCACAGAATATATAAAGTGCGGTCATTGTTGCACTGAATAAGTAAAGCGCGGTCACTGTTGCACTGAATAGATAAAGCGCGGTCACTGTTGCACTGAATCGATAAAGTGCGGTCACTGTTGCACTGAATAAGTATGCGCGGTCACTGTTGCACTGAATAGATAAAGCGCGGTCACTGTTGCAATGAATAGATAAAGTGCGGTCACTATTGCATTGAATAAGTATGCGCGGCCACTGTTGCACTGAATAAGTATGCGCGGTCACTGTTGCACTGAATAGATAAAGCGCGGTCACTGTTGCACTGAATAGATAAAGCGCGGTCACTGTTGTACTGAATAGATAAAGCGCGGTCACTGTTGCACTGAATAAGTATGCGCGGTCACTGTTGCACTGAATAGATAAAGCGCGGTCACTGTTGCACTGAATAGATAAAGCGCGGTCACTGTTGCAATGAATAGATAAAGTGCGGTCACTATTGCATTGAATAAGTATGCGCGGCCACTGTTGCACTGAATAAGTATGCGCGGTCACTGTTGCACTGAATAGATAAAGCGCGGTCACTGTTGTACTGAATAGATAAAGCGCGGTCACTGTTGCACAGAATAGATAAAGCGCGCGGTGTCTGTTGCACTGAATAGATAAAGCGCGGTCACTGTTGCACTGAATAGATAAAGCGCGCGGTGTCTGTTGCACTGAATAGATAAAGCGCGGTCACTGTTGCACTGAATAGATAAAGCGCGCGGTGTCTGTTGCACTGAATAGATAAAGAACGGTCACTGTTGCACTTAATTTTTTTATTTATTTATTTATTTATTTATTTAATTTTAAGAAAGCTTACAGACTAATAACAATATTGAGTATCATGCTTAAGTAAGGACATTTGCTAATTACAAGCTTCCACATGTGTATAACTACATACAATTACGCGTTATATGCGTTGACCAGTTATAGCGATTTGGTAAGGTAACAATGTAAACAGATTAGGCGTGTCGAAACAACATATTAGGTATGTCTAGTCGTGCAACCTCACAATCAGAACTAAAAGCTATTTATGGTTGTCACCAAAATACTCCTTGTTTAAAATCTTTCTAATTTTATGTGCGCTGGTGCCAAATAAATCGATTTCCAGGTGTGATGGTAAACTATTGAAAGCCATAACACTACGTATGCAGAAGGCGTTGCGCCTGTAATTAGTCGATGTGGATGGTACATGGAGTAGCGGTCGTTTTCTTAAGTTGTTTATATTAGTGCGAAGAAGTATTTTACTGAGCAGTTCGGGACAATCGACGGAGCCGTTTGCGATGTTCACTAAAAAACAGATATCATTGATATTACGTCTTACCTCCAACGGTAAGAAATGATACCGCTTACAACGGTGTTCATAGTCCACTGATAATTGCCTGGCCCTGAAGTCTAAGTACCGCAAGAATTTCCTTTGAACAGACTCAATACGAGATTTGTAGATCTCATATTGTGGGTTCCATACTTGAGAAACGTACTCAAGATGGCTACGCACTAGAGAACAGTAAAGAACCTTTATTGGTTTTAGGGAACGAAAGCTAGAGCAAGCTCTAATAATGAAGCCCAAGGCTTTGAACGCCTTGTTGACAACCGTTTCTACATGATTATCAAAAAGCAGCTTGCTGTCGTGTACCACGCCAAGATCCCTAATACTGGTTTCTTTACTTATGTAAGCACCATCCAGAGTATACCCTGGACCGATGATAGACTTCTGGCGAGTGAATATAATGTGAAAACATTTGGATACATTTAGTTGTAGTTTGTTGGTTTTGCAGTATTTTACGAATCGGTCAAGGTCTGACTGAAGTAGCTCAGTATCAGATAGTGTGCGTATGGACTTTAGGACCTTCATGTCATCAGCGTATAGTAGGATATGTGAGTTTCTAAAGCAGTTTTTTATGTCCAAAATAAATATTGTAAACAACAGTGGTCCCAGGATTGAGCCTTGGGGCACTCCTGATGGGACAGATTTCCATCCAGACATGTATCCACGCAAAACCACAGCCTGTGTTCGATTATCTATGTAAGACGAAAACCACCGGAACAGATCACCGTGAATTCCCGCGGAAAACAGTTTCTGAAGAAGCACCCGATGATCTATACGGTCAAAACATTTGCTGTAATCCGTATAAATCACGTCGACCTGGCATCGTTCTTCCATCCCAGCGGTTATAATTTCATTGGATAGTATCAGGTTGGAGGCGGTTGACCGTTTTCTGAGGAAACCATGTTGTTCGTCACCGAAATGGCATTGCATAGCTGAGTAAACTTCAGTGTGTACTATTCGTTCAAGAACTTTCGAAAAAAGACATAATTTAGATATGGGACGGTAGTTTTCTACTTTAGATTTATCCCCCTTTTTAAAAATTGGTGTAATAAATGCCGATTTCCACATCCTCGGGACGATACCCTCTCTCAGCGACCGCTCGAACAGCACACACACTGGCGCCACCAGGCTCTTCGCACAATTAATTATAAAAATGGGGGGTATCAAATCTGGCCCACCAGATTTTGATGGGTCCAAACCTTTAAGTAGCTTGAGTACCGTCTCCGGACACACGCTGACTGTACTCAGGTTCACCGAGCCAGCAGAATGAAGGTCTATATTAACATCCTGATCGTTAGATTCTGAGTCAGGTTCTTGGAAGGTAGACTGGAAGTAAGAAGACAAAAGCTCAGTGATACCCTCACCAGTGTCTGCGGACGAGTCCATGTAATGTAACACGTTAGGTAATGTATCACCACTTCTTTTGCCTTTGATATACGACCAGAAACATTTAGGATTTTTTGCGATTGAGGATTCAATTTTTTCCATATAAGCATCAAAACAAATAGCCTCCAAATCCTTAGCTCGGTTTCGCAAGAGGGAAAAACAGTGGTAATCGGATAAGTTGCCGTAATTTTTGTATTTGTTATGATATTTGTGTTTTTCTTTTAATATTTTTATTAAAGCACTAGTGTACCAGGGGGGGTGTGTTGATTTTTTTAAAGGTTTAACCGGAATGTACAAGTCCCTGAGCTCGTATAGCTTGGTATAGAAAAGGCTAAGGGCCTGGTCCAGGGTTCCGTCAGACAATAGAATGTTCCAGTCCGTAAGTTCTAGTGCAGACATAATTGAATCGTAATCGCCTCGATGAAATATGTATTTAGTACTAGGTTTCTCAATGAGTTTATGGACTTCAACGAAATCAGCATTAACAATCAACGGTTTGTGGTGTACATCAACAGGCACTGCCAGGGGGTCACCACAAGTATTCACTTTTATTGCGCCATTTGAGAAAACAAGATCAAGCAGTCTACCGTTGACGTTACGCTCACCATTAAACTGCGACAAGTTACACGCATTTATTGTATCAAAAAAATCCAAAACACATCGAACGGACACATTCTCTGGATATAATCCAGTACCATCATCAGACTGCCGCCATTCCACATCGCCGCCGAAATTAAAATCCCCTGTTATTATAAATGTATCCAAAGGGTGGGCGGACACTAAGTAGTTAAGTTTATGGTGGAAGTTTTGTAATTGAGTTAAATATGAGTTACCAACATTTTCTTTGCACAGATACAAGCCACAGATATTGATGTTGTAACTTACCGCTGGTCTAGAACGCTTCAGAACGATGGATACCCAGATATCCTCGGCGGAGGTACGCCAGTCGCATCTTTCCACAACGGTCAGGTCATTCCTCACCGCGATCAACACTCCACCTCCCCGCGTCTGTGCTGTTCGACAGTAATCCCGGTCCCGCCTCCAGACAAGATACCGTCCATCAAACAACTCACTGTTACTAATACTATCCACTAACCAAGTTTCCGTAAATATGATAACATCGTAAGAATTCATGCAAATGTTACGATATAAGCCGTTTGTTTTTGAGCGCAGACCACGTACGTTCTGGTAGTATATATTAATCATTTTTGAGCTTAGCAACAACAGTATTGTCCACTTTAATTAGATAATTAATTTTATTTGTAGTGAGTCTAATAAATCGTTTAATATAAACGAATACATAAAAAACCAACAGAATAAAATAATAGTGAAGGTAGATAGCAATGACTGGTAGGAATCTCTTAGGCACAGCAATGCACAGTGAATTAAGACACGGTACTTTGAAACACTTGCAAATAAAGGAACAAAAGAAACGACACGGGCCCAGTAAGTCACAACTGGGTATGTTAAGTAATTAAAATTGCACTTTAGCTTAGTGACAATAAGGACTAATTTGGCACAACGACAACACACAACATGATAATGACATTCAAAAATTATTTTACACAGCACTATTGAGCGACACAATAATTGGCGGAATACGCTGGCAGCACTCACCTGCGCATGGTTCTCAAACTTATTTCTAATGTTTGAAGTTGAACGACCAGACTTTGACATTTTGTTCATATTTATAGTTTTAAATCGGTATAGACATAGTTTTATTTTATTTTTATGAGGTCTTTTTCGGATTTTAACACTATTATAGGAAACGTATCGGCCTTCCTCGCGTGTATTTTGGAGTGCTTGACCCAGACGTAGCGAAAATCCGTTTCTGCGGCCGCCTTTTTAGCTTTGGACAGCAATGCCTTGTTCTGTAGTGTCAGGTGATCGTTGATGTAAATCCGTTGGTTTCCGGGAAGGTTCATTTGCCCAGTAATTAAAGGAGCAGTCTTGAAAAGTAGTCTCGCAGCGGCAATAAAGTCTTCCTTCACATAACGGTTGCAGAAACTCACTATGATTGGCTTTGTGTGATCTTTCTCACGGGTTGGTACCCTAGTTATAAAGTTTATCTGGGCCTTAGACACGGGATAATCAATTTTAGTGCCAATTTTGCTGATGATTTCAAACAGGTTCTCGTGATTGTTCTGGGGTAGACCTTTTATTTCGATGTTGTTCAATCGAGTCCATTGCTCCTTAGCATTATTATCCTCCTCCAGCTTATCCAAGCGGTCATGAAGGATGCTCACCTGTTCATGGACCTTCTCGACGTGTACAAGGCGCGTTTCTATATCTTTAATTTTCTTATTAAATCCCTTTAACTCCTTATTTGTTTCACTTAATGATGACTTTAGACCAGCAAACTCCGTACGAAGCGCAGTCATCTCTTCCTTTAAAAATTCTAGAGGAGCAAGTTTCTCAGCGAGTGCTCTTATCTCATTAAGTATAACCGACTCCGATTCCAGCCTTGGTGACACTGGGGGTTGAGTAGTGGCAGCTGACACCGGAGGCTGAGTAGCGGCAGCTATTTTACAATTGCTGCAACGCCACGTCAGCTTTCTGTCACCCAGCTTCCGGTATCCGGCTTCTGTTATTCCAGCACAGTGGAAGTGCAGTTCGTGATTACATATTGTGCAGTGAGCACCATCGGATAGCGGTTCCTCGCAAGCGCCGCACTTGTATTGGTTCATGACTAATTCGGTTTTGTAAACACAGTTCGCAAAATGTTTGAGATACGCTGGAATTATGGTCAAACGCAGTAGATGTGAGTAACGAAAGTTGACCGTATGGCACAGCGCCTACGCGTGTAATGAATAAGTATGCGCGGTCACTGTTGCACTGAATAGATAAAGCGCGGTCACTGTTGTACTGAATAGATAAAGCGCGGTCACTGTTGCACTGAATAGATAAAGCGCGGTCACTGATGCACTGAATAGATAAAGCGCGCGGTGTCTGTTGCACTGAATAGATAAAGCGCGGTCACTGTTGCACTGAATAAGTATGCGCGGTCACTGTTGCACTGAATAGATAAAGCGCGGTCACTGTTGTACTGAATAGATAAAGCGCGGTCACTGTTGCACTGAATAAGTATGTGCGGTCACTGTTGCACTGAATAGATAAAGCGCGCGGTGTCTGTTGCACTGAATAGATAAAGCGCGGTCACTGTTGCACTGAATAGATAAAGCGCGGTCACTGTTGCAATGAATAGATAAAGTGCGGTCACTATTGCATTGAATAAGTATGCGCGGCCACTGTTGCACTGAATAAGTATGCGCGGTCACTGTTGCACTGAATAGATAAAGCGCGGTCACTGTTGTACTGAATAGATAAAGCGCGGTAACTGTTGCACAGAATAGATAAAGCGCGCGGTGTCTGTTGCACTGAATAGATAAAGCGCGGTCACTGTTGTTATGAATAGATAAAGTGCGGTCACTATTGCACTGAATAAGTATGCGTGGTCACTGTTGCACTGAATAGATAAAGCGCGGTCACTGTTGCAGTGAATAGATAAAGTGCGGTCACTGTTGCACTGAATAAGTATGCGCGGTCACTGTTGCACTGAATAGATAAAGCGCGGCCATTGTTGCACTGAAGAGATATAGCACGCGGTGTCTGTTGCACTGAAGAGCTAAAGCGCGGTCACTGTTGCACTGAATAGATAAAGCGCGGCCACTGTTGCACTGAATAGATAAAGCGCGGTCACTGTTGCACTGAATAGATAAAGCGCGGTCACTGTTGCACTGAATAAGTATGCGCGGCTACTGTTGCACTGAATAAGTATGCGCGGTCACTGTTGCACTGAATAGATAAAGCGCGGTCACTGTTGTACTGAATAGATAAAGCGCGGTCACTGTTGCACAGAATAGATAAAGCGCGGCCACTGTTGCACTGAATAGATAAAGCGCGGTCACTGTTGCACTGAATAGATAAAGCGCGGTCACTGTTGCACTGAATAAGTATGCGCGGCTACTGTTGCACTGAATAAGTATGCGCGGTCACTGTTGCACTGAATAGTTAAAGCGCGGCCACTGTTGTACTGAATAAGTATGCGCGGTCACTGTTGCACTGAATAGATAAAGCGCGGTCACTGTTGCACTGAATAGATAAAGCGCGCGGTGTCTGTTGCACTGAATATATAAAGCGCGGTCACTGTTGCACTGAATAGATAAAACGCGCGGTGTCTGTTGCACTGAATAGATAAAGAACGGTCACTGTTGCACTTAATAGATAAAGCGCGGTCACTGTTGCACTGAATAGATAAAGCGCGGTCACTGATGCACTGAATAGATAAAGCGCGCGGTGTCTGTTGCACTGAATAGATAAAGCGCGGTCACTGTTGCACTAAATAAGTAAAGCGCGGTCACTGTTGCACTGAATAGATAAAGCGCGGTCACTGATGCACTGAATAGATAAAGCGCGCGGTGTCTGTTGCACTGAATAGATAAAGCGCGGTCACTGTTGCACTGAATAGATAAAGCGCGCGGTGTCTGTTGCACTGAATAGATAAAGAGCGGTCACTGTTGCACTGAATAAGTACAGAATGTACTGTAGTATTATATTATCTGTGCAGAATGCAACACGAAATTTAAAAATCATTTTAAATGACATTATCTTATCTTTGTAAAGTTGTACCTGCAACTTCAGTCTAGAAAAAACAAACATTTTGAAGGCCAAAGAGTAAATATTTCGCAACATTACACAATTGACTGCAATAGCTCTGTATCACACATCTTTCTGATTAGATAATCTCCTATTTGCTCATTAATTACGATGTAGATTCTAAAGTCTGTCTTTAGGGTTGCTAAAAAACCAATTGCATACTATAGGAGTATTAGCTATCTATATAATTTGCCATCTATACAGTTTTCACTTCAATCTCTGTTTGTTCGGTGCTGGTAGTTTAAAAAAATCAAAATGAATTACAGTACGAAGTACAGGTTAATTCAAAACGAATGACGGGTCGGAACACGAGGTGTGTTAGTGAATTTATGTGACAGCGGTGGTGACGTGTGTGGTACTGCGCAATGAAAAGCGAAATTCACAGCTATAAAAGTTTACCACAGCGACCACTAGACGCCATATTGTAATAATGATAAATAAAAAATCGGCGAACTACGTCAAGTAGGGTACATACCTATCGTTGAATAGGTATTTAATAATGATCGTTAGGTTTCTGTCACCTTTTTTCATTTTAAATAGGTACGATCACTCCAAAATTATGTAAAAAAAGTCAAAAACTACTGCATAAAAAGCGAACTAAAAAGATGTAAACAAGAAGAAAATCATGCTATTCAGTCGGAGGACACATATTTGCGAGCTGGCTGATCAAGACCTTTGTCGGATTTAGATGTTTAAATTTACTTTTTTTGACAATATTTTATTAACACTTAAAATATTGTATACAATTATTTATAACAATAATTTATGTTTAATCTTGTTGGTCGACAAAATTGATCCAGATTTTCAGTCACTCAAAAAAACAAAACGTTGGCATTGCACCCGAAGAAGTTTGAAAAACATAATTTATTTTAAATAATAATGAGAAATTTATAATAATATAAGAAAATCTTAAAATAGCCTGTATCTTGATCAGATAAATATATACCAAGTCATTTATTTGCTTCATGATAATAAATACTATATAAAAAAGACAATTTGTTATCGCCCACATTCAGTCGCTTGTCAGTTAAAGAGAGCACACCATGGTCAAAGCACGGAAATATGTGGTCATCAACGAATTCAAGGGTTTACCCAAACGTGAGGATTTTGAAATTGTGGAGTACGAGTTACCGCCGCTCAAGAATGGAGAGATCCTCGTGAAAGCTGAGTGGGTCAGTGTGGACCCATACTTGTGGATATATAGTTCATCTGAGCGGTACGATCGGTTCGGCTACCAGGTTGCTGTAGTGCAAGAATCGAAGGACCCCAACTACCCCGTCGGAACAAGAGTCGTCTCCCATAAGGGCTGGTGTGACTACTGCATCCTCGATGCTAAAATACCCGACAAGATGGCTGGCCATATTTATAAGGTGCCTAACATGAATGGATTATCAAATTCGTTAGCAGTTGGTGCCGTTGGTATGCCAGGTGTTACTGGTTATTTTGGATTCCTGGAACACTGCAAACCGAAAGCTGGCGAAACAGTGGTAGTGACGGGTGCTGCTGGGGCAATAGGCTCCCTCGTTGGACAGATTGCAATGATCAAGGGCTGCAAGGTCATCGGTTTTGCTGGTTCTGAAGATAAAGTGAAGTGGTTGGAGTCTATCGGTTTCGATAAAGCGATCAACTACAAGACTGCTGACATATCCACTGCATTGAAGAAAGCTGCTCCTGAAGGTGTTGACTGTTTCTTTGACAACGTTGGAGGAGAGCTAAGCAGTGTGATTATGAACCAGATGAATATGTACGGACGTGTGGCCGTCATTGGAAGTATCAGTTCATACCACGAAGACCCCGCGCCAAAAGTGAGCGTCTTGCAGCCGACGATATTGTTTAAACGTTTAACCATCAGGGGTTATTCAGTTTGGGAATCTCTAGACCGCTTTTCTGAAGCGTTTGATCAGATACTTAAATGGATTCACAGTGGACAGCTGACGCCGCGAGAGCACATCACTGAAGGGTTTGACAAGCTCTACGACGCTTTAATTGGAATGTTGAAAGGTGAAAATATCGGCAAAGCAGTTGTTAAATTATAATTACTTTTGTAAATTTTTATATGCTTTTGAATAATAAAATTTCTATTGTTGCAATATAATCTTCAAATTGTGACTCAAGGAAAAACAGCAACTAACTAATTAGTATATTTTATTTATTGAATCCTAGCTTCTGCCTGCGGCTCCGCCCACGTAAAAAGAGTTTAATCACAATCAAATATAGCCTATGTCACTCAGGAACAATGTAGCTTTTTCTTTTCAGTTGTGCCAGAGATTACTTCCTACAAACAAACTCACAAACTTTAGCTCTTTGTAATAATTATTATAAGTGTACATTGGGAAAAATCTTTTCACAAAAAGGACACAGACTTCAAAAGCAAAACACTAGGTGCAAAAAATAATTATTGTTTCGGAAGTCGTCTTTGGTTTTCTGTAGTTTTTATCATTTTTCGGCACCAACTTCCAAAATAAAGTTTAGGCGGAACCACACTTAGGACCGATTTCACCAAAGAAACTAATCACGATTAGTTCAACTAAACTCAGTGTATGCAAATACAGCGTTCTGATTGGTTGAGACCGCTGAGAAACTACCAATCAAAACGCTGTATTTGCATAAACTGAGTTACGTGGCGTGGCGTGTCGTTGCGCATACTGTCGTGGCGGTGAGTGTGTTCTCACTAAGCTGGCGTGTTGTGGCGCGTTCTAGCGCTATTTCTGAACAGTGTAATTATGTCAAACATTTGCAACGTGCAGACGTACATAACGTTTACTTCGGATTCTAATAAAGACTAAATATCTTTATGTTGCATGAAGTTTTAATAAATAAATAAATGTCTCCTAGCATTGAAACATCTTGAGAGCAAAAAAAAAAAGGCAAGGCAGTTTCTCCCCAAGCAGCATTTCAGCACCCTAATTGCGTATCTGTTTTGACATCACGAAGCACACTCCGTCCCATTCATTTTGACAACTCAAAAGTATTTCATTGTATGTTTTACGCTGTCGAGAAGACTGATTTTTTAACATATGAAGCAAATAATGCAAGAAAAGCGTAATTTGCGCTATTCTTTGAACTTACAAAATTAGGGTGTTTATCAAATATTCCTTATACTTCGTAGACTTTGTGTCGTACAAAACTGTACGTTGACGTACAAGTTCAATAATTTCGTCGGTCATTTACAACACGCAGCACACAAGCGTTCGCTAGGAGTTCGCGTCGTTGAATGACGCGCTCAGTGTTGCCAGTGGCAGATAGTCAAATATTACATGAGACATCTCAAAAAGTTACATTTTCATGAGAAAAATTACATTACCTTATTTTATATGGCAAATGACACTAATACGCTCACTCGCTCGCCGGAGTAAGCGGGATGGAAGATTTAGAAATACTCGTGCGTGAGTGAGTGAATATGCAATGGGTCTACCTTTTATAGCAGAATCTCTTATTTCATAATATTGTTTTGTATAACAACGGATAGCATAAACTTCATTACGCAGAAAATCGTTTGGCATACACTCATTTATCATACATTCAAAACTCATAATTTTGTAAGTCAAAATCATCTTTAGGCATAAATTTAATATCGATAGTCATTAAAAGGCAGAACCGTCCTGTCTCAGAAATTTCACAGTCGGAAGCGTCTTTTGGCATACATTTCATATCCATACTCATATATCACATTACAGAATTCATAGTTAGAATAATTTTGTATTTTTTAGCATAATAATAAAATTTGTTGGTCACAATTTTTTTTTTTGGTTTATCATTTCTCTGTATGAAACATAAAAACATGCAAACAAGCTGTTGCCGCCGCTACAAGTGTGCGAGTGGGAGGGGCAGCCGGCACCGCGCCACAGTCTCGCTTGACCGCCAACAGAGACCTTTGAGACCACCGCGAAGAGCGCACGTAGTACATAAGACATAGACATATAATTATATCTACCTACATTTTTATTTAAAGTTAATATTGTAAAGAAAAAGAAATACACCAGTTTAGTTGTATGAGTACTGAATCGTTTCATTGAAAAAGTACCCATCAAGAAACCCAACCTAAAATTGGTGACCGTGACAGTACGTCGCGCGGAGGCGTGACGTAGCAGTACGACGAGCTGAGCAAGAGGATCCAGGGCGAGACAGCAGGTCGACTCCATCTACAAGGACGCAATTCCAGGGGAGTGCCCGATCCATCCATTTTTTTCCACAAAGTCAAATGCCTATTATTTATCCTTTTCACCTATTTAATTTGCCAAGGCTTGGGCGTTGCAGTAAAATTTAAAACATTTCATATTATTAGGCATATGTATGCATATTGCCTATCCAGTGAAATCTAGCTATTGTTTTTGCTTTTACGCTCACTTCTTGTAATTCTTTAGCGTTGCGAGTTCTAATGATGACAAAATTGAGTATGAATAAGTCCATGATTGATTAATACATACTAAGTGTAAAAATAAGCTGGTCCCATAAAAAGTCGTATGTACCTACTTAGTGCATTTTGAGTAATTAGCAAGCCGAACTTTCCAGACGTTTCGATCGCACCGGCGCACGTAGGGGTATTTGACCCAAAAACGCGGTTAAAAGTCAATGTAAACAAAGTAAACAATTCCCGGAAACGGTTGATACATATTGGTACCACAATAGATAGAGAACAACAATCTACCGTCACTTTATTTTATTAGGCTTGCATTAAGTTGTAGAAAGTCGTTAACTTAGTGCCTTGCAGCGAATTCGTAAATAAAAAATATTTGAACGATTTTGAAGTCCTGCATTTAGAAGTAAGTGGTGAAGTTAAGAGTGGTTTAAAGAAACATTTTTATAGTGTATACTATTGAACCAGATATGTACTATCTGTATTACCCAATTATTTTAAAGTAATACGAGAGTAATTAGTAGATATTGCAGTTATTACGAACCGCAAAACAAACTCATGATATTTTGTGTCATAAATATATACATTAGAGTTTTTGTTGTATTGCAGGGCGTTTCCGGGTTAATGTTTTATTTTAGTAAGTTAATGTAACTATCCTACTTTAAGAAAAAGTTAAAATTTGTATTAGAGTGATGTAATCGAAATAAAAGAGAAGTGTTCGATTCAACGATTCGTGTAATAATGCCCATAAAAGGTGTGTGCAGTTACAAATATAAGGTTGGGCGAGCTGCACACTACACCTCCCCTTTTTTTTAAAAAAAATGTTGTTATTACTAAGTACATAATGCTTTTTTTTTTTTTTACTTAAACTATGCTTACATCACTACTTTTTGTTTACTTTTTAACATAACATTATACAAAAAAACATCTTATCTTAATTAACCAAAGTATTTTAAGTTACAAACAGTTTTGTATTATTTTTATGAATTACATATTCCTTATCATCTTTTATAATTTTCACATTTGGTGATACATCTTCAATGACTCTGTATGGTCCTAAGTAAATTTTATCTAACTTATTTCCTACTTGATTTTTGATTAAAACTAAATCTCCACTCTTATATATTAACCGATTTACATTTTTATCAAAATGATTTTTTCTTAATTCCTTACTGAATAATAAGTTATTTCTAGCTTCTGCTTGTGCTCTTTGTAGTCTGTATTTTAGCTCCAAAGGGTAAGAATCTGGATTATATAACGGATCAACATATACATTTTGTGCTATATTAGATGGTAAATTACAATTTTTGCCAAATACTAACTCAAATGGAGTGTATTTTGTCTCAGAGTGCATTGTAGTATTAAAAGAAAAGCACCAGAATGGAAGCCAACTGCTCCAATCTGTTTTGTTATTGTCACACTGAATTCTAAGATAAGCTCCTAGAACTTTATGAGTATTTTCCAAACCTCCCAGAGTTTCATGATGATAAGCTGTTGAATGCAGTTTATTAATATGCAACAAATTGCAAATCTCAGTGAAAACTGATGACATAAACTCTGTTCCCTGGTCTGTTATTATCTCTCTAGGGATACCATACCTCAGAATAAAATTGTTTACAAATAACTTAGCTACAGAAATAGTATCTTTCTTTTCTAAAGGATAAGCTTCGACGTATTTTGTTAAATCACACTGTAATGTCAAAATATACTTATAGTTTAAATTATCTACATCTAAAGGACCTATTAAATCTAAACTAACTCTTTCAAAAGCAGTGGATGCCGTGGATGTGATAACCATCGGTTCCTTCGTATGCCTATTGGTATGCTTTTGAATCTGACAACTTCTACACTTTTTTACGAATTCTGATACGTCATTGCTCATTCCTGGCCAATAATAGTACTTCCTAATATTATTTAACATTCTGTTTACCCCCGCGTGGCCACTCGTGGGTAACAGGTGGAAGTCATTCAAGATCACAATTTTCGTGTCTTTGTCAGTAACTCTAGTCACATCTTTAATAACAAGTAACTTAGGAGTATCTTTTAAATGACTCATTTCCTTTATAAAATTGTTTACAAAACTTTCGTTGCGCTTGTTCTTCATTATTATGAGCTCGTTTAATTTGATTTGCTTGCAAAAACGTTGTAATTCTCTCGCTAACACACTTACGGTCGATAACGATCGAGAAATTACAAAAATTGCTGACTTTTCAGGCACGAATTTGCAGTTACCATTGTCACTAGTGAAATGTTTTGATTTTTCTATCTGATTTAATGTATTTTTATTGCTAAGTAAAATCAATTCAACGCTGTCAATTGGTCGTTTGAGAATTTCCACTACCTTAGGTTGATCAGGCCTTGGAGTAGAGGATACCTCAGTAGTCATGTCGTTGTTGTCACAGTCAGTACGTAACCTTCGAGTCTGTGCCCTTGTCATGACCGATACTACATGCTTGTTCATATCCTTTAAGCTGTTGGATGTAATAGGTATCCGGCTCAATGCATCTGCAGCTGCGTTTTGCCGTCCTGGGACATAGCTGATTTCAAAATCATATTCCTCGAGATATAATCTAAACTTTGTCAACCGGCTTGAAGGATCGGTCATATTAAATAAATAAATCAATGGCTTATGGTCTGTTTTTATGTAAAACTTTTTCCCATATAAATAAGGTCTAAAATGTCGAACCGCCCAAACAATAGCAAGTAATTCTAACTCAATCACAGGGTATCGTGTCTCAGCTGGTTTCAAGTTACGGCTGGCGTACGCGACTACCTTGCTATTACTATTAGACAGCACGGCGCCTAAACCTAGTTTTGATGCGTCAGTTTGTAACGTAAAAGTATTATTATCGCTGAAGTCTGGATAGTCAAGTATAGTTGGACTAACAAGGATCTGTTTTAGCTTGTAAAATGCTCGCTCGCATTCATCACTCCATACGAACGCTACATCTTTCTTACATAACGCATTCAATGGATAGGCTATGTCGGCAAACTTTGGAATAAAACGCCTATAATAGTTAGCAAATGCAACAAATCTCTTGACTTCGTCTACATTCTGCGGGACAGGGTACTTTTGCAGGCATTCTACCTTTGATGGATCGGGAAATATACCTTCTGAAGTGATCTTATGCCCTAAATAAACGATTTCTTTACGTAAAAATTCACACTTCATCGGATTTAGTTTCAAATTCACTCTTCTCAGGCATTCAAAAATTTTTATAAGATTCTTGTTGTGCGTTTCAAGACAATTTCCTACGACAATACAATCATCTTGATATAAGAAGCATGATTTATAATTTAACCCTGACATTGCTATTGTCATGAGACGAGCAAAAGCACTAGGCGATGTCTTAAGTCCCATTGGACATCGTTTCATTTGATACTGCTTGTCTGTTGTAAATGCAGTAAACTTCCTAGACTTTTCTTCTAAAGACAGCTGATAGTAACCTTGACTGAGATCTAATTTTGAAAAATAGATGTTGTTAGATAACGAATCTAGAATCTCAGTGATGTTAGGTAAGGGAAATTTATCATCCTGTATCCTATTATTGAGTTGGCGATAGTCCACTACAAGTCTCCATTTCCTTTCTCCTGACCTATCTGTCTTTTTAGGTACTAATAGAACTGGGCTTGACCATTCTGAAATAGTCTCTTCAATGATATCGTTTTTAACCATTTCATCTATTTGTCTTTGTACCTCGCCTTTCAATGCTTTAGGCAATCGATAGGGCTTCACGTACGCTGGAGACGCATTTTCCTTTAGTTTAATTGAATGTTCTATTAAATTTGTAGTAGTGAGCGTATCTCCTGGCAAATGGAAAACATCGGCATATTTGGCACATACGTTTTCAATGCCTCTTTGTTCCTCTTTATTTAAATAAGTATGTAGTTGTAACGTAGTTAGCAAAGTTCGAACTCTATCCACAGATATACTATCGTCGTCAAACTTGCAAACATAAAAATTATCTAGGCAGCTAATAATTAGATCTGAAATATTTATCTTAACCGAACTATCAGTTGTATTTAAAATCCTAACAGGAATAAGTCCATTATGTGGCTTCGATACTACACCCGCTGTGAACACACCATTATAAATTTCCTTTGACAAAATGACGCAATCACTATTGTGTGACGTCGGGATGTGTTTAATTACTTCGCAACGAGGTGGAATTGTAAACAAATTCCTATTTACATGAACACTAACAGACTGGTCTCGGGTTTCTAAACTCAGAGTACCATTTTTAGGGTTCCGTACCCAAAGGGTAAAAACGGGACCCTATTACTGAGACTTCGCTGTCCGTCTGTCTGTCTGTCTGTCTGTCTGTCTGTCTGTCTGTCTGTCACCAGGCTGTATCTCATGAACCGTGATAGTTAGAAAGTTGAAATTTTCACAGATGATGTATTCCTGTTGCCGCTATAACAACAAATACTAAAAACAGTATAAAATTAATATTTAAGGGGGGCTCCCATACAACAAATGTGATATTTTTGCCGTTTTTTGCTCGATATTAATAACGGCAACAGGTAGTCGCTTGAAATATTCACAGAATATTTAGTTGTATATTCTCTTCAAAAAATAATAATTATTAAATTAAAATAAAATAAATTAAGGGGGGCTCCCATACAACAAACGTGATTTTTTTGCAGTGTTTTGCGATAATGGTACGGAACCCTTCGTGTGCGAGTCCGACTCGCACTTGGCCGGTTTTTTTATAATTTAATACCGCGTTATAGCGCTCAAAAAAATCCTGCCCGAGTATACCTTCTGCGGCGCAAGATAAGTGTTCAAAAATATGAAACTTTTGTTGAAAAGTCACATTATTAATTAAAATATCTAAATAAATGTATCCCATAGATTCTAAATTACCACTAATTCCTTTAATAACTATCTTATCCTGTTTTACTAAATTCAATAAATTCCTATGTCGCGACAACCATTCATACTTAAGCACACATAAGCTTGCTCCACTATCAATCAGTAAATTAAGATCAACATTACTATTTTGTAATTGACAATTAATAATACAAAAATTACTAAAACTAAGAATTGAATGAGTGTACGGTTTAGGTACGAAAAAATTCTAAGTTTTCATGACTATTTGCCTGATCATTGCGCAAGTTGTCTTGGACATTGGACTGTTGCGCGTTATGCTGAACACGCTGACAACGCACCGGACGTCCGCGTAAATGCTGACGCTGACCACCTGTGTGTTTACCTCGATTTACACTGTATGAAGTTCTTATACCTGTGCTATTTTCATAATTTTTATTATAATTATGATGATAAGTTTTATTGTTGTTATAAAACTGTCTATTTCCTCGGCCTCGAGAACCTCTAAAGCTTCCACGTTTATAGTTTTGGTTAGCCCTAAATTGCATAACCTGGTCTTGTGGCTGGACAGACATGGATTGCTCATCTACCGCAGCCGTAATAGCTTCAGACAACGACGCAAACTGTCGTGAGGCAATGATGGTGCTGAGCCGCTTATCGGCCAAACCGTCGCTAAACCGTTTGATTGCAGTCTTCTCATTGAGCGGACGCAAAACCTCATAGGCATCACGCTTATCGTTAGCCTGAGCAATCGTAAGATTCACAAACAATTCCTCAATCTCTGTACCGAATTTTTCTATGCTCCTACGGCCTTGAGTCGCCTTAAGCAATTGTGTTTGTAATGCTACAAATGATTTTTTAGGTAACAAATAAATGCGAATATCTTCTATCAAACTTTCAATATCTGCGTAAGTAGTTTTAAGACGCAATTTTGCACTAGGCGAGAGACGTGTTTTTAATACAAACTGTATCAATTGACTTTTACTGGCATCATTGATAAGCGAGCTATAAAGTAAGATACCATCAATAAGCTGATTTGTCACCTGCTCCTGGCCATTCATCATCGGCAACAGGGAAATTGCAGTTTTAATATCGAATGTTTCAGCCATTTTTGTAACACTATTTGAATGTTCTATAAAATCCTTAGAACTAGTTTGACTACTACTATCTACTAAAGTCAGTAAACCCTTTATTTTCTGATAATTTGATTGAATCTCATGGATTAATGTTTGGAAAACCTCACAAGTTTCTTTGTCTAGCTTGCGTTCTTTAATTTCTTGGTTCAACTGAGTCAAAATACAATCCAGTTTACTGTATTCCTTTTCTGTTTCTACTAGTTTCTTATAAGCTAAATCTTGTCTACGCCTATCTGGACCTAGTTTCACTAAATATTCCCTTAAATATTTTAATTTAGCGTGCAAATCTTGCAATTGTTGGGACATTCCTATTCCCCAAATCGAAATATAAAATAATACAACATGATCTAATTACAATATTATGGAATATTGTAGAATATTAAAAAAAATTGCAGTGCAAAACTTACATTGCAGTAGGTACGTATTGTACTGACAACGTATAAGTAGGTCACGACGTGTCACGTGGCGTGGATGAACGGACTCCTCAGCACTGGACTCGAACTGACTCCGTAGGTCACGACGTCTTACATGGTGTGGATGAACGGATTCCTCAGCACTGGACTCGAACTGACTCCCAGCTGCTCCGCATCGGACCCGAACGATTTATCTCTCGGCGCCCTGCATATCCTCTCATCATAAGGCTTGAGCATTCTCCCGGCACCCGGCAGCAACGTTCCTTTTCTGTCTTCTTATTTAATATTTTCACCGCTTCACACTTATTCTTGGATTCTGTTTTTTTTCTTTTTTTTTTTTTAATCTTCTTTTGTTTCTTTCTTCTAAATTTTCCGTCTTCATAAACTTCTATCAGTATATTTTTCAGGATTTCTTCAACTATTGACGTCTTCGCATTTTACGTAAGTTGCAAAATTTTAATTGCTGGCTAAGGGTCGCCATGTATTAGAGTGATGTAATCGAAATAAAAGAGAAGTGTTCGATTCAACGATTCGTGTAATAATGCCCATAAAAGGTGTGTGCAGTTACAAATATAAGGTTGGGCGAGCTGCACACTACAGGGTGCCTAAATTTGCCTATTCCGTTTAAAAAAAAAATCTTTTGGCCATCTTTTTGTACAAAACAAAATTAATTATACATTTCATATGCTAATATCAATTTTTTTCGGTTGTAGTTGGGTTCTGGTGTCAGAATTAAGACATGAGTATGTTTATTTGACATGGCGAAAACTAGCACAAAAGGGGAATTTTCAAAAAAGTGGGCTTTTCTGGCGATTGCGATAATTAACATACCATCATTTCCCGTTGAATAAATACAAGAGTTTCACCGCAAAATTTCCTATATTAAATCAGAAGTGAAGACCAGGTGGCTTACTGCCAACAAGACTGAACACACAATAAAGAAAATTCGTGATTTACCTATCCAATGTTCAGAAAAACCGGGTCGTCTATCAAAGACGTTCGCTGACTTGAGTGACCGCAGCAAAAGGCGCAGTCTTCTGAAATTCTAAGGAATGATTTAGATCGATAGATAGATTGATCTAGATAGAAAGATTTGCTGCAATATTGGATTCCAGTGGGCATACAAATTATATTGAAAAAAATCAACATTTTGCCACGATACAGCATTACTATACTATACGAATAGGAATATACGAATAATTATACTCCTGGCATCTCATGATGCCCACGGTACACAAGGTAACTAATTCAAGGTCCCTTTGTTGTCTAACATTCGGAACCTATTCCCTATTACCTATCGGAACCTTGTAGGAAAAAGTAGGTGAGGCGAGAAATAAACACTTCCGGCAATTTCGCCAAAACTTTTGACGAATATTTTCTCGAGAGAAATGCAACCAAGACGTTCTAAACAGGTTGCTTCTACCGTCAGATCCCTTCATGAGTAGCATAAGGCCGAAACTACCGAAAAGATCAAAGCCAATTAGCGCAGTAGCCATGGAAATGTTATTGGCGAGTGAAGTTGAGGCATCAAATGAAGAAGTTGAAATTACTGAAGAAATGGATGAAACAAATAATTCTGTTGATGGAAACGAGTAGGACTCCTCCGCTGAGTTATTATAGCCTATAATTACACAATTATATCAAGTTTTTTAATGTTTTATTAAACTTTTTTCTGAAGAAGTAGCTTAAAAAAGTTTCACTCTTTGCCATTTTCCAAACCCCATTAAATAAAAATTCAATTTTATTATACATATGACTGTTTTGAGCTTATATGTCATTTAAGACCGCAAAATAATTTTGTCCGTATTTTTGTGTTAAATACCCCTATGTGCGGCGCGCGAGCGCGCAAGCCTCGCGCGAAGACAAAGGATCACGTGGTCGGTCAAGTGATCTATCTGTGGTACTGCGAGTGAGCGAGTGGGAATCAGTGAGGTTTGCCGGACTAACAATATTTATAAAATTTTCATATTTTTTGTCATCGATAATGTCTGATACAGAATTTAAGGATTTGACTAAGAAACGTAGCACGATTAAAGAAAGGATTACTTATTTTAGAAACTATTTAAATAACTTTCAGAACTTTAAGGATGTTACACAGAAACATGTTAAGGAATTATGTTTACGATTATCAAAGTTTGAGGTTTTATTTAACGAGTTTGTTACAATTCAGGGTAGAATAGAAATTTTATCGGATGATAGTGATATGCAACTTGTTGAGCGTTCCGAAATAGAAAATCAGTTTTATTCTTTGATTACCTTAGCTTAGAAAACAGTGCAGCTGAATCAAGAACAGTTTAGTGACGCTGATGATACTTGAACTGAATGTGACGAAGTTTAAAACCTGTATAAAACGCACACTATGTAGGCTGGCTTATTATAAGTTGGGGGATTACATCACTGATTTTGGGGGCTGAGTCACCCGCGTCCGTAGGAGAGTTACCCCTATTGATGTTACCCTACACGTGGTCCCCGGGTGGTGCTAATCAGGTGACACTACTGGTGGTAGGCTTCGGCCGAAGGCTTGTGACCACCCACCGGGCAAAGACGTACCGCCAAGCGGCCTAGCCGTGTTCCGGTACGATGCTCGGTGTAGCCACTAGAGGAGTTGGGTCGAGATAGTTGTTCCACTGCATGCTGACCAGCCTGACTCGCGCTGTTTTGGGCGTATCGGGAGACTAGTTGCGGAGGGTAGCGGGATCCGAGGCACGGTGCGCCGCTGGCCGACCGCAGGTAGTTGGGGGCCCAAGTAGTGTGCCAGCCACACACGAAAGGCTGCCCCGCCAACTGTCGAAAAATCCCGGAATGCACCATCGTGCTGGTTGGCGACCAGATGGGAGGGCCCGATGGACATCTCCGGGGGGGCTCGGACGTCCCCGCAGTCTCCGGACTAGTGCCCCAAAGATGGCGACCTTTCAGTGCGTGTCTATAGGTTAGTAGCGTGGAACCTCATCTCACTTCCTTCTCCTCTCCTTTCACTCTTACAAATAATGGCACGAAATAAAAAGAAAACTGGAGTTAAACAGCGGCTGCACCCCCTCCCACACAAAGTGCACCTCACTAATATTAGAGGTCTGCACTCCAATCTCACCTCAGTCCACCATCATCTGGAGACTGAAAAGCCAGCACTGTTTTTCCTTACGGAGACGCAGATAGGAAGTCCGTCAGACGTGTCGTACTTATCCTACCCAGGGTTTACCCTGGAGCACAATTTCAAACCACGCGCGGGTGTATGCATGTATGCCCGAGACGACACTTGCTATCGGCGTCTCCGTAACCTTGAAGACTCCAGGTTCTCAGTGCTGTGGGCTCTGGTGGACACAGGGCTGGATAAGATTATCTACGCCTGTGTCTACCGGTCGCACAGCGGAGATCAGGAGACAACCAGGCTCACAGAGTACCTCAATGAGGCGGCTGATGCGGCACAGCAGCGGTACCCTTCCACCCAATTAGTGCTACTGGGGGACTTTAATGCCCACCACCAGGAGTGGCTCTTCCCATACCAGTGCACTGACCATGCTGGTCGAGAGATGCGCAAGCTTGCGCTAGCGCTAAATCTCACCCAGCTGGTCCAAGGGGCAACGAGGGTGCCAGATGTTGATTCGCACACAGCCAATTGCTTGGACCTTCTGCTGACAACAGATCCAGACAGATACTCAGTGTCGATATCTTCACCTTTAGGTAGTTCCGACCACTGTCTGGTGAAGTCTGTATCCGTCTACTCCCCGCCCGATCCCAGCCCAAGAGGCACCCGGCGGGTATGGCGGTACAAGTCAGCAGATTGGGATGGGATGCGATCTTTTTTCACATGCTATCCTTGGCAGCCCACTTGCTTCTCTTCGGACGATCCATCGTCGTGCGCTGACGCCGTGACTGATGTGTTGCGTCGGGGGATGGAGTACTATATTCCATTTTCTGACGTAGCAATGTCTAACGTCGACAGACCATGGTTTGGAGCCGAGTGTAACTACGCCAACGCGGTCAAACACAAGGCCTACCAGGAATGGGTTGACGCTCGAACGCGCAAGGCAAATGACGTGAGTCAGAAGAAGAGAGCCTTCAACAGGGCTGCCAAGTCCTGCAAAAAGGTGATGCGAAGAGCACGGTTTGACCACATTAGCAGAATCGGGAACAAACTTGCTTCATACCCAGCGGGTAGCAAAGCGTTTTGGTCCCTGGCTAAGTCGGTCGAATCAAATTTCTGTCGCCCCTCACTACCACCACTGCTGAAACCTGACGGGTCATTAGCCCACTCCGCTGAGGAGAAGGCAAACTTGTTTGCCTCCCTCTTTGCGGAATCTTCGCATCTGAATTCTGATGGCGCGCAGCCTCCTCCTTCTTCTGATGGATGTGTGACGAGTATGTCGAACATTCGCATCCATCAAAAGGACGTCCGCAGGGTGCTGCGTAGCCTTGATGTGAACAAAGCGAGTGGCCCCGATGGTATACCAGCAATTGTACTTAAAACCTGTGCGCCTGAATTGTCTCCGATCTTGACACGCCTGTATCGCCTATCGATAGATACTGGAAAAGTGCCGAAGGCTTGGAAGCAAGCCAACGTACAGCCCGTGCCCAAGAAGGGCAGTCGAGCTGACCCTGCCAACTACAGACCCATATCTGTAACGTCCATCCTCTGTAAGAGTATGGAACGTGTTATCAACGGGAAGCTCCTGGCATACCTAGAAGCAAACGACATCCTCAGTGACCGCCAATACGGCTTCCGCCGAAATCGGTCCACTGGGGATCTTCTAGCGTATGCCATTCACATCTGGAGTGAGGCCATCGAGAGACACGGGGAAGCACTAGCCGTCTCCCTCGACATCTCGAAGGCTTTCGACAGGGTCTGGCACGAAAGCCTTATTGGTAAGCTTCCTTCCTTCGGTCTGCCTAGTGGTCTGTGTGATTGGATTGCGGACTTCCTGAGGAATCGATCCATCCGAGTGGTTATCGACGGCTGCTCGTCCGGTCAGTTAGATATCAACGCTGGAGTCCCTCAGGGGTCAGTGCTCTCGGCAACATTATTCTTGCTGCACATTAATGATCTGCTAAAACCCGGAACCTTTGGGTACGCAGACGACAGCACTGTTGCTGAGAGATACGTGTCCGACGCGCGGGCTACTGGGCCTCAGATTCGGTCTCTTCGGGAGGCCATGGTTGAACGCTTGAACTTGTCCTTGGAGGCAGTCTCCGAATGGGGCGATGGCAATCTGGTCAAGTTCAATGCCGCAAAAACACAGGCGTGTCTCTTCTCCGCGAAAAAGAGCCAATTTCACCCGGCTCCTTCTTTCCGAGGTGTAACCATACCGTTAACGGACCATCTTGAGCTTCTTGGCGTAACGTTGACATCGACACTTAATTTTGGCCCATACATTGAGGCAAAGGCTCAACTGGCTGCCAAAAAGTTGGGGATCCTTGCGAAGGTGAGACGATACTTCACGCCGGAACAGCTGCTTAAGTTGTATCAAGCGCAAGTTCGATCTTGCATGGAGTACTGCTCTCACCTCTGGGATGGATCTGCCAAATACCAGCTTGATGCACTTGAGTCGATTGACAGACGGGCCAAAAGGCTTATTGGCGACGATGCACTGGTCGCCTCAAAGCTCCAGAGCCTCGAACATCGTCGCCGAGTTGCCAGCCTGTCGGTTTTTTATCGGTTACACTTCGGGGAGTGTGCGACGGAACTGCACAATTTGATTCCACCTAGCCCTTTCCATCATCGGACTACAAGACGTACGGCCATGCGCCATCGGTATATGGTGGACATCCCTCCCATACGCACAAAGCGTTTTGCTAATACTTTCATTGTGCGCACAGCTAAGGAGTGGAACTCCCTTCCGGGGTCTTTGTTCCCTGATAGCTACAACCTTGGGGTCTTTAAGTCAAGAGTGAATAGGTTTCTTCTAGGCAAGCGTGCTTCACCGTAGACCACATCATCGCTTAACATCAGGCGAGATAGTGGTCAAACGCGAGCCTATAAATTATATAAAAAAAAAAAAAAAAAAAAAAAAAAAAAAAAAAAAAAAAAAAAAAATGCTTGGCTCAATGCTAGTCCTGCTCCACAATCCACATCCACTAGGGCGCAATAACAAGTGATATGCAGAACATTATTGTTTTGAGGTATTGTTGGACCTGCTGAAGACTGTATGAATATATTTGTATTGTATAAACTCAATTTCCTTAGTATTGTATAACTGCACAGCACATGTGTGTGTACTATGTACCCAACTGTAAATCTACCATTTACAGTACCTATGCGGCGTTCGTTGACTTGTGTTTGCCCTGGCCGTTGAGTGTGTCATGCTCTCTCAAATGTCTCTCTGATGGTGGCGCGTGTGTTGGATCATCCGGTTCCCTTCATGATGGTTGAGCTGGGTGGTGCCAATTCATGCGTCATGTTCGTGAACGGACGCCGTCAGTTGGGATTGGTCATAACTTAACTGCTTCGGATGTTAATGTATTTCTAGTATCTATTATATAACTGCACAGTACATGTGTGAGTACTTCTAATACTTTATGTCTGTAGGTGGTATGGTGGTATGTGGTGCTATTCTGGGTGCATTGTCCTCACATATGTGAACTAATAACTATATATGTACCTATGTTTCTAAATATTGTAAAAAAACAATAATTTTTTAAAAGAGTAAGTATGGAGTTTCTTGTGAATTCTTCTCAATAACAAGCTGTTGGAGATATTTTGTCTGTGACCTTGTCTTTGATCTATCTGTAAAGTAGTATAAGAATGTCTATGGTGAAAATTAATTAAATCCTACTTATCTGACAGGAAGCAAGTCACTGTCTTAAAGAAGGTTTGCCCCAAAACAAAAGTAGAATATACCTATACGTCGTCGACTAGATATGTTACATGCGGAGTTCCCCAAGGAAGTGTCCTCGGGCCCTTGCTATTCATTGTATACATAAATGATTTACCAAAATGTATTAAACATCAAACCGTTCTTTTTGCAGATGATAGCACTGTCATAGTCCCATGTGAAAACATACATACTTTCGAAAATGATATTAATAGTTCCCTTCAATCCATAATAAACTGGTTAGAAATAAATAAATTGAAAGTAAACTTAGAAAGAAACAAAATAATGTTATTTTATCAGCGAAAAAATCAAGTGCAACTTAATATTACTTACGATAATAAAAGGATCGCTGAAACTAATACTGCTACTTTTCTAGGATTACATTTAGACAATCACCTATCATGGAAATCCCATATTGAAACCGTTGCCAAAAAGTTAAATCAATATGCATATGCCCTATACAATTTATCAAAAATGGTAAATGAGTCTGCCGTTCTAGTAGCGTACAATGCATATGTAGTTTCTACACTACGGTTCGGCATTATGTACTGGGGAAATTCCACTGATAGACTCGTCGCTTTCAAAGCGCAAAAAAAATGCCTTAGATCAATTTTTAAATTAAAATCAACTGACAGCTGCCTACCATATTTTAGAAAATTTAATTTACTTACCATGCCTTGCTTATATATTTATGAGATAGCTTTGTTCGTAAAAACTAATTCGGAAACATTCAAAGCTGTAAAATCTAAACGCCGTAATATGGACATTTGCTCCTACTCACACAAGACTGCCCTTTATCAAAAAAGCATTGTAGGTATGGCACCCAAGATATACAATAAAATACCCAGGTGCATCAGAGAAAAAAATGAGTTAAATGAATTTAAAAAAACGCTGCTGAAATTCCTGACACAGAAGGCATATTACTCAGTACAAGAATACCTAACCGATGATAATTTAAATAAATATTCAAATAAATTGTAGATAAATATGTGCTTTAACAATATTTAACAATATTTATAATATTAGTAATATTTTAACATTTTCGACTTAGTAATAATGTAATTATGTGCATGTAAATCATTTAATATTGTGATACTTATTCTTTAATTTAGTTGTAAGGACATTATATATAATTAATATTTGTATGCCGCTATCGGCTAGACATGGCGAACTTATATTTTATTATGTACACCTTGTATGTTACCTATGCTCTACAAATAAACATTTGATTTGATTTGATTTGATTTGATGGTGTAATAAAGAATGAGGAATAAAGTTCAAGTGAAAAGAGTTTTTTTAATCTAATGCAATCCATTATAAATACATATTATAAGTTCGTGTAAGGCTAAATTTATAATAGGTTATGGGCCCAGAGCCCTAAATAAAGTTAAATTGTAAGTCAGATGACACAGTTTTAGCTAGGGCAGTAAAAGTAAAACTTGCACAGAAGCAAGCAATAAAATGGCCACCCACGAACAATTTAAATGGAATATTCCACAGTTACAGAGTGGAAATTTCACAAATTGTTTATTCAGGATAGAATGTCTGATGGAAGAAAAAGGTTGCAAGGAAATGATGCAACAATCATCCGATAGCATAAAAGATAAAAAGGCAGAAGATGTGGCGAAACTAGACGCATGTGCTAAAAACATAATTATACAGACATTACCAGACAATCATTTAGAATATGTTAGAAAGGCAAAAACAGCTTACGAAATGATTGAAAACCTCAGAAAAATATTTGAAAGAAAAAGTACGCTTTCTACGTTATACTTGAGAAAACAGTTAATTACATTAAAATACAAGAAAACTGATAGCTTAGAAAATCATTTTTCTACTTTTGATAAAATAGTAAGTGAAATTGAGTCAAACGGCATTAAAATGGAGGAATCAGACAAGGTATGTCATTTACTCCTGACACTAGAGGACGCATACAAAAATGTAATACCAGCATTAGAAACAACAAACTTGGAACTTAAAATTGACTATGTAAAGAGCAAATTACTTGATGCAGAACTTAAATACAAAAATACAGGTTACAATGAAAGAAATGAAAATAATGATACAAGTGCATTTTATGCTATAAAATGTTATAATTGCAATAAGGAGGGACACATAGCCCGTGATTGTCATACAAAACTTAAAAGTAGAGGTAGAGGAAGAGGCCTAAGAACATTTAGAGGAACGAGGGCATCAGCATCTTTAGGCCAGACTACAGAAAGTCAATCTACATTTATAGCAATATGTGCAAACTCAGCTAATGAAGAAAATGTAAACAATATTATATTTGTAATAGATTCCGGAGCATCATACAATATGATCAACAATAGTTATGAAAAATACATGTACAGCATTGAAAACATAAAAACTATTCAAATTAAAGTAGCTAATGGAAGTTTTATGGAAACAACAAAGAAAGGATTATTAAAAGTGATGACAAGTGAACGAAAAATAATAACAATAGAAGCACTTATAGTCGAAAATTTGTCACAAAATCTCTTATCTGTTAGAAGACTAAATAGTAAAGGATTTAAAGTAACATTCATGAATAATGAAGCAAGAATTTGGGATAAAAATTTATCTGTACAAGGAAAATGTAAAGGTAATCTATATGTAGTAAATTTCCTAATTAAAAATGAGCATGAGTCATTGTTGACAAAAACTGAAAATGATGATAATTTATGGCATAGAAGGCTTGGCCATATAAACCATATAGGCTTAAAAATTTTAGGCTTGCCATTTTCAAATGAAAAATGTGATGTATGCATGAAAGCAAAAGGGTCTAGAAATTCATTTAAAACAACAGATTTACCAAGATCCAAAAGAGTGGGGGAACTGATACATTGCGATATAGGTGGACCAATATCACCAGAAAGTATAAACGAAGAAAAATACTACGTAACAATAATAGACGACTACTCACATTTCACTGAAGTCTATCCATTAAAACGCAAAAGTGAGGCAAAAGACTACATAATAAAATATATTATGCGTATGAAGAACAGAAAATTAAATGTATTAAGAATAAGAACAGATAATGGAGGAGAGTTTATAGGAGATTTGAAAAGATTCTGTACTGAAGAAGGAATAACACAAGAATTTACATGCAACTATACACCGCAGCAAAATGGAGTTGCTGAGAGGATGAATCGAACACTGCTAGATAAGGTTAGGTCATTATTTATAGATACAGAACTTCCTAAGAATTTATGGTCAGAAGCCATTAGATGTGCAGCCTATCAAATAAATAGGTCACCAACAAGAACCTTAAAAGGAGGCATACCAGCAGATATTTTTATAGGTAAAAGTAATATAAATAATATGAGAGTGTTTGGGTGTAAAGCCTTTACAGTGATATTACCAAAAAGGAGCAAACTAGAAGCTCGAGCAAAAGAACTAATTATGGTTGGATATGCAGGAAGTGGGTATAAATTGTGGGATTCCGAAACTAACAACATAATTGTATCAAGAGATGTTAAATTTAAAGAAAATGAATACAAGTATAAAGTACAGAAAGAAACACCTACAATGAGCACATCAAAAGTAATAATGTTAGAAGAAAAATATACAGAACAAGAAGAAGAGGAACAAGAAGAGGAGTCTAGAAAAGAGATAAGACAAGAAGAAATTTGTCCAGAGAACATAGAGCAAAATACTGACACGACCAAAAGATCTATAAAAATTCCTATGAAATACAAGGACTATGACATGTCATGTATAGCCTATGCACTTATCTCAGAAGATCCTATAAATTATAAGCAAGCTATAGAAGAAGGAGGTTGGACCGAAGCAATAAAGAAAGAGCTTGACGCACACAAATTATTAGGGACATGGGAAGTAGCCGAATTACCAAAAGGTTGTAAAGCTATCGACACAAAATGGGTTTTCCGAACCAAACAAGATAATACCAGAAAAGCAAGACTTGTTGCAAGAGGATTTCAAGAAGAAACTACTCAAAATGTGTATGCACCTGTTGCAAGAATAGCAACTGTGAGATTATTTATTAGCAAGTCAGTACAAGAAAATCTACATATAAAACAGCTGGATATACCTACTGCTTTTCTAAATGGAGAACTAAAATCTGAAGTTTATATTAAATGTCCTGAAGGCTTAAAACTAAATGAAAAGGAAAAGGTGCTGAAGCTAAGAAAAGCATTATATGGACTCAAAGAGTCACCACGGTGTTGGAATGAGACACTACATAATTTTGTAATTAACAATGGTCTCAAGCAATCTCTGCATGACTTCTGCTTATATATTGGACAAGATGTTTACACACTAATTTTTGTAGACGATATATTAATAATGGGAAATGGACAAAATATAATTAACAACTTGATGAAAGAATTTAATGCTAAAGTTATAGGTGACATAAATAATTTTTTGGGTATGGAGATTACAAGGACACAAGAAGGATTAGAAATAAAACAAACAAAAATTATTAAGAAGATTTTATCAAAATTTAATATGATAAACTGTAATGGAATAAGTACACCGATGGAGTTGAATTTTAACTTTGATGAAAAGGAAGAAACCATTAATGTTCCATACAGGGAAGTTGTGGGTTCATTGATGTATTTGGCTATTATTAGCAGACCAGATATATCATATGCAACATGTTTTCTCAGTCGGTATCTTGACAGGCCCACACCATCACTATGGAAAGCCAGCAAAAGGATTCTTCGTTACCTGAAACAGACAATAAATAAAGGATTAATATACAAGAAAGAAGAAAATAATAATAATTACTTACAGGGTTATACAGATGCAGATTGGGCAGGTGACAAACAGGACAGGAAAAGTGTAAGTGGATCTGCCATTTACTATTGTGGTAACTTGGTCAGCTGGGCATCCAAAAAGCAGTCTACTGTTGCACTATCAACTGCCGAGGCAGAGTACGTCGCCGCCGCATTGACTGTGAGTGAGATAGTATATATTAGAGGTGTTTTAACTGATTTAATGTGTAATTCTAAGAACAATTTATCGTGTAGTTTATTCATAGATAATCAAAGTACCATAAGTATGATTGAAAGTTACGAAAATAGTAAACGTAGCAAACACATTGATATCAAAGTACATTTTGTGAAAGATATTGTCAACAAAGGAATACTATGTTTAAATTATATACAAAGTTGTGAAAATAAAGCAGATATACTTACTAAATCTTTGCCTAGATCCAAACATGAATATCTTTGCAATTTGCTATGTGTAATGTGATTTAAAGTGTTTAATTTACAGATAAGTTTATAATCCAGAATTATTATTTGTGTACTCAAAGTCAAATTGACAGTTGACACTGACAACCTCAGTGACAGATATGACAAATGACAATTATTAAAAGTGTTACCAGTAATAGAAAAAGGGAATAAATATAATGACCACCAAAAAAAACTTTGTGACGATAACCCCTAACCACCAAATCTAGTAATATACTGACAAAAATAGTAAATGATCACCAAATTTAGTAAATTGATCACCAAATTTTAATAGCAAATTATTGCGCTATTTAATGTTGTAAAATAGGTTAGGTTAGGTTAGAACTGTGACCAACCGCGCGCGAGCCGAGCGAGCAAAGCGAGCGGTGCCGCGGCAGCGGCCGGCGAGCGCTACTTCCAAGTTGCTCCCAGAAATTTTATAATCTTTTTGGTCATTGGTTTAATTTTGGTGATCATTTACTACTTTTGGTGATCATTTACTATTTTTGGTTATAATTTTACAATAAGATGCGGGTTTAATTTTGGTGATCATTTACTATTTTTGTCTGTTATGTTACTATATCTGGTGGTAAGTTAAACATAAGCCATAGAAAAATGTAGCAAGATCAAGTTTATTGCAACTTGAACTTGAGTAGGGGTGTTGGAGATATTTTGTCTGTGACCTTGTCTTTGATCTATCTGTAAAGTAGTATAAGAATGTCTATGGTGTAATAAAGAATGAGGAATAAAGTTCAAGTGAAAAGAGTTTTTTTAATCTAATGCAATCCATTATAAATACATATTATAAGTTCGTGTAAGGCTAAATTTATAATACAAGCTACTTTCCGAATGCACGGTAGAATCATTTTTATGTACGTTCAAAAGTGCCGCTTGGTGGCCTAGTTGAAATAAAATATCTTTGTCTTGTCTTTGATAACTTGTCTAAATCTAAAGTAAATTCGCGTAGTTATGATAACGTACATGTTAAGTTACCTTTGATTCAACTGCCTGTTTTCGATGGAGATTACAGCAAGGGGCTCGAGTTGCGAGACACTTTTAAATCATTGATACATGACAATACAAATTTAAGTGGCATAAATAAATTTCATTATTTACGTTCATCATTGCAGGGTAGTGCTTCGGTTGTTATCAAATCTTTGGAAATTTCTAGTAATAATTATGATGTTGCTTGGCAACTTATGTGTGAAAGATTTGATAACAAAGGCCAACTCATTACTAATAATTTTCAGGATTGATTAGGTATCGAATCATTGTCTAAAGAATCCAATAAATTACTTAGAAACTTAGTGGATCACATCACGAAGCATTTACGAGCGCTTAATATATTAGGGGAGCCCACTGATAATTGGGATTCATTAATTATTCATATATTCGCACACAAATTAGATTCAATAACATTGCGTTAATGGGAAGAAATTAAAGGCCGTCGGCGTTCGCCTACGTTACAGGAGTTTCAGGAGTTTTTGCGGAAAAGGGCTGATGTTTTAGAATCCTTGCATCGAATCAGCTTACCCTCTAAAAAACCTGAAACAAACAAAGGACTAGATAAACAACAAAAATCATTTGTGGCTTCTGCTTCTGAGTCAAGTACTCAGAATGCAACTAACATAAAATGTTTATTGTGTAGTGGTGAACATCGTATGTATGCATGTAGGAAGTTTCTTGATATGTCTCCTGAATTGCGTTACACTGAAGTCGTTAGGTTGAAGTTGTGCGCAAATTGTTTTCGCAGTGGTCATTTTGCAAGTCAATGTCGATCAGGCCCATGTCGAGAATGCGGTCGTAGACATCATACATTGTTACATAAGTCTAAGCCAGGTACGGCAAATAATGTAGTTCAAATCAATGAAGTTAGTGAGTTAAAGAACACTAACGATCCAAACAATAATAGCAAGAATGCACATTCGGTTTCATTATCCTCCTGTGTAACAAGTCAGGTCTTGTTATCAACAGCAGTTGTTAAAATCGTGGATGAGAAAACGAATCAGTGCCATGATGTACGGGCCTTATTAGATTCAGGTAGTCAGTCATCTTAAATTACCATTTCATTAAAAAATAGGTTAGGGCTTCTGAGTCAAAAGGTACCGTCGGTTAATGTGACAGGCATCAACAACAATTACACTGAAACTTAAACAGTTTACAAAGAATATAAACTGTTCAACAATAAATCAAATTTCTAAAAATTTACCTTCTGAGGAAGTGGATATCAAAAGCTTTGATATTCCACGAAACATACAATTGGCAGATCCGACATTTTATCGTCCCTCTCAAGTTGAATTATTACTAGGGGCAGACGTTTTTTGAGATCTGATTATAGCAGGTCAAATAAAGCTCGGACACAACAAACCAATGTTAAACAATTCGACATTAGGATGCTTAGTGGTTGGTCCGACAATGTGTGTTAGTTACGATAAAAGTAACAACATAAACTGTAATTTTAGTCAGGAAATAAGAAATCAGTTACGTGAATTTAGGGAACTTGAGGAATTACCTCATAAGTTACCATGGAACCAAGAAGAAACGTTGTGCGAAGATCATTTTGTAAAAAATACTCATAGATTAAATAACGGTAAATTTTGTGTGGATATGCCTCTACAGAGTGATCCACACAGGATTTATGTGATTCATTTTCAATGTCATTTAAACGTTTAATTCAGTTAGAGAAACAAATCCGACGGCAATCTCACGTCAGACAACAATATAGTGTATTTATAAAAGAATATAAAAACTTGGGTCATTTGTCAGAGATTGAAAAACTTAAGGTGGCGAATTATTTCTCTCACCATCCAGTTTTACGGGATAAAAGAGAAACAACAAAATGCCTTGTTGTTTTTGACGCTTCGGCAAAGGCTTCTTCACGTCTTTCACTTAATGATATTTTAATGGTAGGGCCTACGATTCAGGAAGACATATTTTCAATTCTCATTCGCTTTCGTCAGCATAAGTTTATATTAATAGGAGATATTGAATAGATATATTGAGAAATAATGAAGATGAACCGTTGCAATACTTACAGTTAAATACAGTCACGTACGGAACTTCTTCGGCACCATTTTTAAGTGTCAAATGTTTATTCGAATTGGCTGATTCTTGTGATGATGAATTCATAAACAATATAATAAAACACGAATTTTACGTCGACGATCAGTGTACGGGTCATCAGAATCCTGAAAAATTAAAATACATATTCGAATCATTAAAGAACACATTAAATACAGCTCAAATGAATCTACGGCAAATTGAATCTAATTGTACTTACCTATTCAAATATGATAAAATGTTTCACCAACAAAGCATAGGAATTAAGTGGAACGCGTCAACTGAAAAATTAATTATCAATTTACCTGATTCTAAACAACAAAATATTAAAACTAATAAGTGCGCGAAATGTAGCATTTTGTCTCTGGTAGCAAGTAAATTGACCCACTTGGGGTTTTTATTGTCTGAACAATATTATTGCTAGAACTTTGGCCATTAAAATTACACCGGGATGATGATGTACCTATCAATATAAAAAAAACCGGCCAAGTGCGAGTCGGACACGAAGGGTTCCGTACCATTATCGCAAAACACTGCATACAAATCACGTTTGTTGTATGGGAGCCCCCCTTAATTTATTTTAATTTATTAATTATTATTTTTTGAAGTAAACATACAACTAAACATTCTGTGAATATTTCAAGCGTCTACCTGTTGCCGTTATTAATATCGAGCAAAAAACAGCAAAAATATCACGTTTGTTGTATGGGAGCCCCCCTTTAATATTAACTTTATACTGTTTTTAGTATTTGTTGTTATAGCGGCAACAGAAATACATCATCTGTGAAAATTTCAACTGTCTAGCTATCACGGTTCATGAGATACAGCCTGGAGACAGACGGACAGACGGATCGCGAAGTCTTAGTAATAGGGTCCCGTTTTTACCCTTTGGGTACGGAACCCTAAAAATGTATAGTTAAAAATGTTTAAGGATTTTCGTATACTGTCCTTATTCGAAATTGAACGTTATAGTATGTGTGGTAACCCAAACCACATAGAAATTCATGTATTTTGCGATGCATCATTAAAGGTGTATGTCACCTGTATATATATTCGCAGTATCGGTGATAACGGTGTAGTTTCTGTCAAGCTCCTATGCGCTAACGCTAAAGTTCCCTTTTAGCGTTTAGACGATTTATTTCAAGAAGAGGAAAACCTCTCGAATTTTTTTCCGATAATGGAAAAAATACCCTTACCCTCACCTATGGAGCGCGAACGTGGTCGTTAACGAAGCGTCAAAAGTCCGCACTCGGGGTCTGCCAGCGAGCGATGGAACGAAGTATTCTCGGAGTCAAAATCATAGATCGAATTCGGAACAGTATACTTCGCTCCAAAACACAAATCGCTGACGTAGGGAAAACAGCCGCCAAACTAAAGTGGAATTGGGCAGGCCACATCTGCCGCATGTCGCCACAGAATTGGGCAAAAGTAATAACTAACTGGATTCCAAATAACAGGAACCGGCGACGCGGTAGGCCCAGAAAGAGATGGCGTGACGAATTAGACGTCTATCTGAGGGATTGGCCAGATGTAGCAAGAGACAGGGAAAAATGGAAAGACGGAAGGGAGGCCTTTGCCCTGCAGTGGGACATAACAGGCTCATAATAATAATAATAATGGAAAAAACTTTGTAGGGGCTAGCAAAGAGTTAGGAAAGTTTCTTACCGAATTAAGTGATTCTGTATCAGACAATTTTTGTAGTGAAGGTATTCAATTCTAATTCTCACCCGCCTACTCACCAAACTACAGTGGGCATTATGAGGTCGCTATAAAATCGGCTAAGTCTCACATTAGACTTATTGTGGGAAATATACACTTAACTGCTGAAGAACTTGCTACTGTGTTCGTCCAGGTCGAGGCAATATTAAATTCTCGACCTCTCTATCCAATTTTATCCGATCCTCACGACCTCTCCCCATTGTCCCGAGGGCACTTCCTCATCGGAAGACCACTGACGTCGCTGCCAGCTCCAGACTCACGGGAAGCCAAGAAAAGACCAGCTGCAGCAGGGTCGCGGACGTGGACACCACAATGGGAACCATTCGCCGCGCAATCACCAGACTTTGTCCTCTTCTGGACGAGGACATCGAGGTGCTTGAAGCCCCCTAGGCCTTCAAGGGCTGGAAGAGGATGTTGCCGCCGCTACAAGTGTGCGAGTGGGAGGGGCAGCCGGCACCGCGCCACAGTCTCGCTTGACCGCCATCAGAGACCTTTGAGACCACCGCGAAGAGCGCACGTAGTACATAAGACATAGACATATAATTATATTTAATTTACCTACATTTATATTTAAAGTTAATATTGTAAAGAAAAATAAATACACCAGTTTAGTTGTATAAGTACTGAATCGTTTCATTGAAAAAGTACCCATCAAGAAATCCAACACAAGCGTTTCTGTCATGGCTCCGGCGGTCCCACGCGAGCGTATCGTCGCAGATGGTTTTAATTTATCGCTCACCGCCGCGGCTGAGGCTGGTTGGTGAAGCCGGCCAGCAAGTCGAACCTGCTTCTCGGCTCGTGACCCGCCTTGCCCCTCCGCACCTACGCGGGCTTATATTACACTCTAGGCGCAGGGCCGACAAGTCGGAGTTGGTTTTTCATCGATTCGTTTCTGTCACTAACTTCCTTGTACTTATACATGTTTTGGACCAAGTGATTAACACGGCATTATTCATAATGCTCGGGAAATTTGAATAATGCCCAATGTGAGTAGGCAATGTGATAAAAACTATTGACATACTTAAATTGACCGAGCTCGCTTTGCTCGCTCACTTCAGCTCCCGTCATCTCCTTCGAACCTAACCTATCCGTGTCGGGGTGCCCTTTGCTCCCGAGCTCGCTTCGCTCGATCTTGGATTAATTTCATTGACCATAACTATTGAATTGCCCAACCGTTACGTAGCAATATTCAAATGACCAGACAATGTGATAAATATAGAAGTTTAAATCAGTATTAATTACATTGCCCAATTTGAACTTGACTATATTCATAATGTCCGGGCATTTTACATAGTGCCCTGATTAATCACTTTGTCCATGACATACCTTTGTGCTATTCTATCTTTATATGTACTTTCTCTTTTAAGAGTTTTGTGTGTAATAAATAAATAACTTTTGTAGAACAACATATTTACTTTTTAAGACAATATTTTAATTTTAATTTAAGATTTAAAATGCTATTCTAAAGAAATGCCTAAGGAAATTATTCCAAATGAAAATTTTCCATCTTCATAATATGCCAAGTGAAATTGTACCAAATAATCGTCGCCTCTAAATAAACGTTATGATAAACGAAATTCTGCCATCTTAAAAGTATGCCATTGTAAATTCGGACATGTAAACATTCGGCCAATCATCGTCATCATTTCAGCCGAAAGACGTCCACTGCTGGACATAGGCCTCCCCCAGGCGTCGCCACATTGACCGATCCCGTGCGTCTCGCATCCAGCGCCTTCACGCATCCTTAACCAGGTCATCGGTCCACCTAGTGGGAGGCCTTCCAACATATCGTCTTCCGGTTCGCGGTCGCCATTCCAGAACTTTTCGGCCCCAACGGCCATCCGTTCTGCGAGCAATGTGCCCTGCCCACTGCCACTTAAGTTTGGCAATTCTTCAGGCTATGTCGGTAACTTTGGTTCTCCTGCGGATATCATCATTTCTGACGTGATCACGCAAGGAAATTCCGAGCATAGCCCTCTCCACTGCCCTATGGGTGACTTTAAGCTTTCTGATAAGGCCCATTGTGAGCGACCACGTCTCGGTCCCATAGGTGATCACTGGCAACACACACTGGTCATAGACTTTTGTCTTGAGACATTGCGGTAAATTGGACGAGAAGATACCACGCAACTTCCCGAACGCCGCCCAGCCGAGTCGGATTCGACGGTTGACCTCTTTCTCGAAGTTGGATCTACCCAACTGGATCGTTTGTCCCAGGTAGACATAATTATCTACAACTTCAAATAAAGAGTCTCCGATCTTGATAGGAGTGGGTGTTACATGGACATTCATCATGACCTTGGTTTTGTCCATGTTCATTTTAAGACCCACTCTTTCGGAAGCTCTATTGAGGTCATCGAGCATTGTACTGAGGCTCTCCATGGTCTCAGCCATGACCACTATGTCGTCGGCAAACCGAAGGTGAGTGATGTACTCGCCATTAACGTTGATGCCAAGCACCTTCCAATTTAGAACCTTGAAGACATCCTCCAGCGCAGCAGTGAACAGTTTCGGAGAAATGGCGTCTCCCTGTCTCACGCCGCGCTGGAGAAGGATTGGTTTCGAGGTCTGATCCTGAAGACGGACTGACATGGTGGCGTTTTTGTACAAACACTTCAACACCTCAATGTACCGGTAGTCGATCTGGCACCGTTGGAGAGACTGCAGTACAGCCCAAGTCTCGATCGAATCGAAGGCTTTCTTGTAGTCCACAAACGCTAAACAGAGAGGCAGGTTATACCCCACACACCACACACCACCACATGACCACATGGTCTACGGTGCTAAAGCCTTTTCGGAATTCAGCTTGTTCGGGAGGCTGGAAATGGACAAACCTGCGCGCGAGACTATTCGTGATGACTCTTGAAAACAACTTGTAGACATGGCTAAGAAGTGAGATGGGCCTATAGTTCTTCAGCCGGGCATTGTCACCTGTGGCGTTTTGCCCTCGAGTATGACGGCATCAAACAGCTTCTGAAGGGCCTTAAGGACCGGTTTTCACCCGCCTTCAGGAGTTCAGCCGTGATTCCGTCATCACCCGGCGCCTTGTTGTTTTTAAGCTGTTTCAGAGCCATCCTAATCTCGTACAGGCTGACGTCCGGGATATCTTCGGTATAGTATCGGGTCAATCCAGCTCTTGGGTCGTTTGCTAGACTCGCAACGGGCTTGCTGATTGATGTGTACAACTGCCCATAGAATGTCTCGATCTCCCTCAGAAGCTCCGGTTTGGCGGATACGATCCTGCCATCGTCGGTCTTTAGTCTCGTGAGCTGGCTGTGTCCAATAGCCAGATCCCTTGAAAATACCTTGGAGCCTTTATTTCGCTCAATCGCGTCTTTAATACGCTCGGTGTTAAAGCGGCGGAGTCTCTTTTCAAGGATTTAGAGATCTGTCTATTGAGCTGCCGGTATTTGCACGCCTCATCTGAAGACTGCAGTATCATCTCACGCCTCTCCTTCATAAGCTTGAGAGTAGGATCAGAGAGCATTTTGTTTCTATCTGTACGACGGGTCTTGAAAAACTTAGACCCGACCGTATGGACAGCTTCCACGAACCCGTCACTGTATTCGTCCACGGAGCTCCCTAGGCACTCGAAACGATTCTGGAGTTCGAGCTGAAATCTCTCGGGGTTTTGGACCTGGATCTGTGCTGGACGGAGCGTGGACTTCATCAGTCGAGACCTTTCAAGCTTAATATTAATGTTCAATGTGCCTCTTACCATGCGGTGATCGCTCCCGGTTTTTACCGAATTGATCACAGAGACATCATTGAACATTTGCTTCTTGGTTGACATGATGAAGTCGATCTCATTTTTTGTAGCACCATCGGGGCTCTGCCAGGTCCACTTCCTATGTTCACGCTTTTTGAAGAAGGGGTTCATCATATAGAGGCCCTCCTTCTCCATCAAACTGGCCAGTAGGTGACCCCGGTGGTTCCGACGTCCAACTACAAACTGCCTCACTTGCAGCTCATCCTCGTCCCGTTTGCCCAGTTTCGCGTTGAAGTCCCCCATGACAACGGTGAAGTGAGTTTTGAAACCATGCATGGCTCTGGAGATATCCTCATACATGGTCTCTACCTCGTCGTCGGAGTGTGCCGAGGTCGTGGCGTAGACCTGTATGACCTTCAACGAATATCTTGCGGATATTCTGAGTATAAGGTACGCCACCCTGGTCGACACACTCTCGATCTTCACCACGTTGTTCACTAGGGACCTGTGGACGATAAACCCGACACCACCCTGGGACTGCCGGTCACCCTCTCGGAAATAGAGCAGGTTGCCGGATTTGAGGATTATCGAGTCCTCTCCCTCTCTTCGGACTTCAGGTAACCCTATAATACTCCATCGCAACCTGCTCAATTCCTCTTCGAGTTCGGTGATCTTTTTGTCGGTCCGAAGTGTGCGCGTGTTGGATGTTGCCAGGTCCAGTCGTCGGTGTTTGTTGGGGTAGCCGGATCCCGTCCGGAGATTCTTGGCACCCCTTGCCATGCCGTAACCTCGACCGCTACCGTAGTCGAGGGTAGGCAGGCTGCCGGGCACTAGGGGCCATTTTTTATTTGTGCTATTCATGTGGGGGGTTTTGCCATAATCGCCACGCTTGGCAGGCGGGTTGGCGATCGCAGTATGGTTATTATAGAAACACAGAGAACGCTGCTGCCCATTCTCTGGTTTGTCCCTTAGTCGCCTCTTACGACACCCACGGGAAAACATGGGATGGTGAAATTCTTTACATCCGGCACCATACGGAAGAACAATAAAACATTCGGCCAAACAATAATTATATAAAATAATTTCTATGCCTTAAAAATATTCGTTTAAAGAAGATTATGCCAAGTGTGTAATGCCAAATTAATTTCGGAGCATAAAGATTCTGTCAGATATATAAAATGTATGAAACCGATAATTATGCTTCTGGCGCGACACACCACGCAAATGTGGTCCACCATTATTTAGCACTGGTAAATAAATAAATTGGATTTCATTTCAACATACTTATGTGAATATTGTGCTATTACATGCTTATAGGCGTTTTTTTCTGTTCTGTGCTTATTATACACATATTGAATTGATAACCTCTTTTTTATGAAGTCGGTTAAAATAGATATACAGAAGTATTCCTCTATAGCACCGTTTTTTGGCGGTAGGTGAATTTCGATTATAATTAAAATTAAGTATTTTTTCACTTTTTTAACGTTAATATTGGTTGAATAAACCACGAATAAGCACATACTTAAATTGGTAACAAAGTCCATGTAAGATAACAAAAAATTATCACCTACCAGCTGTTCACTAGTGCTTTCAAAGTCACTTTAGAAGATACCACTATGAATCACAGAAAGAAGAACTCACATTATAATGTCAAAGCTAGACGACATCCAATCGGCACACAAGAACCTAGAATATTGTTTTCTCAAGAAGATGAATTAAGATTTATAAAAATAAATAACTCGTATTTTTATTAAATTAACCTGTGTATCACTATTAGAATTATTCGTCATTATAACTTACTTACTTTTTAATGGATTACGATTATTATTCAAACACAAAAAACAACATACGAGTTTTTCGTTTTGCGCATGGGTGGCCTGTGGTGTATGGAAGCGTCTGTCAGCCCCGTTACACTAAATAGCAGCCTGCTCATATGGAACTCATCCAACGTGGTGAAACCTATAGATTTATTTTACTTTTAGCAGACATAAGTGAGTGATGACCTGATTGCAAAAAAGCAGGTTCAGGAGAAGGAGCAAATAAAATGAGATAGTTTTCATAAAATTGATCATTAAGTTTAATTTGAGAGTAAAAATATGCACATTATCTAATATTAACTTACAATTTAATAACAGCCTTTCCAGAATTTTCACCTTTCAACATTCCTACAAAAGCGTCGAAGATATTTTCAAATCCTTCAGTAATGTGTTCCCTAGGCTGTAACTGTCCACTGTGAATCCACTTGATGATTTCAGCAAATGCTTCCGGTTGGCGGTGCATCCATCGCGCCACTATGAAACCTTCAATTTTCAATTGATGGGATACTAAAGCAGGTTGTAGGATTGTTGCCTTGGGTAAATCATTATCGTTGTAAGAACTGATGGCGCCGCAAACTGAAACTCTTCCGAAGTCATTCATTTGGTTAATGATCGTCGAGCTGAGCTCGCCACCAACATTGTCGAAGTAACAATCCACGCCCTTGGGAGCAGCTGCCTTCAAAGCTGCCGCGATGTCAGCAGTCTTGTAGTTGATCCCCTTGTCGAAACCGATTTCCTCGAGCCACTTCACTTTATCATCAGAGCCAGCGAAACCGATGACTTTGCAGCCTTGGATTTTTGCAATCTGGCCAACAAGAGAGCCAACCGCCCCAGCAGCGCCACTCACAACCACTGTTTCACCAGCTTTAGGCTTGCAAATTTCCAGAAATCCGAAGTAGGCGGAAGAACCCGGCATGCCAACAGCGCCAACACCCAAAGAATATGATAAACCTTTTAAGTTTGGTAACTTGTAAACCTGTCCATTAGCATCTTTGGTGTCATTTGTATCAATGATGCAGTAGTCACACCAGCCTTTGTGGGAGACGACCCTGGTACCGACCGGGAATCTAGGATCTTTTGAATCTTCTACTAAGCCAACTTGGAAGCCAAACTGGTCATACGGAGTTGGATAACGTTTGTTGTATGCCTGCATGTATGGATCCACACTCACCCACTCGACTTTGACGAGGATCTCTCCATTCTTGAGCGCCGGTAACTCGTACTCCACAATTTCGAAATCTTCACGTTTGGGTAACCCGTCGAAGTTTTTTTTAACGACGTATTTCCGTGCCTTCACCATTGTGATATATCGTACACGAGACGCTTCAAGTGACTGAGTTTAGAAACAAGTGGAAGATAGTATATAGTCGTTCAATAATGCACGACAGCATTATTGAACGACTATATACTATCTTATCTATCTATCTATCGTATTGTGTGTCACGCGGAACGTTGAATTGAAAATCAATATCATGCTTACCTACGCAATCTTACAGCGTATCAGATAGTGCACAGATTAGTGTGGAGTACGGCGATAATGCCGCTTGAGCCCATATTTTTTGATGAAAATAATTACTGGTTCATGATCCATTTTTTTGTGTGTTTCATGCTGATTAAACATTTTTAGCTTAGGTAGGTAATAAACTGCCAATAATGAACTTGTTACTCACACACGGCATGACTTGTTGGTGGTGGAGACGCTCCCTCACCGTCATCAGGTTGACAACGAGACTCCGCAGCTATAGCGGATTCAGCTCAATTGTCGGCGTCGCCTGACCAAGCCACCCTTGTGGCATTCAAGCAAGAGCAGGCTCGCCATCAGGAGGAGCAAGCTCGCCGCTTGGAGGAGCAGATGCAGCGTGACAAGGACGAGCAGGCTCACCGTCAGGAGGAGCACCTCTTGGTAATAAAGGACCTCCAAGGAGCCATCGATGAGGAGGTGTAAGAGGTAAACAACCAGGTCCAGCAACATGAGACCCACATCGTCGGTATGGAAAAGATAATACGTGGCCTCAAGTCTGGAGATGGGACCGTGGCAGCTGCGGTAGTGGCGCTTTCGCTTCGTGGTTTTAAAATGCCACCATTCAAGGCTCTTCATCATGGTCCACCTACAAGATTCAGTTTGAGGCCGTAATGAAATCGAATGGGTGCACCAACGAACATGCTTTCACGGCTCTAACTTTGGGCCTCCGCGACCAGGCCTTGACTGTATTAGCAGCGCTTGGACACGATGTCACTTTTGAGAAGCTTCTGGAGGCATTAGAAGCTAGATACGGCGACACGCACCTGGAACATGTGATTTGGGCTCAGCTGAAAGACCGACCGCAACGGGTTGGTGAAACTCTTCAGCATGAAGACTTGAAGTGTGGGCTTTTGAAGTGGAAAAGCTGGTCTAGAAGGCTTACCAGTCAGTACTTATCGACGGAAACCTCGTACAGGCGTTCACGGATGGGATCCGCGACCTGGAGGTTAGGGCTGCCGTAGGGCTAGGGCATTTCTAGAATATTAAGCATGCCCTAACCCACGCTTTGGAGGTGGAGGCAGTACGGGTGGGACCGAACTCCCCAAATTCGGAAGCTTGCGACTTCACCCCGATGCTATGGCTGCGGAGAGAGAGGCCTCATCCGATTGAGCTTCCCGAAGCAAAAGCCTTCCCATGGTGATAAGCAGTCGCCATTGGAAGGATCGCCAGACGTCCCTGCTGGGCACCAGACGAAACGAATAGACGCCAGAACTAGAGGCAGGTGCTGGATGGTGATGGAAGAGCCCCAAGGATCTCTATCTCACAATCCTGTGACGGAAATAGCCTGATCATCGAAGGCCAAATTAACAGAAGACCATGCAAGCTGACATTGGATACTGTAGCTACTCGGACAGTTGTCAGTTTCCAACTAGCAAAACGGTTTCTTGGGGATTTCTTCGGGAACCATGAATGTGTACATCTGAGAACAATCACCAGTCAGCACATAACCGATCGAGGAGAAAAGGAGGTGGACATAAAGTTAGAGAAACAGGTTTACCGCCACAATATTATCGTGGCCGACATAGTGGACGACTGCATTCTGGGTCTAGACTTCATGCGGAAACATCAGTGTGAGATTGACGTTTTTCAAGGAGTGTTGAAGTGTGGCCCAGAGGAAGTCTTCTTGGAAGGTGCACCATCGGGAAAGGTTTATTGCCTGGAGAAGGTTATTCTTCATCGAAGGTCATAAACAATCATACCAGTATGTCTACAAAGGAATTCTGGTCAGGAAAACCGATGTGTTCTTATACAAAGATTACAAAACGATGCTTCCTGGAAGTTTTTGGGGTAGGTATGGGATCTAACTCCTAGCGGTCCATCCCGGGCAACGGCACCACAGGCTTGCCTGTGGTACGGCTGAACGATCCCACTTAAGCGGTGGTAGGCTCCGCAAGTGGCCGCCTGGCTCGCGACCACCATCCCACCGGAGTCCGGCGCCAAACAGCTTGCTGTATTCCGTCGGTGTATGGGAGTGCCAGTGCCTTTGGGGGAGAAGGAGGATGTCAGTTGCGCTGTTCAGAACCGGTCTTGGTCTCTGGGCTAAACTTGCCGGGTAGCTCATTTTGGAGGGTAGCGGGATCCGAAGCACGGTGCCAGCCGTTGGCCGACCGCAGTCAGTAGGGGGCCCAAGTAGCACGCCAGCCACGTGCCAAAGGCTGCCCCGCCAACTTGCGAAATATCCCGGTATGCTCCACCGTGCCAGCTGGCGACTGGATGGGAGGACCCGGTGGCCATATCCGGGGGGGTTCGGGCGTCCCCGCAGTCTCCAAATGAGTTCCCCATAGGTTGGGTTAGCTCCAGTGTTCCACTTGGTTCACTGAGCAGCACCTCGACAGTTCGACTTCTTCCCCAACAAACTCTAAAACTAAAAATATGACCAAAGCAAAGAAGAATATGGTGAAACAACGGTTGCACTTCCTCCCACTAAAAGTGCACCTCACTAACATCAGGGGGTTGCACTCTCATCTCGATCCGATGAACCACCACCTTGAGACCGAGAAGCCAACAACCCCGTTGGACGTGGCGTACCTCAACTACCCGGGTTACTCTCTTGAACACAAGTTCAAGAAGCAAGCTGGGGTCTGTGTGTACGTCCGCGATGACATTTGTTGTCGTCGTCTCCGTTGCTTTGAGAAATCGGGGTTTTCTGCCATATGGCTACTTGTGGACACTGGCGTGGAGAAGTCTCTCTACATCGGCGTCTACCGATCGCACGCTGGTGACCAGGACACGACAGCGCTTTTTAATTTCCTCGTGGAGTCGGCTGACATAGCCCAGCAACGGTACCCAACAGCGAAGCTTAATTGCTTAGACCTTCTACTGACAACTGATCCGGACAGTCATTCGGTGTCGGTCTCAGCCCCGCTGGGAACGTCTGACCACTGTCTGGTGAAATCCGTGTCGACTTGCTCTCCTCCAGATGAGAGTCCTAGAGGCACGAGACGAGTATGGCGATACGAGTCAGCAGACTGGGACGAGATGCGGCACTTTTTTGCGTCTTATCCTTGGCGGCATGTGTGCTTCTCCTCGGGTGACCCCTCGAGATGTGCAGACGCGGTTGGGGATGTTTGGGGAAAACAATAGGTACCAAAGACACCGACTTCTTAAAAGAAAAGTATTTTTCGTTCTGCAGTGTTTTATTGGAAGTCGGTTTGTTTTTTTAAATACTTCTAACAATAAAAAAATACTTGAATAATCATAATATGTTTTATTTATAGGTTAACTAAGATTCACAAGTTCACAGTCACATTATTGTCAAAATGTAATGTAAAAAAAGCAAATTCATATTTTTGTAACATTAAAACAAACAAAATACCCATTTGTACCAAAATCAATGTAAAAAAAAAAACAAAATCATATATTTGTATACGAAATACCCATTTGTGTTTAAATAAACTTAATGTAAAAAAGACAACATCATATTTTTACGACATTTAAACAAACAAAATGCCCATTTGTGTCAAAATAAAAGTAATGTAAAAAAAATACAAAATCATGGTTTTGTAACATAACAGACAAAATACCCATTCTTTTCAAATGAATTTAAAATAAACAACATCATAATTATTTTAATAACATTAAAACAAACAACATAATTTTTTATTCAAAATGAATGTAAAAAAAACAACGTCATATTTTTATAATAATATTATTTATATTTTTATATTGGATGTATGGGACAGCTAATGAAAACTGATGCCATGGACTCAGTTTTCGTTAGCATGTCCCTTTGGACCTCTATAAATTGTGAAAATAATGGTATTCCTTGCTTAAATAAAACTATATTTTGTTTGTTTAATTGTTTTAAAAATATGATGTTGATTATTGTGTATTTTTATATTGCATTTTGACACAAATGGGCATTTTATTTGTTTAAATGACATAAAAATATGGTGTTGTTTTTTTACATTAGGTTTATTTAAAAACAAATGGGTATTTCATATAAAAATATATGATTGTTTTTTTTATATTGCATTTTGACAATAATGTGACTGTAAACTTGTGAATCTTAGTTAACCTATAAATAAAACATATTATGATTATTTAAGTATTTTTTTTATTGTTAGAAGTATTTAAAAAGCGCAATGAGGAATTATTGGAAAAAAATCCACTATTTTATTGATTGGCCTTTTTAGACATTTCGAGAATTGGACATTTTGGGAATTGGACATTTTGAGAATTGGACATTTTGGGAATTGGACATTCTGGTAATGGACATTTTGGGAATTGGACATTTAGGGAATTGGACATTCTGAACCTGAACGCAGAAAAAGAATATAGTAAACTGGATTGTATTTTAACACAGTTGAACCAAGAAACTAAAGATCGCAAGCTAGACAAAGAAACTTGTGAGGTTTTCAAACATTAATCCATGAGCTCCAATCAAATTTTCAGAAAATAAAGGGTTTACTTCCTTTAGTTGATAATAGCAGCCAAACATGTTCTAAAGATTTTAAAGAACATTCGAATAGTGCTACAAAAATGGCTGACGTATTCGATATAAAAACTGCAATTTCCCTGTTGCCGGTGATGAATGGCTAGAAACAGGTGACAAATCAGCTTATTGATGGTATCTTGCTTTATAGTTCACTTATCAATGATGCCAGTAAAAGTCAATTAATACAGTTTGTGTTAAAAACGCGTCTCTCGCCTAGTGCAAAATTGCGCCTTAAAACTACTTACGCAGATATTGAAAGTTTGATAGAAGATATTCGCATTTATTTGTTACCGAAAAAATCGTTTGTAGCATTACAAACACAAATGTTTAAAGCTACTCAAGGCCGTAGGAGCATAGAAAAATTTGGTACAGAGATCGAGGAGTTGTTTGTGAATCTCACGATTGCTCAGGCTAACGATAAGCGTGATGCCTATGAGGTTTTGGGTCCACTCAATGAGAAGACTGCAGTTAAAAAGTTTTCGATGGTTTGGCCGACAAGCGGCTCAGCACCATCATTGCCTAACGACAGTTTGCGTCGTTGTCTGAAGCTATTATGTCTGCGGTAGACGAGCAATCCATGTCTGTCCAGCCACAAGACCAGGTTATGCAATTTAGGGCTAACCAAAATTATAAACGTGGAAGCTTTAGAGATTCTCGAGGCCGAGGAAATAGTTTTATAACAACAATAATACTTATAATCATAATTATAATAAACATTATGAAAATAGCACAGGTATAAGAACTTCATACAGTGTAAATCGAGGTAAACACACAGGTGGTCAACGTCAGCATTTACGCAGACGTCCGGTGCGTTGTCAGCGTGTTCAGCATAACGCGCAACAGTCCAATGTCCAAGGCAACTTGCGCAATGATCATACAAATACTCATGAAAGCCTAGAATTTTTTCGTACCTAAACCGTACACTCAATCGAATCATAGTTTTAGTAATTTTTGTATTATTAATTGTCAATTACAAAATAGTAATATTGATCTTAATTTACTGATTGATAGTGGGGCAAGCTTATGTGTGCTTAAGTATGAGCAAGAAAGATGTAGCGTTCGTGTGAAGTGATGAATGCGAGCGAGCATTTTACAAGCTAAAACAGAACAGACTTCAGTGACAATAATACTTTTACATTACAAACGGACGCATCAAAACTTGGATTAGGCGCCGTGCTGTCTAACAGCAATAGCAAGGTAGTCGCGTACGCCAACCGTAACTTGAAACCAGCAGAGACACGATACCCTGTGATTGAGTTAGAATTACTTGCTATTGTTTGGGTGGTTCGACATTTTAGACCTTATTTATTATGGAAATAGTTTTACATAAAAACAGACAGAGAGAAAGTTTAGATTATATCTTGAGGAATATGATTTTGAATTCAGCTATGCCCCAGGACGGCAAAACGCAGCTGCAGATGCATTGAGCCGTATACCTATTACATCCAACAGCTTAAAGGATATGAACAAGCATGTAGTATCGGTCATGACAAGGGCACAGACTCGAAGGTTACGTACTGACTGTGACAACAACGAGATGACTACTGAGATATCCTCTACTCCATGATCAACCTAAGATAGTAGAAATTCTCAAACAACCAGTTGACAGCGTTGAATTGATTTTATTTGGTAATAAAAATACATTAAATCAGATAGAAAAATCTAAACATTTCACTGGTAACTACAAATACGTGCCTGAAAAATCAGTGATTTATGTAATTTCTCAATCGTTATTGACCGTAAGTGTGTTAGCGAGAGAATTACAACGTTTTTGCAAGCAAATTAAACGACCTCATAATAATTAAAAGCAAGCGAAACGAAATTTTTGTAACCAATTTTATAAAGGAAATGAGTCATTTAAATGATATTCCTAAGCTACTTGTTATTAAAGATGTGACAAGAGTTACTGACAAAGACACGAAAATTGTGATCTTGAATGACTTCCACCTGTTACCTACGAGTGGCCACGCGGGGGTAAACAGAATGTTAAATAATATTAGGAAGTACTATTATTGGCCAGGAATGAGTAATGACGTAACAGAATTCGTACAGAAGTATAGAAGTTGTCAGATTCAAAAGCATTCCAATAGGCATACGAAGGAACCGATGGTTATCACATCCACGGCATCCACTGCTTTTGAAAGAGTTAGTTTAGATTTAATGGGTCCTTTAGATGTAGATAATTTAAACTATAAGTATATTTTGACATTACAGTGTGATTAAACAAAATATGTCGAAGCATATCCTTTAGAAAAGAAAGATACTGTTTCTGTAGCTAGATTATTTGTAAACAATTTTATTCTGAGGTATGGTATCCCTAGAGAGCTAATAACAGACCAGGGAACAGAGTTTATGTCATCAGTTTTCACTGAAATTTGCAATTTGTTGCATATAAATGAACTGCATTCAACCGTTATCATCATGAAACTCTGGGAGGTTTGGCAAATACTCATAAGGTTCTAGGAGCTTATCTTAGAATTCAGTGTGACAATAACAAAACAAATTGGAGCAGTTGGCTTCCATTCTGGTGCTTTTCTTTTAACATTACAATACACTCTGAGACAAAATACAGTTCATTTGAGTTAGTATTTGGGAAAAATTGTAATTTACCATCTAATATAGCACAAAATGTATATGTTGATCCTTTATATCATCCTGATTCTTACCCTTTGCAGCTAAAATATAGACTTCAAAGAGCACAAGCTGAAGCTAGAAATAATTTATTATTCAGTTAGGAATTAAGAAAAAAAAATTATGATAAAAATGTAAATCGGTTAATATATAAGAGTGGAGATTTAGTTTTAATTAAAAATTAAGTAGGAAATAAGTTAGATTTAATTTACTTTGGACCATACAGAGTCATTGAAGATGTATCACCAAATGTAAAAATTATAAAAGATGACAAAGAATATGTAATTCTTAAAAATAATACAAAACTGTTTGTAACTTAAAATAAGATAAGATGTTAAAAATGTACCATTTTAAAAGTAGTGATGTAAGTTTAGATTAAGTAAAAAAAAAATATTCATTATGTACTTAGTAATAAAAACATTAAAAAAAGAAATAAAAAGGGGAGGTGTAGTGTACAGCTCGCACAACCTTATATTTGTAACTGCACACACCAATTGGTTTGTTGAATCAATTTTTTTTTTGTAAATAATGGAAAGATCATATATAAGTTTTCGTACAAAACTATTTTTAGTTTTATTTTTTTCATTATAATTACAAAGTAAAATCCAAACGAAAATATTTTTTTGAATCCAGTACCGAAAACACCCCGACAGTTTTCCGAACAAACCCGAGCCCGTGTGACGTCACAACGTTCATTTCTACTCATTGTAGCACATAGCTTATACAGTGTTTTGACTTTTAACCGATTCAATCTTGTTATTATCGTCAATATATTGATGAATATCGAATATATTGATCATAGATATCGAACCTTAAAAGTTATCATGCTTGCTTCGAATCATTATGTACGAACACTACAAAAAGATCCCCATGATATGTTTCGCGCAATAGCCAAATACCTAGCAATCTGTACTAAATTTGAAAAATGTTCTATGTCTAACTAGATTCCAATTATAATGTGTTAATTATGTTGTTTTAATTTAGTATTAGATCCGTATTAATTTCTTACTTTGATCATGAAAGACTGAGAAAAGTAAATTTTTAAGGGAACTTTCGAGCAAAGTTGAAATTCTTGTATAATTACGTAACTTGAAAACATGATTTTTTGTTTATGGAGATATATCCATTATTTTATTCATAAATGACAGATATAGGCGTAAAACTAATATTTCTGTTTGAATTATGAAAATCGGTCGACGCATTTAAGAGATATTTACTGACGAATTAGTGTAAGGAAAATCTACCAAGTTAATATTTTCACATTAGTACATTAATACTTCAATGTATTTTCACGTTTCTGTTCTACAAATTTATTAGTGTTTGTAAATATGTAATATAGATATTAGGGTTTAATATTATTAAGGGATATGTAAATAATGTGAATTAACGAAAATGTTATGTTTATGTGTATCATATTTAGTGGTATCTATTGAAATTTTTTGATAACCAAAGTCGAAGTTTCGCGCCTATCGTGTTTGTTTATCGTGATAGATAGACAGTTGAAATTTTCACAGATGATGAATTTCTGTTGCCGCTATAATTACAAATACTAAAAACAGAAAAAATAAATATTTAAGTGGGGCTCCCATACAACAAGCGTGATTTTTCGTTTTTTTGCGATAATAATGGTACGGAACCCTTCGTGCGCGAGTCCGACTCACACTTGGTCGGTTTTATTATTTTACACCAATATCACCTACCCATATGTAAAACGATTAAGTTATGACAATTATGTTTCTTAATGTACCTGGTAAACAACAATAACTAACACGGGTCCAATAACACGTAATAATCATTACGACTACTTTATTTATGCTCAAAACTTCCAAATTATCTATCAGGTGGGTATATTATCGACATTAGCCTTTATGAATCCTTTATCACACATGACTAAATAAAATTTGTTGTTTAATAATATTTTTGCACTAATTTTCGGATATTTTTAGTCAATTCACGTGCAGTTGACACTGTATTATCGTGAAATTCCTTGAACGTTATGACGTCACCAACATGGCGACCAATCATGGCCCGTTTGTAGACAGGTGGTTCTTTTTAAAATTTTATCGATTTTCAATTTCTTATAATAAATTGAAAAAAAATATTTAAGAGATTTCTGCCACGACAATATAATTTATGATATGTAAAGTTTCAAAATACATTTAAAAAATGGTATTTTTTTTTAAATTCAACAACCCAATTATGGGCATTATAACACGAATCGTTGAATTGAACACTTCTCTTTTATTTTGATTACATCACTAATACGCCATAATTTACCAGGAAACATCATCTCATTGACCAGGATTATTATATTGATGGAGAAAAAATAAAGGAATTGTTGACACATAGATAATGTAATGAAATAGTCTTCAAAAATTCTGGGCTGTGTTATCAGAAACACAAAAAAAATTAAAAGCTGCAGAACAAAAAATATCCTTTATAATTGTCTAATTCGGAGCATATTAGAGTATTGTAGCGTGGTCTGGCGGCCACACTATGCTACTCAGTCATTGCGTCTTAAACGTGTACAAAAACGTTTTCTGGGGCATCTGGCCTGTGCTGTTAGGTTTGACTAAGAAAATGCGTTCATATAGTGATAGGCTCAAGCATTTTAATATGGTTTCTCTGGACAAATGTCGACTTATGAATGACGCGATTTTTGTGTGCAAAATTATGGCCCATTTTTTCTGCTTCTACTAGTTTCTTAAAAGCTAAATCTTGTCTACGCCTATCTGGACCTAGTTTCACTAAATATTCTCTTAAATATTTTAATTTAGCGTGCAAATCTTGCAATTCTTGGGACATTCCTAATCCCCAAGTCAAAATATGAAATAATACAGCATGATCCAATAACAATATTATGGAATATTGTAGAATAAAAAAAGTGTTAGCAGTGCAAAACTTACATTGCAGTATGTACGTATTGTACTGACAACGAATATGTAGGTCACGACGTCTCACGTGGCGTGGATGAACGGACTTCTCAGCACTGGACTCGAACTGACTCCCAGCTGCTCCACATCGGACCCGAACGAGTTATCTCCCGGCGCCCTGCATATCCCCTCATCATAAGGCTTGAGCATTCTCCCGGCACCCGGCAGCAATGTTTCTTTTCTGTCTTCTTATTTAAAGTTTTCACCTCCTCAAACTAATTCTTGGATTCGGTTTCTTCTATATATTTTTTTTTAATCTTCTTTGCTTTGTTTCTTCAAATGTGTCCGTCTTCATAAACTTCTATCAGTAAAAATCGTAACGATTTCTTCAACTACGGACATCTTCGCTTTTCAGGTAAGTTGCAAAATTTTAATCGCTGGCTAAGGGTCGCCATGTATTAGAGTGACGTAATCAAAATAAAAGGGAAGTGTTCAATTCAACGATTCGTGTAATAATGGCCATAATTGGTTTGTGCAGTTACAAATATAAGGTTGGGTGAGCTCACACTACAATGGTAACATTTGCTAGGATTTAGAAGCATCTGATTTATTTTGTACCCTATTATCAATTCATCCAAATCCCTTTTTATTTCAGAGGCGTCATGTTTAGATTTATTATTTTGACGAATTTCACGTCATCGGCAAACATAAAAAAATTACAGAGGCGAAAGCAGTTCGGAATATCGTTAATAAAAAAGTTGAATAAAACCGGCCCCAAATGAGACCCTTGTGGCACGCCCGAGGATATGTGTGAAACGGTTGATCGAAAGCCATTGACTATTTCAAAGAAAGATCTATTCTCAAGATACGAACTCAACCATAAGAGTAAAGTTCCAGCGATTAAATTAAATTAAATTAAATTAAATTATTTATTTCACAATCAACAGGTTTTACATAAAAGTTGTAGAAGACCTATTTTAGGTATGGATATACCTGTACCAGAGGACCTCACTCTTCCATATCTATACATTACATAAAGAGCCTGTTAACAACATAATCAAACCAAAATGAAAATTAAATTAAAATTGGATTACATAAAATTAGAAATTAAATTAAATAATAATGTATCAAAACAAACAAATTAACTAAAAAATCAACTAAATAATAATGAATGAAATAAAGTTAAAATTGAAAAACTTAATTAAAAAATAAATCAGTCAATAATCAATAATTAAAATTAATTAAATTAAATTATAATTGGTTTAAATAAGAATAAAATTGGATTAGATAAGAACAAAAAAATAAATAACAATAAACAATCAATAATCAATCAATATTCAATAATCAATCAATAAGCTTAAATTAAATATAAAACAAAGTAGGTGCAGACTATATAACTGTATTAAAGACTCGTGGAGAGTCAATGTGAGTGTGTGTGTGTGTATTGTGTGTGTGTGTGTGTATGGTGTGTGTGTGTGTGAGCGTAATTCCCTCTATTAGTTAAGGTATTTATTATGTAACTGGGTGTAGAAGTAACTCAGTTTCTTCATAATTAAGGGTCTTTAGCCATGCGGTCAGTGATCCCTTACATTCATAGCGCGTTTTTTGGTACAGAGCAACCTTTTTGCTAACAGCACTGTACAGAAAAGAAGCTTGAGCAATAAATTGCTGTCGTGCGAATGCAGTGCGAACTCTAATCACAGGAATACGAAAGTGAGTTCTTCTCTTCCTCAGTATACCAGGATCAAAAACCATTGTTTTATGTATCTTTAAGGTTGAATTTAAAATAAACAACTTCCTAACAGTTAAGAGGTCGCATAGGTTGTACAGCTCGAGTGTAGGAAAACGATAAGGTTTAAAGTAGATGGTTTTGAGAAGGGCACGCTGTGATCTTTCAACATCAAGAAATTTAATCTTGGAGGCACCACCCCAGATAGGAATGCAATAGGTTAACACAGATTGAGCCAGTGCAATGTATATTTGTTTAATTAGACTCGCTGAAGCAACATGTCTCAGTGACTTAAAAATCCAGATTAATTTTCTCAAACGAGCACTAACCAATGATACATGAGAATGCCAAGAGAGACGCTGATCAAGTACAATACCCAGGTATTTGGTTTGCTCCATCTTCTCAATAGTTGTACAAGCACAACTGGTATCCTGGATATTATCACATTGGTGTATTTTTACTTTAAAATTTGTATGCGGCTGGGTTCTATCACTTATAGAGAAGCACATGTAGATTGTCTTCTGGCTATTCAGCGTAAGTAAATTACTTTTCAGCCAGGAGGCAACTCTCGATAATCCCACTTCCGCGTCCCTCCGCACTGAATCCCAATTATAGCCCGTAAAGACCAGCGCAGTGTCATCAGCATAAGAGAAGACCCGAGAACCACCCGCCTCCAACCCACACAGATCATTTATATAGATAAGAAACAAGGTGGGCCCAAGAACGCTTCCCTGTGGTACCCCGAATGTTACATTTGAGTCTCTGCTTGTATACTGGCCGATTCTAACCTTTTGCGTTTGATATGTTAGATAGCTTTTAAATAATTCAAGGGGGTGCCTCTTATTCCTATGTATTCAAGCTTGCGTACAAGAATGGGAACAGAAACTGTGTCAAAAGCCTTTTTTAGATCGAGGAAAACTGAGAGGCATTTCTTTCCACGATCCAGGCCTTCAGTAATTAGAGAAGTTAGAGCTGTAACTGCATCTTCAGTTGATTTCCCCTGTCGAAAACCATACTGTGTATCGGATAATATGTGATATTTATTAAGGAAGTCAGTTAATCTTTTATTTAAGAGTTTCTCTAATATTTTGGATAGAGCCGGTAGTACTGATATAGGCCTGTAATTGCTAACATCATCTCTGGCCCCATTCTTGTACACGGGTGTAATAGTTGACTTTTTTAAGAGTTTAGGGAAGATACCTTTACTAAAACACAAGTTTGCTAGGTGAACGATAACCGGAAGAATTTCGCGCGATACCATAAGTTCTTAATTTGTCAATGAGAATTTGATGCGAGACGCGATCGAACGCTTTGCATCAGTAAATATGACATTAGCTTGATGGCCAGAATCTATTGCTGTCGTCAATAACTCAGTAAAAAGCGTCAGATTTTACCTAGGATTGGTAACATTGAGGTGGGTCTATAGTTCGAAATTAAGTCCTTGTTGTCGGATTTATGGATGGGGGTGACCTTTGCTTCCTTCCACGTTCAAGGGAAACCTCCACTAGCTAACGATTTATAAAAAAAAGCAATAAAGCATGACCAGCTTATTCGCACACTCATATATGAATATTGGTGTTCGCGACGAAGCGACACATAGCTTATAGTTTATATACTCGCCTATATACCATTGAAATACTTAAGTTATTATAAGTAAGCAATGTATATAATAACAAAGGTAAATAAAGAATTTATTTCTTTTCGATTAGGTGTCCCCAAAAAAGCGGGAGCGCAAGTAGCGCAGGGTGCGATCTACTCACGCACCAATTCATATTATTTACCTTACACACATTAATCTGTTAGGAAACACAATGTAGGTGTTCTAACTTAGATACCCTAAGGCTATGACTTAAAAACAATACATAACAACAGTACATAGCTAGGGATTATAGAGTTTCACCCTGGAACACTAGATACATGCACATTTTCTCTCAAGTAAGTGGTAAGATAACTCGTTATAAGCGATTCAGCGCTCCTAGGTAACCTAGAGCCTAGGTCATGTAAACAGATAGTACTCACATAGTTCTAGTACATAAAGGCCACTTGCTTGGGATAATATGTTTGTATGCACAAAACATAAGGGTTTCGAGCGTTTGTCAGCGGGCCCGCCCGCCTTTAGGTACCTTCTGAACCTGAAGGGTTATAGATTTGCTTTCTGGAGCAATACCTTCGGGATCTGGCAGGCAGGCACCCGGATTCCTTTATAGGTCCCAGTTCCTCTGACCATCAGGCGGATCATAAAATCTGTGGGTTTTTCTGGGCCTGGCAAATATTTACCCTTTCGGCCGCTTCCCGGCACCCAAACCACCAGAAGGGTTTGTGGTACACCCATGAAAGTCACACCATTCGATTCCTTATTTCTTTGCCTCCCTGACCACACTTCTGTAAGGAGCCTAGCTCTGGTGAAGAACTGGGAAGCTCTGGGAAGACCTTGAAAAAACATCGCAAAACGTTAAGATGAATAAAGTCTTTTAATTCCTGGACATCATATCTTCACCCACGAACATCTGGCAGACCTCAAGCAGCTCACAGGGGCGAAAATTCTTGAAGACAACTGAACTATAGGTGCAAGGGTGTCAATGCGCTGGTGCAGGAGCCTTACAACCTCCAGAATCCCTATCTACCGCCAGTGATCACGTCCACCCCGTACAATTGGTAGTATGCCTTCTGGACCAGCCACCTTTGTTGCAGTCTAAACTTTTTAGCTTTCTGTAAAGAGTTTCACTGTTAATAACTGGGATGTTTCCGTAATTCAGTGTGGCACGTCACACAGTAATGCAGATGCTCTGTTACGTAGACCGTGTCCCGACCAATTTAAGCACTGTGCCAGCAAGAAGCTAAGGAGGTAACGCTAGTGAGAGTTTTAAGGACAGACTTTAGCGAAGAGTGGAAGGCAACCTTTCAGAGTGCACAGCAAGAAGACAGAGACTTAAAACCGATCCTTGAATGGAACAAATCAGGTACCTCTAGGCCTCACTGGAGTGACGACTGGAGTGAGAGTTGCAGCAACGAGTTCTATCACCAAGAGTTATTGGGCACATTGGGAAAGCTTGGTTATCCAGGATGGAGTTCAGCGCCGGAAATGGGAGGATGCTCGCGGTGACCAGTGTTATCTACAAATGGTCGTACCTAATGTTAAGGTGCCGCAGGTCCTACAGCTCTATCACAATGGAAGATCAGGAGGTCACATGGGAGTTAAGAGGACTCTAATCAAGATCCGATAACGATTTTACTGGATCCATTATCGAGAAGACGTTGAGGAATGATGACACAAATGCACAAGTTTCTGGTGCCCCGTGGGAACGTATAGCATTAGACGTCCCTGGACCGTTTCCTGAAAGCCAAAGCAGGAATAAGTACTTCTTGGTTGTCAGAGACTACTTCACAAAACGGCTGAAAGTATTTACAATCCGTTATCAAGAAGCCTCTACGGTGGCTGATAAGTTAGTTCACGAAGTCTTTTGTCGGTTCGGGGTACCCTTGGAAATCCACAGTGATCAAGGCCGAAACTTCGAGTCTGAAGTGTTCAAGGAGACGTGTCGTGTAAAGGTTACTCACAAAACCAGAACAACTGCTTATCATCCGCAATTAGACGGGATGGTTAAACGTATCAACCAATCTCTGGAGATATATCAAACGTTGTTGCAAGCAGACAGAAAGATTGGGACTAACACATTCAACCATTTCTCCTAGCATATCGCAGTGCTATTTATGAAAGTACAACAGGTACTATCATAGTCTAAAGTGCAGTCCTATCTTCACGAAACTATAGCAAAGCCAATCAGTCCCACTTACGACCTTCTTCTACTCGTATAGACACATCACACTCATACACACATCTGTATATCGAACTCTTTCATAATGAACCAATTGAGAACGCGACATGGCCGCAATGTCATACTATATAAAATCACAAAATATGTGGGTGGTGGTGTTTCAAATCCATCCTCATTAGTAGATATTATAATTTAAAACAAACGTTTACCTAAACTTTATAACATTGTGGGTAGATTTCAAACACAATACCCACACGTTTTGTCGCCAACATCGATCGCTTTAATTTACTCCCGTATAGTGCTATTCATCAAGAATAATAATATTAATATAAGAGCGGGTAGATAATCATTTAACTTTAAGTTAGTTTGATTAGAATGAGATATTTAATTTCATAGTCAAATATAAGTGTCCTTCTGGCCTAGCGGTTAACACTGCTAGATAAAACACTATTAAGACTAGGTTCAAATCCCGTAAAACATAAAATAATATTATTTTATTTTTCTTGATTTATTTTTCTGTACACATTTTAAACATTTTAAAATATTAATTGTAACTTATAAAATAATCAAATTATATTATAATTTAACCCCGTAAGGCCCAAGGTAAATTTCATAAGATGAGCCAAAGGCCCGATGTACAATACAATGAACGATATCACCTAACATGGTTGTGGCCCAAGCATATTCAACTAGTTTTTTTTAGAAAAAACACAATCTAGTTTTTTTTTATTGTTTTTCTGTGTACTCTAGGTAAGAAAGGAATATATTACAGCCAGTTTTAAGTTGATATCTCGTGTTCATTCAAATGCACATTGGGCGTTTATAGGGTCAGATATTTTATTTTTATAAACTTATTTTAATGAGTTTTTATATATTTATAAGAAAATAAAAGCACAATTTTAACAAAAAATATTGATATAATTTTATCACAATCTATTTTTAATATTAGCATTTTAACTTCAGCATAAAAGTAAGATCAATCAGCAGGAACTGTTAATTTGGTAGGATCTTTTTCAAAAATACGATCTCGGCCACGCCTATTTGTAGCATTTCTTGTTCCTCGACCCTTTCCACAAACTCTTCCGCACCTTATTCCACGTTCATAACGTTCCACTTCAACTTTTTCACCATCTTCTTTCGTACTGTCATCACTTCCGTGTGACTGATTCTGCAAACAGAGAGATGCCGAAGGTTCGGGCCTATACTCTGTGTCCCCGATATCTTCATTTGAGGGCCAGAAGTCTTCAATCTCGGAATCGTGAAGCTACTCCTCAATTTGATCACTCCAGAGACCTACAAATAAATAATTCTTAGTTACGTTTTACTAATCAGTAACCCCCAATGTGCAATACAATGAACATAATTTTTCGACGAAGTATAAAAAATAGAAATAAGTATTTTTGAACTAAAATAAAAAGTATTCCATATAAAATATGCGTCGATCTTTAGATTTATCTGATTTTTTATACAAAATAAGGTTAGATTCAATTCATTAATTAAGATTTTTACTCACCTGTTTCCTGAATCTGCGGCATGGTAGCAAAAATGGTAAATTTTGACAAATTTCTTATGAATTTCGCTGAAATGTCAGCTGTTAAAATAGCTCCCAAGGTATCAACCAATCATAACATTCAAGTCAAATGACAGTCGGCGCGAAAATTTAAAAGAAACATGCATTTAAACTAAATGTACATTGTAATGTACATTGGGCGTTTAGGAAAAGATTTTGTTTTTAGGTCTGGGCCGGAATGCTGCATGTTACTTTGTTCAATACATTGTACATTGGGCCTTACGAGGTTAATACACTTAATTTATAAATATTAATATCTATTTTTTAATTTAAATTTAAAGCATAAATATGAATAAATATTTGTATATTTTTTATGTAATCTCGTAAATGATAGAAAAATGTTAAATACCGTAGCATAATAATTTTATTATCCTTTTAATAACGATACCTTTGGGTAGAAAGGTCGTATAAACCAAAACCCGACTTTTCAGGAGAGCAGAAAATCTATTTTTTTTTACATAAAATTCATAACTTTTTTGATTTTGAAGTTATAAAAAAAATATCTATGAGAAAGGTTCTTACAATTTGCAAATGAAAAAGGTTAAATCATCAAAACCTATCTATCTTCTTTAGTTTCAAAGTTAGCTTGGAATTACGTCTACGAAAAAATCTATTGTTGGTTAATACACCCAATGAAAATGTACTTTAAAAAAACTGTATAGGTTGTATATTCATTTTTGGTATGCTTATAGTCACATTTACTGTCGTAAAAACCCATATATGTAGTTTTTTTTGTATTAAAAACCATTTATAATTATGATTATAAATGGTTTTTAATACAAAAAAAACTACATATATGGGTTTTTATTCTATATCAATTGAATTCTGACTAATAAACAATTCTGTTACTTCCAGAATTAGTAGGAACTCAATTATTATTATTCCAATACCCAATAATGGTCGATTCAAATAAAATAAAACTACCTGAAATACGAAATCAACCTTTATTAAGTAGTATAATACCTTATAATCAGCATTTACTATTATTTCAATAAAGGTACAACATACCTAACAGGTTTAACATTACTGAATTGAAAAATAATTGTAACAACTTAAACTGAAAAGCTAAATAAAAAAATCTACTTAGTCATAAAAAAACAAAAATTATTCAAACTTCTTCTAAAGTAATCAGGCATTTTAATCATTTATAAAATGATGACTTGATCGTTTTTTTAATTTTTGTACATATTTAAATGTACTTAATTCAATAAATTATTGAATTAAGCCTTTGTACTAAGGTTTACTTACTAAGTAATTTATTGAATTGCAACTAAATAAAATATAATAAAAAGGATCAAGCACTAAACGTAAATAACTTATGTACTAAAAAGTAACTTATGTACTAAAAGTAATTTATTTATGATATAATTTTGTATTCATAATTAGTTTAAAATTATTTATGAATTGTTACTGTAAATTATTTTAATTGTTATTATAAATTATTTTAAAACGAATTATGAGTTAAGAAACACATTTTCAAAAAATAAATTTAGGTGACAAAGAATACAATCATTTAGCATAGTCTTGTTTTTTACTAAATAATATTTTGCTACCGAACGAAATGTGACATTACGTAAATACGAAAAGTTATTATTCTTTTATAATAATAATTGTATTATTCAATTAGCTCTTCCTCGTCTTCTTCGTCGGTTAGCGTAAGAGAGTCAGCCGCATTTCCATGGGGTAAGTTAAAATAATCATGGTGGTACCTTTTTGGTATAATGCCAATATCACATAGACGTTTAAAATCTCTATATTTTACATCCGATATTTGCAATTTGTTTTTATAAAGTGCAGTTGGGGACATAATCATCACCTTTTCATGTGTATCATTGCTTACACCTTGTTCGGGTAATATCGCACGGCTTTTCGATCTTCCTTTACCTCTACCTTTACCTTTTTCTTTATTGCCAGATTTTTTAAATAATATTACTTTATCAGGTGACGTCTCTTCTTTCATAGAATATTTTATGTACATTTCATTTGGATTCTTTTTCTTCAACATAATAATTCGGATGTTTCGCATTTTCAGGGTTTTAGAAGTTTCATTTGTTATTGTCTCAGCAGTTATTTCATTCCAATTGAGAAAATCAGAATACTCCATTACATTAACATTATAAGGCCTAGGCTTTTTTGTTGCAGCCTCAATATATGATGGACATTGTGTTGGACTCCAGACAGTATTTTTTTAAACTTCACGTTCGATAGTTGCATGAACAGACATAATAAGGATAGGATAGTGAAGACGTATTCGTAGACGTGCTAAAAGTATTGTCACTATTACTGGTGGTTGAATCCATAATTATTGTTTGTGGTTTTTTGGCACGTTTTGCAGGTCGTTCAGAGTCAATGTCTTCTATAACGTCACTATCCGATAAAATACTCTGTTGTGAATGTTGTGATATATTGTGTGGCATATTAACTGCGGGCTCTACTTGTTGGGTTGAACTGAAAATTAGAAATGTTGAAAAAGTCAGGAAAATAGCTTAGATAAAAGTTACGGTTACTATAAAGGTCTAAATCATTTTGCAAAAAAATTTTTCGTGTTGAGTCCTTAAATATGTTTATTGTATTATTTTAAATTAAGCATAAAGTAAAATTAAAACACTATCTATCTGGCTACATTTTATAATTCTTTTCGTTATCATCACCGCAGAACCAAAATTTTATGCCATACAATATTGAACCTTATTTTTATAACAGTACGCGTTGTTTTAATAAGTGCTCGGGCCACGATTTTAATTTGCGATTAAAGGGTTTTAAAGCCATCCCTTAAAAATGTAAGTTGTAAATGCAGGTCTAATATTAGTAGCATGTCGTTTGAGGGAATAAAAGAAAATATTTTAGGCGAAGAAGGTCGTAAAAACCATTTCCTGCAAGATGACGAAGATTGTTTATAATTTTTGTTACTTCGTACTTGCTAGTTTATTATAAAGTATCATAGCTTGGAGGGTGTATAAACCTTTTCCTATAAAATTGTTGAGTTGTTAATACGGATCCAGCAAACGTTACATGTCAAATTGAAGGAATGAAAGAAAATATTTTAAGCTAAGAAGGTCGTAAAAACCATTTTCTGCAAGATGACGAAGATTGTTTATAATTTTTGTTACTTCGTACTTGCTATTCTATTATAAAGTATCATAGCTTGGAAGGTGTATAAACCATTTCCTATAAAATTGTTGATTCGTTAATGCGGATCCAGCAAAAGTTACATGTCAAATTGAAGGAATGAAAGAAAATATTATTTTAAACGCAAGGAAGCGTAAACAAACTGCAAACGATCAATGCCTTTTTAAATCAATACTAGGTCGTATATCTTAGTCCATTATAAATAATAGGTATCAATAGCAAAGGTAAATTATCAATTAGGTACTGTAAGTTTACATTTTAGATCTATATTAAGTCATAATTCATTATTTACCTATCGATAACACGAATTCATCTAATAATTGTTACCAAATAAGCTAACAGTGTTAAAAGGTAAAGTTGAAAAGGTACTCACGTTTTCACAGGTTTTAACCGTCGACTTTCGTACATTGCACTAAGCACTTGCCTCCGTCGAAGCATCCATGGTTCCTTTTTTAGTGTCTCCCCCCATTTTACAGAATTATTTAGTCACTACTTATTATTAATTTGTTGTAATAACAATAAAACTTGTAAACGAAACTTGTGACGAAACGCTCAGTGCGCGAACTCGCATCCAAGTAAACAAATTAATGCGCCGGTATCTGTCTATCCCACACGCTCTTCTGCTTGTCGCGCCAAATGCGAGCCTTGTGTGTTGGTCGTAAAGTGCATCTTGCAATGAACATGGTTTATACACCAACGTCGCGAACTGCCTTTGGATTTACAACGTCGAATTTAAACTATGTTTAGGTAATGCATTTAACACGTTAGGGCGTATAAACCATTTACAATTAACGACTATTTTTACGCCCTAAGTTAATATAAATTATGGTCAATACATCATAAAAAAACTACAAAAAAAAAAACATTCGGCTTTTACATTGAAAATTTACCTTTTTTAAGAGGCTATGACCGAAAATGTCTGTGTCGTATTAACCATTTTTGTGCGAATTTCTGCATTTCGTATATACAGATCGATAGAGAAAAAAAATCTGAGAAAAATGGTATATATAACTCAATTTGGCCAAAATGGTTTATACGACCTTTCTACCCAAAGGTATTATTACGTTCGTCGCTGCATTAATTGCTTTATAATTATTATGACCTACAATGTATTCAGTTGTTAGGAAGATTTGCGTTAAGTGTTTAGTTAAATGGATCTTGAGCATTGTATTTGAATGAGGGTTGAACTTTTTATTTTATTCGGTAAAATCACCGAAGATGAGGGTATATTGAAACAATATGTTTTGCTTGAAGATACACTTAATACGACGGTGGTTGGTGAACTTTAATCAGAGCGTTCGTGGTATTATTATAGCGGTGTTTATGTAAATATCATAATGCAAGCAAATATAAGTTTAGAAACTAGGCACACATTGTTGCCTAGCATAAGAATAGACTAAATACGTTCACAAATTTCTGATGAAACCGGATTAAGTGTACCTAAGTTATATTATTAAAAAAATGCGATGATTTTTGAATTATGGTGCATGATATTTTTGTGTCAATTAAGCAAATAAATCGCTTTTTTTAATGTTTAATAAGTGTTTTTTAGTTTTTAGATGAGAACTGTGATTCTTTGGATAACGAGGTTTGAGGAAGAAGGAAGTCTCAAGAGTCGAGCATGAATTGGCATAGCACCGCTTATAAGTCAGTCTCAATGAAGTTTTATGGTGAATGAATATGAAAACATTGGTTTTATACCAACTAGGCGTTTTGCTAGTGAATTCGATACCTACTTCACTGCGCACTGTTCGCCGCGTACTCCATGTCGAAGGAAAGAAGCGACAAAATTTAGTTTTTTTTAAACAAATTATTTATCATATAATAATATGCATTAATATGTATGTTTTTGTTTTGTTTGTTTTACAATTGCATTGAATTTCTTTATTTTATTATCGTGCTTACAAACTAAAATCAGTGCTTGAAATCTTTTAACTTGGATAAGATAAGGCGGTGGTATCTCGGGAATGTGTTGAATTCGTTTCTTATCTAGTCAACAATTAATAATTTGTTTTTCTTTTACCCTCACTGGGATAATACTTCTAAAATGTTAGTATATTGTTGTATTGTAAGTGACAATTTGTCTTAATGTGAATAAAGATATTTAAGCCGATCAAATAAATAATTTATATTATGTAAAAAATGTTTTAATTGTATTACAATATTATTATTTATTACTATTAAATTGATTGTTTTAACTATTAAAGGTATTCTATGTAAACATCATTGTATCATATTATTTAAATCAGTAGTTGGTTGGTTTTGAAACAGAGGATGTCCTGGCAATAGTAAATATTTAGCATTGTATTGTTGAGGTTAAGCTTCAATCCTCTTTTCCTAATGAAAACGAATAATTAAGCTATAGTCTCAATAATAATAGTTATCATATTATTATATAAAAATTAAAACTTATCTATCTTTTTTTATCTGCCTACTATTTAAATTAGTGTTGATAATATTTATTAAATCAATAAATTACTTTATTTCCAACATATTTTCTTTTTTAATGGTTGGGTATGAACAATATTAAAAAAGGATGCATAAAAACTTTTGTTTTTATTGTATACCTATTCTAAGATGCATACCTTTCGCGTAACTTACTATTCATTATTTGTTAACATGAGTCTAAGTTACCAAAAATACAAAAATAAACGTTGTGGAGCCGAGATTTGAACTCGCGTCTATTAGGATCCCGTTTTGGAGTGGCACTCTCTCACGAATCTGCCATGAGTTACGATAACTACAGTAACGAATTTTAAAGACTTAGTAGAATTTTTAAGGACTTTTGTAGTTATATCTAAGTGAAACGAGTAAGTATATATTTTTATCTTTGTGTGGCGTTGCCTTCACCTCGTAGTTAGACTGTATTGCCGCATTTACACATTCGTGCGAATCGCGAGGCGAATGGTGAGGCGAATAACGAACACGCATATGTAATGCCGCATTTACACATTCGTGCGAATTGCGAGGCGAATGGTGAGGCGAACAACGAACACGCATATGTAAACAGTACGCTCGCTATTCGCTTCGTGCCTCGCCTCGCGATTCGAGCGCTCGCGTTGGGAGCGGTTTTTCATGCCGCATTTACATATTCGTGCGAATCGCGAGGCGAATGGTGAGGCGAATAACGAACACGCATATGTAAACAGTACGCTCGCTATTCGCTTCGTGCCTCGCCTCGCGATTCGAGCGCTCGCGTTCGTATGCGAATGTCAAAATAATTCACTCCGCGAATGTGTGAACAGTAGTTCGCGACGGCACTCGTATACGAATGTTTCGTCGAATGTTCGTCGAGTGACGACGCGAATGGCGAACACGATTGTGTAAATGCGGTATCGGACGCGAATCAAAGGGCACGAATGGCGAACACGAAGTTACTGTTCACACATTCGCCTGCATTCAGTTGACAGCTAGCGCCCGACCCATTAATTAATTAATGGCCTGTTTTAATTTTTTATTTCTCCCTCGTCTGCGTCGATGGTTCTTTTTTACGCAGGATATCTATATAATTTTATAAACTCATTAGATGTAGCATGCATGCCGATATGATTTTCTTGTCCTCCATGTTCGTGTGCGAATGTCAAAATAATTCACTTCGCGAATGTGTGAACAGTAGTTCGCGACGGCACTCGTATACGAATGTTTCGTCGAATGTTCGTCGAGTGACGAGGCGAATGGCGAACACGATTGTGTAAATGCGGTATAAACAGTACGCTTCCTATTCGTCTCGTGCCTCGCCTCGCGATTCAAGCGCTCGCGTTGGGAGCGGTTTTTCATACCGCATTTACACAATCGTGTTCGCCATTCGCGTCGTCACTCGACGAACATTCGACGAAACATTCGTATACGAGTGCCGTCGCGAACTACTGTTCACACATTCGCGGAGTGAATTATTTTGACATTCGCATACGAACGCGAGCGCTCGAATCGCGAGGCGAGGCACGAAGCGAATAGCGAGCGTACTGTTTACATATGCGTGTTCGTTATTCGCCTCACCATTCGCCTCGCGATTCGCACGAATGTGATACCGCATTTACACAATCGTGTTCGCCATTCGCCTCGTCACTCGCCGAACATTCGACGAAACATTCGTATACGATTGCCGTCGCGAACTACTGTTCACACATTCGCGGAGTGAATTATTTTGACATTCGCACACGAACATGGAGGACGTGAAAATAATTGCAGCATGCATGCTACATCTAATGAGTTTATAAAATTATATAGATATCCTGCGTAAAAAAGAACCGTCGATGCAGACGATGGAGAAAAAAAAATGTAAACAGGCCCTTAATGAATTAATGGATCGGGCGCTAGCTGTCAACTGGATGCAGGCGAATGTGTGAACAGTAACTTCGTGTTCGCCATTCGTGCCCTTTGATTCGCGTCCGAAAAACCGCTCCCAACGCGAGCGCTCGAATCGCGAGGCGAGGCACGAAGCGAATAGCGAGCGTACTGACTACATATGCGTGTTCGTTATTCGCCTCACCATTCGCCTCGCGATTCGCACGAATGTGTAAATGCGGCATGTAATACCGCATTTACACAATCGTGTTCGCCATTCGCGTCGTCACTCGACGAACATTCGACGAAACATTCGTATACGAGTGCCGTCGCGAACTACTGTTCACACATTCGCGGAGTGAATTATTTTGACATTCGCATACGAACGCGAGCGCTCGAATCGCGAGGCGAGGCACGAAGCGAATAGCGAGCGTACTGTTTACATATGCGTGTTCGTTATTCGCCTCACCATTCGCCTCGCGATACGCACGAATGTGTAAATGCGGCATAAATGCGGCATGAGACGCGAATCAAAGGGAACGAATGGCGAACACGAACTTACTGTTTACACATTCGCCTGCATTCAGTTGACAGCTAGCGCCCGACCCAACAGGACGTGACAACAAAATGGAGTGGAGTGAAGAGCTAATTATAGAATTCCTAGAACTTTATCAGAAGGAAGAGCTCATTTGGAAACCAAAACAATTCAATAATAAAAAATAGACAAACAATGCATGGAACCGTATATCAACTAGTTTAAGGAATTGCCAATCAGCAAATTAAATTAAAGAAGAATTCATTAATAGCCTGTTTTCATTATTTTTTTTATCCATCGTCTGCGTCAACGGTTCTTTTTTACGCAGGTAATCTATTTAATTTAATAAACGCATAAGATGTAGCGTGCATGCCGCAATAATTTTCACGTCCTCCATGTTCGTGTGCGAATGTCAAAATAAATCACTCCGCGAATGTGTGAACAGTAGTTCGCGACGGCACTCGTATAATACCGCATTTACACAATCGTGTTCGCCATTCGCGTCGTCACTCGACGAACATTCGACGAAACATTCGTATACGAGTGCCGTCGCGAACTACTGTTCACACATTCGCGGAGTGAATTATTTTGACATTCGCATACGAACGCGAGCGCTCGAATCACGAGGCGAGGCACGAAGCGAATAGCGAGCGTACTGTTTACATATACGTGTTCGTTATTCGCCTCGCCATTCGCCTCGCGATTCGCACGAATGTGTAATACCGCATTTACACAATCGTGTTCGCCATTCGCCTCGTCACTCCGACGAACATTCGACGAAACATTCGTATACGAGTGCCGTCGCGAACTACTGTTCACACATTCGCGGAATGAATTATTTTGACATTCGCACACGAACATGGAGGACGTGATAATAATTGCAGCATGCATGCTACATCTAATGAGTTTATTAAATTATATAGATATCCTGCGTAAAAAAGAACCATCGACGCAGACGAGGGAGAAAAAAATAATTAAAACAGGCCATTAATGAATTAATGGGTCGGGCGCTAGCTGTCAACTGAATGCAGGCGAATGTGTGAACAGTAACTTCGTGTTCGCCATTCGTGCCCTTTGATTCGCGTCCGAAAAACCGCTCCCAACGCGAGCGCTCGAATCGCGAGGCGAGTCACGAAGCGAATAGCGAGCGTACTGTTTACATATGCGTGTTCGTTGTTCGCCTCACCATTCGCCTCGCGATTCGCACGAATGTGTAAATGCGGCATAAAGAATGTTTCGTCGAATGTTCGTCCAGTGACGAGGCGAATGGCGAACAAATAAATAAATAAATAAAAAAGCTTTTTATTAATTCCTTACTAGGTTGAAGTTGCATCATGTTTATACAACATCGCTTTAAATTATGTAAGTATGTTAGTAAAATGTAAATATAAAAACTTAACTTAATATTTGTTAGTATTGTGTGTTAGTATTGCCGTTGTCTGTCTCTATTTCAGTGTAAGGACCGCCTGAGGCGGTAAAAGCCTCCTCCAAATGCTTCCATTTATCGCGAAGTCTAGCTGTCCTGGCCCAAAGGTTGCCAGCAGTTTTGACAATTTCGTCTCTCCACCTTTTAAAAGGCCTGCCTCTTCTCCTTTTAACAGATCTGGGGGTCCAGTTTGTTATGATCTGGGCCCATCGTTGTGGTTCCAGCCTCTGGATGTGTCCTGCCCATCCCCATTTGAGTTTGAGTATCAGCTTTATCACGTCTTTAGATCTTGTTGCTTTCCTTATCAGCGAGGTTTTCACTCGGTCTCTTAGTTTTATATTCATGAAACTTCGTTCAAGTCCTCTCTGACAAGTCCTAATTTTCATTTGTTGTCTCTTTGTTAAGGACCAAGTTTGACACGCGTAAGTGAGGCAAGGTATTAAGCAGGTACTCATAGCTTTAGCTTTCAGCCTTGGTGGAAAAGAATTTTTAAAAATTTCTTTCATGGCCCAGTATTTATTCCATGTGTTTTTTATTCTGGTATTTATTTCCTTTTCGCTACAATCCTTAAATGATATGACATGGCCGAGATAGGTGTAGTCTTCCACGTATTGAATTGGTATTGAGTTGCAGGAAATAGGAACATGTTCTTTATTTGTCATTACTTTTGTTTTATCTTTGTTTATCTCGAGGCCAATATTTTTGCTATATATACTGAGGGTTTCCATCATCGCTTGCAACTCCGCTGGATCTTCAGAAAATATGACGATATCGTCCGCGAATCTAAGATGCGTTAAATATTTTCCGTCTATCCTGATGCCCATATTTTGCCAGTCTAGTTTCCTGAAGATATTTTCCAATACTGCGATGAAAAGCTTTGGGGAGAGTGGGTCACCCTGTTTAACACCTCGTGCTATCTTAAATAATGGGCCTGCAACTTCGCTTTTCACTCGAGCCGTGCTGTTTTTGTATATTTCCTTAATGAGCTCTATATATTCAGTGTTGACACCTTGTTCCGTTAGTGTCTGCCAAATAGAATAGTGTGATATAGAGTCGAATGCCTTTGAATAATCTATAAAGGCAATGTATAGACGTTTGTCGTACTCTATGTATTTCTCTATTATCTGCTTCAGAGTGTGGATGTGGTCAACTGTTGAGTACTTCCCACGGAACCCGGCCTGCTCAACTGGTTGATTCTCATCTATCACTTTCGTTATTCTTCGAAGCAGAGTCGACGTGAAAACTTTGTACAAACAAGGCATCAAGCTAATAGGTCTGTAGTTTGAAATCAATTTTGGATCTCCTTTTTTGTATAGTAGTACTATTTCTGAACACGTCCATTGTACGGGAATTTTTTTATGTTTTAAAATTAAGTTAAACAATCTAGTGAGGGGGCGATTAATTTATCTATTCCTGCGATGATTATGTCGTTAGTCATGCCGTCTGGGCCGGGGCTTTTCTCTGTCTTTAACTTTCTGATGGATAATTCCACTTCGTTTTCTAAGAAAGGTGGCACTGAGTCGTCGTTGCCAGCCCAGTTTATGGTATTTGCATGGCGAACACGATTGTGTAAATGCGGTATTATGCGGGCTCTACGTTCGCTCGCGAACCGCGTCCATCATTCACGGCCGCGGTTCGCGCATGGACACGACGCGAAAAATATAGCCCTCTACACTCGCAACCTTTCGCGCATTTACGTTCGCGCATTTGACTAAAATGCACGTGGTACCGCATTTACACAATCGTGTTCGCCATTCGCGTCGTCACTCGACGAACATTCGACGAAACATTCGTATACGAGTGCCGTCGCGAACTACTGTTCACACATTCGCGGAGTGAATTATTTTGACATTCGCATACGAACGCGAGCGCTCGAATCGCGAGGCGAGGCACGAAGCGAATAGCGAGCGTACTGTTTACATATGCGTGTTCGTTATTCGCCTCACCATTCGCCTCGCGATTCGCACGAATGTGTAAATGCGGCATGGAAGTTGCTGCTGCTGTTTTTATGTCCTTCATGTTGGGCTTGCCAAAGCACGGGTTCTGCTTGATAGCACTCCAGGAACACTAATTCGTGATCGTTGCTCTACTGGGTGCTCATTTTAACGTCCGCTTGCTACTGCATCTCGCATACAACTGTGAACACAGCGCGAGTGTGGATGCGTTCGCGTTCATCATGCCGCATTTACACATTCGTGCGAATCGCGAAGCGAATGGTGAGCCGAATAACGAACACGCATATGTAATGCCGCATTTACACATTCGTGCGAATCGCGAGGCAAATGGTGAGGCGAACAACGAACACGCATATGTAAACAGTACGCTCGCTATTCGCTTCGTGCCTCGCCTCGCGATTCGATCGCTCGCTTTGGGAGCGATTTTTCGAACGCGAATCAAAGGGCACGAATGGCGAACACGAAGTTACTGTTCACACATTCGCCTGCATTCAGTTGACAGCTAGCGCCCGACCCATTAATTCATTAATGGCCTGTTTTAATTTATTTTTTCTACGTCGTCTGCGTCGACGGTTCTTTTTTACGCAGGATATCTATATAATTTTATAAACTCATTAGATGTAGGATGCATGCCGATATGATTTTCACGTCCTCCATGTTCGTGTGCGAATATCAAAATAATTCACTCCGCGAATGTGTGAACAGTAGTTCGCGACGGCACTCGTATACGAATGTTTCGTCGAATGTTCGGCGAGTGGCGAGGCGAATGGCGAGGCGAATGGCGAACACGATTGTGTAAATGCGGTATAAACAGTACGCTTCCTATTCGTCTCGTGCCTCGCCTCGCGATTCGAGCGCTCGCGTTGGGAGCGGTTTTTCAGACGCGAATCAAAGGGAACGAATGGCGAACACGAACTTACTGTTTACACATTCGCCTGCATTCAGTTGACAGCTAGCGCCCGACCCAACAGGACGTGAAAACAAAATGGAGTAGAGTGAAGAGCTAATTATAGAATTCCTAGAACTTTATCTGAAGGAAGAGCTCATTTGGCAACCAAAACAATTCAATCATAAAAAAATAGACAAACGATGCATGGAACCGTATATCAACTAGTTTAAGGGATTGCCAGCAAATTAAATTAAAGAAGAATTCAACGCAAGCGCTCGAATCGCGAGGCGAGGCACGAGACGAATAGGAAGCGTACTGTTTACATATGCGTGTTCGTTATTCACCTCACCATTCGCTTCGCGATTCGCACGAATGTGTAATACCGCATTTACACAATCGTGTTCGCCATTCGCCTCGTCACTCGACGAACATTCGACGAAACATTCGTATACGGGTGCCGTCGCGAACTACTGTTCACACATTCGCGGACTAAATTATTTTGACATTCGCACACGAACATGGAGGACGTAAAAATAATTGCAGCATGCATGCTACATCTAATGAGTTTATAAAATTATATAGATATCCTGCGTAAAAAAGAACCGTCGACGCAGACGATGAAGAAAAAAAAAAATTAAACAGGCCATTAAAGAATTAATGGGTCGGGCGCTAGCTGAAAACTGAATGCAGGCGAATGTGTGAACAGTAACTTCGTGTTCGCCATTCGTGCCCTTTGATTCACGTCCGAAAAACCGCTCCCAACGCGAGCGCTCGAATCGCGAGGCGAGGCACGAAGCGAATAGCGAGCGTACTGTTTACATATGCGTGTTCGTTATTCGCCTCACCATTCGCCTCGCGATTCGCACGAATGTGTAAATGCGGCAGATGAACGCGAACGCATCCACACTCGCGCTGTGTTCACAGTTGTATGCGAGATGCAGTAGCAAGCGGACGTTAAAATGAGCACCCAGTGGAGCAACGATCGCGAGTTAGTGTTCCTGGAGTGCTATCAAGCAGAACCCGTGCTTTGGCAAGCCCAACATGAAGGACATAAAAACAGCAGCAGCAACTTCCACGTGCATTTTAGTCAAATGCGCGAACGTAAATGCGCGAAAGGTTGCGAGTGTAGAGGGCTATATTTTTCGCGTCGTGTCCATGCGCGAACCGCGGGGCCGTGAATGATGGCCGCGGCTCGCGAGCGAACGTAGAGCCCGCATAATACCGCATTTACACAATCGTGTTCGCCATTCGCCTCGTCACTGGACGAACATTCGACGAAACATTCGTATACGAGTGCCGTCGCGAACTACTGTTCACACATTCACGGAGTGAATTATTTTGACATTCGCACACGAACATGGAGGACGTGAACATAATTGCAGCATGCATGCTACATCTAATGAGTTTATAAAATTATATAGATATCCTGCGTAAAAAAGAACCGTCGACGCAGGGAGAAAAAAAAAATTAAACAGGCCATTAATGAATTAATGGGTCGGGCGCTAGCTGTCAACTGGATGCAGGCGAATGTGTGAACAGTAACTTCGTGTTCGCCATTCGTGCCCTTTGATTCGCGTCCGAAAAACCGCTCCCAACGCGAGCGCTCGAATCGCGAGGCGAGGCACGAAGCGAATAGCGAGCGTACTGTTTACATATGCGTGTTCGTTATTCGCCTCACCATTCGCCTCGCGATTCGCACGAATGTGTAAATGCGGCATAGAATTAAACCTGGAGCCTTTAACTCTCCGGTCAAGCTGTTATACCGCTGTGCCAATCTGTTACTTAGCGTTGCTGTGAAAATCATCGATATATTTATAAATCATCCATCGCATCATTCATGTCGGTCGTGCTGTTTATATTATATAATAGATAACAGGTTCACTCACACTGGCTGGCTCTTTCCTCAAAAGACCATTTCAGACATCAGTCTACATGGTCTTCACATGATCTAACCAAGATTTTGTCTGGACTTTAAAATAGACTGTGACCTCTGAGTTTGTTTCGGCGTTTCTTCTCAGAGTAGTTAGACAGAAAACGCCGACCTCATCTAGTTTTAAAAATATGATCGATATTTAAAAGTGTTTGTACAAACCAACTTACAGAAATAAATCATTTATCATTTATTTACACATTCGTGCTGTTTGTCGCTAAGGAGTTCGGTAACGAACTTACTTTGTTACTTACTTTGCTGTATGTCCCATATCTTGAAAACTACTGAACCGATTTTGATGAAACTTACACTTTTCTCTAAGTTAAGAAATACTTAAGCCAATAAAAAAGAATGATAACGATCGAATGATTTGTTTCGGAGAAATGCTGGACAAACATACATAAATACAAACATACACTTTATGAGGCACACATGTTTAGAAGCCCACATAGTATAAAACTTATATTCTGGCAAACAAATACATTTCATTTCATTTCAACATACTTATGTGAATATTGAGCAATTCAAACAATATTACATGCATAATACACACGTATCGAATTGATAACCTCCATTTTTCTGAAGCCGGTTAAAATAGACACACAGAAGTATTCCTCTACAACACACGGGCTGGAGATTCATGTTATGTGATTTCTGCCCCTGCAGTTTCGCATTATTGTTTTTCTTTTATAAGCTTTTCTTTAACTTGCTTTGTTATTTTGGTCAAATCTTGCAACTGAAGTTTAAAACAGTTATCCCCATCTAATTGAGATGAGATTTTGCTTACTCGTGGATGACAATGCACGGTAAGCCAAAAATAATGTCTAAAAAAATGCTTTTTTTATTATTATCTTTGGTTACAGTCGGGAACAGCTGTTACCTGACCCATCCTAAAAACGAAAGAATTTGAACCCTCTGCTTCTAACATTAAGGGTTATTCAATTTGTATGAGGTTATCAGACTAGCGCTACTCGATGAACAAATACAATAATAATACAAATACGCAAATTTGATCTTTAAATACTTGTTATTTACCTACTTGTTGTTACGATTATATTTTTATTCTGTAAGACTATAAGTTTATCAGAGTATTGTAATATAATATATATGGTAATATGTCATTGCTACTAATAGCTTATTTATAACCGACATTCCAAAAGGCAGGAGATTTTATTGTTTTTTTTTTCACCGATTTCTCCCTCAATTGTGGACCGATTTGGAAAATTCTTTTGTTTTTTGAAAGAGTATAAACAATTAACATGTAATAAATATTTGATTTTATTTCATACATATTCATAGTGGTGGTCAGAGTATAACGAGCACCGCCGCTTATGTACTTTGTGGTAAAACCGTGGTCATAAGCTATATTTCAGAATGTATTATTTTGTTACGGTAGGTGGCATACGTCATTTGTTCATTTAATACCCGATACGTGGTGATATGATAGTGGTGTGATATGACGTGTCATTCCGACCCTTTTGTAGTTACATTTACATTATTTATTCATGATTAAAACAGGCCGAATCAGTTCCAAAACCGAATCGGGGCACCCCGACCTCACGTAATCTTTTGGCTGCTACCCCTAGAATGTATATAAAACCAGAGGTGCGAAGGGAGAGCAATCCCCACCCGCTGTAACATAGCATAGGCACCCGCCGTGCGAGCCGTAGCGGCTATCCTTTATTACGTAATGGCGAAGGGGTTGCACTTTCTGCAGTAGCGGAGACGACGCAGAAGTACCTTTAAAGTGTTTTAAATACTGTTTATTGCGTTGTTTTTGTGTACATAACCTCAAAACTTGAATATTATGAAAACTATTTATTTGCTAGGTTTAGGGGGGAAAGGGGGTATTCCCTAGTTGCCCCCCTCCCCCTTAAAAACCTCAAAATCGCTATCCTGGATATTAAGTATTTTCCTCAAAATGGCATACATTGTGGGGAAACCTGGACTTATAGTTAGTATAAGTTTGTGTATGCTCCATTGATGTAATTGCAGCGTGGCGTTCCACTTCCAGTGCGAAAATAAACGAATAAATAACTGAATTATATAATATATGCCTACCTTGAACAAGTCCTTCTAGTTCGATAAGCTCTTACTTACCGAATAACACTTACCTATTGCAGTAGGTTCAAAATCGTCTAACTTTTAGTGGGTCAGCAAACGGCAGGGTGGGTCAGGTAACAGCTGTTACCGACTATACATGCCACCTTGGATTATCGCATCAACTCCAGCACCTGTAGCCAAGTTGACAATCTACAATCGATAACGCCAGTAGAAAACGAATCAATTAATGGGAATGACACATCTGAACGTTAAGTCACGTGGTCAGACCAAACAAATAGAAAGCGTTAACGATTGTAGAAAGTGATTCGATATGAAAAGTTTGTAACTTGGGAGCTGATAGAACAGTGGCTAAGAAGTACAGATTATTGAATTGATTGATTACAAAGCCGAGACGTGGACACTCACGGTACGACTGGTCCATCAACTTAAGGTCGCTCAGTGTGCTCATTGAGCTATGCTTGGAGTCTCTCTGAGGGATCGAATCCGGAACGAGGTGATCCGGCAGAGAACCATAGTTAGCAATAGTCCGGTCAAAATAGACATACCCCTTGCATACATTCCAAAGAAGCTAAAAAGTACATGAACGTTAGGGATACCATTATAATGAAATTGTGAAAAAGCCTTATCGATTCCATGTGTGCTAATTTTTTATTCAAGGTTGAGCTCAAAAATCTGTTTTTTAAGTTATGATTTTGTTGCAATTTGTGATCATAGTTCTTTTTGTATCGTCTTTATTTTTTGTACTAAATCTGTGCGTATGGTAATTTAGGCTAGTTAAATTATGTTTTTATACTCAAGATATAAGAGAGCCGTTTAACATTTAAATTGACGTTTTCGAAATATACCCCACTTGCAGTGCTTTTCACAACAAAATAAAAGAATTAATATGAAATTATTTTGGATCATATCTCGAAAACTAATGAACCGCCCTATTGATTTGAGCTTGTATTATAAGGGTTTTGTATTCGTTATACAAACCATTTTATTACTACACGGTCAAAATAACTGTGCTATCTTAATAACTCAAAACTTTGTAGAAAAAATCTTGGTTAAAATGTACCGAGTCATTATTGTCGAGTTTTTGTTCCTTGCCTTACAGTATTTCTTCAATATCTCTTAAATGCGTTCACCGATTTTCACAATTCAAACGGATTATCGGTTTTACAACTATACCTTTAATAATTAAAATATAGCCTTAAGCAAAAAAACATGTTTTCAAATAACGTAATTATACAACAACCTCAACTTTATTCTAAAATTTCCTTACAAATTATTTTTTACCAGTCTATAATGATTGAATTAGGATACTAATACGATTCTAAAGCTAATTAGAACAAGATATTACATTAGAATTGGAATCTAGTTAGACTTAGAACATTTCTTAACACTTACAGATTGCTAGATATTTGGCTATTAGGCGAATCCCCGTCGTGGCCTACTCGCTACTTGTGTCCGCGGAATGCGATAAGGCGCCTATTGTATATATTTTATTTAGTTATGATTTTCCTTTTTGTTTGTTAAATCTGGTGTACAATAAAGTCAAAGTCAAATATATTTATTTCAACTAGGCCATTATGCGGCACTTTTGACCGTCAAACATTATTAAATCTAAATTAAAAATGTACAAGGAATAAAAATCGACTCTACCATGCATTCGGAAAGTAGCTTGTTATGGAGAAGAACGCACAAGAAACTCCATAAAGCAACAACGCTCCATAACGCACAAGAAACTCCAAAGTATACTTATATAAATAAATAGGCTACTTTTTGACTAGTCGACACCCAAGCAGGCGGAGCCGTGGGAAGAAGCCAGTGATTTTATAAATATTAGCGCATGTGCACTTCTATCCCTAAACATTACAGCAGTAATAAAAGTAAATCCTTTAACAATGTTCTTGAATTTATTGACAGTATTTATTGTTTCCTTTGAATATTTATCGTTTTGTCTTAGTATCCTAAACTTATTGTTTTATTTGACAACCAATGGCCCTCGTGCCAAAAATAAACTGGGGCCCTAGGTGAACCGTTTAGGTTTGTTCAAGTAAAAATATAATTTATTTATATATAAAGCTATTTATTTATAAAGCTCGTGCTCGAAAAATATTAAGAGAATATTGCTTTGATACATAATACACAATATTTCTTTGAAATAATGGTGATATAATGGATACAATACCTTGCTAGGGTTCCGTACTCCGTACCTGAAGGGTTCAAACGGAACCCTATTGCTGTCAGTCACGTGTCCGTCTGTCTGTCCATCGTCTGTCACAAAATTTTGTTCCGAAACATTTTTTAACTTCCCTTTGACCTATGAACTTGAATTTGGTGATAATGTTTATTATTACGTATATTTTACGAACAAGTACCAATATATTCTACATTTGGTACGACATGCGACATCTTAAATGTTCGAAGTTCGACTCGCACTTGGCCGGTTCTTTTTCGTCCAAGATTGGGCCCAGAGGCGGGGTCTATATCATTTGCTACACCTGCTACGTAGCGAATCCGATCCTGTCCAATGACATAAGCGAGACTAAAGAACTGCAATTGATTTTATATACTGCCTAGCTTCTGCCAGCGGCTTCGTCCGTGTGAATTTCGAAAATCATTCGAAGGGAACATATTCCCGGGATAAAAAGTTTCTTCCAGATCCGTTCAGTAGTTTTCGTGTAAAAGAGTAAAGGTTGATCCACACATATCAGGGCCGTGCCAGGGACGTGGACGGACCGTCAGGGGCTCAAAAAAATATCGTTGGGTACATTTTATATGCACTCGTTCACACACGTCCGTGCACGGGCCTGGGCACGTCCCGTGCACGGACGTGTGTGAACGAGTTCATATAAAATGTACGTACTAATATTTTTTTGAGCTCCTAACGGGGCACGGTCTGTCCATGTCCCGTGCACGTCCCGGGCACGGCCCTGATGTGTGGATAGACCTTAAGAAACATACTAACACACTTTACTTGAAAGTTATGAGCTTCGAAAGTTCCATATTTTAACACTAATTTTAACGCATCTTTGGGCGCAAATAAGTACCATAAGAAGAAGGAAAATTGAAAAACGGCCTCCATACAGGGATAGATTAGTAGTTTAACAATGCTCTCAATCAAATTTTGAACAGATACATTCAGTCGTTTTTTCATGATATCCAGACACCCAAAGGTCTGTTTATAAAATTTCGCGCGCTCGTTTTTGTTCTAAATCATCATCCATTTCGCTACAAATTTGCAAAAGTGTGTATTCATACGCGTACTAGCTTCTTACTGCTCATAACAGCATCTATCTGTTTCGCACGTGTTGTCGGTTGATATAGCACGCATTTTAACCCCGCGCACAAAATAGTTCGTGCCGTCGACCTAGTGTACCCTTAAGAGTTGATTTTCTTAAATATTTTGTATTTTTGTTATTGTAAGTAAATTGTTCTTGTTTTGATGTTGTTGCAAAAAAATATTATTCAGGTACAAAGAGGAACTAAAATTTATAATTAAGTTGATTATTAGTCAAATTTTATTATTGAACTAAACGTTTGCTTACTTATTTTTTTTATTTTGGATTTAACTGTTTTTTTTCGTTTTTACTGATTTTCTACTTGTTTTGGTATTCGTTTAAACCATGGTATCCGTTCGGAATACAAAAGAAATATGATTTTCAACAAATTCCAGTGGTATTAGTTTTTGGTATTAGAACGGAATAAATCGTTGTGGCGTGGCGTGGCGCCTTTTGACGCAGTTGATTGGATACATAACGTTAATTGGATACAAAGTTGTTATGACGTAGGTTGGAACAGAGTCGTTTAATTGGTGGATCCTGCGCCACGACACGCCACGACACGTGTGTTTCCGTCTTAAGTAAGTAGCCATAACATAATGTTTTATAATTAATCTCGTGTTGTTTCAGGATTGAAGTGGTGTGTGGACGTCAAAAAGCCTCGTTATGCTAATTAGCAATCTGCTCATATGGAACTCATTGAACGTGGTAACTTTCCTATAGATTTATTTTACTTTTAGTAGACTTACAGTAGTCACACACAGCGGATCTTTGTTTCTCTGAAGTTGGCACTGCGAAACAATGCGCAAGAAACAGTTTGTCATCGACAGAGCCATTGTATACCTAGACGGAACATATTTATGAAGGAATTTTAGTATTGGTATTTTCTTTCGGACTAACAGATAACGTCATAAGCAAAAAATCTCTTTTTGCTTATGGCGTGATATACTTTTGTCTCTGCCATCTTTTGTACCAGTATGGCCGAGCATGCTATAATAGAAGATACTTATTTAAAGACATATATCAATACTAGATCTGTGCCAATGTCATATCGATATTGTATCGAGTGTAGGTTTTGCCCCGATCCACAAATTTGCTCAATTAATAATCTGTCAGAATCGTCCCTGACTGGGGGATTTTTTTACGATTTCTTTAGAGATTCTTTATTTTTTGATTTTTATTTGTTTCGGCTCTGGGTGTTTGTGTTAGGTCATGTAATATCGGCAGTTTCTCAATTCCGATATTGATTTCCGATATTAGATCTCAATATCGGAATTCCGATATTTATATTGGAATTCCGATATTTATATCGGAATTTAACACTTTCGTTAAAAATCGCATTTTTTTTGTTAATAGCCCAAATTCGGTATAAGGCTGGATTGAGTACAATAAAAAACACGTTTATCTCTAATCACTAGTAACTGTTGTGGTATTCATTCCAAATCTCTTACTCTAACGTTTTATAACACACTTTACAAATTTCATGTTCATAACTTTTGAAATTGTATCAACTTATGTTACTCATTTTTATGTACGAGTATTTTAGTAATTTAGAAGACATGTCGGGACGAAGGAAAACGGGCGTCAGCTTTTTAGTTTTGAATCGGGACTGAACTTGAAAAGTCCGTTAACTACTGAGTACTATATAATACCAAGTGTATTATCTATTCTGAAAACTCTTAAAAACTGTGAATTTCCAGCTTGTGTAAGAGATGTTACTTTCTGAAGTGCTCCAATTAAATATATTGTGTGTGGTTCCCTAAAGAGTGCATTATTTCCTGGACCTTACCCTCAACGGTCATCTCTTGGCATCAAAGGCCTCGCTGTTTGGCGTATTGAGTCATAGCCGGCCTCCACACCCCGTGATGCCTATGTACTTACCCATTTGCCTGTCTAACCGTCCTGCTACCTATTCTACTGCCTACCTGCCCGATTGCCTGCCTTGACCATTGACTCTTGCTGCCTGATCACCTTCATAGCGACCCTGACTGTTTGTTGTTGTTGTTTTTGTGTAGAAATCCATACATATCTGATCTTCTACCGTTAGTTTTGAAGGTTCTGCGATCTCCTCCACTTCCCAAAATTTGTGTATCTCCTCTATGTTATTAAGAACCACATTACAGTGGTATGTTTGTACGTTACCACATAGTAACCATCCCAGCTGTGTTTGCTGTGCCATCGGCTGTTGGGCCTGTTCTCCTTTTATAATTCCACCTAGCATAATGTTAGTATAAATATCCGCCCCGAAAAGCAGGTCAACTGGTCGACTTTTGTAAAATTCCGGGTCGGCTAAATTAATGTTTTGTATGTAACTCCAGTTTGGCTTAGTAAATGTTTGGTTAGGCAAACTTTTGATAAGTTCGTTCATGATGAGGACATCTGATCCGAATTCAAAATTGTTGTACGTAGAGGCACACTCTAAACTCATCATCCCCTTACATCTGTTTTCCTGTTGCCCCACTCCAAAGATGACTCCTTTACATCGCCGTCTCTGAATCCCTAACATCTCAGCAGCTCCCTCAGTTATTAAGGATATCTGGGACCCTTGGTCGATCAGCGCACGCATGGTTTGGTAAGTTCCATCCACACCTTTAACCTTCACCAGAGCCGTAGCTAGAAGTATCTCCCCTTTTTCATCTTGGAAAGTATTTACGATGCCCGTCACGGGTTAATTGCGCGTTCCATTATGTTTCGTGTTGTCAGCGTTCGCTAATTTCGCAAATGCGTCATGTAGAATTGTGTTATGTTGATCTTGGCATTTTCGACATGTTAAGTTGGAGTTGCATTGATTTCCGAAATGGCTAAATAGACAATTTGTGCAAAGTTTTAATTTGGTTGCAGTTTTTGCCTTTCGTCGTCACTCATTTTTAAATATGTTTTGCAATTATAAATGCCGTGTTGATTATTACAAAGTGGGCATTTTATGTTGGACACGTGCATCGATTTCGCAACTGCTCTATTTCCGTTGCTTTGGTTGTTTTTAGTTTGGTTGCTCGAGATGTTGTAATTATTTCTTCTATGGTTAGATGTTTGATGTTGATAATTGTTTTGATGAGAAATTTTCGCTGTCGCTGTCTTTTCGTCGAACCGTTTCCAGAGATGTAAATTTTGTTTCCAGAAATTCTAGGAACTCTGCGAGTATAGGAAGTTCTTTCGAATTCTTCAGCGACTCTATGTAGTCGGTGTATGTTTCTGTGTCGAGCTTTTGACCTAGAACGTGTACGATCATAGGGTCCCACGATGTAGTGTCAACTCCTAAGTTTTTGATGGCATTAAGACATTCCAGCGTGGTGTCATGCATCCGCTTAATCTGTTGTAAAGATTGTTGTTGTATGTTGGGCAGGCCTAGTAGAATGTTCATATGAGACGAGAATATTAATTTTTTGTTGTCATACCGATGGGTGAGGATATCCCAGCACGCCAAATAGTTATCAGTACTTATCGACAGATGTTGGATTAGTTTCTCGGCTTCTCCTCGAACCTTACCCTTTAGATACTGCATCTTTTGACCGCTTGATAGCGAAGGATTGTTATGAATGACCTGCGTAAATAGGTCTCTAAAGGACACCCATTGGTTGTAGTTCCCGTAAAAGTTCGGTATCTCCAGTTGAGGTGTTGACTTTTCCCTGTGCGCGACTGACCACATTTTCGTATTAATAGCCCTTTTCAGGTTCTTGAATATGTTCTCATACTTATGTTACATGTTGTTGTATTGGTCGTTGTCTCCCTCTAGTTCGGTCTCGATCTCCCAATGAAGCTGGTCGATAGCTGACCATCTAGCCTGTAGTGACCTCAATGCGTCCTCAAATTCCCACTTATCGGAGATAGAGTCCACGTCCATGTTTGCGGTGGTACGCACAAATGCTTTAAAATTAGCATACTGTTTTTTCAATAAATCGTCTAGCTTACTGTTAGGCTCCCTGTTCGACACCTGAGATGGTCGGTCGTTCAGCTGCCTTGAGACAGTTGGTCCCGCCTCCTCACATGTTTCCTCCTCTGCGCGCATACTCGGCGTCGCCGGAGATCTGTCTCGAACTGTTGTTTGCTCACCTATTGAAAGGCTTCCTGTCTTCATGAACCGAAGCTGATACTGTTGGTTGATCAGGGCCTTGGTTGACTCATACACCGTCCTTGTTTTCTCATATTCTCCGTCGGTAAAATAAGGATCAGTCTTACTTACCTCCATGTTTATTCGCTCATGATTACCTTGGTAATCATTCCAATAGTTCTCCAAAGTGTTAAGCTTACGCTTAAAATACTCTACTGTTTTCCTATCAGCACTATCCTTTTTCAAGTTAATGCCAAGTTTTATGATGCTATTATAGATCATTGATTGCGTTTCAATGAGGTCCGACATTGTTATAGGATGTTGAATACTGTCCTTATTGACTATAAATAAGGAAATTTATTACTTGTTTTCTCCGCTGTTGGTACTCAGCCTTTGCTGCTGCTCCACTGTTCAGCTCCAATGTTCTCTCCGACCGCCTCACAACGTACACACACTGTTATTTGTTACGATAGTTCAGGTCACGCACACCAAAATTCCGAATTTCCGAAATTACGCGACGCGTGATCCGGCTCGAAGGACCAAAAATTATGTCGGGGTACTTCGCGAGGTGTCGGTGTTTTAGAGGTGAAACAAGGTTTACATGAAACACTATTTATTTCTTTACACTCTAATGTTCTTAATGACTAAAATGTTACGAAATGTTAATGAAATGTTTGAATACACCCGGCTAACGCGGTAGACAAAAGTGCACTGATTATAATATAATTAAACTAGGTTAACGCGTCAGGCCGATATTGCAAAGTAAGGTGTTCGGTGAAAACACCGAACACAATCTTCGGAAGTGGCAGTCTAATAACGTACAAATACTACAGGTAGTCACTACGACCAAAAATCCATCTTCCAATCAAACGACAGCACATACAGAGACCCGTAGCACAGTCAGCTTAAGTATTGACGAACCCAGTAAAACTCTCGGGCTTAATTGGCATTGTCATACTGACTGTCTTACGTTTTCCATACATGTAATGAAAAATACAAATACTCTTATCACAAAACGACATATTCTTTCCACAATAGCACAAGTGTCCGACCCACTGGGACTTGTCTCTCCATGTATTATCGAAGTTAAGATAATCTTGCAAAAATTATGGATAGACAAGTGCGCATGGGACGACGAGGTTAATGTGGACATTAAAAAGTTATGGCTGAAGTTCACACAAACTTTACCACATCTTAATCACCTCAGCATACCACGTTGGGTAGTATGTGATAGGTCTACGTCCGTTGAGGTGCATATTTTCACAGATGCGTCCGAAAAGGCATACGGAGCTTGTATTCGTTCCGTAGCTAGTGGCGGCACCGTTCATACACATCTACTTGCGTCTAAAAGTAAGGTAGCACCCATCAAGTTGACTACAATCCCAAGGCTAGAGCTTTGTGGGGCCTTATTAGGGACAAGGTTGTTTGCAAAGGTACAAGAGTTGTTAACACTTAAACCCGACAAATTCATATTCTGGTGTGATTCAATGATTGTCCTAGGTTGGCTGTCTGCTTCACCTAGTACCCTTAAGCCGTTCGTTAGGCATCGAGTTTCGGAGATACGGGAAGGCTTTGGTGATTACACCTGGCGATATGTGCCGTCCAAGGACAACGCTGCAGACCTTGTTTACCGTGGTCTAAGCGCTGACCTAATAGGCCAATTCTCCATGTGGTGGTCAGGGCCTTCATTCCTATTAACCTTCAATGCCTAACTCAGATGCTGACACAATACTACCAGAACTATTGAAATCACATTCTGTAAACATTGATAATCAAGCATTACCTATCACTAACACGAATCCTAATACTGATACTGGCAATAATTCATTTCACAACTTAATCAATAATTCTTTTAATTATTTACATTTACAACGTTTATTAGCATACGTATTTAGGTTCATTAATCGGTCTAAGAGAGTACATAATCACAGCCCTACCATTACTTATTCAGAGTTAACTTACAGCTCTGAATTCATAATTAAAACAGTTCAGAGGGAAATGTTTCCTGAAGAGTACGAGCTACTTTCATCAAATAAACCATTGCCAAATAAAAATCGTCTGAAGAAGTTGTCGCCTTTCATAGAGTCTGGTATTATACGAGTCGGAGGTAGATTAGATAATTCTTGCTACGACTATAATGTCAGGCACCCCATTATTATATGCAGCAAACACAACTTCACTAAACTTATTTTTAACACTTCATCTACGCTTATTCCATGCTGGTCCACAGCTCCTCCTAGCCACGATTCGGCACGAGTATTGGCCTTTGGGTGGTAGAAACCTTGCCAAATCAACTGTTCATAAGTGCGTTAAATGCCAACGGTTCAACGGAAAAACAGTTCAACCCATCTTGGGTAATTTACCTAAGGAAAGAGTTCAGTTGGAATTTCCTTTCCTAGAGACTGGCACAGACTACGCCGGACCTATCCTCCTAGCCGACCGCAAAGCTGTACCTTTGCGGTCGGCTAGGAGGATAGGTCCGGCGTAGTCTGTGCCAGTCGATGTAGATTAGTAAAATCATATATTTGTGTTTTTGTATGTCTAGCCACAAGGGCGGTTCATCTGGAGATTGTTTCAGATCTTACAAAACATGCCTTTATTGCAGCACTGAACAGGTTTATTGCTCGTCGTGGTAAGCCAAGGACTATTTATTCTGACAACGGTACAACCTTTGTTGGCACCTGTAACGAAATAGCTGATATACTCAAACAGGATCTCTCTTCAGACATGACCAATTCAGGTATAAACTTTAATTTTATCCCAGCATACACTCCACATTTTGGGGGCCTATGGGAATCAGCTGTAAAGTCCATCAAACATCACCTTAGGCGTATATTAGGCTTGGCGCATCTCACTTACGAAGATGTGTCTACATGTCTGATTCAGGTTGAGGCTATACTAAACTCTCGTCCTCTTACTCCGCTTTCCACTGATCCATCAGACCTTTACCCGTTAACTCCTGCCCAATTCCTTATTGGGAGATCTCTCACATCCCTGCCGCATCCACAGGTCACCAACCAGAACGACTCCAGCCTAAAACGTTACCAGCGCATAGAACACCTGAAGCAACAGATCTGGAACAGATTCTCTAACGAGTATATATTTTACCTCCAACAGAGAACCAAGTGGACGGACTCCGATGGGATACTTGAAGAGGGAACCATGGTGGTACTCAAGGAGAAGCAAGCACCACCACTGATGTGGCCACTTGGACGTATCGTACGTCTCATACCTGGGAGAGACGGAATAACCAGAGTCACAGACGTCAAGACGAAGAAAGGAACAGTCAGACGCGCTTTTAACACCATCTGTCCTCTTCCAGCATAATCTTGAAGCCAAGTCTTCAACGCCGGGAGCATGTTAAGACATCACTAGAGCTCTCTGCCATCCCTACATGCCGGGCGACCTCGGCGGAGCGGCGGGTGCGGAGAGGGCTCGACCTGCGAGCGCGCACCGGCCAGTCCAGCTGATCAAGCACTGCATCATTCACCACCGTCCTGAGCGCGCGCTTCACATTTGCCTTCAACCCAGTTTCTATTGATTGTCGACGTTTGTCATCTTTATTTAAATATAACTGTTAAACACAAAGTCAGTGTTTGTCCTATCACCACCTTTAGGGCACGATTCACCTTCTATCCAATTACTTTTACTTTTATTAACGTGGCTTATGTATAGCTCATCTGAGCTATACGTAACTCTACACTGTGTAATCGGGCGTTTATTTAACTAAAATGCACATTTGTTTCCAAGAAGGAATATAAGTAATGTCTCTCTGAAAGTAGTCCCGTTAAGTGTAGTGAGTAATACTGATTTATAATTCCAGTATAAGTATCAGTCACTGTGGCAAGGTCTCCTGAGGACTATGTTTAGCAGTGGACGTATTTTGGCTGAAATGATAATGATGATGAGAGACAATGAAGTCAAGTAGTGGGAAAGAAAACTATTAAGCTTTAATTTATTTAGGTTTCCAAGCAAGTAACACATTATACATTTGAAATAAAGTTTAACACGGATAGGTACTCGTTCTGAAACAGCTTTCAAAAGTATGTAAAATTATCTTAGTATTCATCATCATCATCATCGTCATCGTCATTTCAGCCGAAAGATGTCCACTGCTGAACATAAGTCTACCCCAAATTTCGTCACATTGGCCGATGTCGTCACATTGGCCGATGCCGTGCGTCTCATATTCTGCGGATACCCGTAACCTAAGGATTAATCAATGAAAATATCATTGTTACGACGGGTTCTATGAATCTGTGTATTTACTTGTACTCTTAAATCTAACATTTTTAGCAATCTCGGAACTGTATATCTGAAATTCATCAAGGTACATATTATTTTTTCATGAAGTGAAGTTTAAGTAAATAAGCGCCCGATTAGTAAACAGACTATCTGACCACTGCTAATCACCATAGTCAAAGGGCTTAACCGCGCTTGCTCGACGCTTCACAAGGAGATAAAATAAGGTAATAAGGTTTTTTTTCTAATGCCGAGATTCCGATATAGGATCACTCAGTATAGGAATTGAAATATCGGTAATTTCGAGATTCCGGTATTACGAGATTCCGATATTCATGCCCTAGTTTGTGTATGTGAGTTTATATGTTTGTAAACGCACCCACGATACAGGTCTTCCTGTTTTTTATTCCTAGTGTGGGGCAACGTCTCTATTTTTTACAAAAAAAAAACAAAAATAATTAAAGAGGGGACGTGTACTCCTACAAATAGGGAAATTATCACTCATTATACATACACTTCCACTCTTTTGTAACTTTTTTGTACATTATACATGTTGTAGTATAACGTTTAATAATAGCTTGCGCAAATACTTCATCATGATATTAAAGTGAAAGTTTTTGTTATGCTCTCGTACGACTCTATAAATAGTGTCGACTAGCGGGCGCTTCGCGGTTTCACCTGCGTAGTTCCTGTTTGAGAATTTTTGAAATTGGTCCAGAAGTTTTTAAGTTTATTCGTTACATACAACAATACAAATCTTTCCCCTTTATAATATTAGTATATATAAGTATAGAGCATAAATAATCTTTTCTTGTTACTGTTGTCACACCAAAACATAAATACGTAAACTGTCATAGTTCTATCAGCGAACGCATAAAGTTTATTATTTCACTAAATAGAATAGTTTAAATGAAACTATACTTCCTCGACGTATTCAGAATTATTTCAGTATGCTATAGTCATAGTCGATAACTCATTTGTGAAAAGATAACTTTGATTATTGCCTGATAATACGCCCATTCTACTCTTGCAACCGATACGCCATGGTTCATGAAGATAATTAATCAAGAAACTTTAATTATAGCTGGTATCCGAAAGACTACCACAGTGACTGAAAAGTTGACACTTTGACGTTCAAGATGGTAGCGTTTGTCTATGTCTGTCTCTTTTTTTTTTCACAGTTTTTCATAAGCAAAAACGAAACACCCGACAGTTTCTTTTTCGTCTTTAATACGTTCTGTCTAGACTTTTGTATTTGTATTTTTTGGCATTCAAAAGTGCCGCTTAATGGAATAGTTGAAAAAAAAAACTTAGAGTATACAAAGTATCTGGTCATCATGCATATACTAAGATATGACGATGCAACACACGTAAGCGAGTGAAAGAGACAGTTATACAATGCTATCTTCTACTTCAACATTGACACAAAAATAGCAACTGCGCAGGGTCTTGCAGCCAACTTTGAGACACAAAGATCCGCTGTGAGTATTATAAGTGTGTATAGATAGGTATCTAAGTACTTCGATTAAAATGCAGGTCGGTTCAGGAGAAGGGGCAAATAAAATGAGAAAGTTTTTAACAAATTTACCATTAAGTTTAATTTGAGAGCACATTATCTAATATTACCTTACAATTTAATAACAGCCTTTCCAGAGTTTTCACCATTCAACATTCCTACAAAAGCGTCGAAAATATTTTCGAAACCTTCAGTAATGTGTTCCCTAGGCTTTAACTGTCCACTGTGAATCCACTTGATGATATCAGCAAATGCTTCCGGGTGGCGGTCGGCCCATCGCCACACAATAAAACCTTCAATTTTCAATTGATGGGATACTAAAGCAGGTTGTAGGATGGTTGCCTTGGGCAACTCGTTATCGTTGTAAGAACTGATGGCGCCGCAAACTGAAACTCTTCCGAAGTCATTCATTTGGTTAATGATCGTCGAGCTCAGCTCTCCACCAACATTGTCGAAGTAACAGTCCACGCCATTGGGAGCAGCTGCTTTCAGAGCTGCCGCGATGTCAGCAGTCTTGTAGTTGATCCCCTTGTCAAAACCGATTTCCTCGAGCCACTTCACTTTATCATCAGAGCCAGCAAAACCGATTACTTTGCAGCCCTTGATTTTTGCAATCTGTCCAACAAGAGAGCCAACCGCCCCAGCAGCGCCGCTCACAACCACTGTTTCACCAGCTTTAGGCTTGCAAATTTCCAAAAATCCGAAGTACGCTGTAGCACCCGGCATACCAACAGCGCCAACTCCCAAAGAATTTGATAAACCTTTCAAATTTGGTAACTTGTAAACCTTTTCGTCAGGACCTTTGGTGTCATTTGTATCAATGATGTAGTAATCACACCAGCCTTTGTGGGAGACGACCCTGGTACCGACGGGGAATCTAGGATCTTTTGAATCTTCTACTAAGCCAACTTGGAAGCCAAACTGGTCATAAGGAGCTGGATAATGTTTGCTGTACGCCCGCATGTATGGATCCACGCTCACCCACTCGACTTTGACGAGGATCTCTCCATTCTTGAGCGCCGGTAACTCGTACTCCACAATTTCGATATCTTCACGTTTGGGTACACCGTCGAAGGTTTTTTTAACAACGTATTTTCGTGCCTTCACCATTGTGATATATCGTTCACGAGACGCTTCAGATGACTGAGTTTATAAACAAGTGTAACATAGTATATAGTCGTTCAATAGTGCTATCGTCATTGTGCGTCACGCGGAACCTTGAAAGTCAATATCATGCTTACCTTCTGACAGCGTATCAGATAGTGTTCAGACTAGTGTGGAGTACGGCGATACTGCCGCTTGAGCTGATGTTTTTGTTGATAAAGTAGTACCTACTTAGAAACTAACTACCGGTACAAATTCCATTTGTGTGTTTGATGCTAATAAAACATTAGGTTAGGTAGGTATTATACTACTACTACTACTAGAAACTTGTTAATGTAATACTAAATCACTAACTCATAGTATCGACTTACTTAGGAACGGCTCGAATGTAAGTATTAGATAAAGGGTGCTAATTAAACAGGCTTCTTTTTAATATCATTATTCGCCCCCAAAAATGTATGTTGCCTTCTAAATTACTAAGTCAGCCACAATTAACGAGCATCTAAATAATACTATGTTAGCCACTAGTTATCTTCTATGTAAACCACTCTAAATACAACTCAGCATGATGGTTATTTTTTAGCATCAAAATTTTTAACATGCATTCTAACAGTAAATTTCTAAAATACTATTAAATGACATCAAAAAATATATTTATTTAGCTTCTAATTTTTTAACTCAGTACGTTTAAAATGTAACTTACGTGTAAAAATTTTAACATGCATTCTAACAGTAAATTTCTAAAATACTATTAAATGACATCAAAAAATATATTTATTTAGCTTCTAATTTTTTAACTCAGTACGTTTAAAATGTAACTCATCCCATATTAATTGATCGTAAAAAAATTGCAAAAACATTTCATCAAATAGTATATTGGCCACTAATATTACCAGAAGCTATTGAGGAGAGACAAAATAAAAGACTATATTTTTTGGTTTTAATATAGAATAGGTGCAAGTTGGATTAGTATTTATGCGACAGAGTCGACGGAGCCCCGCTGCGCGGGGCTCCTATTTCTGTATGCAGGGTTTAAAGTAACCTAACACGAAGGAGATGACGGGAGCTGAGTTCGCTCGCTTTGCTCGCTCACTTCAGCTCCCGTCATCTCCTTCGAACCTAACCTGTCCGTGTCGGGGTGCCCTAAGCTCCCGAGCTCGCTACGCTCGCTCTTGGACAACTCAACTCGTCGTCACATGAATCGAATGGCGCTCTCTGATTGGTGCAAATGGCCGGTCGCTGTCGTCTCGCGTACTCGCGCCAAATCATGCAGTGGCTATTTTCACGATAAAAGAATATGATGTATTGTTTTACATGCTAAGTTATAATAAATTATGCTTTCTTTCTTTCTTCGATAGAAGCTTGAATTATATTTTTTTGAGGATATTGCGTTGAAGCTGTAAAACGTAAAATGGTGACAAGATATAAAATCCGTGGCCGAGTTAGTAAATTACGTGGCAATGTATAAATAAGAAGGACAAGTCACAATAATTGATGATCTTTACTTGACGCTTTCTGTAGAATATTTAGTTGGCGTTGCAAAAAAGACGAATTAGTTTATTAGAGGCTATGTCGTTTTCCCGTTGCTTAGTTATAAAATTAGAAGTTTAATCACGTGTCCAATAAATAATTTTGTGGCTAGACTTATTATTTCCCTTAGATAAATAGTCATATACAGTTGGTAAGTTGAGTATGTCTTGCAATGTCTATATTTAGAACTTGTTTGAGATCATTTTAACTTTCGTGAAGAATTTTGCATAATGCGTCTATTTAATTAATTTATTATTCACACACGGTATAACTTGCTGATCTCTTTGATTTACAAGTCATTGTATTAGTTACTTAAATCGTATTTAACGGTAGGTTCGTCCGTATTACCACACAGGTGACAGAAGACTCGCCTTGTTTGGGCTAGCCTAGCTGTAGTTATTTCCTACAAAAAAGTATTATTAGTAAAGACAGAACCTTATTTGTAATCTGTTTTAGTGCCGAGCCATTAAGGCCACAAATTTAGGCAGTTGCCTACATGACCACGTCAAACGCAATAAAAGTGTCTAGAAAATAGAAAAACAAAAATCACTCCTTATTCCCATGGGGTCAGAAACTACAAAGCGCCACCGGCTACGATCCTAACATACTACTTTTCCTTTTTTAAAGTTTATAAAATATTATCTCAAAATATACGCATACGTGCACACGCATACGCGCTGTGAGTAGTTACTAGTTGTGTTTTCTGAAAAACATCACCAATGAGGTAAGTCATACCCGTCATTATAGGTTACATTTTGAAAAAAAAATCGAATGTTTTTTTTTTGAGTAAGGAGGAGAAGTAGGACCCTGATTATTGTTATAAGTTTGAGCCTTAGGTCCCACTTCTACTTTCTATCCTGTATAGGCTGTATACGTACTACAACCCGACAGTAGTCCAGCAGATGCAACACTCGTGTTTCTATGGAGGATGAGGAACTTGACACCCTGTTCCTTATATTTTTAAACTTGTACTGGTGACTGCGTCGCCAATCTCTTTGGCACATTTTCTTTAACGTCAATCTTTTCATCTCTTGTAACATCTTTAACTTATAAATGTAGAAGCAATGAATTCCAAGCAGATGATAAATTACCTAATTTATAATTATAACTGATTCAATGATTAACTATTATCAATTTTTTATCAAATGTTTTAAAATTTTTAACTATTATCAATTTTTTATCAAATGTTTTTCAATTATCAACTACTATCAATTTTTTATCAAATGTTTTTACTACATTTATATGTAATCCATAATTAAATAACTTATATGTTCGTTCTTATTAATTTATCAGTCTTAAATCAAATTTAGTGTATTAACCAAAAATCTAATTTGTTTAAGTTTTGTAAAAATCATGCTGTGCAGTCGGAGGGTACATCTGGTTTCTTCTTGTTTACGTCTTTTTAGTTCGCTTCTTAAGCAGTTGGGATTTTTCATTACTTTTGATTTTTTTGCTGTAAACTTGTCGAGACATATGTGAAAGTAGTTTTGTTTCTTTTTTTAAATAAAGGAATGTTTCCTTTATGTAAAATAACTTATCTTAAAGATTTAAAGTGGGTTCCCTTACAGGCCCATTGATTTTTTCAACCTGTATAAGTGACATGTTGTGCACAGAATTATATTTTATGTTCAACTACATGTAAGTTTTTTTTATAGCTCGTGGCTAAATAATAACAGCCGCACTGGTTACATCATAGTTAAGCAACGCTTGACGAGGTCGTTCCGTGGATGGGTGACCATTTCAACATACCGAGTTTCCTTCGTGCCTCGGAAAGCACGTTATGCCGTTGGTCCCGGCTGTCATTCGAAGATCTTTGACAGTCGTTACGGGTAGTCAGAAGCTTGAGATCTGACACCAGTCTTGCCAAGGGGAACCGTGTTACCCAGTTACTGGGTTGTGGAGGTCAGATAGGCATTAACAACAGAATACAGATCACACTTCAGCGGTGTAGGTTATAATTATATTTACTTAGACAACTTAAGGTGCAGATACCCCTCAGCAGCTGATTTTAAAATGAGAATCATCTCTAAACGGCTAGTCGTAATGTATGTTACATTATACCATTTTCTTAATAATTTGATTCAAGTTTTTTTTAATTTTATTCTTATAACATGGTGTAATAAATTTGTAAAGTCATGTCTAACACGGACAAACACACGACAATCGCACCAAAATCGCCAGGCGTATTTTAATGAAATATATATATATATTTTATTTTTATTTAATTACCTTCTTTTTGATCTAAGACCTTTTTTTAAGTCATAGAATAATAAGGAAAGTACAAAAAGCTATTGAATTTTAGGTCACGCGGGTGTGAAACGAGTGCATGTTTTGTTCCCTCAAGGTCGTTGGCGACTGTCGTCGTCTTAAGAATTCACTGAACCAAAATAAACAATTACAACTCCATATCATGTCCAGGCAATGCTCAGCAGTAGAGGCAGTCGAACTTGGGAATAGTCCCAACTTTTTTGTCATGCGACTATTCAATAATTTGAACTTCTTAGCCATTGTTGTGCGAAACTTCAAGGTGAAATGTACCTATAGATAAAAGTGAACTTAATTACAGAGTGCAGGAGTAGAGGTCACAATTTTAATCAAGTATATCCAGCTCATGTGTTGTAGAGGAATATCAAAATTAATTCTGTTACTGTAACGACTATCTATTTCAACAATTCCTACTCATTTCATAAAAAATACTAGCCAGGCAGGCGCCAGCTGTTATTCCTTCGGTAATTTTATTTGGACACTAATTGTGGATAATATAAAAAAATAGAACTAACAAGTACAATGTAAAAATTTAAAAAACCTCCGTCATATTCTTATTTCATACTACGTAATTTATCAGGTAGTAAACACGCTTCGATCGACAATCTATTGAACACGTAATTATGATACGATATCTTGCGGAAACAGCCCGATTTATCAGTAAAACGCCAATAACTTTTGAACTGATTGTTCTTAGCTACGATTTATTTTCATAAATCGTAGCTAAGAACACTCTCGAAAAGTCACTAATTCAAGATCGGATCATTCATTTAGGAGCTATGATGCCACAGACAGATACACAAATACACAGGTACACACATCAAACTTATAACACCCCTCTTTTTTCGTCGGGGGTTAAATAGTATTTGAATGACAATTTATTATTATAGAGCATATTGCATTTCACCTATCAACATTCCGATTAAAGCGTCGTAGAGCTTGTCAAACCCATAGATATAGTATGTACGTAGCAAAAAAATTCTAAATCTATGGTCAAACCTTTCAGTGATGTGTACTCGCGACGTCAGCTGTCCACTGTGAATCCAGTTAAGAAGTTGATCAAACGCTTCGGGAAAGCGGTCAGGATCATCGCAAATAACGTATCCTCTAATACTTAATCGCTTAAACAATATGGTCGGCTGCAAGATGCTCACTTTTTGCCCGGGTTCTTCGTGGTATGAACTGATGCTCCCAATAACGGCCACACGTCCGTGCATATTCATCTAGTTCATAATCACACTGCTCAGCTCACTTCCAACGTTATCGAAGTAACAGTCTGCAGTGTAGAAGGGAAGCTGTTCCTGCAGCAGAGATGTTTGCAGTCTTGTAGTTGATCGCCTTGTCGAAACCGACGGACTCCAACCACTTCACTTTGTCTTCAGAACCAGCAAAACCGATGACCTTGCAGCCCTTGACCTCGCAATCTATCCAACAAGGGAGCCTACTGCCCCAGCAGCACCCGTCACTAGTACGATTTCGGTTTACAATGATCCAGGAATGCAAAGAAAGCAGTAGCGCCATTCCGACGGTACCAACTTTCTTTTTGCATTGTTAAAGACGCTGTCAATCAATATTTATTGAAGGACTATTACAAGCAAAATTACTTATAAGTTTTCAAGTAGGTACTTAATATTACTAAGCTACATAATGTAATGTTTGAATATTAATAAATTATTTTATGAAATCTTTATATTTTTATTTACATACATAGATGCAGCAAATGAACTATGAAGGGGTTTAACAACTGGTGTATTTTCTTTTGTTTTTTGAGAACTGTAGGAGTATGTATAATCGCAATAAAAAAAAAATTGCCTGACCTATAAAATTATAAAAAAAATGTTGCTTGCAGTTGGTGATAAATTGTATTTGTAAATATATATAGTAATCAGCGTTGGAAAGAACTAAAGTGACTTGCATTTACCTTTTCATAAGATCTTTGTAGGTGTCTACATAATCTATTCATTCATAGCGATTACCACAAAAATAACAAGCTTGTAAATATTTGAAACACACAATAAAATTGTGTCCTTCAATAAATATCGCGGTATCTACGGGGAATTTTATCTTTTGAATTTTATCGATAATAGTATTGGGTAACACTTGGGTATCAATCGACGTTTTTCATCGTCTGCACCCACCTATTCATTCATAGCGATTACCTATCTAAGTGATAACAAGCATTAATGGTAAGACTTACATTCAGCAACGCGTATCCAGGGCCCTACAGAGAGATTCTCTCTGTATTATGTAGACACAGACTAGTAGGTATGTGTCGCAATTGTAAAAAAGTAAAAAGCATTATGGGATGTATTGTATTCGCAGGGAAATTATGAAAACTGAGATTAAATCAAATCCCTAAGGGAGATGATCAAGTCACGGAAGATGTTAAACAATTCGTTTTCCTAAAGAGAGTAAGTGAAAGTAAATCTTTGTGTGTACTTTTTAGTGCTAAAGTATAACAAAAAATAATAAAAACCGGTCAAGGGTTCACAATGGCACATTTTTCGACATTCACAAAACCTTTTAGAGTGAGGTACTGGGACGAAAAATCTTTCTTCTGATTTGCTTATTTATGTCATCTTGTGCCAAAACGCATCCGACAAAATTAAAAAAAAAATGGTTCTGCACGTACAATGTCCTTTTTGGATATCTGAATGTGGACCCCTGGCCAAAGGGCTCTCTTTTTTTTAAGAATATATCTGAACCATGTCAGATATACTTATTCTCGGTGTTCTCTCTGCAAGCCGCATCTACTCAGCTATCAACGTTTGCACAAAAATCCCTGCCAGATCCATAGCTATATAGACTATACTTTTACTTGAATCCCAATGGTACGGAAGCCGTTGTATGCGAGTCTGACTCGCACTTGACTGGTTTTTTTCCGACTTCGCCTACTGCTGGACTTAAGCCCCTCTTTTCTTGTGTCAGTCCCTACGCTCCTGTGCCAAACAAATTGTGATTATTATACTCCCTGTTAGCTGTATATTGAGACTGAGAATCAGACTATTTTAGTTGTCATCCTAATAGGAAGCTTTTATCGCGTGATTGTAGCATTTATTTGTTAGGCAAACCCGAACGCTTTTTCAGGATCTCCTAGTACAAGAGCCAGGGTAGCACTGATGTTTGTGTCATAAATAAATCACAAAATCAGCAATAATTGCTTACGTCGGCAAGGCTAATTAATGTTCTTGGCCTTGCCCGGATATGATTACTTACTTACCAACATGATACCGTCGAAAATCGTATCTTTTCTAAGAATTATATTAAAACAATAGACTTATCTTAATATGATAACATTTAAAATGTCATTTTATTATTCACACACAAAAAAGTTGCAAAAATAATTATATTCTAACAACCGCTTTGCCACTCTAAAAACGGTGAAGGAAAACATCGTGAGGAAACTGGCGTATCCTAGAGCCAAAAAAACGAAGATATGTAACATCCACCAACCCGCATTAAGCCCGCGTGGTGGATTATGGCCCATTCCCTCTCTCACAGAGAGGAGGCCTGTTTCCTAGCAGTGGGCAAGTTAAAAGCCTGATGATGATAACGAAGAATGATTTTCACCTTTCAATATGCCGATAAAAGCGTCATAGAGCTTGTCAAACCCTTCAGTGATGTGTTCCCAAGATTTCAGCTGTCCACTGTGAATCCATTTAAGAATCTGATCAAACGCTTCGGAAAAGCGATCTCGAGATTCCTAAATTGAATAACTCCTGATGGATAATCGTTTAAACAATATCATCGGCTGCAAGTTACTTTTGGTGCGTGGCACGTTGTATGAATTGATGCTCCCAATGACGGCGACACATCCATACATATTCATCTGTTTCATAATCATACTGCTCAGCTCCCCTCCAACGTTGTCGAAGTAACAGTCTACAACTACAGGAGCAGCTTCCTTTAATTAGTCGAGATGTTAGCAGTCTTGTAGTTGATCGCCTCGTTGAAATCGATGGACTCCAGCCAAATCACTTTATCATCAGAACCAGCAAAACCGATGACCTTGCAGCCCTCAATTCCCTGGCATCATCGCAATCTGTCCATCCAGGGAGCCTACTGCCCCAGCAGCATCCGTCACTACCACTGTTGCGCCAGCTTTCGGTTTGCATTGTTCCAGGAATCCAAAGCTGCAATCTAACGCCGCATTCCAACGGCACTAATTACCAATGAATGAAACCGGGTCCTTCGATTCTTGCACCAAAGCAACCTGGAAGCCGAACTGATCATACTGCTCATGTGAATCAGTAAGTATGGGTCCACACTCACCCACTCAACTTTGATGAGGATCTCTCCATTATTGAGCGGCGGTAACTAACTTCACAATTTCAAAAATAAACTTCAGGTTTGAGTCTTTGGGTCGCTGATGAGCCGTTTTGGGCCGTTGAATCCTTGAAATCGTTGATGACCACGTATTTCCGTGCTTTAATCATGTTGCCCTCTCTTTAACTGACAAGCGACTGTCTATGGGCGATAACAAATTGTCTTCTTAATATAGATGAGCATCGTGAAGCGTCACACTTTTCTGATAATATTGATATCAAGACACAGACTTAACTTAAAACCTATGTTCTCTGAGATTCAATGAAGGTTTAGAAACTACTTTGGGCTCAATGCCACCCTTCTTTATTTTCATTTGATCATACTGGATTCAATTTGTCGAGCAACATTGGGTGATGATTAGACAGACAAGATTATTTTCGAACGACGACAAAGTTTTAAGGATTTAACAAAATGTCGAAACTGCAACTCGGAAATAGGCGTTAATTTCATAAACAAATAAAAACGTCTTGCTCTGAAATTTAAATAATGGCCGAAAATACAAGGCAAACCTGCTTCTCCTGCTTCTCCTCCTTCTCCTCTTTTTTCAGAGGCTTCTAAAATTTATCGGCAAACCATCATCCTGTAGATTATAAAAACATAGATAGTAATATCAAGTATCTGAGCTATCCTGAAGATCATAAAAACAAAGATAATAAAAAAGATTATATCTAGTATAAAGGTGAATCTTTATACTAGATATAATAATGCCTTCGTCAGTAATCAATATAATAGCAGGTCGGTCGCATATGGCCCGCAGCCATGGATAGACCGATAGCGCTGGCTTATTTTGATGCCATATGTTTAAAAAATTCTAAAGTTGCTTATTTTTTGCCTGTGGATACAGTCGTACCTATGTAGCTTATTTTTGCATTTTGTGTCACATCTGTTACTTGCATTTACAGTAATTCAATGTTTTGTGGTTGATTCTTTTTATTCTGCTTAAAACAGGCAAAAAAAAATTTAAGTTTAAAATAATTATGGTATCTTATCTAGGATAGCTTGTGGAGTGTGCAAACCCAATTTGTGTCATATTTGCCCAGTGCAAACTGACATACAGTCATTATGTAAAAAATAGTGCAAAAAAAAAATTACAATTTATGAAATAACTATTTCCTTTCTTAGATCACTTACATATGCCTATTAAATAAATTTGTGCCAAATTAGAGCACGGAATTTTAAGATTTTAATTTATTTTGTTTTACCAAGCTACAAACGCTTCAAAAAAATATTACAATCATTAGAGTTCACATATTCAATATCATAAATGCATGAATAATCGACATTGTAAATTTGTGTCATTTTAATGCACGCATATGTATTTAAATGAATAAAACACAAAAACAATGGTTGAGGTGGAAGCGGGCGGAGGCGGCCAGGCGGCATACGCACGCACACACGTTCGTTCGGTACGATTTCTTCTTAGATGCGAAGCGTTCATAAATAAATAACATACCTATTATATCGAATATTGATTGACATTTATCTCCGCTACGTAATGAACAAATGTGTAACCTATAGAGATAAACATAATGACGTGTGAATTTTGTATAAAGCACGCGTCTGCAATCTTATTACCTACGATTGTCAATGGTCCATGCTTAGAAGACGGTCAATATTTTTTTTTGGATTGACGCTTTAATTCGCTTCGAATTTGAACCTGAAAGCGGTAGGTAGATTGATATGCCGATACCTACCTACCTTTTTTTTTCGTTATACTGCGTCTTAATATCCCGCGCCCCGCTTCGAGTAGGTAGTGTACAGTCAGCAAAACAAATAGTACACGAAGTAAAAAAAAATACTAGATATTTTTGTTGTGTGGTGATAGTGATTATGTATAGTTTTATTTCATCACGGTCCCTAAAATAGTCTGTTTTTCCAACTTCCCTTATAATGCTCGATTCTATGAAATTTAATAATCCCCTTTCATTAACCACATATCGACCCCCAATATGAATAACATTGTAACTTTAGTTACACATTGCTACAATTTTATATCATAAAATCAGCAAGAACAGACCTTTTCGTCTGCCGTATTTCTATGAGTAAGAGTAAGGTAAGAACTCCTTTTGTGAAATGAATAATTGCATTGTAATTATAAATGAACAATGTTTCTATTGAAGTATACTTGTAGATCAAATTCCAATAAACAAATGTTTTGGTAACAAGGGTTTCTTTGTGATAAAGTCATTTTAAACTGACATACAATGTAATACATTTTAAATTTTGGACTATTTATATTTTAACCATATTGGAATTTTAAGTTACTATTCTAACCATATATTGTTTTTCTTCTTAAATCTAAACACTTATTTGAAATGTTATCATTGTAAAGAAAGATGCAGTGTTGACGTCGATAATAGGTTTTTAGTTCATCATTAATGGTATCAGCATAAATAGTCTTGGAGAAAAACTAAGAGTACCTACTCTTAGTTTTTCTCCAAGACTATTTATATTATATTTATTATTATTATTATTTTTTTTTTTTTTTTTTTTTTTTTTTTATTTATATTTATTTATTTATTATTTATTTATTTATTTACATACCTATGTAATAAAAATGTTTTTAGACTTATTCAATATTACAATATTGAATAAGTCTAAAAACATTTTTATTACATAGGTATGTAAATAAATAAATAAATAGGATATTGATATTGAAACGGTTAGTGCTCCTACCTTCTTTCAACGTTTCTAGGGATAAGGCGTGAAATAAGAAGAAGGCGGAAACCATTTAACAAAAATATTTATTTAAGAGAACCAGTCAAGCCGGAGGGGCAACAAGGTGGTGTTCGGGCCGTTCTACAAGTTAGTGCTGAATTCTATTATCCCTCAGTGGTCCAGTACTGTCCTGAGTCAAGCCGCAGGTGGAAGCAGGTACTCGACGAGTAGTCTGGAGTAGAATGTGGGCTGGTCGCTGGAGAATCCAGTTGAAAGCGCCACGGGGTATTCCTCTAACCCGGACCTTGAACCCCAATCTGGGGTTGGAAAAACACTTAGTAACTTTAACTACTTCACAATATATTGCGAGGTGAACAATATTTTAATGTGACGGTTACGCGCAAAAAAAGAAAACTTTAGCTAGCGTAGCAGAGACCGTCATATACGAGCGTTCGCCTTAGCAGCCGGGTGGCGTATGAGTAAGTAGAATAATAAAAAAAAGTGTGAAGAAGTAATTGCAAACGAAAGGCGTGATAAGCATAAGGATAGGATAGATGGACCCTCTTTTCCGAACTTAGACTCCCATTTGGTCCATTGTGCGTGTAGGCCTCCTCTCTGTGAGAGGGAATGGGCCGTAATCCACCACGCAGGCCAAGTGTGGATTGATGGATGTTACATGTCTCAGTTTTTTTTTTACTTTAGTGTTTTGAGAGCAGTGATGAAATAATTTACACAAAGTAAAGCGCTTGCCTGGGTTCGAGCCCACGACCATACTTGTAAGTCGCGTCCGTTACTACTGGGCTATCACTACTCTATGTTCAAATCATTCTTTATTTGCTCAAACATGAGTACAGTACACACAACAAATTATTGATATGTATGAGATGTTAATAAAAGTAAAATACAGAGCGTCATGTTTGCCTTATTTTATAATGGCATGCAAATATTAATAATAGAATATAAATCAAAATAATACAATTCAAATCAAAATAACAAAAATCAAACAAAACAATAAAATTCAAATAAAATAATAATTCCAAAATGACATGTCAATAAAAATAAAAAATGTACAAATGTCAATATTAGCATTCCAGAATGTCATTTAAATTATTAAATCATTATTATGTTATAATGTCAAAATTCATAAAATTTATTATTATTGTCAGAAAAAAAAAAGATAAACTATTCAATCAATAAAAACTTTTTCAGCTAAAAATTCGGCGACACTATAATATGCTTTTTGCGAGAGAAACATTTTTAATTGACGCTTGAATGCCCTACCATTCAGCTCCTTCCAACGTTTAGGCAATGTGTTAAATATAGTAGGCGCCATACAGACGATATTTCTATGCATGAGTGCAGTTTTTGCTGAATAGCCTTGAAGAACTGTCATATCCCGTCTGACTAACTGTTGACTAACTGTAACCGTCTGACTGTTCTACTGTCCACTGGGTGGACAATTTGCAATAGGGGGAATTCATTTTTTTATATTAGGTAGGCTTGCGCTTGACCACTACCTCACCTGATGGTAAGCGATGACGTGGTTCATGATGAAGCACGCTTGCCTAAAAGTAACTTATTCACTCTTAACTTAAAGACTCCTAAGTTGTAGCTATCGGGCAAAACAGACTTCGGCAGGGAATTCCACTCTTTAGCTGTACGCATATTGTACGTATTACCAAAACGTTTATTGCGTATGGGTGGGATGTCTACCATGTACCGATGGCACATAGCCGTGCGTCTTGTAGTCTGATGATGAAACGGGCTAGGTGGAATGAGATCATGTGATTCCATTGCACACTCCCCGAAATGCAACTGATAAAAAACCGATAAGCTGGCAACTCGGCGACGATGTTCAAGGCTCTGGAGCTTTTACTCTACCAGTTCCTCATTGCCGAAGAGCTTCTTGGCCCATTTTATTATCAACTTAAGTGCATCAAGCTGGTATTTGGCAGATCCTTCCCAGAAATAAGAACAGTACTCCATACATCAACGAACTTGCGCTTGATACAATTTGAGCAACTGTTCTGGCGTGAAGAACCGTCTCACCTTTGCGAGTATACCCAACTTTATAGCAGCCAGCTGAGCCTTTGCCTCAATGTATGAACCAAAATCGAGGATCGTGTTGAACGTTATGCCAAGTTGCTCAAGATGGTCCATTATCAGCTCGTTTACACCTCAGAAGTAAGGAGCCCAGTGGAATTGGGTCATTTTAACAGAGAAAAGACATGACTGGGTTTTAGCAGCAAAGAACCTGACCAAATTGGCATCGCCCCATTTGGAGACTGGCTTCAAGGATAAGCTCAAACGCTCCACTATAGCCTCATAAAGTACAAGGATGGACGGACAAGTACCTCTCAGCAACAGTGCTGTCGTCTGCATACCCAAGTTTTCAGCAGATCGTTTATATACAGCAAAAATAATGCTGCTGAGAGTACAAACCCTTGAGGGACTCCGGTATTAATATCCAATTGGTCCAACGAGCACCCATCGATAACCACTCAAATTCTGCAATCCAATCACATATACCATCACCAGGCAAACCGAATGAAGGAAGCTTACTAATAAGGCTTCCGTGCCAGACTCTGTCGAAAGCTTTTGAGATGTCGAGGGAGACGGCAAGCGCCTCCCTGTGCCTCTCGATTGCCTCACTCCAGATGTGAATGGCATACGCTAGAAGATCCCCTGTAGAACGAGTTCAGCGGCAACCATAGTGGCAATCACTTAGGATGTCATTAGCTTCTAGGTATGCCAGGAGCTTAATATTAAGCACACGTAGAGATGGGTCTGTAATTGGCCAGATTAGCACGACTGTCCTTCTTGGGCACGGGCTGTACGTTAGCTTCCTTCCAAGCATTCAGCACTTTTCCAGTTGCATACGAAAGGCGAAATAGACGTGTCAAGATGGGAGACAGTTCGAGCGCACAAGTTTTAAGGACAAGTGCTAGTATTCCGTCGGGGTCACTAGCTTTATTCAAGTCGAGGTTGCCCAGCACTCTACGGACGTTCTTTTGATGGATGCGAATGTCTGACATATGTCTCACACCTACCAGGAGAAAGAAAGGGCCGCGCATCACCAGAATGCAGACGCAAAGATGCCGCAAAAAGAGGCAAATAATTTTGCCTTCTCCTCAGCGAAGCGGGCCAGCGACCCGTCACCCGCAGAGTGGTGGTAATTAAGGATGGCAGAAGTTTGACTTAACCGACTTACCCAGGGACCAAAACACTTGCTGGGTAAGAAGCAACTTATGTCCCTATTCGGCCGTTGCAACACCTTTTTGCAGGACTTGGCAGTGCTGTTGAAGGTCTTCTTTTCTGACATACGTGACTCGCAACCCAAGGTAAACTATCGACACAGAGTATCGGTCTGTATCTGTTGTCAGCAGAAGGTCCAAGCAATTGGCCGTGTGCGAATCAACATCCCCCGTTGCCGTTGCCCCCTGAACCAGCTGGCTGATTAGCGCTAACGAAAGCTTATTTATCTCCCCTCCAGCATGATCGCTGCACTGGTGTAAGAAAAAAGATAAAAAAAAAAAATTAGCTCTTCCATAGCAATTAACGAAAAGCGAATTTATTAGCTCTTCCATAGCAATTAACATGTCTTTTTTATCCGAATGTAACATTGACACGCATGTAATTGTTGCTTACAATAATATTTATCAATGATTTTTTTGTCGGTATAATTGGTAATCGTACAATAAGATACAATAATATTCACAGAAAAAATCTTTCTTCAAATACCATCATGACCCCAGTGTAACGGTCGTTACAATGCTTTTCATATTAAAAATTCTTTACAATCTGTACATTGTGACATTGCAAAAATCATACTTGCAGTGGTTTTATCAAAACTGAAAGAAATTATTAATTAATAATAATTATTATTATTATTATTTATTTAATTAGAATTAAAATTAGTAACAAGAAACCTAAAATTGTACCATGCTATATTGAGTTACAATGTTAATAATATTGGGTGTCGATATAACACATTTAATATATTCAACCTCCATTTTAGTCTTTCATAGCTTCATAACTAACTCTTAAGGCCCACGTGCGCATAGTTAGTTGCTAACACTAGGTTAAATTGACTGTTTGTTATACAATATTGTCAATTTAACCTCGTGTTAGCAACTAATTCTGAGTTTAGTTTTTAGTGCAAGTGGGCATTAATCAATCAAATACATTATAAATAACGTACGCACTTGTTTGTTGCAACTTGCAAAGACCTAATGTAAACAAATAAAAGCGCCGCGAGTCTGGCTGGCCGGCAGGCACCCGCCGCGCGCGCCCGCTCTTTTCTCTGCGCTCGCCCTTCTTGCGAAGAAGTCTAGTATTTTTTATTTAAATAATAAGATTTCGTGGATAAAAACGACACAAATTATGAATAGTGTTTTCTTACACCATAATAATCAAAAACACGTAAACTCTAATAACTTGCATTTTCTTTTGTGTATTTTACAGGGTATTGTAATAAAAAAATAATATATCTATAAAACCCGTGGATGAATTCGACACAAAATATTTTAACCAACAGATATCAGTACTCTAAAACGAGTAACACTTATTTAACCTATTGTAATATTCTTTTAGAGCTAGTTGGGCGACGTGTTAGGTACTGGTTAAATATTAGGATTCCCGTGGACAAGGATGACACAAAATGCCTATGTACATCAGTTAATACTTCGTTATTATCATGGAAGTAAAATTATTATCTCTAATTTTCTTTTCGAACAGTATTGAACGAAAAGACAAATACCTAAATTTCTACTTATGCAAGTACCTAGGATGACACAAACTTAGGTATTAGGTTGGGCAAATGGTCCGGAAACTATATGCGAAACACGAATAACTTTAATATTTTTGAAACCTCAAAACCTAGCGCTATCGGTCTAGGAACTGATGTTGACTCGTGGTGGCAGTAGGAACTCTGGGTTACGTTACTAATTATTTAGTAATCTGTGCTCTGGGGTTTTAGTCGGTAAGAGACTGACAATACTCTCCGTTACGTAGACGCCATCCGCAATAAAAAGGGTAGCCCACGAAATTTAACCAAAACAAAAGCCAAACGTCCTTTTTTTTTTGGATGGGAAATCTTCCAATGACTTCTCCCGCTCTGGGTGAAGCGGAAGGGCGTGTCAGACTTTTACTGACTAAAACCCACCCGTGTTCCTTCAGTTGCTTGTGCCAGGGCCGCGGTAACTCTCTTTCAAATTTATCCGCGACCCAGCCAAACATGACCTAAAGAGCGATCACATGCGGATAACAACGGAAACAAAATGTGCAAAGACACAATGCTTGCAATTTATTACCAATATTTGGCTTTACTCAAAAAATTAAATCAGTACAGCAAAGTTCTGCTATAAGAAAACAAACGTTGTATATGATATATATTTTTTTAATCCAAAAGATATACCTATTACCATAAAAGTGCTTACAAATTAATACTGACCTAGAAAATAGTTACCATAATTAAAACTAAACTTCCCGAACAAAGTACAAATTACTAAAAATATTAATATCACAATCAACTTTGGTACCATTAGTCATTATTTCGATATTATTTTAGTGTAATCATTTACATCATCTTATTTATTCATTCCTAACTGTGTGAAATTCCAAGTAAGTATATCTCTTCTGTTTTTGTGTGTGCATTGACCTCAGGTTTAATAATATTTATGTTTAAAAAAAATGTGCGTACACGTGATATAAGTGAAACTTCTTTAAAAATAACGAATAAGGGAGATTTATAATCCGTCCAACGGGTTATTGGTTTTTGACAGGTGGAACTAGTGGTCCAAGATCCCAGAGCTCCCAAACGTTTCTGAATCATTTTTCATCAAATGTGCACTCGTGTGAACTAGTGTTATATCTGTCAAAAAACCAATAACTCTTTAGACCGAGTATAAGGTGAGAGTAGGTAGGAGATATCTTTCTTTTCTTTCATGTAACGAAATGTGCCTAAACGTGACGCGTCCTTAAAATTTCAATTTCAATTCTCGTCGAATTTATAGAATCGTCGTCTAAGAGTTTCTCTTCAAGAATAACGTGTAAAAGTGCTATTATAAACCAACTTATAAATAAAATGTCATTTATCGTAAATATCAATGAAGTGATTATGAAATCTATTTCACAAAGCGTGAATTATGTTGATATGACAATGATTTTGCATTAAAACATGTTTTTATTTCAAGTTAGTTCCGGAGGTTCCGGGTAACCCACCCGGAACCTCCGGAACTAATCCGGAATCCGGGATTAATGCTCGGATGCAATGAATGACCAAACTCTTTTCTAAAGAAGTATAATAGTCATTACATTGAAATACCGCATAAGAGCGGGTTTTATTTATTGACAAAAGTAGAAGATAATTAAATTAAATAAAAAATATTTTTTCCAATTAAAATATCATTGTCATAGCATTGTCATCCAAACCAAACGTGTATGCAAAATTTCATCTTAATCGTTTGAGGATAACTGTTTTAAAATTCTGTTGCAAGATTTGACCCGACACAAACATCGCAAGTTAATAGCGATGGGCAGGGATATGGGCAGAAGTTTTTTTAGTGGGTAAGTATCTACACACAAATGGGCTGTTAATAATCGCCTTGGTCTCTGGCGGCTCAATAAACGTGGACATTTGGGAATGAGTGATATACATTTATACTTGAACTCACATATTGACAAATAAAAGAAAAATATTAATCTTTAATAGGATTGGGCCGAACATGTCTTTTGCATGTCAGATTGGAAATGGACTTAAAGAACCACTGAATGGCTTCCATCAAAGGGTAAATAAAACCGTGGGAGGCCAATGCAAAGATGGGACAAGCACACTTCTACCGAAAGGATTAGCCCGCTATAGTGGACTTACAGAATTATGAAAAAAATGGAGAGGCTTTTGCTTTGCAGGGGGACAATACAGGCTACTTAAAAACGCTACGTAGCTTTTAAACGGACACTGTAAGACGTCAGCAAAGAAAAGAGAGGCCTACATACAGAAGAGGGTGAGGTCAGGCTGCGGATAATGACGACGATGAAGACATCGGCGTCGTAACACGTACCGTTCGTAGCATTAAGGGTAGATCTCGTAGTAACAGTTATTGCTACGAGCTACGAGGAGTAGCAGATAAGGAATCAGTAAGCTTATTTTTTGAGCATCCTCATTGAAATTACCTAATTTCCTATGCCATGAGGTAATTGGACAGACACCGAAGGAAGAAAATTCTTGTTCTCCTGTGATCACAAGTATAATATTCTTATGAGCATAACCTTTACCAAAAAGTCTCTACATTGCCCTTAATGAAAATTAACGAAAAAATAAATGTGTCAAATTGTCAAAACCGCGTGAGCTGCTGTGATTGGCTGACTGATTTTTTAACAGCATCACTTAACTTCCGTTTATTTTGTCACACGTCGCAGAAATACGGGGTTTAGTTTTTGTCAAAGAGTGTCACCAAACAGTGCACTTGTGTGTGGGGTTCATGGGCGTCCCGGGCGGACATTGGAACACCTGCGCGAAGTCGTGAGAGTTGGACAGCGTACCGATGACTCGGAACCGGCCTGGTGAGTGCACGGCCGTCTTCAGCTTGTTGCGCATCGCTTCTGGACGCATCGCCCCGCACCACACCTGAAATTATGTGACATTGATTACAACATTAAAGCTTCATAAAACCAGGTTCGATTCACGCTGTGCACATAGCTAAGTTTAGTTTACGAAAAGTTTATGTATCCCTAGATTTTCGGATGACAAGAATTTCATCAGTCTAATAAGTTGCTAAAATACCTATTTTCTATTTTCTTTATACCTATTTTCCCCGATAGGTTGGATTTATAAAATGAGAAATAACTATGAAGCTATCTAGAAAACCAAGTTTATAAAGGCCATAAATTTAGTTTTATTTCACCTGAGCAAAGTTGAGGAAGAACAACTGCGTATGAGTATGGTTGAGGCCGGGCAGCGTCTCACCCTCGACGCCGTGTTTTTGTACCCAGTGCAGGTACGCACGGAACGCCTGCTTTACGCCTCCGTTGTCGGCTATGTTCTCACCCTGGAGATAAGAAGGTTAACAAAACATCACGACAATATTCCACAAAAGATTTGGCAGATGTGGATAGTGCAACTTCAATTCTTCAGTTATGTTCAAGAGCCATGTAATAGAGGATGAGCTTAAGGCACTTTCCTCACCGCCTACGATCAGCGAAAAGCGACTAGATCTAGAAACTAGATACGAGTTGGTGAGCAGCGAGAAGCGAGTGTGTAGTTCCGATAGTTTTTTCTTTCGGCTGTAAGCGAGTGTTCTTTTGCAAGGGGCAATTACTCGCACAACTCGCTCGGGGCGGCCATACCAAACCATACGCATTACGTGTACGTGAGTCCTGGCCGCCAAGCGAGCATCACTGAGCGAGTATTATCTTTGATAGTTCTGGTCACTGCGACAAGCTAGTGGTGAGAGAGTTCTCACCGGCATCGGCAGTATGAACAGCCAGCAATCAAGTATTAATATTTATGTGTCTTTTTATTGACACGATCTATATATTCTGTCTGTTTCTTCAGCGAGAAAATAGTCGATAGCTAATCGCTGCCTCTGTGGGATAAGTGTTTATTTCTATAAAACGGGCACAAATCTAGACTTCAGGCAGCTGCTGCTGAGAATTCTCAATATAAAAACCTAATTGATGGCCAAAATGGCCTAGAGAGTCGGTATCCTTTGCTCAGCGCAGTATCACTTACGATCTCTGGACAAAGGAGGTTCTATACTGGTCTGTAGAAACTCAAACCGCAAAACTAGTAGAGATTACAAAATTCCTCGTTTTCTTTAATATCTATTAAACAACATCTAAAATAAAAGCTATGAAAACTGTATTGTACTGTTGGATTTTTATCTCTGAACGTTAAAAGTCGTCGGATTTAGGGAATGTACATGATTTCTGATATATTCTTGGTGTATTCTTAGCAAGCCGCATCTACTCAGCTATCAACTTTTTGCCCGGAATATGCTTGCTCAGAAACCGTGTTGTATCCCATATAAAGTGAAAAAGAACATGAATCTCGTAAACTATCAGTTATAAGAAACAGTTTCAAAGCTATGAATCACCTGAGTATTAACACCGTCGAGTTTCATATTGACCTCAGGGACCACATATCGGCCGTACTGATCGATCAGGCATTGTGCGCGTCGATGGAAGGCCTCTATCGCTGAATCTGACCACCAACGATGAAGGTTCCCATCGCAGTCGAACAAACGGCCTTTGTCGTCGAAACCGTGAGTTATCTCGTGACCTGTTATGGGATATTTTCAAATGAGCCTAGAGAACACCTTTTAACACATTTAGAAATTGTGCGATAATGCCGACTAAATTATAAATCATCCTTTTGGCCGCGTCTTTTTTTTTAATTATTATTGATAGGCTTGCGCTTGACCACTATCTCACCTGATAGTAGTGGTGGTCTTTAAATATTTAAATAAATAAATTATTTATCTGGTAGTAGTAACGCTTCGATCGAGAATCTTTTGAACACGTAATATGTCATGATATCTTGCGAAAACACCCCGATTCAAACAGTAAAACGCCCATAACTTAAGAATGGCTGAACCGATATTCATCAAACATAACTAAGAACAATTTCAATAAAGTCTCCTTGCAAACAAAAAAAAAATGAAATCTAAATCGGTTCATCTGTTTAGGGCTTCGATCGACATTGTTTTGAACACGTAATATGACATGGTATCTTGCGAAAGCACCCCGGTTCCAACAGTAAAACGCCCATAACTTAAGAATGGCTGAACCGATATTCATCAAACATAACTTAAATACTTTCGATAGAGTTACCTTTCAAACAAAAAAAGAAAAAAAGAAATCTAAATCGGTTCATCCGTTTAGGAGCTATGATGCCACAGACAGATACACAAATACACAAACACACAGGTACGCACGTCAAAATTATAACGATTACCTGAAGCTGAATTTAGAACGTCAATGTTTTAGAATTTAGATAACTATACTTTGTCCCCAAAATCCTGTATCTTAGGGACATATATTTACATATACTACCTTGTTTGGGAACTACTGTCCATGCAAACTGATTGTTCAAATAGTAATAGTAAAGTTATAATGAATAAACTTTATTCTTATTCTTACCTATAACAACTCCAATGCCTCCATAGTTCAGGGACCTGGGGAAGTGTCTGTGATAGAAGGGAGGCTGCAGGATGCCTGCTGGGAACATGATCTGGTTCTTGTTTCGGCTGTAGTAAGCGTTGACCACAGCTGGAGCAGTGTTCCATAGGGTTTTGTTGACTGGCTGGCCGATACTGGAATAAGAAAATTAATAACTTAGATCATAAAAGGCAGGATTTTGCCCTCGGAAACCTTATTTCTAATCAACTCTTTATATACATAACACCTGCGATACAGAGCTTAAATACAGGTGTAAAATATAACCCTCCTTTTGAATTCGCCGAAGTCGGGTGAGAACAGCATACATCCAAAGGTTTGAATTTAGGAGAACACTTCTCGCGAAGCTATTTGACACGGTCCAAACTGATATTAAAGCTATGCAAGCAATTTACGGTACATGATACACTGGTAGGTAGGTATTACTGGCTAGATCCAGTGTATCATGAACACTTGCATGACGTATCTGTACGTAGGTATATGATTACTTGATTACCTGCACTGCTGGTTCAGAGATGAGTTGCCTAATTGTACTATCAACATGTTATATCAACTAGACATTTGTTAAAAGTTGTAATGCACTTACTGTAATCCACGGAAGGGATTCAAGTTACTCAAGTTTTAATGTAACTTACCGCGATTGCTCCATTTTCGTTAAGTGTTGGAGTATATTGAGAATGTTCTCGAAATATTTGTCTGGATGTATTTTCACTTCTTTATATCTGTCGTCCAACTCTTTTTTGTTCAGTATAAAATTGGGATACCCTATTCTTAGCATCATGGCCTCTACTTTATGAGCAGCAAGCTTCTTTGTCTTATCATCGATCCAATCAGTCATATGGAGGAGTTCTCTAAACGATTGTTGTATCTCCCTTGTCATGTATAATGTGTCGTTTTTGCTCATTTCGTCAAAGTATTTCCTGACAAACATAGAACCTAATGCCATCCCCATGTTAGAGTTGACCTGTGAAACGCAGTTCTTCCATCTTGGCGGTGCTTGCTCACGTCCGAATAGGATGAAGTAGAATCTGAAGCATTGGTTTTTAAAATTTAAAATTGGTTATTTAATTATTGACTAGCTTTTAACCCTGACTTCGTATGCTTAGCATTAGTACTTCGAATAGTATTTTTTTTTGCGTAATAATATAGGAGATGTGTGGGTCGCCTCACTTTTCAAAGAAAATTATTGATTCACCATAAAACTCGTCGGAAATCATCCATACCAAATTTCATCTAAATCGGTTCAGCGGTTTAAGCGTAAAAAGGTAACAGATGGACAGACAGACAGAGTTACTTTCGCATTGATGAATAGACTTGTAGTCTAAAGCTAGTTAAGATTTATATATCTAGTAGTAGTATTTACTCACTGTTGTTTCGCAGATTGAAATCTGTCATCAAGGTTGTTGACCCGGTGCCTCACGAATCTCCAGAGCAGGTAATTTGCCAAAATGCTCGGGTCAGTGTCATGAATCAATTGAACTAAGTGCTGCCAATGAGAATACGTTAGAGCGAGTCAAGGTCAAAGAAACGAATCATCTTAGGTTTAAAAATATATTAACTAAAGATACTTTTTATTCTTTTATATGAGCTTCTTGGGCTTGAATTTTCATAAGCCCAAATAATTTATTGAAATAATATTTAAGTTCGGCAACAACAATCTTGGAACTCTCGTCACAACCTATATCATTCTCACATTGCTGTTTAAGCCTTCTTCATCATCATAATCATTTCAGACAAAAGACGTCCACTGCGGGGCATAGGCCTCCAAGTATCACCACATCGATTCGTCGGAAGGAAGTTGGATTCCCGAAGCCTCCTTAGTCTTCATGCTTCAGTCTTAAATAATTCATTGGTAAAGAGCTACCTACCCTAACATAACAAAGAGCAAACAGGACAACAGTTTCATTTGGGTGGACGGTCCTGTTCATCACGATGCACAGGTACCGTGTCCACTTCACTTCTGGAACCAGTTCCTCCAGCTTCCCCAGTGGCATCCTTCGGTACAATTCCGATACATTCCTCCTGTCTTCTGGCGCTGATGTGATCTTTGCTAGTCTAAAATATTCGAAAAGACTGATTTAACATTACGTGTAAGAAAAGAGATGATTTGATTGTTAATGGCAATGACTAAAACATTATCAACAAAATATATTTTAAAATGTTTTACGACAGGCGTATTTTTGTGTGAGACTTAACAATAAGTAGAGTAAGAGTCTTACTTTATTTCAAATTCAATCAGTTCATCTGCACTTCTTTTAACGTGTTTAGCATCGCCACCCAGTAATAGTGCAATTTTTGTCAAGTAATTTTTATAAGCGGTCAAGTACACTTTATTTGATTCTTGTAAGAAATAATCCCGAGTAGGTAATCCTGTAATTACACGTGCATACTTAAATGAAGTAAGTTGATTAATATTCGAAATATCATAGTAAGAGTCTGGGCTGGACATGTTTGCACTTATTGAACAGTTTAAGGGCTAAATCAGACCCAGGCGAAGATGGCGGGATGATATTGATGCCTATAGGCAAATTTAATCACATTAGCTCAAAATTACGAAGATTGGAAGGAATAAAGAGAAGATCTGGGCTCTGTGGGACTAAATACGCGGAACATAAAAACAAATCAATAGTAATAAAAATGACAATACCCAAGCTAGTTTGGTCAAACTGAATAACAAACTCATCAGAATTCTTAATATCAGGTCCAACCCATTCTGAAATCAGGATATCGTTATTGTATAGCCTAAGTTTTGCCATTAATTCCAGCCAGTCAAATTTTGAAGAATTCCACCCAGGCTCTAAGATCGGCCAGCCACCGAGGAGGTCTAATAAATCCAGTAGAGGTTGATGCGCACGCTTTTCTAGGATACCATAATTCATGCAAGATTTGAAGAGGAATCTTGCTTTTAGAGCAGCATCACCGTTTGCCGGGTCGTCCCCTGAAGGAACTCTGGTCTTTGTTGCAACTAACGTTGGAGGCTGGAACGTTGTTGTTGTTCCCTGCATTGTCTTTTTTCCTACTATTAATTTGGTTTCTCTTTCTCTTCGTTTTTTATATCTTTGTCTATATGAATCGACTTCCGAAGGAACTCTAGGTTTAGCTGATATTGATGTTATTTGTGATGTCTTTTTTCCTACTATTAACGTGGTTTCTCTTTCTCTTCGACTTTTGTATCTTGCTTTATATGCCATTAATCTTCTACCATAACTAATTTGTTTAGAATTAATTATTAATTTTCTTCTAAATTCTTTATTTTGTGGTGCTGCGTCAGATTTATTTGTAAATCTTTTTTGTCTTTCTTTTGTAAGTTTATGATTATGATTACGAGAAAGGTACTTTTTGATTTTATATATTGGTTTCAATACTTGTTTTGATTTTTTGTTTAAATATCTACGAATGCGGTAGACTATTTGTGTTTTTTCCTTATCGGCTGTACTATAGCGGTATTCTTCAGTTGCGGTGTTATTACTCGTATATAAATATGACTCCATTTTGGCCAAAACTTCAGATCTAAGCGGCCATGAGGGCTCCTTTTGCGGAAACGTCAACGTCAGTAATAAATTGTCTTCTAAATCCAAATGAGACCCTGGATATTTGCAGAGTATCTTATCCTTAGTTGCAAATTCTAATAATTCTTTCAAGACAGTGTCTAAATTTTCTCGAAGCATTTCAAAGGTGTCGTAGCTGAAAGGAATGAACGAATTTAATTAATTTTTTTGCTTACCTTTTTTAATACACTATACTATGCATACAATTACAATAACAAACCCTGCTTTATCAGCCGGGATAGGATTGAGCGCAGCCCAGTTCCCGCAGGCATACTGATAAAAGTCGTGACATGGATCTGCTTCGGCGTCCATGTATTGTTTCATTATATTTGCTTGTGTGGTTCTGATCTGATCTCTGTCACCTTGACCCTTCCAGAATGCATGTATGCCTGAATGAAAATACCTAGGTTTAGTATCTCTGAGCTCACACTGTTCAATTTAGGTCCTACACAATCAAGGTACTACTTGGACGTCGTACGACTAACCTTGGCTCATTTTCGACAAGAGTCAATTGGATAAATCGCGACAGAACGCACATACTATTATCGAATTGATTTGGCTCTTCATCATACAATGAACAGGAGAATTGTTTAATGGTTCTAGAATAACTTGTGAGACACGTGGAACTAGAATTATGAAGAGCTTATTTGACCGTCCGATTTGATAAAGGAAAAGTCTTACAAAGTATAGCTTTCTATAAGATTGACTATATTGATGTCCTATCTTCTGTATTCGTATAAAAACTGAAGTCATAATTACATATTTTACAAATCTAGGTACTGCTTCTTTATTTTTACCTGCATAAGACGTGGATGGTTTGTATATGTGTGCCGAAGAGATCATCTCGGCCTCTTCTAATTCAGGTTGACCACGCACTTGTTCCACAACGTCATCTAATGGGCCTCTGTCCACGTGCATCTCCGGACGAACTATGCTATTCAATCAACCAGTAATATGAACAATTTGTACGGCAGACGCGTGTCGGTTATCTTAGTCAGAGAATGAGAGAACTGCTGTTCAGTTCATGTTTCATAAGATTAATATTTGTAAGCCGAATATTTGGAAGAAGTTTACTTCGAGCACAAGCTGATCATGATAGCTGTCGTAAAACATTTAAAGATCTGTAGCTCTTTGATATTTTATTCTTGCTCTTTTATTATTAATGTTAATAGTTACGGCAATAATAATTTAGCACTTCCAGCAAAATAAGTAAAAAAGGGAAACCTGTTAAAGAAAAGTAGTCTTCAAACCTGAAAAGCGTTTGGTGAAATAATTTGAGTAATAAGTGTATTTTTGTTAGATTCGGCTTAATATTATTAAAAAAAAAACAGTAAGTTGTAGTAAGGGACTTAACATTGATTTACATTAATTTTGTTTAAAGTACAGCTAAGGGCTCTTATGTTGGAAAGGTTTACCTTTCAATATCTCTATCTTCGTCGTCATACTGATCACTAGAGTCTGAATTCTCGTATTCCTCCTCAGCTTCACTTTCACTCTGATTGTCTACGTCACTGTTCTCACCCCCTTCGTCTTTATGCAAACGATGAAGTCTTTCTTTGCTAAAAATGAGTACATACCTTTAATTTCACTAGGTAGTTATGCAGTAAGAAATTTTGACTGTAGCATATCACAAAGGGTAACTTTTTAATCACAATTAAATAGGTTGGATGTATAGAAAAATATTATTTAAATAGAAAACTCACTCATAATCTTGTGATGTGAACCTGAAATGGCTCATTCGTTTCACCCTGGTCGGTGTCGCATGCCGTTTGTCTGAAGAACCCCATATAAGAATGTCACTGGTCACATTACCCTCATAATATTCTCGTTTAGAATTTGCATTAGACCGAGCAAGCACTATCTCTTCAGGGGGCAAAAACGACGTACGGAACCCTTGGAAAACATCCCTCTCTTCGGGGTCCACCTCATCTTCCAACCGGGTGTAGATTTTGGGGATGTTTTTAACAGTATATTGATCAGAAGGATCGCTTAACGAGTCACAGGGTCTTCTGATAACGAAGTATGCAACAGCGACGAAAGCTGCAAACGTTACGACGGAGATGAATCTACAGAAAGTGGCACTTTTCGCACTCGATTTGATTGATACAGTTTGTGATGGGATCCGCGTGTCGATACGCGTCATGGCAGCTTCTGACTGACAGACAAACTGACAGAGCGACGCCGGACATTTGTAACTGGAACATCATACATAGCCATACGAACTGCGTAGTGCTCGTCGTAATCTTGACCCTGTTGTTGCAGTCGGCAAGTAAATTGCTTACAATCAACAACACAATTTATGGACGCCACCTATTTTTAGCTTACCCTGTCTATTCTAAGTATTTTTCATGTTAAAATCACTAAGTATATCTTCGTAAGTTCTGGCAATGAATGATAAGCGGGCTAATTGTGAAAAAGAATATATTGTGACAGTGACATAAAGTGTCAGTTTGGACAAAGTGTTTTGAGCTTTTTGTAAATAGGTGCATACTATATTTTTTTACTTAGAAAAGTGTTTGAAAATAAAAAGCTACTAACTAGGATGACTTCGTTTGCGGAACTAACGAAACAGGTGCACCTTATCAACGATTTGATTTTATCTGATATGACTTGCGGTGTGTTTATCAATATTTTAATCTTAATTTATGTAGTGTATACTAAAAGATGCTATGTCACGTTTGTAATAAATATTTTATCGGACTGTTAATTAATAAATATCTAGAACATATTATACTTAATGAGATTATAAAATAATTTATGTTACAATATAACACGAATGGCGACCCCGTACCGGAAGACACCGCGTTGGAAGTTAGACCTGGTCAAGACTGCGGGATTTCGGTGGATGCGAAACGTACGGGACCGATCAGTGTGGCGACCCTTGATGGATACCTATCCAGCAGTGGAGGCCTTTCGGCTGAAATGTTGATGATGACAACACAAAACATTACGCTTGGGCTGTATTGTCCGAAGAGTTAGGGCTTGGACACATCACCACGGCGCGGCACCATAACCGTGCAACGTCGCGGCGCCGACACCATGAAACAGCACGGCGTTGTCACGCCGTTGCATGGTGCCGTGTATGGTGCGCCGCGCTCACGGCGCACTCGGCAGTAGATCTTTCGCTGTCACTAAGTTCGCAGGTGTTAGTCCAAAAAAAATTGCTGAAAATATCAATGTTGACTTGTTTATTAATTAATATGTCGTTCGCGGTCCATACCAAGACAAATACTGCAAGTTTGACACGTTTAAATTGAGGGTTGCGACGCGGCGCAACGTGCACGCCATGTTGGCACGGTGCTGCTGTACGACGCCATGCCGTTGCACGGTAACGGCACCGCGCCGTTAAGATAAATCCTACCTCTAGTAGGTACCTACATCTAACGCTCATACTGTTCAACTAACATCCAACTTGTGTTTTACGAGCGATGGCGTTCCTCCAACGCCTGCGCAACGACGACGCTGCGCAGACGCGACGTAGGCGTCGCGAGACTAGTGTCTAGCGTTACATCCGCTGAACGCAATGTTAAGGTCGCGCAGATGTTAACAATTTGAGGCGTGCAATCAGAGACAAAATGGATTCCGAAGAGGAAACACTACTGTTGGCTATTCTACTTCAACGAAAATTACGTAAAAGAAAAAGATGAGACTTCATCTACAATTTCTGGAAAATCTTTTATGGTCAAATCGATTGCAAGAAAGTGAATATTTCGCAATGTACTCTATTAAAAATAATGAATCGGAATTTTATAAATATTTGCGAATGCCGGAGACTACATTTAACTAACTTTTAGAAGTAATTCAAAATGACATACAATATCACTTTTTTTTTTTTTTCTGTGTGTCGTCTCGCAGTTCAGTCAAAGTGACCGGTAACTGCTTAACCGGGCTTTCCTACGGAGACTAAGCTAAATAGCCTCCAGCTAGGCAAAAAATTCTAAACCTAAGCGACAACGCTGAGGGCTACCCCAGTTGGGGTCGAACCTCGGCTCAGGGCGTCGCTGGGGGGACAACTAAGGCTGGAGCTTAATAAAGTGATTCTACCATCCGTTCGGAATAAGCCTACGTGGAGAAGAACGGACAAGAAACTCCAATTAACTATCTAGAATTTAACTATTGCACAGCGCGTTATGCGGGCTGGCTTGTAGATCTTGACTGGGACTGGGATTCTAAGATCGACATGGAGTTCCTGGTTACGAACGTACCAGGGGGCTCCCGTGATCTTTCTGAGAAATCGGTTTTGTATAACCTGAAGTTTATGAATGTGGGTGGGACATGCGTGCGCGAAGACTGCACAGGCATAGGTCATGATGGGACGAATAACCGCAGTGAAAGTGCGCAGTTTGCACCTAAGTGACAAACTGCTGCTTGCGTTTATCATCCCATGAAGTCTGCCCATAGCGAAGGTGGCCCGCGAACGTGCCGCCTTTATGTGCTTGGCGAAAGTGAGGTGATCGTCTAATGTGACGCCCAGGTACTTGGCTTGCCTTTCCCAGGGGATCGGCTTACCGTACATGGTGATGGGTTTGGGGGGACGGTGTTTTTTGAATAGATGCTTAGACCTCGAGAACAGGACAGCCTGACTCTTATCGGGATTGACTTCTATTCTCCAGAGGCTGAACCATTTCGCCAAAGCGTTGGCTGCTCTCTGGAGATTTAGGGCAATGGCATTGGGTACTAAGCCCGAGTAATAGAGAGCCGTATCGTCAGCGAAGAGTGCCAACTGGGTCCCTTTAGTTTTTGGGATATCGCTGGTGTACAGCGTGAAGGATAGAGGGGACAATACGCAGCCTTGAGGGACTCCGGCTCGTATGGGGTGAGGGGAGGAGAGTTCTCCCTCGACACGGTAGCGGAAAGTTCTGTTCGACAACCAGTCTCGTAAGATGAGCACGAGACGATCTGGCACACCAAGTTTGTATAGCTTATAAATTAAGCCATTGTGCCAGACTTTGTCAAAAGCTTTCGCTATGTCGAAGAACAAGGCACCCGTTGACAGACCACGCTGGAACCCAGCACTAGTGTGTTCAACGATACGGTGCACTTGTTGGACGCAAGAATGTTTGGCTCGAAAGCCGAATTGTTCTTGGGGGATGAGGTTCTTTCGCTCGGCAAAGTCTTTGAGCCGCTTATAAATAAGTCGCTCATAGACCTTTCCGAGAGAGTTAACCAGACTGATTGGGCGGTAACTGGTAGGCTCCGATTTCGGTTTACCCGGTTTAGGGATGCTTATCACAGCGGCCTGTTTCCAGGCTTGTGGGAAGATGTTTTTGCTCAATGCAGCGTTGAAAATGGCCGTCATTAGCAATATTAAATGGCAGGGGAGGAGTTTCAACACCTTATTGGTGATGCCATCTAAGCCCGCGGCTTTGTGGGGGTGAAGGTTTTTGATGACCTCCTCTACTTCGTCAGGGGTGACGGGAGGTAGCGGGTCATCAGGGTCTTCGACGGGCGGAAGGGAGGTCCTACGTTCGACTTCAGCGTCTACCATGTCTAGGTGAGCTTGGTCTACTGATTGGGAGCTGGGTGAGCATTGAAGTTCGAGACTGTCAGCCAGGCATTCGGCTTTTTCAGTGTTTTCAAATGCTACACTCTTATCAGGGCGAATGAGCGGGGGAAAGGCATTCTCTTCAGCGGAGCGTAATTTCCTCTGAATGTGCCAGAAGGCATGGTGGTTGGGCTCAAGTTCGCTCAGCAACTTATTCCATCCCGACGAACGGTGCTCATCAGTACGTTTCTTTACAGCAAGCTGTAATCTACGCATGTGAGCAACATTCGCGGGACAGGGAAAGTTCCTGCGGGCACGGACAGCTGCGTTCTTCTCGGTTATCAACTTCCGTATATCGTCCGGAAGTTTCCCTTGCTGGATGTCCAGCACTGGAACCTCCCTCGAACAATCGTTCAGGACCGATTGTACGTGAGTTGTAAGCGATTCGATCGCCGCCGTCGCGTCTGCGACTGAGTCTATGTGATTGGGGATTGAGTCTAACTGGGGGGACTTGGTGGATTTCAGTTTCTCACTTACTTTCCTCCAGTCTGTGATCTTTTTAGTAGGGGGTGGCTGTCCTAGATCTGGGAGGCCTAAGCGACTGCCTAGGTCCATGACCACTGGACGGTGATCGGAATGGAGCTCGTCTAGCGTATCTATCGAACGTAACCGAAGGTTAACGTTCTTAAATAGCGCTACATCGAGGATGTCTGGTCTATGAGCGGTGTTATTAGGGAAGTGAGTGAAGCTCATTGGGGCAATAACATCGTAATGGAGGGAAGAGCCTAGGTCCAGCACCAACCTTCCCCTAGAGTTGGTAGCGGTACTGTACCAGGCTGGATGTTTAGCGTTGAGATCACTCGCTAGGATAACGGAGTCACTCAAGCTGAAGAGAGTAGTGAGGTCATTTTTAAAATCATCAGAGGTTAAATTCCCCGATGACGCCGTGAGAGGAGGGCAATAGGCGGAGATGATGGTTATCGTTTGATGACCAGTCATTCCTAGCCGACAGGCTGAGTACTCAAGGTACGAAGTGGGGGCGGGTGGGGTGACTACGCTACAGTGGAGCTCATTTTTGTAATAAATGAGAGTGCCACGAGGTTTGTGGCAATTAGCTTTTAATTGCGACACCATTTTCCATTCCTGAATGTGAGGCTGTCTAATTCCTTCGTGATAGAAGGATACCTCTCAAAGATTTGGAGGCAAGCGATGGGGTCAATGGCATTTGCTGGATCTTTTAATTCAGCATAGAGGGCACGGGCTTCTGGAGTCATCCAGATCGCATATGCGCCGAGAATAGTCTGGGCTACACTGCGATAGGAAGAATTTTGGGCGGGTTGAGTTATTGGGGGGGGGGCGCGCGTCAACTAGGGTGGTGGAAGCCACCTTGTTGGTATGCGCTGGGCCCGTAATGGCCGGGGGGGAGCTAGGCACTGGGATGCTAAGATCCATCAGCGCCGCATAATAATGGTTTGGGATTGAGAGGGCACCAGGGCCGGGAAGGCCTTTTGGTGATTAAGTTTACCCCATGGTGAGACTCTTTGAGGAGCGAGTCTCTGGGGGGGGGGTTTGCGAGGAGGGAATGCTCGCGTGAGGGTTTTCGCGCTGTTGGCGAGAAGTAAAATTCTTGGCCATTTTAGGCGCAAGCTTAGGGGCTTTTGGACAGCCCCGGTAGTTAGCCGGGTGCCCTACTTGGCCACAGAGCACGCAGCTGGGAGGCTCCGTGCATTCTGAGCGGTCTTTGAGACGGGGACAGTCCTTTGTGCTGTGGTCGCCTGTGCACTTTACGCACCTGGGGGTGGCGAAGCAGTTGGTCTGTGAGTGACCATACAGTTGGCAGTTGTGACACTGACCAACGAGATGGGGACGGTAGGGCTTTTCAATAGATATGCCCGACAGGGAGCATACTGTTTTAACATTGAAGATTGGGTGGTAGCCCTCAGTAGGGCTACACACGACCAAGACAATATCATAGAGTTGTCCGCCTCTTGCTTTATGCAAGCGGTCCATCTGGGAAGACGGTACGGGAGAGGGGCAGGGAGAGGCGACGGGTGACGCAAACGGGGTTGCGACGAAGGTCTTTTTGGCCTTAGAGGCCTGGGCAGGGGCTTTATTTTTCTTCCTCTTACCTCCTACGACTTGAAAGTCGTCTTCCTCCGAGGAGGTGGAGAGAGAAGAGGAGTCTCGGGATTCAGGGGCGTCCTCCATAGAGGAGTCTGGGCGGGAGTTGGGCTCATTTGCCTGAGTAGGGGCGGGCGAGCTAAGCTCCTGACTAGGCTGAGGGACGGGGGAAGGCGACCTTGGTGAGTCAGTAAAAGCCATGAGAGGGGCTGGGGCGGGCGGGGTGGGGGTTGTAGCAGCTTTGAAAGCGGCTGCATATCTCTTTTTTAACTTGGGATCTATCAGGAGGATCTCCTGCAGGAGGTCAACCACTGCCGCGAACGACATTGTTGAGGAGAGGGGGGGACTATTTCCGGTGAGGCCGGTAAGGGGTGTCTTCCCCGGGTGGATTGGCCCGGGGGTGTGTGCAATCCTACCCTCCCAGTCGGGTTAGACTGGGAGGTGTGTTCCTGGTGAGCCCTAAGCTTGTCTACCTGCCACCAGTCTTATTGGGTGACAGGGCCCTAAGGTACCGGTAAACCCAACGAAGGTGGGCCACCCACCAATGTGTACCGAAGAAGTCTGGCACGTAGGGGTAAACACACCCGACCGTGCCAGGTGAATGCTGGGGGACGAAGCAGGGGTTGACTAGGCTATCTACCAAGGCCAACTGATCCCGCTCCCGACTCCAATGACTGCCGTGTCCTTATGGGACTTGGCGGGTGCTTGGGGCACACCCCACTGGCTTGTTAACACCGCTAGGTTTCCCGCCAGGGACCCACAAAGAGTGGATTTGCCCGGACGGGCCAAAATAGCTGCCACTACTAGTAACCAAAGTTACTAGTAGCGACACCTTTGGAGCGGAGTGCGAATACGCGACGGCCGCAGTGACGTCACGCAGAGGGGCGCGACGAGGCGGGGAGCGGGGGCGCAGGGGAGCGCGGTGGGGCGACGAGCAGCGAGACGTCCGCACGGAGCGACGGCTGGCGAGCTACCTACAATATCACACAACACTAATCACAATATACACTAATCTCAGTTTCAGTATCACTAGAAGAGAGGCTTGTTATAACTTTAAGGTATGTATATAAAACGCTTTTGTGTATATTTTTAATTACCTGTTTTATTAATCAAAGACACTGTCATAAGTTTTACAATAATCAATGTTTGTTTAGGCGCCAATTTCCGTCGTGGAGACATTTTAGAATCATAAATAAAATAAATGTAGGCAAATGGCCGCCGGCAGTAACCCCCGCCCGCGCCCACACGGCACGGAAAGAGCGGGACGTCGTGATTGTACCTGTTGCCAAAAAACGCAACATTACCGTCGCGTTGACATGTCGTTAACGTTGCAAAGTCTCAGCACTAACGCTTGCCACTAGAGTCTCGCGACGTCAACGTCGCGTCTGCGCAGCGACGACGCTGCGCAGATGTTGAAGAAACGCCAACGCTCGTAAAACGCCAGTGGGATAGCGGCCTAAAAAATACCTCTAGTAGGAAGCCTAACGCCATCAAACGGACACAGATCCAGACTACAGGCCGCTACCTAGAGCCTACCTAAACATAATAACACCTTGCCAGACGCGGGTTTCAAACCCAATACCTTATCCAATTACCAGACCAACGAAAATAATTGATTCTAAAATTAGTTTGGGTCACTGATGTAAGCTTACACATATATTTGCATTTTAACTCTCGTTTCTACTAATGTAGAGGAATTCGACGGTTCGAAAGAGGCGCTGACGTTTGGCAAGCATCTCCTGGCTACCAAGTACTGGTATGCGCGCATATCTTACGCGAACAAGAAGAAATACTTACTGGCCTTGGTTCACGACGTCCGCAGTGCGTGGGCACTGTCTCTGCTGCTCAAGTCTATGTGGAACTGCCAGCCTAAGGATGCTGTAATGTCTGTTAGCGAGTTAGTTACTACTTTGTTTCCACTTAGCTCAAAATCATCATCTCATGTCTAACTTTATCTCAATTGATTTGGGATTGCTGCAGCGTGTCTATTGTTCCATACATCATTACTAGCGTTAACTTCAGTAGACCATTTTAATATCAGAATCGATAAATCTTTTATTTGGCCTTTCTTTATTTGGCTGAAGCTGAATTGAGACTCGATTTGCATAAACTCGAACAGACTAGAAGTTGAGCATATAAATAGTAAGTATATGTCCAGTAGACAAAGTTGACTGACAAGGATTATTATTATTTTAGTACAGTAAATTAGCCATTTACAATAAAATCATTCGTTATGACTTCTAACAACGAAGACATTTAACAATTTCTTCAGTAAACAAGTTTAACCCTGTATTGGTTTTGAGGAGCATATAAATTCTATTAGTGAATAATACAATAATTTCCACCGCAGAGCCCAGGTGTATACCAGCTACGACCAGGTGCCCATGGATCACAACAGAACTGCCATGCCATCTCACACTCTCGCGCAAGTCATGAAAAATGACCGCAATTGGTTTTCTTCACTTGACCCAGTACGTTATAATAACATTATAATAACGTTATAAACGAATATTTTTATTATCATCATCATTTCAGCTGAAAGACGCCCACTGCTGGACATAAGCCTCCCCCAAGCGGATACTAATCGGTCCTGTGTGTATAACGAATATTATAAGTACATACCTAGCTTACATAATAGCTCAGTCTGGCTATCCTAACTTGATAATCTCATTATAATTTTTGCCGAAAGGCGACCACTGCTGAGACATAAGCCTTAATCCGGGCATTTCAGAATGCAAAATGCGATTCATTATCCATTACTTGAATCTTTGTAAATAATAATCAATTGCCATTGAATGTATGTAAGCAGATCAATTCAGAACGGCTGCACCTACTTGGTACCTTTTTATAACGGACTTCAAGAAAAGGTTCTCAATTCGTCTAAATCTTTTTATGTATATTCCCCGATTACTCAAAGATGCCTGGGCCGATTTGGCAAATTGTCTTTTGTTTGAAAGGGCTTCTCAGGTAGTCCCATGGTCATCAGGTCAGGATCTGATGACGAGATCCTAGAGAAATCGAGGGAACTCATCGAATATTATTTGTATATAATATATATATTAAATTGTTTTATTTATATTTCTTTTCTCTCTTTGTTTTTTCATTAAGTTGCACCTGCCATATTTTATCTCTGCACCACCCTAAGGTCAACTGGCAGAAAATGCCTAATGCTTAAGTCCGCCTTTGTACTTGTGCATATTTTTTTTTTTATAATTAAATAAATATTATAGGTATACGTATAGCGATTATAGTATTTTCATCAACAATGCAAACATTAGCTCAGAAAGCATCATTTGGTGAAGTGGAACTAATGAAGAAGACCACCGAGGGTCATTGGAAAACACTGGAGAGCCGAAATAAAAACAATGTTTCCTAGTCGTGTTTGGTCTTATTGAAATAGAGATACTAAGTCAATTTATACTTTGTCAATAAATAATTTTCATGTATCTACGTTAACTTTCTTTTCCGAAGCCGGTTTATAAAAATAATAAAAAAAACGAAGACACCGATTTCGGAATAAAATGTATTTTTCGCTTTGTAGTGTTTTGCTTTGGAAGTCAGTTTCTTTTTTAGGGTTCCGTACCCAAAGGGTAAAAACGGGACCCTATTACTAAGACTTCGCGATCCGTCTGTCTGTCTGTCTGTCTGTCTGTCTGTCTGTCTGTCCGTCTGAGGCTGTATCTCATGAACCGTGATAGCTAGTCAGTTGAAATTTTCACAGATGATGTATTTCTGTTGCCGCTATAACAACAAATACTAAAAACAGTATAAAGTAAATATTAAAGGGGGGCATACAACAAACGTGATATTTTTGCCGTTTTTGCTCGATATTAATAACGGCAACAGGTAGACGCTTGAAATATTCACAGAATGTTTAGTTGTATATTTACTTCAAAAAATAATAATTCATAAATTAAAATAAAATAAATTAAGGGGGGCTCCCATACAACAAACGCGATTTTTATGCAGTGTTTTGCGATAATGGTACGGAACCCTTCGTGTGCGAGTCCGACTCGCACTTGGCCGGTTTTTTTCTGTTTGTAATTGACAGGTCAAGACTTGTACAAAATAAAAATTCAAGTTTAATTTTCTTCGAAGTGCTTCCAATAATAATAATAATATATTACGACACTTCCTAGGAGCCTCAAGCCCTTGTACTGTCTGAGCTGACGACAGTAGCAGGTGGGCCAGCCATGTGGGAGGTGCTGCGACTTGCACAGCGGCTGTTCGAACGTAACCGGGACCTGATGCTAAAGAACATCGAAGAGTGCATCGTGGTCAATGAACAGCTTACACAAACACAGGTATGTCATTATATAAGTATTATGTACTTAAGGTCTAAGCAAAGTGGTGATGGTGATGGTTGAAATGCCAGAATCCCAAAATCTAAGGGATAGATCACGTGACATCCCTGTAATGCAGGTTCTCATTACCTACCTCAGGCAACAGAATTAAACTAGTATTTATTTAGTCTAATTTGTTTTATGCCAATAAATGATTAAGTAAATATTATGATTTGTGAAAACGATTTTCTCTTCTAGTTATCCAATCACGGACCCAAATCGTTCTATTTCTTCTCTTTTTTTACCCGACTGCCGAAGGAGGGTAATGTGTTTATCAGTCTTTGTATGTATGTATGTATGTATGTTTGTTCCTATGTGGCGTTCTAGAGACCAAACGCGTGGGCCGATTCGTCTTAACCCCGCGAGTGTCACTGGCTACATGAAAATTGGAAAATAGGAAAATGGCGGTTTTTGGGCGCCATATTGTGGGGGCCCAAATATTTTTTCTTCCAAACCTATCGTGTGGGGTATCAAAATAAAGGATTTTAAGAGGTGATTTCAAAAATATATAACACTTATATGTTTAAATGTACATAATTCGAAAAAAAAATAACTAAAAAGTTATAAATAAAAAAAGTTAATTAAAAAAATCAAAAAACCCGACTGCTTGAAAAGCGAACTAAAAAGACGTAAACAAGGAGAAAATCATGCTATGCAGTCGGAGGATACGTCTGGTTTTGGTCAGCCAGCTCGCGAAGATGTATTTTCCGATAGCACAGCATGATTTTCTCCTTGTTTACGTCTTTTTAGTTCGCTTTTCAAGCAGTCGGTTTTTTTTGATTTTTTTAATTAACTTTTTTTATTTCTTGATGATAAAAGTTTTCGGACACATTGAATTGCAAGCAAAAGGATAATTTTATTCAATTCAGTGCGGAGAGCCACCTGGTTTTTAATTTTTAGGGTACCGTACCCAAATGGTAAAAACGGGACCCTATTACTAAGACTCCGCGATCCGCCTGTCTGTCTGTCCGTCTGTCACCAGGCTGTATCTCATGAACCGTGCTAGCTAGACAGTTGAAATTTTCAGAGATGATGTATTTCTGTTGCCGCTATAACAACACATACTAAAAACAGAATAAAATAAATATTTAAGTGGGGCTCCCATACAACAAACACAGCAAACGTGTTTTTTTTTGCCGTTTTTTGCGATAATGGTACGGAACCCTTCGTGCGCGAGTCCGACTCGCACTTGGCCGGTTTTCACTACTGAACACGCTGCTCTGGCAGAGAGCTTGCTATTAAATGACATGTGTGTTTATAGCTTTGAGCGTGCTTATTCAATGGCAAGGTTAGGTAGGCACAACCCTAAAAAAGGCATACTCGTTTTAACGAGTATGCCTTTTTTAGGGTTGTGCTTGTCAGTCATTTATACAAACGTAATATGGCGATTACTCCATTGTTTAAGGGTGTACGTTCAAATTAAAAAATGATGTCAATTTGTCTCATCATTATCTAGCCCTGTATGGAAACAAAAAAGTAAAAAGTGTGCCTATTTGAAAGTTATGAGCGTCGAAAGTTACATATTTAAACACTAATTTCAACGCATCTTTGGGCAGAAATTAATACCATGAAAGAAGGAAAATTTCAAAATAGTCACCATACAGGAATAGATTAATTAGTTTTTTCATGATAATCATACTTCCAAAGGTCTTATTATAAAATTTCCTTTTCGTCCTAAATCGTCTTCAATTTATTATTTGTATACTATGAGTGTGTAATTGTATTCGTACGCGCACTAGCTTCTTACTGCTCATTACAGCGTCTATCCCTTTCGTACGTGTTGTCGGATGAGATAGCATGCATTTTCACCCCGGCCACAAAATATTTTGTGCCACCGACTAACCTTAAGCAATAGTATACAGCCCCACTCCCTGTTACCCGCGTGGCGCCCCGAGTTCACTTCGTGAGCCAAAAGCGAGAGTCGAACGTCAGAGTGACATTGACATTTCGGGTGCTCAGTTATTTTGACCATGTAGTACCACCGTGCATTGCAACTTAAAAAAAAAACAAAACAGCGATGGGTGACTTGGCCAATTTGGATCAAAGATAAAGACTAACAACAAAGTTAGCTATCATCCTGGCTTTATTGTAGATTACAATATTCTTAAAATAGTAGAGCTACTCGATTTTTTACCTACTCTGATTCGTAAGATGGAAAATATAGGAATCAGGGATGTTCAGCTCAAACTCTTTGAGGACTACCTTAGTGAGCGTACCCAGTGCGTTAAGATAGTTGATACAATCAGTGACGAACGCACTGTCTCCTACGGCGTGCCACAAGGCAGCGTAATCGCCCCGACACTCTTCCTTATATACATTAACGAGCTGGGTATGCTCACTCTTCCCAAGGGTAAAATTATAACCTTCGCAGACGATACTGCCCTTCTCTTCAGCGCGAGTACATGGCACGATGTATAAATGCAAGCACAGTCGGGTTTCGAAGTCGTGACGGAGTGGTTGCGTAATAATGTCCTCACACTAAACGCGGAAAAAACTGTATAAATGCCCTTCTTTTTGAAAAACAATGCGTCAACCACACACATGAACTCGTTGTATTCTATAGTAGCCCACACATGTTCTAAACAAAATACAAATAATTGTACCTGCACCACACGCATCCAGAAAACAGACAGTGCAAAGTACCTAGGAGTAATAATAGATAGCACCCTAAGCTTCAAAAAACATATCAGTACCCTCAGTAATAGGTTACGTAAACTTATATACGTCTTCAAAACCCTAAGACATGTGGCAGACGAGAAGCTAAGGAAATCGGTTTACTTGGCGCTCGCCCAGTCCCTACTAACCTACTGCATAACTTCCTGGGGTGGTGCTGCAAAAACTACTATGTTGGAGCTTGAACGAGCGCAGAGAGCTATTCTGAAAGTATCCTTATTCCGATATCCAACGGTTATGTTATATAAGGAAGCAAAGGTGTTAACGGCTCGCCAGCAATTCATATTGCAAACGGTTGTAAAACAGCATGGCCTCACTACCTTCAGCCACTCACACTCCCACAGAAGAAGACGTTTCGATCCCATAGTCCGCCATCACATCCGGCTCTCGACAACTTCCTCACATCGCTTCTTTTGCTAACTTGGTTGCTTTCTTTATAATAAAATTAATAGGATACTCCCAATTTATAACCTCACAAAAACCAAATGCAAAATGAAACTAAGCAATTGGCTCCAGGAGTTAGATTATGAAGAAACAGAAAATCTACTTGCTGTTCCAATATAGACAATTTAATACATTCTATTCCCGCCTCCCCACACACACTACCCCCACATATTCACCCACACATACACCGTACTCACTCACCGACAGACATTCATTATCTACTTTACATACCTACTAACACCAAGCACTGATAATTTATACTATTTCCCTTTTCTATTTTATTGTATTTTAAACTTGTAAGCCTATGCTTTTAGAAATTCTTGCCGCACCAATTATTGTACACAACTTTAAAATGTAAGCATTACCCAAGGGGTGGAGACCTGGTGTCCTGAAATACAGACCTCACGTCTAGTTTAGGCACCAGTCTCCCACAGTATAATTATTGCTGATACGTACCTACTTTATATTAATACCTAACTAAATGTACCTATATTGTGGTGAGAAATAAATCATTATCTTATCTTATCTTTTAATCCTAGCAATTAAGGCTACCGGGCGTACAAAAAAAAAAAATTATGTACACACATGTAGAAAAATATTAAACTCCTTGTGGTCCTCGAATGCATCCTAATTATAAAATTCATGACATAGGTGTCATGAATTTTATAATTATAGTTACAATTTATTTTTTAAGTAATGCAGCTATTTCCGTATTTTCCGTCACAATTCAAATAATTGTGATATGTGTTTTTGTCCCAAATAAAGTGTATAGGTACAATTTAGGGTAGAATGAAACAAACCTTAAGAAATAAATAGTTTAATCAATACTACTATTTTAATTAAACAATTCAAGATATTTTATATTTATATTTACAATAAAAAGCTTTTTTACAAAAAAATACTACCGACTTCCAAATAAAAAAACTACAAAGTGAAAAATAACTTTATTTTTGGAAGTCGGCGTCTTTCGCAGGTACCAAATTTTGCGTTATGGACACCGACTTCCAAAAATAAAGTTATTTTTCACTTTGTAGTTTTTTTTTTAAAAAGCCTTTTAATTTTCACTTTTTGGTTGTACCTAATAGGCAAGTTGTTTGTTAGGTACCTATAACGCCAGAATAGATAACCCAAATATCATGAAACCTAAACTATGCTAGTATTACATTATCTGTGCCTAAACATAACCGGTGAACCGAGAGATCTCCGTACCCCTTAAGAGCGTACTGGCGTGATTTTATGTTATGAAATGGTATCTATACTAATATTATAAAGAGGAAAGATTTTTTTGATTGTTTGTACCAAATAGGCTCCGAAACCACTGGACCGATTTAAAAGATTCTTTCCCCTATAGCACAGATAATATAATACTAGCATAATACCTATAGAAAGCTACAATATTTTTGAGTAACATAGGCTATATTTTTATCCCGAAAACGGGTCCTGTGGGGTGGTCGACGGGAGCGAAGCCGCGGGGAAAAGCTAGTAAACAATAAACAGACATGCGATTGCAGCAATCCCGAGAGATTTGCCCTAATTTATTGAAGTGTTCTGTTGTATATCTTCGAATTTCTTCATAAGGCCTTCATCAGATCTTCACCAAATTAAAATGGGAAAAATTTCGAAACATACTTTTTCAAATTAAAGAATTTTCAAAATCGGTCCAAATTTGTCGGAGATATGCGTGAACATACAAAAAAAACGTACATCATGTCAAACATAGAACCTCCTCCTTTTTGGTTAGTCGGTTAAAAACACAATCATTCAAAATTAAAGTTCTAAATAATTAACATACAATATTTTTGTTTACAATTATTTTCATCTAGGTTACAGGGTCATTACAATACAATTGAACGTTTGCATTTGCAATTATATTATTTTATAAATGTCGCAGCCAACTAGCATTATCCCCTACAGCCCTCTTCATCTAGATCCACCGGTCGGCTGTCAGCAAGCTCTCGAACATTTGTTTTACGCATTTTGATTTCACGATTTATATGTCTTAGATTTAATTTAATGACATAAAATTCATACCACAATTTTCGATTTACAAAAATGATATAAACGTTCATAATTACTGGGTTGAAGTGATGCATACACAGTTGTATATAATACAATATTATTCTATCTGTTGTTTTTATGTAATGAAGATACGATACAACATATACGGACAATAATAAGAGGTCACTCAGTAGAAATATCACAGTTGCGACGTACAAACGAACCCATTTGCTTGAACCTGTATGTGCGCTAGATTTCGAACTACGCCAAAGTGCACATACAATTATAGTGTAAAGTATACAGTTTAATATCACAGGAGAACCTACAAAAAATAATGTTATATTGATGAAATACTTAACTGATTCTAAATTTACTAAACTAACATAAGTACCAATTATAGTCATTGAAGTGGTTACAAAAGACGCTCCCCAAATAAATACGGTACTTTTCAAATATCTGTTTCGGACATGTACATTGAATACCTCCACAATTTCCACATAAAACATATAACATATAACTATCACCCAGTGGTTCCTCACTGTTATGGTATATATTTGTAGAAATAGTAAACTAATGGCATACAATAAATCGGATCTGATATATATTAACGCGGAGGGTAAATAATATGAGTGAAACGCCACGAAACAGCCTAAGATGTTTGCTACAACTGCGTTAAGAAACACAAAGTTTTTGTAGTTTCGAAACTTTTTAAGGACGCGCCAGGATGTCAATACATATATCAAAGTCGCAGTTGACAGCACAGCCATAGTGGATTGTGTCTTTATCTTGATGGTGTAGTATATTTCCATGGAACGGGTCTCCTTCTTAAGACTTTCAAGAAAGTTCTCAACATTATCACTCGCTATAGAAGAAAGTATTCCGGTATCGTTTTCATACATGGTGAATTGGTGAATGTTGCTCAGTTTTGATTGCTTCACTTTGTGAGCACTTTCGCGTGAAGCACTAAGGTGTACGTTGATGCGCTCGTTCCCCTTCGAGGGTGTCGAAACAATAATCACTTGTTTAGTCAACGTTTTAAACCTAATAGACAGTTTTGATTGATTCAATTTTACAAACAGGATTGTGTTTGTGAACACTATGACGTGAAGCACTGCCGTATACGTCGATGCGCTCGTTCCCCTTCGAGGGTGTCGAAACAATAATTACTTTTAACTCAACGTTTAACTCCTATGAGACAAACAGGATTGTGTTTGTGAACACTTTGACGTGAAGTACTGCAATGTGCCCTTCGTGGGTATCAAAACAGTAATCACTTGTAACTCATTAGTCAACCTATTATAAATACTGCCCAATATAGGTATAAAACATTTAGGTCACATAGTAAATTACCTAGTATTTAAAATAGCATATATTTTTAGTTTTCCTGTGCGTCATCATCGAACCACAGGAAAAATTATTAATGTGTCATCATAACGATTAATTTATTAGTTTATCGTACCTTTTATGGGAATACACGTAACGACCATTCATAGTAAATAAATTATTGATAGCAGTGCCTTAACAAATTAATGGTTGCGGTTTTCGTGGTTAAGGTGTTAGGTACCTACTGTTGAAATTACGTGTCGGTTACTTAACCAGCAAACGAAATAAATCTAAAAACTACCAGAACTAGGAGAGTTTTAACTTATTAGAAATAATTATTTGCGGGGGTTAACTCATTATTATCATCATCAGCCTATTAATAATATTATGCCATCAGCCTATTAATAATATTATGTCATAAAGCAATGACGGAGAATAAAATGAGAAAGAATGAATTTCACGGGCGGATCCCATTCCCTCCCATCAGCCGGCGCGAGACCTAAGGAGTCTGTTAATTGTTTTTTCTATAGTGTCTGTAATTACGCCGGATGAAACAAGTACGCCTTTACCACGGACATTCAGAGTGAATTAAACTTTGACCGTGAGAGGACTTCGTATCTCACCCCAAGCTCTCATGCCACATGGCTGAAGTTTGATACAGCCAATTAGTTATAATGCAGAGAACTTTATAAACTGTATATATGACCCGCTTCGAGGATATAAAATCTATGGTATTGTGTTGTGTGCAACGTGAATAAGCAGAAAGCCATCAGCCGTCATTTTGGAGTTTGAAGAATCACCAGCTCGCCAGTCTTTGCGTCACGTGAGTTGGCTTCGACCTGCACTAAGGCGTACTATTGAGGGAATAGTACGCCTTAGTGCAGGTCGATTCACATACTGCTAATCGTCCGGTTTGAATCCGTGAATAATTTCCCACTTTTCTACGACCAATTGCCAAAGCCTTCAAATATATGTCCAAAATTTAAAATAGGCACAAAGTTTAATGAAGTTTCTCACACCGCTGTAACACCACGACCTACAAAGTCGCGGCCGATACCATTGGGCCACCACTGCTCAAACTACTTATGAATAAATATATATTTTTTTAATTCAAACCCATTTGTATGCTTAAGGCATACGATACAAAATATGTTAGTATATAAATTGTCAGTAATTACGTCGCTGAATGGAGTCGCCGTGGCTGAATATTGGCCAAACATAACGTTTAACAATTGAATTTGATAATATTATCGAAAGCGTTAGATGCGTTTTCGAGAACGTGGTTACAAATATAGGTATATAATTATAAAATATTGCTCGTTTAATAGTATAGGATAAATTAAATAAAAATCTATAACAGAAAAAAGTCACCATGGACGAACTCAGATTTGGGAAAACGAAACAGCTGATCTTAAAACAAATTTCGTTAACCTATGACAAAACTTAACGGCCAAAACCCTTTAGATGAAATAAAATAAGGTAGATAGCGCACGGCCTATAGTTTAGGTAAAGCCACAAAACTCAGCCGCTTCAAGTAAACACACGCGCTCACGCACACACAAGCAATGAAACTACCCTGATATTTTTTAGTAGAACTTTGCCTAAAAAATACCACCTGTGTTATCAAGTGGTGCAAAAACAACACTATAGTCAACAAATAGTATATTTCATAACGAGTGTGGAAAGACTGTCATTGCAAAGAGTTTCGCGTGTCTCTGACTAGTATATCTATACTAATACTAATATATCTATACTAATATTATAAAGAGGAAAGATTTTATTGTTTGTTTGTTTGTTTGTACCGAATAGGCTCCGAAACTACTGGACCGATTTGAAAAATTCTTTCACCAATAGAAAGCTACATTATTCCTGAGTGACATAGGCTATTTTTTTATCCCGAAAACGGGTCCTGTGGGGTGGTCCACGGGAGCGAAGCCGCGGGCAACAGCTAGTAAAATTATAAAGAGGAAAGATTTTTTTGTTTGTTTGTTTGTTTGTACCGAATAGGCTCCGAAACTACTGGACCGATTTGAAAAATTCTTTCACCAATAGAAAGCTACATTATTCCTGAGTGACATAGGCTATTTTTTTATCCCGAAAACGGCTCCTGTGGGGTGGTCCACGGGAGCGAAGCCGCGGGAAACAGCTAGTATTGTATATAGTTATCTGTGGCGGGAATGAGCGAGTATTGCTTGTCATTAAGAATGTCATCAAGAAGGTTTCTATAAAATGTTCATATGGGCGTATCCTTCCTTTCGAAATCATTGATTGTGTGATTTTATTCCCAGTTTCTAGTTTGTTGTTTAATGAATCAGCAATATAGCCTTCTGCAACTTTGTCTGACTTCCAACCTCCTAGTCGCTTTAGGGACGTCAAATTGGCTCCTGAATCTGCCAATAATGTAGCAGAGGTCCTCCTGAAGCTGTGCCCAGTATAATACTCAGCATCCGGCAGACCAAGAAACGTAGCTATTTCTTTTGGCATATTACCAAATTTGTTTATACCGATTGCTTGAGCTGTACACTTCCCTTTTCGATAATTTTGGAAAAATGGTCGGGTTTTGCTTTTTGGGACCGCTGATTCATAGTATTTTTGCACTATTCTAATAAAATCTCCTTCAACAACAAAGCTTCTCGGTATCTTATTTTTGTATTCGGAATCTTGATTAGTAGCATTTTTCCATGGGCTTCAATATCTTTTAAAGTAATATTGGCTAACTCCTCTCTGCGGCAAGCTCCAACAACGCCAAAAATCAGCGCAACCTACAAAAATAAGGATTTGGTTAATATTTTTTTAAATAATATATTGACTGTATTTTGCGATTTCGTAACCTGAATACTAAAGAAAAATGTAAGTATTTAAAATAAATTACCATTGTGGCTAAATAAAGATCATCGGGAGCTTCGTTCAAAAACCTTTCCACTTCATTCGATGTTAATATTTTCGACTTTTTAGTTGTAAAACCGTCTGATTGTCGTATTAAGAAAGCATTTAGTTTTGGGTATTCACTTATATCCACGTTGTTCCTTATTTTCATCATACTTTTTATCATCGAAAACCTCGACCATAACGTAGAAGGTTTTAATTTGGCTGAGAGTTCGGAGAAGTATGCCAACATAACATTTTCTGAAAAACTATTTGCTTTTTCTCTTCTCTCCACGCAATAAATTTGTCGTATGTAGACATGTAGCGACTTTTTGACTTTTCCGGTAAAATGTTCTAAGAAGCATTTTGTGCAATTATACTGAGTTCCGGTGGTGTTAATTCAAATAAAATATCGTCGAAATTACTCATTTTGTGCAACAAACAACTAAACTCGCAACGAACATTATTGGAAAATGGCGCCAACGGTAAAAGAATATAAGCAGAGATTTTTTTTTGTTTTCTTCACCCATTCTGGGTAGGCAAAGGGAACTATGCCCATACAGCCAAGTCTTCAGTAGAATTTTTGTAAAATAGTATTTAAGAGTGTGCAACCAAAAATAAAGCCCTTATTATTTACCACAATCTGGAGTCATTATTATTTCCATCGCCCTGCCAACATCGCTAAAATATGAAATGAAAATGAAATTTAATGAGATGAAATGAAATGAAACCTAACCTAACTCATTGAATCAAATCATTAATGATGAATCTGATATTGAAACAAATTAGTATCTTCTTTTTAGAAATATTTGCATGAATCATAAAAACTTCAATGATTTTTTTTTTTGTAAAATCTTTTTGGTTGGTTTATCTTTTTAATAGACATTATTTTGACAGTTGGGAAAGAGAACGCACGAGTTCGGAAAAGGTAAAGATAAAGCTCGAGTATGTAATAGCCCACATCCCGAACGCTATACGTCCCTGCAATACGCAACTTTTTGAGCAACTGTATTAAAATAGTACATTGTGATACAAGGGTGGAAAGTAGGTTATTGCAAACGAGCTGTCATTAACAAGCCCGAGCCGAAGGTGAGGGTTTTTAATAACACGAGTTTGCAATAACCTACACGCCCGTGTATCACACGATATTTTTCAATACAGTTGTGGGAAATAGTAAAAACAAATCAAAGAATTAGATTTGATAATTGACAAAAAAATGGACATATTTTTTTTACAACGAAAACAGCCTACACAGCCTATTCGATTTTTGACAAATATTGATGTGAAAATAATTAAATTGAAACTGGTAATTAAATATATTAAATAACCATTTAAAAGACTTTTGAGAATTAAATGCTAAAACGTACGGAATCATTCATTTTTCCTCGTATAAAATCTATTCCATTTTATTCTATGTATGAAAACTCCTTGCTACTAAACTTTTTTAAATTGACTTATAACTAAAGGCGCGTTTTTGCAACTGGATTTTTTTTACAACGAGAACAGTCTATACAGCCTATTCGATTTTAGACAAATGTTGATGTGAAAATAATTAAATTTAAACTGGTAATTAAATATATTAAACAACCATTTAAAAGACTTTTGAGAGTTCAATGCTAAAACGTACGGAATCATTCATTTATCCTCGTATAAAATCTATCCCATTTTATTCTATGTATGAAAACTCTTTGCTACTAAACTTTTTAAATTGACTTATAAATTTAAAACTAAACTGCAAAACTAATGATCGAGCTCGTAAACAAAAGTCACGACCGCGTAATAGAAAGATGCCTATGCATAAGATTTAATTTTCGAATCATAATTATAGCCTCTGAAAGTACGCCATGATTAACAACTGTATTGAAATAGTACATTGTGATACAAGGGTGGAAAGTAGGTTATTGCAAACGAGCTGTCATTAACAAGCCCGAGCCGAAGGCGAGGGTTTTTAATGACACGAGTTTGCAATAACCTACACGCCCGTGTATCACACGATATTTTTCAATACAGTTGTGGGAAATAGTAAAAACAAATCAAAGAATTAGATTTGTTAATTCACAAAAAAAAAAATTTCGCGCGTTTTTGCAACTGGACATATTTTTTTTACAACGAAAACAGCCTACACAGCCTATTCGATTTTTGACAAATGTTGATGTGAAAATAATTAAATTGAAAATGGTAAATAAATATACTAAACAACCATTTAAAAGACTATTGAGAATTAAATGCTAAAACGTACGGAATCATTCATTTTTCCTCTTATAAAATCTATTCCATTTTATTCTATGTATGAAAACTCCTTGCTACTAAACTTTTTTAAATTGACTTATAACTAAAGGCGCGTTTTTGCAACTGGACATTTTATACAACGAAAACAGTTTATACAGCCTATTCGATTTTAGACAAATGTTGATGTGAAAATAATTAAATTAAAACTGGTAATTAAATATATTAAACAACCATTTAAAAGACTTTTGAGAGTTCAATGCTAAAACGTACGGAATCATTCATTTTTCCTCGTATAAAATCTATCCCATTTTATTCTATGGATGAAAACTCTTTGCTACTAAACTTTTTAAATTGTCTTATACATTTAAAACTAAACTGCAAAACTAATGATCGAGCTCGTAAACAAAAGTCACGACCGCGTAACAGAAAGATGCCTGTGCATAAGATTTAATTTTCGAATAATAATTATAGCCTCTGAAAGTACGCCATGTTTAACAACTGTATTGAAAAAGTCTTTACGAGTATCGGTTCACACGTAATTTCACACAAAACTATTTATTTTTTGTTTTCCAACATAATTTTGATGTTATTCGGAACAAATAATGTTATTTTCCCGAAATTGACATATTGGGAGAGTGTTGCCTAATTTTTAATTGCCCAAAATGTGGGTAAGTAAATTGTAGGCAAAGTCAAAGAACAATAATTAAATAGAGTTTACCTAATTAATGTTTATTTTCTATTTAAATCACATGATTTTATGTATGTTACATAAACCTAAGTCAAGGTAAATATTTAGTTCTTAACTAATTTATTTTTGTTTCATTTCATTATCATAAGTACCTTCTATTTTGCTATCAAATATTATGGTTTTAGGTTTCTAACGAAAACTGTAATAAGAAACGAATGGGTAAATGCTATAAGACTGAGCCGAAATGAACCACAATGGCAGCCATCGTCGTCTAGTGTGGTTTGTTCAGACCATTTTGAGAAGACTGACTAATAGTTAATGCTCGATTTTGTACTTACTTCAATACTTATACTTTTCATTTCATCTGAAAAAGTATATTTTTCATTCCATGAAATCGTTGTTTTTGTAATAAAAATGTTTTTTTTTGTAGTAAGACGTGTTTCACATAACCTTTGTAGTATTTTTAAGTAAGAAAACTAAGGCACAAATAATAATGAACACTGGTGATTTTGTAAAAATAATGAATAAATATAAATCCTCTTCTTGCATAAAAAGGTTTAAACCATTTAGGTTTGTGGTGAGATAGTTGTCAAACACGAGCCAACCAATATTAATAATAATAAAAAATCTGAAGTACAACAAGAATATAGAAAACTTATCATACTCTCCAAGTTTAATTAATTTAATTCGTTCTGATAGGTATTATTGATTGTAGTAAATAACAAACCCTAATGATGTAGAGCAGATAGGTATAGTGAAACTCTAAGTCAGCCTATAAAATAAAGCCGTTGTGTTTGGGCTTGTTTGAATCGTCGTTTCATCATATCATAGGCCTCCGCCAAGCGTCGCCACATTGACTGGACTCGTGCGTCCCGCATCCAGCGGATCCCCAAAACCTTCACCAGGTCATCGGTCCACCTGGTGGGAGGCCTTCCAACGCAACGTCTGCCGGTTCGCCGTCGCCACTCCAGAACTTTTCTGCCCCATCGGCCATCTGTTCTGCGAGCAATGTGCCCTGCCCACTGCCACTTAAGTTTAGCAATTTTTCGGGCTATGTCGGTAGCCCAGGTTCTCTTGCGGATCTCTAAATTTCTGATTCGATTACGTAAGGAAACTCCGAGCATAGCCCTCTCCATAGCCCTTTTGGGTGACTGTAAGCTTTGTGATAAGACCCATTGTGAGCGACCACGTCTCAGAGCCATAGGTTATCACTGGCAACAGACTCTGGTCATAGACTTTGGTCTTGAGACACTGGTGAATATTATTAATTGTAAATAAATAACAAGGGTCTAATGATGAAGAGTTGAAAGGTGGGTAGTAGTTCTGCTGCAAAATGAGGAAAATTATTAGGCAATAAAATTACACAGTATTTAAAATATGCATAGTTTTAAAGTTCCAGTCATACAGGAAAATATTTAATTTTCTTAAAGATAAAACTTCGTGACCATCGTAAGATTCTCATAATGATGTGCAACGCCTTAGTGCCTTTTCACACGCCTCGGTTGCCGGGTAATCGGCAGCGAATGTATAGCCATGTACGCCGGTACGTGTGAAAGCTATTTTACATGGCTATATACTTCGCCACCGGTTACCCGGTAGCGGCTACCCGGCAACCGGAGTGTGTGAAAAGGCACTTACATTCGTTGCGGTTTCTATAGCTCGGGTGTTACTGACGTACGTTGCGGTTGCATTTCCAATAACCGCAAAAGTATTCTAAAAATCAAAATTATAAGGTGAGGTTTAATTTACTGACAAACAACTGCTCCTTAGTGCTTAGGTAGATACATTATTTTTCGTTTTATCAATAACATGTGGGGAACAACACCAGGCTTTTTATTTTTTTTAGATAGGTTGATAGGATGGATAAAACATTTATTCGATACAACTGAAATATTGCCAATGAATTAAAAGTTAATAATAGAAAACTGTATTAGGAAGGGCATTGAACCGACCCAATCATTGGCATAGGTCATCGCCATTTTGATTCTTCTTCAAAGTTGCGGTGCATGATGAAACTGGTAGAGTAGATAGATACTTTTGACGACACGGTTGGCGTAGTGGTTGTGCGATCGGCTGCTGCGCTGCGTGTCGCGGGTTCGATTCCCGCACGGAACAAATATTTGTATGACCTACAGATAGTTGTTCCGGATCTGGGTGAATTGTCTAAGTCAGTTTAAATGTTTGTAAACACACCCACGATATAGGAAGAAATTCTTAGAGTGGGGCAAAGTATTAAAAAAAATATACTACCATGACGCTGGTAAGTACCTACTACCCGAGAGAAAGTGAATTCTATTTTTTTTTTCCATTTCAAATAGCAACTTCAATTTAATGATTCTCTATTTGATTTCAGAATTATTTATTTATTTTAAGGAACATTAAAAAATCGTATTAGTATTACTACTACTATTAAAAACGTCATTGAAGTTTGAAGTTGTAGCCCAAACTGAACTTTATGTATCTATGGGTTTCGAAGTTACTTTACCAAAAACATATAATTTGTATAGGTCTAATTTTGGTAACTTAATCGCGCACGCTATTTAAGTGGGCAGGGTGCTATACTGCTTTACCTACACACTAAGAAGTCGTGTTTATTATGTTACGTAATCATTACTTACCTGTATAATTATATCGTTTCAGAAATCCAGAACGGATCAACCACAAAATGGAGCAAGTGATGCAAAAGCTGCCTCCGCGCCACCTCCGCCTTCAGAGGCGCAAAAAGCGGTTAGTGTCCTCTATTATACAAAACTTAAAAAAAAAATTAATGCAAAAAATTGACGTAAACAAGAAGAAAATCATGCTGTGCAGTCGGAGAATACGTCTTCGCGAGCTGGCTGACCAAAACAAGACGTTATCCGCCGACTGCGCAGCATAATTTTCTTCTTGTTTACGGCTTTTTAGTTCGCTTTTAAACAGTCGGTATTTTAATTTTTTATGAATTAACTTTTTTGTTGTATTTTGCTTTTGAAGTCTGTTTATTTTTTTGTGAAAAAGTTAGTAGTAGGTAGGTAGTAGGTAGTTAGTTTAGTTTTACTTGCAAGTCGCTGCTAACACCATCTATATCCGTGGAACGGAACCAAACGCTATCGATGTTCTTAGAGAAAATAATCATCTTAATCAGACGAAAAACGCCAGTTACGTCGGCAAGGTTTCTTTGTATGGGATGATGCATCTATATGCTAGTATTATATTATCTATGGGTAAAACATATCTTTTATGGTGTCAAAGTTGTAATTTTTTCGTTTAGAAACCCCCTAAGTCAATGACTTTCAGATAAATTTTTGTTTCATGAAAATATGGATATCTATTATAAATAATTAAATATAACTTAAATCATTTAGGTATCATTTAAACCAGTCAAGCTGCATACAAAACACATCCATGACTATACATTTTTTTTCACAGGAAGGTTTTTTTCGTCTCCTGTAAAATGAGGGTCAGATGGTTTCAGAAATAAACGATTCGTAGACTTGTATCCTCCGGAGATTTGTAACGCGATCTATGCTGCCACATACGAACTACTTACTTGACGTCACAAAATCCTGCATCGCGCAAGCAAGCAAAGTTTCCATCGCGATTTGAATATACTCGTATTCAGTCCGATAACAACCTTCGCCGTCGAGCACGTGCCCGAGCAAGACATAACACTCCACCAACCAGACGATCCTCCCTTTTCAATGGGGGTTCCGCTTACCTCCAAAGACTTGATATTCTAGGTTTAGGTTTAAAGATAGACACAAAGTCACTTACATGAGAACAATGCTTAATGTAAATTATATAAAATTCGTCATAGACGTCACGGCAGCAATAATTGACGCACCTATCCAATGTATACAGCTTGATATTTGATATTCTTACAGGATTCGCTTCTACTTTCCTCCCTGGCTACTGTAACTTCAAGGTTTTAGCAAAAAGTTAGATCCTACTACTGTAGTAACAATAAGCAACTAAACATTTCGTTTTGCTTTTTGAGATTTTACTGTTATGACATCCTTTCCTTTGCCGTGTTAACTACATAGTTATAAAATTTATCTTTAACAGTTGGACGCAAACTTGACGATGTGGAATGGAACCATAAAATCGATGCGCGATAACTTGAAACTGGAGGAACTGGAGATGACTTTCAAAGACGGCACCAAAAAGAAGATCTGGAAAGTCAACCGACCGAAGCCAGAAGTAACCGAAACTGTGGACTTTGTTAGTCTTTTCTACTGAAATCCTACTAACATTATACTAGTGATAGTTTTATTTTCATGTTGAGATTGAAATCTTATTATAGTTCTCGCCAAACTTCTTGGCCGCCCTGAAGTTGGCTACAATGGCTGCGCAGTAGTAAACCCAGTGGCGTAGCTAGGTAACCAAGGGCCCTGGGGCAAATCAAAAAATGGGGCCCCACTGCTATCTAAACTGGTTAGGTTTTATCAAGTATAAATATTAAATATACAAATACTTTAAAAATGCTAAGCTACTTTATCAACAGCTCTTTTTCGTGCACTGCAGGGCAGGTAATAAAAATATTAAACGCTAACAAAATAAATTACAATTAATACTTGAAAGAAAGAAAGGTAGGTAGGTAGGTTGGTTGGTGTAGGTATTGGGCAATAAAATGAAATAGAAAAGATTCAAAGGTAATAAACCCTATATAAAAGTTGGACCTATCAACTGACTAAATAACAATTATATTTACATTCTTTTCATAGCTTTAGTTTTCGCAAAATTATCAATGACTTCGGTTAAATCCCGGCTTGATGCGGTTTTGTTTTCAACTGCTATTAGCGATAAATTTCGGAGTCGAGTTTGTCCCATATATGTCTTAAATATTTTTTTTATAATTTTTTTGCTAAATGACCTTTCAGTACTAAAAAGTTTATTGAAATTAGCTTACTCCTGATACAGCATTAATTTTTTTAAAGTTCTCGAAAAAATATCTTGACTCGAATTCACAATAAAACGCATATCGATGAATAGTTAAACGCACATATCGTTATCCGACAATTTGACAACACTGCCAACCCACAGAAAGAATTTAGGGGAATTCTCTAGGTATTACTTTCGAATTACTCTCAACTGAGTTGCAATGATTAAAGTCGGGTTGCAACCTGTCATATTTATTTTGAAAATGGGCAAACCTTCAAAAGTTCAGTTTGATCGAGATTTTATGGTAAGGATTTGAGGGCCCTCTGAGCTTGAGGGCCCCGGGGCACTGCCCCGCCTAGCCCCTTGGTAGCTACGCCACTGAGTAAACCTCATTCAAAAAGAGAACCGTGTCGTGCCTTGCGCATGGGAAAACCATCAATTAAGCACGGCCCAGGAGTTTGGCGAGCAGAACGCCTGAACGGATTTACTAATTATAAAATTAGAACTTCATTTATGGATACGTTGTTGTTAATATTGTGCCCACATTTATCAAGTGTGATCGGGGCCAGAAGCCTATTGCCATCAATTGGGAACAAATCTAGAATCCGTGCTGCTACTGAGTACTTCCAGATGGAAAAACACAATAACACTTAGCCCACAGAACAGAGAAGATAGTAGAAATCGTATATGGCTTCATTAGTATCGAAACCAGCGTACCCAAACTCACACATATACAGGTTAATTGTATTTCGTAACACTAAGAAATCTTTGGTGTGATTGGTAGTTTGAAAGTACGAAATATATCAGTCGTCGCTTATTTGAAAATAAACCACATTTTAATGATCATATTGACTACTCTTTTTAAGTATTTATTAAATTTTCCGTTAAATGCTCACATGGAATAGTTTAATTAGCAAGTTACGCTACCCGCCGCTAGATGTCACTATACTAAATGCATTCAATTTTAAGCTGTATTTCGTTATTAATAAAATTCGTTTATTTATTTACTAATAAGATTTATATTTGCGTAATGAGGTCATTACAATTCGTTTTCCTCTAGAGATGTACCACCGTCGTTGACTTATTTATCGACAATTCGTTTTATTTTGAAACAAAACAAAATCAACAGCTAGATTCGATAAATATTATTATGTTTGAAATCAAGTGTTTATATACAACTGAATATTTTTAATCTTATCCATACTAATATTATAAATGCGAAAGTAACTCTGTCTGTCTGTCTGTCTGTCTGTCTGTCTGTTACCTTTTCACGCTTAAACCGCTCAACCGATTTAGATGAAATTTGGTAAGAAGATAGTTTGAGACCTTGGAACGGACATAGGCTACTTTTTTTTGCAAAAAATGCGAAGGGGAAGAAATGGGAGGGGGTTTAATTTTGAATGAAACTTCTTATTATGGCTTAAGCCGTTGAACCGATTAAGATGAAATTTGGTGTGAAGATAGTTTGAGACCCAGGGCAGGACTTAGGCTACTTTTTTTTTGCATAAAACACAAAGGAGAAGAAAAAGGGGGGTGGGTTAGATTTGTATGAAACTTCTTATTATGGCTTAAACCACTGAACCGATTTAGATGAAATTCGGTATGCAGATAGTATGAGATCCTGGGATGGACATGGGCTACTTTTTTGTATAAAACAAGGTGTAGAATAAGTTATCTATGGTTTGGTTGGTCTATGGTGGAGAGACAAGTCTAACCTAATGGCGAGGGAGCGCGCCGTTATGTTTCGGGAATAAAGGTACTTAAGTATCATACAGTTGTTTCTATTACAATACATGGTGGCAGCGGAGGGATTGAATTCACTCAGTGTCTATGTGAGATGTTGGTTATATGGACGACCCTAAGAAAGTAGAAGAAAACAAGAGTGAAAATATGGCGTCTTTACCGGTGGCGCCGCCCGCTGAGTTCAACTTCGAAGAGCCCAGTCGGTGGAAAGCTTGGCTCAAAAGATTCCAACAATATATTTCAATAACAGGGAAGCGCTCGGATGCAGAACTAAAAGATTTACTGCTATATTGCATGGGAGAAAGGAGTAACGAAGTGTGCAATCAGTTTGAGAAACCATCCGAAACCTACGAAGAGCTGGTTGAAAAATTTACGAACTACTTTGAACCAAGAAAGAATATTATATTCGAGAGAGCAAAATTTAATGAAAGAAAACAGAGGAAAGGTGAGCCGGTGGATACATTCATCACAGATTTATATAGTATGGCCCAAAGATGCAATTTTGAGAAAATCACCAAAGAAGAGATATTACGGGACAAAATTGTTGTGGGAATTAGCGACAGGAAGCTGAGTGAAAAACTACAGTTGAAGAAAAACCTCGATCTTCAAGAAGCTGTGACAGTAGTAAGACAGTGGGAGATACAAAATAAACAATCCGAACAGCTGTACCAGGAATATCCAGATGAGGTTAGAGTGGAAAAAGTGCAAGCTCGGCAACCAAAAGAAAAGAAGCTATGTGGATATTGTGGTTTAAATGAGCACCACAGAAATGTATGCCCAGCAAAGAATACGGAATGTTTTAAATGCCATGTTAAAGGACATTTCGCAAGAGTATGTAGACGGCAGGACGTTAAACAGGTGAGGCTGGTAGAAGATGAGGAGTCAGAAGATTCAACAGGTACGGATTTTTTTTTATGGGAAATTGATGGCTATATTGGGAACGGGGCATGGATGTCGGACATATTTGTAGAGGAATTTAACAAGGCTGGAAGGTTCTTAATCGACTCGGGTGCAGACATAGTCTGTTTACCATTGACATTTGTTCCTGAAAAATTTGTAAACAAATTGATAAAAACAAATATAGTGTTAAAAGTGGCAGATGGTAGATGTTTGGAAGTGTTGGGATATTTAAATGTTAAATTGTCACATAAAAATAAGGCAATAACTGTGAAAGCTTATGTGGTAAAATCAATTAAACGGGCTATATTAAGTAGGGAGGCATCTAGAGAACTGGGAATATTAAAGGTAAATTTGGACCAGGTTTTGGGAGGAGAGGAAACAAGTTCAGTAAATATATGTAAAGAATTTCCTATCTTATTTCAGGAGTTGGGGCAATTTAAAGACTGCATTTCCATACGACTGACACCAGATGCGAAACCTTTTGTGCAATCTGTACCTAGAGTGGTGCCAATTCCTATGCTGGAAAAACTAGAAAAAGAAATAAAAAGATTGCAAGATTTAGACATCATAGAGCCAGTGGAACAGGTAACGGAATGGGTAGCACCGGTAGTATGTGTGCCAAAAGATGAAAATGAAATTCGTTTGTGCTGTGATTATACTCACTTAAACAAAAGTGTTATGAGACCCTATTTTCCAATTAATAATGTAGAATATACTTTGGCAAAGGTTAATGGAGCCAAATATTTTTCCAAAATAGATATCAAAAAATCTTTCCATCAATTGAAACTAGATGAGAGTAGCCAGTTGTTAACAACCTTCATATCACCATTTGGTAGGTTTAAATATAAGAGATTACCTTTTGGATTAAATTGCTCTTCTGAGTATTTCGTTACAAAGTTTGCTCAGATACTGAAAGGTCTAAATGTAGTGTACCATGTCGATGATGTTCTTATCTATGGAAAATGTATGTCAGAACATGATGAGAATCTTAGGAAAGTACTAAAAAGATTGTCAGATGAAGGATTATGTATTAATAAAAAAAAGAGTGTGATAGGAGTACAAAAAATAAAATTTCTGGGGTTTGAGTTATCATCTGATGGGATATCTGTAGATCCAGATAGAATTGAAGCAATAGAGAAATTTCCAAAGCCTGAAAATAAAACAGAGTTACAGAGATTTTTGGGGATGATTAATTTTGCATCAAAACATTTAAAAAATAAAGCTGATTGCATGGAACATTTAAATTGTTTGCTTAGGAAAGATGTAGATATTTATTGGGGCCCAAATCAGGAAGAAGCATTTGACAAAGCAAAAAAGTTACTTTGCGAGACCCCAATTCTAGCATTTTTTGATCATACTAAACAGATAGTAATTAGTGCAGATGCAAGTTCTTATGGTTTGGGAGGTTGCCTTATGCAAATAAATTTGGATGGAAAGAGAGAAATAGTAGCTTATATATCAAGAACTATGAATGAGACAGAACGTAGATATTCTCAAATTGAGAAAGAGGCCTTAGCATTGACATGGGCTGCTGAAAAGTTTAAAGAATATGTTACAGGGCTGAAAATAATTTTTGAAACTGACCACAAACCACTTTTACAGGTCTTACAGACCAAGCATATGGATGATCTGACACCAAGATTGCAAAGGTTTCGTATCAGGTTGATGTGTTTTAATTATGAGATTAATTATATTCCTGGTAAAGATTTAGTGATGCCAGATTCACTATCTAGAGCACCTTTAACAAATTCAAAAGAAACTATGTCTGAGAAAACTATAAATTATGTAAACTTTGTGATAGAGCATATTCCTATAAAAGATGTCTACTTAAATAAACTGTTACAGGAGCAAGAAAAAGATGAAATTTGTAAAATGATAAAAAAGTATTGTAGTGATGGTTGGCCAGAAAGAAATAAAATTGATCCTGAATTGCTACCATATTTTCAATATAGGTATGATTTTAGTGTTTGCAAAGGTCTATTGTTGAAAGGATCAAGAATTGTTATACCTAAACTGATTCAAAAAGAACTATTGGAATATATTCATATGGGACATCAAGGTATTGTAAAATGTAGAAGACGGGCACAGATGGCTGTATGGTGGGTGGGTCTAAGTAGCCAACTAGAAAACTTGATAAAAAATTGTCCAAATTGTATTGAACATAGATCAAATAACGTTAATACATTTTGTAAAGACCAGAACCCTCCTACTAGGCCGTGGCAAATAATTGCAGCAGATTTATTCTTTTGTAAAAAATGGTATCTGATTGTTACAGATTACTATTCAAGATTTTTTGAAATTTTCGAATTGAACTCGATGACTGAAAATGTTATTATAAGTAAAATTAAAGAATTATTTTCTAGATATGGTATTTGTGAAATATTCAGATCAGATAATGGCCCACAATTTCGAAGTCAATTCAAAAATTTTGCTAATGAGTATAAATTTACACACTTCACCAGCTCTCCATATCATAGTCAATCAAATGGGTTGGCTGAAAACGTGGTAAAAATTGCGAAATCCATGATTAAGAAAAATGATCATATTGATAAAGCTTTGTTAGCATATAGGACAACGCCTTTGGAAAATGGTTTCAGTCCTGCTGAACTGTTAATGGGTAGAAAATTAAGGTCTTTTCTTCCTTTGATTCCCTCAAAACTAATGACAAAAGAATCAAAAATAGTAAAAAAGATTGATAAGAAAATCAAAGACAAACAAATTCATTATTACAATAAAAGGCACAGAACAACCCCTTTGTCTGATCTGGCTATTGGAGAATCAGTTTGGTTAAGTGATTTAAGAACCTATGGGACAGTAATTAAAATTTTACCACATCGTTCATATGTGGTACATACTGCTAATGGTAATTATAGAAGAAATAGATGGTTTTTAATTCCTGCCCCATATATACAAAAAAATGAGAAATGTCAAAGAACTCTTAGTCTTGAAAGTATTGTAAATCAAGATGATTGTTTAATTCATCCTCAAAGAAGGGGAGAAGATCTGATTGAAAATGATTGTAATATTAGTTTAAATAACATGCAGCCTAACAATCCAATCATTCAACGCCCAGTTAGACAAAGAACACAACCAAGACATCTTAATGATTATGTTGTTTATTAATTGGATTGCCAAATAAAAATGTTAAGATTACAACAAATCCTTTGTTCCATAACTATGTTAATACATATATATAATTTTAGGGTAAATTGGATTAAAATATCTTAAGAGGAAGGATGTAGAATAAGTTATCTATGGTTTGGTTGGTCTATGGTGGAGAGACAAGCCTAACCTAATGGCGAGGGAGCGCGCCGTTATGTTTCGGGAATAAAGGTACTTAAGTATCATACAGTTGTTTCTATTACAATACACAAGGTGCGGGAGAAATGGGGTGGAGTAGTTATAAAATATGAAAATAAAGAAAATAATATGAAACTTCTTTTTATGGCGTCCTTCTTATTCGGCTGTAGGCATGATATAATTGTTTATGAAAGATTTGAGTGTCAATTTGAAAAAGTCAAATTAATGTCAGTGTCCGTGAAAGTGGTAATATAAGCAAAACTTTTAAATATTCTACTGCTTATTTTTATTAGGGGGATATTTTTATGCTGTGGATATGCCTCGCAAGCGTAAATCTCCTTTGAGCCGTAGCTCTAGCAGAGCTCGAACAGCAAGAGTAGCTAGAAGCTAAGAAACAGAGTAGCAGACTCAATCCGTCTAATTTTAGATGCTGAGCGTCACGCAACCCAAAGAGCTGCTGAGACTTTCGATCAGATTCAGGCTCGCCAACTCGCAGATGCTGAACGTCACGCAATTGAAAGAGCTGCTGAGACTTTAGACCAGATTCAGGTTCGTCAACACGCAGATGCTGAGCGTCACGCAACTCAAAGAGCTGCTGAGACTTTAGACCAGACTCAGGCACGCTAACTCGCAGATGCTGAGCGTCACGCAACTGAAAGGGCTGCTGCGACTTTCAACCAGACTCAAGCTCGCCAACTCACAGATGCTGAGCGTCACGCAACTCAAAGGGCTGGTGAGACTTTAGACCAGATTCAAGTTCGTCAACACGCAGATGCTGAGCGTCACGCAACTGAAAGGGCTGCTGCGACTTTCAACCAGACTCAAGCTCGCCAACTCACAGATGCTGAGCGTCACGCAACTCAAAGGGCTGGTGAGACTTTAGACCAGATTCACGTTCGTCAACACGCAGATGCTGAGCGTCACGCAACTCAAAGAGCTGCTGAGACTTTAGACCAGACTCATGCTCGCTAACTCGAAGATGCTGAGCGTCACGCAACTGAAAGGGTTGCTGCGACTTTCGACCAGACTCAAGCTCGCCAACTAACAGATGCTGAGCGTCACGCAACTCAAAGGGCTGGTGAGACCTTTGAGCAAACACAGGCCCTTCGGATTTTAGATGCCGAACGTCACGCGTCATCGATAGCTGCTGAGACGCCTGAACAATCCCAAATACGGCGTGTTTTACGAGCTCAACGGCAGTCTGAAAGGAGACGTACGTTTGCAAGAAATACATGGGAGTCGTTCCACAACGCTGCGTCTGATTATGACCCATTGATTGATTACACTAACCATCGATTAGTTCTCATAGGGAACATGGATAAAAAATTTAGATATTGTGAAGCACTCAAGTGGAATGATGAGACACCGGGTATGTGTTGCTCTTCAGTTCCAACGCTTGGTGAGCCAGAAGAACCACTGAAGTCTTTGCTTTTGTATGACAGTGATGAATCGCGCCGTTTTTTAAGCAGAATAAGAAAATATAATACATGCTTCCAAGCAAGCTTGAAGCAAGTGGCAGCAGAGTGACTAGCCCTGAAGCTCTACAGGGTGAGAAAATCTACCCTGTAGAGTTTCTTAACTCTTTAGAATTATCAGGAGTGCCGTCCCATACGTTGAGGCTGAAAGTTGGTGTCCCAGTCCTGGTAATGAGAAATCTGGACGCACCAAAATTATGTAATGGCACCCGACTACAAATAACACACCTAGGACGCAATATAGTAAGGGCAACAATTATGACAGGAATAGCAAAGGGAGAAGATGTAATGATTTCACTTATTCCGATAATCCCAACCAATATGTCATTCCAATTTAAAAGGTTGCAATTTCCCCTTAAAGCAACATTCGCGATTACCATAAATAAAGCTCAAGGGCAAACACTGAAAGCTGCAGGCGTGAATTTAGAAAAAAACTGATTTTCCCATGGGCAACTGTATGTAGCGTGTTCACGAGTATCAAGTCCACATAATCAATATGTTTTAGCAAAAGATGGTAAAACTAAAATATTGTTTACACGACTGTGTTAAAGTAAGTTATTAAAAATTACAACTCTGTGCTCACAACCTATTTCCACACTTTTGACGACAAAAACAATATTTATAAGAATCAAAATTCCAATTAGTACCTACTGCATTTTATGTTACGCACAATAAACTATTTTTGTACTACTCTGTTTCCTTTTCTACGTTTTACGCGAGCGAAGCCGCGGGTAAAAGCTAGTGACTAATAACAAAACAAACAAAGGGGAGAGGGAAAAGGGCTCATAGCGCAACAAAAAATTCGTCCACATCCATGTCAATGGGAAACGTTCCCAGAACGCTGGCAGCATTGCTCCTTTGAATGACAATGCTGATTTTCTGGCTGAAGAAAAGGCCAGCCCTCTGGTCACGCGAACAGTCAACTAACCGTTTACTTATGTCTCGCAATACTCGATGAGCACTCGGACCAAATGTCTCAACCCCAAACGGGTCGAACATATAACTGCCAATAAGGTATATTTGCGCCGTTTGATGTATTCTGCACCAGCAGCAGCTGCCCCAGCACAGCTCGCCGTGCTAAGGGATGGCGCAAGGGTATCGACACTTGTTGCATCCCACACCAAATGCCTACCAAACTTCCAAGGCATTATGGCCATCCCATCCGGTCTCTTCCCATCGTCGCGTGCCAAGCCATTGGGTTTTAAAACAGCTGGCACCCCGGTGGTGACAAGAGCTCGACGTATGATGTCATTAATGACGGCGCCGGCGCCCGCAGCTTCGCCGTCTGCGGCGACGTCTGCAGCCCACCTCGCGCGCCGCCCAGTTTAAGAAGCGCGAGCCTTTCCTTTCCAGAAACCCAAGAGCGGCTCCGTTTTCTAAAGTAGCGACCACTGTACTTGTAAGTTCTTCGGAGTCCTGCCCAAATTGGTCGCTGAGGTGCTTCACGATATCACGCATCGAGGCTCCCGCCGTCATATATATTATTTTTTAGTCATATATTTTAATTTAAAATAGTGTTTATATAAATTTATTCTAATACTTACGATTTATAGAAAATATAATTAAGAATTGTTATGTTAGACTACTAATCCATTTTTGAAAATTATTCTATTGATATAAAAATACACCCTGTGGCGTTTACGCGATAGATATTAAACTATAGTTTGATTTTTAATTCCGTAGACTAAACTGACATCTGGAGGTTGCCACTTTATCGTTCCATTAAAATATTAATTATTCGATTAGAATACTACCAATAGATTACCCATATCAATGCTTTATTTTTTTTAAACTTGGTTAAAGCAGAATTCGAAAAAAAATGGTTTGAACATGGAAATATATTTGATTACTAATACTGAATCACCAAAAAAAACCGCACACTGGTTTAATTTTTTTCAGATATATCATAGAACACAGAGAACATTGTAATTTAAAATATCGATAACTCATTATCGATAACGGCAATCTCTAATTGAGTAGCTGACTGTGACATGTGCATAGTTGGAATCTTAATGAAAAATATGTTTGAATTTAAAAGAAAGTAGACCTTACATTTAACAAAATAAAATCAACTTTTTTTTTTTTTTTACTATGTATAGGCCTGTGTTTGACCACAATCTCACCGTGGTCAGTGATGATGTGGCCGATGGTGGTAAGCACACAAAGCCTAGAAGGGAACTGGCTCTCAAGTGCTGCTGTCGGAACACACCGGAAGGTGCTTGGCGACAGATTTTCAACTTGAGGGTGGTTGCCAGCCAGGCGGGTACTACAAAGTACCCTACCACCGTGCAAAGTTACTTGTCTTGTTAAATAAAATATAGTTTTTCAAATTTATATCGAAATAAAATCAATTAATATTGCCCGATGGTATGTTATACCTCCATTTGACAAATGTTTGGTTCTGCTATCGTGTTTACATTCTAAAACAGCACTATAGGGCATTTTTGTATTTTTTTTTCAAGTTCTTTTCACCGTGACGGTTGCAACAAGATTGATGTGCGTTGTGTGGGCGGGGCAGCAGACATATGCGGAATTGTGCAAAACTCGGGGTACGCGGGCCCCGCCTACTTGCGACTTCTACTGTAGAAGGCTTTTTTCTGTTCTGTGACATAGCCCGAGCAGGGAATCGAATTCAAGGCCAGGCTTATCAGTAACGCTTGCGAAGACTAGACAAACGAGACAGTGAAAAACGTAGATAATCACACCCTCTCTAATCTTGTATCATCAATGCCTTGTTCTTCCAGGTTCAGTTGCTACCATCAGCCATCGGAAAGAGGATCATATCCTACCTCCCTCATGCTCAACTCGGAGACTATGCCAAAGTCAACAGGTACTGGGCGTATCTTGTGGACGAGTTGCGAGCCGAACTTCTGGCCAGGACGAAGATCGACGCTGATTGTGACAGATTAAACGTAAGAACAGATTCTTCCACCGTAAAATAAAATTCAACAGCGTCCAGAGGCTCTAGAGTAGACATAAAGTGTAATTCCATAAACGATGGTGATGGTCGAAATGTCAAATATTCAAGGGATTGATCACGTGATTTCTATCGCGCTATCGCGTCGCTTTCGTTGATAGAATGTCAAATGTTCGAGGGATTGATCACGTCGTTCCTATCGCGCTATCGCGTCGTTTTTGTTCATAGAATGTCAAATGTTCGAGGGATTAATCACGTGATTTCTATCGCGCTATCACGTCGCTTTCGTTGATAGAATGTCAAATGTTCGAGGGATTGATCACGTGATTTCTATCGCGCTATCGCGTCGCTTTCGTTGATAGAATGTCAAATGTTCGAGGGATTGATCACGTGATTTCTATCGCGCTATCACGTCGCTTTCGTTGATAGAATGTCAAATGTTCGAGGGATTGATCACGTGATTTATATCGCGCTATTGCGTCGCTTTCGTTGATAGACTGTCAAATGTTCGAGGGATTAATCATGTGATTTCTATCGCACTATCACGTCGCTTTCGTTGATAGAATGTCAAAAGTTCGAGGGATTGATCACGTCATTTCTATCGCGCTATCGCGTCGCTTTCGTTGATAGAATGTCAAAAGTTCGAGGGATTGATCACGTCGTTTCTATCGCGCTATCGCTTCGTTTTTGTTCATAGAATGTCAAATGTTCGAGGGATTGATCACGTGATTTCTAAACAATGAACAGACATGCACAGCAATCCCGAGAAGTTTGTCGTTATTTATTGAAGAGTTCTGTTGTATATCTTCGAAGTCCTTAATCAGATCTTCACCAAATTAAAATCGGACCAATATTCTTTCAAACAAAAAAAGAATTTTCAAAATCGGTCCGACGAAAGCGACGTGATAGCGCGATAGAAATCACGTGATCAATCCCTCGAACATATGACATTCTATCAACGAAAGCGACTTCATAGCGCGATAGAAATCACGTGATCAATCCCTCGAACATTTGACATTCTATGAACAAAAACGACGCGATAGCGCGATAGAAATGACCTGATCATTCCCTCGAACTTTTGACATTCTATCAACGAAAGCGACGTGATAACGCGATAGAACATTTCTTGGACAGAATTCCGCACTAACGTCTCCATACTCCAGGAACTCGGCATCAAGCACCGTCTATCAGCAATAGTACAGTCTCGCAAACTGAAATTCTTTGACCATGTCTCAAGGCGAAATAACGACTCCATTGAGCGCCTGGTGGTGCACAGCGGCAGAGTGGACGGTAACAGGCCACGCGGGAGGTCACCGATGAGGTGGACCAAGCAAATTAAATCTGCGATAGGAGTTCCAGTAAATGAATGCGCTAAACTTTCATCTAACAGAGCCAAATGAAGAGAGATCGTGAGACGAGTGACAAGAACACCAGCGATCGGACAAAATTCATCGTGACCACGACCGCTCTGTCAAGAGCGAAACGAATAATAAGAAGAAGAAGATTCAGATTATGTTACACTATGAAGTCAGCAACAAGAAAGGCATATCGCGCCTTTAATTTATGTCACATGGTTGTCCCGTACTAGTATTTAAGACAAATTGTAAGACATGACATATTTTATCATAACTTGTCATGTTCGAAAATATTTTCTGTTAAGAATTTATAGTTCAAGTCGACAACCATGCAATGTAAAAAAAAACACTTTTCATAAATTCATGTTGGGATACTGCTAGCATGGGGGTGGCAAAGGTAAAACGGTATGTCCTAGGCAAAAAATAACCAAAATATAGCCCCCCCCGCTATATTTTGGTTATTTTTTGCCTAGGACATACCGTTTTCGAGATACCATTTTGGAAATATAGAGCGTTTTATGAAAAATAAAATAAGATTTGGAGGGCCATAATGCGGCAACAGTGTGTCGTAGGGGTATTTATGTGCTTCTCAGTACATAAATGGTTTTTATGGCCAAGGTTAAACCGAAAAGTAAAATTGGAAAATACCCGAAAAATAAGTAAATAAACGTCAAGGAGTTATGCCACAAGTCAAGAAAATATCTCACGCCGCCGTGCTAGCATTTATGACAAAATGGCTTTATCGCCCAAACTGTGATAAAAAGTGTGATTTAGGCCATGTCACAGTAGGCCGTGCTCGCCGGGCTGAAATGCGACGTCACAGCTCTCATTCCAGCAGAATTGTATCTTGTCTTCAGCACAGATCTATAATACTACAGTACTTCAGTAAGCTTATGAAGAGGTCGGGCAAGTCAGCAAAGCTCTTCACAAACCGCCGACAGTAGGAGCACAAACCGAGAAATGCCCTGACTTGCGTTTTGCTCTCCAGAACTGGCCAATCCTTGACGGCAACGAGCTTATCCGGGTCCGTTTAAATACCTTTCTCGGAAACCACGTGTCCTAAAAAGTTCACTTGCCGCCTGAACAACGCGCACTTCTTTGGACTCTTAGCTTTAGATTAGCTCATCGTATCTTCTTCAGCACACGTTCCAGATTGCGGAGGTGATCTTCAAACGTCCGCCCCTCAAAGATGGCAGGAGCATAACACAATCCAAATGGCATGACGTTGAATTGACACAATCCTTTGCCTGTAGAGAATGTTCTCTTTTCCTTATCTCGAGGGTCTATCTCGTTTGCCAGTAGCTACTAGATCAAAGACAAAAAGATCAGATCAAGGTCACAAACCACTTCATTCCCGTTAGCGTATCCAGCGTTTCGTAGATCCTTGGCAGCGGATAACTGTCTTCGATTTCATCACGGCCTCAAACTGAATCTTATAGGCGGACAATGACGAAGCCATCGAATGGTAGCACTTTAAAACTGCGTGGCGAAGGTGCCACTACCGCAGCTGCCACGGTCCCATTTCTAGACTTGAGCCCACGTATTGACTTCTCCATCTCGATAATACGGGTCTCATGTTGCTGGACCTGGTCCTTTACCTCCTTCATCTTCTTACGGATGACGGTGAGGAGGTCCTTGATCACCATGAACTGCTCCTCCTGACGGCGACCCTGCTCCTCCTTGTCACGCTGCAGCTGATCCTCCAAGCGGTGCGCCTGCTCTTCTTGACGACGGGCCTGCTCCTCTTGGCGGCGACCTGCTCCTCCTTGTCGCGGTGCAGCTGCTCTTCCAAGCGGTGGACCTGTTCCTCATGACGGCGGGCCTGCTCCTGCATGAATGCCTTAAGGGCGGCAAGGTCAGGGGTCACCGGTGATTGAGCTGGTTCCGTTGCAGCCGCGGATTCTCGTTGTCCACTTGATGCCGGTGAGGGAGCGTTTCCAAAGCGCCTCTGGTCTACGTCTTGCTGGCGGTGACTCGTGGTGCGCATCACCTCCGTGTCTTCCTTCGGTAGAACCGGCATAATTTATCCCGCATTTCTGACACCAATTTGTTACAAACTGGGGTTCAGGGATAAATTATTTAAACAACAGAAATCAAATAATCACACTTTATTACAAAAACACTTCTTAAACAGTTCTATTGCTTCGCACTATTTTCCTTTTCTGATCGCTCTGTGTTGCTTCCAAGGCTTAACTGACTCACGACGAACCCGACCGCTCTTTATATAGCACGGAAGATGTTTCTAGAACGTTCCATACTCTTCTAGATACTTCGAGAATCTTCCAGAACAATCGAAATTCGAACTCATTGTTCCCGAAGCGACTAGAAACTTCCAGAATGTTCGGCTCGAACATTCTGGCAAATTCCATTCGACACGAGCTTTCGATAATATATCCAATAGCGGAACTACCGCTACTGCTAGATGGCGCCATTAGTTACTTCCTAGTTATTCCACTCGTCACTAGATGGCGTTTCCCTATCTTGTAACAATACCCTCCTTTGCGCCGCGCAATCGTGTAAAAAGCAAGGCTACTAAATGAAGATGAAGAATTGATTGGTTCAGTAAAGTTCTCCTCAGCAACCGACATAATTTACACGTTAACTTGCAGGAACTACTACTCCGGCACGATACAAGTTTGGAGCTGTTCATCACGCAGAATGATCTCGTGGCTCCGCCGAGCACCTACTTGAGTACGACGGTGGCTACCTGTACGAGGCGCCCACAGCCTTGCAGCTTGAGACCCAGTGAGAAGTCAGCAGGGGCCTACTCGCACAGACAGTTCATTTCAGAAAAGCTGACCAAACCCATGATAGTAAGTAGATTTACTTTTGTTTTCTTTGCATTTTCTTTTCTTCGTCGGTACACTCTTGACAGATTCTTGATAGTTGGCTACAATAGCTGCGCAGTAGTAAATTTCATATAAAAACAGCGCCGTTTCGTGCCTTGCGCATCAGAAAGGGATATAATCGGGTGCATGCACCATAAAGTAGGCTCAAAGATCGAAAAGAATGCTCAGAATGCGTTGTGGTTTCTTACAAATGGCCACCTGCGAATTTCGTGATAACAGGCTATAACGCGTTCTGGTAAATTTAAGCATGCTATAACGCGACTTCGTGCTATGGCTTTCACAATATTCGACCACAACGCTTTCTGGCATCTGGCAGTGCAGAAAAGCCAGAACGCGTTCTGAGCACCAACAGACGTGACCACAACGGCAATTCGCGACGGGCATGTGGTATTGCTGTGAAGCAACACTTATCATGGTCAGTTTTTGGATGTGTCAGTGTTTGACCTTGAGCGGCTGGGGTCGTGAAGCCCCAAAGTTAAGCTACATTTACTAAGGTCGGAATATGATGGTTGTTATTTTCATGGCTTTCGGAGTCGCTAATAACGATTATGGGATCAAAACCAAAATCCAAGATGGCGCTGACGTAACTTTGATAAATTTGCCAATTTTTCGTCATGGGTATCATTTTCATGGTTTTCGGGGTCGCTAATAACGATTATAATTACGACGTCACGCGTGTAGAGAATGTCTTAGCTGATGTAGGTTCACCCCAGAGTATAGACGTGACTTTACCTTATGATTCAGGCTCAGAAACCGATACGCAATATGGCGGACCTATCAGAGAGATTGGATAGACGAGGTGCTGCAGACGAGAACATCTGGAAGTGGTGCAGCTTTATACTGGCTCATGCCAAGAAACACAACAAGAGCAGAAAAGTAAGTACCTAGGACCTGCAGCGGGCGCCACAAACAGAACTAGACAATTATATGTAAGGCAGGTTAGATTTCGAAATCATTTCACCATTCTTCATGAAGCATAGGCATAATTATGTCACTACTATTTTTTGACTGGCCTCTTTTGAAAACCGAAGATTATGCTTTTATGACAATCGAAAAAATGCATTGTAGCAAGAGGGAGACTAGACGACGTCTAGTGTCTAGGGCATGAATATCGGAATCTCGGAATCTCGTAATATTGGAATCTCGGAGCGAAATTTGCGATATTTCAATCGGATATTGAGTGATCCAATATCGGAATCTCGGAATTAGAAAAAAATACCTATATTTTAGCTCATTGTGAAGCGCCGAACGCGATAGCGTAGTTAAACCCGATGACTACGGTGATTAGCAGTGATCAGATAATTACTTAAACTGAATCCCGGATTTACAGTCCTAAGATTCCTAAAAATGTTACCTATAAGAGTAAATATACAGCTTCATAAAACCCTATGTAACTATTATATTTTCATTAAATAACGCTTAGGTTGCGGGATTCCGCTAGATGCAAGACGCACGGGATCGGTCAATGTGGCAACACTTGGTGAAGGCCTATGTTCAACAGTGGACGTCTTTCGGCTGAAATGATGATGATGATAATGATGAACGCTTACAATCCAACATACCAATTAAACACACCAATCCTTGTTAAACTTTCTCTGAAATTTCTATTGTGTTACTTGCTTAAAAACCTCAATAAATTGAACCATAATATTTTTTAGTCTTCTGCTTGTATTAAATACAACAAATAAATTTATCCGATCACTTATGTTTTGAATTGATCTATTACTTAACTACATCATCAATCATTTTATTAATATTCCATTGATTTTGAATAAAATAAAGATGGGATAATTATATTTTACCATTGCTTTATTTTATTAAGTTTATTGTAGTTGTTTTACTAAATAAGTTTATCTCGGTAATCCAGGATTAATTTAACTTAAATAAATAATAGTGCTCAAGTAGTACTGACAAAAATAAATAGGGTAATCGTCGATCACTATGATACCTATTCCAAACAATGTATAATAATAATAATTCTCCTGACTACTCGTAGAAAGCATCAAATGAAGAAGAATATGAACAGAATTTATTCTAGTCTATTAAAAAGCAATAAACTTAATAGGAATTAGCAGAAATAATATTTAAATATTTTGTTAGACATCTCCTTTATCCTCTCAGGTGTCCAAGCATTGTCCGAATAATGTCAGGAAGTACCCCCGGTATCGACCCGGACTCAGTAAACGCCGATATTTCTCGGTATTTTTGTATAGGAACCATGTATGAATGTTATGTTGTTAGAATCGTTATTATGGTTATGCCATAGATTTGGCTAGTGATACTTTATACTGAATTTATAAACCATTATTACTCACTAATCGCGACTACTTTGAGATTGATCGACGAACATTTATTTTCTGTTTTTTTTTAGCATTGTCCTTTTTTTCAGAAAGGCATGACGTTAGTTATTTTTTCTTAGGAACAAATGTGAAGTTAAGTAAAATAAGCGCCCGATTATTGAGTTATTTCTGGTTAAAGGGAGATACAATAGAAAATCTTATTATGTCTCGTCATAAATACGTGTTTATTTAAAGTACTTAATCCAATCTCATACCGAATTTGTACAATTAACAAAAAATGTGCGATATCTAACAAATGAGCGCAATTCCGATATTAATATCGGAATTCCGATATTGAGATCTAATATCGGAAATACAATATCGGAATTGAAAACCTTCCGATATTACATGCCCTACTAGTGTCCGCCTCTTACGTCGTAAAGTGCTTCACAATTGACATTAATTTGCGATAATTTTCGTAAAAAAACTGGTTTATTTACATGTCCGGTTTTGTTGTTCTTTTATTTATTTATTTTATTATTGATAGGCTCGCGTTTGACCAATATTTTAATCGGTTTCTAGATAACCCAAAAAGACGGCGGCGTCGGTGGGGTTCTATCATTGGGCAATGTGCACTTTCCTTGTCCTCTAATGGAATTCAGCATGCAGATGCCTCTTGATCCTCCGATGTATAAAGATCCAATAATGACGTGAGTGCATACAAGTAGATTCATTGATTTCTTTATAGTCATAGTCGCTGTTGCTAACTTCTCAAAATCAATCTTCCTAACCGTTTCACCACCATTTAGGTACATAAGCATTGGGTGCGATGACTTATGACTGGTATTCTTTATTAGTATAGTATAGCACTGATGAACTTTTTAGCAGAGATAAGTTGCAAGTTGTTATGCAAGGGATTGCAACGTTGCATATAATTTATTTTCAAAAACTTGTTATGTGGTCATTTTTAACCTAACTAGTAAAAAAGACAATTCATCCATTGATTTGGAAATATTATTTTCAGCACTTCTGCCAAGCCAAGAAAACCTATATCGGTATGTAGTTTGGTGCACTTTCCGAAAGATACAATAAAACGTTACAGCCTCTGGACTCGAGACCTTTCAGGTCTTTACCAAGTTTTAAAAATACCGTCTTATGTAGGTCTTAAAATAAGCCATGAGGCTCAGACGGGGAAACGCGCACCCTAAAAATTACCTTGTCTTCACGAATTGGTCTTATATTTGAAATAAACTGAAATGAACATAATTTATGAGCCTTTTTTTTAGATTGAGAAATAATAGATTACGAAAAGATTTACTTTAAAAAACTTTGCTTAGCAACTATTCTAACTTCCTCGTTCGCTTATAGAGAAAAACACACTTTTAACTTGGTTATAAGTGTTACGAATAATATAGGTACTTATAGTTTAATAGGTACTTATGGAATAATAGGTAGGGACCTATATTTTATGATGGTTTGGCAACACTTATCGCAAAGTACTAAACTGTTATTTATTACAGACACCGCGAAGTAAATAAATAACAGTTAGGTACACTCACTGTTCGAGGTCAGTGGCTCATCTTAGGGGCGGAATTTTAGGAGTTGGAGTATACGCTTAGGGGCACTAGCAAAGAAAACCAAAAAAAAAAAATTTGTTTAAAAAAAGTTTTTTGGACTTAGTGAATTTTCATGAAATTTCATTTATTCGGATATTTCCCAAATTTATTGCAGTACCGGGTTGACCTTGACCATAACACTCATTGAGGTTCTGAGAAGCATAGCCCTGCGACGCACCGTTTCCGAATTATGGGCCTCCGAGTTTTATTTTATTTTGCATAAAACGCATTATATTTCCAAAATGGTAGCTCGGATGAAAATCTTTTCAGGAAAGAAATTGTTGCTCTAGTCCATGAGATGATGTAAGAAAACCAGAGAAAATTTGAATAAAAAAATACTTGGGAAAATTTTCTAAATTGTTGCTCTAGTCGATAACCATGAGATGGTGTAAGAAAACCAGAGAAAATTTGAATAAAAAAATACTTGGGAAAATTTTCTAAGTGTCGATCTTTCACCTTGCGTAGCCATAGGGGCAGTGGACTTGGTAAAATTTTCGAAGATTTTTTTTAACACAATTCAGCCTTTTTTTTTTGCCAGCTTATTAACCTTGTCCATAGAAGCCATTTAAGCTCTGAGACACATGGTCCTATGACGCACCGTTTCCAAATTATGGGCCTCTTTTTTTTTCTATTCACAGTTGTAATTATTTTATTTTTAAATTCATTGGAGTAATTAATTATTATCATTTAATTATTTTTCTTGTAATAATATTTGCATGCCATAGTATGGCAAACATGGCTGAACCTTTGTTTTGTTTTTTTTTGTCATCCTGCATGCAAGAGTAATGATTAGTTGTATGTATACACATGTTTGGGCAAATAAATATCTTATCTCTTATCTCCGAAATTTATTGTATTTTGTATAAACCGGTCTATATTTCCAAAATGGTAGTATAATATTCATGTTGGGATGCCGCTAGCATGGGGGTACTACATGGGGAGGGGGGGGGGGGGGTTATTTTTTGCCTAGGACACACCGTTTTCGAGATATTCGGATATATAAATAATAATATTCGGAGGCCCATAATTCGGGAACCATGCGTCGTAGGGCTTGCTTCTCAGAACCTAAATGGTTAAGGTTAACCCGAAACTGCAATAAAATTGGAAAATTTTCAACAAAAAAAAACACAAAAAAAAACGATATTTTTTCTATATATAAGTCCTCGCACCATAGTGCCCCAAAGGCTATACTCCAACCCTGTTCGATTCCAACCAGTTTGCAACACAAAATACGTAATACCTACTTATTTAATTCAATAAAATTATAATAAAATTTAAAATTTCTGCTCACACCAAAACTAAACGCCAGTGTGAAAGTAATGGAAATGTTGCCAGCCCCCAAAATTAATTTATAAAAGAAAATAGCAACACCATTTTGTTAGGTTGATGAGAATGTCCGCAAACAGAATTTCGCAATAAATTGTATCTGTCACATTCTGTCAATGTTTGACGTTTGTCTAAACAAAAATATGCAATTGGAAATGTCAAAAGCTGACAAACATATTTTCTAGAAGAAAAATAATTCTAATATTTTCAATCGTGTGCGCTTAAAAACAGTTGCGTAAACTTTCTACAATATCACCTGAGTTGAATAATGATAAATGTGACAAATTTGGCTTAGAATACGTGAGAATACAGCAAGAACAATGAGTAAACACACTTACACCACGGCGAACCTTACGGATAAAGAACTGAAGGAGCAGGGCAATAGAATGTTCAGCCTAAGACGTTTTGAAGATGCTATGGCCTGTTACACAAAGGCTATTGTGAGTAAAAAATATTTTTCTAATCTCTTCCCTTGGCCAATAATTTATTTTCACTTGTTCACACAAAGCAAAGGATAAATCATTGTACCTTTGTTTTTCAATCTTTCAGAGTAATAAGACCAAACATTCATTGTTCTAATTAGTTTTACTTTTTTGTAGGTAGTAGGTAGTCAGTGGAATTTAAAAAATGTTAAGATAATGATGATGTGTCCAAAACTTGCATTTTATTGATATGTGTGTATTACCTTAGTCTTATTCACTAGTCATGCTATGTTTGTTTCTAATCAGAAAATGTAAACATTTATAAATTTCACATTTACAATAATATATAATGTGATTTTTAATTTCATAGACTAAACTGACATTAGGGGGTTGTCACTTTATCGTTACATTAAAATAGAGTCGTACCCTAACTATCCTGCATGATCGAAAGTTAATCGAAAATCGAAGTAGATGGAAAATAAAATTAATACACAGCAAAAAAAAAATGTATAGAAACTAGTGGCCCTTATTTAGTTTCTACTCATTTATGTCAGACTTCATTTTATCGATTGCATTTATAGAGAGTAGAGTAGAGTTGTTGCTTTCAGATTTAACACAATAAAACTTCATGTACAATGTGTATGAATACTGTTATATTTAAATATATTTCATTTATATTCATAAAACATTTATTTACACCAATTAGTAAAATATAGGTGTTGATGTTTGTGGGTTTGCCAGAAATGCAAAAAAACAATCTGAACTGTAGCAGTGGTTTTTTTTTAATATAATCTGTAGGGACATCATATTATAATTTATTCATCTCTTCTCATCAACTTGAAAGCGAGATGTACTAGAAATATGTCTTTCTAAAACACTAAAAATGTATTCATGCAGTCACAGTCTACTTCTCACTTACACTAGACCACACTAATCTTTACCTACATTAAGTCAAGAAACTCTAATAAAATAGTTTGTTATAAGGCGGCTACTTTCACTATTTGTACTGACAGCAGAATGCAGTTTGCCCTTGTAAAACATTCTTATTCAATGTCTCATTCAATATTCCAAAAGTTCTCCATTTTCAGGGTTCCCTACCCGAAAGATCCAAACGGAGCCCTGTTGCTGTCACTCACGTGTCCATCTGTCCATATGTCATCTGTCACACATTTTCTTCAGAAGAATTTTTTATTTTCCCGTTGACTCATGAACTTGAAATTTAGTGATAATGTATATTATTACGTATATTCTTATTTTACTAATAAATATCAATACATTTTTAAATTTGTATGGAACCCTAAATGTGCGAAGTACGACAAGCACTTGGCTGGTTTTCTGTTGTTAGTTGAACCAAAGCCCCATTCCTATGTTTTTAAAGCAATACTGTCTACAAAAGCAGATGCTTAGATAATTTTAGTATTTTTTTTTAAATTATATATAGGCTCGCGCTTGACGAAGATTGAAGGCCTTGATTAAAACAATTTCAGATAAAGAACCCATCGGTAGCAACATACTTTACAAACCGTGCACTATGCCATCTGAAGATGAAGCGATGGGAGGCTACTTGCCAGGACTGTCGTCGGGCTCTGGACATAGACAATAACCAGGTCAAAGGACACTTCTTCTTGGGTCAGGCCTTGGTGGAACTAGATTGCTATGACGAAGCTATTAAGCATCTGCACCGAGGTAAGTAGTCAGATCGACTCACCCTCACTTAGACATAGTCTTGTCTAAGGGCGAATTTAACCAAATATTTATAGTCAGTAATTATTTCTTATTTGGAAATGGGGGAGACATAAATAAACTTAAAAAAGTTTTATTCTGTGAAAACAGTTTTTATTCCCTTGTAGTAAGACTACTCAATGCAAGTATTGATTTGTCCAACTAGGCTTAGAGTAACTCCTTAGAGCTCTGTCTTCATCTAATTAAGTACCTAATTGTTTTTATTATCATTATTATAAATTACTAATAGAACAAGCTAAACGTTGAAGTTATCTATCTAAACATATAAAAGAAGAAAGTGACTGAATGACTGACTCACTCACTGACCATCAACGCACAGGTAAACGGCTAAAGCTTAAATCGTGAAACTTGGCACGTAGGTTGCTTTGGTAGTGTAGGTGAGCACTAAGAAAGGATTTTTGGAAATTCCAACCCTAAGGGCGTGAAATAGGGGATGAAAGTTTGTATGAAAATCCGTCAGTTTTAAAGTCAGGATCTTCATATTTTGGGCGATCATGGGGGATGAAATGTTGTGTACAAAAGTCCTTTTTTTACAAAGGAAAAATTATTAAAATGGCTCAAATCAAATCAAATCAAATGTTTTTTATTTCACATAGGCCTACATGGGCACTTATAAAACGTCGACAAAAGGTGCACGGTTCGGGTTAGTCATTCCTGTGGAGAAGAACCGGCAAGAAACTCCACGGTTACTCTTTTAAAAAAACTGGTTTGTTTTTACAATATTTCCACGTTACAGTATTAGTGCTTAGATATGGGGGGACAACGTAGGCCCGACAATAAGTCGTAAGAAACTAAAAAAAATAATTGTATAAACGAGAGAGTTAACAAATGTTAACAAGCGTCTAGAAATCTAAAAGGCCTACAATGTTCACACATTCACAAAACAATCAGTAAAAGAATCTATACAAAGGAAAAAATAAATAAAAATATATAACAAGACTAAATTTAACATGTGGCACAAATGTTGTTATCAGTGCTGTAACTATTCATAGCAAAGGGCTATAAAGATTATTGAAATCATTGTAAAAAGTCTAATTAAAAGAAAGAAAAAAAGTAAAAATGAGATTGAGAATAGTTAGAGACATCCACATATTTGTGCCGTTTATGAGTTACCAGGGAAGCCGCATGCGCAGAAGGAGCTAAAATTTTTATCTTCAACGTAGTCCTTGATTTTGTAATATGCTTTTTTAATAAGGACACGTTTGATGTAGTTTTTGAACTTTCCATCGGTCAATTCTATAACTGGCTTTGGCAACTTATTATAAAAGCGTATACTGTTTATAAGAAAAGACTTGCTAGTTTTCGTTAATCTGAATTTGGGTATTACAATTTCATGCTTACTGCGTGTATTTAAATTATGGAAATCGCTTCTAGTTTTGAAAAGCCCTCGATTTTTGCGGACATACAAAATACATTCCAATATATAAAGAGAAGGCTCAACGCATAAATATAGGAATTAAATAGGGACGGGAAAATCTGCGTCGCCATGACAATTAATAAGGCTCAAAGACAAACTCTGAAGTATGCTGGTGTAGATTTGAGGCAAATTGCTTTTTCCATGGACAGTTCTATGTAGCGTGTTCACGTGTTATCTCATCAAATAGTCTGGTGATATTGGCGTCAACATCCAAAATGGTTTAAAATGTTGTTTATAAGGAAATGTTTAGCTTAATTACTTACTTATGCTTACTTATTATTAGTCATAGATAAACACAGAAATAGTGTAGGCATACGGAACGGGACAAGAATAGAGCGTATTGATGATAGAATAGGTATGTATAAGTCTGTCCTAAGAAACACTTTCGCATTACATTATTTTTCACTTTTCTCTACATACTGTTAAAATATGATAAGGAGTAGCATGTAGTCTACGCGTGCGAAGCCGCGGGCAAAAGCTATAGTACTTCATATACATATTTGTTATGCCAAGGAAAATGGTCATGAATAGAATGACATACCATTTTATCGATACAAATAGAAAATATTATGTTTGTAACTTATAAAAACGTATGTAATAATACCTATCTCCAACTTTTGTGGTCATTTAAGTCACCCGTTTTTCTGTTCACACACACTTAACCGCACACACACAAACACACACACACCCACCCACAAACTCCCACTCACTCACCCACACACATACACACACACCCACCCACACACATACACACACACCCACCCACACACATACACACACACCCACCCACCCACACACACACACAAAACACACTCAGACCATCCCCAGACACGAATACACAATCACGTGAATAATGTTTTTCTTTTCTGTTTTCTTTTGTAAAATTATCTTGCTATGGAAGAGCGGAGTCTCTTAATACAGGCATTTTTGCCTAAAAAGAGGCTCCAATCATTACAGGCATTTTTGCCTAAAAAGAAGCTCCAATCATAACTTGTTGTTTTGATTTGGTTAAGAAATAAACAATTTAGTTTTATTTTTGATTTGATTTGATTTATCAATACCTACATTTATAATAAATCTGAAGAAAAGTCATTTTTGTACATCGAAAATATTTCATAAACAATAGCCAGGGTGTTAAAGGATAACCAACAGAACCCATTGCCAGCATTTTTGGCTTTTTTGTCTGTTTAGTTGTGCACGCATCACGTAAAACGTATGTAAACAAATTTCATACATAAAAATTGTGCGTAAGTTGAAGTATTACTTAGTTTTTGTTTCATCGCAATCACTTCACTCACTCTATCAAAAGTTAGTGATATTTTACATGATGTAAAATATCACACGAGCAACTCGGACAGTTGAACTCCATATTCGATAGATGGCGTTTTGCATTTGACATCATTTTATGAATAGCGGTGCTAAGATTCTCCGCGAATGATGCAAGAAATATGAGCCGAATCATTAAACAAACATTACCAGTTTTGTAAGAAACCTTATAACTATTTGGACATCAATAGTCATTATGACAAAATCAATATTGGTCTATTTTTAGCCACAGTCAAAAGGATTCCGTTCAAATCTACATTATATCCAATTATCATAATATTATAATTAGTAATTCAAGGTGATTTATTATTAGGCACCTCATGTTAACTTATGCCTTTTATTTGACAAATATTGTTTTAAGGTGATTTAGGAACTCTATGATACCAACATACATCGACGATGTGTTATTCCAGACTAATCTAACTCTGTGCCAAATTTCATCCAGATCCGTTCAGCCGTTCTGGCGTGCGTGACTATGTAACCAACATACATCCAAATTTTCCCATTTATAATACTAGCTCCTGCCATCGGCTTTGCCTGCGTGAAAGTCGGCAATTGTCCAACGGGAACTGTACATTTCTCCGGGCTAAAAAGTAGCCTATGTTTTATTCCAGACTATAATCTATCTCTTTGCTAAATTTCATCCCGATCGATTCAGTCGTTTTGGCATGATTGAGTAAAAAGCATCCAAACTTTCGCATTTATAATAGCTTCTGCCCGCGGCTTTGCCCGCGTAATAAGTGTTTTATCATCTCAAGGAATCCATCCTATGTCCTGCCCAGGGTCTCAAACTATCTCTATGCCAAATTTCATCTAAACCGGTTCAGTAAATCCAGAGAATACCCTCTACAACCTCTCAAATTCACAACCTTTACCTCTTTATAATATTAGTATAGATTAATAAGAGAAGCATCATGCCTTTTATCAGACAGCGTATAATGTTCCCAATGTTGGGCCACAGGCCTCATCCACAGTAAAAATATACAAACAGTATGGAAACTACCTACAAACACTCACACAAACATACGTGACCACTCGTCTTGTCGCGGTGCTCAGTATTAACAGGATCGCAGAAGTGCCCGAGTGGTCTCGTCGGAGCGCTTGTAGGTAGTTTCCATACTGTTTGTATATTTTTACTGTGGCTCCTCTCTGCGAAGGGGATTGGCCATAAAGCTGCCTATTCCTTAAATCCTGTCGTGGCATGGCGCGGGATATACCAATCATACGAATCTATTCAAGTCTACGTCGCATATTACAACGAGTCTTGTAGCCAATCAAATGCATCATATTTACGGCGCCGAGACACGTAAGACCGCCTTAATCTACCATGTCGACCCAGTTCGGGTTAGTAAATGTCACATGTCTTTGAATTTTTAGTTCTAGGACATGCTGGTTTCCTCACGATGTTTTCCTTCACCGTTTTGAGAGCAGGAACCTTACAATAGAAATTAAATATTGTTGTTGTAAATTGGTATTCCAAAAAACTAGTTTTTAGGGTTCCGTACCCAAAGGGTAAAAACGGGACCCTATTACTGAGACTCCGCGGTCCGTCTGTCTGTTTGTCTGTCTGTCTGTCACCAGGCTGTATCTCATAAACCATGATAACTAGATAGTTGAAATTTTCACAGATGATGTATTTCTGTTGCCGCTATAACAACAAATACTAAAAACAGAATAAAATAAATATTTAAGTGGGGCTCCCATACAACAAACGTGTTTTTTTTTTGCTGTTTTTTGCGATAATGGTACGGAACCCTTCGTGCGCGGGTCCGACTCACACTTGGCCGGTTTTTTGCTAGGTTAGGCTGACTCTAAACCTTGTAAATTAGAATTACCCTCAAAATTATTTTTGTTATTCTTGCGTCACAAAAGGCCAGCCAATTTATTTTTTTATTATCTATAGGCTCGCGTTTGACCACTATCTCGCCTGATGTTAAGCGATGATGCGGTCAAATGTGTCAATTTGTCAAATTTGTTCAATGCCACCGATAGTGTTATGATAGCTAATGTTTTATTAAAACAACCAAGGTGATATAAAATACAGTAAGACCGAAATGTATTTTCTACCAACACTTTAAATCCGCTTGCCAGAGATTCAGAACACACTTTAAATAATTTATGCAACTCCAGCATGCAGCACACATAACTTGATTGTTTGGCAAATTTCCAATTGTATTCAAAAAGTGTGATTCAAAACTTGGTAGGTAAAACATGTAGGTAGTTCATTAGTATTAAAACAAATTTGGACGTTTTAGCTAAATGTGAACTATTTTCTTCAGCAAGCGATTTGGCGCGTGAACAAAAGCTAAACTTTGGCGATGACATTGCTGCACAGATCCGTATCGCCAGAAAAAAGCGATGGAACTTACAAGAGGAAAAGAGAATATCACAGGAGATTGAACTGCAGTCTTATTTGAACAGGTATTTATTTTTTGAGGACCTCCAACAAAAGATCTGCATCAAGTAATTTCTATTAAAATAAGTAGTACCTTTGTGCTCTTCTAACTGTATTCTTTATTTTCTCTGTTAAGTGTATTGTGTGTACATAAATAAATCAAGATAAATACAATAGGGAATATGCAAGTATTTTTTTTATTTGCTAAATGATATAGTTTTTAACTATAATAAACAAATGTGAAAGATGTTTTAAATATCTCGATCAGAGACGAAGTTGTAAAGCGTCAAAGTTGAGAATTAGAGAGAGAAGTCCGACGTGCCACGTGACGTCAGATGGCACGACGCCCGTATAGCTGCCTGTATATAAAGAGGGACAGATATATTTCTTTATATGGATGTCTCTTTCGTTTTTCGATCAGTTTTGATTTTGTTTCCATTATTAGTATTCTATTTTAGTCTTTTATCGAAAAAATGGTTATATAACAAATGTTTTTTCATGCATATTGCCTATTGATAAAAAAATAGTTTTTAGACTAGCACACTACTTCAATATTGGGAAGCCACGAAATGCTTTTGAGTAGATGTTAACTAATTAAATACCCACTGTCCTATATACCTTATTACCACATTAAAATGAGTAATATATACCTTATTGTCACAATAAAATGAGGGATAAATCATCCTTTCAACTCTACAGTATCGACCGAAATGCTAAATAGGGGTATATGGACTCTGATCTGAACTATGGCAATCGATGTTGGCCAATATGTAATTTCTTTGTAAAAATGTATAATGAAAGTTACCAGTAACAAAGACATAACAAAACAAAAACGTCACACGACTCACCAACTGTTTATTATGCTGGATCAGTGAATGTACTTCATTAATGTATTCTTGATGTTCAACTGTACATTGAAATATTCAATGAAACAGTCCCTTGCACATCACGGTCCACTACCTTAGATGTCGTCGGCCTAAGGCCCAGCGCACACCTGGAGAGGCGCGGCGAAGATACTGAGAAGATAACAATTTAAATTAGACTCTAATTCTTATGTTATAAAGTTGAAAATGTCATGGCAAAGATGAATAAGAACGAGCCGAGCGGCGCACGACACACTGATCTTATATTGACCGTATGTCAAGGTATTTAAGGTTTATATTAAATTGTTGTCTTGAATTGCTCTCCGCCGCGCCTCCAGCGGTGTGCGCAGGGCCTTAGATTGTTTGCCTACAAAGACTCAAGGTGAAACTAACAATGGGGCATGGAACGAAAATTATCGCGACATTAATGTGATAAATTGTCAAATTTACGTCAGGTACTTTAATTGGTTGAATGAGTTTTCAACAGCAAATCGCGTTGACTTGAGTTACGATAATTTTATTGCCCGATTTTTTGTTCGTTGAGGTTATGCAATGAGGGTGCTGCAGCCTGCAAAAAAGCGCACACGTGTGCTTTCTTTGCATTCATTCCTTCATAATAAACAAAATTTTAAAATTTTAAAAGCAAATTATTATAAAAAAAAGCTTTTTACAAAAAATACTACCGACTTCCAAATGAAAAAACTACAAAGTGAAAAATAACTTTATTTTTGGAAGTCGGTGTCTTTTGTAGGTAGGTACCAATTTTTTGCGTTATGGACACCGACTTCCAAAAATAAAGTTACTTTTCACTTTGTAGTTTTTTCATTTGGAAGTCGGTAGTATTTTTTTGTAAAAAGCTTTTTATTTTTCACTTTTTAGTTGTACCTACGTAATAGGCAAGTTGTTTAGTAAGGTACATATAACGCCAGAATAGATTACTTAATAATTATCATGAATCTTGAACAAAACCGGTGAAATGAAAAATCTGCGTACCCCTTAAGAGCGTACTGGCGTGATGATATTATATGAAATGGTATAAACAATAAACAGACATGCGATTGCAGCAATCCCTAGAGATTTGCCGTAATTTATTGAAGAGTTCTGTTGTATATCTTCGAAGTTCTTCATCAGATCTTCACTAAACTAAAATGGGACCAATTTCGAAACATACTTTTTCAAACAAAAAAAGAATTTTCAAAATCGGTCCAAAATTGACGGAGATATGCGTGAATATACACAAAAAAAAAGAAACAAACATAATGTCGAACATAGAACCTAATGTATATATGATATCTAGTAGGTACTTGTTTTTCTCTTTTCAGTTCTTTTAATTATTAGCAGTCGGGTTTTTTGTTTTTTATCCTAATTCGTCTACTAAACAGTTAACAAAATTAAAAAGTTTGCGTTCGATTCCATGAATTTAATGTTACGCAGTGTCTGTAGTCTGCAGGTGTTGGTGTTAGTAAATTTTATGGTTTTTTAGTACCTATTCAATCTTTGTTAATCAAATCTTTTACAGGTTAATAAATGAAGATATGCAGCGTAGAATAGAAGCAATGAAACTAGACATAAGTAATAAGGACGATGTTAATATTAAGTCTTCTAAAATTGAAGATGAATGTGTAAGTTCAGTCCTTTAACATTCCAGTTACAATGTAAATAAACTCACTATATTTCATTATATTATTGTCGAATTATATCTCTGATCATGTCTTGTTTCGTTTTCAGAATAACTACAGGAGTGAATTGAATATATTATTTTCTAAAATGGACGAAAGGAGACGGGTACGTAATTTACAAACATACATATTCTTTGTTTACTGTTACCAAATAAACACTTCCACGGGCTCCCAGCGCTAACAAAAAAAAATTGTTCACATAAATGTCACTAGATGGCGCGATATGCATCGACTTGTTATTGAATTTTGTGTAAAATTAACATTTTATAGAATTGATCATAAAAATTGTATGTTCTTGTTTAAGCAACTCTCCTAAGCACAAAATTATGGATTATTGGGTTCTTAATTTACATTTCAAAGATTATTTGAACATATCATTTAAAATTGATGCCAATAGATGGTGCGGTTTTAAATTTCTAAGGCGGAATGCGGTTTTAAATTTCTAAGGCGGAAAGACACATTTTGGTGCAATGAAACTGTAAAAGCGTGCAAAAAATAATATTAAACAAATCGTGATTTTATTTAAAGGAAAAATATTCACGAACCGAGTAAACACTTTTACATGCAAGTCGCTGCTAACACCATCTATCTATCGCCGTGAAACGGAATCGAACGCGATCGATGTGCAAAAAATAATCAGTTTAATCAGACGAAAAACGTTAGTTTCGTCGGCACGGTTTCTTTGTATGGGATGAGGCATCTGTATCACTATTATCTGTGACACTACTAACATTTATGTTTTCCCTTCAGAAACGTGACGTACCGGATTACTTGTGCGGTAAAATAAGCTTTGAGATACTGAACGAACCGGTGATCACACCTAGCGGCATCACTTATGAGAAGAAAGACATAGAGGAGCACTTGGAGGTAAAATCTTGCATCAATTCACTTTGAGAGTATTAATCACAGTTGCGCCTTTTTACTCGACTGCCGAAGGAGGGTAATGTGTTTATCAGTCTTATGTATGTTTGTTTCTATGTGGCGTTCTAGAGACAAAACGCGTTGACCGATTTTGATGATACTTACGTCAATCGATTAGTCTTAACCTTGCGAGTGTCACTGACTACATTAAAAAATAGTAAAATGGCGGCTTTTGGGTGCCATATTGTGGGGGGGCAATATTTTTATTCTTACAAACCCATCGTGTGGGGTATTATAACAAAAATATAATACTTATATGTTTAAATGTCCTCTCACAGAGTGGAGGCCTGTGTCCCAGCAGTGGGAACATTATTAGGCTGATTATGTGATGTTTAAATGTACCTAATTCGAAATCTGGTTTTGGTCAACCAGCTCGCGAATTTCCTGACTGTACATCATGATTTTCTTCTTCTTTACGTCTTTTTAGTTCGCTTCTTAAGCAGTCGCGTTTTTAGATTTTTTAAATTAATTCCATTGAGGTAGGCACCTCTCCCCTCCTCTCCTCTCCTCCTCCCCTGTCTGCCTAGAACCTACTGATCTTTACATACACATTTTGCTTCGTTTACGCTCATACATCTGGTCATACACGCGCGTACTACGCGTACTACGCGCCTGACCTTTCTGAAGAATTTCATCAATAGGGTGTATATCCTTCCATCCATTGCATGATGCCCACACACATGTGCCTTATAAACCTTTTGTGAGTCTTCTTTCATTTATCCTCTCAACTCAACATGATCAAAGCATGAAAATAAAACAAGACGTGAATTATGTACGACTAATTACAAATATAGACTAAAGTGGAAATCGTAGTGTCATTGAGGTATAATTTATTGATAAGAAGATTAGTGAATGACGTAGGTACATACATAGTTGTTTAATTTGCCGATAATTTCGCAATCTTTACTACATTTCATGAATAAGGTGACGTTTGCTTAATTCATAGATTTAGGCCAATTAGGTTTAGAAACTTTTCTACGAAATGATTTTGATTAGATATTCGATGATATTTTTTTCAATTCATTTTTATCATCAGTTCATTCCATGACTCTAGAAACATGAAAACACGACAAGTTTTGTGAAATAAATCGTACGATTTTTTTTATCTATACTAATAATACTATAAAGAGCTAAAGTGTGTGAGTTTGTGACGTTGTAGGGGGTAATCTCTGGATCTACTGAACCGATTTTGAAAATTCTTTCACCAGTAGAAAGCTACATTATGCCTGAGTGTCATAGGCTATAAGATATTTAAAAAAAAATTGAGTTCCTTATGAAAATTGCAATAATATAACCCAAAGTAGCAAAATGTTGCCTGTAAAATTCAATCTTTGGCGTACGCTGAGATAACTATTGATGATACATAAAAAATATTAGGTAGGTAGGTAGGGTAGGATAGGTAGGGTTGGTAGGGTAGGCAGGGTAGCCAGTTGATGGGAGCGAAGCCCCGGGGGTCAGCTAGTGTAATGATAAGGTGCTTTCCAATATCTTAAATAGAAGAATATGGACAATGTATAGTTGAACTCGTAATTGCTTTAATAGCCTGAGGTTGACTGTCATTTGCACGTTATAAAACGTCTATACTCCATTTGAAATAACATTAGAAATTTTTACAACCTCTTTTTTTTATTCTATCAAATATAAGTATGACATAAAAAGCATAAACCTGTTACCAAAACTAACTGTTTAATACAGTTGCCATTTGTCATATCACCCACGCAATAGAAGTCAAAATCGGTTGAACGAGATGTAAAATGGGATTATTTAAATGTCTAATGTTATCTCAATTGGAGTCTACGTCTATGTTTGTTTTAGTACCATTGTGACAGTTAGTTATAGTTCATTCGGATTAAGAAAATGATGATTTATCGTTGTCAGCCGCTCCCTCGACCAATCGGGTCGCGAGCTTTTTAATTGTTCGACGAGTGTTGTGACTTGATTGGTCGAGAGGCCGGCTGACAACGGTGACTCACTATTTTCTTAAAGCGAATGGATATATATATATCTGGTATAAAGACTGGAAGACGTAGCGTTGGAAGGCATCTACCAGGTTCCCAGCTGTGGAAATCTTTAGTACTGTAATAACAATGTTGGTTATCTGGCTTCACTGGCTACGAGGCTGACTCTACCTTTTTTGGCATGGCCTACGTTCTACATTTGTGTAAATCCCAATCTCGGTGAGGGGGTCCAGGAGTCCATAGCACAGGGTATCCTAGTTTAGATTCCTGACTCCTACAAACCTTTGTACCTCAAATATTTGTAATATAATATAGAAACAAAACTGTACTTTGTGGGAGATAAATAAATATTACTACTATTAAATATTCCTATTAGGAGGAGCTCGTGGCTAAATAATAACAGCCGCACGGGTCGATCTTCAAGGTTAAGCAACGCTTGACGAGGTTGGTCCGTGGATGGGTGACCATTTCAACATACCGAGTTTCCTCCGTGCCTCGGAAAGCACGTTAAGCCGTTGGTCCCGGCTGTCATTTGAAGATATTTGACAGTTGTTACGGGTAGTCAGAAGCCCGAGATCTGACACCAGTCTTGCCAAGGGGTATCGTGTTACCCAGTTACTGGGTTGTGGAGGTCAGATAGGCAGTCGCTCCATGTAAAACACTGATACTCAGCTGAATCCGGTAAGACTGGAAGCCGACCCCAACAATAATTGGGAAAAAGGCTAGGTTGATAAAATTAATTATTATAACCATTATAACACTACATAACCATCAATTTATATTCATCAATTACAACTATTATAACCACCAATTTCTGTTACAGCGTGTCGGCCACTTCGATCCGGTGACCCGCGTGAAGTTGACAGCCGACCAGCTGATCCCGAACTTTACCATGAAGGAGGTGGTGGACGCCTTCCTGCAGGACAACGAGTGGGCGCTCGACTACTGAGTGTGTGCACTGCTTGCGTTCTTAGGTAGATGTGATGTTAATTGTGAAGTGCAGTAATACTCTGACTAAATAAACGCTGGTTTTAAAACAAATCAAATAATTTATTTGTTTAAATTTTTTTTTTTCTTTTCGAGTCAATGGCAAACTCTTTAGAAATTTTGAGACCAGTAAGCAGCCACGCCAATAGCAGCTTCGGCGGCGTACGTTGAGTCTTCTAAAGTGCAGGTGTATGGTGTATTTGCATAGTAAAAAATGTGTTGCGAAACATTTGCAGATACACTATTATAGTCTAGGTTACGCATTACAAGTTTTTTTTTTAAACTTTGCCCCACTAAGAATCCGTTCGTGTCCGTGATTAGAGTTCCGAGTTAAAAATGTTCTGAATTATGTCGTATAGAGTTCGGCTATAGTGCGTAAGCTTCCCTACAAGAAGTGCTACGGCTACTTCGGAACAGAAAGAACAATGGCGAAATTTTAGCTGACTTAAACTTGAGCGTCTGAAAGTGAGTTATGTACGAAACGAATTCTATTAATTGTCTATGTTTTTTAAAGTATAATTCGGCTGGTTCAAAACGGATAAAAAAACAATAATAAAAAGTTATTTGATTATTTAGTTAATTTCTTTAGCTTAGTGTTGCCATTATATATTTTGTCTGTTTAGTGACAAGTAGTAACTATATTAAGTAATAATATCATTATTGTATTTATTGCAGTAAATAAGTTAACAATACAGTTTATGTCTAAGTGTATATGTTCCTTGCAGGGAGGTAAGAATACTGTAGTGTAGTAGGAATAAATGAATTACTTTCAATTAATGATTGGCAAAAAGACTTGTATCCAAGCCTAAAAAAATATATATTAGCTTGGTTGTTGACGACGACCTTTTGATATACGTCAAAGTCGCTTAGTAATAAATATACTCTTTCCAAAGAGTATATTATACATTTCATGCTGAAATAACTAGGTATAAGAGAAATACTAATGCGATATTGAATAATATTACCTATTAAACAGATTATTAAAAGTTACCCAGACATAACCTACAAAAGTTCATGACTGAATATCTATTATTCTCAGCATTCTCGTACAAAAATTGTTGCACAAACTAATTCAGAACATTACCCTGAGTTAAACCAGATATTTTTCATTTAATGACGTAGGAATTTAATCTCAGCTAAAACAATGTATGGGCACCTGCCATTGTTCTTTCACGGGCACGGATCGGATGTAGTGCGTAACCGGCCTAATGTTGTGGAAATGAATACTATTTTGGACTTTATTACTATTCATGTAGCAGGTCTAACGAGGCCTCAAGTTTAACAGTGTAAACGGGTATGAGTGACAATAACGTTCTACTAATCCAAACTTTGTCTAAAAATCGATGTGCTGAAATTGCCAGGTGCTGCTGTTAAGGCCTGGTATCCACCAAAGCGGAGAGGAGAGGAGATGTGTTTTCAATAACCAATCAGATTTCGTTATTGCTACTTCGCTCCGCTAAGCTTCCGTGGTTATGGATCAAACGGAGAGGAGAGGAGATGTCTCATTGTTCTATAGAATTTTTTGTCGCGAGCGAGCAAGCGGCGCGGCAGAGCGGCGATGTGTGTAGTCGGGCGGCTTGGGTCCGGCGCCCCGTTCCCCGCATGACGTCTTCCTTTCGTAGACAGCAATTGACTGATTTCGAACTCTCACAGCTCACATCTCTCCGCTACGCATCTCCTTTCCGCTTTGGTGGAAATAACCTATTGGGCCGCCGCCTCCGTCACTCATAGCGCGAACCTCGTAGCTGTATGACAGTTTATTTCTAAAGAATATCGGTGGTATAAACATGACATAACATCACGCCTGTGTCCACCGAGGGGTTAGGTAGAGTGGCACTAATCCACTACCCACATCTCGCCAGTTAGGTTTTTAAGTCCCACCCACGATTCCAGACTCCGGGCTGCTAAGAAGGTGTGTCCAAACAAAAAGTGGAGCGCTGCCTGCCGCGCTGTGATTGGATGACTGCCGTGTCCGGACTCTTCTGTCTATCTGCCGCGTACAAACATTTTTAGTAGTAAACATTCGTCAGTAATTGTGTGCCACGCATTACTGCCGCGCAGACATGCGGTTAAGGACCGATTTCACACAAACTAATCGCGATTAGTTCAACTAAATTCAGTTTAAGCTACAGCGTTCTGTTTGTTTGAGACCACTGAAAAACTACCAATCAGAACGATTTGCATAAACTGAGTTTAGTTGAACTAATCGCGATTAGTTTCGTTGGTGAAATCGGCCCTTAGTCCTAACTAGAGCGCAGCAGAAATGTGTCCTGCAAATGCCGCGTGTTGCTGCCGCGCTCTTGCCGCTTAATGTTTGGACACCCCTAGACAACACTTTGTTCGACCTCCCGGGGCAACCGCCGCCTATACACTGGAGTCTTGGCATCGTGTAAAGAAATAATTTTTCAAATTAAAAAAAACCTTTTTTTAAACAAGCTTTTTAACTTACCGTGCATTGTCATCTAAACCAAACGTGTATGCCAAATTTCATCTTAATCGGTTGAGGATAACTGTTTTAAAATTCAGTTGCAAGATTTGATCCGAACACATACAGACATACATTGCAGGTTAACAAAAAGCTTGAAAATAATGACGACTATTGAGAAATGTTCTGAGGGCTTACAACTGTCAGTACTCCAATCTATGTGTAAAATTAGTCAGGGTATTACTGCTTATGATCGTGTTCACGTGCTTGTTTTACGTTTGTTCGGACTAGAACGAAGCCACAGATAATATAATACTAGCATAACGAAGGTTTGATCATGAACTTCTGATTTTTTGTATGAATAAAATAGTAGACTTGCCATTCGGAGCAGAAATTGTATTGAATTGGATTTTATAACTGCTGAAAAATATAATACCTGTGGATATTTTAACGTTACGAAAATTTAAAAAAAGTTAAGTTTGATTTGTTGAAATTATTGATTATGATAATGATGTTGAAATAGCCGCTGCACAGTCGATCGCCGATAATCTGCGCCGGCTCTTTATATGGATTATGACAACATCAAGGAAGTCTTGGCTTAAGGTCAACACTGACGACGCGTCTTTGGAAATTCGCGAAAAGAAGGTCCGAATCGCCGCATAATACGCCTTGCTTACGAGTTCAAGTCAAATAACTGCGATCGCAGCGCTGCGACATTACAAGTCGTTTGACTATCTCTGCTTGAAAGTACCTACTTAATTGTATTAACCCATGGGGTCATTTGGCATTAATCGACACCGAGACTAAATAATGAATAAAATAGACGGTCGCGTCGCAGAATTTATCATTTTCGCCATGAAGTTCTGATTCTAGGTTCCACGCTTTCCAGCTGCAATCTTTTGTGAAAATAGTTTGTATAGTTTAGCTGTAAAACGTTTTCAAAACTGACGTATTTTCGAATTTGGAAAACAAGTATATGTTTGTGTATTTTCAACCTTTAGGTACTCGATCTTCGGTTTCAAACCTATGTTTATCATAGACAACAGTCGATGTGTAAAATATGTATGTTAAATTCTCAAAAACTAGCAATATTACCTAACCCTTATATAAAATACGATATAAATCAAGTAGGTACGGTTTTTCTCTCGTGCTTAACCAAAGGTTCGGACTCATAATTCGCTCATATTATAAATTATTATTAGTAGATCTGAGACACGTACGTGAGTTTAACTGTTTACTATCAGAATCATGAATGTGTAGATATCTTAAAAGAAAAATTATGAATGTCTATTGTGCGACGAATGAAAATTAAATATAAATAAGGTTCGAGCTTGCTAAGCCTACTAATAGATTTTTTACCATGCCTCTTAAAATATCCATATAAAATCCCCGTCACGAGATGCTATAAATTTTGTAAATAAATACCTTCTACTTAGTTAGCGACAAAAAATAATCCCAAATTCAATCAAGTCAAAGTAGTATACGTGTAGTAAGAAGCTAACGAGCAATTTCACTTGGTCGGGTTTTAATTTAGCGATATAAAGCGCTGTCGTCTAATGTTTTGTGGTACTGGAACGCGTCTGACTCATGGAACGTTCCAGTTCCTACCATAAAATTTTGTTTGCTGTGTTCCTATTTTATTTATAGAACATCACGCCTATTTGCCCTGAAAGATAAGGCAGACGTGCACCCATAGCACAACGACATTTCGTCAGTTAGTTCGTTATTTACGCCAGTCTTATAGTCCCCGGCATGTAACTTGGCAAGGTTTTGGCGTAGATTGCGCGAACTTACCAACCACCATATATAGCGAACGGAATGTGGACGCGACGCGATTGGTCAGTTGGTCCTTGTGTTACATGACCAACCAATCCCGCGCTCAGAACGGTACTAAACCTTCTCCGTGTCGCGCTTGGCAACCAGAGACCTAAAAAAAGACTTGTGCGCGTCTAACGACTCTTGACAAGTTACGTGCCGACAACTATAAAAACCTGTTTTCAAATTCAGCCGTGTTTCTTTAAAACTCCCTCACGCTTTGCATAACATTTTTTGCTTGCAACAGACCGGTAACTCTCGGCGCATTCATTATCGCGTCAAGCGTTGTAAGTCTGTTTCTGACTTAAGTTGTGTTTTGTTTACTCTCACAAATACAGGCACCATGCACAAACACACTAAAAAAATTATTTGTTACACTTGCAATATATTTAATAGATTATAATAATATAGTAAGCAACATAAACCCTAAATGTAAGTAGGAAAAATGCGTCCCTGTTTAAAAAGTTGATCATTATCTATAATTATATTAACGAATTGAATCACCCGAATATGCTGACAATATTTTAAGTATATTGTACTCATGAATACGAACGATTTCCACTTCGAGACCGGAACAGAAATTGCGAAATCTGAATAGCTGCAATATTTCCTGGAGTTTGGTTCTCTTTACACAGAAGGAAATCGTGGAAGTGATACTCTTTCAATGACAAAAAATGACTTGGTTTTTATCTGAAAACTGTTTAAAATAATGTTGTGTTCCTGAAACAAACAAAGCGTTTTCTAAGAGCACTGTGTCTCTTAAATAAAGTGTTGTGATTGGCTTGAAAAATAATATGAACAGCCAATAACTAACTTGAGTTTTCAAAATAGGCTTTAAAAATCGGGTTTTATCTTTGGCTACACGCTAGTAAAAACTTATTATAATTAGTGAAATTGTAACAATAATAAATTATGGACTAGCATTTTGTAAGATCTTGCTTTGTCTAGCTTTACATCGGGTTTTGTCAGAGTACGTCCAAGTTTCCTGTGGAGAGGAAGGCCAAAGAAGAGACAGATGGACTGTGTGAGGAGTGATATGAAAGAAAAGGGATTCTCAGTGAATACATGGCTGTACGATTAACAGGACGTAATGGCAGAAGAAAACGTGTTGCGCCGAAGCCAAACGGGACAAAAGCATAATGGTTTCTAAAACAATATAACACGGTTTAATTGAATAAGTGACCCCTTCTGGGGTCATTATATTCATTATTGTGAATATAATCGCCATAAAAAAAAAAAGCGTTTATAGTCGTCATCATCATATCAGCCGAAAGACGTCCACTGCTGGACATAGGCCTCTGTATCGAATGTTGTGAACAGCCCATTTTACAATTCCTTCAAAGGTTTTCAAGTTAATATAAATATGCATGTATCATGTCTTATACAATTAATATTAATGACGATAATTAGCTTTGGTAATTCACGTCACTTTAATCTTAAATATTGTCTAATATACCTAATGTTGTATGAAATATTCATGTATGGGTATTTCTTCTGTGGATAGTTAGTCTGATTAATAATAATAATAAAATTAATTGTTTATTTATCTTTGCAAAAACAGACACAACTTAGATATCTTAAATCAGGTACATATGTACGTTAATCTAGAATAGCTGGTTTCTGACGAAGGCCCATGAATGCCTGTATTAAAAAAAACTCACACACAAATCACCACAGACTTTTTAGGTACAATGATTCTTTGATGTGTTTGTCTTTGTTCAAGACCTCAGTAAAATGAAATACTGGAATGTTGATCGTGTTTGGTCATTTTGAGATAGGGTTATATTAATAATTATTATAATTAATTATTTGAGACGAAAAAGCTTTTTCTTGAATTTATGCTTTTTAATGACACTTACATTTCGATTTGTGAAATACGAAAATATGCACAAGGAGTGAAAAAAGTAATAGTACCAACACATGGGTTATTATTATTACACTGTATCAATGTCATTTGCATACAGTGTATGAACATCTTTATGTGATAGGGTGTGTATTTACCCGATTTCTGAATAAAGCATAAATAAAGTTGAGAAACAGTCAAACTACAAGCTGATCAAACTTTAGCACTTCAGAAACCGGGTGCAAATCTGTTTCTCCAGCTCAAATGAGAACATTGAGCTCACATTGTTTGTGCTTATAAAGATGATATCTGAATCATAAAACCATTACATAGAGTGTGTAATATATATTGTTTTTAATGTGATAAAATGTAGTTAGTAATTGTAAAAAATAGCGGTTATTTACTTTGTATTGGTCATAATTAATATATTTGAAAAGTTATCTGTTTTCTGATTTTAACGCAAGTTTAACAAATCATTGAAACTGTTTTGTTTTTTTTAGGCAAGCAAGGAATGTTTCCATGTTTTGCTAAAGTTTATGTAAAATTAAATCGAACATGTCTGAATTAAATATAATATTCCGGATAATTGTACGTTATTTCGGTACTTATAAGAAGTGTTTTATAAACTCGTAATAAATAACCAATAATAATATTGATAACGAATGTTCAATAAAAATAATTCTTAGACACAGCATACCTATTATAGTCATATTCTATGTAATTTTTGAATAGTAGATAAGTGATTGAGATGGCAGGCGTTTTTTTGAGTATTTTATTAAAGCACGCTGTTTATCGCATTTGCCCTAGGTCGCGCGCGTTTAGTGGCCAATCTGTGTTAACGAGATGTACGTAACTCCATAATCTTTACTTATCTATAGGTAAAACTGGTCCACACTGAAAAACTCTGTATTTGTGGCAAAAGTTGCATGACATTATTTTTTCTTGTTTCTTTTTCGTGTGAGTAAACATACAACAACATACCGAGTTGCCTCCGTGCCTCGGAGAGCACGTTAAGCCGTTGGTCCCGGCTGTTATTTGAAGATCTTTGACAGTCGTTACGGGTAGTCAGAAGCCTGAAATCTGACACTAGTCTTGCCAAGGGGTATCGTGTTACCCAGTTACTGGGTTGTGGAGGTCAGATAGGCAGTCGCTCCATGTAAAACACTGGTACTCAGCTAAATCCGGTAAGACTGGAAGCCGACCCCAATATAGTTGGGAAAAGGCTAGGCAGATGATGATGTGGCTACCTCTGATGTTAGAGTTAATTAGGCCGCCTCTGGGAACCCCACAGGCCTCTGACTTGGATATTCCAGACTTACATTAACTATATGCCCAGATTGCCTCCCGATGTTTTCCTTCACCGTTGCCTGTGATGTCCAAGATAAACTTAGAAAGTTTATGGAACAGGTTTTTGTGTTGCGGAAAACCAGTAACATTTAAGAGGACGACTAACGCCAACGACCTTCAGGGAACAAAATGCGCACTCGTTTCGCACCCGCGCGACCCAAAATTTAGTAGATTTTTGTACTTTCCTAAGACTATTCCTTATTCTAAGACTTAAAAAAAAAACTTCAGATCAAAATGTAGATAATTAAATTGTCTTTAAGATGGTGTCGATTTCATTCAAATATGCCCAGCGGTTTTGGTGCGATTGTCGTGTTTTTATCCGTTTTAGACATAACTTTACAAATTAATTACACTATGTTATACGAATAAAACTTAAAATTTTCTTAGATCAAATTATTAAAAAAAATGTCTATGTAACATATATTTTTTCCAAAAAGTTTTTAAGACTTGTGGATTCGAACCTAGGCAGGCGCTTTACTTTGTGTAAATTATAACATCACCAATGCTCTCAAAACGGTGAAGGAAAACATCGTGAGGAAACCGGCATGTAGAACCAAAAAAATTCGAAGTCATGTGACATCCACCAACCCGCACGGTGGATTACGGCCCATTCCCTCTCACAGTTACACTACGCTGATTATACTAAACAAAGTTGTACAACTTTAGTTAACCACGAGTACAGGTGTTTGTACAGCTTACAGCACAAGCATATTACATCTGTCATGCAAATTTATTGTTGTAGTGCAAAAAATCATATACTTAGGTACCATTTTCAAACCAGCACTGTTTTTACAGCTTCTAAATTGAATGAGTGTGGATCAGTTTTAGTTGGTTTTGTTTTATAGCAACTAATGGTGTTAAAATAATAATACATTGTTTTTTACATAGCATAAAAAATTGCAATAAACTGAAACCTTGACCCCTGAGGTAACACCACCTGTGTTACAGGAAAAAATAAGTGCCAGTTACAGTCAAGAAGCAAACATGTTAAGCAGTTTTCAAACAGATTCATTTTCACCTCTCTGACTGTAATTTTCTTGACTGTACGACGAACGATTCACTTGTATGTAGCAATCTTGACACGTGTAATAAGTTACGTTTAAGTAAATGTTATTTTATAACTTGTGATTTTTATTTTAACTCTTCCTCAAGTTCTATTTTCCAATGTACTGAGAATTATCATTATTTGTTTTTTGTTTTGGACCCGCAAACTTGTATGGGAACATAAAGAATAATGGCGAAATCTTAGCTGACTTAGATTTGAGCATCTGAAAGTGAGTTATATACAAAAGAATTTCTATTAATTGACTACGTTTTTTCAAAGTATAACATTAACTGGTTTACCTCGGATAATTTTAATATTAATAAATGAAAGTTAATTGATTTTTTCGTTAACTCGCATTAGCTTAGTGTTGCCATTTTACACTTATTCTACCAAGTGACAAGTAGTGACTGTAGTAAGTATATCATTATTGTATTTTTTATTACAATAAAACAGAGTAAATAAATTAAAAATACAGTTATGTCTAAGTGTAGGTGACCTTGCATGTAGGTAAGAATACTGTAGTGTAGTAGAAATAAATAAATTACTTACTTTTAATTAATGATAGGCAAAAAGACTAGTTTGCAAGTCTAAAAAAATATATAGCTTTGTTTTTGGCGAAGACCTTTTGATACACGTCAAAGTCGCTTATATAAATAAACATACTCTTTTCAAGGAGTAGGTATATTGTAAATTTCATGCTGAAATTATTAGGATAGGGAAATACTAATGCGATATTGCCCTTTTACATCTACGAACTTAAATAATAAAACAACCTTTTAAACACATTATTAATATTTACCCAGACTAATCTAAAGAATCTAACCTAAAAAAGTTCATAACTGAATATCTATTATTCTCGGGTTCTTGAACAAAAATTCTTGCACAAACTAAATTAGAACTTGACCCTGAATCAAATCAGATATTTTTCATTCAGAGTCGTAGGAATTTCCCAGCTAAAACTGGACTTCTGCCATCTTCATTTATAATTATGTGATCCTGTAAATTAAAATTGCGTAAGTCGAGTTAATATTAGGATTAATAATAATAACATTATCTGCCTGTTACTGTCTAACTGCAGGACCGCCGGCACAAGCATTATCACCGCGCTTGCTGATGATGGGCGATTTGAAACTTATATTGATGATAAAATCCCGGTTTTCTTTCACCGATGTCAGCAACCCAAGATAAACTAAGACAGAATGTATTGAATATGAAATGGACAAGTTACATTGTTTGTCGCTCGGATTAGAACCCACTCCTCAAGCACGACAGGCGAATTTTTTGCTACTCTAGGTACTGTCTACTGACATTTCGACAATCGCTATCGCCAATAAACAGTCATAATATCAAAAGTCCCAGAATGTACGTACTGTAATGTAACTCATATGTCATAATCCGACAAGCCGTTTGGGCTGTAGAGCGTGTTATAGAAATGGACATACATACATACGCTCGAAAAACATTACTCCCGCAGTCGGTAAAATGCGACATTAAGCGAATGGGACATTTAGCGACTAGGAGACATTTTGCGAAAGCGACATTTTGCGAATGGGGATGTTTTGCGAAAGGGTCGTTTTGCGAAACGGACATTTTGAGAAAGGGACCTTCTGCGAATGGGACATTATGCGAAAGGGACCTGTTTCGAATGGGACATTATGCGAAAGGGACCTTTTGCGAATGGGACATTTTGCGAAAGGGACATTCTGCGACGAAGCCCTAGTAATAACTCTAGATAATTTAGAATTCTTTACTGAATCTAAACTCCATAGACCACATTTAACCTTACATTTCACACCACATGCGAACATAATTATTCAAAACACTTACACGCTACTTAACGCAAATGCATGCAAAAGACTGCACCCTAACGAGCAGGCCAGGCATTAGATACGCTGGCAACCTGTTACCGTGTTCAATTGTTTATTAAAGGAATACGTCACGAACACCTGTTGCTCTAATGCATAACGATATCGCACGGAATGTTTACACCGGAGTTACGTTCGTGTCGCTGAAAGGGCTTCGAAGATGGGAAAATAAACATGCTGTTAGCAATGGAAAATGCTAGGCTTTTTATGCCCGGCGGTGTAAGTTCGGAATAGATCGTGAAGGATGAGGAAGGGAATGTTGGATTTTATGATCTAAATTAAATCTACAATGTATAACTTTACACCTGCAGCCTAATAGGGATGTTTTCAGGGTAGAAAAATGCTAATTATATTTAGTCCGTCAGTGAGATTATCAAAAAATATTGGGCCCGTATTTTTTGCATTATCAAATAATAAAAAAATAACAAAGATAAAGCGCATCTAAGTTCAGGAGTGGGGGCTTGTGACGTCACTTTGTCAGTATAAATAAAGCTGACGGATTTAATAGAAGTGTTTGTCAACTACCCTATTGCGTAAGTGAATCTGGCAAGGAAAAGGGTTTGACCGCCATCAATCGACCTATCACATAGAGGGAGAATAGAGTGAGGATAGACCATACACATCGCATCTTTCATCTCGCATGTGATTGGTCGATTTTTCATACCCCTTTGCCTTGCCGAATTCATTACGCAATAGACTGCTGGTTTGTCCGAAAGCTCTGGTAGAGGTGTACCTATCTAATAGTATACTCAAATTTCGCCAAAATTAGTAGAGGGGTGAGCTTGTTGCCATCAACTGGACACACATCACGATTCCGGGCTGCTAAAGAGAAATTTCAGACTCATAAACCCAATAACACTGCTGGACCTGGTAATCGAATCCTGGATCATATGGTCAGCAGTAGCGCTGTCGACCAGTAGAACAACAAGGCAGTCGGCTACGAAAGCCTTCCGATCCCGAGGTTCCTTCGAAATCTATCCAGAGTAGGTAAGTACCTACCCTATGTAAAGAAGATCCGGTTTTCTTTTTTGAGGAAGACGACCCCACTGACAAAACCTCTTTACTAAACCGACTTCGTCTTTCAATTTGTCTATCGTCTGTCACAAAGCCATATCTTTCAACCGTCATACCTCAGCCAGTTGTAATTTCCACAGGCCCTTAGTTAGCGAGTCTAACACGCACTTGGTCAGCGTTTCATTTTTTTGACGGTCGAGCTTTGCATCGTTGGTCATTATAAATTCATTACGTTGAGAACACAGTCGCGTACGGTCGATCGTCACAGTTTGAGTTTAGCAGCTATTTTGAGTGCTTTCGGGTTATTGGATCGGTTATTGCGCCCGCGTTGACTGTGGAGGTCTTATTTTCGAAAAACCCGAAGTGTTAGTGTCCACAAGTTCAGTGATAGTGATAATCCGGGACGAGTGTAGTGATTCTGTAGAAATTTCAATGTGAGAACTTAAATAAAGTAAGCTGTTAATTCTTAGCTTCAAGTGGAGTTATAAGTTCACTTCACTCATTGTGACACCGGCAGTTATTGCCAAGTGAAATGTTTAAGTGCTGTTTTTGTCTGATAAACTTCGTTGCGCGATTCAAAGCGGGTGAATCGTTCCTCCGCGGGACTCGTCGAGCTTCATTGACTCGGCGTTTTTCTGTTGGTTGCCACATTTGATTCTGACTTTCAGAGTTTGCAGTGGTTGGTAATTTGGGCATAGTGTGGCGGGCTTGTCCCAAATAAAACAGTGAAATGTTCAGTGTCATGTCGAAAAAAAGCAGGCGGTCTCAACGTGTTGGAGGTGGAGTTGGGACCACAGCTGGTCCTGGGCAGCTTCCTGAGAAGGTAGGTTTCAGGTTTTTCAGATATTTTCTTCGTGCTTAGGTTACTTGAACTACTATACCATTACCTCGAGCCAAAATGAGAGACGATGACTATCTTTTTCTATGTCTAGGTACCGCAGAGTGTGCCTGAAAAGTGCTGAAATCGATACCTAGGTAAACATACTGTGGAAAATAGATAGATTATATGGACGAGAACTAAGTAACCGACAGGCTGATACGGAGAATATTAATTTCATAGGCACGGACGATGATTGTGATTCAGTAACCTAGGTTTACTACAGTGTTGGGTTTGGTTTAATACCAGTTGAACTAGAAACTACCAAGTTCACTAGATATCGTATTATCTACTTAGATGGTGCAGTAGTTTATCGGTAACGACCCATGGCTAACTGGAATTAGCTTAACGAGTTCCATCCAAGTCCCCGAAGCGAGTTCCATGCACTTTGCAAGTTATGCGGTCACGGTGGAATAGTTATTAGTCCTATTTGCGGTGCTTTTCTTTATTTTAGTCTTAACTATCTCCTTAAGTTACTATCAAGTAGTAGATACCAGTAGCCACTTAACTAGGTAACACGGGCTATTTGTAATAAAAAATGGAACTAATCGAATTGCTAAGAGGTTGACCTATACAATTATGTCAATTTGTTCACCTAACGATTTCGGTTGAAGAATGTTTGTTTCTAAATATTTAAGTGATACCTATAGGCGACCTACGTGTGCCCCAAGTTGCCTACTAAGCCTGCTCTAATTTGACTTTGTCCTATGCCCCCTAGATGGGGCTGACGGCACACACAGTATTCCTCCATCGCGAACGATCTTGAGCTTCACCCTTCACCTATACTGCCCTAAACTTGGGTATTATCAGGCTAATTTTTCCAATGAAAGCCATCGGCGGTATCACATAATATCCTAATTGGTTTGTTGAACCAACTTTTTTTTTGTAATAAATGGAAAGATCATATATAAGTTTTCATACAAAACTATTTTTAGTTTTTTTTTTTTCATTGTAATTACAAAGTAAAATCCAATCGAAAATATTTTTTTGAATCCAGTACCGAAAACACCCCGAAAGTTTTGCGAACAAAGCCGAGCCCGTGTGACGTCACAACGTTCATTTCTACTCATTGTGGCACATAGCTTATACAGTGTTTTGACTTATAACCAATTACATCTTGTTATTATTGTCAATATATTGATGAATATCGAATACATTGATCATAAATATCGAACCTTAAAAGTTATCGTGCTTGCTTCGCATCATTATGTACGAATATTACAAATAACTCCCCATTATTATGTGATTCGTGCAATACCCAACCTAGCAAACTGTACTAAAGTTTTGAGAAATGTTCTATGTCTAACTAGATTCCAAATAGAATATGTTAATTATGTTGTTATCTTGTTCTAATTTAGTATTAGATTCTGATTAATTTCTTAATTTGATCATTAAAGATTGAGAAAAGTAAATTTTTAAGGGAACTTTCGAGCAAAGTTGACATTTTTGTATAATTACGTAACTTGAAAACATGATTTTTTGTTTATGGAGATATATTCATTATTTTAATTTTAAATGACGGATATAGGCGTAAAACTAATATTTCTGTTTGAATTGTGAAAATCGGTCGACGCATTTAAGAGATATTTGAAAATGTACCGAATTAATATTTTCACGTTTTTGTTCTACAAAGTTTTTTAGTGTTTGTAATTATATTATATAGATATTTGTGTTTAATATTATAAAGGGATATGCAAATAATTAAAAATACCGAAAATTTTAAGGATGTTATGCAAAAAATAAATAAAAATAAAGGCTCCACAGATTTCGGGTTGTATAATATTTAGTGGTACCTAAGAAGTTTTTTGATATCTAAAGTCGAAGTTGCGCGCCAATCGTGTTTGTTAGCTTTTTATTTTACACGAATATCACCTACCCATATATAACAACAATTACATTATGACAATTATGTTTCTAAATGTAATGTGTACAATGGACAACAATGACAAACACCGGTCGCGGTCCTCTATCACGTAATATTCTTTACGACTACAATACTTATGCTCAATTTTTCCAAGCCGTCCATCAGATGGATATCTTTTCGAAATTTGCCTTTATGAATCCTTTATCACACATGTCTAAATAAAATTTGCTGTTATAAATAATATTTTTGCACTAATTTTCGGATATTTTTAGTCAATTTACGTGACACTGTACTATGGTGAAATTCCTTGAACGTTATGACGTCACCAACATGGCGACCAATCATGGCCCGTTCGTAGACAGGTGGTTCTTTTTAAAATTTTATCGATTTACAATTGCTTATAATAAATTGAAAAAAAATATTTAAGAGATTTTTGCAACGACAATATAATTTTTGATATGTAAAGTTTCAAAATAAATTTTAAAAATCGTATTTTTTTTTAAATTCAACAACCCAATTGGCCGTTTTTGTTTGCAAACGCACCTACCGTAACTGGAGAAATTCCTCTTGTCCACGGTTTAATTTCTCTAATGGCCATGTAATAAGTTGGTTCTTTAACAGTTATGCAGGTGAAGGCATTCGCTTTTATAATGATTAGCATGCCGGGCACCATACCTACTGCCTAGCACGACGGAATGCGAGTCTTTAATGAGCTTATGAATAACTTGGTCAAAGCTAAGTGGCCTATAGTTAGGGGAGCTTGGATAAACTGAATTACTTGAGACCCAGATTCTATACCTACACACAACGGAAGGGTTTTGATATAGTTATGGCAACTGGGTATAGCTTTGATATAGGGTAGCCTGTCTCTCAAGATACAGGCTACCCTAGTTTGAGAGGCAGAGTTCATTACCCATGGTTACAATGTAGTTCCTACAATATAGCTGTACTTATACTTTGTGAACAATTATGATTGTAACCTTCTTTTTGTACCAATAAACATTTTATTATTATTATTTTTAATAAAGTTTTTTAACTACTCAGCTCTGAGGCTGGTTTAAACTACATTTACGGGCCGAAACCAAGTAAATGCAGCGTGTGGTGTGTTATGAGGAGGGTGTGTTTTGATGTGGACCTACTTCGTTTTCTTCTATTTGCAGGAACTAACTTTACGACATGTATTTAAGATGGCAGCTTTTTGTAAAGTTATATAGAGGGTTTCTTTTAGACTTAGTAATTTTAAACTGTGAAGAAGGTGATTTAGGATAACGCCTGTTGTGGAGAGGACTATAGGCACAACATAAACTTTTTCCTGACGCCATATTCTAGTTACCTCATCCTTCAAGTCTGCGTATTTACTGATTTTTTCAGTTATTGTTTTCTGTATGTTATGTGTGTTGGGAACAGCGATATCTATTAGGTAGGTAACTTTATTTATTTCATCCTGCAGAGTGATATTATTATTATTATTAACTACCAAGGCTTACTGGATAATGTGGACCGTAATCATTAGATAGGTACTATCTTCACGACTTTTAAATGAGATAGTTTATAAGGAAAATCTAGGGGCTGATGAATATAAGGAGAAATAATGTACAATTAGTTACACTTAACTAGATTTTGCCAAGAATTGCCAAACTTAAGTGGCAGTGGGCAGGGCACATTGCTCGCAGAACGGATGGCCGATAGGGCAGAAAAGTTCTGGAGTGCCGACCGCGAACTGGAAGACATTGCGTTGGAAAGCCTTCCACCAGGTGGACCGATGACCTGGTGAAGGATGCGGGGATCCGCTGGATGCAAGACGCACGGGACCGGTCAATGTTGCGACGCTTGGCGGAGGCCTTTATCCAGCAGTGGATGTCTTTCGGCTTATATGATGATGATGAACTAGATTTTACATACCTGACAATCAGTCAGTCAAATAAAAATAACGCAAAGATCTGCAGGTGCTTAATTTTATTTTTCGTAGTTCCTAAAGATTTTTTTGATCTTCCTTATTCTATTACGCGACGCCCACTATAAAGCTTTTTCCAATATGTCGTTGATTTAAGTCGAATACCATACATGGATGCGTTTCGCACACGAAGCGACTGGTGACAAAATCTATTGAGTCTCGTTTTCACCGAGAATGCTGAACAAGAGTTCCAAAGTGCAATAAATATATTTTGGAAGGCACTTATATTCTGTCGATAGCCCACATCTTTAAAATATGTGGTAAATTGTGTACTTGTGCACAATATCATAGTAAATTATTTAGTCTTATTAGTATAGAAGCTATAGTCGACAATAGTCGTGTAATGTTCCAAAAAGAAAAGAAAATCGCCGTAGCAGCTACGGCGTAGCACACTTGCGTAGCCACTACGGCGTAGTATACTTGCATAGCCGCTAGGGTGTAGCTCTCTTGCATAGCCGCTACGTCGTAACATACATGCGTAGCCGCTACGGCGTAGCATACTTGCATAGCCGCTACGGCGTAGCATACTTGTGTAGCCGCTACGCAAGCTTGAAAAATTTTAACAATGTGTGTAAATGTGATATAGCTGCTACAGATAAGCTTGGGTAAATTAATAAGAAATACTTAGTATTGGCATTATACATTTAGTGACCTATTTCCAAATAAAAAAAAAAAATTCAGCTTTGCCATTATATTAAACTACAAGTTGCTGTGCAAGCTCTGTACGAACATTATGGCTTTTCGTACATTTACGTGAAACCCAAAATGAATATCTATCAAACTTTAAAACAATGACAAGCTCTTTTGCAGCCCACGATCTGCCCACACGTTAAACAATTATCTAAATCGCCAAAATTTTCGCTGAAACTGAAAGAGATTCACTTAAAGTTGTTCTTCGTCCATAAATTACGTTGTCACGCTGCGTATCGCTTTCATTCTGCAGCGATTTGCGACCGAGTGTCGCTAACCAAATAGACCGTGTTCCAATAAGACGGCGATTTAAAAAGTTAAGGCTTGGTCGTGTTGAGAGCGGGACGGATGGTTTCCTCGTCTATCACTCGACGAGATGCGGACGAAAAGAAATATAAGCAATAAATTATTCTAGGTATGTTACAAATAAACTTTTTTTTTTTGGGCCGTTAGTGGCTACTACACTTGAGAGAAAACTATCGCACTAGCGCCTATTTTGAACTGAAACCGCAGATATTATTAGAAAAAAGTTTATAATTAAATAATACAGCAGCGTTTTGGAGAACGGTTGTTAGAAACACATAATAACGAGTGTATAAAGTAGGTATATTTGACAGTTTCTGAAGCTTTATAAGAAAACACTCTCTTAAATTACGTGAGCATAATTGGGTTGATATTTGCTGATTGTCCAATGTTGTGATATCAAACGGTTACCAGTGAAGATTTTTATCGTATGATACTGAAAAGGACACTATATCCGCGGTATCAGCTCAGAGGCTCTAGACAAGTGGGATTCGATGTCAGCGATGACGATGGTCAAAATGCCAAAAAGGGATTGATTGATCCGGCTCGAAGGACCAAAAAGATTTGGAGTCCAGCCGCCGAGGTGCTACGTGTTCCGGGTAATATGTAATGTGGAAGAAAACACCGACATGTTATTCACCAAGCAGCTTTATTGAACTAACAGTAATTGCGGTAATGCGCAGGTAAGAAATAATGAATAAAGGTACATGTGATCGCGGGCGTCAGCATAAAATTGTCGAGGGTGCTCGTACAATACCGTTTGACATTTTAATACATTTTTGATATTTATCCAATCGCTATCGCCACGCTTTCGATGAAAGAATGTCACTTGTCTAGGGCCTGTTGCTCTAAGTATCGTTGTATCGTTCCCACAGCTCGAACATAGGCCTTCTAGAAAGAAGTCTCAGTAGCTGGTGAAACGAGTGCGCTTATGTGATATAGACCCAGTGTTGGTTGATGGCCACCGTTATTTACTGTATCCCATTCATGAAGAAAACAAGTGATGGCTTCAGCATGGCAGAACTTTACTGTCAATCTGTAACGTCCCACTGCTAGGCAATTGCAGCTGTTTCGGTCTAGGACTAGTGTGGATCATTGTTTGTATTTTACAAGTTTTTATTTAACTTGCAATGTTTGTATGTATATATGTAAGTGTGTTCGGGGCAAATCTTGCAACTGAATTTTAAAGCAGTTATAATCCACCGATTAAGATGAAATTTTGCATACACATTTAGTTTGTATGACAATGCATGGCAAGCTAAGTGACGTCATCCTAAATCCAATATGGCGGACGTCCCAAGATGGTGGACTAGTATTTTTTTATGCACTGCCATGATATGGGTATCAAATAAAGGGTTTGCTGAGAAGAATGCAATAAAATCTATTAAAAAGTGCAGAAAATCGTTCTATCAAATGACACTAGAAATTCGTTAAGATACCAAGAACATATCATTACTCAAGGGCTAAATTATTAGTGTAGCATGTGTACGACAGAACTGGAACTTGAATTATATTTAAACAGTACGTAAGCTAAAAGTATCAGGAACTATAACCTCAAAAGTGCTAAGTAATCATAATAATATCTCCGTTCCTAAATCATCGATCCAAGTATCTATCAGCGCCATCTATTATGATCCATCGGAACTTTCTAGCCGAGTCCTAGTTCGACGCGCACTCCGATATCTCGCAACATTTAGGACAACTTTTAATACGCTTAGACAACTCGATCGCCACTAAGCCAAGAAGTACTTACCTGTTCCCATAGAGGGCGCTAAGTGAAGTATAACCAAATATGGATGAAATAAAAAATATGTTAATTAGCATGCAGCTAGATATAAAGCAGCATAAACAAGACATGCTAGAGATGAAAGAAGATATTAAAGGTACAATAATCAACAGCCTCAACGAGAAGTTTAATAACTTAGAACTGAAAAATGAGCTTTTGGAGAAAAAAATAGAAGAGCAATCAAATAAAATTAACAACCTAGAAAGACAGTGTAGACGCAAAAATCTGATCTTTTTTGGCGTAGAAGAGATAGAAAAGTCGTACGATGAACTGGAAAAAATGATGATAAATATAATAAATACATACATAAAAATTTCATGCGACACTTACAACATAGAAGCTGTTAGAAGGTTGGGAAAAAAGGGTGAAAAAGTTCGACCGATAGTAATAACATTCAATACTTTAGGCTTCAAATTAAAAATACAAAAAAACAAACATTACCTTCAAAATACTTCCTATTACTTAAAAGAAGACTACCCAATCGAAGTCTTACTTAAGCGTAAAGAGCTACAAGTCCAACTACAGAAAGAAAAAGATGCAGGAAACAACGCTTTTATAAAATACGACAAAATTATTATACTGAGCAACAAAAAACCCCCACAGAAACAGTCAAGCAAAAGAAACCTATCAGAGTCCCCGGAGATGCTCCACCCTGTCAACCAAATTGTTCAACAGACTAGTAAACAACCACCTAAGAAAAATAAAGGCGACATGAAGAACTATATAATACAAAAGCCCAAACTAATTCTCGCTCAGACAGAATCAACACAACGCCAATCGAAGACATCAGACCACAACACAGCATAGCAATCAAAATCGGACCCTCTTCCAACCCCTAATCTCCCAGTACGGCCGGTCACCGCGGGAGAGTTCGACCAAAACCCCCCAAGAACAACTATCAAAACGAAAAATACCGTCTACATTTGCACCCTCAACGTAAGATCATTATCTTCTGATCAAAAATATATTGAGCTCAAAGCTGCACTAGAAGATATTAAGCATGATATAATAGGTTTGAGCGAAGTTCGCCGCCTAGGAGAAAAGACAATCGAAGACGACGAATACATCTTCTACTACTTTGGCCAAACAAAAGGATTGTATGGAGTAGGTTTTCTAGTAAGGAAGAAACACAAAGATAACATCATAAAATTTACTGGAATATCTGAGAGAGTGTGCGTACTGGAAATCAAAATGGAAAACCTGTGTTTTGCAGTAATTCAAGCGCATGCCCCCACTGAAAACTCATCACAGGAAGAAATAGACAATTTTTACGAGGACTTAGCGAAAGCTCATGATTCCACATCTACTGAGTACGTATTTTCTATAGGTGATTTTAATGCTCAAATCGGAATTCCAAAAAAGTACGAGCGTTCTACTACAGGAGAGTATGGTTATGGCATCAGAAGCGCTCGAGGCACGAGACTAATTCAATACGCGCAAGAGTACAACCTAAAAATTATGAATACAATGTTCAAACTAAAACCAAAAAACCGCTGGACGTGGATCTCCCCAGATAAAAACACAAGAAATGAAATTGATTATATCATGACCACAAAGCACCACTTGATCTCTAAATATGAAGTACTACCATCCTTCTCTTTTGGATCGGACCACAGACTACTAAGAGCAACAATACACCTAAATTCAACAAAGAAAAGTAGGCGCAATTTCTCTAATGCATCCACTAAGCTAAAAACTCTAGCGGAGCAGGAAATGTACCTTACAAACCTTTACAGCTTTATACCAGAACTTATAAAGAATCAAAACAAATATAATGTGGAGGAGTACTACCAACAGATCATGCAATACATCAAGATAAGTCTAAAAAACATAAAAGGAACACATAAGAACAAAATTCTATCCGCGAAAGCGCTAGAACTCATGAAAGAAAGAAGCGAACTACAAAATAAGGCCAAATTAAGCGTAGCTGACAAGGAAAAACTAAAAACTTTGTATAAACTTACCAATAAAGAAATAAAAAGGTGCTACGTTACCTACAGAACAACAACTATACAAAGACACCTCAACAATACTAGATCTGCCAAAAAAGCTTATAAAGAGCTAAATCAAACCAAAACATGGGTTCCTTTTCTCAAGTCTGGCAACAACAAATGCAAATCTCGCACAGAAATCATAAATGCTGCTACTGACTTCTACGCTAATCTCTACAGACAATCAGACACACAAAATCAAAACATGGTTTCCTATAGCTACACAGATACCTCTCCAATAGATCAGTTTACAGAAAATGAAATATTGAAACAAATAATGAGACTCAAGCCAGAAAAAAGTCCAGGACCGGATGGAATCACCAATGAATATATCAGGGTTGCGAAGACTCTACTACTGACACCAATAACTATCCTATGGAATAAAATACTTGGTGAAGAAGCTGTGCCACATGAATGGATGACATCTGAAATTATACTACTATATAAAAAAGGTGACCCAGCTGATATAGGCAACTACCGTCCTATAAGCCTAATGCCTTGTTTTTATAAACTTTTTGCCTCCTGCCTACTTGAAAGGATAGCCCCAGTCATCGATGCTCACCAACCGATCGAACAAGCCGGTTTCAGAAGTGGTTTCAGCACGATGGATCATATCCAAGTGGTTGACCAGGTGATAGAAAAATATTCAGAATTTAATAAACCCCTGTATTTAGCTTTCATCGACTACAAAAAAGCTTTTGATTCAATTTCACACGAGAGCATCTGGGAATCGCTGAAAGCACTAAACACAAATGAAAAGTATATCAACATCCTAAAAAATATTTATTCTAACAGCACAAGTAGAGTCAAACTGGATAGAGTGGGCGAAGTAATCAACATAAAGAGAGGTGTCCGGCAAGGAGACCCGATCTCACCAAAATTATTCATAGCCGTCTTACAACACGTAATGGGAGAGCTGCCATGGTCCAATCAAGGTATTAATATAAATGGGAAATTTTTAAGTCATCTCAGATTTGCCGATGACATAATTTTATTTTCGGAAACCCCTCACCAATTAAACAAAATGGTAAATGAATTAAACCAGGCTAGTATAAAAACTGGTTTGGAAATGAATCTGGAAAAAACTAAAATTATGTCTAACCGCAGTACAACGCCCATCTTAACAAATAACACACCTCTCGAATTTGTCAACCACTACATATACTTAGGAAAACAAATCTCCTTTAGTAAGGAAAGAAACATTGAAGAACTTAACCGAAGAGTGGCGATTACCTGGAACAAGTTCTGGCACCACAAGGAAATACTAAAATCGCAACTGCCGCTACCGACCAAGAAAATAGTCATGGATACAGGACTTCTACCGTGCCTCACCTATGGATGCCAAACTTGGACCTTCGATCTCAAAACCAGGAACAAAATCCAGACTACCCAGAGAAGAATGGAAAGAAGTTGCCTTGGTATAAAATTGAAGGATAAGGTAAAGAACATTTACATTCGAGAGAAGACAAAAGTATGCGATGCCTTAACTTTTGCAATGAAGGCTAAATGGAAGTGGGCGGGTCACGTGGCCCGTTACAAGGACGATAGATGGACTCTACGGTCAGTGGAGTGGTCTGGGCCAAAAGGCACCAGATTAAGAGGCCGACCAAAGGCCAGATGGGCAGACGAAATTGTAGCGTGCGCGGGTGAAAGTTGGCTGCACAGAGCTAAGGACAGAGAAGGATGGCATTCCTTGGGGGAGGCTTTTACCCGAACGGGGTCCATGAATTAAATAATTAGGTAGCTGACAATTAATGCAAATAATAACTAAACTAATTACAAAATTAGAATGTATATTTAGAAATCAAATTCATATAAGTGTAACAAACGTAATTGAATGTATAGCTTAATAAGTTACCAATTGCTATAGTGTAAAATGTACAATTGCATGGAATTAATTAAATAAAGCTTTATTATTATTATTTCCTTTATTCTTCTACATTCTTATTTACTACATTTTTAAATATTAAAAAGAAAACTTAAAAACATTTAAAAATATAAAAATAGAGGCCAACCGGTATCGGGAGCAGGGTCCAAGCTACCGGTGGTTAGGGCTTATTATTATTATTATAATATTTGCTAATTCGTTGACTTATTTACACAACGTGGCATCCGCTTTAACCGCGCCCCGCTTATCGCGTTCTACATGACTTAGCCCTACCCAGATCCCCTGCCAAAGTATATTCGTAGAAAGAAAGAGTACGAGTATATTGTAACAATTGCATCGAAGTCTCGTAAAGAACTGTTGCTCCTGGCTAGCGTCCAGGACGCCGACGTTAGGTGCTGCCATTCAATTACACATTAAATAAAACTCCAGTTTATCTCACATGATGAATGTATTCACTTTCTATTGAGATTTGGCTTAGAAAGCGGTGGAGCGGTTGGTTTATATGCGATTTGTGTGCGAACGATTATACATTATTATGTCCTAGTAATCTGTAATCTTCTAGTAATCTAGTAATCTTAATATTTCAAATTGATCTCTACATTGCCGAATATTGTCATAAGATAGTTTTTTTTTTGTGAAATCCAGTCGCATACCTGAAAGCAGCTTCACTTCTTCTTCTGGTAGTCGCCAATGTTTTCAACATTGGTAACTGCCAGAAAAGTGAGGCTTACAGAAAACTGTCATTATTAAGTCACATCTAAGCGTGATAATTAAAAAAGCCATCAGTAAGTTATTAGTTTTCCGGGTCGGCAAGTAAAGTACAACCTTTATGCTAATGAATCTATATGCTAATCCAGTACCCACATTCTAACAAATCCCTTCATCCTTCCAAACATCAAAACTTTCGCCTTGATAAGACATCTAATTATTCAAACTTCCAACCATCCCGTCCCATTCCCGTGCATCCCATCGTGTTCATCGACGTCTCTCGTCTATATTCATCATACGTAAAGTTTCCGCAGCGGTCGGAGACGGACTGGTCTCGCTCTCGGGCTGCGGAGGCAGTGCCAGGCTTCAGGACGATATCCTGCACGCAGGCGCCGTGCACACCCCGCCCCTAAAGAACTAATGGTAGGGTGTTCAACTGAAACATGTGAGCGGATTTGCGAGTCCTGTGCTGAAAGGGTAGGATGATTTTGATAAGGTAAATTACTAATGTTTCCTGACTAATTGGAAAATCTGATACTTCGCATGTTTTAGGTGTGGTGTGAGGACACAAAATTTAATTTTCTTCTTTCTAAAGGAAAAATGTAATACTTCGCAAGTTTATAGCAAAATGTGAGGATGTACTGTAGTTTCTCAACATTACAGAATCTCGTGCCAACTAGTTGCGTTATTGCCAACTACTACGAAGAGTTACATTATGAAACACTCTCGCTGAAAGACTGCATCGTTTTCAGTCGAATGTTGTATGGTGTAAGCGTTCTTGCTCAGTCGGCAGCACCCTGCGCAGAGTAGGTCAGGACAGGGGCGAGCGGGGTGGTGCGGCGCAGGACAGGGAGAGAAGAGGGAGGGAGGGGTCCCGATTCATGTTTACGGGGCTCGGCCGTCAGCTGTTCGCGCGACATGAATGTGCCGCGCCCGCGACGCGCCCGCGCCGACGCCGCGCATCGATTGATTGATACCTGAGCGGCCACGTGCGTCGTGCGGCGTGCGGCGTGCGGCGGCCGCCAGTCGCCCCGCGCTCGCCGGCCCGCGCGCGCGTGCATGCGACCCCGCCCGCGCTGCTGTCCGCCTCAGCTCATCAATGGAGTGCCCGAGGTGACCGGCCCCCGGAGCCCGCGAGCCGCGCGACACCGCCCGTCTCGTAAGTACGACCGCGCCGCCGCGCGAACACTAAACACGCACAGCACCCCAATCCGTTAGTAAATAATGGTTTTTCCGATAGCATTAATACCCGGAGACAATTTATGCGACTGCGCCGTGTGATGTTTACTGCGACCCGCTCCTCGGGCCACCTTCTCATTACATTAGCGCCGGAAATTTTCTATATAGAAGCGTTTTTCTTATCGATCGTCCAAAGTTTCGTTCGTTTCTGACGAAATATTTATAAAAATTCTATATCGGTTTACGTAATCGAAGGACACTGTGATCGTTTGTTATTGAAAGCCGCGGATATCTGCGAGGTGTGTACGAGACACGCACCCCAATCATTACATAAAACATTCCAATCGGTTTCTATCGACCTATCTGTCGTTATCTCTCCTCTGCAATCAGTTTCTTAGAAACCGAGAGATATCGTAAACTTTAAGGTCTAACATATTGGTGAAACGTTGATTGCATCGCACTCTCCATGGGGCATTAACATAAACATAATCATAACAGCGAACAGTTTATTCAGTAAAGCGTGTAACATAACAGTATCGCCAATATTTACTTAGCAACAAGTCATAATGAAGTAATAATACGCAGCGTTCAATTTTGTTCATAAGCATATTGCCAGCTTATGTTACAGTCGACAAGGCTGCCAACAAACTGTCAATCATGTCGTTCCAGGCACTCGGATATTATACAATGTTACAAGTTGCGAGGCTCGCCTAATTGAAGAGCATCGCGTTGTGGAGTCGATACTCACTGATAAGTGATATTTACCTTTACGATGCTGTTACGCGAAGGTACTTAACTTGATGTCGAAGGATGACGGGTTGATATGATTGATTGATGATTTGTAGCAACCCTTACTTGGAAGTTTATAGAATGATTGTACAAATATAAAGTAGTATTGTGAGTGAAAGCGCGCTGACGTATCCGTTTTTATATGTTTTGAGTCCATAACCTATTTAAGTTCAGTCGTTTGCCTTTACTGTTTTACTTTTTACTGAGAAATAACTAATAAAAAAGTGTATATAGTTATTTTTTTTTAATTCGCAGATTCATGGTCTGAATCGCTGCACCCTTACAAGACCACTATATTCACTGTAGCGTCACACTTTGATTACTTTGATTTGAAACAACTTGATTTATTAAGCCTTGCTTTTATAATAAATTCTAAACGGTAACCCTTAAAAGATATACATGTAGATGAAGCATTTATAATAATTTATTTGATGACTTTGTGGGCAGACTGGTGGTTGGACAAAAACTAACCACATTTCCTATATTAAGATGCTTATTATCGTTTGTTTAATAAACTACATAAATCTAAAATCAGAATTCAGCATGGAAAAATCTAGAAATTATATGTTTGTTTTGTTTTGAAATACTGTCAATTACAAATGTTTTAAACCGAAAACTCTTGACAACCGAAACCATGGACTTGCAGAGCTCACATCCAAAAGTGACAACATCCTTGTCAGTTTAAAAGTGCCTGAAAATGCTTTTTATTGAAATAACTGCTGTGAGTATCAATCTACTGCTAACCAAAATCATTTACTTGTCGTAATTATACTTTCACCAGGTAACATAAAATGCGTCAAGGGGATGTACAGGATCCTGATATACCTACGGCTGTTATAACAACACTAGTGCGATTATCTAATCTAACGCTGTTAACTACGCACCGTGTCGGACAAACAGGTTATAATTACAATATTCTCTAACAACCGATAATTTTACAGTGCTGTAACAACATAATCTTTATTATAGATTGACGTATAAAAGACACATTAATTTACAAAATATCTATCACTAGCTTCTGCCAGCGGCTTCTCCCGCGTGAAATGTTTTTTTTTTATTCCATTACCGGTATAAAAACCGTGATATTCCAGACAATAATCCATGTACCTACTTCTCGTAATAAAACTTTCACCAGGCAACATAAAAAGCTTCAAGAGGATGTGCATCATTCTCGTGTACCTTCATGCGCTTACAATAACAACACTAGTGCGACTATCTCATCTGACGCTGTTAACTATGCACCATATGCAACTGACAGGTTATTGCTTTATAGCAACTAACAGGTTATTGCATCGCTGATAATAATTTTACTGTGCTGTCGAAACAACATGTTTCGTTGTAGGATTGTGGAATTAAATTATGCTGAAAATCACGGTAACTATTTTATCGGTTTTGCTATTTCTTAAATTAATATTTGCAATGTAATTAATATATATGATATATTATAATATATGATATAAGCTTATGATAAGCTTTTTTTACACCAAAAACTTTAAAATGCTTTCACCAGTTGACATAAAAGGCGTCAAGGGTGATCTCTTTGATGCATCAAGAGTATGTGCAGTAGCTTCTTTATTTATCTACATATTTTTTCTTCTTATAACAACACTAGTGCGATTATCTCGTCAGCTGACGTTGTTAACTATGCTCCATGTGTACTAACGCATTATTATTGCAATATTCTCTAACAACTGATAATTTTATAGTGCTGTGGAAGCAACATGTTTCGTATTACAAAATAAGTTTTTTTATAATGTTACGGCATTATTATGTACTGAAAAATATGATTATTGTTTTTAATTATCCAGCATTTTTAAAGTAAATGATAAATTATATATATTTATAGACTACATTGGTATGTTCGTGTTTAGCCTTGCTGAGTAGTGTGTGCTCCAAGTTCTAATACTACAAGTACCTTATTCTAATTATTTTAATTTTAAATATACTTAAGTATATAGGTAAATAAAAAACGTCATAAGTGAGTTGCATGTGGTCCTGCCCCATATAACAATCTTTAGTGTAGACAAAATCAAACTACGAAATTAATATATTCATAATTAGCCCGCGCATCGACCCTGTTCAAAGTTAAAAAAAAAACTTTACAGGATTATCCGCTGGGTCAATCTAAAGATTGTCTGAAAATTGCAATAAAATCGGTCCAGCCGTTTCAGAGTCTATATGGAACATACATACTTTCTCTTTTATATACGTAGATTAAACAATTGTTTTTTTTTTCTTTTTGTTTAAGAAATTGATTCCGTTGTAGTTGAATTAGATAAGTTATCTATGTTTGCAATATTTGTATATAGATGAGAACCATGTTCCTATTTATCACATCATCAGCCTATTAATGTTTCCACTGCTGGGACACAGGCCTCCTCTCTGTGAGAGGGAATGGGCTGTATTCCACCACGCGGGCCCAGTGCGGGTTGGTGAATGTCACATGTCTTCGAATTTTTGGTTCTAGGACATGCCTGTTTCCTCACTATGTTTTCCTTCACCGTTTTGAGAGCAGTGGTGAAGAAATAATTTACACAAACTAAAGCGCCTGCCTGGGCTCGAACCCACGACCTACAACTTGTAAGTCGCGGCCGATACCACTGGGCCACCACTGCTCCTCCTATTTATCAAATTAATTAATTTACCTGTTAGTGTTTGTAATACTGTATATCTATACGTAGTATAGTAGTGTTAGTCTGGGTGCATCGTCCTCACGTATATGAATTAATGTATGTATGTAAATATTCTAATACACTTTATTTTTACCCGACTGCCGAAGGAGGGTAATGTGTTTATCAGTCTATGTATGTATGTATGTTTGTTCCTATGTGGCGTTCTAGAGACCAAACGCGTTGGCCGATTTTAATGGTTCTAACGTCAATCGATTCGTCTTAACCCTGCGAGTTTCACTGGCTACATTAAAATTGGAAAATAGAAAAATGGCGGATTTTGGGCGCCATATTGTGAGGGCCCAATTTTATTTTTCTTCCAATCCTATCGTGTGGGGTATCAAAATAAAGGGCTTTAAGAGCTGATTTCAAAAATATATAACACTTATATGTTAAAATGTACCTAATTTAAAAAAAAAGATAACTAAAAAGTTATAAATAAAAAAAGTTAATTAAAAATTCAAAACACCCGACTGCTTAAAAAGCGAACTAAAAAGATGTAAACAAGAAGAAAATTATACTGTGCAGTCGGAGGATATATCTGGTTTTGGTCAGCCAGCTCGCGAACATGTATCCTCCTCCTTTTATTAAAGAATAAGTTTGAATTCTCTTAACCGTTCTTCTCCATAACAAGCCACTATTCCGAATGTACTGTAGAAGAAATTACAATTTATTCTTAATTTAAAATTTTTGACGTTCAAAAGTGCCGCTTAGTGGTCTTAATGAAATAAAGAATGTTGACTTTACTTGACTTGACTTGCATGGATAATTTCCTCTAGAGATCTATCTTTCTTTTTTCTAAACTTGTTTAGCTATAACAATATATGTTCTTGTCTTAAAAAAATCTTAATTTAAATCTTTTTCATAATCTACTTGTCCTTTAAGTATAATACTTAGTTACCAAGTAAACCCTTCCCATATTGCCATCAGTTTCTTAGCTTTAGGGATAAGCCAGTAATATACTATTGTCATGGTCTGGACCCTTCCTTAGAACGAGGCACTCTCTCTCACGACGGCAACCTTAAGACGTGATTAAGGGATTGTACCAAGAGTGTGGGGTTCTGGTTTATTGCAGCCGGCTTTAAACTGATAACATCTCTCTTATTTACTCCTCTTATCAACTATCTTAACAGTGATAAGTTGCGGAATTAAAATGAGAGTATTTTTTAATAAGTCGACTTTCCAAAAAGGTGGAGGTTCTATGTTCGACTGCATGTAATCTTTTTTGTGTATGTTCACTGTTTTCTTCGTATATTATGGACCGATTTCAAAAATTATTTGGTAGAGTATGTTCCCGCATTGGTCCTTTTTAAATTTGGTGAAGATCTGATGAGAAACTTCACAGATATTCAACAGAACTCTTCAATAAATGACGGCAAATCTCTCGGGATTGCTGCGGAAAAACCGGTTTAGCGGCTTAAGCGTGAAAACACACAAACAGACAGAGTTACTTTCGCATTTATTAATATTTTCATGTTTACCAATAAAATACAAAGCAGGATTTTTCCTTATGTGTATAACGAAAGATAACGTTAACATACTCTTAATTCAGTATTGTAGTATACCTACAATGTATTATTTGTAATACCTACCTATATATATTTACGTCCTAACTATTTTGAAATGAAAACTTCTCTAGCCGCGTTGAGTGATTTTTGGTAGGGAAAAAATTACGTCATCGACATGTTAATGTGACAGCGTCATCAACATTCTAAAGTGACGTGTATGCCCAAAGTTTTCTCTTCTGTCGGTAGGCTGGGACTGACTATTTTAATAATTAACTACAAAACCAACGAATGTGTTGGTCTTTTAATGTAACAACCAGTCTACTTAAACTTGTGTGTAGCAAAAATTGAATTAAATAAATATTTTCACTTAATTCTCAAAAAAATATATACACGTGCTTTCACATTTTGTATAATAATTTATGACATTTACAATTAAATTTACAATATTTTTTATAATAGTTATGACATTAACAATTAAATTTACAATAATTTATAATTGTATTCTTCAGCTGATTTTGTTTGAACTGACATCGGTATAATAATGTAACTTTGACATCAATTAATTAATTTGTTCCTTATAAATCCTAATGCATGAGGTTTTCTTTTTTGTTATTTCTGTCTATTTTCTTAATTTAATTAAAAATAAATTTAGATGATAGGACAAGCTAAAATTAAATATTTGCACACCATATCTAATGGTAGAATCTAAAGGGGCCGTCATAGATTTAAGATCATACTTTGTAAACCTACATTCTAGCAAATAAATACATTTGAATTTGACATTTCATTTTCCTTCAAACAAACTCGTTCGCACAGAATCTTTTCTCTGTTAGACAAAAGCATTTTAATTCCCACTTCCACTACTGAGAACACCTGAGAGATGCATTTGATATACAATCTTCGTTGTAACCACACAGATTTAGTGCAACTGTCAGCCGGGGCTGCAATTCGAATCAAATAGCAGCTCGTAGCAGGCGTAGCTTGTCATCCTAGACCCGCTACGAAACGCTACGAGATTGCTACGAACTTGCTACGAGGATGCTACGAAGTTGCTACGACGTTTTGATAAATGTAGTAAAAAGTATATGTTTTTAGTTACTAAATTAATAAAAACGCGAATTAAGAAAATCGTATCCTTTTAATTCAATCTTAGTCGACAAAAGCAATTTTAATGATTTTTGAAAACCACTGAGAACTGCATGTCGCTGAAACCGCACAGATTTATTGCGGATGTCAGCTGTAGCGGCAAAGCAAATCAAATAGCTCGTAGCAATCGTAGCTTGTCATCGTAGAGCCGCTACGAAACGCTACGAGATTGCTACGACGTTTTGAACAAAAGTTACGGTGATCATAGCTTGGGAAACGTTCGTAATACAAGGTTTTTTTTTACAATACAACCTGCTTAAAAATACTTTAAAAACTGTATGTAATTAAATTTTATCTGGAACTTAACGTGATCGGCTAACGAATCGCTACGAAGCCGACATTTTGAACAAAAGTTACTATGATCATAAATTTTCTAATTAATATTCGTGATACAAAGTATTTATTTTACGCTAATGTATTTTAAAAAATAAATTGGTATTTTCATAAATCTTGAGCAAGCGATGAGCCTTTGCCCTGCATTGGCTGGTATTATTATTTAATCAAACTTAATTTTAAACAATTTGAGAAAAATGTTACTAAAACAGATTTTGCGGCTATAGTTTACTTTTTAGAATGATATTTTTTGTACATACATCTCTTTAGTAAGGTCAGTGATAGACACAATTGTAATACGAGAAATAAAGATAAGTTAGATCAACCATCTTATAGACTAGCTAAAGTGCACTCATCTTTTATGGGGTACTTAAATTCTATAACAAAATACCTTGTGATATATTAAAACTAAATGAAAGTAAATTTAAAACTTTAGTTAAAAGCACACTTTGTAAACAAGCATATTAAGAATAAATTTATTTGATAAGGTTACATTCAAGTGGATTGAATTCCTAGACCTCACACTAGGATTCCCTGTGTCGTGAGATCCAGGCTCCTTCGTTCCGTTAACAATTTTTATAAAAGACACAATTTAAAATCTTAAAAATAGATAAAGAAGAGTGTATGCATGGTGCAGTGATTTGTGTCAGTTGTGTTGGTGTTATAAGAAAGTGTCTGTATGTTATAAGTATGTTAGTGAGTGCACGTGTATATTTGTGAATTGTCAATGTGTGTACTGTGAGTTTTTACTAAGCCAAGAGACATTCCGTAATATTACAAATTAGATGATTATATTCAAGATAAGAATGCTTGGCAACATGTTGGTCCCGCTCCGTAGGGCAATCTTAGGTCTGGACAAAATCAAATTTGCTAATTTGTATTCCTATTCATAGTTATTGTATTCTTATGTTATTTTTTATATTTTTCCAGAATTTGACTCACACACGGTTCCATTGTTGTTGAATTAGGTATTTTACCTATGTTTGCAATATTTGTAAGTATGTGAGAACCATGTTCCTATTTATAAAATTAATGAATTTACCTGTTAGTGCTTTTATTACTTTATACCTGTACGTAGTATAGTGTGTAGTGCTATTTTTGGGTGCATCGTCCTCACATATATGAATTTATTAATGTATGTACATAAGGAAACATTGTAAAACATTTGTTTTTTTTTTAAAGAGTAAGTATGGAGTTTCTTGTGCGTTCTTCTCCATAACAAGCTACTTTCCGAATGCACGGTAGAGTCAATTTTTATTACTTGTACATTTTTAATTTAGATTTAATGTTTGACGTTCAAAAGTGCCGCTTATTGGCCTAGTTGAAATAAATATATTTGACTTTGACTTTATAAACATAGTAAATTTAGTTACCGTTTACCGCCTGTATGCAACCTAAAAATACCAGGATTTGACCAGAATAAAATCCAGCAAAAACCGGCCAAGAATGTATTCTTCCTAATCAAATGTAGTCACTCTGTATGTATGTATGCGCGTTCGGCACACTCTTTGTACTTGTTTATACAGTCCTCTATTTACGAGCAGGCCACAAACGAATGCAACCGTTTCCAATCTCACTCCGTGTCAAAGGGAACACTTTAATTCCCCTCCTAAAGGGATTCGCCGCAAGCTTTTTACCCGACTGCCGAAGGATGGTAATGTGTTTATCAGTCTATGTATGTATGTATGTTTGTTCCTATGTGGCGTTTTAGAGACCAAATGCGTGGGCCGATTTTCTTCTTCTTACGTCAATCGATTCGTCTTAACCCTGCGAGTGTCACTGGCTACATTAAAATTGGAAAATAGGAAAATGGCGACTTTTGGGCGCCATATTGTGGGGGCCCACATTTTTATTTTTCTTCTAAATCAATCTTGTTTCAAAAATATATAACAGTTATATGTTTAAATGTACCTTATTCGAAAAAAAAATAACTAAAAAGTTATAAATAAAAAAGTTAATTTAAAAAATCAATAAACCCGACTGCTTGAAAAGCGAACTAAAAAGACGTAAACAAGGAGAAAATCATGCTGTGCAGTCGGAGGATACATATTCGTGAGCTGGCTGCCCAAAGCCAAACGTGTTTACGTCTTTTAAGTTCGCTTTTCAAGCTGTCGGGTTTATTGATTTTTTAAATTAACTCTTTTTCTAGTGCTCGTTTCAGATGGGTTAGCATTTCTATAAAATATATTTGAAATAAGAATGATTAAAAATAACCTTTTTTGTAAAAAACACCATAGAACTAAAATAAAAACTGTTCCTTATGTACAAATTTTGAATGAGGTCACTTCATTGAGGAAGTTTTGTTTTTCTTTTTATCGTGGCCAGTCTTTATGTTTGTTTTTATTAGGGGCCATCAACTTTTTGGTTTATTTGGTTGAATGATTAAGGGTCTGACGATTAAGGCATTAGGGGCCCTTGATTAAGCTGAGCTTCAAGCTTCATTATTATGATTGTAATTTCGTATTTTATTCTGTATTCATTATTTTAATTAATGACTTTTTAATGTTTGTTTTGAAAAGAGGATTCTTAATTGACTAGTGCTTTTTTTGTAAGTATTTGTAACAGTTACTCGTAATTATTGCTTTGGTTTAAGATAACATTTCTTGCTTTGTGTTGTGTATAAGTAGTGTGGTTAGATTAAAAAAAACCGGCCAAGTGCGAGTCCGACTCGCGCACGAGGAACCCTTCGTACCATTATCGCAAAAAACTACAAAAAAACACGTTTGTTGTATGGGAGCCCTACGTAAATATTTATTTTAATCTGTTTTTAGTATTTGTTGTTATAGCGGCAACAGAAATACATCACAAATACAAAATTTCAACTGTCTAGCTATCACGGTTCATGAGATACAGCCTGGTGACAGACAGACAGACGGTCCGCGGAGTCTCAGTAATAGGGTCCCGTTTTTACCCTTTGGGTACGGAACCCTTACTAGCTCACATGCAATCACACTAAATTCTTTAAGCCTCTCATCTACACTATTTTATTCAACAAATTCTCAAACTAAATGCCTTCTACCAGCCAAAATCACACACCATATTAGATCCCTAATTTAATCCGCTATCCAACATCATAATTAAGGCTTAAAAACAATGTTAAATCCCATGAAAGCATGGCGTGATAACCCTGTTAATGTTGCCCTAAGAATCGTAACCGTTACAACCCTATAACAATGTGTAAAATAGTTCTGAACTATACACCGCTGACGGAAATTGTACTAATGGAATAATGAGAAAAGTTTGTTTGTGTGTATGTTTGGAATTTATACGGAACTGCTTATCTGATTGACGTGGAATATTTCAATTTTAGATAGCTTATCGCGGGTGAAATTATGTGAAACGTTTTCGTTTATTGAATACGATTTAGTTGCTAAATGTTTCGGGGGAGGCATGATTTGAGGAAATAAAAGGATCATTTTTCAGCGGCGAATAAATTATGAGATGTCATCTATACATATCAAGAATAAAGTCGCTTTTCGTGTCATCTGTGGATTTGATTTGATCCATCATTTAAAGAATTTATTTCGCTCCCGTCAAGTCAACTGCCTATGCCTACCCTACTTATTACCTTTTTGCCTATCCCACCTATCTACCAATTTTTGTTCTATGGTCATTCCTTCGCGGAGAATTTTAACACCGCCATTCAGAAAATGACTTCAAATGTACAATGCCATCTATCGAAGTTCAACTGTCCAAGTATTTAAATTGCGTGTGTTGTGATATTTTACTTCTTAAAAACTTTAAATGCATCCAACTATTGATAGAGTGAACCGATTGTGTTGAAACAAAAACTAAGTAATACTTCAAGTTACGCACAATTTTTATGTATAAAAGTTATCTACATTGGTTTCGTACATTTTACGTGATGCTTGCACAAATAAACAGACAAACAGATAAACCGACAAACAGCCAAAAATTCCAAAAATGCAGGAAATGGGTTCTGTTGGTTCCTTTAACACCTTGGCTATTTATTGGAAATGTACAAAAATGACTTTTCTACATATTTAATAAATGTATTGATATTGATGATGGTATCACATCACATCATCAGCCTAGTAATGTTCCCACTGCTGGGACACAGGCCTCCTCTCTGTGAGAGGGAATGGGCCGTTATCCACCACGCGTGCCCAGTGCGGGTTGGTGGATGTCACATGTCTTCGAATTTTTGGTTCTAGGACATGCCGGTTTCCTCACTATGTTTTCCTTCACCGTTATGATGATGATGATGATGGTATACGTACAAGGGCGTCGCCAGCCGATGGCCTAGGGGGGGGCAAGTTGATATGGAGAATGAGAAAAGTATGAATTGTAGGTAGCACATCGAGTCGAGAGCACATGAAGCTTTTCACTTGTAGTACGAGCCTTACATCTACAGCGATTGTAATAATATCGGTAGTTCTCGCCAAACTTCTTGGCCGTCCCGAAGTTGGCTGCAATGTCTGCGCAGTAGTAAATCATACAAAAACAGTACCGATCCGTGCCTTGCGCATCGGAAAGCACTTGTACACGTTGTGCACGGAAGAGCGATCAAAATTTTCAACGCTTTTCCGTGTCGGGAAAGAAGGTTTTTGCCTATTTTAGGGTATCAACAACGGTTCGATCTGTTGGGTTTGGTTTATATATATTCATTCGCGACGTACGGGAATGATCAATCAAGCAAGTCAAGTCAAAGACTTAGGACTGTGGTTGCTTTACATTTGGTATGCTAGTATTATATTATCTGTGCATTTGGCAACTTTTTTAGAATCTCTAGGGGGGGGCAGCTGCCCCCCCCTGCCCCCCCTTGGCGACGCCCTTGTATACGTATACAGTATATTGATATCAAACTTACATTAAATTGATTATAATAATTTATACTCAATGAAATCTCGGCGTTATGCAAGTTGGAGATGCCGAGGCGTGTTGCTGATACGGTAATCAAAAACCATTAATAATTCACTGACTGCCGCTCACAAGTAACATTCTATTAAAGAGCATGTTGCGACTGCGATTGTAAAAAGTCGATAATTTATGGATGGAATTGTCAAGTGCTATCGAAATTGCGTCAGGCAACTCCTAGTTGTCTGGCATGTTGCTGAACTTTTTGGCGCAGCCGCGGGCCACACTATGTATGTAATTGTTTCAAAATTAAGTTCCCTTTTATTTGTTCCCTACATTGTGTGTATCTGTGTGTGCCAAATAAACTAGTTGTCTTTCTTTTTTTCAAATTACACGCGACCAATTCCTTAATTTTGGTATTTCGACCATCGAAATCGCTAACATCGAATGATCCTTGTGTATTTTTTACAGAAATATCGAAAGCACATACATCCAAACAGATTTACAAATAGCACAGATACAAATTCGCAGACGTGTGCATCTGATTGAATAAAATCGTATCTTAGTAATATTATAAATGTGAAAGTGTGGATGTATGTTTGTAACTCAATCATACCAGAACGACTGAACAGATCTGGATGAAATATGGTACAGAGATAGATTATAGTCTGGAATAGCACATAGGCTACTCTTCATCCCGGTATAAAATCCCTTGGGATTAAAAATACCACTTTTCACGCGGGTGAAGCCGCATGCAGTCAAATAAAATGCTCACATTCAGATACATCGAACATACACACGGTATCCTTGAATCGGGGACACGGCTTTGCGAGGAGCTGTGTCTTTATATCGGGCGGATTTCTGTACGGGGCTTAAGATCTGGTGCACAGCCCACGCAGTGTGACGGCTCGGAATCTTAGCGGATTTATTTTACACGTAGGTATATGGTTCGATGTAGCCTTGAAAGGGAGGGTTAGGTTGTATCTCGATGATAGTATGTGTGTTTTTAGGGTTCCGTACCCAAGGGATAAAAACGGGACCCTATTACTACGACTCCACTGTGCGTATTTCTGTTGCCGCTATAACAATAAATACTAAAAACAGAATAAAATCAATATTTAAGTGGGGCTTCCATACAACAAACATGTTTGCACGGTGGTAGGGTACTTTGTAGTACCCGCCTGGCTGGCAACCACCCTCAAGTTGAAAATCTGTCGCCAAGCACCTTCCGGTGTGTTCCGACAGCAGCACTTGGGAGCCAGTTCCCTTCTAGGCTTTGTGTGCTTACCACCATCGGCCACATCATCACTGACCACGGTGAGATTGTGGTCAAACACAGGCCTATACATAGTAAAAAAAAAAAAAAAAAGTTTTTTTTGCCGTTTTTACGATAATGGTACAAAACCCTTCGTGCGCGACTCCGACTCGCACTTGGCCGTTTTTTTTTATTTGTAGTTTACTAGCTTCTGCCAGCAGCTACGCCCGCGTGAACGTCGAAAATTATTCCAAGGGGACATATTCCCGGGATAAAAAGTGCTATTACTGACATACCACATATGCTATTCCTGACTATAATCTATGTCTGTGCCAATTTTCATCCAAATCCGTCCAGCCATTTGAGCGTGAAGAAGTAACAAACAAACAAACACACACACACTCACTCACAAACTTGCGCTTTTATAAAATTAGTGTGATTTAATCGCGACTAAAATACAATAATTTGCTAGTTGGTAATTGACTTGTTCTGTTTCATGGAAATTTTAACATACCTGGAGTAAAGTGTGTGTTCTGCAGGTTTGATGTTATCTTAAGTAACAAAAATAGAACAATGAGTTTGTAGTGTATCTGTTATTAAAATTAGTTAAAAGAAACGGTGCTAAAAAGGAAGACGTATGTTTTTTTTTACCTACAGTATTTATCTGTAAAGTTCGTTTCAATAAATTTCAGTTACAGGTAATCATTTTAGATAATCATTTAGACATGAATTTCTGCTGTATCACGTAAAAATAAGAAACAAACAACAAAATCCAAAAACATGTTATGAGCGCGGAAGTACCTACCTACCGAACAAAACCGCGTACTCATCAGTTACCTAACGGGCGCGTCCGATCACAAATCAGTTGAGCGGAACGGTCCACACAACAACTGGACCCATCCATCATATGTATTAGGGATGTACCTTATAAGGGCCATCTTAGCGGAGATGGAGACGACAAAAAATAAATAATGATATGATCAAAATCTTATCTTAAGAAAAATCGTGACTTTAAAGGTTTGGACTTGAAGGTTTTAAGAATGGGCAAACTATTTTCTTAACTATTTTTTTATATCAAATTATGTAAAGATAAATTTAATTTTTATTTTGTGACCCACGTTCGTGTGCCCAACCAGCGGCGGGTGTCTGATGCCTAGCAAATGCTGAGTTGGTAACCCTTTCGGTATGGGCACGTTCAGCGCAATTTGTCTTTGCACTTCTTTTTTGTCTTTTACTCCATGTTTGTTGCTGTTCTGTTGTGCCTGTGTCGAATAAATATATTTATTCTATTCTCTTTTGCAAGCCTAATTTGTGTAAATTTTTGTAAGTGTAAAATGGGCATTGTTCCCTTGTGAGCAAAGGCTCACAGGGTTCTCGTTTGACAGGATTGAAAGGAATGCCAAACATCTCTGTCTAGTGCGATCTCTGGCTTAGTTTGCCTCAAAAACACGATCAGTATAATTTACATTGCAAATTGTAATACATAAAAATAGTTGTGCGGGTTTGACATCTATTAGGCCAGTTTTTGTGAACTCCGTATATCCATACAGAGTTCTAGAAACAAGTGAAAATTTGAGTTCTGCCATATTGAGATATGGAGCTATGATTTCTTGCGGCAATTCCGCATTTGAGAAAGGCGAAGGCACTACAACCCTAATAAATATACCGTTCGTTATCATCCGAACTCCCCCGAACACTCCCGAACTCGCGATAGTAGGCCAATCTCATCGAATCGCCCTCTCATTTCATTAGTTGGAGTAGAGAAATATCATAACATAACACAGTGACGAGACAAACAGAGCAGTTCTTTGTTACACGGCATATAAGTATCAGGTTGTTTGCTAAACAGACGTGGGTAATTGAACCGAGTTAGCGATGCTACTGCTTATACAGGATGAGGGTGAGTTTTTCAAGTGGACGTCGACAGCCAAATTCAAAACCATGATGATTAGAAAAAACACTCAAAGGAGTCACGGGTAAACTGTTTACATTTTTGTAAACAGTTTATATCAAAATCGGGGTTCCTAAAGTTTGCCGTATGACTTATCAGAATTTCAAAAATTCAATGATGCAGTTTTAGTTTTCATCAAAATCGGGCCCTTGAATCTTGCGAGTGTTTTTACCCGACTGCCGAAGGAGGGTAAAGTGTTTATCAGTCTATGTATGTATGTATGTTTGTTCCTATGTGGCGTTCTAGAGACCAAACGCGTTGGCCGATTTTGATGATTTTTACGTCAATCGATTCGACTTAACCTTGCGAGTGTCACTACATAAAAATAAAAAAATAAAAAAATGGCGGCTTTTGGGCCATATTGTGGGGGCCCAATTTTTTTTTCTTCCATACCAATCTTGTGTTATCAAAATAAAGGGTTTTAAGAGGTGATTTTAAAAGTATATAACACTTATATTTTAAATATACATAATTCGTACAAAGTCAACTAAAAAGCTACTAAAAAGGTTCCTTCAGAAAATCTAAAAACCCTACTGCTTAAGAAGCGAACTAAAAAGACGTAAACAAGAAGAAAATCATGCTGTGCAGTCGGAGGATACATCTGGTTTTGGTCAGGCAGCTCGCGAATATGTTTCCACCGACTGCACAGCATGATTTTCTTCTTGTTTAAGACTTTTTAGTTCGCTTCTTAAGCAGTCGGGTTTTCGATTTTTTTTATTATTTTTTTTTGCTTTTCCATATAGTTTCGGCTTTGGCCATCCACGCCCACTTGAGTAACTCAACCTGTATTTCTACCTAGTTATTAAGTTCTACCTGTCTCAAGGGCGAATGTTGTTGTCATAAAGATTCGTCTGTAATCAATTTCTTTTCTTGTTGATTACACCTTAATTACGAGTACGTTATCTGCTAGGATGACAATGAAATATTGTTGTTGCTTCAAGTAATGTTTTTGTGTTAATTTGTACGTGCTATCATGCTATCTGTTCTTGTAAGAACGGTTCTCATCGTTATAGGTAAGAAACGTCGATCCGATCTTTAAAGGAAAGATTGAGGATTGCCTGGTTGGTCTAGTCATCCTAAGCATGGTTCTGGGTTTTAACCTCGGGTTGGGCAATGTTGTTATGTTTTTTCATCGTAAATTTCTTATAAGTAGCCCAGAGTCTGGATTTGTATGGCAATGCTTATTTACTGGAGGATTAAACATAACTGCAGTAGTGTGGTTGTAGTATACGTAAATCTCTGCCTAACTATTCCGAGATTACAGGCAAGATTTAAGCAAAAAGCACAAGGAGTTTGTATGACGAGTATTCTTTGCACAAGGCGTTCGATTTTCCGAAATTCTACCCCTAATGGGATTAAAAAGGGGGGCAAAGTTTGTATGAAAAATCTAATTCCTTCAGCTAATATTTTTTAAACTTGGCACAAATAGTAATCTAAGTAAATGATAAAGATTGACTTTTTTTATGAAATTACTACTCAATGGGCATAAAGGGGTTATTAAGTTTTTAGGGGAGGATTTTACTTTGTGCCGGTAACCTAAAATTTATTATTCTCTAAGTCAAATAACCAATCTCCACACACAACCGTACAACCGTAGAACTCTACGAGATCACATTTTTATTTGATTTAATAACAGCTTATTTTTGGTTGCCTTCACTAACTGCACATAAGAAAGTCACCTGTAGGAGGTATAAAATACGAAATCACGCGAACGAAGTCGCGGGCGGAGTTAATATTATAAATGTGAAAGTAACTCCGTCTGTCTCTCTGTCTCCCTTTTCACGCTTAAACCACTGAACCGATTTAGATGCAATTTCGTTCGGAGATATTTTGAGACCCTGGGCAGAACATACGACAGTTTTTATCCCGGATATCATACTTAAGTGGTGAAAAGAGGGGTAGAAGTTTGTATGGAATACCTAAAATATTATGCCGCGATATAAAAAGTAAGCTATACGAATTACTAATGCTACGCAGACGAAGTTGCGGGCAACAGCTAGTAGTGAATAAAAGTGCTTTTTATTCACTGTTTTCAGTGAATAAAATAAGTTTTTAGCGGGGGAATGGTAAAATAGTATATTATGCAACTAGTGAATAAAGGACGGATTTAAAGCGAGGGCCATAGATGAATCACGAGCAAGTAAACGATTCTAACGACGACTAGTTCTCTAATTCTGAGCGACGCCAGTGATTCATGGCCCTCGATATAAATCCGTTTTATCCAAGAGTTGCATACTATATTTTATACCATGACTACGAGAAAAAGAAAGATTTAAGCGAAAAGTACAAAGAATATTACGAGTAATAAATAAATGGTTTATTACCTTCAAAATTTACAAAAAATGTGAAACTCTGACCCCTGAGCTAGGTAACAGCACCTGTGTTTCAGGGGCCAGTGACCACCTCCGTTACGTTACATAATTATAATTAATTAAACACCATTGCAAGTTATTTTAATTTATAATTACAATCCAAATAAGTATTCAATAAATAACCTAGACTAAAATCAAAATTATTATTAAAATCCTAAATATAAACAAACTCAAAATTAAAATCGAAGAAGGAGTTTTTAATTCGAGTATTCTCTGCACAAGAAGTTTGTATCGAGTATTTTTTGTGCAAGGAGGTTATATAGCTGCTTTTTATTCACTGTTTTCAGTTAATAAAAAGTTAGTAAATAAGGGGCTTACAATAGGCAAGTCTCTATACAATTTAACAAATTAAGTATTTTAATATGTATTTCATCTATTAAGTTTTAAATGTAGAAAAAAAAAATTGTATCTACTAAATAGGCTATGAAATAAAGGATAAGGTGGGAGCATAGGGGTAAGCAGAAACAACAGCATATTTTATCACAAAAAACCTCTCTAACAAAATATTACCCTCACTAATATTACTACTACACCCCAAAGCAAAACCACATTGCACCAACCAGAATTTAAAACTGATTCCATATGCAAGATTTAATCGGCCTTCAACGAAATGCAGGTTCACAAAACACAGCCAGGCCACAATCTACCGTGCCAGTAGTGGCGTGGCTTTCTGACATCTGCGCCATATATCAGACTCCACCTGTCAGGGACACGCTATACATATAGCAAGACAATGCCCGACTATATTAATAATATAGTACTCGTATGAACAGATTTGACTGCCCGATTGTTGAGAGCGCTATTCAATTGTTTTACAACGATCTTGTGGGGTGTGAATATATCATTCAACGCTCCACAAAGGTGCGGTGAAGGTTATTGTCCTTTGAAATCTCTGTTGAATCTATTGATAATGACAGATTTTAGTGAAGGATCTTCTGTTGACGGATGACCCTCATAATGCCTTGATATTGGCTGTTTGAGTTGAGTCCTTATTGACCTCTAGCTAGGTATATTGAAGCATAGTTTGTTATCTTTCTTCTTCTGACTTTTGTAATGAAATGGGTTTTTTTTTTTAAATTTTCGCTTGCATTCTGTGTACTTCTTGAGGCGTTGGGTTCAATCAAGATTTCCCTGTATTACGCTCTGTGAATTTCATTCTATTGGAAGCTCTAAAGAAGTAACATTGTATTAGGTCCTTACCCTTACACATAATTTGCGTTTTGTCAAGCTGGCTTTGATCTCAAATATCTGGTTTGGTTAGGAAATCGAAATGAAAATTTATTTCAAATTTAGGCTTGTGTTTTTGTGTTTCGAATTAAGCGATTAACTTGTTTTCGCGCCATTTGATTTCACAATATGGAAAACATAAAATATCGGGTTATTTACGAATACGAGTTCCACCGTGGCACCAGCGCCGGAGAAACAGCTCGAAGGATTAATGATGGTATGGAAAAGCTGCCGTAAAATAAAACACGGTACTTTTTGGTTCCAACGTCTTCGTTCTGGAAATTTTGACTTACAGAACAAACCCCGTGGACGGAAATATGTATGCGATTGCCAAGCGCTATTGAAATGTCAAGTAATCAATCCCTTACATTTTGGTCTTTCGACAGTCCCGTCACTAATAGGTTGACATTTAGGCCGGTATTTCAAAAGCTCGTAGTGCAAGAGCCCAGACGCCCCAGACGTTACTGAATTCTTTTTAAACAAAATGTGTGGTAAGTATTGAATAAAAATGAAAGTCCAAGTTAGCAAGTACGAATACGTTCCAAATACATGCTAACACTACTCAATTCCACTGATTTAGTTTTGAATGAGTTCGGAGTGTCTAGGATCTTGGACTTGAGCACGTTATTGTCAAAAAAAAACAAGCCAACAAATCACAACTGTCCATTTCCAGTTTGAGTTGAGTTGAGCATGAGCACGAATCTAGAGTCTCAGGCTTACTGTATACAGAGGCAACAAAATAATTTTAGGAAATACTTGGCAAGACAATTTTAAAGGAGTAAACAAATGTGTAATGGTTATCTACTTACTCCTTTTTAGGGTTCCGTACCCAAAGGGTAACAACGAGATTTTGTTGAATAAAATAGTGTAGAGGCTGAGAGGCTTAAAGAATTTAGTGTGATTGCATGTGAGCTAGTTAGGGTTCCGTACCCAAAGGGTAAAAACGGGACCCTATTACTGAGACTTCGCGGTCCGTCTGTCCGTCTGTCACCAGGCTGTATCTCATGAACTGTGATAGCTAGACAGTTGAAATTTTCACAGATGATGTATTTCTGTTGCCGCTATAACAACAAATACTAAAAACAGTATAAAATAAATATTTAAGGGGGGCTCCCATACAACAAACGTGATATTTTTGCCGTTTTTTGCTCGATATTAATAACGGCAACAGGCAGACGCTTGAAATATTCACAGAATATTTAGTTGTATATTCTCTTTAAAAAATAATAATTATTAAATTAAAATAAAATAAATTAAGGGGGGCTCCCATACGACAAACGTGATTTTTTTGCAGTGTTTTGCGATAATGGTACGGAACCCTTCGTGTGCGAGTCCGAGTCGCACTTGGCCGGTTTTTTTAAATTGGGTTGCCAAGTATTTCCTTAAATTATATTTAAAGTCTTTGTTACGACTATTTTTCTACTAGCTACATATTGAAGTATATTACAAGCGACGCTCGCGAACGGATTAGATACTTTGGCGTCTTAACTTAATAACTTCTATGACTCGACACAAAACCTGAGTGCTATTGGCTTAGGGCTAGCTTCCGACTGAAACTAATATTTTTACTAGCCAGCTGAAATTGTTCACTTCAAAAAATTCACGGGAATTTTTATATGGTTATAGAATGTAGTAGAAATAAACTATTTTGAATACGAGGAAATTCAAATACAGGAAAAAACCTTCTCTAAAATACAGTTACCTAGATCCTACACAAGTTTCTATTAAAATAATTTAACTTCGAGTTATTCGAAGTTAATTTTTTTTTTTTAATTTTTAACTGACATTTCTGGAAAAATAAGGTGGCATTTTTCCCCGGATGTTTTGGAATGTTTAATAAATTCCTTATTAAAAGTGTACGGTCGCACGATCTCAAATTACTTTCCAATTAAGGAGTTTAATAATTAATATGTTATTTTATTTCCACCTGCAAAAATCTCACAAAGACAAGCAAGCAACAATGTTAGTTTTTGTCCTAAATGGCGAGAACTAAACAGGCACCAAAAAAAAAAATTTCGGTAAACCAGTGTCGACACACGAACTAGATGAAATAAACCAATAAATATATTCCGAAGCTTATTTATGACATACGGCTTGAGAAAGCGAGCCGGCAACAAATGGCGGTTCGTCGGCGAGAGCATTGCCAAAACTGTGTCCGCGAAATACCAGGTACGGGCCGGAGGGGGGACGAAAGTCTTACTCACATCCGTAGTGCTATGTAGGTCACTGTACAATTGTACATCCTTACATGCAATTGAAGTGACCACACGGCGTGAGATCTCAAGACTTGCGGACGTTTTCCATTTTTACCAGACTGCAAGGAAAGGCTTATGTTTTTTTGCGCGTATCTTGTATGTATGTAATGTTCTCTATTATCTCATATCTTTCAAACCACTTGACGGATTTATATAATTAGGACTTCGATAGATAGGTGTTGACCACCCAAGTGTTCTTAGATAAATGAAATTAAAAAACAAACACGACGGATTTTAGGCGCCATATTGTGGATGTCACAATTTTTTTCTTCCAACCCCATCGTGTGGTTTTTTTGTAGTGATTACAGAAATATATACCACTTATATATTTAAAAGTAAGTATTTAAGTTTTTTTTAATAAATTATCAATAAAACCCGACTGCTTATGAAGCCAACTAAAAAGATTTTGAGAATTTCTTGTTTTTACGTCTTTTTAGTTCGCTTCTGCAATCGGCTTTTTGATTCGTTTAATTTTTAAAATTAATAGTAGAATTTACCTCTTTTTTGCCAGAAGCTCGTAGCTAAATAACAGCCACATGGTTCGATCTACAAGGTTAAGCAACGCTTGCCGACCTAGGTTCCTGGATGGGTGACCATTTATTACAGGCTTATACTCCTCTGTGCCTCGGCAAGCACGTTATGCTATTAGCTCCAAAGTTATTTTTAGAACTTTCGAGTAGTCAGAAGCCAATAAATCTCTCAGTCTTGCCAAAGAGTATCGTGCGAACTAGTTATAGGGTTGTGGATGGCAGAAATCAGCAGCTCCGTATACTACTGGTACTCAGCGGCATCGGCAGGCAATACATATCTTGCAAGAGCAAAACGATAGCGATTTTCCTCAGTAATTGCTCTTCAATACAACTTGAATTTTTGGTAGACTTTTTAGAAATAAGTGCATTTGAGAAACAGCGAGCGATTAGCAAACGATTGTGTAGGACCTACCATACCTACACTACAATAATTGCTAGTCAATACAGAAGTTTTAGAGGTTTTGGTAGTATTTTTTTTAAATAATTGCTTTTGATAAACAGCGAGCGATTAGCAAACGATTGTGTAGGACCTACCATACCTACACTATAATAATTGCTCTTCAACACAGAAGTTATAGAGGTTTTGGTAGTTTTTTTAAATAATTTCTTTTGATAAACAGCAAGCGATTAGCAAACGATTGTGTAGGACCTACCATACCTACACTACAATAATTGCTAGTCAATACAGAAGTTTTAGAGGTTTTGGTAGTTTTTTTTAATCATTGCTTTTGATAAACAGCGAGCGATTAGCAAACGATTGTGTAGGACCTACCATACCTACACTACAATAATTGCTCTTCAATACAGAAGTTTTAGAGGTTTTCGGTAGTTTTTTTTAAATAATTGCTTTTGATAAACAGCGAGCGATTAGCAAACGATTGTGTAGGACCTACCATACCTACACTACAATAATTGCTCTTCAACACAGAAGTTATAGAGGTTTTGGTAGTTTTTTTAAATAATTGCTTTTGATAAACAGCAAGCGATTAGCAAACGATTGTGTAGGACCTACCATACCTACACTACAATAATTGCCCTTCAATACAGAAGTTTTAGATGTTTTCAGTAGCTTTTTTTAAATAATTGCTTTTGATAAACAGCGAGCGATTAGCAAACGATTGTGTAGGACCTACCATACCTACACTACAATAATTGCTCTTCAATACAGAAGTTATAGAGATTTTGGTAGTTTTTTTAAATAATTGCTTTTGATAAACAGCAAGCGATTAGCAAACGATTGTGTAGGACCTACCATACCTACACTACAATAATTGCTCTTCAATACAGAAGTTATAGAGATTTTGGTAGTTTTTTTAAATAATTGCTTTTGATAAACAGCAAGCGATTAGCAAACGATTGTGTAGGACCTACCATACCTACACTACAATAATTGCCCTTCAACACAGAAGTTATAGAGATTTTGGTAGTTTTTTTAAATAATTGCTTTTGATAAACAGCAAGCGATTAGCAAACGATTGTGTAGGACCTACCATACCTACACTACAATAATTGCCCTTCAATACAGAAATTTTAGAGGTTATGGTAGTATCTTTTTTAAATAATTGCCTTTGATAAACAGCGAGCTATTAGCAAACGATTGCGTAGGACCTACCATACCAACATTGTAGACAAGCCTGCCGGTTAAATTGATTTCATGCAATTTTCCTTCTTTTGTTTCGTTTTTGTTTTCATCCTCTCTTCGCCTAATTAAGCGATGTCTGGTACAACAAACTAAGCTATTTACCTAATACGCCCATACGTAGGGATATCATAAATGCCCTTCATTAATGGGGTTATTATACATTAAAGCCTCATTAAGTTGAGTGACCTTTAACAACAGCTGGGTCAACTTTGTACGGTGTTTTGATAGACAGAAGTAATAAGGTTTACAGGAAAAATAGACAGGTTTCTGATTACAATAGCGAAATAATGCTGATCTATTTAAATTTATATTAGTTCCTAAAACTGAAAAATGACCTAACTGGTCTTAAAATGAAAGTACAATCATCACTTTTAATGAACACTAATATTGTAAATAGGAAAGATTTGATTGTTTGTAAGTAGGTATGCAAGTTTGTTTGTAATGGTTAAACTCAAAAACTACTGGACCGATTTTCAAAATTCTTTCACCAATAGGATGCTACATTTTCATTGAGTTACATGGGCTATATTTTTAATCGAGTTAAATTTATTACCGATGTTAACGCACTGGCCGTGCTCCCGCTCGGAGCCAAAATATCAATGTTAAACCTCCTTTTTAACAGTTTTGTTTGTAAAATATTATTTGATTTACATATACTATTTCAGTTATGAAGAAATTCCAGCCATCAATTTGATGTGAAAAAATATTTTTAAACATCCAAGTTGTTTTGGAGGAGTATCCAAAAGTTGCGAAAAGATATCGTGCTGTTAATTATTTTTTTAAAGCAAAGCTATTAGTAACACGAAAAAACCTTTTAAAAAAAATAATGTACATGAAACAATAATATATTTTTTTTTTTTCAAACCTTTTAACCTAACCGTTACTAAGGAGTATGCTTCAGAAAGTTACCGTTTTACGGCACTAAATTGGATGTAGGCCCTTAATCCCTACGACAACTTGACAACATGATAGAACAAAAAACAATTCTACAATACTAAAGAGCATATCAAAATCTACAAAAAGTTCGCGATACCATATGTCAAACTATTGTATAGCTAAGTCAATATAAAAAAAAAGTCAAGGTAATAAAAATGTAGATCATAATCAGACCACGTTATTGTAATCTCGAAAAAAAAAATGTGAAAAATTCGGAATATGTAAAATTAAGAATTCAGAAAAATTCAAATATGAAGGATTAAGAAATTTGACAATTTAGACTTAGGAAAGCATCGCCGACATCAATTGTCGGTGATGAAATCGGACATGTCATTCAAAAGATTTCATGAATTTAAAAATGTAATCACAACAAATTACTGGAAAGAAAAACAGCACGACGTGCAATGGGCGACTGAGGGGTTACCAAGGTGCGGGCGAAGGGAGTGGTAACTGGTAACTGCAGCGGACTTGATAAAAATTTAATATTTATAGACTTTATCAAACCACATTTTTAATAGGTACCTATTTATAATAATGTTTAATATAATAAAACAACCCGTGCATAGCCGGGGCGGACAGCTAGTGTTAGATAAATATGCAATTGTTTGCAACGTTAAGGAGCTTGAGTTACCATTACAAGATATTACGAGTATTCCGAGTTTCCTTATCTATTTTTCATTGAAGCTAAACAAATACTGAAAAAAACTACATCTTAGACATCTTAACAAATGAATATTAAACAGAAAACAAAAGCCAGCTTTAATATTGCCTCTGCATATTCAAAGACACAAACCGCCTCCGATAACACATCTCGATACGAAGCTGACACATCAAGTCATTTCTATTCACACGTTATAATTTATCAAGGAGCATGGCAACACTACCGCTGAGATATAGTCAAATGCAGTAGCATTTGAACCGTCGCGAACTAAGGTGAGCGAAGTAGTACAACTTCGGCGTCACAGAATACTCAAGATTCTTTGCTAGTAAGAGCAGTGTATTCATAGTTTTCTTCGAGATTCTACACAGTGCCTAAACCTAAAAAACTGTTTTGTTTTTCATTTTTAGCATTTTATAAGGTAATTTGCAACTACTGGGATTACCATCTCTAATCATGATAAAGTTTAAACATTTTCAATTTATGACTGCATTTATTTTTTTATTCTTTACTGTACAAAAAACATACTTAGACAAATACAGTAGGCCAGTTTATGTACAAAGGCGAGCTTAACCCATAATTGGGTTCTCTTACAGCAAACCTCAACCTCAAATAAAACTTTTTTGTTTTTTTGTATTTTAATATTGCCCCACACTAAGAGATATTTCTGCCTGTATCGTGTTCTGTGTTTCTTAAGTATGATCCGTATCCGTGAATGTGTCCGTGGCATCAACAGTGGGCCCTATCAGAATATCAGCGCAGCGTTATTTTCTTTTTGATATCGTTGCACATGCTGAGATAGGTCTGCCTTTTTGGTCTCGCACGGGGTTATTTATTTTTATTTTTTATTATTGTTTGTATTTTTTTTATCTCGTGTCTCCTGTGCGGGTCACAAATAAACATTTTTTCTTTCTTTCTCTTTATTTCTCTTTCTTTCTCTTTCTTTCTTTCTCTTTCTTTCTCTTTCTTTCTTATCGTGGGTGCGTTTACAAACTTTTTAACTCACATATACAAGACACCCAGATCCGGAACAATTATCTGTAGGCCATACAAATATTAGATCCGTGCGGGCATCGAACCGGCGACACGCAGCGCAGCAGCCGATCGCTCAACCACTACGCCTTGTCTAATATAAACGATAAACAAAATAAAGAAGCAGCATCAATGACTGTGACAAAAAATGTCAATGAAAAAGAAATTAAAATGCTAGCTAAAGTTAAATATTGAAATATTGCATCTGCATATTCAAAGACAAATCCCTCCGATCGTGCATCTCGATACCAAGTCATTACTATGCACACGGTATAATTTATCAAGGAGCATGGCAACACTACTGCTGACATTATTTTATAGTCCAATGCAGTAGCATTTGAACCGTCTGTGTATGTTCGTGAACCAAGGCGAGTGAAGTGGTACAACGTCGGCGTCGCAGAATACTCAAGATGCTTTCCTAGTAAGAGCAGTTTATATTAATTTTCTTGAAGGATCTTATAGCAGGATACAATTTATGTGGAATATTAAATGCTGGTATGGCATGTGATGTGTTTAAGCTGTGATAAGTCTTAGAACAAAGATTTTTTTTTAAATTTTGTTTAAATACTTCTTGTTTTAATCCTTCCTCTTTATTATACCAATATTATAAAGAGGAAAGATTTTTTTGTTTGTTTGTTTGTACCGAATAGACTCTGAAACTACTTGACCGATTTAAAAAATTCTTGCACCAATAGAAAGCTACATTATTCCTGAGTAATATAGGCTATTTTTTAATCCCGAAAATGGGTCCTGTGGAGGTCCACGGGAGCGAAGCCGCGGGGTATAGTTAATTTTAATATGATTTTATTTTACAGTCGAAAAAATACCCGGAATTTACCAATAGATAATTGCCGAAATACACTCTAATTACTTTAAAACGGTTTGAAGATTTCTTCTTTATCGCTGGATCAATATGGCAGTAATTTATGACGAAATTGAGAGGGATAAAGTGGCCTTAAGCTGGCAAATTAGGTCAATGTCAAGGGCTCACATCGCGGCTTCGAGCACGTATTGGTTAGTCTTTTGTCTTCTCGTTGAAGCATTTTGCTCTATATAAAATGCATAGTAACACAAAATATGGACTTAATAGATCTTCAAGACATGTTTGACAGACATAGTCAAGGGGTAGAGACGATCAAGAAAAGGGTGCCACTTTAAAATGAATTACTTTCGTCATTAAAGAAGTCAATAAAGAAAGTATTCCCTTTTTTTTTTGTTTTTTATGATGGGTTTGCTCTTGACTCTGGTCTAGGTCGGTAACAGAGACAGAGTCGACGATGGAGTGAGCTTACCCAGAAGAAGCCTGTTCACTCTAACTTTGAAGAGATTCGGGTTGTATGCGTTCGGAAACACAGACGCAGGCAGTGAGTTCCACTCTTTTGCTGTGCGCATTATGAAGGATGTTTGGAAGCGCTTGGTACGAATTGGTGGAATGGCAACAAGGTGTGGATGATAACTTGCAGTGCGTCTAGATGTCCGATGGTAGAAGGAGGCCGGTGGGATGAGGTCGTGGAGTTCATGAGCACACTCGCCGAAGTACCGAAGACCGACAAGCAGGCAACCTTTTGATAGTTCATCGTATTCTTTAGTAAGACGCTCATACTTACAAATCATAAAATAAAACTGAACCTATAAAACTACAGACCTAAAGTCTACAGAAAAAATCTTTCACAAAAAAAAATCCAACAACTTACGAAGAAATAGTTGTAGACGATTCTCCGGCGATAGTTTCCGCCCGAGAGCATCTCCCGTGCTCCCGAACTGAGATTACATAATCAAATAACATGTTGATGGCTCTGACAAATTCCTCTTATTTACCGCCTGGCTCCGAGGTCGTGCAAACAGGCCATGAGAATAAGGGCAGGTATACTTGCTCCGTACTTGACTGGCGTGCTTACTTGACTCGCATATACTTGACTCTTTTACGTAACTTCGCGTGCGAATATTTTTTCAACTCCTAATCTGATTGCGTATGGAAATCTGTCCAATAAAGTACAAAGTATTGACGCAAAGTCGTAAACTAAGTCGAAGTCAGTTGAAAGTAGTCAAAAGACACAAGTTTTCTTCGTGTTCCAGTTAAGCAAATCAGGTGTGTTTCTGGGCCTATTATCAAATTAAGTTCGGTCTATGTTTGTGACATTTTTGCGGGATTTTTGCGAAATATCAGCGGGGAATGAAAACAAGCGGTTTAATTCGTGGCATTATGCTAACAGGCGACGTAAAACATGATGTGGCGGATCATCGCGCGCGGCGACGCCATTGATTTGCTCTGAGGATTTAGTGATGGACTGAGAGGTCGCGAATATTGATGAAATTTACGTGTCAATTATTTATGAAACAGCTACCAAATCGCGGTTATTTTGAATTGCCAACGGTCGGCAACGAATCAAATTCTTTTTTTTCTAACCTGACGAAACAGTAGAGCATCAAAATTATGATATCTCAATCTATCTGCCTATCAACCTGTCTATATATATTATAACCTGTCTATACATTGAATATATTTGATGTGTTGATGTTGTATTTATTTTGTATTTATTTGTTTGTATTTATTTTGTATTTATTTGTTTGTATTTATCTGTGTGATTTTGTTTTAATTATTAAATAATTTAAAGATTTTGTCTGATATGGGTTTAAGACCTGAAATAAATGAATTTTAAATATTTTTTTAATTTATATATGTAATAATGCAATGTCCCGACTGACATATCAACGCTCAGCCAACCACTAATGAAACAAATGTTGAGAGAGTTTGAAATTTTGAGAGCATATTGATTTTATACTGTAGGTGTCATTTAAAACAGGCCTCGAAATTCATCCCCTAAAGGCGTGAAATAGGGGATGAAAGTTTGTATGGTCATTTTTATTTAATCTAAGATCGTCTGTGAGCTCTGTTAGATTTGCCACAACTGACCAGGAGACCAGAATCCAGAAGTAAAAAATAGCGGGGCTGGAATCATGTGTGATAAAGACTCTCGAACTACCAGGAAATCAGTATCATTAAGAAGTAGAAAATCTATATATCTGGTTAAGACCAAAACCGGAGCAGGCAGCTAGTTTGCTAGTGTGCTTCTTCTTGTCGCTGGCACGACAGTCAATCAAGTTAGTTTCGTCCAAAACTTTATATAATATATATATACTTTATATAATACACTAACCCATCACTAAGTTACCTAGTTTTATCTTTCTATCGACTCCCATTAATTTGAGTCGTGAAACTTAATTACATATTGTATTCCTTGATTGCAATACTAACTCTTTCATAACCAGCTATTAAATGGTTCGTGATTAAAGAAAATCAATATGCAAAAATGCCATCGCATCGACATAAAAAGAGGAGCCAAGTTATGATTAAAATACTTGTATCCATATTACAGTATACCTAACAACAGTCTAGAAATAAAACTGGTATTTGTGCTTCATATTTGTTCCGATGCTCAACATTAGACTAGGTTTACTTAGTATCGTTAATTTGGTACAATATTTACGTAAACAACATTCGTATTTGCTTCATCTAAATTACTAACACTAATTTTAATTTTAAGATAGGATCTATATAGTTTGCGTCGCGAGCAAAAGTTACGGCAACTTGGAGTGAGTCGCTTCCGCTGCCGCGACGCTTATCACTGTGTGCTCGGGTCTTCACATCATTTATTCAGTTTCACTGTTCGGCCTATTAGGTTAGGGAATATTCCCAGCATTAAGATAATGATACCTCTGCTTGCTCATAATACTGGGCGTGCCTGTACGCGAATTAGAACAACGAGGTTTGCTTAAGTTTGTTGTAGGATGATAACTTGATAAGTCGTTCAAGTATTGAACTATTGAGGCTTTGAGTGTTGCAAATATTTTCTAACTACTAAGTTTTAAGACTTTTTGTCGGCCGTTTTCGTAGAAGAGACAAAATTTTTATAAAGATTATTACTATAAGCACTACAGATTAACTTAGCAATACCATCGTCAGTTCAAAACTAGAGTAAACCATAATAAAGCATCTTCAACGAAACTACACGGATGTACAACAGGGCAATGCGATTACGGGATGTAGGTTAAATCTGATTACAAATACTCTAGACAGAATAACATACTGTAAGCTGTATGCACTATTCTGCCGAAGTTTCGCCTATATTTTAAGTTAGCCTTTACCCGCGGCTTCGCTCCCGTGACACCCCACAGGACCCGTTCTCGGTATAAAAAATAGCCTGTTACTCAGGAAGAATGTAGCTTTCTATTGGTGAAAGAATTTTGAAAATTGGTTAAGTTGTTTTTCAGTTTATCCATTACAAACAAACTTGCAAAATCTTTCCTCTTTATAGTATTAGTGTAGATTATGTTAATTTGACAATCGGTACCGCTGATACATTACAAGAGTTCTAGTTAAGAATATGAACAAATAAAAAAACACGTTCCTTCTTTTTCTGCTAGTTGCAGATACACGACAAAGTTTAATTACGTAAGTTCTTTTATAAGGGCTGTGCTACCTTCAGTATCGTACTATAGTACTCGGGGGAAATTACAACACGGCGACCTAATTCTCGAACAATTAATATCGAATAGTTAATTGGAAACCATCATCTCGGCTCATGGCATATGCTAACTTGGTGAAGGTAACATGAGTTCTAAGTAGTTAGAGTTTATATGAGACCAGCTTTTGCGGCTCTGCTCGTTTTAAATTTTGAAACTATCCCCCGGGAAGGTAATACAGGAATAAAAGAAAATAAAAAACCAAGTGCGAGTCGAACTCGCGCACGAAGGGTTCCGTACCATTATCGCAAAAAACGGCAGAAAAATCGAGTGTCATTCTGAACTTCGACAGTTAATTATTTCGACACAGTCTCAATTTCGAAAAACAATACTTCGACTACTCATTGCTTCGACAGAACATATATTCGACTAGCATTAGTTCGACAGATTATACTTCGACAACACACATCTTCGAAAAACACTACTTCGACAGAACCCTTCTTCAATATGCACTTGTTCGGCAGATCTCTATTTCGACAGAACATATCTTCGACATAATACTGTTTTGAAATGTCACAATATCGGCGATATAAAAAAAATAGGGCGTCGAAACACTCCTCCACATCGCAGTCCAATGGTATTGTGCCCAAAAGACTGGCAACATCGCCATGATATATGGCAATGCTTATCCTCTGACCAAGGTAAGGTTCGAAGCAATGAGTAGTCGAACTATTGTTTTTCGAAATTGAGACTGTGTCGAAATAATTAACTGTCGAAGTTCAGAATGACACTCCAACAGAAATACATAATCTGTGAAAATTTCAACTGTCTAGCTATCACGGTTCATGAGATACAGCCTGGTGACTGACGGACAGACAGACAGACAGACGGACCGCGGAGTTTTAATAAAAGGGTCCCGTTTTTACCCTTTGGGTATGGAACCCTAAAAAAAGTAGTTACGTGTGTGATATTCTGCCATTTACCATTGAGGCATGATTGATAAAAAAAAATAAACCCAGACTCTCTTTTATAAGCTACCAGGATTTATTTTTTGTTGGCTGACTGTGTACAACTAATTGCCCCAAGATATTACTACAGTCGCATTCTTATTGTTAGCACCTAATAAATAATAAAAAAAATGTTTATTTCAATTACACGAATAATGTCTAATGTCTATGTGTAATGTCTATGTGTGTATGTCTATGTCTAATGTTTATTGATATAAACACTTTTATTTTGTTTTATATTATTGTCGCTTAATCCAAGTTTTCTTTTTATTTTATGTATATTTTGTGTGCTCTGGCTTGTGTCAAATAAATGTGTTTTCTTTCTTTTGTGTTTTCTTACATAAAGCATTAACATTCGTGATATGGAGATCACCTTTTAAGCAAGAAGATGCTTGTGATAGGTGACTCAAAACGTTCTCACAATTAATTTATAGATAACTAGCTTTTGCCCGTGGCTTCGCCCGGGTAAGAAGTGTTTTATTATCCTCCTATGTCCTTCCCATCTAAATCGGTTCAGTAGATCCAGAGATTACACCTACTACCTCACAAACTTTACCTCTTTATAATATTAGCTTTACCTACGCCACAGATAATATAATACTAGCATACAGATGCCTCATCTCATACTATGAAACCGGGCCGACGTTTTTCATCTGATTATACCGATTATTTTTTGTAAATCGATCGCGTTTGGTTACGTTCCACGGCGATAGATAGATCACCATCTATATCCGTAGAACGGAAGCAAAAGCGATCGATGTAAACAAATTAATCAGTATAATCAGTACCGTACGTCGGCACGGTTTCTTTGTATGGGATGAGATACCACTGCCTACGCTTTGCTTTTTTATGTACATACGACTTCATATCAAAATCACTTCGAATTTAACTTATTATGTGCTTAGATAAATCTTAATATTGTGGGTTTATAATCTTCCTCCCCTTTATCGCAACGAAAACTTGTATCTCTTATGCACGAATAATCTTTAAATCGCCTGAAACCCATTGTTGAGCGTAATCCGCTCAAAGCAAGCTCCTCTAAGCTGGATACAGCTACACGTTAAGTACGTAACATAGCTTATCACGGTACTTTTAATATAAAAAAGATTGAATTCTATTTTGGGCGAGCGTCTTAAAAGTGTCGTTCTGCAGATTGCGAATCTATTTTCATCCTCTGTGTCATCTGTGTGCATTTGGATTGCTTTCTCTATGCAGTATCTCTGAATGGAAGAAATACTTGAACTGTGTTTATTTGCAATAGGTGACAAATTAAAACAATATGCATGAATTGTATTGTATTTTTGCTAGTAATGTAGCACTATGTCAACTTACATGCACAATTTTGTTCTTGTAGAACAACGTGTTTTACAAAACTGAAGAAATAATCTTCAGTTTTGTAAAACACGTGTAACTTTTTTGGTGTAGTTACAATCTTATTTCTTACTAATATTATAAATGTGGAAATTTGGACGGATGTGTGTGTGGATGTATGTTTGTTACTCAATCACGTTAGGACGGCAAAACGGATCTGGATGATATTTGGCACATAGATAGATTGTTCCCTCGGGATAATTTTCCACTTTCACGCGGGTGAAGCCGCTGGCAGAAGCTAGTGAAATGTAATTATTATTGTTCTATTATATTCTATAATATTCTTTGGCATGTGTTTATATAAATATAATGAGGGATGGCCACGGTAAACGGAAACGAAACGCAAGAGCCTGTTTTAAGATAAATATTCATCAGGTAAATTAAAACAGGCAACGTATCTTATGTGGAGTTATCTTATAGAATATGGTAAGGATGGTGATGAAATGGGTCTTTAGTAAAGGTGATCTTGTAATTTGACAGATTTTCAATTTAGACAAATATTATTATGAAGATCAAACAAACAAAAGTAACAAACTCGTCGGCCAGATACACATTTGATAACACAACACAAAATAGAACATTAAACACAAAATTATTTAGCAACAACGGCGCCATAACATGACCTATAAAACTATGTGTGGCGTTCTTTATGAGACATTTAGTTTACTGCAAACAGAATTCGGCTGTGTTAGGTCGCCACACAGAACAACGAAACGCCTCGGCGGCCTCTGCTTGAGAAGACATTGTCAGAACTTTCAATACAATCTAAGTAAGTGTCAATGTGAGGCTCGTGACAATAGGATGTTTGAAAGATGTTTCCAAAAATTTAGGAACTTGCGCTTATGAAGGTTAGGTAAAAATTTTGGCCTGTAGAAATTTTACTTTTATAATACTTATATGAGTATAATATTTTGGAACGGAGTTCCTTATCGCACGTTTTATTTCTTATTTGTTTGCGGGCTGAGGGGCTAGACCGATAAAAGAGTAACAATGAAAAAAAACTACACCAAAAACCGACACCTTTTTGCAGTGATTTTTGAGGCACTTCAGTTCACCTAGGAAACTAATATTTAAAATTTGAGAATATGCGAAAATTTAATATATTATATATTATATTATATATTATTATTTATTATATTATATTTTATATATTATATAATATATTAAATTGTAATAATAATATTATATAATATATATTATATTATATTATATAATAATAATAATTATATATTATATTGTTATTTTATATTTTATTTATTAATATAAATAAATAAAATATAATAATCTTTGCGTGATAAATTGTGCGAGGCACAGCCTGCTGCATGCAGGACAGTACAAGCGAAGATCCGCACAAAAAGGAGACGCCGAGGAGAGAGCCGGAGTCACACGAAGACTACCGAAGACGTACGAGCGTGCGCTGACACACACTGCCTATGCAAGCAGCCGCTATTGTGTGTTTACACTGAGCATCAACTGTGTTGTTGATATTTTAGTTTCGCCATATTTTACGAAACTAAAAGACTGTAAATTTAATTAATCGAATTCCGTTCCAACCGGGTGTCCATAAGACACCTCTTTCTTTTTTAATCTGTTGATCACGTGACCTAACACTTTGGGACACTGGCGGCCATTGTGTTACGTCACTTCTGCATAAACCTACACGTTGTGGACGTACGCGTAACGTCAACATTATTTTGGGAAAGTGACGTCACTTGACATTTGTCACGTGACTAATGTTTTTGTGGATGATTTTGGATTTAAAATAAAAATCTTATTTTATTAACAGTAAATAACTCAGTGTCATATTTAGATGGTGCTCTATCATTCTTACATGTTCAAAAAATTCAAATCCTATTTTTACTATAGCTACGACAGCCGAAATGCGTGCATAGCGCACATTGCGCGGTTAAGAAAACCTATTCTTAGTCATCATCATCAGCCTTTTAATTTGCCCACTGCTGGGACACAGGCCTCCTCTCTGTAGTAGAGGGAATGGGCATTAATCCACCACATGGGCCAATTGCGGGTTGGTGGATGTCACATGGCTTCGAATTTTTGATTGAAGAACATGCCGGTTTCCTCACGATGTTTTCCTTCACCGTTTTTAGAGCAGTGGTGATGAAATAATTTACCAAAGTAAGCCGCCTGCCTAGTTTTGCACCCACGTCCTACACATAAGTCGGGGCTATTGGGCCTATTCTTAGTACAGCACGAATGTTCTTAGCACTGGCGCCTCTTGCTACTGCCGGAGAGGCCATTCCGGGATCTGTGGTTCGCCATGATGAATAAATGATACAAAAAACAGTGTGTATGTCCTTGTGTCGAGAACGCGACGTCAACAATTACAATTTATTGTCATTTACTTACTGATGACTTTATAGAAGCTCTTTGTTGATTAAAATAATGTACTATTTGAATTGTTTGTCTGGTGAAAAATTGCTTGCCCCCATTGCATACTTACCTGGTGAAATGTAGATGTTTGTATTCCTCTATCACTTCCGGTAATATTGGCGTAATGTGTATATTTAATTTTGAACTATTAATTTATTTATTTTAGTACATGGATGACTTACAGCTAATAAATACAGACAAAAAAGGAAACCATAGTCAACAGAAAGCCAATCACAAATCCTCACATAATGACTTATAATAATAATTTATGGTGTGAGTACAAAAACAAAAATCTCACCGCTTTAATTAAAGTAATACGCAATATAAGTACTTGGTTTGCAATTATATGACTGATGACAAAGAAAATCATAAAATAATTAAAACAGAAACAAACAATATAATATACCGCTACTTGAAAAATTTGAGGCTTAAGCACCTTCTGAATCTAGAAAAATGCCTAATTATGCCGTATTGAGCTGTAAAAACTGTATAGAAAAAATTGGCTGAGGCATTGGAAATGTTTTCTTTCATTGGTAAGTAAATTTGTTTTTAAATTGTGTGTGAAAAAATGGCACGCTTTGTTTTCATACAGATGGAGGGACTTGCGTTATCGAGTTATATTTATATCTGTGGATTTAAACCTAACTGGTGAATTATGGATCTACTAAAGGAAGTGCACCTCAGCTTAATCCACAGGGGACAACAAGCGTAATGTTATGTTTTGTATGCAACCTAAGCTGCAAATTTATCTCACTAGCTTAGGAACGCGGAATTCTAAATAATAACTTTTCCCTACTAAAATTTTTTCTGTGGTATTGTAAATATTCCGAGCTATTCCCTGAAAACTGCAATATGCCAACCAGTCCAGCTTGTACGTGCATACACTGTGTAGTTGGCTGCCAGACCGCATTGTGGTCGATAACATTTGTCATATGAGGGAAATGCGATGTGGTCTGTGTTCCCTGTTTCCTATATATAGCTATGTATAACCTACTTATGTATATTACGCAGACGTTAAATTGGTACATCTAACTTTAGGATAACTTTATTTTTATACTATGCACCTGCCTTGTTATCTCTTCACCACCCTTGGTTGACTGGTAGAGAATGCCTAAGGCATTAAGTCCGCCTTTGTACTTTTGTGCATGAAGTCTTAATAAATAGCACACACTCTCTCGTGTATATTGCTCATATCGATGTGACGACAGTTCTTTTTAGGGTTCCGTACCCAAAGGGTAAAAACGGGACTCTATTACTAAGACTTTGCGATCCGTCTGTCTGTCTGTCTGTCTGTCTGTCACCAGGCTGTATCTCATGAACCGTGATAGCTACACAGTTGAAATTATGATATATCTAGATATATTATATAGATGATGTATTTCTGTTGCCGCTATAACAACAAATAGTAAAAACAGAATGAAATAAATATTTAAGTAGGTTTTTTTGCCGTTTTTTTGCGATAATGGTACGGTTTTTTTAAAGTTCGATGTGTCATTTAACGCTTTCGTACTGTGACAACCTTTATTATGCCTAAATGCTTTCAACCAACAATTAAGTGCGGCAGGTGCCCTAGTTGGTACGCTGTGCATTTTACGATGATTGATATGACATACAGTAGCAACTTTTTACCGTTTTTGTACAACGGGTGCAGAATGCAGAGGCACTTCGAAATAATAAAAATGAACATTTCATGATTTCTGTTATTTATACAAAATACAAACATCCTTCATAATGCGCACAGCGAATGAGTGGAACTCACTAACTGCGTCTGTGTTTCCGAACGCATTCAACCCGAATCTCTTCAAAGTTAAAGTGAACTAGCTTTTTCTGGGTAAGCTCACTACATTGTCACCTCTGACTTAGACTAGAGTCAAGAGCAAACCGATCTAAAAAAAAAGCGTTTATGACACCTTCGATTATTAAGGAGTGTTTAGGTAGATATATAATTAGTTGAAAGGGTGTATTCAAGTTGAATGCTAGTCGATGATGTCGGCTTGCCAGCGCAGCGCTTATATGGGACGATGCATGATGACTCAGACAGATTTCATAGTTTTTCTACGCGCAGGTGACAACCAACGCCAACATGCATTTACAGCTCCAATGGGGATTGGTCGGCAACAATTCGCGTTAGTTTTCGCTGGCTAACCGGTGCATAAACCAGTTGCTTTCAACGTGAATGCACCCTAACGCTAGCCCCACTAATCCGCTACAGCGGAGTTGCTTCACACGGGTAAGGGCTGTCCAATTGGATGTGATTCTGCCGTTATTCAATAATCAGAGCTACACAGTCAAGTCGGCGTGTGTTAGTATATAGGAAACTGGGTTTTAACTAAACTAAACTATGCACTAACTCGCTAAGACACGGCTTTGATAGTGGATACGTACCTATGTAATGTTCAGCTTTAGTGTCGCTTGGTTTTGATGAACAGCAGATAGCTGTTATTGCACCGACCCCGAAAAAACGGGATAATTTGGGCAGTATATTGGAGAAACTACTGTGCTGTACTAACGACTGTTCATTGCGGGTTTTGATATTAAAATCTTAGTAAATATATAATTTAATTAAATTGGAATTGTATTCCAATTGAATTGTTATTGGTTTGTAATTTACTGTAATTGAATATAAACTTTTAATCTTTAATTTTTTTTTTTTTTTTTTAAATAGTTATTATATACATACTTACAAAAATAATTAATATGACATACATACATACATCACGCCTTTTTCCCATGCGGGTAGGCAGAAACTTGAACTTTTTAAATTTATTTATTTTAATGTTTTTGAAATCAATTTAAAAAAAAATATAAGTGTAATGCATTAATGATTTCATGTAGTAGAATAAACGCTTTTTTATTTTATTTAATCAAAAACATAAGTTGCAAGAACAAGAATAACCACTTAAAACACACTGAGAATGCTTAAGTACAAGGAATTATTCTTGCTTCTGAAGCATGTAACATATTAAAGAGTAATTCTCATAATTAAACGTAAGCTCACTTGAGTGCTTCCACATTCCACCCAGCGTAACGTTTGTAAGAGGAATTACATCCCAAATCGCGGATAAAATGGTACTATTGTTCCATATCCCGGGGGGCTAACGATGCATTCACACCATAGATCACGGAAACAAGTAGATACGATCAGCGACTAGACGTCATCTATACTACTGATATATATTAATATTATATTTCTAAATGTAATATGTCTGTGTTTCGGATGTTTAATAGACGTTTGTTGATTAAACACTTATGTGGGATTTGAATAAAAGAGAGCCCACGTGGCGGGCCTTGGGCTGGATTAGAGAGATCATTCCTTTTAATAAGAGATAATATTCTCTTGCGGTTCTCTGTTATACTCGTATGCATCGTGAAAATTGCCACGGTTAGTCATTTTCTAGGAGTAGACAGTGATAGTAACTGACACATTTTATTTGTATGGGGAGTATTGATATTCCCTCATCGAGCAGAGGCTACCGAGCTGTCTCCGTACTCTGTGATCCACACACTTATGCGGTCATGAATTCTTTGAAAATTTCAAAGGTGTAGTATCTTCAGTACATTTTTCAGTTAAAAACTTTTACATTTTACCCACTAAAACGTGCTTTCTAAAGGCGAGTGTTTATGCAACGTTTTAATACTTTGCGTTTTTGTGTTACTCTAGCTTTTCATAGTTTTGGTGCAGCTGCATTACTTGAATTCCTTGCTTTTATAGAAAATATTTACGTGAGCTGCATCTAGGTAGGTAGGAAAATTGTTTACATTCATTGCGCAAAGTGACTACAATATTTTAGCTTGTGTTTTTCTCAAAAATTACCGCAGGTATGTGTTTTCTTTGTATTTTTAATTTCTTTTTCATTAAATAAATTATCATCATCATCGTATCAGCCGAAAGACGTCCACTGCTGGACATAGGCCTCCCCCAAGCGTCGCCACATTGAGCGGTCCCGTGCGTCTCGCAACCAGCGGCTCCCCGCAACCTTCACCAGGTCATCGGTCCACCTGGTGGGAGGCCTTCCAACGCAACGTCTTCCGGTTCGCGGTCGCCACTCCAGAACCTTTCTGCCTCCAGAACCTTTCTGAAAATAAAGAATAGCAAACAAATAAATTATAACTTATGAAAATTGGCGAACCAAGTTTACCAACAAAGCTCGCAAAACCGAAGTGACCGCGTATCCGAAGACGCAGCGTGGGAAGTCCTTTCACAAGTTGGTCCGATGGCCTGGTGACGGCTGCGGTAATCCATTGATCGGGCCTGTGTTCAGAAATGGACGTTTTCCGGCTAAACGATGATTAAGCTGTAGGTAAAGATGACATTAGTACTTAGATTTATTATTTTCTCTGAAAACCCTTGTTAAGTAACCTATAATGAGCCGTAAGCTGGTGGCATTAGTGATTGATAAGATTTTGTGATAATAATTTCCGATTCCATTATTCTCTTATCAGTAAAAACTAAATTGAAATGTAACAATACACTATAGAAGCTATAATCATTTCTATACAACTATACTGCTTTATTTACAACTTGGTTAGCAATTATTTAGTCATTAGAACGGAGCGACAAAGCAAAGCGAAGCAAACGATAATTATTTAAAAACATAATTGGTCCACATGTTGGCCGCAATTGTGACAATATGCTTTACAATTATATGCTTACTAATTATTAAATATTTTGACAAGAACTCCTGCCTAATTAACCTACATACCTAAATACTAGGCGTGAATAATTGGAAACGGTATTTCAAAACATATTAAAAAACTTTGAAGAGCAAAGCTTTAACACATACGAAAAAAACAATATTATTTTTCTTCTTTTTCAGTCTTTTAAAATAATTTCAGCCCAATAGGTAGGTGGCCACGCTAATAGTGTAGTTGACAAATATATCTATGAAGTCCGTCTGTTAGATAATCTAAAAATATTGGACACGTATTTTTCTTTTGCCACGTAAACAAAATATTACGACGATACAGTGCATTGAAATATCGTGTGACATCACAAGCCCCCACTCCTAAACTTTGATGCGCTTTATCTTAGTAAATTTTTAGTTATTTGATAAAGCAAAAAATACGGGTGCAATATTATTTGCTAATCTCACTGTCGGACTAAATAGAATTATCATTTTTCTACCCCGGAAACATCCCTATTGCAGCGTCAGTGGCGTTCATCAAATCCAATCCAATAGTCTATGGATACTTGGGGTACTCCAGCATATGAGTCTTATTTTGGATAGGAGCGCAGCGCTCACATTGTGTATCAGACGTGTTCATAAAATTCCTTTTTACCAAGTTGAGTTTCCAATAAGATTTCCCTTATTTTATTAGAAGAAACCATGTATAAAACATAATACTAGCAAATTGAATTTTGCCCTAGCCATCATTAGTTATAACTTTTTAGCAACGAGATGCATTTCTTCCTATCTTCTATGTTCTCTATGTAGTAAAGTTCTTATGTAAAACAGGATTGCAAGCTAGTCCCGAGCAAAATTAATGTAGAACTAATCCTCCGGAGACGCCTGTCTCTGCACAATAATTAATTAGGTGAATATGCACCTGCCTTATGTTATCCGATCCAATTAAATTCTGTTTAGAACGCAAATACGTGATTATTGATGATAATGTTAGGCGTAGTTTCATTTGGAGATAACTGTGCATTAATTTGATAATCATCTGCGCTTGTCTCTTGGAGTTGGCGCAATACGTTTTTTGTGTCCCTCACATATATATATACATCACTCGCTCCATATACAACCATTAGAAGTACTTTAGAAGCTTCCAAAGCGTTTTTAACAAATAAATAGAAGCTCAGTAAAAATGTTACTAGGTTAGATTAGGTAAAAACGGGCTGCGGTGGTATCCTTCTGCGAAACAGTCGTTTTGCAGAAGGAGGCTGCGGAGAGGGAGAGGGAGATTTCATCCGCTAATCCGATCCGCAGCAGACGCCGGGCGTCGGCGGAGGGCGGACAACGCCCTCTTCCAGCCCCCCTAAATGGGTCCAGAGGCGACGGACTCGGGGACGTCCGTCGCCCCCCAAACATCAGGACCCGAAGTGGTGGCGCGTAGTGTTCCACGCGCGCCCCTCTTAGACGTCGCGGGGGGAGTCCAACACCTCACTCCCCCCCCAACCCGAGGTCGCGGCCCGCAAAGGCGGGCCGGCACTAGCCGGGGGTTGCGGATGTATCGTTGTTCCCGCGACCCCCAGAGTAGGTGTGGGATCTGACAGACCCCACCGCCCTCCCCAGGGCGGAGGACATCCAATGAGGATTTTCCACCCCGGAAAAAAAAAAAAAAAAAGGTAAAAACGGGCTGGTATCCGCAACTCCACGACTAAGCGCTTATTTTGTGCAAAAAGTAAAAAAAAGAATGATACTATAACATAACGCAAATGTGCATCACATAGATACATCGCGCATCTTCTACATGTAACTATAAATACCTAAGTAGATACTATGTAATTTTCAAATATTCGTTTCACGAACATCTCTACTCCAAAATGAACTCCAAGTCCACGGTCCAACATGATTAGATGCAACGAGTCTTACAGTCCGTGCATTCAGAGGCAGTCGTACTTTATATATTGTATACGAGAATAAGGATGTACCTAAGTAGGGCAGGGCAACGAATCTGAAGTTTTAAGTGGAGGATCTAAGGGACGGAAGTTATTATGTTGTCATGTTGTAACTCAAATAAGTGCAAGAGTTTATGTAAATGACTAAGAATGTGCTGCTTTGGATAGGAAGCGAATTTCTGACGTAGGTATTTAGAAGATGAGAAAGCTTGAGAAGAAGTTGATTCCTATGGATCAACTTATCCTGACTACTTCGTTAATATTTGCATACCTACACTGGTATGCAAATATTATCGAAGTAATCAAATGTGAATAGCTGCAGCGTCTTTCAACTGTTTATGACATTTGGCTTTATTAAGGCTAACCATACGACATGTACCTACTGAATAGTGGTTGAAAGAAAAGTAAATTATGTGAAATGCAAATTTATTTTATGAATTGATGCAAAAATGCTGAGCGATTCTCAGCTGTGCATTTGGTTCGTTGGCATAGAAATAGAGTAGGTAAATATTTAAATTTGGAGTCAGAGTCGGGCTAGGCTTCTTACGAGATCCCCCCCGGTGGGTTCCCGCATTGTCAAGGCGGGGGGGCTCAGTAACCGTGGCTTGGTCACCCACGGTGAAGCGAAGAGGAACCCGAGGAGGGGCCGCTCGTCAGGGCTTTTGCCGATAAGCCGACGACGTAGCGGCCAACATGTAGGTTGCGGTGCTGCCTGGGCAACATCGCAACTGAGGCGGGCCGTGATGTCGTATGGGTTCTCCCAAACCCATACGATATCACGGCTGAGGGTTGGAGGCCGCGGCGGGAGAGGAGTGCCGGTATTGCGGTGCGCCGCTCTCCCTACCTTCCGCGGCCTGGACGGGGTCGCCACCGTCTGATGGCGGACGCGGTGGGGCCGCAGGGGAAGAGGAGTGTCGGTATAGCATTGGCCGCTCTCCCTATCCCCTGCGGCCGAAACATGGTAGGTGGCGGGGCCATTGACCTTGACCCGTCACAAGGGGACCAAGGGTGCCATACACGGGGTCGTCTGGCACCCATGTACTGGTTTGGTCCCTGGGGTGGTCACGGCGCTCAGTGTGTTCTGGTGCGCCGGTGATGGGGGGTAATCCCCAGAGGAGGGTCCGGTGACGGACAGCCGCGGCGGGTTCGCGGTGAGTGCTAACGCGTACCCCTGTTCCCGCCATAAGCGGCACAGGAGGACACCGTGGAGTTTTAGTGGGTTAGAGTCCCACATAACTGCGCTATCTCCCCGTGGTAGCGCAGTATGCATGAGCATTTCTCCAAGCAAAAAAAAAAAAAAAGAAAGACTTCTTACGAGATGCTAATGTATTTTAATGAAACATGGCTATTTCTATGATTGGGATATTGTTGAATGTGTATACTGTCAGCAGTTTCTTCTAGTCATCGTGGTTGCCAGTAATTTTTTTTTTTTAATTTAAAAACATTGCCCCACACTAGGAATTTCTTCCTGTATCGTGGGTGCGTTTACAAACATATAAACTCACATACACAAACACCCAGAGCCGGGACTATCTGTAGGTCATACAAATATTTGTTCCGTGCGGGAATCGAACCCGCGACACGCAGCGCAGCAGTCAATCGCTCAACCACTGCGCCAACCGTGCGCCCATCATGTAAGTAAATTGCATTTACTTACATGAGATCAGTAGCATAAAAGTAGTTTGAATAAATATATAACAAGGTTTGCAGCAGGACGATTTGTATTAATTATTCTATCTAGTGGTAATCGATGGCCAATGTTTATTTTATACTCATAGAGAAATATCCAACTATATAACTTCCGACTTCTCAAACCAAAAAACACAACATTCAAATCTTTCCATTCCAAAGTTAATTTAATCATTTCTTTCCATTCAAATACCTCATTCCAAACAGTAAATCGTTTACAAATTAAAATTCCTTCGCAAAAAAATTGGGTGAGGGCACTTGCCTTCGGCCTCAATGGGCCTCAATGGCCACGAGCCTGAAGTACAGGCCATAACATTATCATAAGCATAAACAACGATTTAGCATACTTATGAGCTCTTTGAAACGGAGCCACGCTACGTTTTCGACTTTCCCAGCTTATCGCTTTAGCCAACCAAGATGGCCGCCGATAGATACTTGTACTTATGTAGCTAGAGATGGTACGTGTTCTCGTGAAAGAACTCCGAACGCGAAGTGTGTGACACTTGGGTATTTTTTTTGTTTCGAAGTGATGCTTTTTATCGACGACTTAATGTGCTGTCGATTTGAAAATCTGTTTCCTTCGAGATATTACATATAATCATTTTATTTGGGATAGCTAAAATATTATTGTCCATATTGAGGTATCATTTATTCATATTTTAAAGTAGAAATAACTAGGTCTTCTCTTACAAGATTAGAATTTAGCTGTGTTTTGGCTACACATTGATGTTTTTTCTTTATTTATAATTAATCACTGTAACAGATAGACGTACCACAGGTCGTTGCAGTTCTCTGATGCGTAAAGCATCTTCCAAACATCCAAGTATTTATTTATTTTAACCATTAATGTACAGATATATAATAAACAGACCAGAAAGAAAAAAACCGCCCAAAAAGTGCGAGTCGGACTCGCGCACGAAGGGTTCCGTACCATTATAGCAAAAAACGGCAAAAAACACGTTTTTTGTATGGGAGCCCCACTTAAATATTGATTTTATTCTGTTTTTAGTATTTGTTGTTATAGCGGCAACAGAAATACATCATCTGTGAAAATTTCAACTGTCTAGCTATCACGGTTCATGAGATACAGCCTGGTGACAGACAGACAGACAGACAGACGGACCGCAGAGTCTCAGTAATAGGGACCCGTTTTTACCCTTTGGGTACGGAATCCTAAAAACAGAAAACAGGTACAACGGTAAGCTTATAATTTAAATAAATCTATTCCAGCATACCTGCGAGAGGAGAGTTGAAAAAAAAGATGTAGACACCGTGTGTAGAGGAGAAATAAATAGAAAAACATATATTGAATATACAAGTATTAAATATACCCAACATTTAACTTTTTAAAGCTGTTAAAAAGGTAAAAACATAACGCCAAGTATTCATCAACCCACTTATTCTGCCGCATATTTATAAGAGCCTTTAGCACGTGTATGTAATTATGCAAGTCCCTGTTTTTTGATATCGTTATGTTAAATATATTGTCGGTATAATTTAACGGCTATCGCTTTAACTATAACTAAGATTTATGAGTTACGTATGCATAGCGCTTTTATAAATAAGCCGTATTTCTGAAAATAATAAATTTATACTTTTTCATGGCTTAGATTTTTTGTAGTGATTTCTTTGTCTATAATAACGGGATGTTGTTTCTTTGTGGCGCAACTGCATTCTATAATAATTAAAATCTGATTTTGAGACCATTTAAAAAAAAATGGATCACCCAACTTTATGTCATTCATTATATGTTCAAATTCTATTGCAAACCATTCCCTTTTTCAGTCCTTTAGGACCAATGGTTACTTATAATTCAACTTAAATCATATAACGCTATTTGATACTTGAGTTGGTGGCGATAATTTGAAATAACCTCGAAATATAAATTCGAGTAGATATCGTGTAGCATTAAAATGTTCTTATTTTCATCTGCCCCTTAATTTTTTTGCCTGCAAATGTATTAAGTTATTTCTTTACTTTTGTTTTCCTCGAGGATGAGGGATCTATTCTCATAGATCACCGATGAGAAACACCGTGTTTTTAGTCAGTAGTAGCTGTGGTAGTAGTCTGCGCATACTGACTAAAATCACACGGTATTTCTCCTTGTCACTTATCGCTGGGATGCGGCACACATGCACATTCTCCACAATCACCACAACAGTGAAGGTTTGCGTCAGCAAACACCATCTCTGGTCAAGGACAGGAGTGAGCTGACCTGTTTTCATTTGTGAGAGGCGTGCGGAAGGTAACTTCTCTTCTTGCTCCTTAAGTTCAATCTGGTCTCGAAGAGGAAAACCATTCCAATGAAACCGTAACCCTTACCAAAATTTTAGTTGCATGGACAAAAAAATCACCTACCAAATTAAAACCCTACTAAGGAACACCAACAACTATTAATTAGCAACTCAATAAACAACCCATAATAAACAACAGCAATTCAAGCCAAACAACTTCAGTTGCAACAAACAAGCAATCTTGCACAGTTCATAACAACTCCGTAGCCTGCAAATTTAGTAAAGTAAAAGCCACTGAATGAAACCATATACAGCCATCATAAAAGCTCTTTGCATACACGCACAACAAATTCATCTATCTAATTAATACGCAACTAAACACTACACCGAACAACTTTCAATTAGCAACTCAATAAACAACCCTTAATAAACAACAGCAACTGAAGCCAAACAAAACAACTGTAGTTGCTCACAACACAAACAAGCAACATGAGCCCAATCTTGCACAGTTCATAACCACCCCGTATTTATCTGCGGCCCATTAATTCCAGCAACGATTACGCGCCGGACGGCTCCCCAACACATCCGCTCCGCTAATGATCTGGATTTATACTCGTAGCACTAGATAGTATTAACTCTGTGAGGACTCAAATTTAGATATGTGGATTTAGTTAAGACTGTTTGTTGTTGTAATTGCTACTTTTGCTATCATTTGTGAAAAGAAAGACAGAAAGAAAAACCGGACAAGTGCGAGTCGTACTCGTGCACGAAGGGTTCCGTACCATTATCGCGAAAAAGGGCAAAAATATCACGTTTGTTTTATGGGAGCCCCACTTAAATATTTATTTTATTCTGTTTTTAGTATTTGTTGTTATATCGGCACATAATGTGTGAAAATTTCAACCCTAAAAAGTATTGAATTGCCACGAACTGACATACAAACATTAGCAGATTACATACAAGAACAAAAACAGTAGAAGTATATTTTGCTTAAACTAAATCCTTACCAAGAGTGTTAGTAGTGTTGATTGTGTGAAATAAATTGGATACCAGACCTTCCAAATTGAAATAAAATTAGCTTTATTTCGCAAATTCACCTCAGTAATATCTTCCAACTGCAGAGTTCTAAAAGCAAGGGTACACATCCTGTCTTCTAATAACATGGATTTATAGCACTAGATAGTATTAACTCTGTGTACTAAAATATAGATATGTGGATGATCACACCCACATATCTACATTTTAATCCACAGAATATTTGGATGTTTAGCAACACAACAAACATTCGTTATTAAACGACTGGTTGTTGCACTGTTTTTAACAAGAAACAATCCATTATTTTCTTTCTTTTGCACTTATTTCGTGGAAGACATCTCATCTCTTCTAATGAGTTGGATTTATAGTACTAGGTAATATTAACTCTGTGAGGACTAAATGTAGATGTGTGTAGTTGTGGATGTAATAACGACTGTTTGTTACGTTGTTGTTTGTAAAGTATTGTACTTACCAAGAAACAATTATTTGAATTTTTTAGCACTAACTTTGGGGAAGAAAACTTATCTCTTCTAATGTTTGGTAGTTGTCTCATTTCTCCTAATAGTTGGATTTATAGAACTAGACAGTACTAACTCTGTGGGGCCTAAAATGTAGATATGTGGATGGTAGTTACGACTGTTTGTTGTGTTGTAGTTTAACTTCTGTGTACTAATAATGTTGTACTACCACTGCATGTATTTTGGCAAGATTTTTTTTTTGTATTTTTAATCTATGTAAGGACTAAAATGTAGATATATGTGGATGTGTCACATATATGTAGTTTTGTATGATTTATTGCTTAACATTTTCTTGGATGTTTATCTAGGAGCTGCTTTTAAGATTTAGTATATTCCACTAACGAACGTGTAATGCAGCAAGGTTCTGGTGGCAGCAGAAGTTCACATCTCTTCCTATGACCTTTAAACACTAGATAGTACTCAAGCAACAAAATCTTCTTATCCATACTTTACTAGATGGTTTCAATCCCTATCGAGGGTGGTTTAAAAAAAAACTAATTAGTTGGATAATCAGCTAGGCATAGAGTTACTGTATTCCCAAGATTACTTTTAATTCCATTCAAAAGTTGCATTATGCCTAAAGGTCACATGGTCTCTCTTAAAGAATGAGATTTATGGCACTAGATAGTATTAAATCCTCGGCGGCAGCGAGGACTAAAATGTAGATGTGTGGAAGTAGTTACGACTGTTTGTGGTTGTAGGTTGTTGCAGCCACTGTTTGGGTTGCCTACGTGTTGTTTTAGGGAATAGTCCATGATTGAATTATCGTATTCTGTCTGCTACTGCATTAGGTACCTATAGTGAACATTAACTAGAAATGTAAACGTGTATAGAATTCGTTGAATGCAGTTTCGCTGATGAAGAATCAGCAGACATTAGGTATTAGTACCTGAGCGACCGAGCTCTGCTTGGATAAAATAGAGAAAACGACGTTTTCTAAATATGAAACCTAGCTTGATCGATTTATCGCCCCCGAAAACCTCTGCATACTAAATCTCATGAAAATTGTTGGTATATACATATGTACAAGAAGTACTCGTTTAAAGGTATTAGATAGATACAGATTCGTTTTTATTAGGAAAATGTTTGTATGTTTTTTTGTATTCTGTAATTTTTTGTGCGATTCCAAAATGACTTCACGTCCTTTTTTATATAACTATTTATTTAACTATATTATTATCTTTACTTTCATCACAGTTTTCTTCCTATATGAGACGAAAATACTTTCCTTTCTTCTTTTTCAACCTATTACCTTTTTACTATACTCAGGCATCGCTTAGTTTTTAGCAGAGTCTCTCTAACAAGGTAAATCAACCGATCTACCCTCGTTAATGAGGGCTCGCGCGTCAATTACTCCAAAATCAAAGGTGTGATGTTTCTGCACCATTTGCTCAAAAACCTACGTATTATACTTTATATGTGAACAATGCCGTCATTCAAACTGAACTGGAGTTTGTTTGGTTTGATTAACATATTATGGTATACCTACAAATTAACTATCGTAAGTGAGAATCATTGATATTCTAATAATTAATTGTTTTGGTGTCAAAAGAACTGTAATCAAATAAATATACGTTTACTGTTAACTTTATTTTGGATAGCTGTTCCCCGCGGCTTCGCTCCTGTGGGCCACCCCACTGGACCCGTTTTCGGGATTAAAAAATAGCCTATGTTACTCAGGAATAATGTAACTTTCTATTGGTGAAAGAATTTATTAAATCGGTCCAGTAGTTTGGGAGCCTATTCGGTACCAACAAACAAACAAAAAAATCTTTCCTCTTCATAATATTAGTATAGATTTGCCAAAAACCTTGGAGTCTTGGATTGGCAGAGCTCTAGTAAAGTACTTAAGAGCCTTTAAAAAGCGTCCTATACCGTGGTCGGCAACACACCCCGGGGGCTTCGCCGTAAGAGTCTTACTTAACAATACCTCTTCTTAAGATGATAATACTGGGTAAATTCTTTATTTATTCACTGGAAAAAATTCAGGAGTCAGGGGTTCCTTGACATGAACACTTTTCTCTATGGGACCAACCTTGAAATATATTAAAAAGCATTGTTCAACAGCAGGCAAATTTATTATAATATACATGACAGTTATGTTATATGAAGTTTGTTTCATGTGTTTTAATATTACAAATAATGTATTGTTTTTTTTTTAAACAAGCTTTTTTCATATTCTTCTCAGCATACCTTTTCATTTGATACCCATATCATGTCAGTGCACAAAAAATAACTAGTCCACCATCTTGGGCCGTCCGCTATATTCAATTTAGAATATATTTATTTAATTTTTATTATTTATTTATTTAACTTACACACACTATCTTACAGGTTGAACCCAATACAATAGAGTGGTTAAAAACTTAATCTAAAATCAGACTTTACTTGACTTAAATGTATAATATTATAAAGGGTATTTCAACAAGGACGGGTCGATGTTAAAATTGAATAAAACAAGATGTGTGTGAGATATTAACGAAATTTATTTTTTATTTAAAAGGCCCATTTATGCCATTATGGATGGAATATGACATCGTTCAAATGTCCGCCGCGGCTTCGTATGGTGGCACGAATCCGAGAGGTCCAATTTTTAATGACTTGAATGAATTTTTAAAAATGCACCCCATAAAATTGGCAAGTACCTTTATTTTGTCTCCCTCAGTATATGTACATTATGAAACACGGCAATTATAAGATCATTTTTACAATTAACTACCCTCGCGTAAAACGACGCCCTGAGTTTCCTCATGAGCGCAAAAAAGTCTGTAACTCTGTTTTCAGCAAACATGTCAGTCGCACTGCACCGCCAGGACAAGTTGAGCATGGCCCGAAACGCGTTATTATATTGTACACGAAGAGTGTTGTAAGCACTCTTCGTGTACTTGTACCAAAGTTGGCTCGTGTAGAACGTCTGACAGTAAGCCTGGAACAGAGTTATATTTACTTTCTTCGAACAGTGGAAGAAACGTCTATTTAGCATGTTACTTTTACACGCAATGCTACGTCTTTGCCTATCCAAATCATCGTCAGCTTTTAAATTATCACTTAATATATATGTCCGAAGTATTTAAATTTATTTACTATTTTTAAAACCGAGCCGCACAAAGTTTACGGAAGTTCTCGTATTTTTAAGGCATTCATATTCGCTATTCGTTAAAACATCTTATCATTCGTAAAGTGTGAAAAAAAACCTCTATATTGTCACTGAGTGTCACTACATAAAAAATTAGCTTTCAGAGTGCAGACATATATTTTTTTTTTATAATTAGTCCTGTTGCTATTTTCCACTAAGACGCGTATTGTATAGTTTGGAACATGGATCGTGGGTGAACATCGTTGCTTTTTACTTACCTTCAAACAATCAGCAAATAAAATGTAAATCATACACCTACTTACAAAGTACAACATTCAAATACCCTCAAGTGATCAAACGTGACCTTTTCAATAATACCTACCCACGTGATAAAACATTTAATGAAAAGAATCCTTAGAATTAGGGACTATGCACACGACGACTTTCTAACGCACCTTACATGCGAGAAAAACGCACTACTAACGCAACTGCTTTTTACTCGACGACGACAATCAATCAGCCTTTTCCAGTCTAATAAGAAGCTGTGATAGTATCAAAAAAAAAATACGGAGCAGTTTCTTTCACTATAATTAGTCTTCTCCTTTCTCTGTGATATGTTTGTTATTTATTAGTATATTATGTATTATTGTATGTATGTGTTTTATGTTATTATGTCTAAGTATTATTATTTAAGATATATTGTACACTGACAACCTCTCCTCTCCAATAAATTCCTCTTCTCTCGTTCAGTCCATCCAAAGGTTGTCTGTAAGAGATTGCCCTGTGCGATAAGACCGCCCATTGTCACTTTACTCACTTTTATGATTGTTTGTCCTGTATATTAATTTTTGCGGTGTACTATAAAGAAAATAATAAATAATGAATTGGGTAACGACCATCAAAGATTTGCAAAATACAGCCGGGACCAACAGCTTTACGTGCTTTCCGAGCCTGGAGGAATCTCGCTGTGTAAAGATAGTCACCCATACAAGGACCTAACTCGGCAAGCGTTGCTTAACCTTGAAGATCGACCCGTGCGGCTGTTAATTTAGCCAAGAACCTGACTACTACTGTACGAACGAACGGAACGGTAATTCAAGTAATACAGCATAGATCTAAAAGTTGTCGTGTGCATACGCCTTTAGAATTAAACCTCCACTGACGATCTTTGAATGAAAATTGGCGAAACGAAAGGAAAATTAAGCTCTTCAGCGAATGAAAAGGTGTGAAAGATTCAGTTTCACAGTGCGCTTTAATTGCTCAGCTTTCAGGGATTTCGGAGACCGACTCGTTCCGGCACAGAGTAATGTGATGCAGTAGGTCAATGTTGCTCGTTTATCTTGATGAAGTAGGCTTTCGTTTGGGAATGGCTTACGTTTTGATAAATAGAGTCAATGAAGGATTGTCACGGCATTCGCCCCCGATATTGTAGGCGTTTTTGTAAACAGTGCGTTCTACTGTATTGAAGATGTAGGCTTACAATGATACTTTAAATGAGAGGATACTGGTAAGTACTTCTTTAGTATCCTTAGTCACCATTTACAGTGGCTACAGATTGCAATTCATTAGCGACACCTTCCATTTTGGTTAGTAAAATAAAAAGGCATTTCAATAGCAGCTATTATCTTCTGCACTCATAACAATACTATCAATAAACGGATTGGTCGGGCTAAAGCGTTCCGTTTGTGGCAAAAATATTACCTCAGTAACATTGTGGCTAGTTGTTAGTAAATTTATTAATTTTTCATGAGATATGTGGCTGTAGTTTTATTTACAGCTCACGATTACTCTGTGGCCTGTCACTAACGAGTGACGAGTGAGCTCTCCCATCGCCGGTGACTCATTTCATTTCGATTTTAATGGATGACGTCACGCCTGATGGCACTCCGAACCTCTTTACATTAATTGGTTTTTCTGTTATTTACTGTTACCTATTTAGAACGTAATAGCTGGTTGCGGTTTTAGTTTAAGATATCTTTAGTACAGAAACATTAATAAAGTTAAAGGTTTTTAATGCTGACTTATGTACACAGAATTTATGAATTTTCATAGACTTTTAAAAACAAAATTAAACAAGGCATAAAACATTATTGATATTATTAATAATTGAAACCAATTTCAGTTTTACAGCTTTTGCAATTCTATTGTGCCTTATCTTTGCATCCATTGTCTATTGAAAAGCTGCGTTAGTCAAAGAGCTGTGGTGGCCCAGTAGTATCGGCCGCGACTTACAAGTTGTAGGTCGTGGGTTCGAGCCCAGGAAGGCGCTTCACTTTGTGGAAATTATTTCATCACCACTGCTCTTGAAACGGTGAAGGAAAACATCGTGAGGAAACCGGCATGTCCTAGAATCAAAAATTCGAAGTTACGTGACATCTACCAACTCGCACTGGGCCCGCGTGGTGGATTACGGCCCATTCCCTCTCACAGAGAGGAGGCCTGTGTCCCAGCAGTGGGAACATTAATAGGCTGATGATGTGATGTGTGTGTGTGCTAATCAAAGCAGTAGTCAGTAAGTAAACATCAACCTACTGATTTGGTTAGTAAGAAGCGCGACGGGCTGTCGGCCTATTAAATACAATGATGCATACAAAGATGACGTTCACGCCATTAAGCTGCCATAATTTTGTCCTGCTTATCAGCTTGCCAAATTAAATTGTTTTTATTTCTGCTTTAGCTGTCCATAACTGTACTTAATTGACGGTTATTTAATTATTCGGTAAAATAAAAGTGTTTGAGTAATCTTTACACTTCATCAAAGGTATCCGACCATAAAGGAAAACGTAAATTTTATTATCTATCTATATATATATAAATGAATCCCTATTTCCCTTGGTCACGGCATCACGCGTGAACGGCTGGACCGATTTCGCTTATTCTTGTTTTGTTGTGTTCGTTATTGTTAGGAGTAGATTCTTATGTAGGGTAGGGTAGGGTAGGTAGGATAGGGTAGGATATGTAAGGTAGGTAGAGTAGGGTAGGTAGGGTAGGGTAGGTAGGGTAGGGTAGGTAGGGTAGGGTAGGTAGGGTAGGATATGTAGGGTAGGTAGAGTAGGGTAGGTAGGTAGGGTAGGGTAGGTAGGGTAGGGTAGGTAGGGTAGGTAGGGTAGGTAGGGTAGGGTAGGTAGGGTAGGGTAGGTAGGGTAGGGTAGGTAGGGTAGGGTAGGTAGGGTAGGGTAGGTAGGGTAGGGTAGGTAGGGTAGGGTAGGGTAGGGTAGGTAGGGTAGGTAGGGTAGGGTAGGTAGGGTAGGTAGGGTAGTGTAGGGTAGTGTAGGGTAAATTAATGTTTAGTGTTTTTATGGCAAAACAAAGTTTGCCGGGTCAGCTAGTAATAGTATAAAATATCACTATCTGTCCATCTGTGTTTATGCAAATTTACACCAATTGGACTAACTTCAAAATCATCAATCAATCTGATCATAAATGATTTACTAAACGATTGTTTTTACAGAAGCCTAATAAGAGAGCAATATAAAAACCTACGTAGCGTCTAAAGGAGGAACCCTTCATTAAGTATGTACGAAAACTGGGAAATCTCGTGCCATTTTCATTACCATTTACTTTACCATCGCATCAATACGTAGTTAAATTATGAGAAAGACGAATAAAATGTTTTCGTTTGCCTCAAAACCATTTTACAAAGTTTTTTTTTAACTAAGGGACTAGCTTAGCTTCTGCCAGCGGCTTCGTCCGCGTGAATGTCGAAAATTATCCCATGCTATTCCAGACTATAATCTCTATGCTAAATTTCATCCAGATCCGTCCAGCGGTTTGAGCGTGAAGAAGTAACAAACATACAAACTTTCGCCTTTATAATATAAGTGTGATGATAAATGTGATACTGCTATATACTGTCAATGGTTAGCAACATGATTTGTTTACTCATAAGCTCATATGAGAGTTGTATTAAAACCCACGTGACGTCCATCGGTTTTTCAACCTTTTGTTAATTATTTACGAAAACGAGCTATTCTGGTGGCATATTTGTTATCATTTAACTTTACCATCGCATCGCCATGTGGTTAAATGGTGAAGAAGACGAAAAAAAGTATTCGTTGTCCGTTAAACCATTTTACTAAGTTTTTATTAGAGGATACTGCCACAAACTCTATGGTTAGCAGAACGTTTTGTTTACCCAGAAGCCCATACATGAGAGCTATATTAAAACCCACGTGGCGTCCGACGGTTACCAACCCTTCGTTAAATATTCACGAAAACGGGCAAATCTGGTGGCACATTTGTTTTTGTTTTCAATACCGTTCAGTGAGGTAACAAATTGAGGTTGATTAAATGGACAATCTCGTGCCAATATCAATATATATATAAAACAAAGTGGGGTTAGTAACACCATTTATAATTCAAGAACGGCTGGGCCGATTTTCATGATTATTGATTTGTTGGATTTGTGTCCAAACCGAATAACAGAATAGCACCAGAAAAAAATGACGATTGAATTGATTCGGGACAGCTTGTCTTAAGTGCCTTTCACCGCTTTAGTGCCGTAAAACGGTTAGTTTCCAAAGCATACTTTTCACGACCAGCCGGGCGAGCACGGCCTCTGTGATAGGCTTGAGTCACGCATTTTATCACGGCTTTGCTCCCAAACTGTGACAAAAATGTGTTTGTTACTCAAGCCTGTCACAGTAGGCCGTTCTCACCCGGCAGTACTGTGTTAACATTGGGTAAAATATAAGCCTTAACTGATATTATAACAAAAGAAGGTCTCAAAAGAAATATTTTTTTCCTCTTTTTGCAAAATTTTTCATTGATGCTCCATTCCTATTGCGTGGCGTGGTGGTTGCCTATAACCTTCCTCCTTAAAATGGGCTATCAATACTAAAATAAACACATTACCCTCCTTCGGTAGTCGGGTAATTATTGTTCAATTCGTACCTGAGATTAGCGCGTTCAACCAAACAAGCAAACAAACTCTTCAGCTTTTTAATATTAATTATACATATAATTGTAGATATTATTTTGCTAGATTATTGTTTTAAAACACAAACAACTTACAACAGAAAGCTTTCAAAGTCCCTTAAAGTAATTAAACAGCCATCAGGCGACGGTTGCAAATAAAAAGGTTCCGACTCAACGTGTCCCTTTATTAATAACTTAAGTATATAAGCTGATGGGTTAAGCAGTAGGGTTTGGAAGTATTTCATTTTTCATTAAAGCGATACAATGAAACTATCGAAAAAGGTGGGGTTTAGTCTTGTCGAGTTTTAAGCAGGAGTTTCTCTGTAGCAGCTCGGATTTGAGCCCGGCTAATGGTAGTAGACTTACCCCCTATTATAAGTATCACTGGTTGCATGTTTTTGCATTTTCAGGTTCACAGAGGTGAAGTAGTTGAGCGTTCGGCTGCTGCCCTGCGTGTCGCGGGTTCGATCCCCGCACGGAACAAATATTTGTATTACCTACAGATTGTTCCGGATCTGGGTGTCTTGTGTAAGTGAGTTTAAGTGTTTGTAAACGGACCCACGATACAGGAAGAAATTCCTAGTGTGGGGCAATTTCTTTTTAGCGAAAAAAAAATTCATCGGGGATTATAGGAGTGTTGTTGTGTTGTTTGTTATCACTTTCAGTACATCTTGAGTTCAATCAAGCTTGGGCAGAAATGGACAGAGTTGAGAAATTTTAATAACGTGCAAGTTAAGCGAAAATAAGCGATTGTACTGGTTAAAATGGTTGGCTGGTTGCTGGTGGTAGTGGTAATGTCTGGTGGTGGCTGGTGGTTGAATGGTTGATGGAATGGTTGGTTGGTTGTTTGTTGGGTAGTTGGTTGGTTAGATGGTTGTTTGGTTGCATTGGTTGTTGTTTACACATTAATCCTTTCTGTCAATTTAAACTATATTGGCCAGGGGTCAAACTCAGAGGTCGAACATTGCATAACCAAAAAAAAACTATAAAATGCACTGCTTACGCCTTTTGTTTCACAAGCATAACATTAAAAAAATACTTTTCCTTATCAGACATGCTATTTTCCCCCCACACATAAGAAATAAAAACATAAACTACTAAAAATACCCATAAGTTTACACACGCGATTTCTAAGACATTATTTAAAGACATAAATGACAACCCAGCACATTAATAGCCGTGTATGGCAACCCAGTGCATTTATAGCCCGTGAAAGGGAAAGTGTCACGTGCTCACTTAGTTGCATGTTACACACGATGAGTGGATGTAGACCTTTATTTAAGGTAGGAATTTGATGGTGAGAGAAGCGGTAAGCGGGTCTTAAATTGATTTTCATTTGCCTAGCCTTTTTTGTTTCAATTATTTAGGGGTTGGTATGCAGCTGCATACCAAATTCCAGTGACTGGGTAAGAACCCAGTAACGTAAAGTCACGTAAGTCAGGGTTTAATTTGCATTTCGGAAATTAGATTGTTATCAAAGGGACATTAGAGTTTCGAATCAATTCAATTTTATATAAAACATAAATTTGGCTAGCAAAATTTAAGCGTATTGTATTCCACTGCTTACCCATCACTGACAGCCCACGTTGCAGGGGCTGCTTTAACGGCGAAGAATCAGCCGCTCACGTCGTCCTGGAATGCTAGGAAGTGGATTCTCAACGTACAAAAATCGTCGGCACAGTGCGTCACTCCGCGAAGCCTGTCAAGCCCCCAGGAAGCTTTTGTGCGTTTGGGCGCAGCTAGGCTGGTTTGTTAGCCAGAACCCCCCCGCACAAATGATTTTCGACCTTGCTGCGGCACCGCACGGCATTTTTCAGCAGACCAAATCATTCTGCCGCTGCATGCCGCAGCATTCGCGTAGAAATAAATTAATTTCAACGCTAATATTATTGGAATAAGGTCGAAAATCATAAGTCCATGAAAAATCCTTTGCCATGCCATGCCGTCAGTGAGCGTAAGTAGTAAGTGCAGAAAAGGGGGTCTCCATAATTATCTTTATCATCGTTTTATATTATTCTTGGTGTAGTCTGGATGGGTCACCATCTCTGGCTACCACATCAAGAACTACAGGCGTGGTGTGTTGTGGTAGTTAATGGAATTCACTGGTAAAATATGAGAAACATTGGTAAAGGGTAGAAGTGAATGTATATTACATTGCATAGTGGGTGGCCACAGGAGACCCCTCCGACGTAATGATGCAGGGAGCGGTTACTCTAGCGAGCGTGGCGTGTGGCGGAGCGGAAAGTAACTTTTATATAGTTTTTTGATAATCTTACAATATTAAACGTAAATTATTGATTGGCGTAGGTATATAAAGTGATATTATTCATAGTTACTACGGCAATTGTAATTGAAATTATAATCATAATTTCTGCGTTATTTGACAAAGTTAAAAAGCTGATTAATTCAATGTCTAATATCTTTATCCCAGGAAAAACTTTGTAGTTTTGAAAATGTTTCGTGGTGTAACCTAAAATAATACTGACATACGCCCGAAGAAAAATTTCAATAGTCCCACCGATATTTTTTGAGCCCCTGACGGGACCCGGCCCTATGTGTCACGTCCCGGGCACGGCCCTGTTATGTGTGGATAGACCTTTAATGGTTGCTTTTGGATATGTGAAAACATTTACGGCATTAGTATGTGTAACGAAATTAAAAGGAAAACTATCACAGCTAAGTAGGCTTCACAAGTTTACAAGTAAAGTGGGCCAACTTTTAAAATGTACACACAGTAAAAGTAAAAACAATATTTTCGTTATAGCAATGTTCAGTGCTTTCATTGTATAAGTGTATTTTACCTAATTTTGTTGGTGAATGTAGCTTATTGTACGGAACCCTCGATGCGTGAGTCCGACTCGTACTTAACCGGTTTTATTTCTAAGATAGAACATTATTTTTCGGAGGTGGCAAAAATAACGTATTGTCAAACCTTTTCGATGAAGTTCTATAATTTAAATATGTAAACAACTTAAAGTCAGAGTTTGCTTCTTACTATTTCCAAACTGCACTTAATAGGTAACCAAAAGCACTGCAATAGCTCTATTCCTTTCAACAGAATACATTCCAGTTAGCTATGCAATAAGGAGCATTGAGATCACAGGGGGTTCCCCGAAGCGTATGAATGGTGTAACGAAGTCGGTAATGTTGCAGTCCTGTGTACGCTCTGGAGCACAATCATGTTTGTTTATATCTGTTTCTGTTTGTAAAGGGATGCTACCGAGTTTAAATGTCTTTTGAAGCGTGTGAATTGGTATAGGTTTTTCTATATCTACCTATTTTTTTTTAACTAGCGTAATACATTTGTTGGAATGATTTTGTATTGAGCAGGCGCTTTACTTTGTGTAAATTATTTCATCACCACTGCTCTCAAAACGGTGAAGGTAAACAGCGTGAGGAAACCGGCATGTCCTAGAACCAACAATTCAAAGACATGTGACATCTACCAATCCGCACTGGACCCGCGTGGTTGGTTATAGCCCACTCCCTCTTAGAGAGGAGGCCTGTGTCCCAGCAGTGGGAACATTAAAAGGCTAGATAATGATGATAATTTTGTAAATAACCAATTGCAATCTTGCAAATTCCTTTAACATCCTTAATTTAAGTAAACATGGGAGGAGCTCGTGGCTAAATAATAACAGCCGCACGGGTCGATCTTCAAGGTTAAGCAACGCTTGACGAGGTCGGTCAGTGGATGGGTGACCATTTCAACATACCGAGTTTCCTCCGTGCCTCGGAAAGCACGTTAAGCCGTTGGTCCCGGCTGTCATTTGAAGATCTTTGACAGTCGTTACTGGTAGTCAGAAGCTTGAGATCTGACACCAGTCTAAGGGGTACCGTGTTACCCAGTTACTGGGTTGTGGTGGTCAGATAGGTAGTCGCTCCATGTAAAACACTGGTACTCAGCAGAATCCGGTAAGACTGGAAGCCGACCTCAATATAGTTGGGAAAAGGGTAGGCAGATATAATTTAAGTAGGACATAGAAAGTGATCATTCAGATAAGTCTGCTTTCCATGCGCAACTATCGGTAGTTCACATTCAACGAATTATTAATCTGTAGATCCCTAAAAATAAATCATTGACTTCCTCTGCTATACGCTCCGCTTCATTTCTATACACATGGCCTTAAAAAAATCAGGGTTGTCAGTCAGCGGTGTTAGTGTAAGACGAATGTGTTTGAAAGCAAATGCTAAACAATGCTGTCAGTACCTATTTACTTAATTACTTATCTATACTAATACTAATACCAATCTGTACTAATACTAATATACTAATACTAATCTATACTAATATTATAAAGAGGAAAGGTTTTTTTGTTTGTTTTTTTGTACCGAATAGGCTCCGAAACTACTGGACCGATTTAAAAAATTCTTTCACCAATAGAAAGCTACATTATTCGTGAGTGACATAGGCTATTTTTTATACCGAAAACGGGTCCTGTGGGGTGGCCCACGGGAGCGAACGCCCGAAATCACAGGGTGTTCAATATTTATGTCTATCTGTGTCTGTTTATATATTATCAGCGAAGTTTTATCCTGTTATGCCACCTATTCGGTGTATTTTGAAGCGTTTGATTTGAACTAGGATTTAGATATCTATAGATTTTAAACTAGCAGATTGTTAACTTTTAAAGCGATTCCGTCACATTAAAAAAAGATATTTGCGAGACCGTTCCCGTCACATTAAAAAATGATAATTCTAAGTTTAATGTACATGGTTAAGTTTACTATGAAGATAGAGATTGAAATTTTGCTTTGAGGATCGATTTGCTTTTCATAAGACATCATTGAGTTTTGTAAATGCAAATTAATTCACGAATCAAGATCAATAAACTTTACAATAGCTAAAATCACGCAGCTGACTTGAAGTTCCGGGGCGGATTTATAGAAATTACCCGCTCCACTTCAATCGACACCCGACCTTAAAAATGCAACCGCGGGCAACCCACCAGGTATACCCGACATTTTTGTATTTGAAAGAAAAATGTCGCTGAGCTACCCGCTTCATTTTAGTCTTATACACGTAGTCTTACGGGTACAGGGGTAGTAAATGTGTGGCCCATGTTATTGAATATCAATACCTAATGTGTTTGCGAATGTCCGAATAGTGAATCCATGTAACAATTGTGTAACGGCTGCATCTGTACGAAATAGAACAGTGTCTGGAAACTGAGTGCTCAACTCAGTTTCCAGGCTTACAGGTTTACATGGCTGTCGTGGTTTGATAGTTATTACTTTAAATATATAAATACATAGATAATCTAATTAAGTTTTTTGTTTAAGAATGAAGTAAAACACCAAATCTACCTGTACCTCTTTGCTAACACGCCCATTCAGATGTAGCCGTGGTACAAAACCCGTTGTGTAGAACTGTAGACCATGGCATTGAACAGTATGATTTTTACGAATTTTCACTTAAGCAGAAAAAGTAATTTAAAAAAAAAACTTTTTTATATATAGGCTCGCGTTTGATGATCTGATGGTAAGCAATGGTGTGGTTGACGGTGAAGCACGCATGTCTAGAAGTAATCTATTTACTCTTGACTTAAAGACCCCTAGGTTGTAGTTATCAGGCAATTAGGACCCCGGCAGAGAATTCCACTCCTTAGCTGTAGGCAAAATTATGTTGCAGCAAGGGTTATTTAAAAATATATATATATATATATTTGACCCGCTCAGGCTCCGTTACACGCTTTGCTCGTTTTGAGTACACGGCTTCACGAATGCTGGGGTGGTAACCATGCCAACCGTGTAATTGAATAACAATCAGTTGCATAGAAGACAATCTTGTGTAATATTAATAAATAACTGTAATGGTTGGTCTCTTTTGCACCTAAATTCACGATCTTCCAAATGTAAACAGTAAATACGTAGGGACAATGAAACAATTATAATGATATTGGTCAGGTTACAAACCACCAACCTACCGGTTACCTGCTACGCGTCTCTTCTTTACATACTGCCTTAAGAAGCTACCCGCTCCATTCACTCCTATGACCATCACCTTACGAATGCAGGGGTGGCAACCGCGCAGCCCGTGTAATTGAAACATTAAAAATATTGAACAAACCAGTTCGATAATTTTGTTTTTGTATTTAGTGTGTTTATATTATGTCTAATGATGGTAATCTCGTTGAAAGTAACAAAAACCTGATACAAAGTAGACTACTACAATATCTGAGTATCATACGCTACAGTTATCCTGGATAATAGCACGATTTCTGTGGAAAAGGCCACCAGATCACTCTGGTGGCCTTTTCACTCGAGGGAAAAAATTAGTTGTACAAATAAAGTAATCAACCCGCTATTCTATCCACTCCACTCGTTCCTGCCTTACAAATATAGGAGTGGAAACCGCGGATACCGTGTTATCTAACTAATATTATGATGTTTGTGTTGATGTATGTTTGTTACTCAATCACGCCAGAATGACTGAACGGATCTGGATGAAATTTGGCACAGAGATAGATTATATTCTGGAATAGAACATAGGCTATTCATCATTTTATCCCGGTATAATGATCCCATGGGATGATAAAACCCTTTTCACGCGAGTAAAGTTGCAGGCAGAAGATAGTTGAACTAATAAAACCATCAATCGCCCTTGCTACCTACTCTGCTCCACACGGTTTCACGGATAACTCGCGGCCCATATTGTTGACTAGCTGTTGCCCGCGACTTCGTCCGCGTCAAACTCGTAAAAAATATATATTATTTTTTTTATTTTTAGTTTCCCGCCGGAACTCGTGTCGAATTTTCTCGTGATCAAACGTAGCCTAGCCTAACGTTATTACATTAGCTATCTATCAGTGAAAGTCCCATCAAAATTGGTCCAGCCGTTTCGGAGATTAACCGGAACAAACAGACAGACAGACAAAAATCTTAAAAATTGCTTATTTGTTGTTAGTACCGTATATACTTTCACGTGCATTCAATAAAACGTTGTTATTTTGATATTACATACAGACACTTCAATTTTATTTATTTGTATAGATGTACAGATAAAAAAAAAAAATTACCAACTCATCCACCCGCTCCGCTTACTACTTTATCCGCCACCTTACGAATGCAGGGGTGGCAACCGCGCGGCCCGCGTGGTCTACCAGCTTGCTTGTTTGATTGTTTATGTGTTTGTTAATCGTAATCGCTGGCAGTATTAATTCGATCACAAAAACTCAGACATAGTTTATTAAATAGGCTACAGTTATTAGCACGGTTTCTATAGACTACGAGAGTGAAGCCAAGGGAAAAAACTTAGTTAACAAATAAAATCATCTTACTATTCTGCTACCCGCTCCGCTTGCTCCTAAATCCACCGCCTTACGAATGCAGGGGTGGCAACCACGCGGCCCGTGTAATTGGCAGTAACAAGCGGCCGCGCCGGGTTTATTACGCGCCGATCCGGCTAGCGGCCCGTTCGGGCGCCGTTTAGCGCATCAAAAGTGAATTGAACCCGTTTGCGGCCGTTCCTGATATGTTTATTTTGTTTTGATTAAATTAATTGGTGGAAACACTGGTATCCCTTTGTTAATTTGTGTTTCATGTTTGATGATTGCGATTGGTGAGGCAGCTTACGATGAATTAAAATCGTAGTTTAGAAACTATTTTTGGGATAGAAGGAATCAATTTCTTAGAAGCAGGAATGTGTAAAGTTTTAGCTTCATAAACGTCTATTGATATTTTAAATGTAAAGTAATGATGTTGTAGGTAATTACTGCAGCTGCTATAACATAATATTGGTGAATTTTCAAAGTTGTTTTTGTATTATCACAGATAATATAATACTTGCATACAGATGCGTCATCCCATACAAAGAAACCGTGCCAATGTAACTAGCGTTTTTCATCTGATTATACTGATTATTGTTCTAAGAATATCGATCTCATCCGGTTCCGTTCCACGGATATAGATGGTGTTAGCTGCGACTTGCATGTAAAAGGGTTTACTCGGTTCGTGAATACTTTTTTTTTAATATAGTGACGATTTGTGTTATAGGATTTTATTGCACGTTTTTACAGTTTTATTGTACATAAATGTGATACAAAAAAAAAAAACGAGTTGATGCGTCAGAAATTTAAAACCGCGCCATCTATTGCAATCAATTTTAAATATCCATTCAAATAATCTTTGAAATGTAAATTAAGAGCCCAATATTCCTTAATATTGTGCTTAAGAGAGTTAATTAAACAAGAACATTATTTTTTTATAATCTTCTCTAGAAAATCCAAATATTTCACAAAACTCAAAAAATCTAAGCTTATCACAGTACAATTTATTTGAACCAAATTTTCTTTCATCGTATTGGGTGCCCGTGGTATAAATTAGAAAACCGGCCAAGAGCGAGTCGGACTCGCGCATGAAGGGTTCCGTACCATTATCGCAAAAAAAGTACAAATATCAAGTTTGTTGTATGGGAGCCCCACTTGAATATTTATTTTATTCTGTTTTTAGTATTTGTTGTTATAGCGGCAACAGAAATACATCACCTGTGAAAATTTCAACTGCCTAGCTATCACGGTTCATGAGATACAGCCTGGTGACAGACGGACAGACTGACAGACAGACAGACGGATCGCGGCGTCTTAGTAATAGGGTCCCGTTTTTACCCTTTGGGTACGGAACCCTAATTAATAACAATGATATAAATACGAGTCGAAATGTAGGTCTTTCTTATTCCTCTTTATGATAGTAACAAATGATGTGAACATGTAATGTAGACAATTTACATACTTGCACGAAGGCACGTGTTATGGCACGAGTACATTGAATAGCCGCTGATCGAATAAAACATTTACGTATTGTTTATACAGCGCAGAATACATTTATTTTGTGAAAATTTTCCGGCTATTGTAATTTTATGCTTTAGGGATTGAAAGCAATTACAATGGCGATTTATAAAACTATCCCCTGATAAAAAGCAACAGCAACTTCGTACTTTTATCAGTGTTTAATTTACGTTTCTAAGTGTTTTGCGTGTGCATAAATAAAACAATAAACAACGGTCATTATCTAGCAGAGCACGGTCAACCAAAAACCCAAACTTACGTAAAGCAAATCTTAAATAAAAACAAAAAAGAGGACCCATTTCTTCCTCCTTTCTTAAAGGGCCTTCCTTTCATAATCAACTAATTAGCTAAATCCTTTTAAACACTCCTTTTATCTTAGTTCATTATGATTTCACGAGAAACACCGCTTACTCCGCTTAACAATTGAATGTTTAAAAGGCTTAGTTATAAAATCTCTGAGGCCCACTTGCACGAAAAACAAAGTTGTAACACGAAGTTAAATAATTGACAGTTTGTCATACAATATTTTCAATTTAAACCTCGTGTTACAACTTTGTTTTTCGTGCAAGTGGACTTGAGGTGTTGAGCAACAGATTATTAGATATTAGCAGATTCTGTAATCAAATCCTACTACTATATATTATAAACGTGAAACTTTGTGATGATGGATGGATGTTTGTTAAAGAAGAAGCAATGGATAAACATTTTTTATAAATTAGGCCCATAGTTATTAAAAGTGACGGAAGGGGTTAATAATGCAAGTTCAAGGAAATTTTTTTGGTTGGTTCTGGAAAATCATCGCTAGATGGCGCTAGTAGTGCTTGTTAGAAGGAAGAACGTTGTCGTATCACAATTTTGGATATATATTTTTTTCCTTTTTTGACTAATCGGTTTCAAAACTTATGACATGCTTCGCCACCGACAGATACGTTCCATTTAGGTTAATTCGGCAGATACATTCGGATATATCATAATTTATTTTCATATGGAACATTGCTAACTTTAAAATCCATCATCCTTTTTTTAAAATCCATCCAAAGGTTGTCTTGAAGAGATCGCTTTTAGCGATAAGGCCGCCCATTGTGTCACCCAGTGTATTGTTTTCTTCGTCTATATTTTCTGTAACTTATGTGGTGTACATAATAAAGAGTATTCTATTCTATTCTAACTGCTGACATGGTGCACAGCCTAAGCAGCTGTTTATAAGTTCATGAAAAACAATTGAATGTTAAACTTCTAATTAAAAGTAAACGGAAGGCAGTAATTAGCATTTGTTCAAGTCAACGGCACGGCACGCTAACTGAGGAAGGTATTACATATTAACTACGAACCGTTTAGCTCCTGGTTTCTTAAAACTACCCGAGACTAAAAGTTTACTTAGAAGAGATTTTTAGAGAACTTTTTGTTGATTCGTTCTAGGAAAGAGCCACTAGATATCGCTAGTAGTAGGATTTTGTGTAGAACAACATTACCGTGACATAAATTGTTTATCAAAATTACTGACTTCAAAATTTATGGAAAACTTCAGATCAATTACGATTCATCATTAAGAACCGCTAAACAATTTAATGTTAAACTCAATATTCTGTAAGTTTACATAAGACGAGTTATTGGGAAACTTTTTGCTGATTAGTTCTGGGAAAGCGCCACCAGATGGCGCTAGTATGTAGGGTTGGATTTCTACGCCAGCCTTGACATGGTTTCGGGTTTTCGTTCAGATTTGTTTGATGTTTTGTCTTTTTTACTTAATTTATTCGACCAAATGTCGACATATTTTTGGCCTTAGTTAACTTATTGTGTTAAAAAATTGCTATATTTTTTATTGTTATGTTACGGATACGTTCTTACAAACGGCTCCATTCATATAGACAGGAAAACCTATCATAAGAAATAAACAATATATTAATAGTAAGCTTGTTAGACGTATTCGCGAGTAATAACACACTAACCCCGTAACACAATGATTTGTTACGTGCATAGCGTGTGAATCGACGAACTCTTTATTTTTCTTTCTTTTTCACACTATGATTGTATTTGCTCTTTTGTTGCCAGCCAGCACTTTGCTCTCGCGGTCTTATTAGCGAACGTTTCACCGTTCCTGTCTATGACTTCTGTATTTGAAATTTTAAAGGGGTTTTTTTTTTTAACTTTGCCCCACACAAGGTATTTCTCCCTGTATCGTGGGTGCATTTATAAACATATAAACTCACATACACAACACCCAGAGCCGGAACAACTATCTGTAGGCCATACAAAATACACTCGCGAGCAATGAAAAAGTTCCAGTGACATAGCACCAAATTACTCCTAAAAGGGGAAAGGCTAGCTTAATGACGCCGTCTGCAATATTGAAGTACATTTAACAGCGCATCAGAATATTAGCAACTAAAAACGTAAATATTGTGTTCAAATTTTAAATTAAATGTGAAAAAATTAAATTAAGGTGTTTGTCGGCATTTTGTGGGTGGAACTTTTTCATTGCTCGGCAGTTTATTTGGACCGTGCGGGAATCGAACCTGCGACACGCAGTGCAGCAGTCAATCGCTCAACCACTGCGCCAACCGTGCGTTTTATTCTTCTATTTTCTCAATAATAGGATGGTATCAATTTTAATTTTCAGAGTAGGTGCCTATTAACTTATCTGATTTTGTACGATATTTTTTTTCTCTCTTACGATATGTTTTGAGGATCAGTTAATCTCTAAGCCTCTTAAAGATTTGCGTTGGAAAAATACGATGTTAATCGACTGCTGCTTACAGATTAACTTGTATGATCATACGTGTTATTGGTTGATTAGCTAAATCTGTAGGCTGTTTACGCTTAGGCACCAATAACCATTTCTAATTTGTTTTGGTGATCACCACCATTACATGCATCTTGTGCATCCTGGACGGACAGCTCCTGCTTCAATTTCTCTTTCATTTTACAGTAACTTTTTTCCAATCTATAACTTCCCTTTCCCCTTCCACGTATGACACGTTCCCCAATATGAACTCGACCCATGTGGTCTTTAAGTCTCACATGTGGTAGGCTTCTGGATCCTTGCCAGAGCCAGCTATTAAGAGAACAGTGCATCACTACGCGCCAAGCCGTACACGAGAACGTGATACTTGGAGTTCATATTGTTCTGTTCGTAATTTATGAGGGCAAATAAGCTGTTGTTGAATGGGAAGCTTTGAGAGCCAGATTGTGTTAGTTGACTCTGGTTGTATTATGATTCATTTCATTGACGACTTGCTGGAAGGTCTTCATTGATGAAATTATGGTCTAACAATATTATTTTTATGGTATATGAATTGAGAACCACCTCCTTTTTGAATTAAAAAATTATGTATGATGGTTTATCGCTTACTTCCTCGATGCTTTTATATTACTACTAGCTATTTCCTGCAGCTTTGTTCTCGTGATGGGATAGCCACAGAAAAGCTGATTTTATTTCGAGATAATAAGCGCGCCCGGTGATAATGTGTATTTGCATCATTGTAAGAATATTCGTGAACAGTTCAGACTTTCAGAGATTTTCCTAAACAGTTTAGTTTAGAAATATATTAACTGAAACGTGGGTGTTAAAGATTTATTTCTAAAACTAACACTGTTTACACTGCTTTCAAAGTCCACAACGTTCAACTTCGATGTTTTGTTTCCACATTTTCTAAACATTGTTTCCTTAATTGTTGTCTGCTGAACAATGCTAAAGTGCAGTTGCATGTGATTTCAGAGTGCCGATGCTATTAAAGTTGTGCCTTGTTCGGGAGTGGCAAGAGTTACTTACTGGTTCATTAAAAAAGTTTGCCAATTTGAGGACCCGTCTAGGAGGAGGTTGTGAATTATTAAATAGGAATATCTGGACGTAGCCAAGTCATATACATATCTTAGTACCTAAAGGCAATAATAACCCCATTTCATGTCCAGTCTATCACTGTCCATTCCAGGTTGCCTGGAAGAGATCGCGGTATGCGATAAGGCCGCCCATTGTATGTATTTTAGTTTTAAGTTTCCTTTTCTATGTTTTAACTTGGTGTACCTACAATAAAGCATATATAAATAACTAAATAAATAATAGGTATATTGATATAAGCCTAACGAAGTACATTAAAAAAAAAGACTAAACTACAAGCTCTAAACACTGTACCCAAAATGTTGAACTTCTATGTTTTGTTACATGCTTCCAAACATTATTTCCTTTATCCTAAACACTATTCCCTTCACATAAGCCATTGTTAACTGCTGAAGAATACTGAAGTGCAGCTGCATGTGGCTTCAGACTACAGATGCTATTAAAGTTGTGCCGCAGAGTTGGGCCTCGTTGGGGAGTGGAGAGAGTTGGTCCTGTTAGTCGAAAAGTTTGCTGTTTTTATTTGGGTTGTGCATTGTGAATGATTGAATGGAAATGTGTTATACCACCTGAGTTGAACTACCCTAACTTGTACCATCAAATCAGTGGTAGACACGTAATATGTTATACCTTGCTAGTAAAATTAACCCATTACCAAATCAACTCCAATTTTAAATATTGCACCTGTAAATGTATGTTCAACTTCATACGTAGAATCAATTGTTATTACTTGTAAAGGAGATATATCATTTTCGGCCATGAGATGTACATTTATTAAAACAGTGAAAAAAATGCCACGAATTCAGGAAATATATTCTATCATGAATTTAAGCCTGATTTCTTGCATACAAAAAGTAATAGTTTTTCCATTATTGCCATAATCTATTCAGCATGGCGTCTCTCATAGTTGGCATTTCGATTTCGTTCTGAAATCATGTCACATCAAAGCATAAATAACGTAGATGTTAAATATGAAAGGTAAGTGTTCTTGTACTAGTAAAGATTACTATTATTCTTATAAACATCTTTTACGACTAATATAAAAGCAAGTGTGACGATTTCATCGTTTAAAAAATAATTATTTTACTCCTCTGAAGTGTACTTCTGAACGAATAATTCAAAATGACATTTTGTTTGACTACTGAGTGTCACATCACTTTCTAGGTTACATAAGCGTCAAAACTAAAACCTCTCATGGCTGTCAAATAGCTGTCACGATAAACGTCAAACATTTTTATTTATTATTAATGTACATAAAAAACATTGGATATTATGGGAAAAAGAATACTTTAGTCTATTCAGGGGTTAGTTTCCCAGCTTTCCTGAAAGGTACAGGTTATGGCCGGAGTCCCATACAAAAATGAAACATTTCCTTTTAATTGTTGACGTTCAAAAGTGCCCCTTAATGACTTAGTTAAAATAAATATATTTGACTTTGATTTCTCTAAAGGAAGATTTTTTAAATAAAAAAAACACTTATATCTCAACCACTTTTTTATTCGTTTCAGTTTTCCTTCCTTCCTTTAGGCATATGATAACTTTAACAGCACAACCCTCTATTCTATTCTATATTTTATACTAGCTTCTGCCAGCGGCTTCGCCCGCGTGAATGTAAAAAATATTCCGAAGAAATATATTAGTGGGAGCTATCTATATATTACAGAAAGGAGGCTCGAGTCCCAGCAGTGGGAACATTAATAGGCTGATGATGATAATGATCTATTTATGTGCTATTTCTGTCTATAATGAATCTCTGTGCCAAATTTCATCCAGATTTGTTCAGCCCTTCTGGCGTGATTGAGTAACAAACATTATACACACACACACATCCAAACTTTCGCATTTATAATGTTAAGTAAGATATTATACACACACTTTTGTATAATACACACTTTTGCAAATTTGTAGCGAAATGGATGATGATTTAGAACGAAAACGAGCGCGCGAAATTTTATAAACAGACCTTTGGTAGTCTGGATATCATGAAAAAACGACTGAATGTATCTGTTCAAAATAAAATTATTTGCATTGTTGAACTACTAATCTATCCTGTATGGAGGCTGTTTTTGAATTTTCCTTCTTCTTATGGTACTTATTTGCGCCCAAAGATGCGTTAAAATGAGTGTTAAAATATGGAACTTTCGAAGCTCATAACTGTCAAGGTAATTTTTTTTTTAATTTTTTGCTTCCATACAGTGCTAGATAATGATGAGACAAATTGAAATCATTTTTTTATTTTGAACGTACATCGTCACACAGTGGAGTAAAAGCCAGACTACGTTTGTATGGAAGAATTTTCGACTAGTGTACCCTTAAGCAAAGCCAATGTCGACTCTCCTGCCAATGTCTAAAGTCAAATGAAAGAGCAAGTATTTTTTATTAGACACTCATCTCTCCACATAAATTCAACAAGCAAAAATCCAGTCCATTACATACATTATATCAAAAACACTGACTTTAAACTGTCTCACCTCAGAATTGATCGCCTTGTCACAACATGACCAAACAATAACAGCTTTCGAACAAAAGACGATCAGGCCATCAACCATCGATCGCTTTGATTGATTGACTCAACTGTTGATTACCCCTGCCAAACAACACTTGGCCTTTAACACCAAGATATTTTTCAATACACAGAGGTCAACGTATTCTGGTACGTGCTATTGTGCGGAAGAGAATGGGAAGGATGTCAAAATGTCTTTTTAATGGAATCGCGTTTTGGTGTTGTGTATTTATAATACTGTTTAAAGTGGGGGTAGTGGTATTTTCTTTTTAGATATTCTGTATTATAATTCTGTATATAATATGGTTTTTCATCATTGTTGGTGAAGTAGAGAATGAAAGCGTACCTACCTATCCCGAAATATTGAGTCCGACTATGAACTTTTATATTGTTCAAAGTTTTTGTTAATATATAAGTTTTCAGCGTAGTTATATGACGATTGTAAATAGAGTTAGACTATCTATTTTACGTAAAATTTTATACCACTCAAAAACTTATCTAAAAAAATATTTTTAGTCCGTCAGTTAGATTTCAAAAAAAATTGGATACGTAATTTTTCTTTTATCAAGTTAACACAAAATTATGACGATACAGTTTGTTAAAATATCGCATGACTTCATGCCTTGGTACACTTTTTACATAGAAGCTTTTTACATACAAGCGGGGACTTGTATAAAGCGCATCAAAGTTTGGGAGTCGCTTTATCTTGTTGATTTTTTATTGATTTGTATAAGCAAAAAATACGTGTCCAATTGTTTTTGATAATTTAACCGGACTAAATAGAATTTACTGTTTCGTACCCCGTCATCATCCCAATTAAGCAAACATTCGTTATTAAAAGCTTTTCACTTCCATAAATTTTCCCTAGAATTACCACGTAAAAATATGAAAACCCAATATTATCCTGCCATACATATAAAATCCACTAGCTTTATATTCATAAATCATCACGGGACCGGTAGGCCATACCTTGCCAAACAAACAATACGTTGTTCGATAATTTTCTGTCAATTGCGGATGACGAAACCATATCCCTCTTTCGATCACCCTTATATCGTTCCCATAAGGTTGAAAATCCCTCCGTAGTGTAGTTTTCGGGTTGTTAATAAAAGTTTGTGGACAAGAACATATACTGCTGTTAACACCAGCGAACCTGATTGATGATTCATGATTGTTTACGATGCCAGTTAATGGTGAAGAGAGTGTGTTCCGCTTTGGCTGTAGCAAGTCTGTTTATTGACATTATCCGTCACAGAAAAAGGATTCGGTAATTCGGTTGGTAAAAGGGTGGACTAAGAAATGATA